>OX384536.1:15851591-18251591 GCA_947538915.1 Tenthredo distinguenda | reverse complement strand
GTGCAAGATAATGCAATTGCGTCCTTCGAGTGCCGTTATAACGTGACTGCATTCTCCGCTTACGCGTCTTATGGGCGCACGGCATTCCTTGCAAATATTTTTACGTACGAGTCCGTGCGTTGCATTGTGGTCGTATTTGCATACGGTTTAATATCATCGTCGGTGCAGGTTTACCTAATGATCGCGGAAGGAACGGGAAAACGTAAGCCTAGAAGTATAAGACGAGAGAAGGAGACGAACAAGAAAACATTAACCGGAAGCTGGACTGTATAAGGATGTGCAGATATTCCGCGACTAATACAACCACTCCGGATCTAGACAACCTCGACCTAACCCGATCTGACCTATGTAGCGTAACTATCATTGCAGACACATAAATTTTTCATATGCTTCAAGATTCTGTCGCCGTGATCATTGCAGCTTGTTTCTATTACAAACGACTAAAACGACATTCCGGTGTAGACTCGCGATCGCGGAGTGACCGTTTGTGGTCAGTTTTACCAGCAGAAGTTGGATACGTAAGCACGTTGAACACCTTTAACCTATAGCTAGCGGGCTTTTATATAAATATTGGTATACGTGGTGCCGGCATCGATGTGGATCCATAAGTATCAATCGCTCGGTGATCAGGTTCTAATTCTTACATTAGCCTGTATGGGAGACACTATAGACTCGTGGAAATATACGGGGAGAAAACTTATAGAAACTTGGTACTACGCAGCCTCCTTTCTTCTTTCTTTCTTTCCCCTTTCTCTACGGTATACGATATCGAATCGTAAGGGCTCGTATATCGAAACTATTTGCCGCAAATATCTGGAGAAGAAACTAGTCGGATTCATCATTCCTTAACGACGATGCAGGGAATAGTTGTTGTGAAACTTCGATGCTTTCTATGCCTGCAGTATATATAGATGGGTATATACGTAATACGGATTGCGGTGTGATCTCGCCATTTCGTCGCTCATTATGTACCAGAGAAATATTTCCGAATGTTGTTATCTAGGTATACTACGGCTGCTATATTTAGTAATTTATAAGTGTAATAATTATATTCCGGTATTAACCCGGGCGCGGGTTTACGAGTAAGTCTTTAATATTATTTACCGACGCGAGGGAACCGCGCCGTGCCCCGGGGCACCGCGACGACCGAACGTGGGAAGACGGGTAACGGATCTGGAAGCGTGGTTCGAATTCTGAAATCTTGAAGGTGCGCGACTCACTGACCCCGTTACTCACATCGTCGCTATCCCGACGCACCACGTCCTTACGCAACGAGCTCATCAACGTCCCCGATACATAGCAATCCGTCATAATAATTAGACATCGTTTATATTCCCCGTTTCACGACAACCCTTAAAATCGTAAATTTCTTTCCATTCTTCGTACTCCAATTATTCATCTCTTGTAAAGGAAATATATCAGGATTATTCATACACGAATACTTCACATCGTAAGATATGATATATTTATCCGGTGAAAACGTCGCGTAACTACGTGATATTTAGCCAAAGCGTTTCACTTCGCAGTACTACACCTCCGCGAGGCATTGCGAACGAACCTTGGGCTTTAAATTATATCGGCAATATCGGTACCGCCGATCTACCACCGGTTAGAATATCGATTAGTATAAAGCGTGGCGAATCGCGTTCGCGTTTATCGCAGTGCATATAGAAATCGGTATTTAATTACGTTATTAGTTATTCGTATACTTTTTGGAATTCGAATGTAGCCTTAGACGTTACGCGTTTATTATTTATATCGGTTCTAATATTGAATCATAACCCGCGCTAATATTTTCTGTTAACGATCACCGATCACCGAAGACGAGGAACGCGCGGTGAGATCAACGGAGAAAGTTCTCTGCGTACGTCCTGTTCGTTCGTATCACAACCGGGAAGCCGAGAAACAACGATACACACATGCCCTCAAGGCGGACAAGAAACTTATACCGGAATATTCAGAAGTGTTACACTACACGAACGTAGCTGGGTACCCGCTTGGAAGAGACTTCGATTCCCGCACAAGCGAGACGCGAGCACGAGCTGCGATTTAACAATTACTAGATATACTTGCGTAGGAAAAAATGAACGAAAAATGAATGAGAGGAGAAAAATTATCCTCAACCTTGACTCGCGGTCAGAATTAGTCTGCAAACGAGATCGAAAAAGGGGGAAATCTCGCTCCGCGATAATTCCCAGCTTCCCGATCATATCTGTGGCGCCGTATCTTTGTCATAGTTTCTTTCCGCTATTCGCGCTGGCTTAATGCACCCGAGCGAGCAAGTGAACGTCTTGTGAGACTGGGCATACACAGGTACTCGACTGTATACCCAACTGCCAGGACTGAGGTCCTCCGCACAAGGCCAATATTGCGCGGTGCTACGAGCCAGCTGCTGTTGCTGTTCCGCAATTTCGAGGGCGTCCTGTAATGTCTTCGTTTAGTGAGATATTTAGTACGTATTAACGGCGTGGTTACGGGTAATCAGCGTGGAGTTTTTACGGCGTATTGTATACTTCTTGCTGAATAAAACCTCCGCAGCAGTCAATTGAAACCGTGATAAATAGCAGACGTAGGTACCTTATACTCGAGTGTCCGCCTTTCTTTGTAGCTAACGCCCCGCGGGGTCAGATATTACGTCATCCTATCATTACGATCTTAACAATTTAACTAACAGCTTGTTATATTCTGAACAGGAGTAGACATTGATATGGAGAAATGCGGATTTTAGGGATCAGAAGAGAGTTTGCGACTCACCTGGAAGGGCGCGCGTCCGAAGGACGCATATCGCCAAGAAGAGGAACGGAAGAAGTTTGGTGAACCTCAACCGCCGCGTCTTCTCTCCCATTTTCATGCGTCAATATATCTGCGTTATTTTTTTTTCTCTTCTTTTCTTTCACCTCGATGACTCTTCGCGTATTTCGAAGATGCACTTTTACCTAGAGATGGCGAACTTTTACTGTAACACTAGATTTACCAACGATTCAGCAGGTATCCAACTAGTAACTTGTATCTTTAGCCTATGCTACACTCGCCTACATTATAGTCACGTCGCGTCACGGGGTACGCGGGTTTACGGTATCAAACAGAATTGCTTTTTCGCGCCTCGAATCGCTATCTGTTATTAAATGTTTCCTTATTTATTTCTAATTAATTGGAAAGCTATTACTCCCGTTCAACAGACATTTACAGACTCGTTGTTGCGACTATTTTTTTCTTTTTTTTTATTGTTTAATAAAATTTCAATTTATATACTAAAGACACAGAGTTGTTATTTTCGAGCTGGTGTCTCGGCGGGGACTGGAGTCCTGGCAACCGGAGAAAGGTGTTCGTTCCACGGCCCGGCTCACCTCCCCACGGCACTACACCACTCTGGCCCTCGGGCCCCTCTCCGTTCAGACCGCGAGACCGCGAGACCGCGATCTCGATCCGAATCCCAGCCCCGGTTAGAACGCGAAACCAGGAGACTCTGCTTCGAGGACCTAAAGGTACCGCAGGAATTACCTCTGCGATGTATCAATTCCCGAAAAATCGGGGAGGAAGCTCTTAAAGCGTCAAATTTGTACCTAACATCAGTTTTCAAATTTTTTTTTGATTTTAATGAGGATTTCGAATTTTCAGACATATTATAGGGACATGGATTTAGTGTGAGGCCATTTTTTCAGTCGCTGTATTATGGCATACTGTATATGGTTAACTGTTGACTTGGTCAGTTGATTCTTACGGTACTTTGAGCAGCTACTCCAGATAGCGAGAGGAAACGAAATGAGAAGAGAAAAAGAAGGAGACGAAAAATTTCATTGAAAGTTTTCGGGGCTATTATACATATACCTATATAGCCGCAAGGATATTTGAAGATCCAAAAAAGGAGTTTTATATTTTCATTACAGTACTATATAAGTCCTTCGAATTCCTCCAACTAAAGCTTGCAGAACGACGAGGTTTGGTCACAGAGATACAAATCGGGTATTATGCCTATCTGCAATGCAATGCGGTACAGGGTACACGTGCAGGATTTCATAAACGTGTCGATATACTGTATCAATACGGTTTTTCTATCGTATTGTATAATACGGTGACAAATGAACAAATCTTGGTGTAGAGAAAGTCGGTTTAATGTCTTTTTTTGCACTCCCCTGATGTTTATAGACTTGCATTTTCATACCGGACAACGAACTGACAATCCTACGATGCCTGGTATACCTACGTGTTTTAAATTCCTCCGCACAGACTTATACAAGAGTATAGGTATGTGAAAAAAAAGTTGTAAAACACCCGCTACAACGGTCCGAGCTATCCAATTATACAGGAATTAAATATTAGATAAGAATTAAACGGCAGGAACCAACGCGGATCCGCAAACCGTTGCGTTCGAGATCAAGAACCGTGTCCTATCCGCGTTGCTGGATACTTACACGTAGTTTATTTATACCCCATGAAGAGTTTTAATTCCGACGATGACCGACGCGCCTATACAAGGAACTATTAGATATCAATTATTGGAAAAAAAAATCGTATACAAATTCGTGAATTATTTTTCTCTCCGTTTTCGTAGAATCTGTTATTTCTGTGAGCGCCTAAGGCTGTCCGACCCCTGCGGATCGGAACCTGCATTATAATGTACGTATGACTGAAGTAATACGCGTTGGGAAAGTGTCTATATAGGTAGAGATTTCTTTCTAAATATTATCCTCCTTTTTAATTATACATATGTATATGTAAAGATGTATGGAACATTTTAGTCCGTTAATTTATTGCGTAGAGAAAATCGGGTGGAGATGAAAAGGATTTAGAATAAGGAGGAGAGGTGATTCATCCGCTGAAGCAGATGCTGTGACCCGACGATCTCCTCGGCTATAATCTGACGCTGATGTACAACGATGAGCGAAGGAAGAGTTTAAACAGAGATGATGATACTATATGCGCTACGACACGATCTTCCTTTCGAATTCCTTCTTCAGACAAGGTTTCTTCCAAGGAATTTTCAAGCTAAACAAACAAATCGGCATTCAACCAACGCGCGGTGATCAGCGACCTCTCGTTTGACTACAACGAGTATTTTGTTTTTCGCTTTTTGATGCAGAAAAAACTCTCGAAGACTCTTAGAATGTTAAAACTAACAAAGGATGGATATACAACCGGACTTTTCACGAAATTCTTCGATGTCTAAATGCAATTATTATCATATTCAATTTCTCGTTTTAAAGAGAAATTTCTTATTTTCAGATCCTTCGTTATTACCTGGGCGAAAGTTCGCCGTTAAAATGTTAAAACTTTATCGATATTATCGCCTCCCAAAATCAGTCGATTAATCAGCTACGAAAATTTTTCTCAATAACAAAAATAACGAAAAAGATGACAAGAATGAAGTTTAAAAAACGTGTCAAAGTACAGCTATACTATAATATTCATGTTATCAGAGTCTAAACATCGATACTTATTCAAATGAATTTTTTTTATCTTCTTCTTATTTCTCTACTTTGTTTCCAGAAACCCGAAGCCAATTAAAAAGGCGATAAAAATAATCGTTAGTAAATCTTTATCTATCTACATTCCCTGATTAGTACAGTTCTTTCTAAACCAACGAGTTCAAGTTCAAGGTCAACTCTAATAGACGCGTGGAAACTGGCTAACGTTATATTTAATTTCGGGTATTAGGTGTTAGGAAAGGCTGATTTAAAACGGCAATAAAATTCGACTATGCTGATTTATTCATCATGTTTATCATATTTATTACAATATTTATTATATCCAACATATTACATGTACACGTATTCGTTTACATAATATTCAGTTAAAAAAATCACTGGTCCAATCCATCGATTTCTTCCGGATCCCCACCCATCGCTTTCCAAAATGCAGTCACCAATTCTTCGGCGGCTGCTCGCCTCTGATTTGCTGGTAATGAAGCAGCATGTTCTTTCATGGCTAATAACTGCCCGAATAATTCACCAAAGTCTGCGTTTTCGCCTCCCATCATACCCTCTGTAAATATTAATTAAAAGTTCGTTCATTTTGTTATTTCAAAATCTGCAATTATCCAAAGTACAAGAATTCGTCTATTTCATTTTATCTTATTATATTTTTCTCCAAATATTACACCCAGGAACCTGTTCGCCCACAATAGCAGTGATGATTCATTTATATAAAAGTTAGCGAGTTGAAAAAAATGGTGAGACTCATTTTTAACTCACCCAACATGTGCTCTAACTGTAAACCTTGAGAAACGTTGTGAATACTGTTCAAATGGACCCCCTGCATCTGTTCATCAACTTCTGTGATATCGGTGCACACGGTTTCAGGCAACGTCGAACCTCCTGAGAGAGATGGAAAAAATTTATTCTTCCGGAGGAAACAAGGGGTAACAAGGATAATTGTGTTTTTTCTGAGACCATTCTGCGTAGCATTAGAATATAAAATGTATTAGCCACAAATTTGTGCGAATTTAATATCGTCTGAGGTATAGACCTTTCAGATCCATATTTGGCCATGTGTGGGCGTGAAGAGCTTCGACGATTCTGTCTATACCGTGCTTCTCATTTTCTTCATCCGAGTCGTCAGCGTTTTCTGTCGTTTCGGAACGGTAGAAATCTACTAGCTCAAATTTGTACTGAGAGCACCATTCTTGGACTAAAATCAAAAGGAGACAGAATATGCGTTTTTTGAACTTATCAATGAAATATTATACATTTTTCAAAGAAATTTGGAGAGAAGGGGATTCAAGTCTTGAATAAATGATAAAAAACAGAGAGAATCAACATTCATTGTACTAGAAATGAGGATATTTATGAAAAACAGTAAAATATGAAACTATACAATACAAATAAAAGAGTTATTATAATAAACTTTCAAAATTTTGACTCAAATTTCCATTTTACTATTTTTCTTTGTCTACTTTAAAAATTTGAAAGTTACCACGGTCGATATTTTCCCCTTGGTTAGCAGAATCCCAGGCTAGTATTTGAACCTCAGCTTCCGAGAGGGAGCTGATTAACGGAGCCCATTCGTCGAGTGCGTTTATTCCTTTTTCCTAAGGAATGAATAATTTCGAGGGATAAAAAAGGGAGAAATAAGTATAAAATATCTCGACCAATTATAAATGATTACCAAACGACCCTCGTAGTAAATAACCAAGGCTTCTACCCCTTCGGGATCAACTTTTGTCAGCGGATTATCTGTCGTGCATAACATAACCTGTGCTTTGTAATATTTATTATCGATTTCCCAGATGTAATATTTCACGAATTCATCCTCAGAAAGTAAATCCTTGCAACCAATTTCTGGGTAAAAGATTATTCGCAGTTTTCACGTGTAATTTTATTCTTTGATACGATATCATTAACCTCTATTTATCCCACGGATATTCTACATACCTTTGGCTATTTCATCGGCCTTACCCGTTACCGTGCTAGCTATTAGCACGCGTGGTAAATTCATAGCTTTGTACTGTTTTCGCGCTGTTTCGTATGGTATTATTTTGTTACCTAGAATGTAGATTGTTTTCTTAAAAACTTCAAATTTCAGGTTAGAATTGACGCTCGCTCATTTGACAGAAGTCGACTCTCGACCGATCGATGAATACGGAGAAACATATACGCCGCGAGATATCGCACGCTCATATACTTCGATCTGTGGCGTTGCGCGCGCCGCTGCTTAGACCTACGTTACGTATATCGTTATTATCATCATTTTACGCAATAAAAGAAAACTCCTGTAATATTAAAAATTTACAAAAATACAGAGAACAGCATATGACACATTTCTTTATTTCCTAATTTCGAAGACACGGGTTCTACAGGTGCATAACATCAATAATTTCAAATAAAGCATTTTCCATGCATGCGATCTATGGAAAAGAATGATTCTGCCTCTTTACATGAAAAACATAAATAATCCATCTACGAAAATGTCATGCGACGTTCGCGCGTGGAGGATCAAGCGCCGAATGGCGCGGCGGGAGGTTTGCCGCGAAGGTAACCCCGTAGGGGATGATTACGCGCCTTCACCCACCCCCACTACTGACTCCGCGTCGTCGCTGTCGAGCGATAAAGCGATTTTATACAGAAGCGCGGAGCGCGAGCGCGAAGGACGATGGGGTTCATAGGTTAGGGCGTGAGTTTCCCGGCCGATGGTTTAGAGGGTCTCTTGAGGTAGTCAGAAGCGTCGGTGATCTCGTAGACCGCGGGTCGAGAGTTAAGACTACTAATAATTGTCAGCAATAATATATAATAGGCAGAAAAAAATCCAGCATAATAAATTTGCATAAAATAATAAATTCGTCATTATTTGATCCGTACGAATGAACGTCTTTACGGGTCAATCTATCATCACCTTGTACTCGCTGATTTATTATTGTTTGTGATACGTATAATAATACGCGAGGGTAAATACCCTCTGTTGAGTATAACTATACTGCAGTCGTTCTACGGATCGACTCGTTTCCATTTCTCCTCGCAAGCACATGGTCCGGTGATTCGAAGATGACGGCTATTTATCGAAAAATAATCTCCACCATCCCGTTAATCGCTTCCGTCATGATTCTCACCATTTTTCATCACGGTAAGTGATGTTATACGTTTATCTCTCGCATTTCATTCACAGGTACAATATATTCATCAGTTTGATCGACCCTAATTCTATTATAATAACTGCTATAGAAGAATCAATTAACTTCTGTATTATATTAGCGAAAATCTAATGATTCAATCATCGAGTAATCGTGTTAACTCCGAAAAGATTAATAAGAATCGCCTTTTCGGTTAGTTATTGACTGAATAAAACTTCGGAGCCTTTAGATGGAAAATGAAAAGTGATATAATCGCTATAAAATACACGATCATCGTTACACCTATAAATAAATTATTTCGTTTAAAATTTGAAAACTCTAAAAGTGCACTGAGGTGCAGGAAGCACCGAGGCACGTGAGGGTCACGATAACGAGGGTAAAAAGCGTGCTGTAGGGTATAAGAGGACTGAGAAGAGGCGATGAGGCGAACGAGAATGAGGATGAGGTGGTAGCGGAGGTGGAGGAGCAGAAGGGAGATTATAGGTAGGCTGCAGAGCTCGCAAACAGATATCTCTAAGCAGCTCTAGCGAAGTCGTAAAAATTCTCGCGTACTGAAGTCGTAGGGTTTCTTTTAGAACGGTGTCCCCGGCCTCGTGTTTATTGACGGCAAATCATTTCTAGATCGAATTTAGGACAGGATTATAATTGGGTAGTTATACATTTCAACGTTTCGTATATTGCGAGCAATAAACGAGAGAATTCTGCTGCAGCTATGATCGTACAGCTTGTCGGTTTTCGAATCCTAATCAAGTCTGCGTAAACGATATGCGATTCTTAATTAATACGAAACTGCTTATATACCCCTCCCCGGTTTCTTATTAGTAGTTTATAGTCGCGAATTATTGCTCATTCACATCGCCATATACATATAACGGTGTATACTAATTCTATGCGGCTTGTTATCGCAACTTTTTAGATATACGTATCGTGAATGTAGACAGGAAGTTCCGATTTTTATGATATTCACTTTTTACAACTAATTATGCTTGAATAAGATACAATAGAATTTTATTCCTTGTTTGAGACGAAAAGGAAAAAGAAACAGAAGGAATATGAAGTTTGGGTTACATAATAAACGCACATTGCGACAGGTCACCGACCAGAAGTGAATGCATGTCGACCTTCAGAATCGCCATGTAGACGACGAAATTCCATTTTTTAAATGGTAAAGTAATATAATTGCGATTTAAATTCGCGTTAAATAATTTTTGCGTCACAGAAGTATTACGTAGGCTTCGGTAACCGAGCCGCGGGAGCTGCTACTTCTAATTCCTATACATATATTATACACACAAGTGTGTATAACTTTTGAAACCTGATTCTTAAGATGGTTCGACCAAAGTTGCGATGCAATTTTTACTATGGAAATGAAGCTTCTAAAATCTAAAGAAATAAAATTGAAAAAACACGTAAACTCTGTAATGGAGACCAACAAATGCGCCAGAAAAGTTTGAATCGAAATACTCACAAATGTGGAGTTCTTCAGTTCAAATTCTTGTAGCTCATTCGTGGATAAAATTTGAAGAGATTCACGTAGATTTTTTTCAAACCAGTTAACGCGTTTTCACAGTATGATTTATTTTACACTATTGGTAGAATTATCCGTAAAGATGCCGACCTCAAGTCGAAATACCTTTGGCGAACAAATTTTGGGCATATCACGTGGTACCGCGTGTCTAAATTTCAGGATTTGGTCCATAGTAACGTCCCGGTTGCTGGCTAGTATCCCCCTGTCAGGGATATCGAGCGACCCACTTTTCCTGCAGGCTCCTCTCGCGCGAGATATCTACTCCTTGATGACGGACCATCGTACGGCATTACCTACTGCCGCAAATTCGAGTTTTTATTTATTTATTTAATCATTTTTTTCCCTTCTATTTATCCACACGTTTCGTTATTGTGAAAATAATTATGAAAGTGAGTAATCGTATAACGCATGTATTCTACCGCGCGAAATCTCTGCCATTGTAACATCGCGTACCGCGTATTATACCTACGTTATATTATACCCACGTTTTAATTCGGTATGCATACACGCAAGGTGGGTCGAAGATAGGAATGCGATCCACGTAGGTATACGTACGATCTTACGAATTCCGAATTCCGAATTCAATGAGCAGTCTAACTTATTGCATGTGTGGAAATTTGGGAGGAATGGATACACACATGTGTGCAATCCGTGTGTCACCTAATATTGAAGCGCCGCTTAAATCTTCGTCGTTCATTTCAACGTTTTACGGTTATATTTATCAAAAACTGTTAACTGATAAAACGAATATTTTCATGCGACCGTTAGGAATTTATTTACCCGATTTTATTTATAAGTGTAAAATAATTGATACGGAATGAATCTCTTTAGTCTTTCCTGATTTTCGATCGCTTCAGGCAAATCTGGAAGAATAATAGCTAGAAAAAAAAAAAGAAAGAAATTAATAAAAATAGCAACTTGTTTGCAACGTGACGTAGAAATACATATAAGTCCTGTGATTCAAGGCTGTAATGAAATTCGAGTACCCGATGTTTCATATTTCATTGACGATTACCTCTGCGACTGCAGCAGCATCTAAAGCTATAGAGTTTATACGGGATCTCACAACTCGTGGTCTCGGTTTCTCTTTATATCTATATTGGTACAGCTTGCAGCTGATGATTATGGTGGTACCTATCTAGACGGTGTATAAGTACGCGGTATGAGAGGAGATCGCGCGATCTTGCACGTGTCTTCTCCTCAAATGTCGAGGAAATGTCAACTGGTTGAATACATAATTATTATAGCGGTGTAGTTTTTATTTATCTATTTATTCATATATGTTATGGTTACTATTCACACTATTTTACATATTACTCGTTTTTTTTTTCTTTTTTCTTTATATACCAGATATATAGGTGTATACATAATCATTCAATAATTTGATCGAAGAAATGAATAAAAGTGAATAAAAACGCTCGAATTTTTCCAACCTCATGTTATGTTTCGGTGTATCTATACATGCCCATATGTCAATTAATAAAATTTGAACGTTAATCGTATCGCGGCGGATATTGTGGCCGCGTTTGTTCACCTTTAAATTCGCGAAGTAAGACAATCCCGTATCTCATATATACACCTATATACATATATTCGAATAGGTCACGTATAATACGACTATGTATATCACTTCGCGCATATTATAACTGCAGTGTAACCTACTATACGTCTATCCTAAATATCTGGTACCAGTACAGGTATAACCTGATGCAATTTCTATTATAACATAAGAGAAATAAAATTACTACACATATACCTACACGTAAGTAAATAAATAAAACCACAAACAGCTACGAGCCGCGGTTAATATATTATATACCAGGTATAACAACTAGCACGTACTATTATATCTATATCGAACCGATATTGCTCGATATATTATATGTATATATATATAGGAAAATGTGCGCTCTTGCATAAGATTTCAAGACTAAATATAACTTCGCGTTGTATATTCAGCTAAAATATCGAGTACAAATTTTTGGTTTTTTTTTTAAATCTTCTTTTTGACTTTTTTCATCAACATTCTCGATTGAATTACCCTGTATATATATATATATATATATATATATATATATATATATATATATATATACTCTTAATCTAGTCTATAGACTACTGACATTTTAGGTGAGTGATCTGTACCGTGCTGCAACGTTTACAGCAACTGGTCTCGATGCAGCCTATACTATAAATACACTTATATATTTATTGCACGTATAGACTATAACTGTTATATCATATCTCTGCTAGTTGTATAACGCGAGATCGCGACAAACTCCTGTATACATATAGATAGAGAAGAAAAAAATCATTGATTTTTAGCTTATTTCAATTATGTATAATGTGCTTCCAGACTATTCTTCTATCACTCAATTACACCCTTAATTTATAGCCTACGAACGAGTTAAACTGTAATTATTATATACTCGAGCCATTATTCTTTAGAGAATAATTAAGATCGCCTGAAGTATGTATGTATAATACACTTGATAGGGTTTCGTTAGTAGGTACTACATACTTCCGTTCAATCAATAAGAGTTGAGCTATATATTACGTAGTTTGTACACTAGTATATAACGTATAGTAATGATGACCCACTTTGACGGACGAACGACCATGTCAGCTATTGCTTATATATTTACCTGTAAATATATATATTTATATTACTGATATACAAACAGGCATATAACAGATTACAAATCGGCTCCAAATAAATAAAATAATTACTTACAAACACAGATTTTTTGCGATGAAATATTTACTGAAAATACAGCAGAAACCTATGTATTTTAAATGGAAAAGTTCATCCCTTGTGGTCAAGGGTTCAATATTAAAATAAAAATCTGAATCAATTCAATGGGTTTCTTTTTATTTATTTGGAACCGATTTCGGGGGTGGCCCGATAAAAATTCATTCAAACCCCAATTAATGAACACTAATATACATATATTAAATATATATACATATGTATGTATTATACGTGAGAATAACTACCCTTGTAGGTATTCAATCCGATAATCTGTGATCGAAATATCACTCTATTAGATCTCTTGGTCAAATTGATCGCTAAATCGATATTCGAAACGTTTCTAGAAATATGGAATACAGATATCATCTATACACGATTTCGAGGCAATCTATCATCGCGAGTCATTCTCATAACTGTTTAACATCGCGTGTTACGAGCAGTTTTATAAATGAACTACTGGTATCTAGTCCGATAAAACATACACATTATTATACCTATAGTATATATTATCTTTGATCTCTGCAATGAAATTTTCAACTCTTTTTCTTCTCTTGCTGTCCCTGTACTTTATTAATTTTTTTATCCATTTTTCAGGGGAGGCAATCGTCTGTTATCACTGCAACAGCGAATATGATCCCCGATGTGGAGATCCCTTTGATTCCTACAGCCTGGGTACCGTCAATTGCAGTTTTCAACCACGACTCGAACACCTTGGAAATACAGAGCCTACTCTCTGCAGGAAAACATCGCAAAAAGGTTTGCTATTATTATATACTTGCAATAATCGACACTAAATTTTATTCACGTATATGTATATTCGTGCCTTGCTACCCGGGCTAAATCACACATTTTGCAATATTCGATAGAATTCTAAAGTATCGGTGCCAATTCGTCGATTAAATTCAGAGTTGTACACAAAAATTTCTAGTTCATCAGCGATTGGCAATATCAATTGAAAAGTTGGCAAACCAGACAGGTCCCAGAGCCCGTAGTTTATACTGCATGAAACGTCTGCATTGCGGTCATATATTACAGTTTCAAAAGTCAAACAAATTCTAACAACTTATCGTCGGACGATATACATCACGGATTATCTTATCGTTTCGATTTGATCGAAAAATTAGACCTACGTACAGCGTAATAAAAAGGGGTATAAATAATTGAAAAAATAAATCACATTTTATGTAAGATTACTGGGCTTTTTATTTCATGTAAAACGAAATTCAACTTATCGCCGATTTTATCGGTTCATATGTGGTACCGAGCGCTTTCTTTATTTTATTTATACGTTACATATACATATGTATAAGGTATAAATACGACGGAAGTATTTTCTGCTGATTATTTAATTAGTGAAAAAAATTAATTACGAAGCTCTTATGTATACCTAGATACACAAATATGGCTGCATCGATCGCTCTTCGTTTTTCCACTTTTTTTTATTTGTCTTCTTATTTTATCTTCTTCTATTTTTTCGTTTTTTTTTAGTATACGGAAAAACACGGGTCATACGAGGCTGCGGTTTCATAACGGACTCTAGGGACGACGGTGACTGCATGCGAAGAAGTGGTACCCACGATGTCCTCGCATTATATTGCGCGTGTACAACCGATCTATGCAACGCAGGTAATGCAAAATTACCGTCATCGATTCTGGGCGCCCTTGCTACCGTCTTCACAACGATCTCATGGAAATCTTATTATACTTTTACCCAATTTTGAATAATATTTTATTATATTTATCTATTTATCTACATATTTATTTAATTAGTTTTATCATCGCCAGCAGGAATAATCATATTCAATTATTGTACCTATACAATAGGAAAACTAGGCGAAAAGAAAAGACCCATCATTCACGTTTATCAATGATTATCAATAATATAATAGGGAACGGTGAACAGTGACTGATAATATTCTGCAATTATCGTATATATTTTTAACTAATCTATAATTCGTCCGCAGAAAATATGCTATTTCAACATTCTAAACAGTTTTACAGGAAACTAATCAAAAAACAGATTGAAAATTAAAAATCAAAACAACTAAAAGACTATAAAATTAATAATCAATGACGTTTAATCAAATATTCAATATATTTCCAGCACTCGATGGTAAAAAGGTGAATAAAATCGTCGGTAGAAATTTAAAAAACAAATGTCACTTGTTTTAGGAAAAGGTCATCAACAGCGTATTAAAATTTCTCACTAGGTACATCGACGATAAAACGTGAAATTAATTACATAGACATGTTGTATAATTAATTAAGTAATTAAATGAATAAAATTTTAGAGAAAGGAATTATATTACGAAGGAATGTGGCCGGCTAATATACGCGTGGAGAGAAATGGGTAATAATTAATTCTAATAATGTAATAATAGTAATAATAATGATGATAATAATAATACATCATTACTGGAGCAAGAGTATATTATATATACATATATATACGCGATGTAATTCATTCGTAATGGAATTGATTGATAGAATTGCGATGTATAATATATATATGTATATTGAGCGGAGAATTAATGTGTAATAAGTTACGACGTTGGTATAGAATATTTTATCAAAGTTTATAATTATTATGGAAAAAATATGGATATATATACGTTACGTTTCAGGCTTTCGAGTTTCACAGAATTTTACGATTAGTTAAACTACCTTTATGCATATAGTAACTATACCATATATCATCTAGTTTCTTCTTATATAGATAGATGGTATACGACGTATCTTGTATTTGCTCGGCAGACACCAAACGCGTGCATTTCTATAATTATATACATCATAAACTATCCCGACTTTAAGTGTAATAATTATTTATTGATCTACTATTGTACACACGTAATTATATATATAGGTACATATACGTATGGTATATATGATTATTATTTCAAAGAGTAATTTTATCGTTCAATCTTTATCTGTATATGGATGAATATACGTGTATATCATGGTATACCTGTAACTGTAGAATATTTATATTTTCCGCTTTCCGCGTAGGTGAAATGTATGAACAGAATTCGATCCGTTAACTATTAACGATAATTATAAACGCTCCGATGGTGTGTAGGCGATTCAAAAACTAATTGCTCTATAAAATTGGCAATAACTAATAGATCCTAATGCCTATTTCATTACAATCGACACACATATTTACTATTTATTTTTCAGTGTGCCAATTTTTTGACGCCCAACTTAATTAGTCATTCAATTTTCCTCGTATTTGTTTTTTTAAACTAATTAATTACATTTTATCTAATTCTGTTTAATCAGTGATATGTTATAGTACATGTTATGTCGATCTCGAATTTTTAACTATATACGTATTTATGTTATACCTATATTATTATAAACAATAACGTTCCTGCGATTGTTATAACATATGTCTCATATATTTATCATCATGCTAACGAAATTGGCTTACATTCTTTTGATACAGAAAATTTCTTATAATTATAATCCTTCGTCTGTTATGCCGTATATCGAATTAAGTCATGATAATTAGTCGTCTCAATTTTCGATCGTTTCTCCGTTAAAATTAACAAAGTTTTCGTTCTCGAACTTTTCGATCGTTTAACATTTTTCGAATTTACTTTGCCGACAAAAAACTTGTGGAAAATTTGTCTCTATGATTCATCCTAAAATATCTCAATCTGAAACCCGTACTCAGGGCCGATCAAACATATCTGGTAAAATCCTAATCGTAATCGCCGGCTTACAATAGTTGGCGTTTACATGCCATGACTGAATTGCGGTGAAAACTGTTGCTGAATACGTAAATGAAATGATAAAATAATGAAAGAAATTTAATTAATTAAAGAAATAATAATCTAAGATAAATTTCGCAGAGTATTGACCTCGGAAAGGCCTTAACAATTATATAATCAACTGTCGTTGAATCCAGTTAAATGAACGTATAAATATAATTGCTTATATTTATGGGTTATTTTAACTAGTATACACGACCTAGATAAATTTATATAGTATATCGACAATCCAAATTGTTGTTGAATATAAAGTAATTGAAAGAATCATATATTATAATTGTAATAATGATCTTGATAAAGCTGCGACTTTGAATAACATATCTTATATAGTGTAAATAAATGTGTAATAGAGGAGAATAAGAGAATAATAAAGTATAAAGAGAAATGAATACCTATATACCCAAATTTCGTGCAATTATTGTATCAAAGGAATGTTTAAGGCATTATTTATATACCTAATAATAATAAATGATATTCTTTAACGCTATGGATAACTCGACAGATCAAAACTCCTCCGTATTGATACCCATATATACTATTTTGAAGGTATAGATATTGTATATGCAAATAAGCCAAAAAGACCTTGTATAGAATATTATATTGTACCAATAAAGTTTTAAGTGGTTACCAAAAACTGAGCTTCCGTAAAACTTAATCATTCATTCGTTTTTTTCTAATCAGTCTACAGCCTGCTGAAGTCTGTATGATACAGAAACAGATAAAGGAAAAAAGGGACCGAAAGATACGCATTTCCGAATAACTGATCGATATTTAATAAGGCTAAGCTTGATTATGGTTGCATTGCAGATCACTCGCAGATCCCAGCCTCTGTAATTTAATATTGGGTGTGATTGAAGACGCCCCCCGACTGAATCAGACGATAACCGAATTCTGACGCCTCTGACGATTCAGTTTGCTGGAAACAGTGGATAGAAACGGATCTATTTATCCGGAAATGTTTAACGTCATAAACATCCATTGAAATTAGCTGAACTTTGAACGGTTGTAACATTCGCGAAAAAATGACCCTGCGGCGCGGCAGGCCGCAATGGCTTTCAGCCTTCTCTCTCCTGCCTTTGTTCGCGTGTTTTTCTATCGTATCGACTTATCAGAGGTGAGATTTTCGTCCACAACATCTCGTAGAATCTACTCAAATTAGCTTTGAATACGTAAACGTGCAAAATTCGCAATGTCAAATTTTACAGGCCGATACTAGAGGTGCGCGATGGGAACCTCTTCATCACTAGTGCTACAGACAAGAATATCACCCTGCGGACTACCGGGACGAGTTTCGTTAACGTGAATGGGATAAATTTGCTCCACGTTGCGACATCGGTAAGCCAAGAAAGTCTCGGAAGATGGTCTCGTCATTCGATTTGCTAGAGTTTTAGGATCCGATTAATTACCCATAAGCTGTTTATCATCCCTCCATACCGTCCCGTCAAAGAAATACCGAAGAGAAGTGCAGATGATTGACTGGACTCTCGTAATTCAGAAGTTTATCAGCTGAAAAATTCATTTAAAAAATTATACAGGCCCACGATGCTGCCCAACTAGTGGAAAGATGGAGATTGGGAGCCCTTGCAGATATCGAAAGAACCCTGAGCCGTATCACGGAAACTATTGAAGGGCGTCTCGGTCTGGTCAGCAGGGTAAATGCCCTTGAATTTGGGTCTGATTCTAACAGCACCCAAAATCGACCAGGTGGAAACCGTCGTCGTCTTCCATCCGTAAGCAATCGTCAATTCAACTTCAAGATCTCCGCTGCTTTCTTTCGTTGTTTTATTTTTTCTTCCTATAAGATAGCGCCGATTTATCTTTCGTATTTCAGGCTGGAATCGATACGATCGCACGAACGCGAATCCAACGACTCACTGCGCGAGTAAGTACAGATTTCGCACTTGAATCACCTCTTTGGAAATTATCAGCGACTTATCATACTTCCGAATAGTTTATTGCGAAGAAATTTCATTCGGACATAGCAATGTGCGTTTTTGTTCCCCAGGTGCGTCAGACGGAGCGCCAAATCTCAAATCTCTTGATAAAATTAGAAACGAACGAGTGCGCGAGTAATCCTTGCCAGAATGGTGGTTTCTGCGTTGACATGGTCGGTGGGTTTAGATGTCGTTGCCGTGAGGGCTGGGAGGTAAAACATATTTTATTCCTACTATCAGACTATAAACGACATTTCGGAGAAGTAGAAAATCGGAGAAGAAGTATCCTCTAATATCTCTTCCATTTCAGGGACCACTGTGCAATATGGATGTCAACGAGTGCATCGCATACGCCGGAACTGATCTGGGCTGTCAGAACGGAGCAACTTGCATTAATCTTCCTGGAACTTACCAGTGAGCTCATCAAAAAAAATTTAATCTTAGTTCGAGTAATCAGAACCGATCCAACCAACGTTTATCTTCTTCTCGTAACAGATGTACCTGCAAACCGAACTGGTATGGTATCCACTGCACACAGCAATCAGACAATTGCAATGTCCAAAATCCTCGCGAACTTTGCGGCCATGGTGCTTGTTTGAATCAACCCCACGCCAACGCTGCAGGTTACACCTGTATCTGCGATGCGGTAAGTCAAACTTTATAGATTCGTTATCCGATCGATCCCTAGTCGATGAATCTCCTCAGCTAAAGAGCATGAAATCCTCATCAAACCATCTATTGCAGGGCTGGGAAACCGATGGTGTGAATCCGGCCTGTATCAAAGACGTTAATGAATGCGCGAGCAGAGCTCCACCCTGTTCCGTAAACCCTATGGTACCGTGCATAAATGTACCCGGAACTTTCTACTGCGGTGGATGTCCTCAAGGATATACTGGAAACGGACATTACTGTGCAGACATTGATGAGTGTGCTACGAACAACGGAGGCTGCAGTATTGCGCCCACTGTGCAGTGCTTGAATACAATGGTGAGGATGTTTGAACATCGATTAGCAAAAAAAATGATGACTATGGAATTGCACGGTTCAATCTCCTCTCTAGGGATCGAGAAGATGTGGCCCTTGTCCAGCTGGCTATCAGGGTGACGGTGTGACGTGCGTCTACGTCGGATCTTGCAGGGTAAACAACGGCGGATGTCATCCACTTGCAACTTGCTTCAACAACCCAGGGATGAGCGATTCGGTTGTACAATGTCGTTGTCCGGCAGGATATATCGGCGATGGCATGGGTCCGAGCGGCTGTGTGCTCAACCCTAATGCAGGGGTTTCGGCATGTAACAGCAACCCATGCAGTCATGGAACTTGTATTCCGATTGGAATATCTGACTACTCGTGTCGATGTGAGTCTGGATACACCGGTGAGTTGATTCGATGGTAAATTAGCGAGAAGTCGGCGAGTTTGAGATTTGGAAAAAAATAGTACCGCACGATGTGTGCAATTGATAATTTCAGGAAGAAATTGTGACGCCCAGACAAATCCCTGCGATCCAAATCCATGCCAAAATAATGGAACATGCAGCGTTTCGGCTGCAAGAACGGCCGTCTGCAGATGCACCTCAAGCTTCTCTGGACCACGGTGCCAAACACGTCGAGCAAGCTGTGGAGCAGTTATACATGAACAGACGGGTACTTTGCAGTTCCCAACAGCTGGCAATACATATCCACATGGTCTGAGCTGCGCGTGGGTATTGGCGACCAATTCTTCCCAGGTCCTCAATGTCACTTTCAGAACTTTTAATTTGGAGCCATCGACAGGTTGCCAGTTCGACTTTCTGCAGGTAATTCAATCTCGATCTCTCTTTGATTGGGATTCAATCCCTCGCCTTAATTATAGGGCGTCTCATATGCAGTAAATTCATCCCCAGGTTCACGATGGTGTAACGGCAGGTGAACACATGATCGGGAGATACTGTGGGAACAAATTGCCTCAAGGAGGTAACATAATATCATCTGAAAATGCTTTGTACCTTTGGTTTCACTCGGATAACAGTGTATCCAACGATGGATTCAGCTTGGAATGGAAATCGATCGCTCCAGTATGTGGAGGTGAGATAGAGGCGGATTATGGAACCATAAGATCGCCTGGATCACCAGGAAAATATCCGAATAACAGAGACTGCACTTGGCACATAAGTGTCACTCCGGGAAAGAGGATTCAGTTTCATTTCTCCATGATTATGTTAGAGGAGCATCCAACTTGCGATAGCGATTATCTGAGGGTGAATATTTCGCTTTTTGCTATTCGATGACTATTGAATAACGTATTTCATCGATAATTTACTCCTTTTCATCGAAGATAAAAGTTGGACCGAGCGAAATGGATCAGGATTTAGGACTCTACTGTAATCACACTTCTCCGCCACCACTGATCACAAACGAAGATGAAGTCTGGCTCCATTTTCACTCCGACGTCTCTGGACAAGATGCTGGTTTCCACATTACTTTTTCGAGTGTCGAAGGTAAGGAAAAAAGCATCGTTGAACTTCAAATACATTACGAATGCGAAATATCTAATGAGGAATAAAAGAGCACAGATTTCTTGAGAACCCTTTTCATGGATTTTTGATGTATTCATATCGATGAAATTTTCCGCCCAGGATCACCAGGGTGCGGAGGAGTGTACACGGCCAATTCAGGCGAGATAACTTCACCTAATTTCCATTTAGAGAACTACGAACGATACATGAATTGCGAATGGAAAATACAAATACCAATAGGGGAGCGAATCCAAGTAACGTGGTCAACCTTTGAACTCGAGTTTTCTCGTAGCTGCGGCTATGACTATGTCGAGGTGACCCTTTCTTTAAGTCTTCCAGATAAAATCACTCGCTCTAATTCATCCTTCTTCTTTTCATATCTCGAACGTTTGAAGTCGAAGTTACTTGAGCGCTTGAATCAGCGTGAAGAAGATGTCTTGTTTCTAAACATTCGAACTTGATTTTTTTATTCGCAGGTATATGACGGAGCGAATAGGGAAGCTCCACTAATTGGAAGATACTGTGGCACTAATCTTCCGCCGGAAATATTATCCACAACAAATGTGTTATTGATTAGATTTAAGACGGACGGAAGCTGGTCCGAGAAAGGTTTTCATTTATCTTACGAGGTCTGGTGTGGTGGAGTGTTTACCGAAAATTCTGGCGTCCTAAAATCGCCTTATTATCCAAACCCGTACCCCGCATCGAGGGTTTGTGTTTACAAGATAATACAGCCGCTTGGAAAGGCCATAGAACTGACTTTCCTGGACATGGATATCGAGGGCTGGGATTACCCCGATTGCAATTATGACTTTGTCGAAATCCACGATGGTGACAACGAGAATTCAACCACGATAGGCACCTA
The DNA here is from genome assembly GCA_947538915.1 of Tenthredo distinguenda. Taxonomy (NCBI): domain Eukaryota; kingdom Metazoa; phylum Arthropoda; class Insecta; order Hymenoptera; family Tenthredinidae; genus Tenthredo; species Tenthredo distinguenda. Next base: position 18,229,681 of record OX384536.1, on the reverse strand, counting down.
CTGCGGATCGAATTCTTCGATTCCTGAATTTCCCATTACATCGACTCACAATTATATGTGGATCAAGTTTAGGACGGATTCCAGCATACACCAACGAGGATTTATGGCTACCTATACAACCACGGATACCCGTGAGTTAAATTGTTTTATTAATTTAATTCCTTCCGACTATATTCGTATAAAAAGCAAAAAAAAAAAAAAATCAAAAGCTAGAATAGACACTTAAATTTATCTCCATCCACTTTGAACTCTTTCTACTATCTTTGATTGAGCTCTGCACGATGCACGCAACAGAGAAATTGACCCGTAGCTTGTTGTAACTAGGATGTGGAGGTATACTCAAAGAAAATTTGGGCGTTATTCAATCACCATCCGAAAATGGGAGATACGGTACTCACGAAAACTGTACATGGCTGATCCAAGCACCACCAGGATTTGTAATACAGCTTAATTGGCAGTCATTCAACCTGGAGCCCCACAGTTCTTGCACTTTTGACTATGTCAAAATAACTGAATATCTAACGAGCACCTCGCAACAGGATATGGGAAGGTGAGCTCCCCACAAAATCGATTAAGTCCTCGTTATAATCATCTCAAATGAACATATGTGTATCGAATCTCTGACATATCATCATTTTGCACTTTGCAGATACTGTGGAACGACGACACCCCCTATAATGACATCACAGTCTCAGTTATTGTCGATAAATTTCGTAACTGACGGTTCTGTATCGAGGGATGGGTTTATAGCTTCGTATATATTTATCGATGCCTCGAGAGTTTGCGGGGGGCGATTTTTCTCGGTAACTGGCGTCATCAGATCACCCAATTATCCCGAACACTACCCATCAGGGAAAAGGTGCGAATGGGTGATAACCGCCCCTAACAGGCACCAGGTAGTTTTAAATATTAAGAAATTTGATCTTGAGAGCCAATCACACTGTATGTTCGACAGCCTCGAAATCAGGTAATTATTATCACTATCCACAACTTATTTGCATGCCTTTGCATCCTTTCGACGTGAACTGCACCGTTATTGATTTCTCTATATACGCTGCGAAATTTTGAAAATTCTGCGGTACTGATTGGCAGATATGGAAAGCAAGAATGATTAAAACTGGGATTGTAATTCATTCCAGAAATGGAGGCACGGAATTGTCTCCACTGATTGGGAAATACTGTGGATCTGATATCCCGACGCAATTCAAAAGCTTTGGCAGTCAAATATACCTGAAATTTGAATCCGACGTATCGCGAAGTGGCGAAGGATTCGAAATAGAATGGGACAGCAATACCGTCGGTTAGTTATATTCGCGAATGCCCATCGACGCTATGTCACATGGATGTGACGTTCGAAAATCTTGATAGTAACACTCGCAAGCAATTTTAATTGATTGAACTCATTAATTATCAACAGACGTTCTTTGTTCATAACGCGAATGAAATTTCAATCCCATTCTGTTCACGACCAAAAAAGTTCATCGAGGTAATAAAAAAATTGTCTCCAATCTCTAACAGGTTGCGGTGGCACTTTAACTTCCACCAGTGGATCCGTAGTGTCTCCTGGCTATCCTCAGCAGTACAATCACAATAGTGAATGTACCTGGAAAATCAGAACCTCTGCTGGCAGTATTATACAATTTGGCATAATGGTCCTTGATCTTGAAGAGCACGTTCATTGCCATTTTGACTACCTGGAGATTTGGGATGGACCCGAAGCAAGCGGCCACTCATTAGGAAGATTTTGCAGAAGCGATCATCCTATGCAGATATCAACCACCTCGAACGTTGCAACCGTTCGTTTCCGTACCGATTGGAGTGGCGCTGGCCAAGGCTTTCACATGACTTACCTGGCTTGTGAGTACATTAGATAAGTAGAATATTGAAGTTTATTTAGAACTCCGATCAATGCTTGTACGTAATCGATTTCGATTTATTCAGTGTGCCACAATACGCTTCGTGGATTCCAAGGCGTGATTGAATCGCCAAACTTCCCGAACAATTATCCGCATCATGCGAACTGCACCTGGATGATCGTAGCTCCTATGGGTAACAAACTGAACCTGACGTTTTCCCACTTCGATTTAGAAGAAGGACTCGAAGACTCTTGCGCGTTTGATTACTTGAAGATACAGGAAGGGGATGGCGATGAACCAAACAGGGAACTGGGTACATTCTGTGAATCTTCGGTACGACCACCCAAAATAGTCTCTACCGAACGCCATGTCTTCGTCCAATTCATTTCGGACGGTTCTACAACGGGCAGGGGATTCCGGCTAGAATGGGTTGTCAATGGTGAGTTGAGTATTGAGAATCGTCTACAGAAGGTCGAAAGACGCTCTAGACTAATCAGCAATTATCGTAACAGTATATTTATCTTTTCTAAACTGTTAGGCTGCGGTGGGGTGTTAAATCGACCAACGGGAACCATCACGTCTCCAGGATACCCTAACGGGTATCCAGAGAATGTCGAATGCACCTGGAACATCGAGGTGGACTATTCACACAGTATAGAAATCACCTTGGAAGAGGTGAAGTTGGAAAAGACACAGAGTTGCAGTTTTGATAAGCTCACCGTATACAGTGGAGTCGATGCCAATGGGATAAAACTAGTGGAGACGTGCCACGTGGATAAACCATCCATCGTTACGAGTACAAGCAATAAAGTCTTCGTCAAATTTGTAGCCGACGTTTCTTACCAAAACAGAGGGTTCAAGTTGACATACAGGACCGTGGATATCCGGTGCGGTGGAAGGTTCACAACTCCATCAGGCGTAATACAATCGGCAAACTACCCTATGAATTATCCAAAAAATCAGGACTGCGCTTGGCTTATTGAAATGCCTGGTCATCACCTCGTGAACCTGACATTTGTCGACTTTGATATCGAGGACACTACCAATTGTACAGACGATTATGTCAGAGTAAGTTGCCCAAGCTGTATTGACGGCTTTGTCAGTTCTTAGAAGTACTTTCCATCTTTCCGATTCTAATTTCGAAATCGTTTCATAGATTTACGATGGCCCGAACCGGAATGCAACTGTACTGGGATCTCATTGCCGCAATGAACGCCCGCCGACTTATATTTCCACGGACAACGCTCTCCTCGTGGTCATGAGATCCGACTCCTGGATATCAGCGAAAGGTTTCAAGGCAACTTATGAACTGGCATGTGGTGCACGCATCGTTACCAATGACCAGGGCATTATCTCGATGGATTCTTCGGTTGGTCTGCAATCGAATATAGAAAATTGCACTTGGACCATTATAGCGGAAAATCTAGGTAAAATCGATCAGATATCTGCTTAGAATTAGTCGAAATGATACACCGGCGAAGACTGACGAACAATCTGTTTATTCTATGGATACGAAAGATGCTTCTCACCATGATGATTCCACTTCATGTTTGACATTTTTTACTCACGATATTTGGTTCCATCTTTCAGAGGATCATGTCACGTTAACGTTAACTGATATACAAGGAAACGCGTTAGCTTTCGACGACGAAGATTGCCCCACTAGTGCCCTACAGATTTTCGAGGGTGAGGGAACAAGTGGACCCTTGATCAGTACCTGGTGCCATACTACAGTACCTCCTCCCATGACGAGCCAAGGGAATGCTTTAACGGTTCATGCGATGTCCCTCTATGGGGGTTTGTCTGATTTGAGATTTTCAGCGACCTATTCTGTACTCAATTCAGGTATATATCGACTACGCTTTTAGAGTATCAATCGAAAATGGTTTATGCGAAGAGAAAATCCTTCTATGTTTGATCGGTGGATGATGATTCGGAAATAATTACAGCATGCGGAGGCAACTACACTTCAGAGCATGGAACGATCGCTACACCAGGCTATCCGGCCAGTTATCCTCGTAACATCGAGTGTATTTGGTACCTCAGAACATCTCCGGGAAATTCCCTGAGGTTGAGCTTCAGGGAATTCGACCTGATCGAAAGCGAAAATTGCGATCTAGATTACGTTGAGGTGCGAGAAGAGACTGGCGCCGGCAAATTGATCGGTGTTTTTTGTGCCCAGAGCATACATCAGATAACTTCGTCGAAAAATTTGTGGATCAAGTTTAGAAGTAGCGCGGATGCAACGAAAAAAGGATTCGTTGCCGATTACAGCCTTAGACATGGAAACGACTTGACAGGACCCAGTGGAGGAATTGCTTCGCCTTTATATCCGGCACCATGTACTCTGGAAGGAGAATATCACTGGCGCATTACCGTCGACCCTGCATCGGCGATACAAATTACTTTCAAAGATTTTAGCATCGAGAATTTTTTTGAAGATTGTTACGTTCACCTCACAGTGAGTATCCGATATCTGTAGATACATATGCTTCCGTATATATTTATCCTAGTAATTTTGGTACTTAGAAAAAGAACATGTTTCAGATTTATGACGGCTACAACGACGAGGCTCCTTCTCTGATGACCGGGTGTGGTAGGATTATGCCAGAAGTTGTGAGATCCACCAGTAATGTCGTTTACATCACGTTTTTCACCTCTAAAATTAGAGAGGGCAGCTGGTTCTTGCTGAACTGGTTACAAGTTCCCAGAGACTTGGAAAACGGTGGAACAAATATCGGAGGAAGTGGTAAATTTGTTGCTAAAGTCGTACCAAATGATCGTTGAGGCTTATTGGTTTCCCTAAACTGTTTTAGAATGTGATGAAATCGTCTCTTTGACTGGCTCGAACAATACCAGCTATGATTTTCATTCACCCGGATGGCCCGATGGTTACGCAGAGAACCTCGACTGCAATTGGATCTTCGAATCGGTACCGGGGACTCATCTGAGTTTGAAATTCCACAACCTGCAGCTGGAAGAGTCTATGACATGCATGATGGATCAAGTCAGAGTTTTTTCGGGAAGTTCTATTACCTCACAGAGAGCGTGGTCTGAGATAGGAAGCTACTGTTACAGCAATGCCACACTCGAGCATATAGACACGTCAAATTTAATGAAAGTCAACTTTAGGTCTGACTATTCCTTCAACAGAACTGGATTCAACGCAACCGTTCACAGAGGTATCTTCCCAGAATCATTTGTCGTAAAATCTTATCGCACAAATTCGAATACATGATTATTCTCTGCTTTTAGTATGCGGTGGTCAGCTATACGGGCCAAACGGAGTCATAGAATACAATAGTACGACAAAGGGCGATTTCGTCGGATCAAGATGTCAATGGAATGTCACTGTCAGACCAGGAAGAACCATTGAAGTTAAATTCCTCATCATGGACGTACAGAGTAGCGACGAGCATTCATGTAATGAAAACTATGTCATGGTACGTCTCTGGTCGAGCTTTCATCGTACAGTTTTCACAGAATTTCTTTTCGCCGCAATGAATTTTCAAGTTGTATTTTAATTTCTTGTTATAGTTGAAAAATGGTGGTTCAGCGTCGTCTCCTCTCCTCGGTGATGGAAAATACTGTCACAATGATATTCCAGGCCCGTTACAAACAACTGGAAACCAGCTATACGTAAACGTGGTTGACATAAGGTCCATAAACACCAGATTCATGTTCACGTATCGGTAAGAATTTCTCCAATCAAACCTATGATCGGATTAATAATGCTATTATCAGTCTTGTGAGAATTGAGCAGCACTCGAAATATTTTAAGACATTTTATTACTCGGTCTTGTGATTTAATTATTACATTTTTCCCACGCAGGGAGGTGGGTATGGACTGTGGCGGTGAACTCGTTTTATCAGAGGAATTGAAATCCATTGAAATAAATAGTCCAAATTATCCCAACATCCCATCGCCACACAGCGAATGTTTCTGGACGATTATGGCACCGGCTGGAGAGCGAATAACAATTCATTTTCTTGAGAGATTTGACCTCACGACTACCTATAGGTGAGTTTCATAGTCCGATTGATAATTTTTTCTAGGATCTATATTTGCGATGTGATTGAGATAATTAATATATATTGATCAAACTTCAGGTGCGATTTGGAATATCTAGAAATTAGAGATGGAGGAACTGAGGCGTCGAAGCTTCTCGGACGATTCTGCGGTAGTCGACTACCCAGCAGCATGACTACGATGGGAAATGTTATGTACGTTCACTTTTACACGTCTGTCGCGGATCCTAAAAATGGTTTCAAAGCTCGTCTGGAGATTGGAGGTAAACTGATCTCACGTAACTTCGAAAATCTCATCAGACATCATCAATTTTCTGGGTAATAATTTAACTATTGATTTAAAGACAGTTGCGGTGGAATTATAAGAAGCAGACGAGGCATATTGAAGTCACCTAATTACCCTCAACCCTACGCCACCAATGTTACTTGCACTTGGTATATCATTGGCCCACCTGGTCACAGTTTAAAACTAGCTTTCCAGGATATCAATCTACCTAGTAGATGGCGATGCGAAAATGGTGACTACGTTAAAATCTCCGAACCCTTACCATCCAACGACACTACAGATGTGTCTCAGAATGATGAAGGTAAAGCATATTTTTAGAAAATTTACAATCAGGATACGCGCAGGATTAGTCGCTCCGTGTACCGCATCTGGTTTTCAGACAATGCAGGTAAATCTGCTATCGGATAATGAGAATTATAATATATGAGGAACCATATGCCCACATGCGGGACACTGAGAACGACTGATTCTCCGCATATTTGCACAGTTTTTTAAAAGAATATCGACTTTATTAATTTTATTCTCTATATTATACATATGTTACAAATTTATCCTGTTATATTGATTCGGGAAATGTTTGAATTACTTGTTTCGATTTGTGGCGACTGCCAGTGCATAAAGCCAATAATTTAGTGAGTTACATCTTCGTTAACGGAATCTCCTCGCAGATGATTTTCTGCTTCAAATTCAGTGCCTTCTTCCTCATCTTCTTCTGTTGATTCTTCATTCTCGGTTTTTGACTCTCCCTCGACATTCTTGGCTTCTTGCTGTTCAGTGTCCGATCTATTCTGGTCCATCGAATCTTCACCTTCGAGAGAACAACTGTCGGACTTATATTTTTGAGACTTTTCCACTGTGTGCTTTTGCGTGTCTGATGTAGGTACCTCGCAGTCATCAGCTTCACGTTCACAGTGCGATTCAGTTTTAGAGGATTTCTTTGAGGTCTTTTCTTTCTTCACGTTTTTACTCCGAGATTTTTCTTCTTTCGCCAATCCATTCCCGTTCGAATCTACCGAACTATCTTCTACTAAATCATTCAAAAGTTCGCTCATCTTGTCCAATCCTGCAGGTCCCTCGGATAATTGAATGTCTTCCTCCGACGACTCACTCTTCTTCAAATCCACATCTTCTTCTCGCAATTCCTCACTTTTCTGGCTGCGCTTCTGCTTCTTCGTTTTCTTCGAATTTCCATACTGTTCTTCTGAATTTTTATTTTTTCGTGAACTCTTAACGTTCTTATCCTCTGAAGAAGAAGTCTCTTTTTCAGATGGTTGATTATCTGCAGATTCTTTTTCGATCGTATTACCCTCAGGCTCGCCATCAAGAGATTTTCCATTTCGACTTTTTTTTTCAAATTTATTCTTAGCTCCATTTTTTGACGCAGAATTGAATCTGGATTCTTCTTTCTTCGATGAGCTATCTGCGGCTTCATTGATCAGACTGTCTTTGGGCTGTTCAAACTCATTTGCAGATCTCTTCTCCCTTTTTCCTGAATCTTTAGTTACTTTTATATTTTTGTTATTCTTCACCTTTTCCCCACTTTTACTAATTTTGTTTTCCTTGTTGGACTTTTCTCGTTTCTGTTCTTCGTAGGACACCTTCGCGTTGCGTTCATTCTTATCCTCTTTCGCAACATTTTTGGCATTAATTTTCTCGTTTCCTTCCGCGCTGTAGCGCTGCTTCTTTTCTTTGGTTATTTCTTGCTTTTTCCCACTTCCTTTCTGTTTGACGTCGGACTTGTTCCTGAAAATAAAGTGATCACCGATTAGCTTCGATATGAATTCACGCGTACATAATTCAATTGATGTATCACGTGAAACTTTACACATCGTATTCAACTGCGAGACAAAAATTCAAAACGTTACAAATGCTTCTGATCGACCATAAGTCCTACGGGTAAATACTAGCATTATAATTATAGAAGAATACCCCACCCCACCATTCACTCCAAATTATTCGACTTGACAAAATCACTTACTTTGAATAACGGACTTCTTTTGAATTTCCTGACTTGTGGTTACCCTTCGTTGTATCTGTATCCCGATTGGATTTCGCTGCCGAAATCTCTATTACAACACATGCCAATACCAGCAGCACTGCCACACTGAGCCACAATCTGCAAGAATGATTCACAACTTTAGATCCAAACGATTTAGAAATAAGCAGATCTGCTATTCACGAGTGTAGACATGAATAGGTATGATGAAAATCTATGAAACTTACCGCATTTTGTTGTACTTGTATGAGCTGTTCAGATCTAGACGATTGAATTTTCACGTTTGATTCTATTTCGATTAACTCGGTAAATTATTATGAATGTTTTCTCGCTAGTATCCGACAATACACTGTAATGTTGTGTGCCGAGTATTACCCTTTATACTAAGCTGAAAGCTGGAGATCTTCGAGCATATACGTCACGATGTTTTTCCTTCCTCACCACAATGAGGTGTTGATATAGTCAAGCCAGTTGCTTCGAAATAAGAAGGTCGTATGTATTAAAACCAAGATAAGTAAAGCCACAAGTCCCAAGCAAGATATTTATATACCTACACGTATGACTTTAGTGTAGATCAATAATGAGATATCAATATACGTTGTATTTGACAAATATTTTAGAGTCGAGAGATCATCCATTCAAATAAGGTCTTCGAAGCGTCTCACTGTCTTCATATAAGAGTCTATTATAAAATCTGATTGGAAGAGATGGAGGGGTTTCAATTTTTCATATTACAATATATCACGATACTAATATCTGCTACAACACATAAATACAGCAAAGCATACATCTGCATATGACGTATAGTACGATGGTACGAAATATGTCAGGGCTGTTAACGTAATAGTTGTCGGGAAAACGTTCAGACGTAGTTTCATTTCCTCTCATTGATGCAATATGCTTTCTATTCTACATAAAGAGAAACAGTGGGAAATTATTAACTGTAGGAAAACAGATATGACAATTTTCCTTCATCGACATCAGAGCTTGCAACACGTGTCAAACAACGAGGGATCTTGAACAAATCTCTTTCAATCACAATGCTAACGTGAGCACTGATTCTAGATCCCCAAACGTATTTATTGTTTCTTGATCACTGAAACAAAATAGATCGATCGATGGATATGTATACATTCGGTTAATTTCTATATACTAAATTGTTCTCCAACGATTCTTCGAAATTCATTTATATCTGACGACACATAATCAGTTTATAATTATGGCACTGTATGTAAATCACTCGTATCTTGGCAGATAATATCTCCCTCATTAAATACTTATCTGTTTGATGTGCATCACCTTTTTCTGCATAAAGGTATCGCACGTTGCATAAAAGGTCATTCACCTTGCAGCACTATAACGATGATCAGCCCAACGATATATTACCTACTATATTCTCTATGGAAAATATGAAACCTAATTTTTAAAAATGGTCATTAATTAAAAATGTCGTTATGTCGTGGTCGACAGATTATGGGTGAATATCCATCCATGAAATTCGTACATGAATACGTTCTAGGAGAAATAATAGCTGTTGATTATGTTCTTTTATTCAGTCCCGGAAACTCGAAGAATAGGAATCTACTGTGGAGACACCAAGCCTACAGATGTGATTGAAACATCGGAAAATGAAGCAATAGTTGTCTTGAAGAGCGATAGAAGATCTCGCGGCGGCTACAGAGGATTCAGTATTAACTTTACGGCTACATTAGATGGTGAGTAAACTCTGCATCATAGTTTTCCATAACCAGATGCAAACTTAGATTGCCAACCAGCAGTATATGTACTCTCGATATATTAATACACCATGATTACACCAAATTAATTCAGTTTGCTATATCTCGCCAGCATTCATTCAGTATAAGGATGATTCAATTTTTCAGAATGTGGCGGTGACCTCGATGACATATCGGGCGAGTTCACCTCACCCGCATATCCCAATTTGAGACATAGCCGTCATAGGTATATTTTCCGTATATATTATTTTCACACACGTATAGGTATATCCCTGTAGTAACCATATTTCGACGGACCGTCCATAAGACTTGCAGAAAAAAGATTTTGGCAAGATGAATTCTCCCCAAGCCTCCCTGCAGTATGCTTGCCAGAATCTTTCAAGTTACTTGCATGAGTCCGCTAAGAATCTGTCACAATATCTTCTAGTTAGCAATTCGAAAGTTCCTCGCGATAACCGCTGCAATTCTGTTGAAAGATGCTCGCGAAAGATAATTACCATTCGTGGACGATCGCATTTGGTTACTATGAGGATATACGCATCCATTTAACTCTACAGACTAAATTTGATGGAAAATTGTCAAATTCTGATAGTCTGTTATAATTATAGTCTGCATATTGTACATTCATTACAGATATTGCGAATGGCGCATAACAGCGCCAGAAGGATATCGTATTCAAATTGACTTGCTAGATTTTGATCTGGGAGAGCCGATACCGAATGATCGTAGGGGTATATCAGCACAGATTGTAGTACGTAATCTTACCGAGTAACACGTTGATATTAGGATATGACTCGTGTATTAGATAAATATATTCAATCATCGTTCGATGACTAATATCTGTACATTTATTACAGTTTTATAATGATCTACAAATGCGTACTCGTATCAAACGTCTGATGACCTCTGATACCCAAAGGCAAATTTTTAGCACGAGTAACAGAATGTTCATTTGGTACTGGTCTGGTATGTCCGGTCACAGAGGTTTCAAAGCTCGTTACAGCCGAATTGCTCCAGCATGTATGTAAATATGACGATACTATGCTCCCCATATTCGAAATGCATTTTTATAACGGAAGAGGAAACGTGAATTTATATTTTTGCAGTATGTGGTAACGTCGTGACGGATTACCAAGGTAATCTGCTCGCTGATCAGAGTCCCGTGTTTAATTTGACGTCGTTTAATTGTCGTTGGAAAATTCAAAATCCTACGATGAATTCGACCAGCCTAACGCTCGCAGTTACTGCTACTGGAGTTATGGGTGATTCTATTGCGCCAGTTAGAAACAGCGGTTGTCGGTATGGTTCATCGAGCATTATATTGGAAAGTAAGTTAACGACAAGTCTCTTGAAACATCTTCGCTAGATTTATTGCGTTGGAAATAATTACATGATTGGCAGTTTTAGAAATTTTCGATGTACAAAACTTACGAATTTTACATGGAATCAGGCTTGAATTATATACAGAAAATTAATATTTTCCATTTCATAAACCGGAGACATCAATTTTTCAATATTTCAGGTGGTGAAGATGTCATTTCTTGTATCGCCGGTAATGAAACGCGTGAGGTCACCATTCGAAGTCCATTACCAGTTAACACAGTTATTGTAAGTGACCCTTATGCTTCTTCGTTAAGTTTGTATAAATATATTGAATAGTAAGTATAATCCAGTATATCATAAATATTTTGAATTGGCAATTAATTAATAGGCAATAAAAAGCCTAAGGGCTCTATCTGCGATCAAGTTCTCCCTTAAATACCGCTGGAATCAGTGTGGTGGAATACTAGGCGGGCCTTCCGACACAATTTCTGTACCTACGAATCTCTCATATCCGAGAGACTGTACTTGGCATGCAAAATATCCGGATAACGGTGAAGTCATTTCACTTAGTTTCAAGAAATTCAATCTTGCAAGATGCTCTGGGAACTATGTTATCATAAGGTAATTAGATGAATAAAATTTCTTCTATTTCCTGTATAGTTACACTGAAAGGATTGAAATTTTTCAACAGAAACGGCGGCTCCTTGTCACCACCGATATTGGACAAATATTGTGGATCGATCGTACCTGCTAATATAATATCGCAATCGAATCATTTGTGGATCGAGTACCACGCCGAAGACCCAAACAATGAGTTTGAACTTCAATTGAACTCACAACAAGGTGGCTGTGGTGGAATAATACAAGGAATTCATAGCGCAGAAATCTCCAGCCCTAAGTATGGATCATATTTAACTCCATCCATGTTCTTTGTGTTATTTTATCCAGCCGACTAGAATATCGGATTGTCAGATGATGACAATTATTCTAACACATATTATTATGCGAAATTCATTCTGCAGGTACCCGCAACAGTATCCGCAAAACGCAGAGTGCCTGTGGGAAATCGTAGTGGATAATGGGTATCATATCGGATTAGCTTTCATAGACAGATTCAATCTGGAAACCAGTACGGGTTGCTCGAACGATTTTATTCAGGTATCAGCTATCGTGTCAGACACAGAGTTTTTCCTTCAGAACAGAAAATACTTTACTGTGAAAATAGTGAAGGCGAATTAAAACAATTTACTTCAGATATTCGACTGGCGAGAGGATGAGTTCACGGGTATTCCAGCCTGGTTCGATCTGGGAAAAGTATGCGGTAGAAATACACCACCGCCATTCAACTCGACTTCGAATCGTATGAAGATCTTATTCCGTTCAAATGGACAGATTCAAGCCGACGGTTTTCACGCTCGTTGGAATCAGAACTGCGGTGGTATCTTGCCAATCACAAGGGCGAAAAAATACATCACCTCACCTGGATGGCCTTTCAACTATGCAGGAAGTTTAAATTGCAACTACACCTTTTTAGCACCTGAAAAGAACTTCGTTGTTGAATTTACAGAGTTCAATTTAGAAGCCGGTAAGTTAATTCCTTTTGTGGCTTTATTTCACTATGATACACCAGATCTTAGAAAAACTCTACAGTTTGAAATATTATTGCAAAACTGGTCAAGCTCATATTTTGCTCGGATCATTCAGCCCTCTTTTAACTGCCGTGTTAAGATCGGAGCTATACATTAATCGCAATGATTTTCTACAGGGCGACCGGACTGTCGTTACGATAACGTGACTTTAATATCTAACGATGGATATGACACGTCTGTATGGTGTGGTGTGGATCGTCCACCTCTGCAAAGAGTCCATTCACGATTAGAACTCCATTTCGTAACAGACAAATACGTCGAGCGCAAAGGGTTCCAATTGAAATACTATCTCGATGGTGAGTTTTTTAATCGAACGACATTTAGGATACGTTTACAAATCGTTCATTCAATTATTATCGATGTATTTCTGATAGAATGTGGAGGTTCGATAACTGAACCGACCGATATAAAGTCACCGTCACTAGACGAGTCTGGTGCATATTACACAAGGATCAACTGTACTTGGACCGTAAGAGCCCCACCTGGAAAAGCCGTTGTTCTCAGATTTGAGTCCTTCCATCTAGAATATAGCGCACGGTGAGCATTCAATTATTAGCGTTAAATTAGGAGCAATTATATATTTTTTATTTTTTATTATAATTCAAATTTGATAAGAATTTTCCTACAAGTATGAGTGGATGAGCTGCCTCCTGCCCTGCCATATTTCGATAGTCGTAATCCAATGTGATATAATTACAGGTGCTACTTTGATTTTATTGCTGTATACTCTGGCCTGACTATCAACGCGACAAACAGGCTGGCTCTGCTTTGTGGTAATCTGAATAACACGCTGTTGGCACCGAAATCAGAGAATGGCATGATGACTATAAATTTCATAACCGATAGCAGCACGAATTTCGGTGGCTTTAAAGCTAAAGTAAGATGAAAGGAAGCCTGTGAATCCATCAGGATTAGGTCTCACGATAATCTGTACAATTCTTCCCAATTTTTTAGATTATATTTACAAATGGTGTAGCGGCAGGTTGCGGAGGTGAAGTCCAACTTTCAGGATCACCATTGACGTGGAAGACTCAGAGAGGTGCGATGTACGAATCACTGGAAGATTGTCACTGGCTTATACGAGCACCAAATGGCAATATCATTAAGCTAGAAATGAGTAATCTTGATCTGAAGAATGCCACCTCGACGCTAAGTTCAAATCAAGCTGAGCGATGCTCTGGTGATTATTTGGAGGTAAAATCTGGTCGAGAATCTTTAGATCTTGACAATTATTCATATTTCCCTGCAGCTACGTGTCAATTGCTGTACTACATATTGATAAACTTTCAAGATTCGCGACGGAGCTGGTCCTTTCGCAGAATTGATAGGCCGATACTGCGGTAGTGTCACCCCACCCCCGATCACATCATCATCGAATAGCATGTGGATTAGATTCGTGACTGACGCTACACTCAATGGTTATGGAGTAACAGCAACGCTCAATAGCCTTTCTTGTAAGGATTTCACATTGTTTAATAATTTTAACTGGGCATTCACGCATTCGAAAAATTGTAATATTCTTGCTTGAAATATCTTTATTAATTTTCATGATACAGTTTTCATTCACAGCTGTATCACATCTCGTTTGATAAACGATATCAGTTATGATTTTTGTTTTTTTCTCGCAGCTCCATGTGGCAATACGACTCTAATAGTGAGCAATCAAACCAAAGTATTGACTTCGGCAGGATTTCCTTCACGCATGTACACACCTGGATTAAGATGTCGTTGGTCGCTGGTTAGCCCGGACTCGAGCGATAGTTGGCAAAAGTTTACCATTCACTTTGTCCAGTTCGACTTGGAGGATTCTAGCGATTGCAGCAAAGACCGGCTCCTCATCTCTGAGAGTCATGTTAATACTATTCCATACCTATATAATTGTACCTTTACACATACACTCGTAACAATACCTTAGCAAGTTATACTATTATTCTTCAGAATAGAGACTACGTCAGCGAGGGCCTTGGTCGAGACCTTATCTTCAGTGGAACTAGCAATCGCCCCAGTAACACATGGAGGGTAAGCTTCATTTTGGTACCATTTACTTATGTGTCCATTGCCTGCGCTGTTCTATCAAGTTTCGTAGCAGCGAATCGCCGCCAAGTACCTTGGCATTATTTCCGAATTTGACGACTGACAATGAGACTGGCGATAGGTTTCTCTAGAATTTCCTAAAGGAATCCTATTTGTACTTGGCGGTATTTTTTACATTTACGATGTTTTTGTGGGCTATATATATTATATATGTATATATTTACAACGCTGATTTCTGTCTCAGTACACTTACATGCCGCAAGCAACTTATACATACTGTGGAAATAACACACCTCATGACTACTACAGGTTTGTGTTTCATAATATGTTGCCACATTTTGCATATCACAAGTACATATTATATCATTAATTGGAGATCGGTCATTTCATTGAAAATATTATAGCTTTCGGAATAACTGTGTTAATGAGAAATTGACCATTGACTTACAGTACTGGAAATGAGGTTGAAATCCAGTTCCAATCCGATTTGAGTCCAAACTTCAATCACAAGGGATTCAAGCTGGAGTATAGTCTCAGCAGTTGTAATCGGAACTTCACCGATGTACAAGGACGGATCGTACATGAAGATCTGTCCGATTGTTCGTTCACAATTACTGCCCCGGTTGGACACACGATTTCACTCTACTTCAACCAGTTTATCTTCTACCATGACAACTGTGCAAACGGTGCTTTGGAGGCAAGTATATTACACATATCTATCTATTGTTACAGCAACTAAAATCTATCAGGCCTTTAAGGCTCTGTTTGTTACTTAAACTTAGTACTTTAGGAAGTCCTAAATAATACATGGAACAAATGTGACGAATTACTTTCAGATACACGATGGGGATTTCAGCAATCGTACCTTGGCTTTGGTGTGTGGAAATACAGTACCGAATCCTGTCTTTAGTACTGGGAACAAGCTAAGTTTGCATTCGTGGTCTGATGGTACTCGTAGGTGGGAATCCTACGACCTAATTTACACAACAACTGATAAAGGTACATAGTGCATGCAAGAGTATGCAATGGATGAACTCAATTCGCAAATGAATTCGTATTTTTCTTACAGGACGAGGCTGCGGAGGAAAGCTTTACAATTACGGAGGAGCATTTACATCCCCGTTATATCCAGGAGCTTTCCGTAATGAAAGTGAATGCATTTGGGAAGTTAGCGTACCAATTGGTTACATTGTTTTACTCGATTTTGAAATCTTTGACTTGGGCCCGAAAGGTACTTGCGAAACTGACTTTCTCGAAATCTCTAATGTACAGCCTAATGGTGAAACGTCATCCTCAACGTCATATTGTGGAGAGGTGAGTATTACCACACAAATTGTAGTTTCGTACAACTCAAGTAATGATAATAGGAACAAATACTCGGATCTATTACAACATATAACAACATTGATTTAGTCTATCAGCAATCTTGTGTTACGGTGGATTGAAGACTGCTGTGATACACTTATGATACTATTGAGTTTTATTGAGACGACAGTTATGCTTCATTCTTTCTGCAACTCTGTACATTTACGAGCTTCGATCGAAAATTTCTTCTGATTACAGGACCACCCAGCAAGGTATCGTTCCTCTAATAACAAGGTGTTAGTAAAATATCATACATCGGTGAATAATGGAGGAACCGGCTGGGTTATGAATTTCATGGCGCAGCGTCGTGGTAAGTGACAAATATTAAACCGAAGCCACTTGTTTCTTTCATAGCAGATTATTTTACTTAAATGGATAAATTATTCATTTTCAGAGTAAAGTATTGCCAGTGATACCTTCTCCACTGGGCTTCTCTGCACACAAGAAATGAAAACTCCTACTCGAGATTGGTCAAGCTAAAGCTGTCGATATTCTTACATTTTCTAATTGTAAAACGAGTTACTTATTGAAAAACTATAATTGTGCGTTAAATGGTTAATTTCATGACTGCTTACGATTAGAGAGAAAGTGAAGACTCTGAAACATATCACTGCAGATAGTATCTCATATCTAAACCTCTGAATCGATGAATTTTCAATTATTGAAACAGTTGAGAGGACAGTTTTACCATTTTTGTAACATAAGCCAAAGCAATAGTTTCTATAGACATAGGTCTATAACGTTGTATTTTCTTTCGATTGAGAATCGATTGCTTCAATTCCTAATGTGATAAAGTTACTAGTTTGCTAGTTTAAGATGAAATATTAGCTGGAAAAATATTTGTATTTCATATCCTGGAAATTAATAAAGATATAGCGAAGAACCTTAAGGTACATTATACGCGCGTAATACGTATACGGAACGATTCAGTTTGCCCAGACCATATTTTCAGCATGAATTCTTTGAGGAAATCTTACCACTTGCCTAGATAATCTTGCCAACAAGGTGCGAAATTGAATTGACGAACTACTTTTGCCGCAAACATAGGTACGCCTTATTATATGAAATCTCCAGTTTCAAATCACAAGAATGGCATGCGGGTTGAGAGTCAAAGCAAGGTGCATTGACGTTTGCGGCTAAACTAGTTCGTCCATTCGACCGCGAGATGGCATACTGTTTCGCAGCCTGTTGGCGAGTCTAACCGGAGGAGTGGGGGAACTAGCCTAGGGCAAGGCCACCTGTCATGAGGTCAGTGCCCCTCGTGGCGTCGCAGGGTGTATATGGGGGTTACGTCAACGAGCTGCGATCGACTTTTAATTTATTTCGGGAGCCAATGGCTTTATTTGAATCGTAGATGAACTAGCTAATGATGATCTACTGGACGGGAAACAAAGTTTAACTTCACGTAAATATTAATAAAACTTCGTGACGGATATTGATGCGATTAAATTCTGTACTTTTCCTATCTTTCATCGGTATTACTTGTTTATTGATACACGAGGATTCATTCTGGGGTGAATTGCTGGCTGAAACAGCGTGAAACAGTATTTGGTAAAAAGCACGGAACTCGCATGAGACCAGTATTCTTGATCTTGTAATAATGCATAGATGTCGAAACCTTCGCGAGTTTGTTGTATGCAAATTCAGGATAAAAACGACGTGCGGGCTGCTTGCGAATAGGCGTACATGAGTTTGCGGCAAAAGTAGTTCATCAAGTCGACCGCGAGATGGCGATATCATTTGTCGCTCCGTTGGCAAAATTAGCCGAGCAAGTGGGGGGGGGGACCGACCGACGGTATAGGCACCTGCCGTAGACTCAGTGGCCCTCATGGCGTCGCAGAGTTCGGGCGGGTGTTGCATTAACGACATGCGACCGTGAATTGTGACAGGCATCTAAGTAGAAATACTGCGAACGCGAAAAAGTTGTCGCAAAATGCACAATGTACGGATCGACAAGAAAATATTCTTCGTGAAGAAATTTATCGAATCATGGTGATATCGTGACATGTGTCCTGTTACAGTTGAATGCACTTCTACCAGAGTCCATACACCTCCGCCCAGCAAGGATTTTGTTCCTGTTGCACCGAACAGGTGTTTATGAAACTCTTTATAAAGTCTTTGTAAAATTAGTCAAGTCCGTTCATCATTGTAACACAAATGTAGTTTGGATTATCATGACTTGTATGCTAGGGAGCAAATAAAGCGACTGGATTAATTGCAATCTGGATTAATAAATTACCAGATATACCAATAATCAATTGCATCGTTATTTTCCACTTCTCTCTCCCTGACAAAAATTTCAGCACAACCCTCGGGTCTGATGTTCTCCTGATACCAGGAGCATTTTCCGACTTGAAAATATTTTAATTATATCTACTATTATTTGAAAGTCAATTTTATTGTAAGCGTTATATTTGAAACTCGGATGTTCAGTTAAGATATCTAAGCCGCTGATATCGTTGAGACAGATAGCAAATTCAAAACAAATACGAAAAAATGATTCGATATTCTAATGAAGCGTTTGGCGTAGTCGGTAGAGCGTGCGACTAGAAATCCAAGTCAGCGTGGATCGCCGGTTCGATCCCGGCCGAAATCATGAAAAATTTTTCTTATATAAAATTTCCATTTTTTCGAAACTGACCATATCTACAGACAACGTAGGCAGCTGCATTTCTGTGGCTGTCGAAATGTCTGTAGATATGTTCGTACGACCGCGTCGTCGGTAACCATATCTACAGACAACGTACCGGCAGCTCTAATTCTGAGGCTGTCAAAATGTCTGTAGATATGTTCGTACGACAGCGTCGTCGGTTTCGGAAAAATTGAACCTAGGTATGTAGGCTTGCCAGAAATAAAAGCAAGAGCAAGCCGAAGAGGAGCTCCAGGTGGCCGAGCGGTTGGAAAGTAGGGCTTGACTAGAAATAAAAGCAAGGGAAAGACGAAGGCTCCAGGAAGGAAGGCTCCAGGTGGCTAAGCGTTCAGAAAATCAAATTTTTGTCAAATTTCGGGTATTTTAACCGAAATAATACTTTGAATATATAACCCATTTTAATTTTCGCTTGAATTTCGAGCAGTAAATGGCTCAGGGGCAAAAATTTAGCTTCGTATCCGGAAAACCTGGGTTCGATTCTCCGAGCGAGAATTTTATTTTATTTTATTTTTCTTCCTGCCCAAAATTTATTTAATTTTTATTTTTATTTAATTTTCGATTTTATTTAATTTTCGAAAATTTATTTTAATTTTATTTTATTTAATTTTCGAACTCTGGAGAGTTCCCCCACCTTGCGCCGCTTTTATTTCTAGTCGAGTCCTACCTATGACGTCACCGGTGATGACGAGGCCCCCTACCACCTCACCGCATACTCATGCTAAGTGAGGATTTTATTTTAGTCAGAAAATTTTTCTGGATTTCGGTCGGGATCGAACCCAATTTCGCTCGCTCGCTCGCATTTCTAATCGCACGCCCTACCGACTACGCCAAACGCTTCGTTAAATATTTTGAACACTTTTTCGTATTAGTCTTGAATTTGTTTGGCTGGACCAAGGATATGTGTATAGATATAGGCATTCGTACGTGTCTTCATGCATGTCTCTATATATTCATTTATACTAGCATTCTTCGGACTTAGAAAAGTTTTAAGTCGAAAATTTTTGCTCTTGGTATCAGGAGAACATCTGACTCGAATAAGGATTCCAACATTTTTGGAGGGGTACATGTGAGCGATATCAAGCAGACATGTACAAAGGACGAGGCAATTCTTCGTTTGTCAGAAGCCAAGTCGATTGCTGAAATGAACAGTAGGAAGGAGGAAAGTAGAAATAAAAGAAGCAATTCATCATTGGTATACCTAGACATTCATTTATTTATTACATACAATTTGTAATTGGTTCTTAAAAATAAATTTGCTTCCAAGCATACAAGTTATCATAATACAAAACCTGATTGATAATGAAATGGCGTGCTATAACTGATAAGCTTTATAACTATGATCATCAGACATTGAACCGAGAAAGAATAGCGCGAAAATGCAGTAGATGTTTAACAAGAAAACAAGATCGCTTATTCGACCATGATACTCTCTACGGCCCTGTTTGTATAAATATATGCAGGCATATGTCACATACGCAAATTCACATCTGTGCATTTTATACTCATTTGAACCAGTAGCGACCATCTAGCGAGATAAATAGCTGAGCACATGATACTAAGTTCATTGAAATTATAAAAGAGTGCATCAACTGTAATCCAATCATTCTGAACTTTATTCTGCATTGTATAACGTCGACAACCATACTGAAACGTGGAGATAGCTCTATACTCTTGGCTTCCATCCAATATACGAAGTTATTATTATATCAGTGGTTTTCCATTATCAATTGCTTGTGCATTTCAGAATTATTGATTTTGTCCCAATCGCCACAGAAAAGTAAAAATGAAGATAGCAGTTATTGGAGGTGGCATTGTTGGCCTTACCACATCGCTTGAATTGCAACAAGAATTTCGAACTGCAGATATCACTGTCTTTGCATCTAGCTTCAATGACACGACTAGCCACGTTGCTGCGGGAATATTTCGAGTGGGAAATTCGTTTTCTGGACCTACCGAAGAGGTGACCAGGTATCAGTATAAAATCAATAACACCTACGTATTCTATATTCATTTAATTGATCGTTTAATTGATCGTAAGCCTCGCGTTAGATTAACACTTTCAATACCATAAATACGTGAAAAGCACCACGCTTTCCTGTTTAGAAAATGGGTGAAGGACTCTTACGAATACTATGACGATATACGTAAGAGTCCCGAGGCAGCTCGTGCTGGTGTGGCAGAAATTTCCGGCTACATGTTCGCAAAAAGCAATCCACGCTTGGTCCAGGTATTCGCGTTGACTTGAATAATGTAGCAAGAACGGTATTCATCAAGATCAATTTTAAGTCGCAGTCTTTCACACGGCGATGAGAAAGTTCTGGTTCATAGACCTTTGATATGATATCAGCACTGATAGTGAAGAAATATTTCCATCATTCGCTCGTTATTTTTTAAACAGAATCGTTGGCTATCCGGCTTGGTTCCTGTATACAGAGCAGTTAAGCCAGACGAATTTCAATTAGTCGGAAACGAGTGGAATTACGGGGTATATTTCACGACGCTAGTTACTGAATGTGCGTTGCATTTACCATGGACAGCGTTAAAGTCAGTAAACAGAACTATCAACGATACTTTCTGCCAATTATGTATAATTTCCGCAATATATGAAATTTCTAAACTCTAGGCTTCAAGAGAGAGGCGTGAAACTTGTAGAGAAAAATATAAGCTCCCTGAAAGAGTTATCGCCTCAATTCGATCTGGTATTGAACTGCACAGGTATGGGAGCCCGTGAGTTGTGTAACGACAGATCTCTTGTTCCAATACGAGGGCAGGTGGCAAAGGTACGAATATACGTGAAATGGAAGCATAGAGTATTCTCTGATTCAAACAATAATTCAATTTTCGCGGAAATTAATTGAACAGGTAAAAGCTCCATGGATTAAAACATGTTTCTACGGTGAAGCAGACACGTACATTATCCCAGGATTTAATGGAATATGTACTCTCGGTGGAGTGCGAAGTTTTGAATCCGAAAGCAGGGAAATTTGCCCCCACGAATATGCCTCGATTAGAGAAAGGTGTAACAAGCTAGTCCCGTCCCTTGCGAAAGGAGAGACAATCCGACACTTAACAGGCCTCAGACCATACAGGGGAATAGTACGTGTGGAACCAGACTCACTCCCGACTAATGGGAAAACGAAAGTAAGTTTTCCAGCCCTAAATTGCCAGCAAATAGTCGTTAATTATATTTTATTTACGCAAAAAAGATCGAGACACATTCATTACGATGCCTATATCAGGCTTCGAATACCTACCTCAGTAATCAAATTATCTATTATATCATTTAAGGAGAAATAAAGTCATGTTTATTGTAATTTAATCTTAAATTGTATTTAGATCGTTCACAACTATGGTCACGGTGGATATGGAGTGTGCACTGCACCAGGTACCGCAAAGTACGCTGTTTATTGGGCAAAAGAACTTCACCGATCCACGGCGAAACTTTGATTATTATTGTTGACAAACCGTTGCGAATAATTCTCTGTTTACCATAATAAGCTTTCTTTTTGCTTCGTATTTTCATAGCATGTGATAATAATCACGGGATAATATGTGAAAAATAAGAATAGTAGTTGTTAGTCGATTGATTATTACGGATTTTAATTATCATCGTTTCTACAAAAAATATAGAATCACACATAATACTTATGTGGCAGGTTTGTTTTCTTTCCTTTTTTGTTTCCATTATTATTCTTATATCCTACTTCTAAAGTCTACTGTTTAACAATAATAAGCGTATATTATGGGAAATTGTTTATCCCTCTACTTATACCCTAAATACAAAGTACTTAAAGTTAAACTAGAATTAAGAATTAAAAATTAGACATAACGTTATAACGGTACATGGAACAGACAGATTTCCATCACTTAATGTTCGTCGGAATTATTCTATCAAGTTTCACGTTCGAGATTATCTCGTAATTTGTTCATTATCGTCGATTTCAACTGAACAATGAAATTATTAAACTTGTTTTTCGAAAAGAATTGCGTCACACCTCTATCTGTTTCATTGCTCTCTTAATTATTCACTAATTAGATGCGATACCAATCGACGATTTAAACTTTCTTTTCTCGCAGATTTTCATAATCCGACTTAACAATAGAAATGAAATAAGATTTCACTTCGCGTTCCTTTGGTAAGTGTCTAAATTCATTTGCAAACTAATCAACAATTCAACCAATGCATTGAAAACGAACAATCTTCGAGCAAATACTTTTTCTGAAAGTTTGCTGAAATTTCTTTTTTAAAAATAATCAATGAGTGGAATTACCCATGCCGGAGCGTGCACGTATGTTCTTTTGATAAAGAATAGAACAGTATATGCGTGTGGAGCTTGCTTGTTGTTTTATTATACGTATTGGATTTATCCTTCACTTCTTTCCTGGTTTTATATTCTTTCGTGGCGGAGCTCCCCATCTTAACGAACTTGAGTCGACGGTCAATCTCGGACGCTTAAACTGGCTGCTTTTTATGTGTTCTTCGACCAATTTTGGTGTTACACAGATCACATGTTGACCCTTCCAGTACTTTACCATATTCATACTTTGGAGAGTTGAGATTATGTCCGTTTGTGATATACTCGTCATTTGGCTGCAATAATTTTTACTCATATGAACAAAATGTTGTTTATTCCATTTCGTAAAATACTAATCGTAAAATATCCAATTTTACTCAATTGTAAATACTTAACTAACTTTCTTGTCATCTCAGACTCTTTCAAATACGAATAAATAAGAAATTCCATTTTCCTTGACGCATAATGACATTTTTTTACCTCAGATCTTTAATGCTGAGTGTCCCTCTGAAGTCCCTTAGAATTTCAAGGAGAATCCAGCTCCAGTAGCTCCTGTAAGATAATTTTCCCAAATCACTTAACGGTTTTTCCGGGCTTCCAACAGTTTGTTCAATTCTGCTCAATTCGTAACTGAATGCGATAAGCAGTTTGCCATATCCTTGTCGTTGGAAGGGTGGTAAAGTTAGGATACAAGCGACGTTATTTCCGTCCGGCGATTCCTTTTCCTGAAAACCAGAGATATGCTTTAGTTTAAAAAATAACAAATGAAAACGATTTTTCAGTTTAAAACACAGTAATCAGCAGCAATACCTTTGAAAAATAGCCAACCAGATGTGCGCCATGTTTATCCACTTCGCACAGTATGTAGAACAAGAATGGTTCGACATCAAAATACAGGGTTTTATGATCGAGGAATAATTTAGCAAGTAAACAGAGATTTTGGCAATATATTTTATGCTCTTTCCCATCAACTTCCCAAATGCTCAGCGTCCCTTTGCGATATATTTCTTTGCCGACCGGCTGTCTGTGAGTGCATTCACTCTGAAAAGTAGCAAAGAGATGGAATTAAAATTTCTATACTAAAAGTATGGAGAAAAGTCAGTACTGAATGAATTCTGTAGAATATTTATCACCATGTGATATCTGTAAGTTTTCTCAAGCCGCATATACTTCAGACAGTATTCACATATCCACAATTTTGGTTGTTTTCCATACTCTTCTGGGTAGGGGCTGAAGTACCATGTATCAATCTCATAGCGTCCTGAAAAAAGGGTCAAGTTTAGCTGATTAAAACAAAGAAAAAACGATTATTTAAACCATTTCTTGCATGATTAAATGATGTTGATAAACTAATTTTACCAATTTGTATCCTGTCGATGTATTTCACTTTTGTTATAGCCTCGTGCTCTTTTTCCAATGCTGCAGTCGTAGGATCCATTTCAGCGTATGTCTGGACACAGAAAATAGAAGAAAAGAAATGAAGAATTAAAAATAACATGGATAATTTTTTCAGCAATAAATTAACGGCTAATCTAGTCACTCACTTTTTGTATATGATTGATTTCGTCGTGTCTCCTTTTCTGGTTTCTAGTGATTTTTCTGTCGGAAGAATCGGCCAATAAATCACTAGCTGGATTTCTGTCGCTGTTTTTCCAGCTTTGATCGCTCATGTCGAATCTACTAGACATTATCCTGTCTCTAGGTACCCATTCATCCAATCTTCTGTTATAACCCTCATAATGTACGTAATATTCGTAATGCCCTTCACCCTCGTTGTATCTTGTTTGTATAATTTCAGCCGGGTCTAATTAAAACGACAAAAATGTAACACTGTTCGAACTGTTAATTGTTAGCATGAATTACCGGTTCAAGGAAGAAATATCCGAGTTCGTAACTCCAACCACGATTTTGTTTACATGCGTCATTCGTTAATAACCTAATTAGGAAATTTGACGATTTTAAGGTTAGGAGAGAAAAATATTGAGAGAGAAATATCGGAGGATTGAGAGAAGAATATAGAGACGTAATATTTTTTGGGGTATTTTTGAGCTTGGAGTAAAAAACTGCGGTTGATTATAGTTGATTTAACCTACTTTATGAACCAAACTACTTACGCCAGGAATCATCCGATCTACGGACCAAGTAATGTTCTCCAATATCAAGAGGCTGTTCTTCGAGACTGTCAGCGTCATCTCCAGAGCCCTTACCACCGTTTGTTGAATTATTTTCACGATTTTCTTGCTTTATTCCAGAATCTTTGCCCGCAATCGACGTATCTTTACCCTTGTGATCAATGTCCGCCATTTTAATAACAAATTTAAGAAAGGATCGTGTCGACGAGTTGAGTCATTAAAAACAGAGATCATAGAAGGTGGATCGCAAGCTTAGTTTCACAAAAATCCCGAAATATTTATGCTGAGCTTTTTATACTGCTAGAAAATATGAAATCTGATGTCTTATTGGTTCTGAATTCTTAGGCAACCAATCGCCTCACGGATTTAATATTTTCTAAGAATTTTATTGCGAGCAAAGAAAACGGGAGTGTGACTAGTCTATGACGTAAGGCTGCAGTACTGCGCAGCCGTGAGTCGACGCGACGATCTTCTCCTCGCGTAGGAAAGTTTTTTCGGTACCGTGTAAAAGCAGGGTTTCATTGATAGAAAAACTAAGATGGCTGGAACGGGGAATTCGAATTGTTCTATACTCGCTAAATTGGGTTTGCAACCCGTAACCAAATGCAGTATTGTCAAGTTCTACGTCCCGGCTATTGGCGTAGCTTCGTACACCGCGCTGTCCGTCAACGTAATGAATCCAAGTCTAGTCATCAGGTAAAGATCCCTTTAACTTTCTGACATCTTAGCTGCGGCTCCTCCTCGGTTTTCGATACTACTCAAGATACCCGTCAAATTATGTAATACGTAAAATAGGATTTCAACAGATACAATATCGACGTACCTTTACCACATATTATATCTATCCTATGTCTCTCGTGACTAAATCCTCATCGTCACTTCGTAATAGATTGCATCACTTCTTTATTTAGAGTATTGAACAGAATTGGAATGTTAATAAGTAAAATTTCCCTCAAAAACTATCATTCAACGTCATTTCGTATCCCGAAAACTAACAGTTACACATAAACCCGATTTTCTTTCTTTCAGAATATTTCCAAAGAAGGATATAACGAATTTCTTACTTGTTAGTGCTTTGGCTGGCACAGGTAGCTACATATACACAAGAGAGCATCTTAAATCAGCGCCCAAAGGAACGCGAATTGCCTACAGGTAAAAACATACTTTTTTAATATTAATAAAACTACATTATTTGATATGCCGATGAATAATGTTCAAATTTCGTTAATAGCGCCGCTGGAGCTTTGCTGCTAAGTTTTGGTTCAGTCTTGGTATGGGCAGTGCTGCGTTCTGTTGTACCACCAAATTCGACGCTTTGTACATTGGCTGGAGTCGGATCTGGCATTGCGTTTATTAAGATTGGAAGCAGCTACTTGGACTTCGTAGATTCTCAGGTCGCCGCTGCTAAGAAGTGAAGAGGATATTAGTAGAAAAGTATTTTGAAAAATTGTTTCAGGAATTAATATTATTATACACAAAGAGGAGAGGAGAATAGGAAACAAATAAGAAAGAGAAAAGAAACAAAAAAAAAACGATAAAATTGTTAAATATTTCAAATAAAAAAGATTAAAAAACTATCTAATGGGAAGAATTGATTACGATTCATGATTGAAGACCTTCGGAATATGAGGTATGAAATGCTGTTATCCCAACATTAATTTTAACTATTATTTATTATATTTACCAATTTTCGAATTATTCTATTGTTTGAAAAGGGTTTGAAAATAGATTACTTTGATTATTCTTATTATTTCTATAGGTATATATTTTTATATAGTACAAAATAGATCAACATTTGAAATAAAAAGTATTTTTTTTTTTTAAATTCAAGTTAAAATATAATATATTTTATTTGTATCGTAATTCTTTTAAAAACTAAGTAACTCGTAATATATTTACGTTTTGGATGAGTTTTTGTTAATTAATTTATTTACTTCATCTTTTTTTTTCACTCAGTCATTATAGCGGAATGTAACAGGTAAGAGAATATTCTTTCTTTACTAATACTTAACATCACGTATACATATAATATCGTTACACTTACGTTATCATCTTTGAACAAACGTTATAGGTTTTTTTTTGAAATTTATTTCTTTCATCCTTTTCTCTATCTTTTATTTACCAAAATGCATAAAAATAACTTCTTACTTATTACTCAATGAATATATTACAGTTTACAATTTCTTACGATACGCCGAGGCCAATTTTAACCGATAACGATATACCTCGATGCCAGAATTTTCACTTCAAAATTCAATCACTCAATCTTTTTCTTTTGAATCGCAATTTTGAATTATATTAGATAATATTCAAAATAAAAATCAGCGAAAAAATTCTAGACCATATTAACCAGAGCTAAATATCTGGCGAAGATCAGTGAAAGGCGAGTTTGAATATCCGGAAGCATAATTGAGTTTCATAGCTGGTATCGAACCAAGGAAAATATATGTAAGGCGAAAAATATCAATTAACGATTTTTTAGCGATTTTCTACTGATACCTGACTATGATTCTGATTATTTCATGTATCCGCCTCACTATTTCTTTGAGAAAGTCGTCGATATGAAACGATGTTACTTACGGCTTGGCAGAAAGATAGACTAAAAGGCATTTAAACATTATAATTCGTGTCGTTTGCCTGCATATTGCGATTCAATTGCGTATAGAAATAAATTAATTATACTTCGGTGCACATAGCACAACAATTCATTGTTTCTTCAATTCTCGTTTCTCCGATTTAGATCAGTTCAATGAATCTTGGCTCGATATCAAAACTCCGGAGTTTAAGAGGGGCAAGACTTGAAATCAATTCAGGAAAGCATCTCCGTCGATTAGAAAATCATAAATAAAAATGATAAAAGAGTACAAAATGTAGATTATGATTGCAGAGGGCAGACTTGTCAAGGAATAATATTTTTTTTTTTCATTGATTGACGCATAAAACTGCGCGGAGCAATAAATTGCACATATTCGTTTTTCCATCGTGAATAAAAGTCTGCAGTATTATTCTTCCTATTTTTGGAAGAAGTCGAGATTCTGAGAACAATATATATATGTATATCTGTAAGAACTATACCTAAAAACTATTTTTAAAATAACGTAAAAACGGCCGATCATTATTCCAGCGGTTTGTTCTGCATCGATAAACTCCTTTCTCAACGGTTATCTCATCACCGTTTTTCATCGTGAAACTACCGATCGTTCAGACTTTACGATCACGCAACTGATCCTTTCAGCGATCTCCGGAAGACGTACTAACGTCGGGGTTTCCGGGCTCAATACAGGAACTCTAGAGTTCTTTCCACATTTTTTTTATTCCCGTGTGATTATCAATCGCAGGAATCGGTATCATCATTTCATTTTCGTCATTCTAGCGCTTTCTCTCAACAATCCGTCAATTTATAGCCCTAGGCCACGAAGACCCTGTCTTTTTCAAATCGTCCCCGTATATAATATCGAGGATAATTATTATAACTCGATAGATATACTTATAAATTATAAGTCTTGCGTTCGCCAATAATTTAAGATGTTTATGAGACGTTAGGTACTTCTTTGGGTGACCTTAGCCGATGCCAATGTTGTAGATATTACTTCAACAACTTTTTCCGTAACGGCTGATATCGTTGTACTTATTACGTCGTGATTATGCTGATCGTTATGATGATGATCATGGTCGTGATCTTCGTGGTCATCGTGCTGCAGGTGATCGATACGCTCGTGCGAATGACCGTGGGAATGTCCATGGCCGTGACCATGCTCGTGAGAGTGAGAAGCTGGAAGAATTGTGAAAAAAAATTTATTACAAACTTGAAATACACGTATACCGATCAACTTTATTGTACAATGTATCAGGAGTGATAATATAAATGCCAAGGAAATATTATTGAAAGTTTATATTCCAGCCTTGGGAATCTTATAAGTATAGGTACGCATTTCCTGAGTAAAATAATGACGTGCAGGGTTTTGTATAATTTCCTGAAATCGTTATACCCGAGTGAATAATCGTTGAGCAATATACACACAATGTGAAAACAGTAAATTATGGTCGTATCATCTTTTCGTTGCATTAGAAAGGCCTGACGACCCTGAGTGTTCAATTTCCTGGCCTACGTAAGTTGGTATATAAATCCCGAGTAGGTGTAGTATATAAGCATTTAGAACTTGTCTATATACAACTAATTGGAGTAGTTAGGAGCTTCTGCACACGTCCGAACGACACGTGAACATTATTTTCAAGCCCGGAGGTGCGAGATGTCACGATTTGCGTATTCGTTAGCAAGTGCAGCAGTCATACCCTCAAAATGAGAATAACAATCGATAAAAATTCACCAGCCGAATTCTATGTGCGTTTTGGGGTATATTTTTCATTCGAAATGCAAGTAGCAAGGAATTCCTTACATTCTATCTCGAAATCAGAAACATTATCTATTCTACAGGTGCACTGACACCGTTATTATATCTTTGATTCCACACGTGGCGATGTTGCAACTTTCACCGTGTGTTAACCCGGTCTTTATACCACTGGACGGTTTATATACGGTTCTTTATGTACAAATCGTTCGATGAACTCCACTATATAGCTATACCATATATCTATAATTGCTCAATTTTAAATAAAACTCACGATCATTTTAGGTCCAAGATTAACTTTAGGAAAAATCACACCTCTATCCAATGCACGAAGGCAACTTAATTGATGTAATTCGCGATCATCGATACCAAATGACTGTTTATACTTTGAAAATACTATACTGGAAGCTATTTTTACTTGAAGATATTTTTAGAATAATAGAAAAATACGTGGATCTATTAGAGTTTCTCGGTTGTTTCGAATCTCTGCGTTACTATGAAGATAATACTTTTTCGAATAAGGAGAGGCGAGTTATGAAGTGATTATATTCGCAAGTATAAATCGACACTATTTATGTTACCGAGTATTATGCCGTACTTATGCATGGTGTCGAATAGTGAAAAATGCGATAATTACGGAAGTTATGGCTAGCCGATTGAGCACGCTTTACCTCATACGTCCGGTGCAAAATTGTTCAAAGTGTAATTCGCTCGGTCGCATACAAACTACGTAGCTAAAGCTCCGCATACTATCCCAGGGTAAATCTATTCCCGAGTTTTAGTTACAGCGAGGAAATGCTCAATTGCGCGATAAAAAGATCAGGAAATTACTACAGTTTCCTAAACTTCGATCATTGTTAATAAATGGCAGTAAAACTATCGAATAGAAAACCACTTCCTTCGATACTCTCGGTTTTTAAAACTAGTCGCGAAAGGGGATGAGAAATTATCGGAAAATTGGCACTAGAGTCGTAACGAGCGGTATGCAGTAGATGTACGATACACACAGATGAAAATTTAGTATCTACCTACCCAAACACCGATAAAACGTTAGCAGTATGTATGTGCAATATACCTATGTATATATTCGCGTCGAAGCAGTAAGCATAGGGCGGAGAGAGAAAATTTGTACCGGTGGCATAGGCCGGTACGAAGCTCGTCTGACCTTCGCCCGAAATACCTACTGACCCACCTGAGAGTTTCTCTCTCACGACCCTTTAAAGAGATTGATTTTACCTGAGCTTGAGCCGTTAAAACCGAATGAGAGAGAGAAACGAAAAGTAAAAAATTGTATCACGTTTTCTGATACAAAGGAACTAAGCCTCTTTGATCGGCTTCATCCGCTCTTGACTCACTCGCAAACTGCAACCCCAGCATGAGCATAAAGCCAATCAGGATGGCGGCTAGCTGCAGAAGTCCACTCTTCTCGTTTGCTCTTTCGCGTGCTAGTACCTCGAAGAAAACTACGTAAAGAAGAGTGCCGGCTGCTATGCCCTGGAGCAATGCTGGCACAGGGCCCAAGCCGTCGTCTCCATCCTCAAAATGTCCTAAAATAAGGCCGATCCCGATACCGAGTGGTGTGACCGCTGAGAAAACTGCCAAGTATCCGAGGACTATCTTGGCGTTTGCTCCGGCTGCCACCATCTCCATACCAACGCAAAAAGCTATCACTAATTTGTGCGTGGCTATAGCTGTGGCCAGGTATATAACCGAGGTAATAGAGGGCTCTAAGCCGACTGCTAAGCCCTCGAAAACTGCGTGAAAGGATAAAGCTATCACAGTTAAAAGTCCTCTTATCGAAGCGTTGGGAGGATTTGCACCAGCCGAGGACGAAGAGGCTCTCGAAGAAGTAGAGGCGGATGATGTTGACGACTGGTTACAGTGTCCGAGAGGCAGATTACAGAGGGGATTTAATTTGGGGTCGATCATATTGTCCAGTGTTCGAACGATTTGAAGATTTTGAGCCAAGTAATTCTCGTTTTGAGTCAAAGGCGTCGTGTTTCCAAAGCTGTTTCTCGTCGCTCTCTCAATAGGAAGATGTGGATTTGTCGAAGGTGAAGTGCAGGGGCTCAAATTGCAGACATTTTGGTCCGGTACCGCGATGCTGCAAGGGCAGGAGGCGCCTTTTATGGACTTTGCGGAGTCCAGGCGGTTTCCGTTCTTCTCATAGTTTCCGGGATTTTCATGAATCCGTGAATTCCGGGTCGCGAAAAGCTGCTCTGAGTCAGGAACGAAGTTATTCGAAGGATTTTGCTCCTGATTTATTGGCGATATTTTAGCGTCGTGGGGTAAACCCTTGTCCCCGCTCCTTCCCGATCCCTTAACTCTACCGGCTCTCCTTTCTCCCCTGTTGCAACGGCGCAGAGATACGCTTCTGTGCAATGCAGCTTCGGTAGCTTCCGGTTTTCTGTCCAGCAGCGCGTGGACCGCTTCTTCTACCAGATAAACCAAGAAAAATCCACCGCAAAAAAGCAGCTCAGCTAGGCTCAGATTTCCACCAAGTTTTAACAGCTGACCATTCTCCTGGAGCTTTTCTACACTCAGACGGACTTCCGGAGCGAGATGGAGGAACGTTGTGAACAGAAGTACGCCGCCTCCGAAACAGAGAAGAAGAGACGTCAAGAGGCCCTGTTTTGGGAGACAAATTCGACGTCGTTAACTCGATTTAAGGTTTAGATCGTAAACCGAATGTACGAAAGCCGAAAGTGAAGGAGAAGGAGAACTAATTCGATTACTTTAATTGAAACAACTTATACCCAACAATATTTGACTCTAAATATTATCAAAAATTTAGTCAATCAACTTCCCGCGATAAATAAAACCTGCGATAATTACTTCCGCGGTGCTCGAGCTCCCCCGTTTAAGTCTGCAACGGTTTACGCAAAGGGGTAGCGCCCCTACGCAGAGAGATCCAATCCCGAGGACTATCATAGCGCCAATTTTTGCCAAGAAGAGGGTGACGCTCGCAGCCGCCGCAGCACTCTTCTCCATCGGATCTAGAGACTCTATGGACTCCATCGTTGACACTGGCTTGATTTGTTCGTGATTTCTAGTGCGCGACTAGTGCAGCTCCCACTTCCTGCACTGGCACTGGCACTGGCACATTATCACCTGTCGACCGTGCGTTGGTGTCCGTAATTTAAGCCGCGTGATCGCAATCAATGGTGTTAAACGACTCGGAAGCATTTCTTTACGAAATATACGAGTTAATCATATCTTCATAGATATATATAAGATATTGATATCGTAAGTAGAGTTATACCTACTCCGGGGTCTGCAGGGACTTAAACGCGAGAAATAATATCGTTCGTTAAAGTATTATTTTTTTCCACTTTTTCTTCTCACCGTGTAACGCCAATTTGCCTCGAAGGCTCGCGAACGTGACCCAGATTTGAGAAGGGCGATATTGCACCGTCACGTAGCTTTTCATAATATCTTTTTTCTTTTTGTGTTTCTAGTTTGAGTTCTTTTTTCTCTCTGTTTTCTACCCTCCTTATTAAAGTCAGCTACGAAGTACATCCATAAACTTGCTCTTTTTTTTCCTCGCCAAATGCCTAACGCTTAAGGATAATTATTTAACGGTAAAAAATTATACGTCAGAGATTCACGTATACTACTAATTGTAAACCGACGCGACTGGTCAGATTACGGTAACCCGAGGGCATGTACGGTTTCGTTTATTAAAATTCAATTTATCGTATACATATAGGTGCAGCTGTTTTCCTCGTTTATTTTTACATATCTTACGGTAGATTCCTCGACGTAACGAATATGCACGTACAATTTTTCTTCTTTTTTCTCTCTTTCATATCACACACTCATCATATGCGCGGTATATATGATGCGATCTTTTTTTATTAAGAAATTACGTCCCACATGAAAATTACGTATATGCATGTAGTAACGAGTCCTATACGCGGATTACGTAACAGTTTAACAACAATAATCGGTATAGTTTAGTATCTTCATTGTTTAACAATGAGACGCGGTGCGGAGGCGCTCATCTGCGATCTACCATTGTTCGGATTAAAAAAATATACAAAGATACACGTGTGTAGATATCTCCACGTATATATACCTCTCGACGATCGTTTATCGCAGTTTATTATATCGCTGGAAGAAAAAATAAAATAAAAATAAAGAAAATAAAAAAACGGATACGACACGGTCAATTCTCACGTTAATTTCACGCGCGAAAAAATATACCGTCCGCGGTATTGGAATAGCTACAGGATAACATAAGCACTATAATTCGTATTAGTAATTCATTGGATTTTCAGGCTTCCTATCCGGAGGTTGTGAAACTGAACGAGATAAACGAATATGAATTGAATGACATGAAACGAACTCGAAAACCCATGGAAATTAGATCAAGCGAATTTCCGCGAACCTTAAATCACGCGTTCTCTCTTATCGCACTGCAATCGCATTTTCGAAAGCAGCATGACGCGCACTCGATGCAGTCGCTATATTTGCGACATATGTACACTATGTGTATAGGTAAAGCATATTCCCCTCCCAGTTTCGATCGACACGTTAAACCGAACGCTTCCCGTTTAAAATCATCAAATTTTACAATCGCGTAAATTTTTTAGAGCCACGCGATGAGGAGAAACGCTCACCGGCTGATGGGCCTACACTGAGCTTTCTAAGCACAGTTTACGATCGCTAGCTCTATTCCTACTGTGTCTCTCCCCCACTTAGTCGGTACTCTTCACTCTTCCACCTCTCTCCCTCTCACCTTTTCGCGCATGCCCCCATGGATTTTCATTTTCTCTTTCTGTTTTCCTCGTTATTATCACCCTTCCCTCTTCCTCTATTCACTGGGTTCTCTTTCTCCTTTTTCTCGCTCATTTTTCAACCTTCACGGCGCCAAGAGGGTGTCTCAACTCTCTAGGTCGTACAAGTTTCCCGCGAGACCAAGCGTGCGGAAGTATAGGAAGGTGAGGAGAGGTTTTCGACGTTTTTTATTTTATTTTTTTCTTTATTTTTCGTTACGTGATCGGTCGTCAAATCGTTGAGTACAAGGCCATACTTCGTTGTTTTAGTTTCGAAGAGTTATTAAAAACTTTACACCCGCGTTATGCGGATATTTATTCTCCACGTAATACGTAGAGCTGTTGAAATATACCGCGCCGAAAACCAAACTCGATTATCGACTCTATTGCCAAGCCGTAATAGACACACGCTTGCGCGGGATTCTTAAGTATTTACTTCACCGGCTGGTAACACAAGCCGTAATCACCTTTGAATTCCAATTCTCGAAGTCATTCAATAACCAAAATTGAAAAAAAAAAAAAATGTTTGCCGATGATGTAATCGATTGATATGATACCAACACAGAGAATGATATAATGTCCTTCTATATGTATATATAAATACGAAGGCTGCATTTCAATATTTGCATAACTTGTAAACTTGTAACGGTGATAAACCATACGTTAATGTTTATTATTCCGGAGTTCGCGTTTCACTCCGAACTCCAAAGAATCGCGAGGTCGCAATTCGCGGTGTAATTTTATTCTGCTAATCAACATTTGCGGGTATTACATAGACTGCTGTACTCCTATTGTAACTTGTAACTACTAGGTACTCCATGGTATGGTAATGGTACCGCATAGCCGTATGCAGGCGTTGACCGCCTTGGACAAATGATTATCTAGGTCAAGTCATAAGAGCGAATGATTAAGCCGAATGAAAGTATGGAAAAGGTGAATGCGATTATTATTAATTAAAGATTAGAGTTGTATGCATGCATAAAAATACAGTGTGTCATAAGATGTATTTGTCTTTTTTCTTCTAACATATAATATACTATACAGGTATGAGTGATTGCTTGTTATACAAAAGTAATAAACTAGTAAAAGCAATTGAGTCACATACGTAGCTATATAAGGTACAGATTAGTGTAAAGTGCATGCAGGTGACTGATTTATTATTTAAGCATGCGGGCAACAGCTGCAATTACAAGTCCATTGTGTTACTATTATACTATACTCCTCGAACGATCAGTCTTGAGATAAATTTTTCTCCGAAAATTCCTCCCAACTTTCGTGACAGTAGTTTCCCGCTTATTCAAAGCAGAAATTTGGTGTCCGACAGTTTTCTATCACCCTTCGTTTTTCGGTGATGCCAGTGCGGGTAAATTTCGCCAATTACGAGACTCACCGGGTTAGAATCGTTGAATTGTTATAACGTTAGTGAGAATGAGAGTGCGAGTGCTCGTGCCCGGCTATAATGTGCCACAAGTAAAGAAATAACAGGATTAAAATAAAAATAATAATTAAGCAAAGCGTATAGGGGTGCTAGAAATTTGTGTTTAGTCATGTTAAAAGTAAAGGTGTATGCAAGTATATAGCTTAGTTTCAAGCACCTAGGCGCATGCAATCCGAACAGCACCCACGAAACTATAGTGCTGCTCTCATAGGTAACCCAGATTTTAAAGACTCGTGCCAAAACTGTACGAGGGTCAGTAGAGATTTGAATTTTAATTAGAAAAAATATGCGACGAATTAAGCACCCTCGTTTTCCCGATAGTAACTTGGCAAATTCGTAGAAAATGAATTCTTATCGATTTGGCGATGGATTTTTAAATCACGACTCGATCTACGTACATGCAAAAGTCCGCGAAACCGTAGTGCAAAAATATTGTTCATGGAACGGTTGTGTAACGTTGTAAGACGAGAAGGAACTATCAAATTCCCTGCAGCTGAGTCTACCTCGGATTATCAGAACACAGTTCGTAATATCGAGCGTAAGATGATATGAGGTTGGAGAGATAATTCGTCGCGGTATGCAAGTATGCAAAAAGTTTCTACGTGAGGCAAACTGGTTATACAGAAGCTTCGCCGAAAGATGAATAATTAATTTTCTGCGGTAATCATACGCGGCGTGAATTAGTGTCTGACACATTTTCAGACGTAAGTATGTAAAAACAGAATTCATACATACTGCAGCGGTCAGCTGAATTTTTGCCTTCCTTATTTACGCGTAAATCGACGTACAGTACGATATCAAATAATGGTCATACTCACTCGTCATTTGGATGGTAAACATGATGAGAAATCCGCATATCACTGCGAGATACTGCAACAGTCCGTGACGCTGTTTCCGAAGGATTTCGAAAAATACTACGTAGAGGAGAGTCCCGGTGGCGAGCCCCTGGGTGTCGGAAAGAAAAAGGGTGAATAATAGAAGTCTAAATGTTCTGCAAAAAAAAAAGAGAAAATCGATGTTTTGAAAATCGGAGTAACACTCACCTGTAGAACAACGTTTACTGTGGTAGTGGTTGTGCTCGATGCACCCCCCGTCAAGATCATCGCGATTCCAATACCCAGCGGGGAAACCATCGAGTAGGTGAAGATGTAGATGACTATTAGGTAAAATCGTGTCTTAGATGCAATAAGTTCGATACCGATGCAGAAGGCGATTACAAACTTGTGGGCAGCTACAGCGCCGAAGAGGTACCTGCGTGGGAAATAGAAAACATAATCGTTCATTTTACAATCCATCGATTTTACAAGTCTTGTTGTTACGAATCTCATTAAGATTCCCGATCGTTATTAGAAATCAGAAAGTGTTGCATTGCTGCCGGTTAACGATGGATGAATCTATTTCTTGTCGACGAGACGGAAGTGGATTTGTTGCAAGCACTTATCGACATTTTACTCGTTTTTATCGCAACTATGCGTTTACATCTATCACCGCAATTGCAAGCTAGTGACTGATCACTTGATGACGAGTGCAGTAATCTCCAGATTATATTTATAAGACGTGCTGACTTACCAGACATCGTGTGCGGTGGTTGATAACCCAACGGCTAATCCTTCGAAGAGTTCGTGTATCGAAAGACCAAGAACAATCAACAGCCCTCTCAAAGAACTGACCAAGGAATTTTCATCGTCCGCTGGAAGTGGCATATGGCTATGTCCGTGGCCGTATCTAAACGAAAAAAAAATTCATTTCCGGTTAAATTGATCGCAGCGTTGTTTAGTCGAGGAATTAGGTACACGTGAACCTTCCGGGATTTCTGTATTCTAAAGACTGCTGCCATATACCTATTCGAATCTTTGTAAATTTTTCTGAAGATGTTCAGTGATTGAAAAATTTCCAAAATCTCCAACGAGAGAATTTTTGTGGTCTTACCCGTGCCGGTGCTCATTTTGTAGCTGTGGATTCTGGCCATTTTCAACGAGCTCGTTGGTACTCTTGTTAACGTCTTTCATGGGGTCTGAGATTTCCGTGGCTTCTTTGCGTCCGCGATCGTATTTTCTGATGTATATGTGGACGATTTCTTCGACGAGGTACATAAGGAAGAATCTATGTAAAAGAAACCACAGGTTTTTTCATTTGCTTAACCATATTTCACGATGTATAGCGATCAAATGAATGCACAGCAACCGAACCAGCTACTGGTTGCTTACCCTATGCACATGAGGAGCTCGGCCCAAGAGACCGAGATCGAAGGTATCGCATCTTCCTCAAGAAGCTCTTCGACCGCTTCACTGACCTCTGGCAAAATATGGAGGAACGTAGTGCTGAGCAAAACGCCACCCCCGAGTCCCAGCAATAGTTCAATCACTCTTGCGGATCTAAGAGCGATCGGATCGAACGATTAGATATCAGATATTAGTTAATCGGATCTTTATTAAGCCCCAGGATCGAGGCTTCTGTGTACAGTTTTGATATGAATATAGAAAAGCGGACAATCGGACTATCGCAAAGATAGAAGGGTTGTGGGAGAGAAACGGGAATATATAAAGTCAATTCGGGCCAAGTCAAGTCTCCTTCTTTTTCCTTGAAGAAGAAAGAACCATTCGAGGAAGAAGAGGAAGAAGAAGTGAATTCACCTTGGACTCATCTCGTTCGACGACCACCCAAACCATCTTGCAAGTTGCACAGGTACGAGACCCATGATAATACTGACAAGACCAAGAGCGCACATGGTCACTATTTTCGCGACCAAGATCGCGCTTCCGTCATCCTCTTCATCGGTCGATATTATGGTCGTGGTCTCCATTTTTTTGAGTATTTATGTTTAAACTAGAAGAAAATAGACTCGTTACGATATATGGTAACACATGTGCTTGCAATACCAATTCTTGGAATATAAACGGTGGTAATCTGCAATCGCTCGTTGAGAGTTTAATCTGTATCGATACTGTGTAACGCCGATTGCTCGCGGATATGATCTTACTGTGTAATTTAGATCGATTTTGATCCCGAACCGCGGTGTCGAAATGAATTAACGTCTCGTTAAATTATCGCTAATATTTCCCCCGCTTACCTGTCGTTAAAATTTCTTGATGCGGGCTGAGGAGTGGTGAAAAACGACTAGCTAGGGGGCCCTTTTTGGCCGGTATATATACCTACTCTGATTTCGTATCTTGAGCTAATCGGCAGCGATGATAACGCGCCGTTAACGCTCAACGTTCAGCGGCTGGAATTTATCCCCACTTTGGCTTACGGCCTTCGTTGTTGAACGCCGTTGTCTGATAAATTACGGCGTATGTAATTTCGCAATACATGTGGCTCGCAGTATCCGGTTAATGAATATCTACAATGTAGAGAATTTCACAGAGTCGTTTAAGGATCTGCACTTCTCACGCGCCGAAGAAGTGAGAATCGTCGTTTCTATTCGAGATGAAGAATTTTTTTCAGACGCGGAAGACCGTCTCCGCGTCGCGCTCCAACATTCTCCGATGCAGTCGATCATTACCACAGAATTAATGAAATGTCTTTTGGATATAAAAGACCAAAGGAAAGTTTCGTTTATACGGATAAGGAAATCTTGTGGTATTTCCTTTCCATGTGTAGCAGGAAAGTCTCCGAAAGACTCTCTTTACGAACACGCGTTTGGGACCCGTATATGCATACGTCCGGTTCTCACACACGTTTGCGGTTCATTAAATAAAACTGATAATAAATATACGTTGCAGAACATATACGCACGGGATATTTTCTGTAAGATAAAAATATGTATAGGTATACGCATACATGTATTGTTTTTTTTATTATTTACTTTTGAACCACCGTGCTTGCGTATAACATATCCGAGCATAACAATAATTCCGCAACTTAGTTGACGTTTAATGTAAAACATTTACTTATTTCTGACGTTTGCTGTCTGCGATCCAGATAACTTATGAGCTTCGATGTAGGTGTTTATAATGTGGCTGTTATTCAAAAAACAAAATAAAAGGAAAGGGAAAGAAAAATTATGCTTCGTTCACATTCCATCTTTTCAACATATCTAAATGAATCTCTCGTTAAGCTAATTAATTTACACATATTAGATATTAGAACCTCTCGCTTTCTATCGTCGTTATATTCCCCCAAGTTTTTTCAAACCACATCGATTTGGTCATCAATTTTATTCTACCCGATGCAGCTGCTAGTCACCCACTGCTATAATCGTCCGGGTAAGGGGCCGCGTGACATAGTTTAGATCTTTAACCGAATTCACTGTCACTGCACAAAACGACCACGGTCACGATCAGGATCACGATCACCACCACTAATCATCGTAAATAGTAATTATTATGGTAACCAGTTAAACAATCGGGGCTATAAAATTTCTCTGACTTACATGCGGTCTTGTCTATTTGTCGGTGAAAATAGTATACTAGTTGCTCTGCAGAGCACGTGGAGAACTGGTTGTTATGTATCTTAAGTGAGAAGAAAAACGGAGCTTGCGGCTGCCGATACTACCGAGCGGAATTATAGCTGATGCAAGGCAGTACCAAAGAAACTTGATCGAAATACGATCGCGTGGTGAACGGGAAGAAGGCGATTCCGTTCTCCTTGGTGCGCGGGCTCCTGCGTCCTCGGAGGTAGACTCTCACATTATACCTTACCACACACACGATCACCGGCGTCGCGAGGGCGGCTGGTAGAAAGGAGGGATATGAGAGGAGCGGAGAGGAAAGAGAACGAGTCGAAGGAAGGGGAGAGAGAGATTAAGGGAGCGGGGGAGAACCGCGAGTTCACCGGTGTCGAGATTTTTACGATTCCGCGAAAAACCACGCGGCTTAGATATTTCGTACGATTCTCGGATCTCGTCAGCCCAGTATTTCCTTGTCGATGATTTTTCGCCTCGTATCTTAATCTCGTCGACTACCTTTTCAGACGTCGCTTCCAGCAACCATCCAAGATTTATACAGATTCATTACGCATTTCTAAAACAGGATGGATAAACTGAACTCAAGACGTATAATAGCTTCTCCGATTTCAAGCTATGAATCACCGATGAAGAATCGTTAGCTCATATCCTTGTGCTCATAAAATTATTCCACCTGTGACCTTTGCGGATTTTCCTCATTCGGTTTATATTGAAACAGTATTTCCCCGCATCGCGAATAAGAAAACCCTGTTACGTTACCATTTGGACACTTACACAGCGTTCTGCGACACAACGCGACGTATAAGGTACCTACTAGGTTTGAGCTGTATTTCCGGACCGTGAACAGTGCCTGACTGTTGAATATTTATGATATTATGAACACCTCA
Source organism: Tenthredo distinguenda (assembly GCA_947538915.1). NCBI lineage: Eukaryota > Metazoa > Arthropoda > Insecta > Hymenoptera > Tenthredinidae > Tenthredo > Tenthredo distinguenda. Next base: position 18,188,473 of record OX384536.1, on the reverse strand, counting down.
AAGACGAGAGGAGAACAACACGCGGTAGGCTTGACTAATGTCGAGACCTTTGCAATCGAGAGTGCCTGAATTTTCTCGCATACTACTATCGGATGATTATATGATGTAGATTCCACACGAGTTAGTTTCGATGTGTTATAATGAAATCTCAGATCAAAAGGGACAGTGAGAGTGGTGAACGTCTCCGACCTTGCATCATGCCCCCGAAACGAGAAAATACCACTCGCACGGTTTCGGGTATATGAATCTGTGCACTTGAGCAAAGTTAGAGGCCTCCGTTTTACCACATTCTACAATTGACCCTCACCTTTTTCCGTCATCAAAAGATTAGACCCAATTATACCGATTTAATTAAGTTTTGAATAATGATTTGTAAGCTATTCGAAAAGCTGGGTGAGTCATGAATTGACTTCGTTGGAATTGACCTGTATTATATACGACGCGAACAAAGATACCAGAAATTGTAAGTCAAGTTTTATTTGCGAAGACGAGATACTGCAAGCCGCGTATTTTGAACGCGATGATGCATGTATATGGGCAATAAATCGCGGGGAAATTTTCTTGGGTATATTCCTACTTCGGTCGCGTCCTCGTAAACAGAAATTGTAGAATCTGAGTCATTTCTGCCTTGTCTCTTTTTTTCATCATATCTTTACTTCTAATACAAATATCGAGTGGGTTTCTATTGTTAATTTCACCTCATTAATAACACATGTAAAGAGATGGGGGTTTCCAGGACGGGGATTTACCGGGTTCGAAATTACACTCGCACGTTCACAGATATGCGAGTCACGAGCTGCTAGTGGTGCGCGGGTAAAATACCACGTCGAGCCGAAGCTATTACCTATACGCAGCTGTCGCCGTGTAGGTCGTTATACGCCTTTCATTCCGCGTCTGCATACGAGATCGCAGATCGCTGAGAACTACGCGAAACTCTTCTGTGACGTCGTATTGCAGAAAGAGCAAGGACCTACTCGCACGCAGGGTCGATAGCGTGCGTCATGATCGAGGGACTCCCTCTTGACTATATATAAATATATTGACGTAACGAATTAAAAATCTTGCTTAGACTTTCAGATTACGCCAGCTCTCCATGACATGACTTTAAACCGCCTCTAGGTCCGATCGAAAGATATTGTATGCAAGTCAGAGTTTTCTTATTCGTGTATACCTATATTGTGTATATCTTATCCGCAGCATCGATTATAAGACTCAATGCAACTAACACATTACGAATCTATTCAATGACGTCAGCTTCCACTCCGTGAGAACAAAGTTTGAAAGTTCAAAACACGTTTACTTAAGTTTTATTTCATTTCATACATCCAACTGCATCGATCTATGCATTCGTATAATATCCAACTATTCAGAATATTGTATGACGAGGAAAAAATGTCCATTGTTTCCGTTAGGACGGTGTAGAACTCCTGATATTAATTCAACGTCTCGTTGTACGTATATATCTTCAGAACTAGACTGTATTAGAGAAAGTTTGATCAGAGCTCAGATCTGTTTTCATAAGAATCACATTTTTCACCCCTGATACATTCAGAGATAATTATGAATTGATAGAATGAATAATAATTATGAATAAATAGATGTGAATGAGAATGTAAACTTGAAATGAAGAGAAAAAAATTCTTGTGATTAGTAGATCCTTTTCGAACTGGAGTAATACGAAAGCGATCGATGGCATAGTGTTAGATTAGTTATATTTCAATACGTTATCCATCGAACAGAGATCAGCCTGTGCATGTATATTGCTTGATAATTTTTCTTGCTAATATTTTCTGATATAATCGTTGAGATCAAGGCTTTCTTATCTTAAGTATCTCCTATGATTACTGTATCTGTCGCACCAGTTTCGAATTCGACTTTGCGTTTCTAAATCGAATCTATTTACGAGCGTTATTATAATCTTGCCTCTCTATTCCCGGGTGCACTAGTATCAAACTCCCGATTAATTAAACCTCATGAATTCTCAAATGAGGTGAGTGTATGTTATAAATGTGTCACGAATCGAGTAGCTTCGTGGTTACCGTAAGTGCAGGCTTAGAATTTCATACTACCACCAGCCCGTAACCGGTCTTCCGAAAGATTATATTTGAAGAATCCTGTTTCTTAGTACGTCAGCTAGAGTGGGATCGCGGTGGGAGAACTCGCGGGTATTGAGAGGAGATAAGTTCTTGCTGTAGAACCGCCGATCGCGAGCCTGGAACCCGCAATCGCGGTGAGAGAATGTGAAATACGAAGGACACTGGGGCAAAGAAATGAGTTCCGGGAACTCGGAAAGCGTAATTTGTTGCGGCGTTTTCTATTTCCTAAAACGAGAATCGCAGTTCTCCTGATTCGCGAAACTTTACATCGGCCTGAACCAGCTGCAATGTAGATTTCACGACGAGAGAGATGATTCATAAAAACGGTGTTCAAAGCGAGTGGATCAGTTTCCACCTTTGTAAGTTTATCGCTGATACACCTAGAGACTCCTTATCTTCCTTAGTTGTGACGCTATACGAAGAAGTCGCACCCTCGTGTGAGTTAGTGTCGATCTCTGTTCACCTAAGAATCTGCACACAAGACACGTGCTGGTTTGCTAATATAGCTGATGTATGTTAACGGAGAAATATGGGTATAACCGACAATGAAATGCCTTGTTGTCATTTACCGTTTGTTAATTTGTCAGACTTGTATCGAGGCGATCTGCTATCTAACGCTGATACGAATAATACGTGTCGTTTTATTTTATTGACATATTATTCTACTCGTAGAGGGAATTAATCAGTGATCTTTTAATCCATGACGATGCGTCTGTTCACAGATACAATTATTAATATCGAACACTCCTTACTATTCTACATAAAAGAAAACTCTTGATATATATTTCATGCTTCTCGAACTGTTTGTCAAATTATTCCTATTCTGTTGATAAATAAAAGACTAGATTTTTGAATTCTCGATCATTTTTATACCTGTTTTTATATACTCGTGTCTCGAATCTGCAGAGTTCCATTCGGGAATTCGTCGTTAAAGCAAAGAATCTCCCGATTAGTTAGAGTTATTATACATCGCATGAATGTAGCTGAATGGTTCACTTGAAACTTAAAAAGTGAGTTAGTTGAAAGACCCGGAACACAATACCTATTCCTGCAGCCAGGACGTGTAGCGCAAGACCGACGACTTCATACTGGGAATAAATTCCCAACAAATTATAATTTGAATATACCGATATTTAATGGATTCTCAGCAATATATTTTTCTATTGAAATCTATCAACACCAGTAAATCTTACTTCTTTGTTGAAATGATGAATGAATCCTTTTTAAGCGAAACATTACAATACTAGGTATTATTGTAGGTGTATGCCAATAATAATTATATTCATATTGTAAGACATAAATGGATATCGGCGTGACAAATTCGTGTAACGCTTTCGCATTGAGGGGTTTCGTCGTTAATCAATGATCTAACGATATTTTTCTTTATTATAATCTCGCATCTGTCCGTATAGCGGGTATCTTGATATTAGACACGGAATATCTGCGTGGACAAGCTGGCCGATAACGGCGTCGTATCTGATACATTGAAACGAAAGCCTCGTTAACTGCAGGATTATTATAGTCAGAAAATTAAACCCCAAATTGACGTTAACATAAGCCAGCCTCGTCAAAGGTCTTCTTTGCACGTCTATATTGAGTCCGAGGAATTTTTTCCGTTAAAAAACACATTCGTTGCATTATCTGATTCGCTACGATGTGTAGATAGGATATCAATGTGGAAAGTTCGAGTTCTATAGACGCTCATGTTCGTAATTAACATGATAAAAACACGGCCGTTATTATAGTTATCTTTAAATTTCTTTATCAATTTTATAATTAACTATCGTTTGAACCCACCTTTGATCCACGGATGTGTTTGTAGATTAGTTTTAATGAAACTCCGTTGCCCGCCAGATCTTGTATTTGTGATATTCAAAAATGTATGCGTTCGCAGATCGCATAATCATGTAGACATAGGTGTTACAGTAAATCATGTAAATTATTTCCTAATTCTTTGTGGAATACTATATATTATTTGGAATTTTACATAGGTACATTGACAGATACAGCACCTGTATGCCACAGACTAGTTAATTAATCTCGTGTGCCAACAGATGAACATATCGCTATACTATGAGTTTATAGACATTATTTATTAATTTATCTTATTTTTACCACCTCGTAGGATCTATGTATATATTTGATATATTTATTAAGTACATAAATATAGAAAACAATGGTATTATACAAAATAGTAAAAATACATATATAGACGTATGCATTTCTTTAGTATTATACATATAGGTATATGAATTCGTACAGTATAGATATATAATTAATATAATAGTGTAGAGTTTTTCAGAAATATACTGTTTAAATAGATATTACAGGATTATAATGGGTTTACCCGATATATTGGCTTCGTAGCCGAATAAAATCTAAACACATTTTTTAAATTTTATTTTAATTTTTTATTAGTATTAATAATCGGAGAATCTTTAGTTTATATGTATAGTAAATTGCTTCACGTGCCAATATACATATACAATATTTACTTCGAATAACTTATAGATTCGATATCGTAGATATTCATTTATTTAGGCGAATTACATTTACTCAAGGCTGATTATTATTATTAATATTATTATTTTTCATTATTCGCCCTATAAGAAATAGTCGATATATAATCTTTAGTAAATCGAGTATGTATCAATATATTTGTATACACGTATATAGATCATACGTGTTCATAGTTAGCAGAGAAAAACATGTAAAATAACTGAATGTATAAAACTTTAGTGTCAATTTGAATCGCTACATGTAATATGAAGTGATCACGTGTTACCTCAAAAAAGATGTAATCCAAAAAATGTGGAAAAATATAAAAGATTTGTCATGCAATTATAGTTTTAGTTGCAAGTTTCGATTGATTTTCAATAAGGATATTTTTAATAAATAATAATAGTCGTATTATTGTACTATGACTTTGAAGTTTTATTAAACAAATTAAATACAAAATTTTGTTGTCGCATGCTTATTGTTATAAATAATTAAAATAACAGAGACAAGTATATATAAATAAAAAATATATTTATTGAAATAGACTGCTATTGCTATTTCCGGTGACTGAAAAATCCTATTCTGCGAGGGTATACTCAAATTATTTTTCTACCAAATAAATAATCTTTCTAAAAGCGTGCGCTGGTTTCCTATGTGGGTATGATGTATGGAAATCTTCCTCGCAGTATATAATATATTTATCTTCTTTTATCGTTATCGGAACTATTCAACCGCGTAAGTTTCGCATTATTTTCAATACCAATCCTGTCCTTCTTACTTTAAAATTAAAAAAAAATCCTTCAAACGGCTTACGCGGCTGTAGTCGAAATATTTGTCGATCTATTCTGCGAGACCGGTAAATTCGAGATAATAAATTTAATCTGATGATCGTTAATATTGAATGATTGATATTGAAAGTAGAAAAAGAAATAATTTTGCACGGACGGGCAAGCCAGCCTTGAACTATCGAATGATCACATGTAAATGCATCCGGAATGAGAAGTTGATGTTTGTTTCACTCTTCGAATGAGAATTAAATTTCAAAGCCACCATATAGTTAGTCTTGAAGAAAAAAAAAAAATTGTCTCAAAAATTTCAGCAATTTCAGTATTTGTGAAAGTTATTGGTGGGCACGCTCGTTAATTAATTATTTTTTAAAAAGAAAAGTTTCGAGAGATTTAAAAGATATTAGGATATGTACAAGAGTGTTTTTATTTTATTTTATTTTTTCCTGCTTCACCAAAGAATCGAAAAACACATATCTAATAATATATTATTATAATGCCGCTTTTATAACTCTGCGATAATTGTTATTCTTTTTTTTTTATACTTTTTTTCCATTTCTCACGAGATTCGTTATCATTGGTGAAAGCAGACGAACAGGCAGCCAGGAAGTCAAACAGTTATCTATTTATTAACTGACGAATTTAAAATGAGTTGAGAAAAGAAAAGAAAAAAGAAAATTGTCTCGTAGTTGTGTGTAATCCACGAATGACACGAATACATCCAGATTGGTTTTAGAATAATTCTCTACGTTAAGGGCTTTCGATTCATGAACATTTTTAATAGTTAAAACTGTTAATATATTATTTAGAAACGAATAGTTATTACTCCATCTATAAAGAAATAATATCCTAAACTCCAAACCGTCGTTTAACTAAATAGTTATAAGTATAATTTTAATATGAATATTTATAACTTTGTTTTGACTTCATGGACACTCAATTTTTGCACTATGCTACACTTTGTCAGAGATTGGAAAATACGGTACCTCGTTGTTTAGGCCCTACTCACCAATCGACCGACCAACCATCCAATACATATACATACAGGTATCATTGTTATTATAACTATTATTATCGTTCTAATAATATATATTAGTTTAGCAAATTTCAGGTTTACATAATTAATACATTACACGTTTTAATCCGTGCAGAACGACGAGTTCGTACAGATTATAATCGTGACAAAACTAAATCAACATCAAGAAAAGAAAAAGAAAAGGAAAAAAAATCAATATTTCAGATCGAATACGTTTTAGTTTTATTTTTATTTTTAATTTTAATTTTATATTCATTCATTTTTTTTTCTTCTCATCGGTTTTAGTTTTCTTCGTTAAAAATGGCCATAAATAATAATTATCTACGCGTATAAGCGTATAATGTCAGTATTAATCATTGATCATATATTTTTGTCACGTATCACCTATAGCTTGCATTGCAAATATATTTACTTACGTCGGCACCGAAACAAGATGTCTTCACATTATTATTTAACAGTTTAGATGCGAATTTGAACTAACGATAAGTCTAATTTATGTTTTCTGTCACGCTAGGAGATTAATCGCTATATACTATTTACATCAATCTTGACTTACAAAATTTAAAAGCTAACTTAAAAGTATATAATACAGAAGCCGTTACGCGCTCAGCAATAAACGATATTTAACATCTTTGGGCTCAACTTATTACACATTTATAGATTATTATTATTATTATTATTATTATTATCGTTATTGTTATTAATATTAATATGTTTAAATAAAAATCAAATCTGTAGTTTACTTTTTCAAACATTGATTCGAGATTAATATTATACCTATAATCGTAGCTTCTCACTTCTATTTACCTAGAATAGACGGTTTCTTGTCTTCATATTCTTTATACTCATACTATTGTATATCATTGCGATAGGAGAAAGTTTCTTCCCACGTGATTTTTTTTTGTCTTTTAAAACTCCGTTCAATCATTATTATAATATTGTAGTCTTTTCTTGTTTAAAAATTTCGATTTCCGTATCAGATTCGAGATATCTCATATATGCATATATGTATGTATATATGTGTATATGTATATATATATACATATATAATTATTGTTTTATATATACCCGTTTTCTGAACGAAAATTGAAAAAAAAAAAAATCAAAAGAAATTAATAAAATAAACAAAATTTTCATTAAAATAGGCATAATCGTGGTCCGCGCTAGCCTGATATACATGCATACTTCAATAAATAATTGATTACATCGCAGAACGTAAATCCAATTGAAGAAAGATTTGCCTTGGTTTACCCAAAGTTATATTCCACAGTTAAAAATCAGTGAAAAAATGATCTCGTTACATAATTGAGTATATCTTATTTATAGCGAAATTATTAGACATATTCGTTCATCTTTCTTTGCTATAGTTGCAATAGACAGATCTTGATAGACGACAATCTAACAGATACTATCTTTGGCTGTAGAGATATCTTAGGATAAGTTGGCAAAAGAGTTTCGAATTTATTTTCGTTTTAAAATCTGTAAAACCCACTAAATTTCATCAATCAGACATACGGTGTAATTAAATATTTATTCAATACTCTCGCAGCAGTCTTGTGTAGAAACCCATTGCTAAAAATCTCAGATAACTGATCCATGTTATCGAAAGATCAGTCAGATATTCAATATTATTAATATATTATAAGTTTCGGTATTATTTCTCAATTACACCAGCTAAGAAGTGGTGTTGAGAATTATTTTAAAAGGAAGAACCAGTTACCTTCTCTCTATATTGGCATCTGTATACCATAAAATAATAAAAAAAATGTCCCAGCACTTTAGTTTTGAATCTATGTATACATATATCCACGGCGAGTTTTCTAATGTTTTTTTTTCTCATAAGAAATTAACTAACTTATATGATAAGATCGGCTCGTTTAATCTTACCAAAGATTACACCGCCGAGACTTGAGCATCCTCGTCATCTGAAACAAAATTGAGACAGTTTTAACTTCAGGAATAATTCAGCTGATAGCCGTTTCTCGATTTATTAGACTTTTTACCTAAGGTAAATGGGGATTTTCAACCTGCGGAATCTTTTGAATGAAAAGACGAGTGCTGTAGAATGTTCGAGGTTTAAAACTGTAGCCGCAATAAAAAAACGTTGCTACACATGAAATACTTTAGTTATCGTATTTTGCTGGACGTAAATTGTGAAAAAGAAATTATTGGATGTGCAAAATGTGAAAAAAAGCGATTTAAAGCTTCGTAAATGAGAAATACATTTACATACGAATGAACGTAAGATAAGAGGAAAAATAATAACAATTCGCTGCACTGGCATGATTGAAAAATAAAAAAATCATAAAAAAAAGACATATTTTATTATATATAATTAAAAAAAATATCAAGTTATCGTACAACAAAATGCAAGCAAGTGCTAAATAGTAAGCTAAAACAAACAGGCACGGTGCTTAGATAAAAATATGTGCACAACATAACACATAAAGTGCAAAACAGTCATTATCTCACTTGTTATTTACATCAATCGATGTGTTCAAACATTTTATTCACGATGCTTACTTAATGTAGGTATGTGAAAACTAATGTACAAGTATTTTGAATTGTAATGTTCAAGAGAAAAATATAAAAAATAATATAAAACAAAGAAATACTGTATGATGTTTAATTAATTGTCTCGAATCTTCCCACTAACAGAGCAATGATATTTTTAGGAACATTTCAAAACTCATTATGCAAAAACTGACGTTGCCGTTAAGACAATGAAAAAAGTCATCATAAATATTAATCTTGGTAGAGAAAAATATATGATACCAGTGCTCTGTCTCGATCGCGTTAAGTCAAGACACAGAATAGCGTATAAATTAATAAGAATACATGTCTGTAACTGAGAGCCATAAAACTGTAACTCAATTCTTGAGCACATACGTCAATGAGTCATCAAATTGTGCTTCTTCATGATCGCAGAGTTTAAAAATTAGAATTATCATTTAGATATTATTGATAAGACACCTAGGTGTACATATAGACATAACGTCTATATGTCAACGCGAATCGGGATGTATAGACTAGATATCTGATGTCGGAAGAGGTAAAATTCTATGACCCTTGTTTACAAATGCATTTGTAGGATTGTAGTACCATCGTCGTGGTCGGTGTGATACGTGACCCCCTCGTGGCTATGGGCTCTGCCCAATCTGTGCAGCCTAGCCATCTCCGCAGCTACTTTATAGGCAGGTGGTTGGCGAGTTGGACCACCTCGCATCATCATTCCTCCAGGAGGCAAGCCAACACCAACTCCCATACCTGTAAGCCCTATTATCTAGTATACCAGAAATCGCGAGGATCTGTTTAAATTAGGAATTGGAAATAACATTTGGAAAAATAATCTTATAAAAAAGATATATCAAAGTATCTTTTTGGCACTACTGTACAAGATCATGATCTATTCTTCAAAGATAAGTAACAATTAAAGAAAAGAATGGCAAGATATTATATATATTAAATTTTGATTCCTATTTTAAAACATACAGATTTTTCAAAGCCAAACTGTGACGTGCCTGCATCAAATAATGCATTGTGATATCGAATATGGCTAGAATTTTGATACATCAATGATGATTCAGCTCATTATCAGGTAAAAAATTATGTTTGATATGTGTAATGAGATTTACGCTATGAAATAAGTAAAACTAACGATGATCCCACAATACAAAAGCGATTAGACACAGTGATAAAATATTAATAACAAACTAGCTCTCCAGTTATATTAACACGTCCAACACCAGCAAAAGGTTTCTATTGCTTTCCTCTTAGATACCTAGGTAACGTTACAAAATACACTAATGCTAATACGGAAAACAGATATACAACAAATTACCTTGCCATATGAAAATGCACATGTCATTCAACAAAGTAGTATACAAAACATAGAACATATGGGTACACATTAGTTTATTATCAAAGAGTATTGACAGGCTGCAGACTATAACTGCATAGTAGTATAATATGAGAAAAAGCGTTAGTATCGAGCAGAGCAAGAGCCAGACTTAGGAGCATAGACTGCAGTTAGACACTCACCTTGAGGAGGTTGGGGGTGGTGATAGTAGTGGTTGTAGGTGGCAGGAAGTGGAGGCAATACAGCAACTGCATGTGGGAACGGAGGTAGTCCCCCCCTCATTATAGACCCTGCACCATACACCACATACTCGTTACGGAAGAAACCCACCCACTAAATTCCTACTATTCTAGCTTTACTACATATGTACAAGCATTGCGATTGGATAAGGAAATTGAGGCTGATTGTACTTTTCGAAAATGATACAGATCACACAGATTACATTACAATGAAACATTACAAGGATGTAACTATTCCACATAAAAGATTGATCTTTATTCTATGTATTCAATGGAAGAGATCAATGTCATTACTTAGGAGGCAAATTTCATATCGCAATGTTTTATTTTGTTGTTCGGATTGAACAACTATTTAAATATCTATACACACTCATACATTCATTATCAAAACATGATATGTACACAGGATTCTAGCATTGATTTCAGGCCCTGGACGTATATAAGACACAAGAGCTGACCAATATGTACAGTAATGAGAATGAAAGATATAAATATATGGATGTGTTGTAAAAAGTTTTCAAGCTCTCAAGCAACGTCTTGCACGAAAAAAAGCGATAGCTGTTGGTCGTGGCTTGTTGACAATAATATTCCAACGACATAAGGAATTACTTTGTATTCGACATTTTTTTCATCGCAAATGATTCACAAAATACTTGTGACACCTTTGGGGACATGCAACAACGGTAACAAATTCATTGGACACCCACGTCAAAGAAGCATTACCCATTTACGTAATCACCTTCGACCCTGATTAACTAATTTAACTGATTGCCAAATATAGAATAATTATTTCTATATACCTGATATGAATCTGAGTTATTCTACGTCTAACATAAGCTTATCATAAAAGCAGACAGTTGACTCTGACTAAATTATCTATAACATCACGAGTTTGAACGATAAAAATAGTTCTTTTTTTTTCTATGCACGTTCACATGACAAAATGAGAAGAATTGTAGAGCTGACTCTGATTGTTAATGATTTTTTGAATGAATTCACGGAAAATCAAATACATTGCAATTAAAGGAGCTCACAAGACCGAAATAATGACTATAGGGATATGATGATGTGAAATAAACTGAAGCAAATTTTGCCAGAGCTTTGAATAGCTTCCGAATTTTTCTGTATTGTATAATTTACCGTATAAATAGAATTTATCTCCCATAAACGGATCCAAAATGGATGAGATAAAGCTCGGCGATTATTTATACAAATGAATTTTCTTATTTCAAATATTATCATCGGAATTCTGCATAGATCTTTGAATACTACTGACTACAACGCAGATCTACAACGATACTTTATATTCTACTGGGGTGAAAAGAAAGGCTTCCTAAAACCGACGATACACCTAGATTCTATATCACATACCTTGCATGGCGGAGTGTCGTCTCTGCGGAGGAGGCGGGCTGCCACCAGCTTCAACGCTGCTGCCACTGTGACTGTCCAATTGAGTACTGTGACCACTGTCACTGCTTGTCACGGAACCTGTCGAGTCCGCAACACACACGTCTATCACTACCGATTCTAGCCAAATCTAAATTTTCTAGCTACTCCGTGTCTTTGAATTCAATAATTAAGAATTTCTTCATAAATTAGGGCCGAGGTAAAGTTGGCTTACAGCCCAGCTTGAGCTCTGTACTATTGAAATAAAATATAAATCAGCACTTCTTCTCATATTATCAAATTTTGATGAAAACGGTTGGTTCCTCTATGAGCTATGTGGTCCAAGGGAAAATTCTTACCATTTTTATGAAATTCATATTAATGGAGTTATGGCTAACGCTCCGATCACTACGAGTGTTTCACTTATCAAAATCCAATTTTCAAACGTCAAATTCTATATTTCTAAAGCCTGCATGCTTCTAGATACAAATGCTTTTTATTTGTGTACCTAATTCATGTTATAGCGTTACAAAACTGTCTAATCGAAACACCTACTCACTTAAAAACAAGTTTCCAACTAGACTATCATTAAAAGCACGTAATTAAGCACCAGTGATAATTAGATTGAAAATACGATGAAAAATGATATCTAGTTTTTTTTTTTTATGAGTGATATTTCATGAAACTTTGGAATGATTTATTGAGGCTTTGCTTCAGTTTATCGCTGCAGGGTCGAGAGACATCAAGAGATGGCCATTTTAGCCGAAACTCATCATTGAATCGCTATAATTAGTTTTCGCTCAAAATCACGGATTTTTATGATAAAATTCAAGTTTATAAACACAATAAGGGACACTGGTATAATTACAGAGCGCAAGTGAGTGGAATTGTCTTTCTTCCTAATCCACAATTTTGTACGAAAATTAATTATCAGCGAATATGAATACTTTCGGAAAAATAAGAAAACGGTTTAAAAAACAAAATACTAATCGTTGCATGCCCCATAATATTTGACCAATTTGGTAGAAATTTTTCAGTGTATAAGGACGATCGCATGTAGATAACCATGCCAGTATACAAGGGTGTCCCGTTTGAATAGTTCTTCCCAGAATTTCATCATTAAGAAATTTCTTTAGTGTTAAATAAAATTTAGATCGCTTAAGAAAACGGTAAAATAACATTCAATTACTATTTCGCTCAACGGGACACCATGTGTGGGTAAAATAATAGACAGTGCGCTATTTTATGGAAAGAAAACGAAGAATTTATAGTTCAGGAAAATCGAAACTATATTTCTTATGAAGAAAGAACAATCCACGAATATTAAATTTCGCTTCAACGTTCTTTTCTGAATTGTACCTTATATCAGGCATGAAATTATTTCTCACCTTGTGAAAACACAATGCACAATAATTATCCATGTTTAATAAGAAAAAAACAAAGAAATGATAAATAAACTTTCCCTAATCGTAATATTCTTATATTGCATATCTATTATACCTATAAAGCATAATACATGAATAATAAAAGCACAAGACTTACCGCTAGTCAGCGTCTTCCTAAGAGGCTGCAAATTACTCAAACTAGTAACGCTGCTACTCTCTGCACTGAGATCAACAGGCGGTGGAAGACCTGAGGGCGTATCACTGTGCGATCTCTCATGCATCGGTACTCTAGTGTTTGCTGTACCCACTCTCCTTGGTGCGCCAGGACTTGGCTCTAGACCACTCGAGTGCAGAGCTAAACCAGGAACAGGTAGCGGAGGTGGACAATGCTTGGGCTGGTAGGGTCTCGTCTTGTGAGGGTCAGATAGGGCGAGCATTTTTCTTACTGCCTGTGGAGAAGCTGCGCCAAATTTGGTGCCTGAAAATTATTTCGATGATCAAATATAAGAATTTTATTTAAATACAGAAGTAATTTGAATAAACACAGTTCAAATGCATCCGAATTTTATAAACTCATTATTTGTTGAACGATATTGATGTCATTGATTATAATATTGAACAGTTTTAGTCGAAATGAAATTGATACGATACAATGATTTCTAAACATTTTGGTTCTCTACAAACTTTAGAGAAGTAAAAAATACGTTTTCGCCATTTGAATAAATTTTTAATTTCACCTTGTATGCTTTTCCGACCTTCACTTGTGCTGCTTGCGCTGCTTGTCGTAGACAAGGTTGGTGAGGGATGTCTTCTACCCCGGCTGCCAATCGGCGCAGCTGCTGCTATCGCTATCGCACCAGCATGAGGTTCGCACTCGGCGGAAAGTGAAAGCAAGCGCTCTTCAAGTGTGATAACTTTCATGTTAGCTAGATAAGCCTTTACTCTCCTAACCATCTGAGCTTCTTCAAACATCTTTTTCGGGTTTGGAGCGGCTGTTGATTTCTTGCGTCTCTTAACAGTCGCCGTTTGTCCGCCTTTTGAAATAGACAAAAATAATTAAAGAAAACGCAAGATAATAATCGTATCGAATAATTGAACATTTTCATTTGGTCCTAAAATGCTCGTGATTTTGTCTAAAATCTACCTTGGTTGGCTGTGTTCATTTGATTCATCGCAACCATCGCAGAACTCAGGGCTTGTCCTCCGATGTCCGTCATGGTTTGAAGATCGTATTGAGACGAGCACATTTTAGTGAGAGTTCGAACCTCCTTTGCAATCATTCTTAGTTTTTCAAAATTGACTAATCCCTCGACTCTCGAGTCGTTCCCCAAGTGGATAAAGGTCAAGTCTTTTATTACGACCGGGTAAAATGGAATCTGGGAAAGCAGAAAAAAAGAGATAAGGATGAAGAAGATCAAATTCCGAAGCTTGCAGGTGATTGTAATTAATGAATCGCTGCTCACGATTGGTGGTTGCGTCTGTTCAGACGCCACAAGTTGTCTGTATTGACTCATATTTCTACTAGGATCCATAAGCTTTTCCAAGTCAGAAAATAGCCTCTGATATTTGCTTGGCAATTTTTCCCAAGAGGCTCGTAGCCTGCTTACAGCTACATGAGCCAATCCTGATACAATGGCAAACATTGAGTTGAAGTTCTTGCACTCTTTACATTGTCCTGCGATTTAAAAGGGTATAAATTTAATCAGATTCTCATTTCCTATTCTTTAAGGAACTTTCATTAATAGAAGAAACTAAACTTACGAGCTATTTTGATAAACTGTTTGATGATTTTACTCCGCCTAATTAGATTGTGCTCAGAACAAACTTCCGTCACAACCCAGAACATCTCTCTGTTAACAAGCTCGGAGAAATCACTCAGCATCGGAACTCCGTATCTGCTTTTTAATTTGAATAAATCGTCGACGTATTCCGTGGATTCGATTTTCCTGTAAATAATTTTAACATCTTGTGTTTATTTGTATTTATTCAATGAGGGAAATATAAGTAATCGAACATATTAATATTTACCTAAATATACTAAAATCTTGTAGCGTTAACTGAATCGCTACTTCAACAGCGTTTAATTGTAGGAAATGAACTTGAGATTCACGTATAAGTTCGGGCGCCTGTTCGTCGGCGACAAGAGTTTCGGATATCCCATTTGTTTTGAGATAATATCGAGAACTGAGGCCGATTCTTTCGGCAAGATTTTGCAGCTGATCGGGCAACCGTCTTTGTTTTATCATTCCACCTTCACCAACGCTAACCTCGGCAAGTGAAAAATTCGAGCTGCTCTCAGTTATAGAGAATTCTCTAAGAGCCAACATCACGACCTGTAAAAATAAACCACAATCTCTAATAAATATCCGACAGAGAAATAAAAACGATCTTCATACCCAAAGGCCTTGACTTATGAAGAAAATCTCACCTCGTGTGCTGTCGTCTCCTTGTTCACCAGTAAATATTTACAAGTCTGGTCTGCTTTGTAAACTTTAAGAACATGTTCAGGGTAATCTGGTGCCCGGGGATCGTCGTAACAGTAAATTGAAGTTAGATCCGGATTACTTCTAGAGTGATAGAGATTTGTAGTTTGTGTGAGGCCTGTTCCTGGCGGTGTATGTGGCGGTGCAAGGGGATCGTCATTATGGACACCATCGCTGTAAAAATGGAAATTTAATTAGCTTATCATTTCTGGATAAGACTTAAAAATGATTGGATAAAACGCTGAAGAAAATGGTTTGAAAAGTTGATGAAACGTACTTGATGGTGTTCTTTGGCAATATGTTCATTTTTATTAGTGCCTTTTGCAGCCTTCGCTTTGGTCCAAGTGTCATAGAACCCTTGTGCTCTTTTTTCGCGTCTTTACATGGCGATACGTTGCTGTCTGTCATCAATAACGGCACACCGCTGACTAAGGGATTTACAGGATTCACTGGAGTCAAGGGATCCACGTGTGTAGACAACCTGAGTCGGGGATCACTTTGTAATTTTGTTATTTCTGGCTTGATAGGCCTTCCTCCTCTTGGTCTTGGAGAGTTGTCCGGTGTCTGAAGCATCTCTTTGAACACTATAATTTAAGGAAAACAATTTTAATATTCAGTAATTAGCAATTTGGAGTTTATTTGTTCAACATTAAGGCTTCATCTCTATAGTTTATACATTTTTCCACCACTATATCGCATAATGAATAATTATCTACAAAATTTTGTTGAATAAACTAGAGAGTTAATCTCGCAGATTTTTACTTTGGGAACATAATCTGTTCCCAAAATTGATCTAGCGCATCTAATTTTTTATAAAAATCGAAAAATATTGAAAATAAAGTCCAAGTACGAAGATCAATAATTCGGTTAATTTCAAACTCACCAAGAAGATTCGATTTGACGGTAATACTAAGGTGTGTAGAACCTCTGAGAATTTCTAGGGCCCTCGCGTGATTTACGTGTTCAAAGCTTTGGCCGTTTACTTCAAGGATTTGATCGCCTCGTTTGAGTCCGACATCTTCAGCCTTAGATTTTTTGTCTACCTTTGAGATAAAGATACCAAAACCCCTTTCGTAACCACCTAGGATACTGAAATGCAGTACTTCGTCTCGACTCGGTCTTGCCAACGTCACATTTCGTGTTCTCGCTTTTGCTGCACATGCGATATTTAACAGCCTGAAATATTCGGAAATTGAATAACGAGGTGAAATAATTAGAGGAGGAAATGGAAAAGAAAAGACCATAAGAAACAGACTCTTTAGAGCAGAGTTAAGTGGGTTTCTTGATCAAATTATAGAACCATTACATATTAGATGAGGCTTTTCTTCAAATTCTCAAAGAATTTCACTACAAAAGTTATGAGTATAATGCTATACAATGTCCAATAATGAAACAGTGAAAGAAATCAATCCAGAATACAAGAATATTATTTTGCTATTAAAAAAAGACTCGGAAAGACGGTTTGCTCGTTCTTTTGCACAAGGTGGACAACAACCTTCCTATTCAGAATCACGCCGACTAAGGATTAAAAACGTTCAAATAACATGTTCAAATCTCACCTCAACTCTCCGTGCATTTTTTCTCTTTCCAATCCGATTTCGAACTCCTCTAAGAACTCCATCATCGTAGGGTCAGTTTCAAAATCTGTGAAATGGTTATTGACCCATAGTAAAACAACTCTGGTAACCCTGTGTCTGACCCTAGGTTGATTAAACCATTCTAAAAGTTGATTGGCGACGAACAAAGGATTGTCGATAAAAGTTCTATGCGTTAATAAGAAATCTTCGACATATGTGGGATCCGTTATGCTAGTTTCTTCTATCAATTGTAACATCAGACGTTCTGGTGTGCCTCTAATAACGACGTGACCTCTCCGCGCCGCACCGTCAGGTGCGCCACGTAATTCTGTGACTAAAATTACTCGACCATTTTCTTCGTGCCTTTTTGTATTCTCTTCACCCTGACTTTGGATTTTACAATAGTCAAGCTGCGTCACGCAGACAAACTGGCAGTCGTCCACTCTGGAAGATGAAAAATATAATCATTAATTAGCAGAGTGATTCGGCTGCTTATTTCTTTGGGAAAAGTAATTAAAGGTCAATTAATTTTCCAAAAGATTCACGTGTGATAAAAATTAATCAAGAAATGAACCCAGTCCAATAAATGTTTGAAAATGATCAAATAATGAAAACTAACTTCGTTTTCATGACCCCTCGATGCAGGAGACGATCCATAGTTGGTAAAATGCCGAAACTATCTCCCATTTGAAGTTGCTGAATCTCGCCATTGCTGTGTTCAATTTCTACAGATCCGTTAATGAGAACACTCCAACTGTCCAGTTCTTCGCCATCGTTTAAAACTACCATTCCAGCTCTTTCGACGACAGCGAATACCATGACAGCGCACAAGGCTCTACGAACGGCCAAAGTCATGTTTGTAAAAGCTTTCAAGTGCTGCGTGAATTCCAAAAGTATTTCTATATCGTCTGCCGTTCTTTCGGCAGGATCTTTCTCCAGACATTCTCTTATCGCGTCGCGTACTGTGAGGCTCTGGAATAGAACAAAACACATTATGATGATGAAATGGTTAATCATGTTAGACATGAAAGATTCGATTCTCCCAGAGTAGACGGACTCGGTGTTACATTCAAGACGTCAAACTCTAGAGGATAAATAACCGTGAATCAACGTAAAGATAGATTCCTTACATCCATGCTCTCGGCAAGATCTTCTTCTTCGTCGCTGTCTACTATGGATTCGACAAGCCCGGACAGATCCACTTCGTCCGCGTCAGCGTCTAGGGAACTTTGTACGGACGTCATTGTGTCTGAGCCACTATAAGCGGAACTTGTGTCGCTGGAATGACTGCTTCTGTTTGATTTTTGGAAAAGCTCTGGCCTACCGGTCAGGCCTTGCGAAAACTGCAATGAAATATTGAACAAAATTACCTCTCACGATCGAGTTAAACATTGATTTTTGTTTTTCTAGGATGAAGGGGGTGGAGGTTTCTTTGTTTGTATTTCTCGAACGTTGTAATTCTGACAAAAATAATAATAAACGAATAATTTCTGAAAAAGCAATTCTTTTTCGCATAGATCGTATTGTGTTCGAAGAAAGACGAATATTGCGATCTGTGGGAGCGCAATTAAAATTCGTGTGATTCAGTAGCGGTGAGATTCATCCAGTTGTAGTTATAGAGGATAGATTGATGTTATAAAAGTATGAAATTCCCGTAATGGGCGTGATAAAAGTAACATGTAGGTTAGGACGGCCGATGACATCACGTAGAAACAAAACACTGCCTTAGCTAAGCAAAGCTACATGCATAGTACAAAATGCATAAACTGTCATTTCTTCACTGTGCAAGACAACTGTGAGGAAAATTTGAAGTTTGGTGTAATATTATTGTCGAATAGTGCCTAGTTTATTAATTCCGGTACGAAATTAAACCGCCAGGAAGAAATACCCGGGTGTGAAATAAGCATTAGACTTTCATTTTTCTTAATCTTCATTTTGTTGCGGGAGTTTTTATCGTCCCAGGAATTTGCCTGGAGATAGACGGAGGTTTGTTTCGTTCTAATATCCGAGTAGTGTATAGTTGTCTTGTGTGAAGAAAGGACGGTATACCAGTCACAGAGCACAGTTCACGTATCCCCAAGGCCATGTTGGCCGAAATATATTTCAGGTTTAAAAACACGATCGGTTTTGTTAAAACCAAAATCAAACTCACTTGATACATCCCGAACGTGTCCATTTTCGAACTTTAATAAAAACAATAACCAATATCCGAATACATAAAAGAAAAACAAAAAATGAACGAAATCAGCAGGAATGTGTTTTCTTGTTTACAAATAAACGCATTCTCGCGTAAGATAATATTACTGCAGGAGACATTTCCTGATTGTTTCTTCGCTGTTATGTTCTGTTCTGTTGATTCGTTCGTTCGTTCGTTAGTTTGTTAGTTACTTAGTTAGTTAGTTCGTCGTTCGTTCAGGCTTGAGCAACTGTAGTCCCTCGCCCGTACCGAGTTCGGTGAAGGGAAGGGAAGGGATGGAGGGAGGGGCTTGGAGAGGGGAACGAAGGGTAAAGAGAAGGGGAGAGAACCGCGTCACGTGACCCCCTAGATACCCAGGGACGTCGCGAGGGAACGAGGCAAAGGGGGCGCAGCGAAGGGTCACCTGTAGCTTTGCCGCCACCTCCTCGGTTCCTCGTTCTACTCGTTCCACGCTCGTTACTTGTTACTCGTTACTCTCTATGTACTCGTATTCCCATTTCCCTCGGTCTCTATCTATACGTATGAATGTATCCATGTATCTGTGTACGTGTGTGTATATATATACATATATACTCTGTACGTTTCATAACTGAATAAAGCCTCCGCGAGTACCATTAAATATACATGCATGCATCTATGCATTCATATCTACTGCAGATACCGACATACTGTGCTCGTACACACATCGAGGAGTGTTAGTGGTACGGAAATTAACGTAATAATGCTCGCTCGCTCTCTTCTCGCTCGCTGTATAGATATACAGGGCATGCGGCAGAAGGGGGGCTTCCGCATTCGTTTATATAAAGAAAGAAAAAATTAATAAAAACAGATATACAAATGGAGGAACAATTCTGAATTAGATTAAATAAAACGAGTTACTATAGGGGTATTTACGAAGAGAACGAACTAACGTTTGGTTACAATGTACCTAATATGTTAATAAAGGTATATCCTATGTTAATCGTATAATCGGTTCTTTGATATAGGTGTATAGAACCGCGAGGAAAAGCGTACAAGGAACTATATTATCGCCGACTGACAATGATTGTCTATACAATTTCTACTCATTGTCGTATAAAAATACGAAGATAGTAAATAATATAAATTACCGAGTCATCGAAGACCAAATTGACCTGACGATGGTCGGTGATGGGATGCGGTGGTCTGTGCATTCTCCCGCCTCCACCGTGTACTTCGGGATAGTCGATCTGTAACAAATTGCAAAAAATGAACGAAACTAATTAATCGATTTAAAAAAATCAACGTTTCACTTCTTTTTTCTGTTCTTTTTTTTGTTTCGTATAATAGTTGTTTGATTTCTTAACAACGAAGTATTGTATCGTGTAATCCAATTTTAGCGGACAAGTTACCACGCGGATTATCTTGCGCAACTTTTTAAGATTTATTGATATCTCGCATTAACGGTGAAGTAATACCTATACTATAACAATATACCTATATAAGAACCGGTAGGCAAGTAGTGTTTGCAGTACAAAAGTGATCGAGCACTTTAGGATATTCTACTTATACCTACATAACACGATAATTTGATGCAATTAGTAAAAGGAATGAATAATCGAACAAAAGAGTTCATTATACAATACATAAAAAGAAATTGATGTGAAATTAATCGAGGAAGATATTACACGTCAAACGTACTACCGATTTTGAAATCTGCTAGAACCTTGCAATCGAAAGTATATATATATATCTGTTTCAAGCTGTGAGTTTATTGCTTCGCATATGCAATCCGATTGGACGCGGAAAGTCGATCGTATCGATACAGATCTTTGCGGCAGCAATGGTTATTCCAGAAATGTTATTAATATCCTGATATTCGCGTAAAAGCACATATGGGATAAATTTCTACCTGTTGCGGCATATACCAAAGAATAAATTAAAAATATGACGGAATAAGTTAATTTCATTGGTTTTTGTTTTTTCTTTTTTTTCTCGTAGCTATAGCTTTGAGGGACGAATTATAACAGAGAGATTCGTTGTTATGAGATAAAAAAGATAAACAAAAAAGAGAAAAAGAAAAAGAAGACGAAAAGAACAACGAGAGCAGCATGTGCAGCATTGCGTCGTGTTTAACCGGAACCGGAACTCGTAGGCCGGACTTCCGGTAGATACATTCGCCAAGTACCAATCGGATAGTGGGATTTTAGAGTTTGTGCGTTGGTATAAAAACTAGAAGTTGACGAAAAAAAAAAGAACGATTTTCGGATGGCCAAATTTTCAATCAAAGTTTATTACGAATGAATATCGAATTCCGTAACGACACAAATAATTTATTTATTAACATTGGCACGGCGCGTATTTAATACACGCGAAAAATATCGTTTATTATTTACTCTGCTACGTATATCGGTATAACAAACAAAAATTAATCGACGATTATTTACGAACAGAACAAAAAATAAATAAAAATAAAATGATGAATAATAGAATAACAATCTGCGTATACAATTACCGATTGTTTCTTTTTTTTTTGTTTTAATCAGTTGAAATTGATACTCGCTTATAAAATAGCGTTATGATACAGACACACGACGCCGACGTATAATATCTGCTGTTGCAGCAGCAGCAGCACCAACGTTTCAGAGTCCGTCGACGCGATCATAACAACAACAACGTAATTATAGATAGATATTTATTTACCCGAGTATAATAACGAAAAAAAAAATTGCATTTTAAACCCGACCCCCTCATGTGTATACATACCTAGATACCTTTATACACAATATCCGCTGCAGCGTTACAAATCTGTACGATATTTGTTACCCTATCCCCCGTGACTGTATTGTCATCAATCATATCATTCTTACGTCTTGATTTTTCCCGGTTGAAACGATGATATATCTTTCAGATCTCTTACAAGACTATTTATCGTATTTGAAAAATGTACGCGAATTAGATAACGAGAAATAAAGAAAAGTGTTGTAAACAAAAAGAGTTATTTTGGTCATACAGAGATATAAGGAAGTAATTGAATGGCTGGCGACTGCTGATATACGTTAAATAACAGACAAAAGTTTTCCGTCATAGTATATTACAATTCATAAAACGGAAATGGGTGGAATTATAATCGTTATCTAACCAGAATAAGATAACAGCTATATTCAGAGGGATTAAATCGACTAGAATAAAAAAATACACGTCAGCCAATAAGAATTACTAATGCATCGTAAAGTTGTTAATCCAATGGAGAAGAAAAAGATTGGAGAAAATGAATAACCGAAAGGACAATTTATACTTTAGATAAAGTAACTAAAATATGAATACGGAATATTTTTATTGTTTAATTTTACCTCGGAATCTATCGAAATTACTGATAATGTGCCTGGCGTACCAGGCCAACTTCTCGACAAGGAATGACGACCCTTTTTCTTTCTCATAACGACCGCGACTCGCGACCGAGTCGGTCTGAACGTGTGCTTCAACATTCTTCAATCGTATATGTAGAAAAGAAGATGAAGTTTTGCGAGTCGCGATTATTGAAAGAGTCGAATATCAACACAGCATGACGATCACTTATATTTTAAGTGTTGTTATTCCTCGATTGATTTAATTTCACTTCCCACGCTGTAACGTTGTATACGTATACTAGAACTACTGCAGGCTTAGGCGTGGTGATTGTACAGGGTTTATGAGAAAAAAAAAGATGATCTTTTATATAGATATATATGATAGCGAATAATGAATAATGAAACCACAGGCGCCTCGAAACTATTAGTAATCACTTTTAATCACCGATCATTATAAAACCGCAGTAAACTGCACTTCCACCAGATATACGATACGTATATACGAATCACACAATGCGATCAATCGCCACATGAACGAGGAGAGAAAAAAGAAAAAAGAAAACAACAAAAAACAACAACTACACGTACATAATACTTATGTATAAAATAAATGTCAGAGTGGTATTATACTGTAGTACGTATAAGTGGTGTTCGAAACCCTCCGGCACCACGGGCCAACTCGAACTGTACTGGGAGTCAGCAGCTCTCACTACTTACAGTACTGGTTGCTGCTGCCTGCTACACCGTTGAACAGATAAGATAATAAAAGGCAAACCAGTGTTGAATATCGTTGAAACAAAAAAAAAAAAAAAATTTGATGAACAAAAAAAAAGTAGGGGGAAATAAATATACTATAATATTGTACGATATTCGTAGTCTAGAAGCGTGTGGGACACACCGCAGGCCACACGGAACATCACATGTATGTATGTTGGGAGGGCTCGAGCGACAGCGCACGAGTCGCGACGACTATGTCACTTCGAACTCAGCGTACAGTTTCATCAATGACAGAACCGAGTTCGTGTCCTCGGGTACACGGGTAGACGGGTACAGTTGGTTAGCCGTAGTTCACGTATTCCCTTTTCCCAGAATATGTAATCAGTCGCGGAATTTGACCGCAAGCTTTTTCAGACGGATGATTAAATCCTATACATGGATAGGCTAATATTGTACAACTAATTTTACAGCACATTTTCCTCTTTCCTTTTTTCTTCTCTTTTCTTTTTTTTTTCTTCTTTTTTTTTTGATTTTCAATGTCAAACAACTCTTGATTAGATTATACGTAGAGAGCGAGCGATCTCTGGTACGTTTTTCGTACTATTATACACGTATAATGCGAAGCCGTCATGGGCACTGGGCTTCGCGCGTCTCTGTCCGGACCGCCGACGCATTCTACGGATACTGCAGCACCACCCAGCAGCCGGGGCAGTCGAGAGACTCAATTCGGAAAAGGAAGAGAGCAGAGATCCATGGAGAAAAAGAGTAAGGGAGAAGGACTGACTTCGGCTCGGCATGGGACCGAGAGAGTCGATGAACGTGGAGAGAGTCACGTGACGATCTCCTCTATTTACACATACGTCTTCATTTCTTTCTCCTTGGTTATTCCTCCGTTTTCTTCTTCTTACTCTCTCAGCTTTTTCGTTATTTCTCTGAGACTCTATATCTCCCTCAACTTACTCGACTGCAGCAGTAGAAAAGAATACTACTATAACGTAACCACGTATACACCCACACGCAATGTGAAACTAACATAACGATTCAGCGAAATGAGAAGCGAATAAAAATGTTTCGCGAAAGTATAATCGTTGATTCAATTATTTTCTACCTCTGTTACACCCTGGGAGGTATTAATTTTTATGTAGTTTAGTGTACATCTAACAATACATAAGCATCGGGTAGTAGATCGCTGCGATGGACCAAGGGAGGTTTATATTTTATTTTTGGATCGTTGTATGCGCTGTTCATATGCACTCTCGCATTTTAAGAGCTAGATATATGTATAACTACGTCGGCGACATTGGCGTCATACACGTCCGTATAAAACCTTAAACTACAATAAAAAGAAAAAGGAGGGAGGAGAAGAAGAAGACGAAAGATCCGCGACGTTGGTGCGTCACCCAACTCCAAGTCAAGGATCTCGAGTAGGTAGATTATTATTTAAACGGATACGTATATACGTATATACGACTTAAGAAGGAAGAAACGAATCCGCAACTAGCTTTTTCTTTTCTTTTCTCTTCTTACTGTCTCGACTCGTAATAATAGCAGGGGGTCGTAGGTACAGAGATAAACTGCGATAAATAATCACCGAGTCTCATTCTCTTTATGATAATTATTTAGGAACGAATATCAGATCGTGGAGAATCAGAGTCGACGAATAATAATCGATGTATGGTGCACCTAGTTGACTCGAACGGACTTTTTCTTTGCGTGAAAAAGGAAAAAAAGAAATGAAAAAATACTTGGAATTAGTAATTATAGTAAACGAGGAAAAACCGCGAGAGAAGGTACTGCAGGAACTTGGAAGGAACTCGAGTGATGGTGATGACGCGTATTTCCGCCGCTGTGTATTACGCATATACATGCCTACATACATATTTATACAGGTATTGGTGTAAGGTATACTTATACGATCCGCATCACCGGAAGTCTTTGCACGCGTCCAAGAATCGTGTGTATCAAGCGACCGATGAAAGTAGCGAGAAAGATATACGTCGCGATTATAAAATGCGGTTTTAACGCTCGCCCATGTTTCAGGAATTGATCGTCATTGCGGCTCAAGAGACTTATGATCACCGATTGATAAACTGGAAGAATCTTGGCGCCTACATCTGTACGAAACTGCCTTTTCTCTCACATATTAATCAATCAGGGAATTATATGAATGAAATTTCTTTTAAAATTATTTTTAAGAACCGTGTCTGAAAATTTTTCGGATTTTTGTCCGAGGCTGATAAAAAGTGTTGCGTATACACCTCGTATCCACTCATATGCGATTATGCGCGGGGTTCGTGACGAAACCAATTTTAGTTTCCAAAGTCTAAACTAGCCAATTATATTCTTTCTCGGAATAGTACGAGACAGGTATATATGCCATTCTATATATGTATATACGTTGGAAGGACAAGAACCCCGAAAAGTTTCTGAAATCCCAAAAGCCTAGGAGCGCACATGTGCGCAGTGCCCACGGTTCGGTATTCGAGAATAGACCCAGGCAGTTCTTAAAATAAACCACAAGTTCCAGACAAAAAATGTTACCCGAATATTAGGGGTGTCAAAAGTATGGAATTTTCAGGATTTTTACACCGCGCGTCCTACATCCGGTTCCTTCAAGCGGTAATTTATACACCAAATATCAATTCGCTTGAATATCCGTGTAGCTTAATTCGTCTGTCAAAGATCCTCGATTCAAATAGAAGAAAAAGTATAAGACAGCAAAATTACTGTACTAAAACTATGAATTTGTTTCTTTTTTTTTCTCAATCTAAACGTAGAACAGCCATAAATTTGTCTGAAGATGAAACGCGCGAAGACCGTGCGGTGAAATTTATATCGTAGGTTATAATGTGTGAAAAGACTGGAGCAGGTAGTAAATAGTTGAGTTAGTTTATTCCCTTTCTATCGTTAGTCGAAAAAGTGGGTCTGTCCTTTAGAGTTTTCGAAACGAATTAGTTGAAACGTGGCGATATTAGGATTCAGGATATTATAACGAAGAATGTATATTTATGAGAGTGTAAAGAGAGTTTCTCCGAAAGTTCATGTAAATAATAGTAATAATCGGATTACCGTTAATAATGATAAAAATGGAAATGAAATTCTCACGGATTCTTCGTTATTTATCGAGAATGATTTAGAATTTTTTCCTTCTTTCTTTTCTTTCGTCTATTTTCTACTCTTCTAAAGAGCGAGAGCGCGGACACACTTTATCTCCGGATAACTTCATCCGACAAATTGCTTTGGTCCGATAACATTCGACCCATTTCTAAGAAAGCTCCGTTGTAAACTATCCCCTTATATATATATTATATATACATATATCTATCTATCTATCTATACATAAAGGTACGGGTACGACCGGTGAATTATTGAGTAGTGATCCTGTCGGATAAAGTTACCCAAAGGTAATACAACCGGCCCTAAACGGTTCTGTATTATAGATATATTATATACGTAGGTATTACGTGCCAAGGCCAGTATGTCGATATCTTACGAAGTTACAGCGACAGATTCTGGTTATATTTATACTAGATTCGATTAGATTGGGTCATTGAAAATGTGATTTACAAAAATCAATGTTCAGGTGAAAGGAGTGTTGCAGAAGCGGCTGAATAAATTACCTAAAATTTAATCAGAGCCTTGAAATTTGTAAATCGTTGACAACTGTTAGGACGAAGAGACGTCTCAGTTTAGAATATCGTCAGCCAGTCAATTTTTGTTCGACAGAAAAACGAAGGAAAGGATTTCAAGAGAAAAAAAAAAGAAAAAAAAAAACGGGATATAGAAAAATGCGGGGCGGGGATTTTCCCGGATTTTCAGTCTAATCGGATAACGCGGAACAAAGGAAGTGAAGGAGGAAGGATATTGCCTCTGCAAGTATAGGTATATACTATATCGCTTTGCTGAACTGCTGCAAGCCGAAGTCCTGGACTTTGGTAGTGTATAGATATAGCGAATTAATCCTGGAGTCCGAAGTAATATAGATGCTAATGCGAAGTGAGAAACTTTTTGTTGGTGGCGATCATTTCCGCGAGAGAAGTTATCTATTCAACATAACGACACCTGCAGCAAAATTTATACCTACTCAAGCGTAATGAATATTCTATACTGAGATTTAATATAC
Source organism: Tenthredo distinguenda (assembly GCA_947538915.1). NCBI lineage: Eukaryota > Metazoa > Arthropoda > Insecta > Hymenoptera > Tenthredinidae > Tenthredo > Tenthredo distinguenda. The sequence continues at coordinate 18,160,783 of OX384536.1, read as the reverse complement.
CGCCACGTGTGAAGGAGAGATGGAAATCCGTCTCGAAGAAGTTTTACCATCGACGTACGGAACGGTTATTTCCGTTATTTGAGAGAAATCGATTTACTTTTTAATGAGAGTTTACAAGTTTAGCTCATTCTCACTTTATTCCCTTCGAGTAATTAATAAACGAGACACAAATTGTGTAACGAAATGGTATAAGGAAATTCTGAAACTGAAATTGGTCCAACAGTTATCGAAATTTCAAAATTTCACTGTATTTAAAAATTCCGTTAAATTTTTGCGAAAACGTCTGCGCCTTGAGAGGTAGCAGAGAAACAAATTTAGTCTGCCTAATTATAAAAACAGATTTCATCATCCCTATTTCGCAAATTTTGCGTCGAGAGATTTTTCTCAAGAACAATACCGGATATGAAAATTATTTTAGGTATTTTCGGATGAAATTTCATCAGAATCGATCAAGAAATCAAGAAAATGAAGATAACATTGAAAATACATACTGATAAAAATTTGTGTAATGAGTAGAAAATCGCGAATTTACATACATATGTAGATAAACTTATGGATTCGCTGCGGCAAACACCACGTATAATAGCGTACACGCATGTATGTACATACATACGTATAATATTGATAGGAAAGTATCGATTAACTGTCGGCGAGTCTCGTGTCTGGTCCAAATCACATTGTCTTTTCGAACGTGAGAGAAGGTGTCTACTGTCTAGCCAGTGGGAGAGTAGCTAGCCATATACAGTATACTTATATGCCTGCAGTTTCCCGTGAATATATCGTTAACAAGGTGTTGAATATATGTATATCGCAATACGGTTATACAGACAGGTGTGTATACTTTTACGTGGGGTGTATTTCTCCCGGGGAATCGAACACAGACGTATATAAGTATAAATGTATCGTATAGGTATATGGAAAGAATATATACAGGAGAAATTCAGAAATACAAGAGAGAGGAAATTTTACTTACGACTATCATCTCGGAGGGCTCCAAGACGAAGCATTCGTTCGGCCTCCGGGCACTTCCTCCCGTCCGCTTCCCAAAGCTGAAACACATAAGGTAAAAGGTCGTAAAGCTACGTGGCAAAGCTATATCCCGATACGTTTATATTATACATAGATATTTTATTGAATAGTTTATCTACCCTCTCCAGACACAATCGCAAAGGTGTGAACACTATCGAAATTCTAGAGGGGTGAGAGCTTGCTTTGCGTAGTAAAATATCATCGTACTCGTATTTTAAGGCTTGGAATATACACACGATATTGAAAAAGACGAGAAATGGGGAATCTTTTTCCTTCTTCAAATTATTGAGCCCGAGAAATTTTATAGAGGGACCAAATTTGAAGAATATCATAAGTTTAATTTTACGCCGCAATATCCGAAGCTCGGTAACGTATCGGCGATATCGTGTAGATCTTGTGTTATAGCATCCGAAGAATAGAGTGGATTTTGAGAAAGATTAATCTTTCGAAAAGCCCCCGAAATCCCCTTGAGTGTGTATAATCCTCTAGTGTGCGGAGTCGTGGGAGGAATGAAATTGAACAACGGTTTCGTTCGAGAAAAAATTTGAAAATTGTAAAACGACGCCCGCAACCGTAAGACTATATATAAATTCGATTTTAATCAACTCGTTCTACAGATGCCTGTGCGAAAGATAATTGATATGCAAGTCGCGTAATTAGATTCCTATGTGCACCCGTTACGAGCCAAGTTGTATAGACATACGTGTATCTATAGATACATGGCAGATATACCGAAGCGATTGGCATGTGTCAAGGATTTGTTACCGTTTGTTGAGATAACCGTTACTCAAGCATCTTTACTATTCGCATCTACGATTCAGTAATGCAGAAGTATAATCTGTAGTACAGTAAAATATCGCGTCGATCTAAACTTTCAATATTTGATCTATCTCACGTTATTTCATTTTTATTTATGGTTTTTATTTTTTTTTCGTTTTTTTACTTGCATCATGTACTTATGAAATGAATTGTGAAAATCATCATCGAATAGATCGAAGGGAGGCGAGCTTATTCAACGCATCAAACTTCAAAGTGAAAAATATCCGGTTATTTAATTCGATTAGTCAAACGCCTTACTAGATGCAACGGAGCGTACAGGGCCATTGCGGGTTGCCTATGAACCGGCGATTAACGGATGACATGCTTCGTTCCCTCGCCAATTTTTTCGTTAATGTATACCATTGTGCATTCGGTAATTTCAAAGAGATTTAAGTACAGAATTTTTAGGTGTGAAAGAGCGGAAATCTGATGACAAATTTATTCACAGTTTAGTCAATGAACAAAAAAATTCGTTGAATTTTTACCCATCTGGTTTTATTTATGAATAATTATTGAAAAAAATCATATTTGCGAATCATTTTTCGTATCTAATTGAAATATTAGAAAGAATGTAATCTAAGAAACGGGTGATTGTAAGTCAGTGGATTATTTTCACCGGCTTTATTTTTTTTTCCCCCCCTCGAGCGGTAAGAATGAATTAGATTTCTGCAAGAGTTACGTAGGTAGTGCCTATTATACCGGATTGACTTTCCACGAGAGAAATTAAATTTCTAAAAACGTGGAGAAACCAGCTCCGCAGCGTTAGCTGTGTCCTTGCGAAGTCTGGTTTAATTGCACCTCAGTCAGTTGTAATAACCGTTGTCTAAGTTCGAGCTAAGCCAAAGCTGACCGTTTTTATTGTAGATTCAGTTCGTTTGCAGTTATAATAATAAAAATTTGCTATATAGGTATAATATAATGACTACCGGGGTCTTAAATGCCGTTAGCGTTTCTACAAAGCTGATAATAAAGTAAAGATATACGTAGGCGCGTTTTAGGGTATACGAGAAGCTCGTTTATCGTTATTTTATTTTATTTCGTTATTTTCAACTCCGAGAACGAAATTAAAAAGTTGAAAAGGTAAAACCTGATCCCCGAATCTCTGATCATAACAGAAAAAATGATGAAAATTTATTTTTATCCCGAGTTTCGCGGTGCGGATTAAAAGAGAAAAATATTATGCAAATGACAGCGAGTAAAGTTGCGGGAGAAGAAGTTGAGTCGAACCAGAACTTTAAACAAGGATCGGGTAAAAACAGAAGGAGAAATTTGATCAGAATATAGCTCGGATAATTATTTCGCTGTTATTCGACTTCTGTTAAATAAAAGGCCGTGCGGGGGTGTCGCGAAATTTTTTTATAGGTACTCTTGTTTTATTACGTCGAAGAATTTAACGAGGCGAAAAATAATTTCGGAAGTTTCGTTTCGCTTGTGTCAATAAACCAGTAGCTATCACCCTTTCTAAATACGCTTTCAGGGTATATCACATAATAAAAAATTCGAGTTAAATAAATGTTTTAAAAAAAAGCAGTACGTTCGCGTATATTGAAACGTTTTTATCCTCCTCCCCTATACTATCTGCGCCTTATATAAATATAAAAAGGTTTCCGACGATTTGACAAATAATTTATTATTCCCACAGGTTTTCACCGGCTTCCGAGATCCGTCTACCCACCACCTCTACCTGCACGATATCGAGGGATGAATGCAAATTTTTTTACTTAAAAAAAAAAAGGGAAAAGAAATGAAAAAATATATATAGGAGCACGAAAATCTCTCTTGACAATTTTTCAACCCCCGCAGAGATAAAACCGTCCTCTTGCGTGGGTAGATGTATTTTATTTTATTATTAAAAATGCTCCTGTCTCGCTCTCTCTCTCTATGTCTCTCGTCTCTCAACGCAAACACCCTTTCGTGCTCTGAAATCCCTTCGTGTTTATTTTTTTTGTTCCTTCTTGTTTCCCTGCCTATACCTGTATATACCAGGTATTCATTTACTCCCAATTCGAGCTCGGAAATACGTATTTTCCCGAAACGTCTTCGTAACGATCATCGCTGACTCACCAAACGGAAAATCTTCTCCTTGGAAACGAGGGTGGAGGCGGAGGTTGAGCCCTGTGAGTTCTGTCGACACTCTCGCTTCTCAGGGCTTGAATTGCCTTCGGTACAGCCCTGAAGGGTTCCGTGTTTCCATGCAGGGTGCCCGGTCCGCCACCGTGGAAACTGTTCCACCTTCGGACGGGGCCCCTTCCGGCTATTGAAGAATTTATAACCGGGGGTTGTGGGCACGTGTGTTTTCGCATTTCTGAATTATAATTCAGCTCCGTAATGCCGAATTTATTTTCTTCACGTTTCTCATCGCTGTTAAATTTTCGCCTCTCGAATTTCCCTCCATTATTTCGAAGCCCCTTTTTCTTTCCTTCTTCTTCTTCTTTCTCTCGTTTTTTTTTTTTTAAATTTATATCGTTATTGTTCTCTCAGACTAATACGGGGATGGATAATCCCCTGCTTGGTACACCGTCAATAATTACGACGACTGGATAGAAAGAGAAAGGAAGTTAGAAAATTAACTAGAAAAAAAGCTTTTTGCAAAATTGCAACGCGACTGCGGAGCAGCAATTCATTTTTGCAGGACGTTGAGTGATCGCAGAGTCGCATATATACATATATACTATAGGTACGCGAGAATACGTACGTAGTACCTAGATAGGCAAGGTAACGCGGGGTAACCGGATAACGGAGTCTTTTATCGTTCAAAATAGTCTCTGCAGGAGTAATAGCAGCGGGAATATAATAAACGCGAAGGGAGAAAGAGATAGAGAGAAATATACCCATATACTCGCTTATATGGTCCCGTTGCGGACTCAAGAGACGAAATACGAAACCAAAAACCGTTGCGAACGCCGCGTTTTTTTTTTTTCTCTTCTTTCTTTTTTCCTTCAACGTTATCGCGTCGCACCTCGAGATACGGGGATAGGATAAAGACCAGAGTTTCTTCGTGCGAGAAACGGTTGCGATAAAACTTGAGTCAATGCTCACGTACCGAATGGTCGGGGACTAACTTATTTTATAGAGTGGAATAAAAACGTTAAAAAAATAGATAAGAATATTAAAAAATGTATAGTTTTCTAGCGGTTTGGAATCATTTACTCAATTTTATTAAAAAAAAAACGATTCCGTGATTCAATTTTTGGTAAAAAAAAAAAACTTAATTATTATAGATGGAATATTACTTCCAAAGTTGATATTTGATTGGGATAATAAAATGAATCGTGAGAAACTAATCGACACACGATTTGTTTTGTTTTTTTTTGTCTTCGTTTACTACTTACGATAATTTTTTCCGCATTTTATATCCTGTCTCGGAGTTTTTCTCTCAGTAGAAATTAGATCGAGTCTCTTCAATTCGCGTCGACATAAATTGGCACTAATTTTTCAGTTCGATATACATATAATACGATTTTTGAAACTCTATCAAAGTTCATTTATTATATTATATATACTCAGCGATTAGCTAAACTATAAAAATTGCAATTGGTGTAATACTTGTACCAGAAGCGACCGTAGTATACGTTCGCTGTACGCGAATTGCGAACAACAACCGACAACGTACTACTGCCTCTGCAACGATATAAATAAAAAATGAGAAAAAAAAAAGAAAAGTAAAAACAAAGCTCTCGTTTTCGTCATCGAGCTTATATACCGTTCGTATACTCGACTCGTGGCTTTGCCGCCTCTTCGGGGCGTCAGCGAGGGATATTTTATACGCAGCGGTACCATCCGCCTGTCGCGGATTATTATTTTTTTTTTATGGAAAAAAAACAACAACAGTTCATCATCCATAGTATAAAGTTTCGTAATATCATTATACGGCTCCAGTTTTATCCATTAAACAATCTGTTCCATTCATAAATCTATCACACGCGTACGTAAACGTCGACGACGTTTTTATCTTTGTCCAAGAAAATTCCGTTTCCTTCTTTATATCATCTACACATACTCCTCCTTTTTTTTATCATGTTTTTTCTATCTTAATTTTTTTCATTATTAAACCTACAGAAGAGAACACCGTCGCTTTTATTCCCTCCGCATCTCGGCCCCGCAGGTACTCCTAGGTATCACCTGCAGCTAGGTATAAAACCTGCTTCCCGATCGCAGCTCCTCCTTATTCTACACCTGCAATGCTATACTAGTTATACACGCACGTGCTTAACTAACCAATACGGAATAAAGAATCTCCAGGGTTCTTTCCTAGGTACCTGCACTCGGCCCTTTGCTCTGGAAACTGGGACTCGGGACTCAATGAGACCGGGGCTGTGTACTCGACGAAAGAGGTTCGATCGTTAGCGCGGAAAGTTGGAAGACGAGGCAAAGGTAGGAGCTTTAAAGGTGTACCTGTTTCGCTGAGAAATTCATTTTTCGTTTTATCTCTATCCATTTCACGTCTAGATTATATTTTCGCACGTTTTCTTACACAGATATATAACCGATCTTTGATATATTTCATTCCCTTGAGATAGGAGGTGCGTGTGTATATCATACGCCATAAATTATTACACGTATAACAAATTAGGTAACTGAGCCGAATACCGCTCCCTCGAGTAATTAATAGCAATTTACATCCCCGGCTCTACGGGCTGGTTCCAACCCCGACCTTCAACTTTTGACATTTCCATTTTTCTCATTGCGAATTTAGACTCGTTGGTTTATTTCGTTTGACAGGATTTCGTCCGCGCTATTTGCCCCGTTAATTTTTTTCCATTTTTTTTTTTTTGGCTCTGGGTGTCATCCGCGCGAATCGTAATCGACACAAAAAGTTATTTCGCGTGTATGAAAAGCACGGAAACTGCCAGCTCTCTCCGAAATTTGTATCTAATTGAATTAATTAAAACCGATCGTTTCATTTAACTGTTTGATTATTTTCAGGTCGACGCCTCCCTTCTATTCGCGTATTACGCCGCGGCGCGTTCGCGCCTCGCGTTTCGCGTTTCGCGACCGGGGATTAAGAGAAACTGAGAAGATACCGGCGATATTGATTTACTCTCCTGTATATATATACCTATGTAAACAGAATATCTAATACGTTATTCTTTACATAGACGTTCGCCTATGTAACAATTCAAAAAAGTGTATAATAATTAAAAAATAAATATATACAGTCGATAATTGACTCTCGTATTTCTAACAGGAAGAAAATAATTGACCGGATTTTCAGCACACCGATCGACGTCTAGACTAGACAACCGCAAATCTGAAAGGACCGGACATCGAGCTATACAGATAATCGATTGATTGACGGCACCGGAGCTGCTAGTCGATTTTCTGGGGCGCAGTCTGAACGGAGACTAAAAAGGCTCGTAATAATTATTGCAGACGTTATAGTTTTCCCCAAAATTGTATAATAATAAAATATAAAGAAATTCATTTTATTATAAATTTTAATAAATATAATTTTCACATTTTATTGAAAAGATCTGATAAATCCTCGTCGAAAATTGGTCTATCAGAAAATGAAGGAATTACCGTTAAACGAAATAGTCCGAAAAATTTTCCTGCCTACGACACCCTATCGAGGGTACATTCGAGCCTAAGAAGGCTAACAGGGGCAGGTAAAAATTCTTTTTGGGCAGGTAAAAGTCACGTGACTTCGCATTGCGATCCTGGGACTAACGACAGCTACCCTAAAAAAAATTCTTATAATTCTTTCCGCCCTGTTTAACTCGGTGAATAATAGTAGCGGAGATTTTTCTCGACGAGGGGTATGAAGAAGAACCGAATTTCCAGATTAAAGTAGACGCGAGAAGTGCCGAGTAAAAATATTTCACAGACAACAAATTTTAGACGGTTTTCACAAGATTTTTCTACTTGTTCTTGTTTTTATTTTTCACTAACGAGTCCAGAGAGACTCAAACCCCTATCCTTCTCTATAGAAGCTAGGAAATCTCCCTCGAAATTCACTCGCTTCTTCATCGCGTGACGCAGCTGGGGAAGCTGGGGAACTCTGTATAAATTCAAAGGAGAATTGAGGAAGAAACAAAGGCCTATGAGCCTGAATCCCATGGCAACCTGAACAGACGTTGAACAGAAACTGAGGATGAATGCTACGGGATCTAGTTATACACGAACACCCACGGCTCGGACGGTTCTCAACTATTATATACACGATTAACGCGGTCTTTGAAGTAGCTAAGTGTATTTCGTCTATTTCCATGCTTTGGTATGCGCTTATATTCCCGGTAAAAAAATTGAGACGATCAAATTTATGCCTCTCAGTTTTCCACAAAGATTTAAAGAAAAAGATCGAAAAAGCTAGAAAAATTTCTAAGAGGAATAAAAAAAATAAAATTCCTAAAAAATTTATGGAATGGACACACACGTTCGACCCGTGATAGATACGAGGCAGTTGTGCTTTCTAGGCTATTTCCGTAACTGGATAACAAAATTCTAAACGCCCAATAATCTCCCCTTGGCCCTTTTTCTTTTCCTTCTTCTACTTCTCTTCTCGAACGGATCAAAGTGGCTTAAGGAATTTGGATTAGCATTCATAGCGCGTGCCTCTTACGCTCCAGGCTCTTGACTCCCCTATTTGAATGAATCCGCATGGCGCGAGTGATGAGACTCAAGTAATCGCCCGGGGTGTGAAAAATTGGCTACTAAATATCACGTCTCTTTTTTTTTTTTTCTTCCCCATTTTATTAGATTCCAATACTTGCAATCTTTTTTTTTCTGCTTTTTTTTTCCTTCTATATCGAAACATACGTAGCATATTTGCAATTTGAGTAAGTACCTTATGTCAGTCGATAATAACTAGGCTTTTCATCAACCTCTGGGACCGACAGCTACGACGGTTTGTCAAATCGTAATTACACAACGTGTAGGATCAATGCCGGTACATATGTACATATACATGGCCTAATACCTCGACAATCACTTACAATCTGTATTGAATTACGTAACTCTAATCTACGAACAGACGTATGTATGTATACGCATATAGGTATATACCAGTCGAAAAGCAAATACCTCTTATAGGTAATAGTTGCTCGATAAAAAGAGGAACAAATTGTTTTTAGAACCTGTAACTTAGTCTCCCGGATATAAAACTATTTTTTTTCCTTCTATTTTGGTTGTTGTTTAAAGCCAGAGATTTCGAACAGTTTTATAGCACTTTTCTAACTCCTAGATATCTTCGGGTTAGTTAGTCATGATTAAAAAATAAAAATAAAAAATACATGTACCTATATATGTAATTAATAAAAATAGCAGCTTCAAGCTTGTATAATTAAATACTGTGGCTTGTATAGGAAACAGTTAGGTTCTTCGTTAATTATTTGCAAAAGAAAGGAAAAGAGAATATATGCCCTGCGAAAGAGCTCACAGGATCGTGTAAGCAAGGTTCAACTGAATATTAACTGTTATACAACATATGTTTAAATTTCAGGCCCGAAAACCGCTAATTATGATTCATATTCAACTAGGAGTATGGAGTATATTTTTTCTGCCAGAGATCGTATTCGCGAACCTCGAACTTTCACAAGCATTTTCATAGGCCGGATTTGAAGTTCCGAGTTTTAAAAATTCGTTCGAGACGATTTCGAATTTTCAGAAACGTTCGAGTTTGGAATCTTAAAATTCCGGAAGGTCGAAACGCGGACAGCTCAGACCTCCGAAAGTCCAGAACCCCGAAAGCCCAAAGATCGGAATTTTGAACCTCCGGTGTTCTCGGTTTCAAACTTTTTCAAATCGGCTTTTGTTAGACTTTCGGGGAAATACCCTTCCCAAAAACTGTGATTCGCTAATATTCAAATTCCGAATTTTTACCGTTCGGGAGTTTAAAAATTATCAACTACAACCCAGCCCCATATTCAGCATTCTCCGCCTTACCTAGTAATAACAATTCTGATCAACGGATGAGCTAATCCCGTTCTACAAGCTTCCGCAATAATTGCCCTACCACACCACACCACCTAGCTATAGTCGCAAGGGCAAAGCAATAATTCCTTAACTGACAATAAATGTTTAATACGTTATAATCTGCAAGCCGCAACCGCAGACTGAGCTAAATCTACTGCTGTATATTAAAAAGCGTTAAATTTATCGTAGCAATAATAATTACCGGCTCAGATCGGATCGATGATCCCATTTTTTGCCATTTTGATTTTGTATTCTCTTCTACGCATTACCTGAACCTAGATATAGATATTACCTCTAAGTACTCTAGGCTGTAATCTCCAGGATCGATTATCCATATAACCGCGTTGCGCAATAACTAATAACTATAAATCTTAATCGCCTCCACATTTCGCATTGAGAAACCGCAGCCGTAAACTAAATTTACTATCCAAATTATTACACAGTAATTATTTTCTCCAGCTACTTTTATTGTAATATATCTACGTATAAAATGGCTAGAGAATGATCTTTCTTTTTTTCTAAATCAACGAAACCGACTTCGTATCTTCTAAACTCGAGTGTCTGGACTGTAACAACGTGTGTCGAGTTAGGTATATGATTTTTTGAGAGCTATACAGGGTCTAGAATGATCTAGGACCGGGTATAGGTGTATATACACATGTCCTTATACTCCACTCAGCTCCAAACCAGATCTCTTCTCTTATACTCGTGTCAGCTAGCTGCCTAGCAGCTAGCAGCCCAGCAGCTCCCTAGTTTCGGGGTATATGCAATATCTAAGGGCCAATATAGGGGCAAAATGGGGCAAGGCAACGTGGTACATATCGATGGGACACGGGGCCATATGCTTGCCATTAATAGAACTCAGTGGTTCTCATTTCGAAAATATTCATAAGTGCACACAGCCTCGATACACGTAAGAGGCCGGGTCGAAGTTCCGAAATTCGAAAATTCTGATTTTGAATATTACCGAATCGCATTTTCCCGAAAATCTACACACACGTTTCTCGAAATTGGAAATCGTTGATAAACGTATTCGGAATTTTTATTGTACGGAACTTCAACACACGTAGATTTCATCATAATTTTTTCAATAAAATTCTTAATTACCGCACATATACGTCCACATGCGATCACACATACGTAATGTGAATTAATTAGCACGGTACAAATTTCTCACAGCAGAAAAATTTCCAATTTCTTTCATAATCACCGACATAGGTGTATATCACTCGAGGCGTAAAATAATTTTGCACCTACGGTTAAAGTATAATAAACTAAAACAATAATAAAGTACTAAGTTCAATTCGTTCCTAAGCTTTTTTTCAACCTTTTTTTCTCTTCGTTCAATTAGTTGTAAAAGTGTATTTCCCCCGCATCCATAAAAGGTAATCTTGAATCCAAATATTGATTCGGTGATGTGTACATATAAACCAGCGGACAAACCCCCAATTTAATTTCGGTTAGTGTGCAACCGAACCACCGATCACGAATCCTTCTTTCTTTCTTTCTTCCTTTAATTTTCTCTATCTCTCTTTGCTTTTATACTACACCGAAAGCCCCTCCGATCCTCATGGGGTTAGGATATTGGGTACCTATTGTGTTTATACCTACACACGCGCTACACACTCGAAGTGGAAGTTTGGTGCAATGAATTCGTATGAGAAATTCGCCTTTCACAGTTTCGATACACTAAGAATAATGAATAATCTCTCTCTTCTCATTCTCCTAAATATATATATGCACTTCTGTGCTAAACTATCCCATCTGTTACACGTAGTGCAAAGTATACGGATATACAAGTACATGACTGCTACTCTGGCTAATGCGCCGTTTTCCCGTTCGCCATTTACCTACATCGATGGAATAACAAATTTATGGGACTCGCGTGGTTTTAGAAATTAGCTACCCATACGGTATCAGAGACTGACTCATAATATCGTGCGAGGGTGGGCCCGACTTCGGGATTTTACCAAAACTTTAGGGTTTATGGTGATATCTGTGTACAGCTATGTGAGCAACGAATTAGCCAATAGATGGAAGAGTTTATAATTGATACAGGGTATATATCTGGCATGTCGTATATAATTTTGTATGGAAAATAAGTTTCGACTCGTATACCTGTGTATATGAAACATCATAGTTGATGGTGGTCGGGGGCATAAGAACGAAGTTTTAAAACGAAGACAAGCGGAGCGTAAATCCTAGCAACAAGAACAACAACCGTAATGGGAGAGTTGTAAATGCGATTTACAGGAAGTTCCTTATTCTACTTTCGCCTTTTTCCTTTTTTCTTTTTCTTTTTTATCCTATAAACGTTACAATTTACATATATTTGATTTGTTCTTCACTTTTTTCTATCGATTACGTCTACAGCTCTAAAATCTGTTCCCTACTCCGTTAGACCGTATTTCAAATAAACCACCCAAAAGCGAAAGAAAATGGAAAATAAACGGACGGAAATACCCATATGCATATAACATATTCGATAAATTTTACCAGAACTCGTAAAATCCTGTTACAACTGATAAAATGATTTCGTTCGTAGAATCAACGCGGCTAGTCATACAAACTCGCCTGTATTTGGACATAAGCGCACGTATCCCCCATATCCCACATGCCCGATGGAAAGGAGACCGAGCTTCTCTCCTCGTATCCTACACAATTCTCCGACGTATAAGCAACACCTACGCATATATTTGCTCGATATACTATATACGATAGTGTACCCATATCTATGATTTTTTTTTGTTACCTTTTTATCATCATTCGTTGAATAAATTCGTAAATTTCTATCATTCGTTTATTTATCATAGGTGTTACGTATGCGTCCTATACATCGATCGTATTCACATAGGTTTCAGCTTCCGGTTTCTGTCACAATCACCATAGATACGTGTGTATGTATATATGTATTAGATATTTACCTAGGTATACGTATACCTACGTATTTATATACCTATGTATAGATTACATAGAGCTCTACTTTATACAGGGTCTAGTATACACGCGGGGTCGATCGATGCATGCCGTACGTATAGAGTGTCGGAGAGGAGCTACGAGAAGCTAAAACCGGCGCGGTAGCTGAATTTTCAATTTTAGTTTAACCCGTGGATACTTAGCTGTAACATTATGGGACACCGTGTTGAAGTTTTCGAATTTTTTAATTCCAGAATTGTCGAAATTCCGAATTCGTTTGAGACTCTCTCGAATTATCAGAAACGTTTAAGTTCGCGGGACATTAAAATCCCGAAAAGTCGGAATACGGAGAATTCAAAACTCCGAAAATCCAAAAAAATCTTAAAACTCCGGTCTATTCCTCAAGATGTTAGGACAAAAAATAGTTCACTCTAATCGTGACCCTCTTGGCGGAAATTCATTTTATCTGCTTAAATCGATAACTTCACGACGTCGTAAATAATTGATAAAATTTTGAAACTTTTCTTCCCAAAAAGTACATTTCAAGACAATTAATTTGACCCCTCATTGGTTTCGATTCGATCAATACAGTCCGAGTTATTAACCACTGAATGAATACACGCGTGAATTTCGAGTCTCGGAGGTTTGGCTTTTCGGATCTTCGGCTTTCGGAATAATTTCGAACCTCGCCGGTGTTCTTCGTTTCAAAGTTTTTCAAATCGGCTATATGGAGACTTTCGGGGAATTACCCTTTACTTAAAAAACAAAAAATGAAGAAAAAGAAAACGGGTAATTCCAAAACTTATACTATAAGGAGGATTTTCTGACCGTAAAGTCTGATATGCCCGGTCAGACGCTAATCGGCTTGTGTCAAAAAAAACTTACGTCTTATATAGCTAGGTATAGGTATACACTTTATATAGAATCGGATGAAATTTCACTCTCATGTTTCCACTCCGCCACCCTGATGCGCAACGCGGTGGTGGTGAATAAAACCGCAACGAACGAACGACCGAACGAACGACCCAACGAACGAAGAAGCGCTGCCTGAGATACACCCCTACCGTGCAAGGGGCCAAGTAGTTAATACAATTAGGTTATTTACTTCCTACACATACCTTTATGTATCTATCTATACCTATATTATCGATATTAAATTCTCCCTAAAAGAAATCAAAGCGCCCGCTACAACAGAATATTTTATATTCCAGGTACACGCGTGTGTGTGTGTGTGTGTATATAAAATTCATGAGTCGTCAATCTCAATAAAAGTAGCTGCTTAACAATTTTTTTCAATAATAAAAATTGATGAATAAAGGTAGTATTATACAGTTACATGTATATGGTATTATTTAACGGTGGAAAATTTCATTCAGACCTTGATAAGAATTGGTATGTACCGTGCGTATATGTAGGTGTGCGTATATATAGAGAGAGTCTTTATTGAAACACCTACGCGCAATTAGTTTGGCTAAACGCGATACCGCGCGCACCCCAATTTATCGCGGGTAGGTAGGTAGGTAAAGGCTAATTCTTTTGGGAAATTTACTAGGGAGGAAGTGAATATATCTTTTTCTTAATATAAACATGTACAACGAAATCGTTTTAATTAAAAACTATAACAAGAAAAAGCCGAAACTTCGTCGATTTGGAATGAATAAAATACGCTTTCCCTACAGGCGTTTCATTCGCGAGTTTCTGCAGTCGACGATCCGCGATCGGCGCGACGTGATGCCGGAATATTTTATTTATTTTTTCATCAAATCATTCGATCATCCGCTCTTCGTTTATACTATAAGAATAAAAACGATTTCGAACGGAGGAAAATATCGTTCTTTAGAATATACTTCCCGTCGCGTATGATTTTCCAATTCGATAGAAAAGTCGCACGAGACACGGCATCATCACCTTAAAAAGATCGTCCGACCGACTTTTATTCGAGACTCTGCTAGCTCGCTGCACTTGCTGCTAGCTGCTAGCTGCTAGTCGCTTACTCACGGAAGTCTCGAGTGTCAACAAAGATACGTAAGGGACTAAACTATCCGTCTTTCGTTCATTTTTCTATTTCTTTCTTCGTTCTTTTCTTTTTTCTTTTCTTTTTCTTTTTGAGCCAGCTATAGCTATTACCTACTCGTGTTACGTCGAACGGAACACGGTACACATTAGATATTATTCCCTCTCTCTCTCTCTCTCTTTTTATACGCGATTGAAGGGAGAAATGAATCGTCAAAGATTCAATTAAATCATATATACTGTAGCGATTATAAGACGTGCAATGATAAATTATCACTCGTCTTGGGTTAGATATAATATAATATTATATATGATAGGCATATATGTATACGGTATACAGATAATGAATAGGAAATATGAATCGGAATTGATACTCCAGCGATCACTCGTCGTCTTATATACGATATACGTGAAGAGTAAAGTGGAAAAAAAAATAAGAAAAAAACTAACAAAATTTGACGATTAATTATTGTCTCTTCTTTTTTACTTTACACATATTAGAAGAAGGAGAAACGAGATCTCGTTTTACTATTTCGGAAAATACTGCAGCAGAAGAAACAACACTGAACTTGGATTTTTTTTTCCTTGTGCCACTTTCACTGTAACTTTTAACACAAAATACAGAATTCAAGGGAAAAAAACTTGAAAAAAAAAAACAGTATCAGCTATTGAAAAAAAAAAAAATTCTGTTTCTTATTCGAAAAACTTCGATCGATTTTTACCGCGCACTGTCGCGATGTGATAACGGCGATTAGTCTCACAGTCTTTTGATTTTTTTTTCAGTAGGTACGTAGAAATAACGAACGTAAATGAAAATGAAAAGTTTGTTTAAAAAAAATCGTCAAAAAAATGAAAAGATAGAAGAAGATGAAATAATAAAAGTAAAAAGCACAGTAATGAAAAAAATAATGAATAACAACGTGTATACAATCAAACGAATAAATTCCACGTCTAAAAACGGCGTGGCACACGACCTGGCGTCGAAAGCCAGACTGACGATGGAGATCGGGCCTTGGAAGCGCTTTATCGCTGCTGGCGCTACGGCGACAAACTAGGGTACTATATCTTAGCCCGGTGTGGGTGAAAACTACGATACATAAAATCATGTCCTGCCCTGATCTGGTCGGTCTGGCCTGGTCTGGTCTCGTCTCGTCGCCTGCCTCTCATCGCTTTATAATTAATGATGACTTTAAATTGATATTGCCCTCCGATAACCCGCGATAAGCCCTCTCCCGAAGGAGAAAAAGAAAAAGAAGGAGCGGAAGAAGAAGAAGAAGAATAAGAAGAAAAAGAAGACGGAGAGGGAGAAGAAGTAGGTGTATGATCCTCTTCTTCTGCTTATGATTCATAATCATTCCGCGTATTATACGAACGCGACGAACAAACTTCGCTCGTAGACACCTATACGTGTATTACGTTATAACGCCTTACACGGTGATCGGCGGATAAATTCATTTGACAAAAAATTGATTAACAAGATTAGAGGGAAAAGAAATCAATTCCTTAAACTACTTCTTCATACGATTTTGTAGATTCAGTTTTTTCATTTTTTTTTTTTTACAGATATAATTATATTCAGGGGTAAAGTAACAGGAGTTTTTTAAACCGCAAGAATCAGCCGACGATTACAAGTTTGAGATGAAACAGATAAAAAATGAAAAATAAAAATTAAAGAAACCAAAAATAAAAGAATAAAAAATTGTACCTACACGCGCGATATTATCCACTTCCTTCTCACGGCTAATTGATCAATTAGACATACGCGTATGTACACGAGTAACGCTGTTTTACGTTCACTGTTATATAAAATTTCCACGTTATGTATACAGATTCATATATATTATATGTATATAGAAGGATCAATTATTTCAAATGATTTTTAATAATTTCTACAATATATTTCTGTGTTGTTTTTTTCTTCTTTATACCTCGAAGTTAACGATTCCAGTCATGTAATTATAATTAATCGCACTTTCCCTATCTCTGATTTCTATAGATATTTAATCTCGTTTTCGAACGGTCGAGTTATTCATTTTTCATCAAACTAATATATATATTTAAGACCAAATACAACAAAAAAAAAAAAAAAAATATCCAATAGCTGATAATATTTTTGTGCAGGGATAAAGGTATAAAAATTTGTATATTGAATATGATAACGACGCATATTCGCCATAGAGTAAAACTCGCGTACTGTAAATATATATAATATATAGGTATATGTGATAACCATATATGTATGAGTACACGTAGATATATATTAAAGGCTTATTAATCCCGCGAGTTACGCAACGCGAGACTCGCTTCCGCCTCGTGATTCTGATCGTCGGAGTTCTTGCTATATCGAGCGGGGATCGAGAGGGTGAACAGACAGGAAAGAGGGCACACTATAAGCACGTTTCGTATCTGAAGTAACCCGTTTTTATATATATGTACATTTAAGTATACAAATCCATTTATAAATTATACACGTAATAACGTGTACAACCGAAAAATTGACTAATAAGAATCAAATCGATTTCGCGGAGAAATTCGCGAATAAATAGGTACGGTACCATATGCACGTATACAAGAAATTGTGTTGGATTTGAAAAGGACATCGCAATCTATACGATAGTTAAAAAATTCAAAAACAAAAAAAAAAGAAAACAAATTAAAAAACAAAGGAGGAGGAAGAAGAAGAAAAGGTAGGAACGAAAAACGTTATTTTCTTATTACAAGGGACAATAAAATTATACGTGCGACGACGCAGCGGTATAATATATAGATATATGTATACTGGATTCGATGAAACGAACGAACTATTTTTCTCGGGGTTCTTGCGCTCTTGTAACGGATTTATCGCTGGTTTATAGGTATACATACCGTTACAAACCAACGCCTATATTATACATGTAGTACATACCTGTATAATACATATATACTCTGACACCGCTCCGAAATTACTTTAAGACTCAAAAGTGATTTTCTATATTAGCGACAAATTTTGTCCGTCGTTTTGAACGATTCGATCGAATTTATTTAGACACATTACAGCTTGAAACCTGTATAAAAAAGTATAAGATAAGTTGTACATATATAAGTATGAGAAAATATATCGAATTAAAGATTAAAACGTATAGGAAAATAAGGAAGCGGATGTTTGAACTCATATCGTCGAGGAAAAAAAAAAAAAAAAAGAAAAAAAAACTAAAAGCGCGCTATAATTAGTCAACAATTAATATCCAATTAAATGATTAGAGCGGTTTATTTTGTATAATTATATTTATATTAGCAAGGTATATATACTATTATAAAAGGCGCGATAAAACTACGCGATTTCTCACGGTAGAGGATATAAGAAAAGTCAGCCGGTATATATTTATTTCTTTCTGATAGAAAAAGGAGAAAAAATTAATTTATTCGTGTGAATATTATTAATAATAATAATAATAACAATAACAATGGAAATAACGGAGGAAAAAAGAACGGAGACAAAAAAAACTGTAAATCATTGACCATATTGAAATTCTGCATAAGTACGAATATATAAATATATGAATTTCCGGTCAAATGTACCGGTGTTGGTGAATTTTTGTACAATAATTTATACAAAAAGTGATAAAAGAAAGAGGAAAAAAAAATATAGTTTTGCGATTTTAGTGTGTAATTTGAAGGAAAAAAATAATCGACTTATATGCCGATTTACTATTTCGATGGGCCGTATAGTGTGTATAGGTTATAGTAGGTAGGTACTAGTATAGTGTAGGTACGAGGTAGTACGTGCGAAACGATATACAAGACCGAAAACAATTCGCGATACAATCCAATCTGGCTAATGGACCCAGACATCGAACTGCAATGTTTGCGGTTTCGGATGGAATTGGGAGAAACGTTGCAGCCCTGATTCGCCGAGGCATGTCGATTTATCGGCATAAAGAACCGAACCCGAGCCCCTTCATGGATTTTCAACTTATACCTATATATACTTATACTATACGCCAGTTTCCGTATATACGTACTTCGGATAAACGTATATATAAGTGGGAGATTAAACTATATATTACCAAGTGCAGATATACCAATCTTTATTTTTTTTTGTCTCTTTAGAAGAAAAAAAAAAAGAAACCATTACATTACGTGTGCATCAAGGGCGAAGGAAAACAAACCCTTCGTTCTTTCGATCTTTCCAGAGATGCTACAATGATAGCGGAGAAAGATTGATGACTTCAGAATTTAAGAGAGAAGAATATATGAATTATTTCGAAGTTTGAAGGTATGCGTCAATTATTTCAATCAAGTATTCGTTAGGAAATAAGTGCGATAATTGTGCAACGAGAGAAATTTTTTTTTAAAATATAAAAAAAAGAGTAAAAAGAGGGATGAAAAAAATTGTAGTTCGAATTAGGTATGGATACGATTTTGAATATTAACCTGGGGAAGGGTTGGCTCATTTCAGACCTCTGGCTCGTACCTTTATGCCTAGTGAAAAGGCGAGGGCGATATTCCGCTGCCTACAGAGTAACCGCGGGATTAAGTATGTGCGTATAGGTATATAGGGTACCGTAAGGGTCTCCGAGGGGCAGAAGCCAAGAGAGAGAAAGGGAATGAGAGATAGAGGGAGAGCGAGAGATTCCGGAGAGGGTTTCAGCCTTGTAATCGATTTCGAGGTCGCCCCGGGTATATGACGTCAATGTCAGGGTTACGAGAACGCGCGTCGCGATCACCTCCCACACTGCAGTGTACAGCGAACTGCCTGCCTGCCTGCCTTCTCATATCTGTACACCTACATAGGTTTATAGATAGATCTAACGTAGGGGAGAGAAGAGACACGGTGGTACGAGAATCGGGTATACCTGAGAAATATACTCGAATAAAGAGAAAACAAATAGAGAAATAAAATAAAATAGCGAGGAAAGGTTTAGTCGACGAGTTAGCCTGAAATTATACACTTTGTGCATTATAATAATTAAAGTAATTTATAGATATTGTAATAAATGAGATATAATGAAATATTGACGGTCAGTTTTTTAGTCACGAACAAAAAAGGAAAATTTCTTTCGAGTATGAATATAATCATTATCATCATTTTCCCCAGTTATATCGCAGTAGGTATACCACTATGTGTGGTTATACGCTATCTATACCAGAGAGGTCTCACGCTGATATAGTAGGGTTATATAGTATAGTATAGTATAGTATACACTATACACCTGTTAAATCTTTCGGCGGAAGTCAAGCGTGCAGAAATGTAAGTTGTAGAGATAAAAGGACACCGGGATCATGTAATATAATATAATATATATATAAGGAGACGCTCGAAAAGTCAGAGGCGAAGAAGAAGAAGAAGTAAAAGAGACAGCAGTTTGTCATAGGTATATAAATATAAATATAATATAATATGGCCTTAACAAAGAAATTGAAATTTTACTCAGTGCGTTGATATTATATCTATAAAAGATGAATTATTTTCGAGAAATTTGAAAGGTTTATAATTTTTGTAAAATTCATACGATTTTATACGGAATCAAATGATTTCGAGTATTACGAAGAATTTCGAAACCGTGGCAAAGTGGGAATCTCAGTTGAAGATTGATGAAATTTTTTATTTTTTCATTTCAAATCTCGAAATACATTTTTTTCGAAGTCATACTTTATGAAAAAAAAATAAAAAAATCCTCATCTCGAAATCTGGTCCATAGGTAGGAAAGACCAGGGGCAAGTGGAAAAATTGATGAGAAAACAAAAAATTGCCTCAAAAAATCTCTTTCCTTCCATCTTTTTTTTTTTTTTTTGTCGAATGACATAAACCATGTATACATCTATATATCTATACGAATGTCTGCACATAAGCATTTGTATATACGTACATATGTACGTAACTGAGATTACTCCGCATTGTCGCATCGTCTAGCGGGTTAATATTAGTTAATATATATATATATATATATATATACATATATACATATATATACATGTGTATATATACCTACTTCATAATCTTTGACGTCATTGTGACACGAGCTGGAACTATTGTTTCGTATAGCGAAGAGAGTCTCTCGTCGGAGTACCTAGCGCGACGTAGCCACCCGTTTGCTTTGACTTTCTTATACCTACCCTACATACCTATACACATGTATATAATATATATATATTTATATATATATGGGTAGATGGCTACCTTATACCGTCAGCTAAATCTCCAGTGCGCATTCACTCCTGTATTATACTCGGTTGGTTAGGCATATACTGGGTTGTAGATATATTATACATATATATATATAAATATATACGTGTATAGATGCAGACACACAATAGACGCGAAAAAAAAATGGCAAAAGAAGTAAAAAAAAAATCATGTCTATATATAAGATGAATTTAATTAGACTGAAATTATCCAACATATGTATATCAAGTATGGATCAAAATTTGACATTAACGACAGCAAACATTTCTTGTACATATGAATCGAATTTTATTAAATAACGAAACGAAGATTTTGCGTAATTTCAATAAAATTGTCTAATCAAAGTGAATTATTGTGCTCGAAATTTTGCATTAACGTTTTTGCCATCGAGATCGCGTATATAGGAAAATTTCTTACGAATCTTTCGCGAATTATGACGCATCATTCCGAAACCTGTTTCCGAATAGACCGCATACATATAGAGGATACTCGCAAGATATTATGTATCGTCAAAGAATCGTTCGAAATCAATCGAATTGAATCAAATTCACGTGGTCGTATACCAAATAAGTATAATACATCGATTCTCTTCGTGTACTTTTGCAAAAAAAAAAAGGAAAGAACAGTAAGTCAAAGAAGAGAATATAAAATCAAAAATAAAAGAAATATATAAGAAATGGAATGAAAAAATTTTTCGTTACTTTGACGGAATAAATAACGTACTGATTGAAAAAAACTGAGCCGACACGCAGCCCATTCGAACTCTGGATGGGTGGGTATCGTAAAGTTCAGTTTCTCAATTTCCTGGCAATCTGAGATGTGGCAGCTGTATATATTGTATATATAGGTAGTTACTCTTCTCCGAGTCCTTATACCGTTTGTGTTAATTAAAATACTGTATACCTCTCCATCTATCTCCGAGCAGTTAAGTTTCATTTTGGAAAAGTACAATATTAAAGTCGATTCGCGCGAGATTGCGAGATTTATAATAGCTCAGGTATATACATCTCTATGTACTTATAAAGATAGGTATAAAGGCGCGAATCGATTATCGACGCTTATACGTATATAGACTATAAGCTCTGTACAACTGTATTAGAAAAAAATAAAAAAATAAAAATGAAATAGATTTTTCGAGTGTAGGTGTCTATATCGTGCATATATATGCATATAGGTATATAATATACCTATACTATATATTACGCGAAGAAAAGTCCCTAGTCAAGGGACGCTCTAGCTGCTTTATGCAAATCGCTGAATAGGGCTGAAGAAAGAAAAAGGTGCTTCTGTATTCCGCCCTCTCGCGCTTCTCGCTGTAGAGAATACTCTCTCGAGTATCCTCAACTTTTTTCCCTTTTCTTTTTTTTTTTTTTGTTGTACTTTTTCCTTTTCTTTTTCTTTTTCTTTTTCTTTCTCATCTTCTTCTTTTCCTTTTCGTCGGATATATAGTTTTTCAACGCGAACTTTCCCTCATAGATCATACGCCGCGGTGAGTATCCCCCATTTCTTATTTCGCCCTCGCGCGATATAGGGTAAGTGTGGGTATTACTGCGGGTGTTGGTATTACTGCGGATTTTTTTCATTATATTATAAATCAACGAAATATGATTCTTTATAACTTGAAAGAAATCAGACTATTACTTCAATATTTAAAGAATATACTCAACTAATAATATAGCATGCTAGGCTATTATTTAATTTGTTAATAATTATTGGAAATTGACCGGTTGTTATGAGAGAAAATTTTATCATTTTATGGCAGTTGGTGTGTGAACAGAGGACTTAATATAAGGTCTGTTTTCATCACTGAATGCTTCTATATCCATATCTATTATATCTCAGAGTAAGATAACACTTCATTGTTATCAAAAACTGAACGAAAATCGAATTTTGATTCATTTCCATGTTAAATTTGGTGCCGCAGCAATTGGTACCACTTTTTTGAGCGTGTATGTATTACTGCGATTTTATAACTCTGCCACAGTATGAGAAGCATCCGGTCGTTTCATGCGCATGCATCTATTACTGCCGTTGAACTGTGTGTTTTCTTACCTACAAAAATAAAATCGGCGAGTGTAGTTTTCTCACTAGGTACATACATCAAATTGCTTCATTTGCCTAATTGCCGTGTATTATAAGTACCTATATACAGGTATAGTGGCAAAGACACAAAGTTCTGTAATCAATAAAAAGAAAGTAAAAAAATCAAAAATAAAAATAAAAAGATGTAAGTACAAGAGAGGAGATTTAGATCCAGCCGTCAAAGAAGCTTTGACCGGGAAAAGTATAGCAGAAGTTGCAAGAAAATATCAAGTGCCAGAATCAACAATTAGAGCGAAAAAAATTGCCAAATATGCAGATAAACGACTAGGACCATCGACTATACTTAGTTAGTGCGAAAGAGGTAAATGAACTTGTTCAATGGATTTTCTTCTGTACTAGTCGCCGATTTCCAGTAACAAAACATCAGTTGGTAGAGAGTGTCAAGTTATTATGTGATAATGATGGACGGAAAACACCTTTTGTTAATAACCGGCCAAGAAAAACTTGGTATGAATCACTTTTGGAGCGACATCCAGACATATCGAGAAGAATGGCTAAAAATGTATCACTTAACCGAGCTAAGGTTTCTGAGTATGACATACGTTTATGGTTCGAAGAAATCATATGTTACTTAACTGAAGAAGACCTCTCATTAAATTACCCAAATAGAATTTTTAATGCAGATGAAGTTGGTGTCTCATTGAATCCGAAGCCGCCTACTGTACTTGCTCCAAAAGGCTGTAGAAATGTATATAACATTGTGAATAATAATAAAAAAGAAAATGTTACTGTACTAGTAACTAGTAACATAAGATAATTTATAATAAGAAATTATTAGTTATTATTAGTAAATATTTGTCCAAATATTTAGTTTTCTTCATTTTCGTTTTATTGGACTTCGCAGTATCAGGCACGCAGTAATTGGGTCACCCACAGTTTTTGGAGCGCAGTAATAGGTACGAGTCACTTAAAGCCCCGCAGTAATACATACACTTACACTTTTCTTTAAAATGCGTTTAATTTCACGAAAATAAGATTTTATCGCACTGTTAATTATTTTGAACGCTTAAAATAAGTTGAACAACGTTTAAAAGAGAAAAATTAAATCGATATCTTATAATGAATCTTTGAAATACGCTCTTAAAGTTAGCCCTGCGTTTCGAACCGCAGTAATACCCACACTTACCCTACATATACTATACCAACACACAAACGGGATTCCCATATAATACATAATGTATTACACATGGAATGACATAGCTTTTCTCTTTTCTTTTACGCGTATACGACGCTTATTATACTCCACGTGTATTGCCTTGCGTAGCTGCTTTCCGCTTCCTTTTCCTAACGTATATAAGTATACTTATATGTATATACAACATCTTCGAGTCGTATTCGCGTACTTCTCTATATAAGAAGAATAGTAGTAGGAGTTTAATATCGACCCACGAGCTAAGTCTAGACCTGAGAAACTGCATAACATTTTCAAACTTCTTCTTCTTCTACTTCTTTTTTTTTTTCTTCCTTTTTTCTTCAATTTTTTTTATTGCAAATTTATTTGTTATCGAATTTGTTTCCTCGGGCGATTTTCCACCCTCGTGAAATTAATACACATTCTCATACGTCACGTTTTACAGACATCAAAAGAACAAACTAAATATCTCTCCTTCGCGATATATGATATTAATATTTAACACATAATGATTTTCCGCAAAAATTTTTTTTATATGTTACGTAAATAACGGATAATTTTATATACTTTCTACTCGTATTAACTATATTACCCAAAGTATAACGTATATATAAAATCACGCAATTTGATTACAGTTGATTAATTTCAATTCTGCACTAATTGTAAATTTATACATATATACAGGTTTATATACGTCCTGGAAGTTGTTAACTCGGTTTGGAGACGATTGACTGTATATATATACCTATATATTGTATATACAGTCATACTATAATGTAATGAAAATTTCCCTCACGTATAAACGCGGAATGTAATATATTAAAGCAGACTGCAGAAATCGGGTTTCGGACTACGAGGCGCCACTCTTTTTCATCAGCAAAACCCTCAAAAGATTATGCGGATCGGTAAAAAGCAAAGAGAGCGAAATAAGAAAAAAAAAAAAAAAAATTTGGCAACGATCCATAGTTTTTTTTTTTTTTGTTTTGTTTCTTTTTCCTTTTCTTTCGGTTTTTGTTTTACGGCCAAGTGAATCTTGGTTCGAATTTCATAATCTTTAGCGCATCGCTTCGAAGACGCGTTAAAATTTTTTTATCATAGATATCGCATAAGCTTGAAGCGGCTGCAGATTCTGAACCCGCGATTTCGACTCGCGATTCTAATAGTTCGACGATTATAAGCTAGGGAGGGAAAGAAAGAGGGAATAAAAATCATTAAATTAACAATACAAGTAATGTAAGATCGTAATAGAGAACTGGCAGACCATCTAATGCTCATGTACCGGCGTTCGAGGAGACCGACATTATCGACGTCGGTAATATAGACCCAACTTTTTACCGGATGTAAGAAATACGCGAATCGTGCGGTCGTTGCATAGAGGAGGAAAGTCGGCGGACCGACGCGGAATTAGATCTAGGGAAAAGTTCGCATTCTATACTATATACGATCTATAGAATTATAATAATGTACCGTCTACTCGATGAGAATATACACAATTCCGAAAAAGTAGAAATAATATATTTAAACATATATACGTTGAAGAGAAAATGAAAAAATTATTAATAAACGAACCTAATTCCAGATTTAATTAATTAATTAATTACTTAATTAATTAATTAATTACTTAATTAATTAATTAATTAGATATAATTTCATTTCGTGCAAAATATAATCACGCACTACCTATCTACGTCGCGCAGAGATGCTTCAATCTTATACACATATTATATGTATATATACACGATGTTTTTCTATTTTGTAATTTTTTATTTTTGTCGCGTTGTGCGTGGGTCAAATATTAATTTTAATTCATTATAATATACTTAATAAAACGTCGTGGTGTATGTTTATCGCGTGTGGGTCGCAAGTATAGGTAGGTAGATAGATTAGGTAGGTGTCTCGCCCAAGTAAGACACGACACGAAATTATTATTACTGGTTTTTTTTCTTTCTCTTTTTCAAGAGAAATTTTTGTTCCTTTAGTTTTTTTTCGTCCAAATATTTTTTCATTCTTATAATTATGCTTTTTTTCTCTCCTCGGTTTCGGATCTCATATATTATAGCGTCTTTACCTTAATAAACGATTTACTTTCGTACGTATCCATACATATATATGCGTTTATGACGTAATTATTATCACATGTTTGACCTTACAGAACTATGCGTATAGATATATCAGGTATACGAAGATATATAGCTTCTCATTCTCTGTTACAACTCCCGTTTCAATTCTCGTTCAAGTTTTGCCCCCGCACTGTTTACCGCCAGCGACTAGGTAGGTAGGTAGGTAGGTAGGTAGTGTTACACTTTCTAGGCCGCGGGCGTCGCGCGGTTGTATCTTTCGTGCAAAGAAGGTGAAGAAGAATCGAAGGATGTGGATGAAGACGAAGAAGACGAAGAAGAAGAAGAAGAAGAAGAAGAAGAAAAAGATGACGATGAGGAGGAGGAGGAGGAAGAAAAAGGAGAAGCGAGACCGACGAACGGACGCGCGGCGCGATCTTTTGCGCAAAGTCACGGTATACAAACTTTTGTCACGATTTTCTCACGATTTCAACGATCGTCGTGTCTATACATACGTACATGCGTATATGTATGTATGTAGCACGTACCTCCTTGTTTTCAACGCTAGAGTCGGTTTGAACTATACTATAGACGGGAGACAAAAGGAAAAAAAAAAGGGAATAAAATGATATAAAATAATAATAGTAGTAATGACAACTTTTCTCTTTTCTAGAAGGTATTAACCCCGACTCTCTGTAACTTATACCGTTCGCGTGTAACGGCAAGGCAGAGTCTTTTTGTTACATAGACAAAAAGAGTAAATCGAATAAACCGCACGTAGAAAAAAAAAAAACAAAAAAAAAAAAACGGGGAAAACCCCGAAAACGAACGATCTTCCGAAAAATTCTTCTACACACAGACAGAATAAACGAGTGAATATAAATACGATTCGAATAATAGTTTCCACGAGTTAAAAGGAAATCGAAAGCATTTTACCGCGCGTGAAAACATTTTGACAGCCAGATAGAAAGAGAGAGAGAGAGGGAGATAGAGAGAGAGAAGGAGAGGGCAGAAGGCTTGCACACGCGTCACTCGAGACTTCCGGCAACGGCCGCAAAGAGTACTTTACCGTTGGTATACATATAGTATATACATATACAATGTGTTGTACTACCTACCACATACGTTCTATTATACCTATACGTATCATACATGTGTTTGCTCGTCCGTCACGAGAGGAGGTACTTACGTACCCCGCACAATGGGGGACTCTCCTACGATAATAAAAGGTTCGTTGTGCGCTCGAGCATATTATATCTACGTACATGTTTAATATACATACGTGTGCCCCCTCCTCTGGACCACGGCGGTCTGCTCCGGCTTACGTACCCCTACTACTTTGCCAATAAACGCATCCATATACATATGTATATGTGTATACAGATTATATATGCGGCAGGAGCAGCGGCGCGCCGTTTCATTATTTTTATACACCCTCCGTTATCCCATTGTTTATATTGTTTGTTCGATTGTTCGAAAAACAAACCGAACAAGAAAAAAAAAAAAAGAGAAAAATACGAAAACGAAATATATATACGGATGGTCAGATTTTTCATTTTTTTTTCGCTCACGAAACGAAAGTTCAAGTTTATAGAAAATTTTTATGTAAGAAAAAAAGAAAAGAATAGTTTTTTAATCAAGACAGAGGGCGTATTTCTTTCCTCCCTTCACCGTTGAACAACCTTTTAATGTTATCCTTGGTTCACGGAGGAGGCAGCTGCTAACCATACGAATTACTGTACGTGCAGGAACCCACCCATCCCCCTTCCCTCTCGCGACGACCTTATTACGCGAACATCGTATAGCCCCGCGCGTTCCTGGTTTATCTCTGTTCCCAAGCTTTAACAGCGCAACGGCACAGCGCGGGTGGCACGGCGCGGAGCGCGGTAGGTATACAACGGTGGTGAAAATCTTCTTTATGTTAGATTTTCCAATTACTCGCGTGTCTACCCTTCGCGAAATGCCCCGCCCGGGAGAGAAGGAAGCAAAAAAAATTAAAATTAAAAAAAAAAAGAGAAAAAAAAGCCGCTAGGTACTACTGTGCGCGTGAAGGGAGAAATTATGATCGATCATTATTATTATCGTTGTTATCATCATTTTCATTATTATAATATATCGCATATGCGCGAAAGATGTCATCTTAAATATATTTATACATGACAAGAAAGTTGAGAAATAAGAATTGGCGTGAATCAATTTTTGAATCCTTTGTTGAAAAAAATTATTACAAAAGGTCTAAAAATGATATAGAAATTTTCTTTTTTCAAATTCTTTTCACTACAATTTCTGAAAATCTACACCACTGAAATTTTTTCTCTCATCTCAATATCGTACGAAGCTTCGTAAAATAATATATTATTTATTCTGATTCATGGAAAAATAAGAAGCGAATAACAAAAAAAAACAAAAGAAAGAAAGTAAAATAGAGACAGTTCTTTTTTTTGTAGACGTTAATTTTATATTCTGGAAAGAAATTGTAATAATACGTACATACGAGACTGCAATACGCGTTTAATAGAGATACGACATCATAATATTGTATAGTAATAGTATACAGGAGGTATATAGCAGTCATGCGCCGAACGGTCGATCAATCTTGTAGTACTACCTACCTACGTATGTATGTACGTACAATACAAACGAACGAGAAGAGTAGATTTGATTCGTGAAAACGGAGCTATTGTTTTTACGTCCCCCCTCGGAAATCTTCCTATATTCGAAATTATAATTCTGTCTATACAGGGAGTCCAGATTTACGATTTTTATCAGATATATGTATCTACGTATGTATATATGTACATATTTTCTCCAAAAACTATCAGGTGTCAAAAATTCGCGCTTATGTTGATCGGAAGCCGCTGTATACTAAGCATCGGGCTTTAATCTATACCTATACACGTGAACAGGCATTCGTCTCTTTCGCGCGAGCCTGCAGCCTCGCTCCGCAACTCAAGCGAACGACGACGTAGACGTGGCCGCGGCACAGCGCGGCGGCCAAGGCTATCGAGTGCATTCCGATGCTTGGTTAAAGTATAAGTAGTCCTCCTCAACTCTCTCGATGAACGTTAATACGTATACTCTCTTGTCACTATATTCGCGAAATTCCTATGTATGTACCTATTTGAAAACAGGTAACACATTATGGGGTCGCGAAAATCGCAACGAAGATAAAATTTAACGAGGTTTGTTTGATAACGTGAAAAATGGTTAACGAGGTTTCTACGAGGTTCATCGGTCAGCTGAATTAGTTCGGTATCCCTTAAAGCCTTGAATTTAAATTTATATATATCTTCGTAAAAATTATATCTTTTTACGTCGAAAGTAATGAAAAAAAAAAAAAAAACTCTGCCCTTATCGTTAGGCTGCTTCATTTTTCGGAGGTTTATGTATAACGTCGTGCAGATATATCGCGTTTTCTATTTACGAATACCGGAAAGATATATTTAGCAGAGAAGTGCAGCCCTTATCTCGGACTGCATATATATCGAAAGAGGAAGAAGGGCATCCGGGATTTTAACCCCGACGAATCAACAAGTGCAGTACAAAGACACGAGTATAAAATAAAAAAATAAAAAATACGAGAAAAGGAAGAAACAATTGGTGCTTATGAATCTCGTTTATATTTTTATAAAAATTCATTTCACCTTTTTCGCGGTATACCTATGTATAATGACAATGTGCATATATACTGATGTTTTATTTCTTTCGTATTTTATCTATACAGAAACTGGGTAAAGTTACGCAACGCGCGCGCACACACACACATATGTATGTACGTTTATATCGTAATCTCGCGAATATTAATTATCTAATTATAGAAATTATAAACCGGGTATATATCCAGGTATAGATAAATTTATTCCTGTAGATATATAATACTCCCATAGACGACGATTCCCTAACGATCGTTTTGTAATAACGAGTCGTTATTACCTTAGCTGACGATTAAATATCGTGTATATACCCTAGGGCCTACAGTTACAGCTAAAGCTACATCAGCAGCGTGCGCGGCTCTCATGCAAATTTAATAACTTGTCTGGGCTAAATTTTTTCTCATTTTTTTTTCTTTTTTTTTTTTTGCGTATTTATAGGTGTATAGGTATACCTAAACTTTCGCTCGCTCGACTCGACTGGTCACACGAACTGGGTATACATAATATAAAAGTCAGGGTAAAAATATATAGCTTTTGGTCAGTTAAAAATAAGAGTAATTTGACAAAAACTGGTTTCTTTCTTTTTCTACATTTTTTTTTTTATCGAACGATCTATGCTTTTCAAGAGAAGATTACCTTGTGGCTTAGGAAATGAATAATTGAAATCTAGGTATATCGTATTCAAATCACATATAGCTTCTTTCAACACGAGGATACACATCGCCTCGACAATTATATATATACGCGCTATTTCCGCAATATTTCTAAATCCGTTTATCGTACATTGAAAAAATGAGCAAAATCTTTATATAAATAACGAATAAAAAAAAAATTGCAAAAATTCTCACCGTTCATCTTGGGTAATGGTGATATCAGGTGGAGGCGGGGGTGGCGGGGCACCGTCCGTAGCATCCAGTTTGCCGGTTATTATTTTTAAAACGTTTTATTTTATTATTTATATTATTAATTTTGCAGAAAATTATTCCGACTATAATAACAAAAACGACTAGTTTGTTACAGAAACACAGATATATATATCGGTCACACAGCGCACAATAAAACTACACTTCACGACGAATGACTGCAACACTCTGCGAGAAAACCCATTTCTCAAATAATGTACAGCGCGAATATAATAGGAACGTTATGACGGCTGTATATTGTGTTATATTATTCCTTTTCTTGCGATTAACTCTCTGCACATATATAAAAGTTGAATTGTCTTCTTTTATGTTTTGTTTTTGACCAAAAAAAAATCCACGCGATCTTATGTCTTGATATCTAATTTATATTAATTGCTAGTCCAATTAATAATACCCTTCTGCACAGGTGATTATAAATTATAATACTTGTCGTTCGCTTCCCACTCACTTTCTCATTCACCGCTTTTAACTATATATTCATGCGAACCGAATCAGTTATTTATAATAAAGAATTAAAAGGCTAACTGAAAGACTCGACTAATTAGAAAATATGTGATTCCGTTTCTTTTCTTTTCTTTTCTTCTGTTATTTCTCGTTTTGTATAAACCTAAATAAGCATATAAGGTATACTATTATATTATACTATACGAGGGGGCGTGTGGCATTTCTAAGTATATTTCTGCACCGATGTGTATATATATATTTTTTAAATAAAAGTATAGTATAGTTTTTCGTGTATTTATATGTATTGTGTACATGTATCTATGTGCACATATAGTCGCGGGAAAGGAGGACGGATGTTGGGTTTGTTGACGTAGGTTCGTTTCGTACTCCGTGAACTGTCACTGTCTCCCGCACTCCCAGCTAGGCTCTAGTATAATATCATAGGTATTATTTTATCATACTTTTCTTATTCTATACTGCAGTCTAGGTATAATATACATCTAGGTTGATTATACTAGAATACGTTATACCGCCTGCCATCTAACGATGTAATTTCAAACTAAATTTACTCTATATATATACCTATCGTATAGGTATATGTACGTATATATATTATACATACACCTACCTATACCTACAACGTAAAATATCAAAGGGTCATATAGAGTCGGGTCATGATTTAATTCGATTTAAATATCAAAGCGGTTAACTATCTATGGTAAGTATAGATCGCGCGGAAATATTATTTGAAAAGGTGAGAAAAAGAATTCATTCATAGGAATATAATTCGCGAAAGATAAGACCTAGAGAAAGAAAGAGAGAAAGAAAGAGAGAGAGAGAGAGCGGTGTAATTGATGGAAGCATTTGGCGCACAACGGTAGTACTGTGACGTCCTCGTTACGTCGCTGTGCATATAGTAAATTTTTGTGGTGAATCTAACTTGTGGTTATTCAGTTTTTATGTTCAAGTGAATCGTTGGAATAGAAATAAAAAACGAGGAAAGTTATACCTCGATAGCGAAAAGAAATTTATCGCATATTAGAAACGACACGTTATATGTATTCCCCATTCATCATCGTCTATCGTATATCGTATTGGAAAAAGAAAAGAAAAGAAAACATGGATGTATACCTATAATGTAATACCTTCGTAGCACGAAAGTAATTAATTAATTAATCAATCAATTAACTCGAAGATTCGTTATATCTTTATACTTCTCATATAGAAGTAGTATAAACCAGGAAACTATGCACTCTGAGACACTGTTTCACGGTAAAATTTCGATTATAGTACACCGCAAATAACTGAACTCGCACTATTTGTTTTTTTATTATCGAACCGAATTGACATCCACTGGTATCAAGCCTCGTTCCAGCGAGAGAGGCGAATGAGGTGTCTGCGGACTGTGACTGGCGGGCGACGAGCGGATCCTGTTCGGGGCAACTCGGGTGTCTTCGTATTATCGGAGAGAGAAGCACGGGGAAAGGAGGAAAGGCGAAAGCGTAAGCGTGAGCGAGACGGAGTAAGAGATAGAAAAAAGAGAGAGAGAAAGAGAAACAGGACTCTGCGAGACCTGCACCACGCCCCGCTACTACTGATGGACTAAATCTTTCTTTTATACCTATATCAATTTTTTATTTTCAACCCATTGACCCGCGACTCCCTATAACAGACGATACATGAATATAGAATGATCTATTTATTCCGATAACGAGGAAGCTCGTTTTATTTCCGTTTTTTCTTTTCGCAATTTTCTGGAAAATATATCCTCGACTTCGGTATTTCCTTGCTAAGGCTAATGCAAGGAGGGAAAATGTCAAACTTCTGATCAACTTGTCTATAAAATTGCGGCACGTTACGATGAAGAGCGGAAATCTAGGTCCTCCTTTCTTCTTTATATCGCGTTTAAATTTTTCTGCAACGATTTCTCCGCCGCTATAAGCGCATCGTATAATAATTATTTATCGTAAAGACGTGCAGTCGTGACCGATATGTACGTTGAATCATCTCGAGACGAGTGATAAAATCCATCCATCGCCACAATAATCAGACACGTGTACTTTATGTACTATACATCGACGATGAATTAATAAAATGATATTAGCGGTAATAAAGAATAGAGTAAAAGAATGAAGAGATATTATTTTTCTTTCAACCGATTCCTGTTCTATTCCCTGTAGATTCCCTCTAAATCGCAATACCTATATCAATCTCCAAATCTTTTCAATCAAAGATTCGCCAGACGCATTATGCTCCACAGTCTATACCGCGATAATGTCCGATTCCGGTGATCAAGCGCGACCTGACGTGAAAGGGACAAGCGAGAGACAAGGGGGGAGTTGACCTACGCCGGTTTATATCTCGTCTACCCATGGCCACCCTATGTGAAAATATACCGTCCAAAATTCGTGTATAATCCCTTTGTGACAATATTTAAGGGTCCCATATATTATCCTCTATTATTGTCATCGCGTTTATATATTCAACTTATTATCACACGATGAATAGAAAAGTGTAGGTACTTATGTTTCCTTTGGAAAGCTAATTGGGTTAAAAAAAAAGAAGAAATACATATGCTAGTAATTTTTTTCCTTCTTTTTCCTCTTCACTTTCCCTGTATGATTTTTCTCGTCGGTATTGAGCAACTACGTACACGTTACTAGTTGACATGTGTTAATTGCGAGCGGGAAATACCCTCGAGTGTTTGCGGCTCGTTACGTTACGTTAAACATCGCTTCGTTCTGTTATGTTACGTTACGTTATGTTATTTTATATTACGACTCTTAAATTTCCGCCTCGGTTAAGCCCGGTCAAAATATAATCTTTTCTCGAGTATCTACGGGGGGAGGGAACGAATGTTTGTTATCCACCCGGGCGGCGAAGCGCGTGAGTTACTCTCTCAGGTATATATCTACTACCTATACCATAGATGTGGTTTCACGCGCATAGATATACATATATTTATATACATATATATATACACGCGCGGACCCCCTGCAGGCTCTCGTTCTCACCCCTGGGGCGACGTGCGCACCTCCCTGCGTGTATAGGCATACTATATGTACGTATACACGTAACATCATAGTGGGTAAAGCTGTCCTTTGCGAATCGGCGAAGCGCGTTCGCACCACCGCGCGAGGAAAAGGTTCTATATGCGCGTATTGGCCTCGTTGCGTCATTTACCGATCGAATAACTAACTGCGCGTGTATCTATACACCGATATACCTCAATAAACCGAAATCGTTCGTATTTTAGCGATACGAGAGGTCCGTGCATGCGATATGGGTACTTTCAGGATTTTTCGCTCTCGTTTGGATATATTTTATTACAGTATATCCCTTTTTTTTTATCGATGTGTTCGATACGTATTACGTTTACAGAAATTGACGGTGTTTGTGTAGTTCTTTCATTCATTTTCTGCTCTTCGTTTATTCGAAATTGCAAAAAGACATGTCGGTATAAAAATTGTCAAAAACTTACCTAGAACGGGGTAGAAACATCGAACCGTCAATGAATACGGAACCGGAGAGTAGTATGTACCAGCTAGTAGCGAGTTCCCCGGTGCTGCGTGAAAGAAAAAAAAAAAAAAATGAATTCAAATGAATTTCTTTAAATAATAATAATTACGCAGAATTATCGTTGTTGCATGAATAAAAGAGGGAAATACCATACTGAAATAAACAATTATTCTTACTTCTCAGTTCTTAGACATAACAATGAGTAGATATGATAAGATAATTTTTCAAATTCTTGGTGTAGTCGTAATAACCATCGTAGGTTATTTCTGTATGAGATAAAACCGCACGAGACCGCGGAAAGATTTTTAAGTTTTTTAAATTCAAATCTAATTGTCGATAACTACAGTAGCGGACTCTGCCGTAGATATTCTAAACTCTAAATATTTCCCGCTAACCGATGTGGTAGCCTTCTACTTCTCAACCGTCGGTAAAGCAGACGGTAAGGTGCATTACCGACCCTAGTTTTTCCGAATAATCTAAAACAGATATCTGCACTTCGTTAGAACCCACTTTTCTCCGCTAGCTAGCGGGTAGAGGCAGTGAAACCGGCGCTATATTCGCCGACCACGTGTTTCTTCGGAGAAAAGACGTATCCATATTTTTTAATTTAGTTTTTTTTAAATTGTTTTTAATTAGATTTGGAAATAAACGAACAAAAAACAAAAAAAAAAAAACGGAAATTTGAATTTTGATTATAAAAAAGAAGGAATAAAAATTGTGATATTTAATTATGACTTACTAGTATAGGACGTGATTGGCATGGTGTCTCTCGTATCGAACAATCTTACACAATCCACGAAGAATCGAATCTCTGCATGGACGAAGAACTTCGAGGCCCAATAATCCGTAATAAATAATTTGTAGATCCTGTAAAAGATGAAAAAATGTATAGGTATGATAAAAGAAGAGAAAAATAAGTGAGACACGCGTATAGGAGAGAAAATAATGTCGACGAAGTTATTTTGATTGATGAAAGAAGATTACTATAGGTATATGGATATCCTCGTTTTCGGTTTCGCGGCAAACGACGACGAGAATGAATCAGTTATACTAAGGGGCGACGCCACTCATAATCAGTCTGAAACTGGAGTAAATATATTCTCAATCCAATCGCGTCCCCGTGCCGCGGGCTATACGAGCCGCGGTAAAATCTTTCCGAATTTCCGAAGGATGTACGAAATCGCGTATATAGAATGACGTAAAATTCGTAATCTGTGATATGGGAGTAGAAAGAAAAAAAGGGAACGAAAAGAAAATAAAAGAAAAGAGAGGAGAAGAGAAGAAGAACCAGGGCTGAGGAAATGCCGACGTGTTTTCATTCGGAAAGTGGGACGCTAGTAGCGCGCGCGCTTATTCGCTAGTCTATAACAACCCACAACGCGCAATGACTCAAGACTGTTTTCGTTCCTTGGATACATATCCCTCTCTCTGCTAGCCACCCTGTCGCCACGCGCTATCTGGAAACGTAGGATATCTGTGTTTTCTCAGATCCGCGAAAGGAGACGGTAGAATTATACGAAATCGGTAAAGATTTATTAATCCTTCAAAAAAAATTTGGTCAAAAATCATCGTATACGACGATACAAAGAAATAAATGAAAAATTCGTTTTTTTTTTGTGGTAGTTATTTATCCATTTCCCATATACGCACATGCCTCGTGTATACACGTGTCAAATATTATTGACCGACTGACATTTTTGTGAATAAGTATCCTAGAGAACAAGCTCGCGTAGGACGTTATAAAGCCACATATATTATACATATATACACGTCATATGTATACACGTGTGGTTAGAAATCCAGACCTACGCGTGATGATATATTATACGATAGCCGCGTGCACAGGTTCTATACGCGTAAATATAGGTATATATATCTACTATATATACATATATATTCATGTATTATAAACTCGTAGGTATATACCTACTATACCTCTATAGAATTTGCGGAGGGGTTTTTAACTCGCGTTAATCGCTCTCGCTCGCGCCTACCTCTACTTTTACCTCTAGGTATACGTTGATCTAGATTTTTCTTAATAGAACTAATACTGAACTGACATCGGTCTAATTACTTTGCAAATAGAGGTTGGTATATGTAGATTATACGTATATCTTTGCAACGTAATTTCTCAACGAATATATATATATATATATATATATATATATATATATATATATATATATATATATATATATATATATATATATATATATATATGATGTCCAGAAACTTTTAACGCATATTACAATAAAGTGAGAAAAAAAACACCGACGTAGTTAATTTTTTTCGTTCGAAATTTCATCTTTCTTCCCTCGGAAAGTATAAGGAAAGAAGAAGCGATAAAGTCGAGAAGAATTTTCCATTTGCTTCGTGACATGAATCGGAGAAGAGTAAGTATATCATAATGCATTGAGATCTGGGCTTGAGATGAATGAAATATCGTCGAAAAAAACCCGTTGCAGCTGTAGCAGGTTATCGTACAAAGGTTGACAGTTCACTTCGCGGTCTAGTTCTAGATAGATAAAGATATTACTCTCAATGGTTCTATGATATAAGTTGAATTTGGATCAAACTACGAGTACTTATTACCTACATTTAGAATCATATTTCTCTAATGACGACGACGTGTATATAGAGGCAGGTTTACATACTACATACGTCATATGCATATAGTACACAGTATCGCTGCAGAATATCGAGTATCGTGAAAAGCTCTCGTTTGCTGCACCGGTATAACTCACCTGAAGAGTTCGTCTGTCTGGATCGCGGCAAAGAGCCCGAACGAAGTGGGTATCCAGGTACTCCGTCATAATAGGCACCAGCGACTCTACTCTACGTCTGCGACTTTTTTTTATTTAGTAACATTTCACTGCACCTTGTTTTGTCTATAATTTTTATTTTCTTTTCATTTCTTCGTTATTAAACTTTGACGATTTTTTTTTATTTTTTTTTAAATTTTTTTCTCTCTCCTTCTTCGATTATACTTTAATTCATCGTTTTAAGAAAAAAATTAAATAAAACAATAAATAAACGGGAACGCGTACCTAGACACATTTTTTTTGTTCTTCTTTCTTTTTAACTTTATCGTTTAATAATTTATTAATGCAATTTATAAATTATCATGATTCTCGAAGAAACACGCGTGTATTATGTATTGTAATGTACGTGGAATAAATCGCGGAGCCTGCATCCGGATGGATCAAAATCCCGAATCAAACTGGAGGGCTAGTTTCACTCCGAAAGTTTGTAGCGAACGTTGCGAGGTACGCAAGTGCAAGAGGCAACGTTACTACCCGCCATCGCATTATAATTTCTTCCACTTTTATTATTTTTTTTATATATTTCGGCGTTCCGACGTGCCACTACTAAATTCTTTGTATAAATAAACTGTCTCACTAACTGCGTAACGTATTCCTACGATTTTTATACGCACCTTTTTATTAAAAAAAATTAATACGCGGGATAAAAATTTGCGAAAAAAGAAAAGAAAAAAAGGTCTCACCTTTTATTCGACAGAAAAAATGTAACTCTGTTATTATTATTTTTGTTCTTCTCTTTATTCAATTTTTTTTATTATTTACTTGATTAATTTTCAATTTTTAATTTTTTTTTTTTTTCGTATACTCTTCAGTGCGGGAGACAATGAGATTTTTTTATGTTTCTGACAGCAGACAGACGACACGGGTTTGTGGACAGCCGTTAGTCACGTGACAGTGTGTACCTCCATCTGGAACAGAACGAAAAGAAGAAAAAATAAAATAATGAGTAAAAAACGTGAAGAAAAATGAAAAAAAAAAAATGAAAAAAAAAATAGGCATGTAGTACATTATTACAGGAGAAAAGGCGACAGCTGCTGTTTCAGGTTACGAGAAGCACGCGTCGAGACGTGCCCCAGTATACCGTATGCTAACAATAAGAAACAAAGAATAACGTGCGTTTAAAGAGATTCCGAAACGTCAATTTTTTGCCATTTTTTTAATTCTTTTATTTTAACGAGGAAACCAAAAAAAAATAATAATAAAATGATCCTGTTACAGTATGAAAAAAAAAAATGGAGAAATTAATTGCCAAATTTAAGACACGCTAATAGAATTATCGCTTATGGAAAAAGGAAGAAGATAAGCTTATGCAGGTTACAGGGCAGAGGGTATAGGGCTAGGCCGATCGATTCTCTAGGTATATCGATCAAACGCGGACTGGGGTGCTCCTCGAAAGCAGCTCGAAAGCTATTCGCGGATCGCCGACAAGCGACCGGGGTACTCGACGTCACTCGAGATATATACGTCACTAGAATCCAGGAATAAATTCACGAGGTTGCCCCACGGATCGATTTCTATACAGCCAATCGCGAGAGAAGATCTCGATAAATAATAATAATAGGTATATTAAAACTATAACAATGAAAATAAATAATTTTTTTTCTTTCGTTTTTGTCAACAAAAATAGGAAAAAATTGTTAAAAATGGAAAAAAATAATAAATATGAGCGGTTATAAAAATAGAATAATAATCATCCTGTATAGTATATCGGATTAAAAATTAAAAAAAAAAAAAAATTAAAGAAAATGAAAAAAAAATTAAATTTGAAAATAAGATCGAGAAAACGTGACGCGTGAATTATTGGCCGAGGATCCATCGAGGACGCACGAACTCGTCAGACGACCTTGGCTAAGTAAGTGACGTCAGACACGATACCGTAGCCGCATACCTCGGAAGGCTCTTCGGTTCGGTGGCGGACTTTCAGATAGCGGAAGAGGCTGAGTCTGAAGCCTGAGACTGAGGCTGAGGCTGTGCCATGAAGTTGGCGCCTAGTGGGCTACGGAACTAACAAACTATCGTAGAGATCGTTGCCTTGCGATTATTTATAATTTATAGTAGCAGTTTAGGGTATAAGAAAATTGATATGATCCATTTTCTGGGGATGAAATAAAAATATGTGTATAAGTTTTCTTTTTTTTGGTATCTTTTTTTTTTTTATTGTTATAAGTGTAACGGAGACTTTTTGTCTTTCGATTGAAAATAAATATATGATACAATCGAACCGGAATATAAATTCTCGAATTATATAGTTACAATCCCGTATCGTACTTTTATCCTTAATAATGACAAAATATTTGAGCATAAAAGAATTTTCTAAGAATTCAATTTTATCAGCAAAAGATGGAATTTCTCACCCGCGACGATCTCTCGTGTTTATAGTATACAGTCTAAGCAAGAGCATCGATCGCAGATAACGATTTGCGGATCAACTAAAGTTCTCGGATTACAGATTTTCTGGTCCATCTAATAAATTATTCAGAAATCGAACCTTTTTTTTCTCAGACAAGTTTCAGTAGCTGACTACAGTCTCTTTTTTTTCGTGTTTCGTGCACGAAACTTGCTTGCTTTTTTTCAATCTCAAACTACTCTCTTTTTCCGTTGGCTCTATCCAATTTACTGCCATAAAAAAAAAAAGACAAAAATTATAGCCACACAAGTAGCTTTCGGTTTTTAGGACTTTATATAGACACTTTAGCGTGTGTAACTTGAGTCACAGGGTACCGTAGATCGACGTATAGGTAGCGCAGGCAGGCAGGCAAACGGGCAGGCGAACTGGCGGATGTAAGGTAGGTAGATGGGTTACTCCAGGTGAAACTGGTTTGTAGTCAGTCAACGTGCCGAGTAATTCTTCGTGTGCGCCCGATGTCGCTGTCCTCGATTAATCGGAAAAATCTTACGATCGAGGCAGATTGTAGTATATTGTACCATAATGTATATATATCTATATGTATAGAACCTGAGTACTGTATAATAAACATATACAGGTTGATTCAGATTGTGCTGGCCATATTTACAGGACAGATTCCTTGCCGAATTTCAAGACTAAATTTCCTTTACGAAAAATTCGTGGACTCGATAGTTTCCGAGTTACGGAAGATCTTGGTTGACCAATCACAGAACTTCTGTAGGTGACACAGTCAGCGCTGGCCATGACCGGAAGTTGCGCAGTGCCCTGTTTACGTGACCCACACGCTCTGCGATTGGTCAACTAAGATCTTCCGTAGCTCGGGAACTATCGGTCTCTCGAATTTCCGGTAAAGAAAATTTAGTCTTAGATTTTAACGGGGAATCTACCCTCCCAAAATATGGCCCACTAAACCTGAATCATCCTGTATATACCTATATATATGTCTACGCGCGAGTCACGGAAGAGCTCGGGGTCCATGACGCCTCATCCTCCTCCTTCTACTCCTCATCTCCCATTACTCGCTATCTTGCTTCAAAATGATTCTCACTGCATACTTAAGCCCAAGTACGTACGTATACCTATACGTATATACACTGTATAGTATAACGCGAGTATTAAAGTAGAATGACCAGATTGCCGCGGGCTACTGAACCGCGCAGGCAGTACATACATGTATCATACCTATACGCGTGTTTTATAGGGATGCAGGTGTAAGTAGGTGTACATATGTATATTTGTCTGTTAAATGATTATAAATTATGTGGGTAATTATTTATTTTGGGTAATTGGTCAAAAAGCCTTTCGGATCGATGAATAGTCGATTAGTATAGGCGAATTGTAATTTATCTGCAACTGTTGAAACAAAAAAGGTTTATAAACTCTACAATAATTTGTATTCCTCTTTTCCGTGAATTTTGCAAATTTATACCGTTTCAATCAATACATACATGTTTCTGTACGTTTTATTGCTGAATTTATAACAGGCTTATGAATTGAGCTACCGTTATTAAATATGTGGATAAATCCTTCGAAAAGTGATTGAAAATAGTAAAAAGGTAGTTATAATGAGGATATGAAAATTGTCAATATATTTTTTATTGTTTCAAACGCGGTGATGCGTTTTCGCAGCGAATAACTGATAATGAGATAGGTATACGTACGTGTTCATTCCGGGGTTCGATATTACGTACGGATTTATAATTTTCTTCTATTATCCTCTACTTATATAGTGAAGCTTTAGTGAAGCGGAATTTTGCAGCCGTCGCATTTTTCCGACATTTTTAATCTCCGTTCGTCGCTGGTGCACCAGTGCTAATTATTCAGACTTCTCGAAGCTGCAATGATGCATGCTAACTGACGATGAGATATACGTACTACTGTACCCATAATACCGGATTGCGACGCTTCCGTCAAATCTACACCCTGCAGCGGCACCAATATACGTCTGAAGCTCGCAATTTGTCAATTTTTGAAACTAATCGCGATATAATAATAGCAATTATTAAAATAATGATAGAATGTTAGATTTTATACAAACATCACGTATGTCATGTCCTGAAATTTTACCTAAGACTAGAACCCATAGCTAGGAACACCCAGTATTCACGTATGTGATAATTTAACCCTTTGTTTCCGGTCACAGCCTCCCTCGCTCGAATTCACGGTCTTTCATTTCTTTCGAAAAGGAATAGGAGCCGGTGTAAAGAAAAGGAAGGAAATGGGGGCTAGGAAAAGAGGAGGAAGGCTACGAGAGAAATAAATAAAGAAAAGGAAGGAAAGAAGGAAAGAAAGAAAGAAGCCGCCTGGTCCCTGCTGTAGGAACAAGTGTCTACAGCCGAGCCAGAGACTTTCTGCTGGTGCTGCAATAGTATAGAAAAAGCGAAGGGTGCTCACGTGCTACTAACGACAGTCATGCAGGGCGACAAACCTTCCCTTACACCGCCCAGCTTCATCTAAGGAACTTATACCTATATATGGACAGCACTTTCTACGTCGGGGTAATGAAGTCTTGCAATTTAGACTTTGACGCGTACTTTTTCGTGCATATTTTCAAATAAACGTTATGCGGATTTTTTTAGACTACATTTAGCGATGGAGAATCAAAAATATGAGATTTTTTTTATCTTTTACAGTTTCTTGTATAACATAAAAATTACGAATCTTTAGGCATGAATTAATTTTAGTTTTAACTAGTTTTTCGAATAATTAAAAAACGAGTGCCGAGAAAATCCACGGCTTGGATTTTCGATCGAAATCGAAAGCGAAATTCTACGGCAAATTTTGACGAAATCGGTCCAACAGTTATCGAGCTATGCGGCAATGAAATTTCAAAATCCTCTCACATTTGTTTCACAAATTCTGCTATATTTGGACCAAGCGGTGTTCTAGAGTAACTTTAAATAAATTCAGACTAGATATTATGTATGAAAATATTGAGAAACTAAAACGACAGTAAACGGTATATAGCTTGTTGCGTAATTTCCCAGGGTTGGTTTCCGGTTCGGGAATTGTTACATGTATACATATACGGTGACGCAAGAACGTCCACGCTTGATCGTCCGCGGTAGTAGGTAGTCCGACGATTATGGCGAACGCGTAAATAAAATATGCATCAGCTTCCTAGCAGTGCGTCGTTCCAATTCAAACAAACGTCAGTCCAACATCACCCAGTAGCAATCACATGTAGATCTATATAGAATAAACGAGACGAGACGAGAAGAGAAGAGATCGTCGTTCGTCCGAAGTAAAAATAATAATAATAAAACTCCATAGAATAAGACTACGCCTCTGTATATATAAACACAAAAACTAAAGGAACTGTGGACGCATCTATATGTGTAGCTATAAGCATGAATGTATCTACACACTCATATCCTATATGCGAATGACGTTCCGAGGGTTCAAAATTCCGAATTCGTTTGAGACAATTTCGAATTTTCAGCAACGTCGAAGTTTGCAAAATTGAAATTCCGAAAGATCAGAATGTGGACAGCTCAGAACGTGAAGACAAAAAAGAGTTTATTCCAATAAATTGATAGGATTTTGAAACTTTATTTCCAAAAAGTGAATCTCGAGACGATTAATTCGACCCTTATTGGCTTCGATACGATCGATACAGCCCGAGTTATCGAACAGTGAATGAATACACGCGTGAATTTCAAGTTTCGGAGG
Source organism: Tenthredo distinguenda (assembly GCA_947538915.1). NCBI lineage: Eukaryota > Metazoa > Arthropoda > Insecta > Hymenoptera > Tenthredinidae > Tenthredo > Tenthredo distinguenda. The sequence goes on along the minus strand of OX384536.1, from coordinate 18,117,194 downwards.
TTTGCCTTTCGGATCTTCAGCTTTCGGAATTTTTGACCACTGGTATTCTTCGTTTGAAAATTTTTCAAATCTGCCATGTAGATTTTCCGGAAAAAAACCCTTTCTAAAAACTGCGTGAGTCGGTAATATTCGAATTCGGAATTTCAACCCGGCCCTCTATGCGCTTCATAGAATGAGAGAGAAAACCAAGAAAAATAGGAGGAAGAAGAAGGGGCAGTTTAAGAAATGATTAAACTACCGTCCGCTATAAATATTGCGATCATCCCGCGCGTTTAGTATTCCCGCATGGCTGGTAAAATTGCGTCACCGACTTCTACCGCGAGTCAGAACAGCTCAGTTTAGTTTGTTTCAAACACAGTCCTGCAGTAGGTTCTATTCGTGGACCAAACGAATTTTCTTTGCTACCTATATGCGTATCCACATACGTATAGACGTATACATGTGTATATCTGCAGTATTACGACCGCGCGTATAGTGGCAATGCATCGTTCCATCCGCACCGCGATGTATAGACGTATAATTCGCGATTGAAAAAGCAAACTGTGGGGACGCGATTCTCGAATGATGAATCATGGGAAAGAAGAGAAAAAGAAAAATACCGAATACTTTATACTCCGGATAATTATTATCGTCATATTTACTATCTTATGGTATATATAGTATTAGCATATATATAACGTTTAAGTTATACACATATTGTAATAATAATTCTAACTATATATCTGGTTTTTCTCCGATCTCAACACTCGGCACTTTCGCAGCTTGACGCTCGGGCTGTACTACGATCGACGCCGCGGAAATGACGCGGCCAACGCAGAGTCGAGACTCATCTCACCCCCGCGGAGCACGTGTGTACACTATTTGGATATTTGTCGACTGGCAGCTGGAGGTCTTGAAGCGTTTGATAAATCGTTTTGACAAAATGGATCAGTTTATTTATTTTATTTATTAATAATATTTATTTACTCTACATTCTATACACGACTGTGTTATATTCTCTTTTCATGTCTACATATCTTATATAAAATGTCGCATGTATGAAAGCTGTATCTATGATAATATTCGTTGAAAATTAGATTTTTAACATTTTTTAAAAAAAAATCGTTTCTTTATTTTTATTCAATTTTCTATATACCGCTGGAATAGAAACTGGCTATATATAGGGTTTGAATTCCTTGTTGAAAGAAAAGCGTGACAGCCGGGAACAAACGATGCCATGGAAAGTCGAGGGCGCGTTGTGCGTGCCTACGACTCTCCGCGATTCGTTGATAACGCGACTGGGGTGGTTGACGCGACCCCAAAAGGGCTGAGGAGTACGCCGTGTCGGGTACCGGGTACCGGCTAGGTACGGAAATTTCCCCACGTATATATATTATATATATATGTATATTCGAGTGTCAATCGATATAAGAGTGTGCTTGCCCAAAGTGCACGAGTCGAGTTGTCGTTCGTTTCAATATTTCAAGTTTCTCTATCTACATGTATACACTGCAGCCGACGAAAGAAAGAAAGAAAGAAAGAAAGGACTCTAGGCTTTTATTCATACACGGAAGGTGTTAAGCGAATATCGGTAAAAGTGGGAAAACAAAATTGTTAACGCGAAAAAAATGGTTAAAGCAAAAGAACTCTGCCATATTCTTCGAATTATTGAACAATTCTATCGTGAGTCATATTACTGGAAGTAAAAAACATTCGATTATTTATCACTGAATTGAAATAGAAAAAAAAAATTGTTCAAATTGGAATTTCAATTTTGTTCTAACGTTTTGTCGAGTTGGGAATATTGTTAATTATATGAAATACTGCGTAGATAAATACACGTATCTATGTAGGAAGCTAAATGCGTATACATATATATTTTAATATATATATATGTGGTAAATGTACGTACGCGGGTATAATCGGTGATCTGCGTAACTCGTAAACTGGTCAAACTATGTTACATCCTCATTAGGTCGTGCGTCCCTCTCACGGCATTTAACTGCTTTTTATTATTTTATTAATTTGACTTTGCCGTATATAGGTATATAGGTAGATATTAGGTACCGACGTATAATGCCTATTATATACGTAACGCATCGCCGCGACGTACGACGCGTGCAGTAAAGAAGAATCGCACTGTCGCGTCGTCACGCACCCTCTCTCTGACAATGAGACACGAAGTAGGTATATCCTCGCGAACTTCCACGTGTCGGTATACGCATAAATTTAAATCCCGTATCTCTTCTCCCATCTAATACGTGTATGATTCAATTTCTTCGATCAAAAGATACATGCGTCACACAGTCGCATCTAATCCCGTATGCAATAGAAGAGAATTACGTAGCTGCCGTCCAGCATTTAATTATTTATCTTCTAAATTATTTTCTATTAAGAAATTTGTATAAAAAAGTATTTTCCGAAAGTGTAATTAATTCGCGGTTTCGAATCGCGGCGCCTCCTCGACTCCTCGATATTCTAGGGGATTCCCGTATCCCCCAAAGTTCCGCACAACGGAATTTCGGAGTTAGAATCTGGTTCTTCTCAGCCCTTAGGTACGGTGCCGACATTGCGTTCGAGGTGGAATTCGTCGTCGACCGCAAGGAAGCCGCGCCTCGTCTTGCCTCGCCTCGTCTCGCCAGGCCGGCAAGTCGCCCGCAACGAATTCACTCTCACGGCCCTCGAACTCAAGAATTTTCAGTTATTATCTTCATTATATACCTATACAGTATATATGTGCACATGCACGGAACCCTCCCCGCCCTTATAGCGACACGCGATCCTTGGAATTTCGCATTCGCGTTTTGACCGGTGGAATAGACTGCAGCATCAGCTATCAGCGTTAACGCGCTTGTCCGTCCTTGGCGTCCTTGAGACCGAATCGTAAATCGCCGAGCGTAAAGTAAAAAGTTGTCCCAGTTAAATTTTTTTTCATTTTTTATTTCTTCACTTTTACGAGAAAAGAACGACAAAAAAAAAAAACGAAAAGTTTCGTTATTGTTATTATAAAGTTGAACCGGAATATAGGACCGCGTTATATACGGTCCCCGGCTTTTCATCCAGTTATTAAGTTACATACATATATAATATATATAATATATAAGTATATACGACACTGGGTCGGTTAATTAGAGCCGTGGCTGAAGGAAGTGCGTATATAGCCGCGCGCGGCACCTGAAAGGTGCTGTGCGTAATACGAGAGTCGAAATTACTCTGTGCGTGGGATAGTTCTCATCGGACTTACCACCGCCGCTAGTAGGTACTGCTGCTGCCATTACTGGGACTGTTGCTCTTCTGAGTGAGTTAAACGTGGACGTAGGTAGATATACGCATTTAAAGTCCGCCATAAAGCGCAAACAATTACCATACACGCGTAGAGAATCAGTAGTAAAAATAAAAAGAAGCACTACTTCGTATTATACGCGATAGGAAGACATTTGAGGCAACCTTTTTTAGAATTTTTGGGTATATTACAGTTCGGAGTTGTGTCATCATGAATTTGAATCAATTGCTTTTTTTGCCTGTATTTGATTCATTTTGTTCTATGTTGTCAGTTTTTCACATCATTTTTCTATAATTTTCAAAATCGGGTCTCTGTTGTACTAATCGGATTTTGAGTTACAGAAATTCCGGAGGTTGTAGAAGGATGTGAAAAGATTTTATAGAAATTTGAAAAACTGATTCGAATAGGGGAAAGAAACGGTTAATTTGAAACGATTTTTAAATTAACCGAAGAAAGGAGAAAAAAAAAAAGGAAGAAGGGAAAATCGTGGACTATAATTTTTCCCAACGTTTTTACCCCTGCACACGTAGATAGTATGTGCCATCTGCTCAAAAGACGTGAAGTTTTTTTTTTTCTTCTTTTTTTTATTTATCAACTTTGAAATCTCCCCACGAACTGCATATGACGGTATAATACGCGGAGGATTAAAAGGCGCGGGGGTATCTGACGCAGGAAACTAAGCTAGAAAAATTTATGTATATAATACGATAATATATCTTCAACTCCCTAGAGCATACGTATACGTAAAGGCTATATAGGGGGACCACGGTTTGCTTTACTTGACGTGAATGAAAAAATGTAGAAAAAAAGGTGAAAAAGAAAGAAAAAAGAAAGATTATTATTCCAGGTTGTTATTATGCTAGCAAAGCCCCACTTTTAATTACGCACATATATATAAATGTATACTGTATATATACATACATCTATCTTATAACCATACGTGGAAAGATCGTCCGGATGCGAAAGGAACTTCCCTCCTACTCTCTCGGAAAGCACCCTACGCCGAGATAGGAAAAATCGTTTGTGTATACTCGTAAAGCCAGAAAGAGAAGGAAAGAGAGACCGAGAAAATAGGGATAAAGGGTCGCGATGCGGTACATAGTACACACGTACGCACATTTTTTTACTTTTATTTAATTTTTTCTCTCTCTTTTTTGGGTGTTGTCAGACGATGAAGATTCGATAAATTGAAACAAAAAGAGAGACAAAAATAAATAAAAAAATTTGGTAAATTTTTCATCCGCGTTACCTTAATTTATTTTCTACTTTTCGTCAAGATCGATAAATGCGAGTAATGCTTCCTATCGCATTTCGTGACCGTCTATATAGCCTCTACCCGTCCCTATACATATGTATCCATCCATCTAAGGTTTCCATTCGAAAACTGTATGTAGAGACGGACAAGAAAGTAAGAGTTTGTCAAAATATATAAAATGCGATGCATTGCTTAAATGGAATTAAAAAAAAATTAAGAACGCGGGGTTGTAATGTCTTGTCAGGCAAATTATCGAATAAATTATTTTCATTCAACGTACTTGCACGTTACAGATTATAATATTTAATTAATAAACGTACGACGACCCCACTGTGACTATATATCGCATCTTATGGTCTCGAAAAAACGAGCGGTCTAACTACGCCAGGTATAACACCTACACCTATATCCTACGCCAGCAAACGAGGAACAAGGAACGGGGCGATACGTGGCTGCGCATACTTAGCGATCGCCACTTCCGGTCTGCTCTCTTCGGGGTACTCTTGCAGGTACTACATGCCGCATGCCGCGCGTTTTACACGCGCGTATAGTTCGGGGTTATATATATATAGGTATAGAATAGGTATAAATATGAGAAGGCCAAGCCGTATAGTATGACTAATTGTCTATCTATACAAGGTGTTCAATTAATTGGTGACAAATTTTGATCGCATTTATTTTCAATATTGAATTTTATATTTTTTATAATTCCTTTTCTTTTTTCTTTCATTATGTTCAAAATTTCATTTTATTTTGTTTTTCTATTCTCTTTTTTTTTTCTTATCCCGTTCTATTTCCTAGAGGAAATTTTTTGGATATCCTTTACCTATATACGCTCGCGGATTTATATAACGCCATAGGGGTTTACTTCATAACCCGATTCTATCTGGAATCAGGAAATTGGTGTGAAATTGCCTTAAAATTGGGACACCCCCGCGCAGCGGTGCGTCCCCTTCGCGGCTGTTAGAGAGAAATTACGTACACAGGTATAGGTTGAGTAGAAAATAAGCGCACGAGGTTATATCTTGTTCCTGTTTAGCGCAATAAGGCGATTTGCGGTGTTGACTATATTTCCTCTCGGTGCTCACCAGACCCTTGAAATATTTTCGAAGTTTAATGCGAGAGGGTGAATAAGAAAGAGGTATAGAGTCCATAGGTATTGCGAGACGATGGTATATAGCTATACACAATTTTCGACATCGCGAAACTCGTGATCGATAAAGTCTAATAACAAGTAATAATACTGCTATAGCTGTGTAAGTCTAGGCTTCCTTATGCATATATATGAAATAATTATAATCGTCGAGAAAGTTGCAGATTCGCCCCGAGGCCGAGGGAACGAGACGATGAGTACCCATCGTCGACGGATTAACACCCTTCATGCTGTACTAATTAATCAGGGGTGTTAAAGTGTCCCTGGATGGGGAAAATTCTTTTTTTTTAATTTATAATTCTTGAGGCCGTTTCATATACTAAGAAGTTCCGAATTTTTAAAGTACCGATTAGTGAAAATTCCGAATTTTAGTATCACCGACTTACAGTTTTCAAAAAAAGTATTTTCCCGGAGGTCTACATAGCAGATTTAAAAATGTGTTTCTGTCAACAGAGTCCCGATTAGAATGAACTATTTTTTGCCTTCACATCCTGAGAAATATATCGAAATTTTCGGATTTTTGGGGATATGGACTTTCGGAGTCCTGAGCTGATTTTGAATTAAAAAAAAATAACAAAATTTTAACGATTCACATTGCAGATATACATAGATGTTTTGCGGCGAATGGAAAATATATGAGGTATTCTGAGATAGTTGAGGGTTCGTGAACGACCGGCGGAAGTCTGGTGGATGACCGGAAGCCCCGGTTTGTAGGTATAGGTATAGGTAAACACTTGAACCGTGTATATAGCTTCGCGGAAAGTGTCCGTCATATAAATTCAAACAAAAAAAATAAAAATAAAACAAAGAACAACAAATTCGAAACCTTAATGAAACAGTCTGATTCTTCTTTCTATCCTTTTTTTTTTGTTCATGCGAAACTCAAATGAAATATCTAATTTTTATATCAATAACGATCCTTTTCGTCCTTCGATAATGTATAAATTCTCGATCGATTGTTCGATCGCTGATCGTCAAATACTGCAGTATAATCGGAACCTTGCGACACTTTCACTTTCGTACGTGCCTCGGTTTATTCAGCAGGTTTGCACCGGTGCTTGATCGACGCGAGTTGTGTTCTGCACGATTCTAAAAATCGGACTACATATGAAGAGTTACGTGTGAGTACGTGTATGTGAGAACGTACATTCGCTCTCCTTCCTCCTATTGTTTTATTTCCCAGCAAAAATTATTCGAGGTAAAAATATACCGATGAAATGATATGTACTTAAGAATCGTAAATTTTATCCATCGATCTACGTTCACAACGATTTCGAATCGTCTTTTACAAATTATAACGAGGTATAGTAAGAATTTTGGAAATTTTTAATCAACTTGCTCTGAAATAGGGAAAATCAGAGCCGAGAATTATTTTAAGCAAAGAGAGGGAAAGAAGTGAGACAGAGAAACCGCCACTTAATGTCTCGAAAATAAGAATAGAAAAAATCAATTAGTAGAAACAAAGAAGAGAGGAGTGAAGAGTGGGGTAAAATTGCAACGCCAGTAACCGCAGTAAGCCGTTTTGTAAAATATAAGTTACGGTTATAGTTGGTATAGCATTTCCGCTAGGTAAATTATTTACGCCACCCGTGGCCATCCAAGACGTCCGAGTAGGTCAAAAACCGTATCCAACATCAAACATCCGCATGTAAACATACAATCGGCGCTAATTTGCTTATAAAACGTATAATAAACCGTGTAAGCCTGTATAAAGCGTAGTGTGAATTTTTATTCAAGATCAGAAATTAAGAAACCAAAAGTCTTCTTTTTTTTTCCTATTTTTTTTTTCGATCATTTTACCCACATGGACGCAAAACAAATATGTGTACGCGAGTGGAGGATATACGAGGACGCATTTCACGGTTCTTGGAGCTCAAGGTGTTCGTCTACGCCTCACCCTCGCCGCCTCTCACCCTCGACTCACGGCTGAGCAGGAAATTGCTCAAACGAGAACAAAAAATACACCTACTTCCGTTCATCCTTGTCTTATATGTACATACCTACATACAGTTCGCGCCGAGTTCTACGTGCGAATAACTTTCGCGCTTTGCCTACTCTTCCTCGGTACCTGCGTATACAACGTCTTAGAATAACAATTCTACTGCGATAACTATCGCGAATACAATTTTCAACTTTTGATATAAAAAAAAAATGAATAAAAAATTGGGTTTTTCTAATTTTTTATAGTTTTATAATTATTATTAGGATTACATACGAAATTCTTTTTACCGTATGTATACAGGTAATGTCTAATTATATCCGTCCTTGGTATAAAGGAAGGCGATTAACTGCGATCCCCGAAAATAATTTAGAAGTATATAGTAGGAGGATGAGGAGATTCGGAAGTTACGCAAACCGAGAGCAGAAATTATTCATTTATTTATGTATGTATATACGACTTGTTTGTAAATATTTGCATAGAAATGTAGACATAGCGCGTATGTATCTATGTATGTATAATACGCTCGGCGAGGCTTGGGTAGTTAGGAACTGTCCATTGTTTTAGATCTCTTGAGTTGCGTATCCGTTCTCGTATACAATAAGAATGAAAAGTAGTATTTCAGAGCGTACGGTTGGGTAAAAAAGAAAAGTGTTTGTCACATTCTTATATCCGTCTTCTTCCCATATCTTTATAATTATTAAATCATATTCAATGAACCGATAATTTTTCATTCATTTCTTTCATCCTTCGCTTTAATTTATTCAATTTTTTTAACAGCTTCCTATAATTTTTTCATCTCTAAACAAAGTCGCGTCGCGATTAGCTTCTATATCCAACGAATTATTATCGCAAGACGTTAATGAAAAGGGAAGGATGCACCGCTCCCTGGTCTCGGGTTACTCGCGAGTCAACGAAAAGTATTAACTTGCCCTATACCTACCTATATACGTATTGTAGGTGTAAGTATATACTATATCACACATACACCTTCGCAGGTTATTATGTGGCCATGTAGGTACATATGTAAACAGAAACGTCAGGTGTGTCGCGTACAGTTTTCCCCAAGCTATAGATGTAGTATTTTATATCGAGGGAACGATTCATCAATGGATACTCCCATTCACTTGGTGCAGCACCGCGTAAGAAACGCGTAACTTTGAGATACACGTGTAACAGATTAGATAGAAACTGCACAGAGCCGGGCATATTATATGCAGGAGGAGCAGACTCACGATTAATACGATGAGAGTCTTATACAATCGCGTTTCGCACAAGAGAAACAAAAAAAAAACTTAATATTCACGATATATAGACTGGTATAAATACACAACAGATAAATGTGTATACATTTTATACTTTTACATTACTGTACGTTATAATATACGATAAAAAACCGGTAAGTTGTTTAATGCACGGAAAGAAGAAATGAATAGAAAAAAAAGCTCGCGTAGAGTTGCGGTAATACATTCTCCGTACCTACCTGCACGCTACGCCTATATGTTTATAGGTATGGGTATATAATGTGTATTTACACACGCCATGAGGATCCACGCGCAACGTAAATGCCGCGAGAGGGACGAGTCAGTGTTGTATCTACGTTCTACACGTCTATATTATATAGGTATAACCACAGTCGCTCGAACATACGCATCCCTACATGCGGTAGAACTGCAGCGGCAGAAATCATTTCAGAGGCCTTATTTCTGTCGCAAAGTTGTTCGACGAAGTCCCCTGACTGAGTGAGGGTGGAACCTACGTATAGAGGAGAGACAGACGCCGACAGACTCTTTTTATTTCTTTTTTTTTTAGTTTATCTCTCCCTCTTTCTCTCTCACTCTTTCGCCGCCTCGCCCTCAGGGATTCGTGCATTCGGTATATGGTGGCGCGTATGGATATATACATGTATACGTGTGGTACGAAGCGGGAGCGCGAGAGACCCTCACCTGTCGCGCACCTGTGTGTTGGGCGCACGATGTTTCCTTTTTTTTCCAATCCGAGGGGTTATTTTATACAGAGAACGAGGAGGTACCAATTTTTCAATGGAATTTTATATCGACTGCACTTCCACGAGGGACGCGGGGGTAGGCTAGACGCATATCTATATTCGGAAAGAGTCCAGTTTTACTTTTTCCGATCGATACATATATGAGCGAAGGATGGTCGAAAACCAGCTGAAATCACATTCGGTCGACGGCGAATCTGTTCAGCTATGACTCTATACTCTACTTTTTATCTTCATGTCTTAGATTTATAGATGGTCAACATTGATCGAGGATGTTATCCGTTATTGTCCGCGAGGATCTATATACTCCCAGTTGGTTCTTTTATACACGTATCTTCTATTTTACGCGAGTCTGGAACTCTGCGGCTAAAAATAAGTGTCTAAAGTTTTGCCGAAGTTATTTTTCAACTGGTTATTGTAGCTGTTATCCTTCTATTACTCGGTTTTTACGTAATCTAAGAATTCAGAAATGAATCTTGTTTGACCAGGTGTTCTACTACTTCGATCCGAAAGTTATAACATAGAATTGAAGATCATTCTCAATCCGCAAGAATTCTAATAAAGATATAAACGCGCGCATTATGTAATCATTTTAGCTGCTAACGAAAGTCAAGTCAAACCAGAAACGAAGAGAAAACAAAAGAAGAAGATTTTAACGCCGCGTGACAAATTACTCGAACGGGACTAAAGATTGATAAAAAAGAGGCGAGAGAAGAGTAAAGGTGAGCGAGGTTCGTCGGTCGTTAAACGTCAATGGATATTAGATATTTACATCCTCCACCTCATATACGCGTAACTCAATTCGTGAATAAAAGGTCGGTTTGACTACGCAGAGTCAAACATTCGTGACAAGGGCAGTATACCTCTTAGAGTCAGGTGTTGTGCCAGACACAACCGTTACCGCCGCCAGCAGAAGCGGCAACCTCGTTCATTTACATTTAAATATTTCTAATTTTTGACCATAGATTCAACCTCCACCTTTCAAGGCGCGATCGCAAAGGCGAATATCAGAATTAGAGACAGAAACGTGATTATTATTTATCACGATTTGAAGATTAAATGAATCTATTAGCATACATACTTACTCCTCGTTGCTTCGATCTGAGAAAATCTCCTCTCGATTGTTTAATCCATACGATAACCAGCTCACTTTTCACACCACGCGACAACGAACTATTATATTAATATTATTATTGTAACTATTTCAGGCAAAACTTTGAGGTTAGATTTTGAAAAGGGTTCGTCGTAACGGACAACAAATAAACTGCACCACGATCCACGGTCCGCAGGATAAATAGATGCACAGAAACAAACTCCCGCACGGCCTGAAGCCGACTCGAGACTCGATCGGCGTCCCGCGCGTCACGTCGTCGAGGTGCGTGTGATATTCTTAGCGCATGCGCGGAGGAGTCGCTCTTCTATGCATATGTGTTGTATGTATGCATATACATATATCATCGGATACAATTTTGACGGCACGCTATTTGTGCTATCATGATTTTTGATCCAGTTATTATTCTATCGCGTGATAGAGTATAATAATATGGATATATTCTGATGCTTTAAGACAGGTTCACGAGAAGAGCGAGGAAACGTTAATAATGAAAATACAAACAGCATTTTAGGAGACTTTATGTTTCGTTTTTCAAACTATCGAACAAACAGCGGTAGACTTCGAATTCTCGAAGGATGAGACCCTGTTTCCAGCGAAAGAATCCTTCGTCATAATAAAGTGAAGAAAATAAATTGTACACGTCTCAAATCCGCTCACGAATATCAATAATCTTTTTCATCTCCAATCCTTTATTCTTATCATTATCATTATTATTTATTACCTTGCTACAGCGACCCGGCAACGTCATCTGTCTATAAATAAGAATTACTTTTCTCGGTCCCTCTATCATCGAAATTCTATGCTAGCCGATCGATCGGTTGAAAGTAGATACTTTGAGGCCAGTGTAATTACCCGGCTTAAACATAATTCGGTTTATAGCCCCCCTGCCCGTAGAGGTGAAAGAATTTCGGAAGAATATCTATCTATTTTCTTAAAATATCGTATTTTATTTAATATTTTAACAGGCGTTTTGTGTTTGTACAATTCACTTGGTTACGTAACTTTTTTAATCTGAGACGTCTCGATTTCGGCGCCACTTTCTTTCCGCAATTCATATATCTGAAATAAATAAATTATTTAGAGAAAATTATCACATAATACCTAGACGTATAGTCCGCCTTTTACCTTTGCTTTAATTCACTTCAATTATATATTTTAGTTTACCTGAATGTATGCTTCTGTCAGCGTAATCATTTGCGGTAGAATTTGCGTAACGTGCAAATCCTGCATTTCGTACCATTGCCCGGTTCCTCTATGTAATACGTGGACCCTATAAGTTCCTTGACCCGGCTCACCGTCGTGAACAATATTCGCTACCAAGTCGTAAGTTGTGTAAGGATGTCTGGCCTTGACTTCGGGCGTTAGAATATCACCGAAATCAACGTTTCTATAATCATTTGTTAAATTAGTTAGTGTACATCATCGCTAGGAGAAATATTTGCCATATTTTTTATTTTCAATCTTTATAAATTTTACATCGACAGAATAAAGAGGCGCGATTGTGTAATGAGAATACAAAACTTACTTGACCGGAAAATTAACGATCGTTGGGTTCTTCTCGACGAAAAATGTATTCTTCGTAAATCTCTGTAAAGAATAATCAACAATTATTATAATGAACGGTAAATTAAAATAGAACTATGCCTCTTTTTCATTAACAATTCGTGATATTTTATTGATTCAATCAAATTTTGTAGATAAAAAATTAAGAAAGCATACCTTGATGTACAAAATGAGGTAAGGTGGTAGTTCGGTGATTTCAAATCTTTTCATGAAATTTTCCTTGTAAGTTTTATACTCCTTTTCGGCAACCGCGTTAAACTTGTTCAGCAATGTGTATAAATTTACCTGTTAAATACAATCGATGAATATTCAATCATCATTGAATGGTTTAAGAAACTGAAATTAATAGATATTCGTTAGCTGGTCTCACCTGTGGGATAATATTCTCCGTAAATTGGTCCTTGAAAAGAGGTGGAGGTGGTAAATCGCAGGTCAAATAAAGGAAGGGACTTTCAGTAACTGTCTCCCCGTACTCAAGAGTGTTGAGAAGTTCACTGCGCTGGCTTTCCTCAAGTTCAAGCGGCGGAATTTTTCGTGTATAAATTCTCATATGACCCAAAAACGTTTTGTAAATAATGCTAGAGTCTTTTTTCTTTGTTCCGTTAAGCGCAAGGTGAAGCGCGTTCAGAAACCAGGATAAAAAATCGACCGGGTCACCTGTAAGGCAAAAAAAAACGTATTAAAAGGCTTCATATTTTTATTGTTTCATTACAATATTGAACAAAAATTTCAGCCTTTTTCGAACCTTGTTCAGTAAACTGGAACCTCTTTTTACTCCATAAAACTACAGCTTGAAGCATTTCGTGCGGGCTAACATGAGCCTTGAAATTCCTAGGATTCCATAACTTTCTCATCAATTCTCCAAATCTTTGGACTAAAAGATACGAGGAATCTCCTGGCGGCCGTTTCACGTGAGAGTAATTGAATTCTCTAAGAAAGAAATCTCTCAACGGTGTTACATGCGATAATGCCTAAAAGAAATTTCACAAACATTTTAACGTGAATCTTTCTTTGAGTATCAAGATTTAGGTATCTAAAATGTTTGCAAATCGTTTAATCTTAATTTGATATGATGAGTTTTGAAGAATTTATACAATGTACATATGTTAACATTGCATGTGGATGAAATGAAATAAATTTACCTGTAATATTACATTGCAGTAATCATTAGCTTTGATATTATTCATGCCCACTATGCCAGGTGAATACATAGAACCATCTATTGCTCTTGATAATTTGTCACTTTTGTCTAGGTAAGCAATTTGCGATTTGTCAAAAGTTGGGTTTAAAACATACTTTATATCGTCGAGGGATGAATCTGAAAATTTGAATCATCTCAGTTGGTAAAATTATTGCTTTTCAAAGCCAATATTATTAGTATCATCGTTAAATTATTGATTTAAGATAGTGGGGAACTGCTTACCAACGATTTCGTAATTGTCTGGTAAACAGTAGAATTTGAGAGTATGAAGATTGAGAAAAACGTGATGACTTTCCGCTACGCTGTGCGTATAGGCATGAGTATTGGTGCCTCTACCTTGAAAATATTTACCGCAAACTAAACAAGCGTAAACGTTGATTCTGGAGAGAGATACAGAACATAATTTCTCAAAATCAAAATCCAGGAATTGACGATTTATCGTATCAAGGTATGGACACAGACGTGGCGCCTCTGTGTTCGACCTATTACAAGATTTTTGATGCCCTGAAAGAAAAATAAATTTTATACGTCACTTAGCTCTAGTGTTTTCATTAAAATTCGAGCTTTTAGGGTCTATTTATGAAGCGTTTAGAGGTTATGTTTAGACTTTAGTTAATAAACTGGTTTTCTCGCCTCATGAATTAATGTTTCATCAATTATTGATGAGAATAGAAGATTTTTTATTGATTAGTAATGAGCAGTAAAAGAAATTATGAATATTAGCTATTAATTGGACTACAAACAACAAAATGCGGGCCGAAAAGCCGGGAACTAGAATTAAAACTATAAAGCAGAACGAAAGAATATATTTGACTCGAAATAAGTTTTTCTTAATTATTAGATATATTCATTTTTATTTAAATCCTAATACTTACCATCGCTTTCATCGTCCGTATCACTTCCATGTTCCACCAATTTTCTTTTTAACCTATTTCCCTGTTTGCTAGACGCCATCTTTCATGCATCCACATTCACTTCGAGTTTCGATATCGATAGTGAAGTGAGATCGACTAAAGTTGAAACCATCAAGAAATCATATATTGGCCGCGCACAGGGTTCGAAATGGTATCGCCATCTCGCGGTCGAATTGACGAACTACTTTTTCTTCGAATATATGTCGCCTTATTATACGTCATCCTTCAAAAGTAGTTCGTCCATTCGACCGCGAGATGACGATACCATTTGGCACCCCGCTGGCGAGACAAGCTGAGCAAGGCCGAACACTGACCTAGAGTAGGGGCACCTGTCGTGGGGTCAGTGTCCCTCAGTGTCCCTCGTGGCGTCAAAGGGTACGTTAGGGGCTGCGTTAACGAGCCACATACTCCGAATTTGTTGATCTGTATGCTGGGAAGCGAATAAAGAAACTCGATCATTTGCAATCGTACATATTTATTGTTAAAAAACAATTATTAATTCTACATAACTCTGACGATGAGTAATATTGTATCGATAACGCTGAAATAAATGACTAGATGTATGCCAATAATCAATTGCTATGTTAGTTTCCAGTTTTCTTTCCCTGTGACTCTTCCTTTCAGGTATCAAATAATTAGCATTAAGTGAATCCTTTCGAAATGAGATTGCTTGTGATGAGGCAGCTGTCTCGTTCAATTCTGGTGTTCATTCGATTCATTCTGCAGGCAATCGTTCGTCCGATTCTGGCAAATGAATAATTCGTAGAACCTAGACTCCGAGAATGATGGCGTATATTAAGCTATACCCAGGATGTCCTAGTCAGAATCTCTTCCTGCCACGAGCATTGCAGTTTGGATCGTCAGCCTTTCCTGCCTTACTCACACGAGACACTCAAATTTTTGGTTAAGGGCATTTAGTCTAAGATTTGTACGAAGTATCCATTCTGGAAATACGGCCTGACCAAACTGAATCATCTGGTGTACTTATACGATCGATTTTTTTAAAAACTAGGTAAGAAAAAGTGAAAACCCGACCTATTTGAGGTGAAATTCTGTATAGGTCTAAAAATCTCGGGTAGTGGGCTTTCACGGTCTTAAGTTCAGAGCTGCAGTAGGTAGACGGATCGTGTGAACACATGTAAGAAAATAAATATAAAGAACGAAAGGAAGGATAATGAGAGTGAAATTTTCTCGCAACATATACATACACATATATACGTATATATGTATAGTAGTGTATCTATTAGTTAATTAACTAAACATATGCACAGTGCACACACACACATTTATATATAAATGTACGTCAATAACATTGAAGTTCTACTTTTTAATTCTAAACATTAATCATTTAGGTATATGTATAACATATTGTATACTTATACTATGTATTAATATTAATAATTACTTATAATTAATATAATTATAATTATAGTTATATGTATATATTTAAATAAAAACTAGACACTCCGCTTATAATTTTAATATATGTACCCACGTATTTACAATAAATATATAGATATATGTATATAATATGTATATATGTATACAGGTGTACATTTTTTATTTTTTTATATATTTTTTTTCAATTTTACTTTTTTTTTTCATTATTAAATGTATAATATGTATATATTACGCTTCGTTATGAAATACTTCGGTTTGGGTCGATCACCATATAATTACATACATATAAGTGTGTACGTAATTTTATTCGACTATCGTTTAATATACATATACGTAATATACATATATAGAGTAATTCTGTGCAGTGAACTGAATTATATATATAGATCATTTCTCTCGGACAGTATAATAATACGAGATGTCAAATTCGAATATGAATCGGGGACAATTTGTCGGGTAAAGGACGGAGAAACC
This sequence comes from Tenthredo distinguenda, assembly GCA_947538915.1. NCBI lineage: Eukaryota > Metazoa > Arthropoda > Insecta > Hymenoptera > Tenthredinidae > Tenthredo > Tenthredo distinguenda. The sequence continues at coordinate 18,100,913 of OX384536.1, read as the reverse complement.
ATGAAAAATTGCCCAGGATTATACTGATCGATGGTTACACGTAGGTATGTGTATAACACTGAACTCGAGAAATCATATATACGCAATGTAATGTAATAAACGGATTACAGAAATTGTAAAATAATTAATCAACGACATTTTGTATTTACGACCTCTGGCAGGGCTTATCATTATTTCTTTTTCTCTTCTTAAAACTTATTCGTTATTCTAATTACATAATTAGTTCCATTAAATATATATATATGTATAGGTATACAAATACAAGGTCCATTTCCCTTAACTTACTTGATACTTACATGAAATGTTTATTTTTTATCATTTTTTTTCATTTTTTTTTAAGAAACACTAATATTACTCGCGTGACAATTATAATGAACTTTCGGCTTTGTTTTTTTTTTTTGTTTTTATTCTCATTTATTCTTCATTCAATCGTAATCGACGTCGAACTCGTGCGATAGACCATGATGCATGTGAATATGGGGTGGCAGGTCGATGGCGCCCCCCAAGCTGCTCCTCTGAAACAATATACAATAATCTAGTATGGTTTTTTCATGTAAAAAGTATTCCTAAACGATAAAAAATACAATTTGTTTACAACATTAAACCACTAGCAGTGCAGATTAATCATTACACTTTACGTTGCAGTTCTACGATCGAATAAAAATCTCATATCTTCATTAATTAGCGTGTATACCATGGAAAAGCATCTGAAATACGGAGAGCATATGTATACGTAGGTATCAGGAAAGAAGGAAATTATGCATTGAATAAACCGAATACTTTTTTCGTAGAGATTCAAAAAACTGGAACCAGGAAAAAAATCGATGAAAATCGGTGCTTTCGTGGTTTAATACATCCTGGAGGGTCGCTTCTGTGGATAATAATTATTAGCATATTTTTTCAATTATTGATCAGAGTATTCAAAGTAATTAGATGTGATTATGAAATCACCTGCGACCTCATCCCATTTATCGGTGTTGTCGTAGGATTATCTGGAGGATAAATACTTCCTCTGTGCGATGAACATTTTTCGCAACTCCGTCTTCTTCTTTTTGAAGAATTGCACCGAAGCGCAAGGCAAAGCTCACGAGCCATTTCGGAACACAATGACTCCTGAGGATTTTGGTTTTGCGGTTGCGTCTGCTGCTGTTGCTGTTGCTGTTGCTGTTGTTGTTGCGTGGCCTGAGGAATCCCCTGCAGAGATCCGGAGCAGGTCGGTGGCGCTGATGGGCGATTCTACACAACGAGAAAAATCTTAATGAACTAAACGAAGTTTATTATAATGAATGAATAAATTTGAATGAATATTATCCGTGCGTTCGTTCAATTTTAGATTATTTGGGCTGAAAATCAGATTCCTAATTTCGAACCCAACGGAAACACTGCGAGATTGGTTAAAAATAATCATATTGATGCATACCTTGTATAATTCGTGCAGGATTGGTCGCTGAAAGGACATGCTCGATCCGGGAGTTCATGCTATATTTTCGGAGGTCTTAAATCCCCGAATGCAGATAATTATTCGGAAGCAAAAATTCCGCAGAATAATCAAGCCTGTTATAATTAAGAGCGAGTAATCCAGTTTTTACTGTTTCTAAACTACGGCAGAATCCCAATACGAGCTACAGCAAATGAAATAAAAATTCGCAACTAACAATAATTATCATGCGTCTAACTCGATCCGATTTTTACAATATAAAGTATTGCTAATAATTATCGTCACCTGTATCATATTGTAACACTTACTCGCTCGGAGGACGACGGTGCGTTTCTTTTGGAGTTGTAGCAGAATTCAAAAATGGCAACAAGCACGGCGAATGCAAGGCCGCAGAGTAGAACAACGAAGACACCACCTGTGGCAGAACATGTTTGCCCATCACTTTATGGCCGAAGCGAAAGCTTGATCTTTTTTAAACCAGAGCTGAGGGAGAATGAAATGCTTCGAAAAGCGGAGTTACTAAGTAAATTTACTCTTCATTCGTATACTCACCTATATTGTCTACTCCAAGAGCGTTGGCTTTACTTTCTTTGCCTTTTTCTGTCCTCATGCAAGTGTCGCCCGGGCTTTTCCACCATTTGTCATAGAGCATTTGTATCTCGCCTTTTTCCTGAAGCTCGAGTATAGCCAGAGATATTTTATCCCTCCATGGAGATCCTGGATTAATTTTAATCAACCGTTATTGAAATGAATTTGAAAATTTGTTTCGTACAGTCGTCGTTAGTCAGAATTTCAAACGCACCCATTGGTGTCGCTATGCCGTATCCCTTGCTGTCCAATAATCCACCGATTTGCGTCAAATTGCAATCTCTCTGCACTATGTAATCCAGCATCGTGGATTCCATCAGAAAGGCATAATCGCCTTGAAGAACTCGTTGGATCCCTTCCTCGTAAGTTGGCACGAAAACCGACGGCTTCTTGTTTTCCATAAATCGCCACATTTTCTTGTAAGTCTCGATCATCGAGTCCTGTAATAAAATACGTAAGTTTTACCCGGGTTTGGACCCGCCGGATCCTCGGAGCCCGGACTCACCCTGAAGAAAGTCATCGTACTTCCGCTCTCAAGAGTTCCGTAAACTATGTCAGTCTGCCCTTCTAAATCCTCCGCGTTCTCAATCGGCGTGATCATCCTTTCGACAGTCAGAAAAGCTGCCAGATTTGCGGTGTAGGATGAGATTATTATCAGTGTAAAAAACCACCAGATTCCACCGACTATTCGCGTGCTGGTAGCCTGTTGGGATTGAGTAGGCAAAGTTTTACGATTTTTAAGTCCGTTTCTTCACTTTTTATTTCATTGGTATCGATTTTTAATTTTTGGTTTGAGGTAAAAGTTTTTTTTTTAATTTATACTCGAATCCGTTTTTCTATCGATTTCGATTTCTTCAGCCACTTTGATAATTTGGCTCCTGATTGATGGTTTAGATTTTAAAAAATACTAAAAATCGTATCGATTTGAAAATTTCTGTCTAAATTTGGTCACAGCGTCGGTATACCTTGGGGTTTAGATCGCTTCCCTGCTGCATGAGGGTCCCAATGGTAAACCAGAAGCTATTAGCCATGGAAAACTGGTTCTCGACGATATCTGGACCAGCGTGACAAGGGTGCGGGTTGTTCCATTCGTAAGGGCTGAAGCGAGCGACGACGAACATCGTTACGGAGACAAGGACGTATGCTGCGAGTACGTAAAGCCAGATCTCTATCGCCAGAGGATTCATAAAGGAAAACAATCGGGCTGGATGGCTCGTAGGGACCTGAGAAATAATGAAACAGAAAATAAAAATGAAGATAATAAAATTTTCAAATTTATTTCAAGCTATTTTTATCACAAGGTTCGTTACGTTCTTCGTTCAGTTCACTGCGCTTCGTATTTTCTCTATAATTGTTAGAATCGCAATTGTACTTAATTATAGTCATTTTTATCTTAAGCACAGTATTATTCGTATCCATTAGACTGCTTGCTGCAGGAAATCGTCTGTTGAGATGCATTAATTCCAATTAATTTTACGACTTGCAATAATCACAATCCGCACGTCCCGCCTCATACCGATTGGTGCAATTACTCGAACTTGTCTTACTCCAGCTACAGACTACTAATTAGAGTAGTTATTACTGGCGAGCGCACCACTCAATCGTATTATACGATATCCTATAGCCGAGAATCTTTTTCGACTTCATTTCGTTCATAGATATGTGAATGTGTAATTATCGGATATAAAATGAACGTATAATTATAACCGAAATTGAATTCGGTAAAGTTATAACTTTGAAACAACGAGAGGTAGAAAAAAGTGAGAAGAACAGGTATTAATCAAAATTAATTGACAAAGGGAGACGTGCGAAAGTTCCGAGGGAGAAAAATATTACGTACCAATATATTTCTCGCTTGAGGGAAAAAAAATCACCCGGCAATTCTCATCGCGTTTAAAGCTGAAATTTAATAATTGTGATCTGACGGTTGTCGATGTGATGAAATAATTCATACTGTCAGCCGATCACCAATCACAGATTCAATATGATAAGTATAGTCGAGAAATCGATCGATTATTATTTCACACGCGATTATTTTCCTCCAAATTTCATGATTTTCGGTCCAATATCCAAACATCGATTAACGAAATCGACAGAGACAGATAGACTGATCAATTTCGAATTCCAATTGTGTAATTGTCCCAGCTAGCAATCCTCGCTGAAGACTAGACTTAGAGAAATCTATACCTGTACCTATACGCGTAGTACAGTCATAGTATACGTGGGTGTAGACTGATTCTGATTGTTATAGGGTAGGTACATGTGTGTATATTCTACCTATATGCATGTATGTACCTGCATATATATCTATACATATACTTGGCTATACCCATTCGAACAATTAGGTCCCCTACGATATCTAGCCATGTAAATTTCGAGCGCAGTACAAAGAGAGGAAGATAAATAGATGGATAGATAGGTAGGCAGATATATAGATAAAGACAGAAACGGAGGTAATAGAATAGAACCACGGACATGATTCGAAAGCTCAAGTTCCTTGAATGGAGATACAAGGATGTAGAAAAAGTGTAAAACATCTAATAAAGAAAAATGAGGAGGATAATATAGATAGAAGGATGAAGGACGATTTACCTGTTCATCGATTTTTTTTTTTTTTTCTCAACAAAGTGAGGAATATCTAGGTTTAGCTCGATGTGTACTTAGGTAGGAATCGAACTTTATGAATTAAGTAAACTTCGTCCCTTGGTTTGACGGACGTCGATGAATATGCGAGCGTGCTAGACGCGGGGTATAAAGTTTAAGATATTAGCTCCGATCGAGCGACCAGTTTGGCCGGGAGAGACGAACGAATATTTAGGTACCATGGTAGGTGGGGAATAAGATCGGTAGAGAATTCCTGCAAGATCGTAGGTAATTGAATGTTCGAAATTAATTTTCCCCAATTCCATAGAGAGGCTGCAGCAGTGGCAGAGGCAGCGGGAGCACCAGCTACTCCCCTACATTTCACGATTCTAATAATCTCGCGATATAGGTATATATATATATAATATAGGTATATACATATATATATACACGTAGATTTCGTCGTGTTCGAAATGCCAAACTATGTACGGAATAAAAACCGTATTCTATAACACACACGTATCTGAACGTTGGAGAAAATACCGAGAACTTAGTACGTTGACCCGCTAATAATCGATGGCCGAGAAAACCTATACGATCACTCGGTAATTGAATAATTCGCTAGGATATAAGACACGGGTATTCTCTAGTGCCAGGAAACATCACGAGGGCTCAATGCAAAGTGTTTTTCCAGACGTTATACTTGTTTAAAAATCGGTCAGTCGGAATCGTATAAATCGAAGAAATTTCAGTTTTTAATTAACGTTTTATCCCGTAATTGATGTGCACTTAGTTCCTTTCACCGCGTCGAAAGAAAAGACACTTTTTTGAAAGCAAATGTTTTAGCTTTCTTTCTCAATAGGTTCCTCATCGGTTTCTCTTCTTTTTTATGAAATTCAATGCTGCAAGGTCTATGTATTGTATGGGATAGCTTTTTACCGGAGAGTATAAGGTATAGGTACGGTGAAGCGAGCAGGGTTGATAATAAAGGGACACTAAAGAAATGAAATAAAAATATCGCTCCGACTCTCGAGCCAATTTCGAATGACAAAGTGCGCTTCAAAGGTGAAGCTTATTCAGGAAGAGTAATTTGAGGGCGAGGAAGAGGCGAGGGCTGTCGTGTTACGACGACTGTAGCAATGGAACGTTCGAACTTAATTGGCGACCGAAATGCGATCTATCTCCAGAACGGGAAAATTGTGATATAAAAATTTCCCGAAGGAAGGAAAACACTCCCGCGCGATATAATTCGCCGGAATAATACACCGTATGCATACCTTGAACAGAATAGAAATTCCTAAGTTCATGAATGGCTTGGTGAAGTCGATCACGCTCTCCCTGGCATAGTTTATCGTCATTGAGCCTACGGCCAGGTCTGCTTTCTGCAAAGGGGAGAAAATGATTATTTGAAAAATCGAAAAGTTTACTTGGTAATCAGAAATCGAAAGAGAGAGAAAAAAAAAGGAAAAAATCATGAAAGGTGCTAATCGGCAGTGAATTTATTTCAGTTTTGTAAACTGGATAATTATTATCTTTCGTTTGATGATAATTTATAGATTTTTAAAGAATTCTTATCCTCTTTTAACCAAAGATTCTCTCGATTCGAGTAATAAATATTCTATTAATTAACTCGGATCATTAATTATTATAGCGAGTTACCAAATCGTTGCTAATTACAGATTAAATTCGAGTTAGCGAGGCTGTTACATCGGCCGTGGCGTTTAATTTCCCTGGTAGAGTAAGGAATCTCATCTTTGATAATAGAGATTAGAATCGATCGTTGTTGTCTCGCAATTTCAACCTCGTAAACTAACTTTGGTGAAGATTCGAGGAGGCGATAAACCGCGAAGAACGCGTCTTGAAGAGACAGAGAAGGCTGCTGGACCGGTGAGATGAGAAACAAACGGTCCGTCGAGATAAACAGAAATCAAAAGGAAAAATCAAACGGCGTTAATGATTGTTTGCGGTCTAGAAATATCCTCCTTTTAATAATTCGCTTTGAAGAAGAGGCGGTGAAAATTGAGGAGCCAGAATATAACGAAGGGTTGTTTTACGCGATGAAATTTTACCCCTTAAAAAACGAGACCCTTCGTTATATTCTTGTATTTTATTCCTTCTGTAATCATTCAGCCGGGCATCTATCAATCGCCTGGTCGAAATTTTCGGATTTTTAATGGGCCGATAAAATTACCCCGAGTCTGACGTATTCCCTGATTCCCTACAGGATTAGAATCTGCATAAAGTTTGGTCGAGGTTTCGGTTCGCGAGATTCGATTTGCTCTATCCCGAGTGAATAATACCTCAAGAGTCCTTTCGCGTCTACCTATATTACGGACTCCGGCGTTGTTAGCTGTCACAGGGGTAGCCCTCTTAAGCAGGTAAAATATAGGCCCTCTTCACCTGTAAATCCGCGATATTTTTCACCCCCCGGACAAAGAACCAAGGATCGCGAAAAGCCGCCCTGAGACCACATGAACAAATGATCATCTGACAGAATTAATACAACTGTCGGGGTTGTTGTTTGGCTCGGAGTACCCAGTGTTAATTTTTTCGTTCAATTTTATGAAAGAATTTCATCCCCCGTTTTTGTTTTCTTATTTTTTTTTCTCTCTCTCCAGACAGTCGGATACCTATAAATTATTTTTTCCTCCCACGCTAGACCGTAAAGAGTTTTGAAGATGAGTATTACCGGTGTTCTTTTCCCTCCTCATTTTCTACCGCTCATCACGGTTTGCTCGTGGTAATTAGTAAGCGTTATAAATCACGGTAAAACATCATTAACTCTTCTCGGTTTTATTTTATCCTGCATTTTTTTACCCGTTATTCTTGGGCAATTTGTCAGCTTGTTTTCAGTCTCTCGGGGTAATCTCGTGCCCGGTTCTTCGATTCCACTCCATTTTTTTTTCCTTCCTTTTACCGAATTTCTGCATTTCATATTTCACGCAATGACACCGCTTCTTTCGCGTCCGTACCTTTCAGGTACGAAATAAACCGCATCCGGCAATCGCGTATGCAAATATATTCTATACACGTGATTGCGACCGACACGGATAGGTGAAAAACGGCAAATTTGAGATATTCCGCGCTCATTGATGTTCAAAAAATTTCATAAATTTCGCGGACCAGCATTCCCTTCTAATTCAACGATTCTAGGGAAACCGTTGATCGATAAAGTGTCTCGAATTTTCCTTTTTGGTTTTCTTTTTTTTCTTTTTTCTTTTTTGTTCAACCGCCTGATCAAATATTAACTTCAACCCTTAATTTGGGGAGCTCTTATATTTTTAAGCGGAACTTTACGCAGATGAATTTTGGACGGACGCCGCGGCACGATGGGCGCGACGCGTATGAAAACGACGGTTAGGTATTTGGTTAACAGGCCCAGAGTACCGAAAGGGTTAAATGTACCGAAACAAGTCGGATATCGCAATATTTCACCGGTAGAAAGTTCACGGTAGAGGGAATTAAGGTAGGTATAAATGAAAGAGAGTATACGTATACGGGACGTTCAGTTTTCCCCTTGGAAAATCTATATCCCTTAGTTTATCAAAGAATATACATGTACGTATATGCGTATCAAATCCGCGCGGATATTTCGACGTCCTTCGTCCGTTCGTTAGATAGCATTAAAGGCAAATCGTGTTTCTGCAATTCAAATTTTGATTCAGAGATCGAGTTGTAAACAGTCGGAATCCTATGCACTACTTGCGTATTGCACGACGCAGTTAGAGACCGCGGCTAACGCATTGCGAATTGCGATGCAAATGGATTCTGGTCCGGTGCACAACTTTGCGCTGCACCGCGCTGTGCAGACGTATACGCGTGTAGTAATTCCACGGAGAGGTAGAGAGAGCCGTTAACTCCTGGCAGAATATACCTAGTGCAAGGGATGAAAGTTATGGGAAAAGAGAGAAAAAAAAAACAAAAAATTCCTCTATTAAAGACTCGACGCGATATGCGAGATAGGAGGAGCTTTCGTGGATCGAGTAAAGGAATATACGGAATTCGGATTTTCTGTTCATTATTTTCCGACTTGTTTTATTTGCTTTCTTAATTAAGGATTTTTCTTTTTTTCATCGCGACTTTTTTCCCTCATTTTTCTTCCCTCCCCTAATTAAGACGGATCTTGCAATCAACCGACTGCCGAGGAGCGGCTCGTCCCGCCCTGGACTGGTCCTGGTACCTTATATTTCGTTGATAAAATATGATATAGCATAACTTTGATCGTCATCACTGCAGATCAATGAATCAGAATTCTTTTCACCGGTCTCATTCCCGGACCGATTTCCTTCACCAGTTTATCTCATCATTCAACGATCGCGAACTAATCCAAGTACAAAGCGCAGACTTTGATCCAATTTTAATTAGCCAATTTCGCCGATCCTCGATCCAAGTCATTCGTTTAACTCTGTAATTAACGGTACCATACCGTCCAACATCTCATTGGTATCTCGCGTTTTTATAACAAATTAACGAGCCAACGACGTTACATTTATCTACATATATGGGCATACGGTGCGAAATTTACTAGGATCAATGTAAAAAGAAAATTAATGCTACTCGTTACTCTGGCCTTGATCGGTACAAGTATAAACACACTCGTTTGATGTTACAAATCGCCAATTCTACGTAAATCGTTGTTATTCTAACTTACCTTAGCCCCGGTTGTATTTGTCAGGGTGGTTTTAGGGGTGGCTTGTATCTGAGCGACGAGAAAGATGGTCATAACTCACCTTGTCCATGAGTTGACGAACGATGCCGTTCCATTCACCAGTTTCGTAGTTGTATACACCGTACTTGCCATCAGGGACAAGTTCGATTCTATAAGTGAAGCCAACCATCTTTGCAATCTCTTTTAAAAGATCGATGCAGAATCCCTCGTACCTATCGTTCCCGGTTAGGTTACCCTGCGCCCCAAGCATCACGTATGGCTGCTCCTACGGGGATCAGAAGAAAGGACTCCTGCAGGACACGAGCCAGAGGTGGAATACTATTTCGGAAAACTGGAATAGCCGCGACAGGGAAACAGCCCCCAAATTTTCAACGAATGAAAAAAAGAGAAAAGAAACAAACGCAAAATTTTCGCTAGACGACGATTCACCTACTGCAATTCAAATCTCGACTTATTCCGTTGATTCCAATACGGAAAATCGATCCAATATAGCTGACAGTGAGTACGCAGGTCTATATATAATATATTGTATACATAAATGTGTGTAGGTGATGTAATGGCACGTGGCAGTTAAACTGTACTATGTAACACTCGTGAATCTACTTCAGCTGAGAATGAGGCAAAGCCAGGTTTGGTTCAAAGGTTAAACTATGATCGTAACCTACAGAGGATGGTGAGCATATGAGGTACGAGGTGTGGGTGGTATTTGTTAAGGTGTGTAGCTTTTGATTATACGAAAAATAAATGAGAATGAAAAATTAAACAAACCAAATCATACATGTCGCATGAGTTCATTGACGATGCCGTTCCATTCACCAGTTTCTGGATCCTTGGCACCGTACTTCCGATCCGGAACTAGCTCCATACGATAAGAAAATCCGACCTCCTTCGCCACCACCTCAAGCAGGTCAATGCAAAACCCATAAAAACGGGAATTGCCCGTATAGTTTTTCTCGTAATGCATCATTACGTACGGGGTCTCCTGTGCAGGTGATGCGGGCGACGAGGGTGCCGAGGATGACGAGGGTCACAAGGGTGAATTGGTGTATTTCGTTCGTTCGTTAGTGTTCGGGGGAAGAGAAGAGAAGAGAAGAGAGGTCGACACGTCATGCAAAACAAAGGTTAATCGTTACACAGTCAGTTCAAATGTAAAGAATTCGTTACCCTATTTTTCGCATCCCTATCGCCTACCCTTTACACCATTTACGCAATCGAAATGCCCACGTATCTACCGTAAAAATTCAATGTTTGAAGACCTCCCGCATTCAAAATCCATATTTACTCACAACCTGTTTCAGGATTCTGCAGGTCAAGTCTTTGACCAGTTTTGAAACTCACTACCCCCTTTTTGAAACGTAAAGCTTATCAATTCAACGCGGATGAAAATTTTATCCGTAGGGGTTTGTATCTTCAAATAATGACGTGTGAGATGAATATGAGGGTGGATGCGGAGAAGGTAGAGAAAGACGACTAATTGTCTTCAATTATTCTTTCGTGAAATAATAATTGAGGAGATTATACCGGCGGCAGTTAATTGGCTTTGACTTTTTTTCTCTCTTTATAAATAGTATTCCTCAGCTGAGTTTGATTTAATATTATTTAACGAACGATTAACCACATCCATCTCCCATGTAGCGTAGAATCGCCGAGTGGAATCAACTGGAGCGTTTTGTTTTAATTAAAAATCGGACAATTAATTTCTTCTGGTGATCATGGACGACGGGGATACAAAATATCGCCTCTAGTTTTTTTCCCCTTTTTCTTTTTTGGTCGCCATCGAAATGCACTTCGATGAAATTGAGTCCGTATTATAATAATTGAAAAATTGAAACGGTCATGAATAATTTACTGCCCATATACTCCAGCGAATGCATTATTCTATTAGCCGGTTTTTTTTTTTTTTTTTTTTCGACGCACACGTCGACGTGTGACGATATGGGCCCTTTGAAAAAGCAATCGGTTCTACGAGATAAACTAGTTTTCCATTCGGCGAGCGTGACGTATGTAGATATCGCTCGCTACAAGCCACGTATTCATGATCCAATTGAACCGTTTTCAAATTAGAGCTCCGAAAAAGCGAATAAAATTCTACGTATACGTAGTTCTACGACCCACGCTAATTTCAATATTTAATCAAAGAGTCCCAAGGATCCAAACCCCCAATTTTTTGAAAATGAAGAAGGGGATCGAATGAAAAAGAAAAAAAGGAAAAAAGAAAAGGAAAAGGGATTCGCTACTAATTAGATCGCGTCAACTAAAAACTTGATGCATAAAACTTTATTCAAAGTATCAATTCAGATATCCATGAGCGACTGTAGTTCATTATTGCTGTACCGCTCGTAAAAGTTTCGTTGCAATTTCTCGGTCCTTAAATTACCCATCTAGTAAAAAGTTATATATGCAGGTAAGTCGTGAGAAATGATTGTACGGGCGTATAAAAAAGTGAAGAAAAAAAAAAATGAAAAAAAATGTAAAGTTCTATTCAATCTTCGGCGTGCTGTATCTGCCGACAATCTTATGCGGTAGGAGGTATCGAATATCGATTGTATAGTGCCGTTTGAACTGTGCAGTGATTCGATATGCGCGTTATATGTATAGCGTAGGTATAATGCGGAAGGAAGAAGGTATTATCGGGTTTCTGTTAAACTGAATTGTATCTGCCTGCAGGCACCATTATTCGCAATCCTAAAGATAATCGCTGCTGTGTTGCCAGGGCCAATAACGATGATTTATAGTCTGCACCTTCGACACGTGGAAAAATACGATATCAGTTTCGGAAAACGTTTCGCATTAATTAACCGAACGTGTATTGTATTATACCTATATTACGCGGGCGAATTGGTGCTCAATTTTTTCGATTACAATTTTCGTACAAAAGGGGAAGCTGAGGGGTGGGCGAAAATTTAAATGGGACATGGCCAATTCAGTTAGGTCGGGCCCGGGTTCTCGGGCTTGAGTTAAATTCGTGTGTCGGAGGCGCTGTGTTGCTGAGTGGTAAAACGGGCGGCTCCTATTATCCTAGGGGATGATTTCCCCGGGGCTGGTATAGGTACATACAACCACCGGCCTTAACCTTCGCCTTTACTTTTACCTTTGCCTTTGCCTCCGCTTTTCCCTTTGCCTTTGCCTCTGCCTTTGCCTTTACTTTCTGACTTAATGCCGATTCGTTGGAAATAAATTTATATACGAGGATTTCGTCCGTTTTAAGTAATTGATCGATGAGGAGCCCTGCCTGAGGGATCGGCTCAACGAAAATCGTCCTCGTTCTCATCTTTGTCTTTCGGTCGTTGCTGTAGACAATTTTTTTTCTTATTCCCCGATTCCCAAGAATTCGTACGGTTAAATAAACATCAATCAACTTTTAGATAACCCTTGGCAGCAGCGAGGGAAGCGACAAAAAAAATTAAAAAATGAGAAAGCCAGCGCACCACAGCTGCAGTACCCATTTTTCTCAAATTTATATAAGGGAGTGAGTACATAAATTGATTAACGGATGATATTTTTTTCTTCTTTCTTCTCGTCTAAAAAAGTCATTCTTCAATTCACTCCATCCCCGGCTAAGTATATGCCTATCATTTGATCGAAGAAAGTATAAATTTGCAGGGCGGAATCGTCGTCCGCGTTACTAAGAAAATTCGTCGGTATATCGCGACAGTGGCGAAGATCTGTAGTCACGTTTTGTTACAAAGGGTGTAGAGAAAATCGGAGCTAAGTTTTATCTCGTATTATCGAGGAACCGGAGAAACGCGTGAATAGAAAAAAAAAAGAAAAAAAAATAAGATGTATGTACATATATTTGGAGATTTGACGCCGCGGGGTCTTCTTACCAGAATCGTGATTACGATCAGCGTCACGTTGGCAATTCCTGGCTCAAAGAAAGCTGCCCTGTCTGTGACGTTGACGCCTGCACCTGGCCGCCATTCTCCCACCTGTGAATGACGATTTTATAATTTGAAAAAGGGACGAGGTTCGAGCTTGACTCTGATAAAAAAAAAAAAAAAAGGGAGGAAAAAGGTCCAACTTTGAAGGTAAATAATAATACATATGTTCGCGTGATCGGTTTTCGTACCTTGACAAGCGAGTGTTGTTTGAGCTTTAGTAAATCGAGTTTGAACTGGATTCGTCGACCTTCTTTGAACTCTATCGGTCCAGATATCCCCTTGAGTTCTACCTGAAATAGGGAATAATATTTGGTTCAAAGTGTGAATAAAAAATTGAAACTTTTTAACGGTATCTAGTACACGTCGAGGATTACAAGCCCGTAAACTAGCAGCTTTCGCCTTTCGGACCGAAGTTTACAGCCGAAGGTATAGGTGTTAGAAGAGAAGAGAAAAGGAAATAAAGTACATCGCAAGAGGCGATATCGACGTCGTTAAATATCTTTATTCTTATGCCAGGTGGGTTTTTATAACGGTAACAGACCCAGGTTGATGCATAAGTAAAATTTCTTACACCCTTTATGACCCTATCGAAAGACATTGTTACGTTATTCTATAATTGTCAGCAGGAGGGTTGAAAGAATTAAAGAAAGAAAGAGAGAAATAAAGAAATAAAGACTCTCGAAGATATTATGGAATTACGGCTAGTTAAGGGTCGTTAAATTTATTCCAGGACATAAAGTTATAACAGGGTTATAATCGAAAGTCGATAGGTTCGACGAATCTCGAGTGAGTGAGCGAAGACGCGAGAATAACTTTGTTTAGAATTTCAGTTGTGTTCTGAATTTCGTAGGGGTTGAAATTCGCCACATAATATGCGCGAGTTTAGTCGTATAATTTGGGGAAAAGTTTCGGCTACGTGATTATCCATATATCCATGTAAACGTCTGTGTATTTACATTTAGGAATTACGTCGAGTGTGCAAGCGACGCCTTAGAGTCACGTGCGATAAGTTTTTAGGTGGGTACCTAAATCCGCAGGAAGTTGACCATTAAACTGGCTTTCCTTGTTCCTTGAGGATGGCGTTAAAGCTACGTGATTACATTTCGCGTGTCCGACTCACCGCGACCCACCCCTGAAATAAAACGTCCTTTAAAAAAAAAAAAGAAAACGAAGGAAGAAGATTTTCCTCGGTACCTGCACCGACTCTTCAAATGAATTTCAGGGAATTTCAGGGAATTTCTTACTATTCCAGACCCCGTTACAGTCAGACGATAAATTGTATCGATCTTTTCGATTTCAACGTATCACATCCTTCTGCACGTTTCGCTTGCCAAACCCCGGGGCTATAATTCCCCGTCATTCTCATTAGCGAAATTTTCTTCCTCGTTAATAAACCGCGAGCAAAATCGTAGCTGAAATCCGTCTTAGCTTTGTACCATCCCCAACGGAGAATATCGTATATTTGTTTTCCGTATTTTATTCCTCCATTTTATCTAGCGATTCTTTTATTCTCTTTCACGCCGTTTCGGAATACCGAAGTAGAGGGTTTCAAACGTTATTTAAAGGTCGCCAGGTGATCCTCCCTGCAGAGGGATGAACGCAAGAGTTGACCGGCCGCATTATGGCGTGAAATCTGATCGTTCGTTTTACGGTCGAAAAACTCTCGAGAAAAAGTAGGAACGAGATGAAGAAATTTCAACGAGAAAATCCGGAGGGTCTATGCATCGAGTCTTCTTTCGTATTAGTCCAAGAAAAAATAAAAAATAAAAAATCCTTCGCGCCACAGAGAATTTCAGCATATTTTACTGTTTTTACCTAAATTTAAGAGGTTGGCTTTCGCATACGACGGGATAACGTCGACGACGTCTCGTCGAATTTTATTTTTATTTTCCTTTTTTATTCGAACTTTCGCAGTGATACAGGTATACGAATCGCGGATACATGTTCCGCGCGTCGAATACTCTTATTTGAATTTATTTCACAGTTCAGTCGGGTTCACCGAACACGCTTTATATATATCGGCACGTAGGTATACGTTGGGAAGAAGTGTGACGTCGATTAAAAAATCTATTGAAATTTATTAATTCGAGGGGTATAAATCCGGGTTATTTAATAAACAGAAGTCACCGAGATTAATTGATCGCCGAATACCTCGGACAATTATTACTCGAATTTAAGGGAGACAATAGAGGATAATAAAATGTCTACTCGAAAACAAATTAACACCAGTGACACAATGGCGTATATTTGCGATTTTCTCTGTTTTTAGTAGAGACCGAGATAGAAAGGGATGAAAAAAGTACTGGGCGTGGTCACTAGTTGGTCGAGTGGCGTTAAAAGTGACGGGATGTTCAGCCGGGTATAAGGGGTGGGTTTCATACATCACCAAAGGATTTATGCCCAGCTTCTGCCCGCGACAGTTTCGCGGCCGTTAATCACCGTATTAAAATGAACAACTCTGCATTCGACCTCAAGTAACGTAGGGATAAAATTTTCACCCACATCCCCTATTCCTGTTCTTAGTTCAATTCCCGTGAAGAAAAAACGCCGCGTCCTTGCTCCGTTCTTACCTCGATCTCAGTTTCGCAAATTTCTTCAAATGCTTTTCTATCCGCACCCCGAAAACTGACCGGGACACGCTTCCTCCCCAGAATCGTCTAATGGATCACGAACGGATATCTTTCGCGTTTAAAAGTAAAAAGTGGAAACGAAAGGGTCCCGCGATTCCGGATACCGTTCATCTGGCACTGGACCAATTCGTAGGTTCCGATCGCTTCGCTACGCGTTTCTTTCCCTCGATTTATATACCGCTGTTCACACTCTAGTCAAATCGACGCCTGCGTTTACAGTGGGGTGGATTATACCTACTCGGCTCTGCGATGTCTGAACAAGCCGGGAAGTCAGTGTCTTAAACAATCCTGTAGTACAATCCCATCGTTATTTACGCACCTTTAAACCACCCCGTGTCCACTGCAGAATTATACTCACTGAGTTTATGTAGTTGATGAGGGAAAGCCCACCGTCCCAGGGGTGCTCTAGCTCGCAGGATAAATTCGCTGGACGAAGGGCGTGCGACTGTTCCAGGGTCCTTAGGCCGACTGCAAACACCTGAACGCTGTCGTACATCAGGGCGGGTTCAGCCTGTAAATTCCGACAATTAGGGTTCGTCGTCGTCAATTATATGACCAGGATCAGCCATCTAAATTTCAGACTCTCGGCTTCTCCAGGTGTATATCTTCTCGTATCTGTTATACTCGGTGTACGCTTACAAAGCTCTCCGTGTCTTTGTATGAGACTGATACCTACATATCGCCAGAAATTTTGGTCAACCCTATCGTCAAGGGTTGTGCGAAAAGCGTCAATTAAAAACACCCCACGGCGACGCCATTTAATGATCGAGGGTGGCGCGAAGGATCGAATGAATGACCCATATTGTTCGGTCAAAATTATGGGGCTCGAAGGGAGCCTGACAGCTACAGGCTTGACCAGAAGTACGTTTTTGATTGAAAACAAAAATTTTTTATTTCTCTTCATAACAGGTGAAACCCTCAAAATTCGCTAATCGAGTTTAGCGACGAATTGATTCCGACAAGAAACTTGAAATCCTCGAAATATCGTGACTGTAAAATTCTTATTTCCTCCTGCGATCTCGAGCAGGAAGAGTTTTCGATAGGCGAGGGTGGGCGTGCGACTTTAGCCCTTAGAAAGGTAAACACATCCCTGGGCATCCCCGTCGCTATAATATTAAAAATCGTGTCAATATTTCGTCGGATAAATGATGCACTTAGGATTGCACATGCAAATACGTTCCCGTGTACACGCATGTCCCGAGATCAGAGCTGCACCCCCACATATACGTGTACTCATATGTGTCTTCAGACGAGTGTCGTAAAGGTACATATCGCCTTAGCAACGCGAACCGCAAAACGACAGACTCCAAAGTACCTGGTGCCAGACGTTATCTCTCTGTACCTAACTCAGGTGTATATCCAACGATATTTGAATCCGCGTAGGTAGATACGAGTATAAACTCGTACGGTATGACATCTGTCGCGAGTACACACACGCTCGTTCACATACCTATGTACACGACATATAGAAATAAATTGAATTTCTTTTCCTCGTTCCGTAACGAAATTTTCAAACCTCGTATAAAACCAGAGCACATTATTTTATTATCCTTCTTCATCCCTCAGACCTTATATATTATACCAGAAGCTAGAGGGTCGCATGATCAGATGGAGAGCAACGTGACGCTGCGAGACGCCGTTGGGTGGTGTAACTTTAGACCACCTTTAATTACCTAGGATGTGTATAACAGGGGTGTTGTTACTAGGTGGACAACACATACTGTTAAGGGTCGGCGTAGAAACACGGAGTTTGTTGCTCGTTTAAGTAACTAGAACGTTGGGACCCGACGGTTGACTCAGGGTGGTTTACCGCACCCTGTACGTACGTCGACATCCTTGATTCTCCGTAGGAGAGGGTAGGGCGTCGCCTGGATCTGTTATATTATATAACTTGGTAGAGGAAGGGCGTAAAATAGATGAGAATAATGAAAGTTTAAGGGAAAATTGAAAGTTTCGAAACAATTAGGGGTATAATTCCGAGTAAATACCTCGTTTGTTTTTAGTTATTCAATTTATTTCACAAATTAGATTCTAGGCTTTCCTTCCGATAAATCTCTCGCCTCGCTTTTCACCGAATTGAATCTGAATCGAGTTTGATGATTCGGTAAATTAGGATTAATTCCGACCGAATTTAAAATCCGAGTTTTCCGCAGGCCAAGGTGCCAGGTCTACGTGTATTTTATATTTTCACAGTTTACCTTCGAGAAGTACTCACTTTTACCTGAAGGCACTGGAAAGGTAGAACGATTAAATTTGGATTTGGAGAGATGCTGCAGTTGTCAGTCGCCGAAAACGGTTAGGATTTAGGAGTTATTGCCCCTCGGGATGAAAATTTATTCAAGAGATTTCAGAAATTCTGAGATATCTGAATTTAGGAGGCCCGAAAACGCCTTCGGTGCGTTCTGCACGCGCTTGTTCACGCTCTGTTATTTATCTTTAGCTTAACTCAAACGTTGGCAAAGATTTACAGTGCGGAAACATGACAGAATTTGGTCCGAGTTATGAAAACCGACTCTAAATCTTGTCAGCTTTAGACACCATTTTTCCCTTTTTGTTTTTAAATAAAATTTCTGATAAATATACGAATTATATTAAAACCTCTCACACCCCATTTGTTTGATTTCAATTTCCAGATTCTTCGATTCATTTCTTACCCCGAGAGTCATGACCCGATACGTACCTATCCTACGATCCTCGGAATATTTTATCAGCCGATTCAAACGAGTTTCAATATTTCTGCTCCGACAGCTTGACATTTCCATATTTGCATATTTGCATTTAGAGGCTGGTATTCGGTGGTACCAGAAATTGTGACAATGTCATATCGGCGATATCGGTGTTTCCGAGTCATTGACGTCGTTGATATTTTTCATAATAAAGAATCGCATATTTCCTCTCAGTATTCGAATCACGCGATGCTTCGTTAATTCCATTTCTCTTATTCTCCTCGAATAATTTACCACGAAATTTTCACAACGAATAATTCGATAGTTTAAACATTGAATTTGTCCCGACGTTTAAAGCGAGTTAGTTACAGTTTACTGCATCAAAAATGGTATTCAATCTTTCGTAAATGTTAATCGAGTTTAGGTGGGTAGTTTTCCACAAAACTCGATAATTTCAGTCCTCTATAGTTCGTCATACCTATATCTATACGTAGGTCACTCTAGCGAGGCTCCCTAATGGCAGAAATTTACATCGATATGAATAATACAAGTACCTTCGAGGACACCGCACTTCCACTCTTCGCTCGGCACCAGTTAACGGCTTAATGACTAGCTGTCAGTTTCACTGTGAAATTAAGAGCGAAGATATTTCCGGTTTTATAAAACGATTGATAATAATTATTCGCCGATTATTAGCACGCAGGGTCTTATTTCTTTGAAAATTACAATTTTCTTCATTAAAACATTAGCCTCCTGCATACGTACGTAATATGCTTGAAAAGAGACGGGAGCACGATATGTAGCAATGAGAAATATCTACCGGGCTAAGGCTGATATCATGTGGGAAAGTCCCACACTGTCGTTAAAATTTGCTTTTATTTCCATCTCGTGCATATAGATAACATCATTAGCATTTAAAACGCAATGAAAGTATAAGAACGAAGATTTCCTCGAGAGTAAATTTCGTATTTTTAAATCTCGTAACTCTTGGGTACGGGATAGGATGTATGTACGGCAACACCTCGCTTTTTCGTCGCAGTAAAACTTTTCATCAATCTTTTTAACGTTATTTTAAGAATTTCGCTTTCCACTGTCGCGTAAAGAAAAGTTTTCGCATTATTAACAAAGACGTGAAAAATTACGCTGTAAGCAATCAATTTTACGTCGAAAGAAAAAAAGAAAACTTTTCTTCGTCTTCCCTTTCGGATAATCAAGCGATGAGACTGTAACACGATTAGATTTACCTAATTCAAACAAAGAAAAAAGCGCAAGAAAAATAATTCCAACGGATATCTGATATGAAATATAAATATATTCGTGTACGAAAAATGGAAATTTCTACGCGGAATTGTCTGTCTCTCGTTTCCTATACGGGACGTCATTATAAACGTCGTCGCGTCTCGTCGAGGGTGATAATAATAATCAGGAGAAAAATTCAAAGCAAAAAACAAAAAAAAAAAAATAGAACAGATGTATAGAAAAGAAGAAAATGGAAAAAAATTCTGAGGGAAATGAACCCGGCGTAACAGAAAGCGACAGAGACGCCGAGAAGATTTGGAAGCTGCAGTAGCGGCAGCAGGAGCAGCATGGTATCGACATATCGTGGTAACGTTGCGTTTGATTCACGATTTGAGCGACGACGAGACGGTGAACTATCTAGGGGTTGAAAGCCAGAGGCTGGAAGGTGGAAAAAAGAAGAAATAATAATAATAATAAAGAAAAAGGAAAAAAGAATAAAAAATAAAAAACCGGTGGCGAGAGTTGCCACGTGACAAATAAAATAATAAAACCCATCGAGTGAGAGATATCGCGTTGATTTATGTACCGAATGTTAAAGGTTACCCGCTAAAACTGTAATTCCATGATTCAGTACGACGTATGGAAGGCAAAAGCACGAGTACCTAGCTACCTACCTACCCCCTATCTCTACGTAACCTTTTTACCTTCTTCTACATTCGTATTACGTAGGTAAAAATCAACCCGGGCATTCCGTTTTAGTCAGGAATTTGCAAAATTGTTAAAAGGTGAATTTTTCCATCCTGTCGAATAGCCGGAAATCGAATCGGACGACGTGGCATTTTAATTCTTCTCTTTTCAACTCTAGTTCGACACGTTCAGATCAATCTACCCTTAGGGGCGACCTGGACTTACCTGGTGGAACTACTGAAACATTTATATACGAACGTTGAATCAATTCGATTTTATACTTAGGGTAAAACGTGTATATATATAGGGAACTAAAAGCTTCCCTCGAGACTGAAACAAAACGGTGGTATCCATCCTCCGAGTTGGACATGGAATGAATTAATCGCATTCTTGCGGCGGAGAGGGTGAAAAATTTCTTCTTATTTTTTCTTTTTTTTTTTTTTTCTTCCTCTTTCGACTCAAAATGTTTGCGGAAAGTTACCGAAGGTGAGACTGAAGGTAGTGGAAAACCTTAAGTTAGAAGGGACGTACCCGAATGCAGGCGGAAGAATCCAGGATAGGAAAATCAGTATGCGACTCGAGTTTCCACGCCTCTGTAACTCGTGTGTGTTATTCTTTTCTTTTCTCACGTTTTCCTCATCTTTTCACCTCTCGCTACCCTACATCCCACCGAGAGTCCCTAGCGTTACAACTTCGTTCTCTCCCTCTAGCCTGGGACTTATCTTTATCTCTTTTTCCCCACTTGGTGGGTGTTTCTTTTTTTTTTTGCTCTATTTTCGTATTCTTTTCCTTTTTCTTCTTCATTTTTTTTAACGCGTTTAAGACCAGACAAACCCCTCTCAGTTTATCCCTCGAATATTTCGACGGGATGCAACGCTGTATTGGGAAATTGTGAAAAATTGAAAGATTTTCTAGTGAAAAAAAGGGGTGGATAGGTATGCGATTTCATTTAATTCCAACGTTCGTCGAAGAGGGATGGAAAAATTTATGAACAACTGTTTGTTGCAGCTGGTTATCGCCACGTCGAAAACGCGGAAGAGTTATCCATCAATAAATAGGAAAACAACTGGAACGAATCAAACCGTTCAAACAGACAGCTAGTCGTACCCGAAATACAGAGCAGAGGATCAATTCGTACATACGTACACCTACATTCGATTCATGTTTTTCGTTTAAATCATGATTTTTTCAATCCTTGGTACACGCGGTAACGCGCGTGACGTATGGACCGCATTTTCTCATGCGTGTATGCATTTATGTATACGACAGCAATTGGATCGGACAGTCATCACGGCTAGTTTTAATTCCATGCTAAAATTTTCACGCTTTTCCATCGGCAAAATAAACTGCAGTCAATTTATCCCGCGATTTATTTTTTCCCTCAATTTTTTATTTTTTCTTCTCTCACACACGTAATCGTAAGAATCTGGATTACGTCTTCGCCATACGCTTACGGGGGTGCAGATCCCGTTCGATGATCGTACAGAGCCGCGCGTATAATCAAAGGAAATATTGCCAGCGGCGAGTTACAGAATTTTAACAAGCTCCGCTCGGAATGGCCGAATTTACATTTCTTAATCCACCCCAATTAAAACAATTTTCTTTGGAATGCTTAATTGGTACAATTAGGACGTTCGCTAGGGCAATGCCGAGTTCAGCCAAAGTGGCTCGGTACAAACGCCTGAACCGATCTAACAGCTCTCTTAGTCTGTCGCTAGAATTTCTCATCGACTATTTCATAGCCTTACTGACAGCAGAGCTAGCTGATTCCGCTCTAGAATATATCAACGAGTTTTTGGACCGAATGAGGTAGAAAATTTGGCAAAAATTGTGGAATCATAAATATACATTGCGTAAGGAGATATATATCTTCTCGTCGAGTTGTTTAATCCCATAAACTCGGACTGTATGAGCGGTATATCGAGTCTTCTATTTTTCATAAAATTTTCCTCAACTTTGAACGCGGTTACTTCACCTGGATCCATAAAATAATACGGGAAATATAAGTTCGGTACCGTTGAATGAATATATACGAAAACGTTGTGGAAAAGTATAGAAAGTAGCACGAGTCTCGGTCGGCTTGGCGTGCATCCATTCGTCGATGTCTTCATTGAGGAGGAAATCGAGCTTTTTGAGACTGCAGGAGAAGCGAGGGAGGCAAAATACGAGTCGTGAATAATTGCGAACCGAATATTATCGACGACTTACTTGAATAACTCGAGATTTATTCAGTATCGTGTTTCCGGCGAGTTGAAATTTCTCCATGTCTCTCAAGACGCCTCTGACTCCTACGTCGTCCGCATCTACCAAACGAAACGCCGTCATGTTCACAAAGTTATACTTAAAATCCTCCAGGTCAAAGGTTTCGATATCCTGAAAAACAGAAAAAACAATTTCGATCACTCGCTCCTCGTTTCGATAAAAATACCCCACAGAGTGAAAATCTCATCATTTTTACTCACAAAAGTAGCGAATAGATAGTGATAGTTGTAGTCGTTCATTTGTAGCTGTAAAATCTGCAAAAAATGAGTGAAATGAATGAACAAATTTATGGCTGATCGGTTTTAAGGATCGAGTAAAGCAGTGGCCCAAAGATCAAGTTGCAAGTTGGGACGTTTGACTAATTGCTAGGGGTTTAACTTTGCTCTGGTTTAGTTTAGGGTCGTTTAAGGTTTGGTTAGGGCAAGCAGGTTTACCGTTCGTAGAAAGTGATGCATGTGCTGGGGTTTAGTGTCCACAACCAGATTGCGAATCTCTTTGGTCTTGATCTCGGTAAGGACTTGCCTATAAGACTCTGGGTCCGCTTGTCTCAGATGTATCTCCATCTCCTTGGATCTAGGCGTTCGCACCAATTCTCTCAGCTTCACAAGTCCTGGAACAGAAACCGCGGAATCGAAACGTTTAAGGGTATACAACGAATGTCGGTTGTAGAACAGTGACTGACCATTGATCAAAATTTACTTCCACTTCTGCAAACCAACAAAAAAATAAAAATAAAAATGACTTGTGATATCCAGAGGCAATGAGAAGAGTTTTTCAAGACCGGCGAGAGACTGCAGGACCTCGTTAACGTTCCGTATTACATGAAGAGGTGGGTTGTTAAATTTCGATCGATAGGGTCTATTATCGTTCGAAAAATGTCAGCAGAAATAGAAAAAGCTTAGAAGTTCGTTGTAGGAGAATAAGAAGAAAAAACGTTGCTTTGAAAACGGCGCGTGTAACTTCGCACGCAACACGTGGATACATACGGAGTCCCATACATTTTTCTCCGTACACATATATAGATTCCACTTATATAAAAATCGCAGGTACCGTGATTCGTCAGCTATTTTCGTTTTTCCTTCCAGCTCGCCAAGACCTCGAGTTTCAGGGATGGCAGGTGGCGAAGGCAGTCCGTAATAACGGCTATAGAGATAGAAGGGATGCTGGGCTGCTGCCGGGATCCGTGGGTATTTTTATGGGATAACGTATAGAATCCGCAGTACTCGCAAGGGACTCGTATCTCTATTTCTTTCTCTCTCTCTCTCTCGAGGAAAATTTTGCCAATGGTATAGATATGGCTATACAGATATACGTATCCTTACCCGATTAAGTAATGCCCCCCGCTTGGACGCAACATATACTAGCATTTCCTCAATATATTTGCAATATTGTTAATTCATATCTCGTCGTCGTTCAATATTTATTTACCTGTACAAAAACGGTAGATTTATGTACAACGCCATTCGTTCATTTGTATATCCGCACATGTGTGATATGTAGGTATAGGTGTTATCAGGTATATGTGTTAAACGAATCACTTTCCTCGTGATAGGTGGTACATACGTTTATATTATTTATAGGCAGAGAACGTTGGGAAAAGCGTATCGGTTAGAATCCTCGCTACACGGTCCATTGGTCTTTTTATCGTGACGTGGAATGATCGATTGAGCCTCGATAACGATGAACCTCAAGTCTGGCTGCACACCAATTGTTCCAATACTGCCGGAAGGCTCTGTGTCTACGAACTTCCCCCGAAGAACAAGACACCCGGGTGTGTTCAATGATACCGAAGACACCGAGGTTACAGCTTCCGAGCCGATCGAAGTGTGATAAAAACTTCTCAAAATTTCACTGTGTTGAGATTAATGACGTGCGATAGTTTTTTTTGTCTCTTTTTATACTTTACAGTTTTGGATTAAAAGTTGGAAAAATTTCAAAGGGTCGTTCTGATTTTTTAACGAGGAAAAGTTACGTACCGAATTTTTTTCTTTTTTTTTTCTTTTCGTTCTTGTTTTTTGGCGATAAAATGTTTACCGAAAACATTCGGTATTAGTCTGGTGTAATCAGGGATCGTTGATACAACGCAGAGGGTTGGTTACGTGGCGTGGTAGGTACGAGGGGCAGCGATTGCCGAAATGCTGACTGACTGATGGATCATAAAACGTGAATCGCGTCGTGCAGCTATAAATTGCGATATTATTTTCGTCTGAGAATTCGCGTGGTTTCGATCGGTTTATAAGCATCGTATCGTACCGTTTCTTTATACCATAAAACCGTCTTCGGATAAATTCCTATAAATTATTAGCCATTAAAGTCGTCGACACTCTGCGGCAAATTACCTGGTGTGTTTAACATCGGACGTTTATTTTTAAACGCTGGTTTCTCGATCGATCATTACGCTCGAGGTCTTGAAAATAATCCGGGATCAATCAGCGGGCGAAGAATAACCGAGAGAAAATATCGATCAATTATT
Source organism: Tenthredo distinguenda (assembly GCA_947538915.1). Taxonomy (NCBI): domain Eukaryota; kingdom Metazoa; phylum Arthropoda; class Insecta; order Hymenoptera; family Tenthredinidae; genus Tenthredo; species Tenthredo distinguenda. The sequence goes on along the minus strand of OX384536.1, from coordinate 18,075,797 downwards.
AAGGGCGGGGAAAGAACCCCTAAAATCATTTTTAGATCGTTTTTCCTCAAAATCCAAACCGTATTATCGTTCTGCGAAAATTAGTTCCGCACCGGCCATCCTTATTTTCTAGAAAAAGAATATTTTCATTTACTTGAGGGATTTTGAGATTGCTTGAAAAATGAAAATCTTGTGTCTTCTTTTTTCCCTAGTCGCGTAACGTTTCGTCAAACGTCGTTGAATTTTCCGCTAAAGTTTATGAGACCTGACTACAGAGTATTGCCTCTGGTATTAAAATTCTCGGTTAGCCAAGATCCGGACGCGGAATAATGTCGCTTCTTATGTAGACGAAGATGAAGTTGGATATTGAGCCGGGGACACGTACTACAAAATATCGTTTCAGGGGTTGCCGAAAATTACATGACGTTGCGTAACCGCAAAGGTGTGGAAAAACTCTTCCCCATTCGGAGGGTAGACCGAACTTTTTTTTTTTTCCTTCCAACCTAACCGAATATATTTAGAACTCCGTAAAACGAGCCGTACGTGACTTTTTCCTAATTTTCTTTATTTTTTCATTTCGTTCTCGCAGCCTTCGAATCATACTGTCAGCTATCATTCACCTATTTTTTTTATCGCTAACGTCTGGTTCTTGAATGCAGGAATACGTTCTGCCTTTCACAGGAAATTCTTTGATTTTTATTTAACCAGATTTCCGGCTTCTTCGAATTAATTTCGACCCCTGAAACAGAAATTCTGTGGAATTCCTCGACATTCCTATAGTAGCGTAATAAAGGGTTGTGTGCGCGTCGAATCGTCCCACCAGTTTCTATAAAAGCTCGCGTTTCTTTCCTTTTCGGTTTTCTCTCATGAGACTTGAATGCATTTTATTTCAATATGTTTTCCATGCACGTGAATTGAAAAAAAGCTTATGCAGAATCCATTGAGCACCAACCCCGATGAATGGTACGACACAAATTGCCTCGAATGATACCTGGAGTCGCGCTGTTAATATTCGTAGACAGAAGCGTAGAATTTAAATGAATTCGATTGTAATTTGAAAAAAAAAAAAAAACGAAAAAAGGAAAAGAAAAATTGAGGGAAGAAATGCGGTTTTCTTGCTCACTTCGAGCCGGTTCTCGGGTTTCCAAAGTCTCATTATTTTCATATGAACGAAAAAAAAGTAGAAAATATTAGAGATTTGGCCGGGACAGATTCTAGAGGGTGAAATTCACGAAGGCCAAAGAAGAAAGAGCGAAAAGAGAGAAGGGCTGGTCTAGAGTGCCGGAGATGTTTCAATGGAGAGCCCAAGCGCGCACTCGACCTCCTTCAAATAGAGCAGTCGAGCGGATTCTTTCAGAGTTCGAGCTTGGAGCGGCGATTAAGCGCGGTGACGTCCGCGTCGGTGGTGGCTAGCCTCCCTCTTTAACTTTCCTCTCTCTTTTTTCCCTCTTTCCTCTCGTCGTCGTCCTTTGCTCGTATAAAAAGCTCCACGCTCTTATATCTGCGCCCCCATCGAGGTGTACCACTGAATTTACATGACTCCCATTGAATTATCAATTCGTAATTAAAATCTGGCTTGTTGTATTCAACGCTCTGGGAATAAAGCCCGGATTTTCAATAGTTCATAGTCAGGTTCTAGAATTGCTTGAATTCGCAGAAATAATTGAAATCAATTGACCCCGCAGCTAAATGCGCAGGTAGGTAGGTACCCTGGCTTATGATTTACTCACGCACGCACCCACACATGGATTCGTGAGTTCGATACCAATTTCTGCAAGAACACGACGTACGCGGGAGATAGAAACTGTATCGCGCGAAGAACAACCCCTGGCGTAGTATGGTTTAAGGGTTAATTGAATTCATCGAAGGAATAATAATCATTATGGAAATTAACGACGTCTTCGTCGTTTCGCAAGGGTGCTCTTCGAACTCTGTTATAGTGCCGTAGAAGCGGAACTGTATTTGGGAAAATGTCTTCAGAAATTGATTACAGGGTGGAGTGAATAATTTAAGAAATTTAAGAAATTTTATCCGGAAGAGAGGAGAGGACGAAAAAGCGACTTTTTTCCTCAGGGTTTGACGGATCGCGTTCTGAATGCAGATGGATATTTTCAGAGGAGAAAATTTCGCCGAGTATATTTACGGAGCGGTTCTATGCACTCAGGGGATATTAGGTGTGGGGTGAAATATCGCTTCTGCCGCCTAAGCACCCGGCTGAGAACGACAGGTGTATGTATGTACGGACTTTTTCGAGGAGTAGATAACCTGCTGGATTACGTTGAGGATTAGCGAGTCCGTTGAAGAGGGTCATTTATTATGGGCACTATCCTGGGCGGGGGTAACAAACAGAAAAATACTATCCAAGGAAAGACGTGAGTGAGATATCGCACTGTTCCGTTTACCCGGAAGGTAGAAAGCAGCAGGTAAACCTCGTTACTTTTTCGGACTTCAAATTTCGGGATACAATGTCCGGTTTAAAGTCCGCTAATTCCGTAAATAATCACGTGACGAAGAAAAGCTTCGAACAAAAGATGCTCCTCTCATTTGAACCTTCGATTTTTGTTCGAAGCATTTTTTCATTGCGTCAACGGCTGATGAGATATATTGAAAAATGTTCAGATTATAAAATTTCATCGTCACATTGAACTGAGGTAATCGAAAGCCAGATACGTCGAGGGTATAATAATTCTTGTTTCAATTCACGTCACGCCAATTTCGGAACGTGTTATTAAGTTGTTCGATCCACAGTGATACCAAATATTGCTAACGAAGAATGATGAATGACTAGGCGAGAGTCTTAGCACACATTCCGCATCGATCGATTCGGAACGTGCTGGCGTCAAGGTAGAATGGATATTGAAAGATTATACGATGATATTATGGAAGGAATATCAGCCGATCTGTTATCCCGTATCATGCCATACCAAGATTATAAAATACCGCCTATAGGTAGACAGATGCGCACCGTGTCGCTCTAAAAGTTCAATTCAACGTAGTCAAGATCGATCAATTCACTGTTCTAAAACATCACGAGAAGCTGCGTTCTCTTCTACATTTCTCCCTCGAAAGTCGATCTTCCGTGCCTTTGCAAAATCAAGTCAAATGTTCAGATTCCTAGCTCTAAACGTTATTCAATCTCGTTCATCTTGTCGCGAGACAAAATGAAAAAAAACGTTCTGTGGAGCACATTACCGTTTTCTTAAGAGCCTGAGAGACGGAATTCGCGAAGAAGAAAGCCAGGGGTTCGGTTTTAGAGCATCACATACCGTAATCGTCCTCGTATATGATGGCCACTTTGGTCCAGTTAAGAAACGCCATAACGTCCTGATAGGCGGTGTTGAGGAGGGTCTGTGCCGGGTGAAGGTTAATGCTGAACTCTTTGGCTTCGGTGTCGAGGTCAAGCCTGGCCTCCAGGTGCGGGATGTCGAGGGCATCGCAGATGCTGTGAATGTGCTGCCCAAGGATTGGATCCGAAGGTCCAAAGACAGCTTGCACCCCGAACTTGACCTGCTGGCAGGCTGTAAGAAAGGAGGAAATCGTTAATAGGATGAAGTTAAACAGAGTCTCGGAATAAATTGTTTCGGGAGATTTTCGAGCCTCCTGAATCGCGGAATGCGTGAAGAAGATCGCGGAGCTTTATGGGACTCCAAGTAGCCCCGAGGGGCCAGGAAGCCACGGTGCGATCGAACTGGCATTAATCCGATTCGCTTGGGAATTTAATATTCTAGGTATCGGAAGGTCTTCGACCTTTTTATGGAATAACGTCAACTAGGGCGCCGGGTTCCGGGTTTTGGGCGAAGTTTACGTCGCAGTTTTTATCCCCGGTCTAGAAAATTCTTTTAGTTACGGTGAAATCCGCGATACCCGCGGGTTGACGCGAAATTCACAGGACCCGAAGCAACTTACAGTATGTTACAGTTAACCCTGATGTAATCCACGGTTAACTACCCTTCGGGGATAACGACGCATATTCCTATAATAACTTTCCACGGAATAATAGCCCTTATTATAGTATACCGACCCTCGGCGAAGGCTGCTGGGAGTTACGTTACGTACCAGCATAGAGATCGTTCGCAGCTGTTGTTCGATGTGTTTGTAGGCCGGGAAGAATGGAAATAAAAATGAAAATGAAAATGAAAATGAAAATAAAAATGGCAATTCAAAGTTGGGTTCAGGGACTTCGGAAAATCCGATAACTTGGATTGAAAAATTCTGGCATGTCTGAGGGAAGATTTTCGGACGTCGCTTCAACGTTTTGCAGTTTTGCGAAGCGTGTGAAACAATTCGTACACGGATCATTGGCGATGTTCGCCACGTGGCCGTATCTCGTTCGGCTACCAATCGTAATTAGCAAACGAGCTAATTACCTCGGCAGCTTTGGGGACGGTTAATCGATCGTATCCATCCCGTCCCTGTCTCCACCTGACTGAATCATACCCGCAAGTGGGAAGAGAAACTGGGTACAGATAGAGCGGAGATTGAAGGTGTCTTTGAACCACGATGGTAATGAATTTCTAGACCCCGTATAAATTTCTCTTCTTATGTAATTAACTACTAGGTACCGATAAAACGTGAAGTCTAGCTCATATTCCCGATCCTAATATCCATGGATCCAAAGCTGGATATGAAACGTGTTTACAGTCAATGAAAACGCTGATCAAATCACACGCTTCGAATAATCAAGGTGAACGTGGAATCGGTTGTTCATCGCTGGGATAATCAGAATTGCGATTCGGTATACAGAGAATCGAATCACTCGACGCGAATGAAAGGGATGGCTTCTGATTCGGAAAAGAGTAAGAAAAAGATGAGGAAGATGAGAAGAAGATGATGATCAATGATGAGAATCAAATTTTGCGTAAAATAGCTTTCGCGAATAAATCAGAGTTTCTTTACTCGTTAACAATGTCATCTTTCGGCTATTCCGTTTCGTTTTTATCTTCCCTATCTACGCCGCAGGAAACGAACCAATTTCTTCCGGAATCGAGGAGATTTCATCGTCCCTGTGTCCGTAATAAATCCAAGATCCTTTCTCTCCTATAGAGTTTCCTGTAAACCCGTGCGAACATGGAGGGTTAAACTTTTCGACTGGTGTCGCGAGGCGTGTATCGAGGTCACGCACAATCAACGCGTCCTGGTTTATCGTTGCAGGGTTAATCCCGAGGGATACAACTCGAGCCGGTAGGTCAAAGGTCACGAACTTTAGCACGGATTGAAAAGTTGACTTCGCGAAGTTCTTCCTTCCTCGTGAAAATCCGATAGTGCGAATTTTCGTTTCGAATAAATAACAATTTCATTACCGTTCACTGTCTCACTTCTCGGTCATTTTTGAATATAAGAAGGTGAAGATTTTTTCGAATCAATCATCTGATCAATTCGAGGTACTCCATAGCTCGTAGAATACATTTGGTAAAAACGTTTCCCTACGCGTGTGTCGCCCAGAAAGAGGCCGAGGGTTGTGAAAAATGGCGAAAGGGAACCCTTCAAGAATGTTGGAAAAAAACCGAAGGTCGATGGTATTATGCGAAAAGTCTGCGCTCTGAATTTATCAAAGGGTAATTCTATAGAATCCTTTTCTACGGACGGAACGTGCGTTGTACCGTCGTCGGCAGTCTTGCGAGCTCAAATGTGAAATCAATAGCTCGACCGCGGAGGAAAAATCGCGTAGATGTACCAGTCCACGTACCTACACACGTAATAATATAAAGAGATACAGAAATTCATTCAAAGTCAAGATGCACGGCGAATTTGTTTACCGTAGAACCTCGGAAGACTTGCCGCTAGTTCTCACCCCTCGGGTTGACGTCTGGCTTTCATTCATGAAGACGGAACGAGAGAAAGTGAAGGAAAAACGAGAACACAAAAAAGTGACTGAGAAGGAAACGGAGAAATTAATCCATCCAGACGCAGAGTCTTTCCCAAGTTATTTTTCATCCTTGGAAAAGTGTCTGGGACGCTGTGAGTCGTCATTTTTAATCCTCCGTTAGTTTCCGGAATAAGGTGATCGTCGAGTAGTAACGGTAACTAATTAACGGTCATGAACAGGAATGTTTCAGGAGAGGATAAAGCCGCCCCTGAAATGCCTGGCTCTTAAGAAATGAAGAAAAAGTCTCGAAGACGAGGTCGTTAATCATATTAAAATTAATTGACGCATCGGAGACGGGCCTGAAGTTGCGGTGGCAAAAGTTTGCCACTATCGTAATTGAGTACCTATCTACTGTGTTTGGTCACTCTCGCGTTATGAGTTTGACTATCGCCTTTCTTGTCGAATAATTCCTAAATACGATTTCAAGCTTCGCTTAATTACCTCAGTTACCACCTCGTCTTCCGAATAGTCAAAAACAGGCGATGATATATCAAATTCGAAACTATCGAGAATAGGGACGAACTCCGATCAGAACTGTGGGATAGAGTCGAGAAGCGCGATGTACGAAGTCTGCGAAAGTTGTGGCGGTGTTTTCGCAAGGGAGAGACTGCAAGTCGTTTAGCTTTCTTTAGAGATGATTGCAGTGATCGCAAAGGGGTAATTTGGACTTTTTTCTTCGCACATCTTCCCTCGTTTTCATTATTTCCTCATCCCCCAAAGAACTTCCCCGTCCCAACCGAGCCGTGAAATACTTTGCTCAGTTCTGGAAACGAGCCATGATAGCGATAATTGTCGTTCATTCTCAGATCAGAAGATACAGATCAGAGCTTTTTGGGTTCACTGTCATTTTAATCAGATCAAAAGACGTCGGTCGAATTTACTTTTCATTCGAATATTAACGAGAGTCTTCGTTTCTTGCTACAAGTCGTTACGTTTCGGATTTTCGAGAGACGATGTGCGAATGCTCGGATGGGAATATTATTCAAAAATAATTGACTCGTTTCACGAGGATTGCCAAAAAACGTTAGATAGTGACGCAAGCAGGGATAATATTTCGTCGGTGTTTCGCAACAGTAATACTTATGCATTATATAGTCGAGTTGGTAACTCTCTGCCAAGAGGCGAAGTTTCAACTAGCGTAGAAACTCTAACCCGGTTGGTGGGTTACGGGTTGAGCGAATAATTGAAGCGAAGCTCTAGGCGAGAAGATATAGGAGGTAAATAAGGGAAGCAAAAAAAGTACGAGCGAAGAAGAAGAAGAAGAGAACTTTCATCCATACAACAAAATAAAACTAGCCCATTGGCTCCATACTCCGTCGAGATTAGCTGGTAATAGTTCCCAGACTAAAGAATCGGTAGTCTTTAAGAAGAGCCTTCCGTTTCAATCGTGAACCGCGTTTCAATATGATATTATGCTAAAATTTCTAGAGATGCAATTGTAAGAGGGAGATTTGTACATCGGAACAAGATGATGCGGAAACACGAAAGTATGAAGACGTGGTGTCTGAAGGGAACTCGCAACTCCATCTAATCAAAATTTCTTGATGCTACGAAGGCAAAAGCCCAGTAGCAGCGTCGTTAGCGAAAAGCTTTTCCCAGAGTCCCGTCTCGCATAATTCCTTTGGTCGTTGACGGAAGTCGTGGCAAGTTGCGGGCAGTGACTGACTCGGTAAAAAGCCCGGAAGGCCGTAAATTAACTGGTAACTTTCTGAAATCCGAGTAATTGTCACGAGGGAATACTACCTAAATTTAGCACCGAAGAATCAACCGTGTAACTTTCGCTCTTGTTAACCGTTAAAATTCTCTCCCGTTGCGAGTTCTGTCTCGTTTGGACCCGGTGAGCAATCAGAGGAACGTGAATTATCAAGCCAAATTTTAAGCCCAATGAATTCGTTGTAATTTTCGTCAGAAGTAACACACCGCAAACATGATTTAACCGAATCTCATCACTTCCCATCGCACTTTGACCTCGCTGTTAATGCTAGGCAAACGTTTCGCTAATTGATTAGGTCATTAACCTAACGATCACGTTGTGGGATGCGCGGTTCTTGGTCAACGATCAAGTCTGCAATTACCGATCCCGATTTTGGCATATATGTATTATATACTAGATGGCATGTGCTACACGTGTACATAAACCGTTTAGACATGTGTTGGACCTGAACTGAGAGAATAAGTCGTTAAAATGTTGAATTGCGTTCGATTCGCATGGGTTTACCCTCGCCTTTTGATGTTTCTAATTCGCCTCCGCAGTCTCGAACCGTTTGCTCGCTCGTTTATCGCGTTGTTTCGTTCAATCGGCGTAATTGTGCGTTAAATCTTCCCGTGGTCTGAATGAATGCTGGTTGGTAAGGTAAAAGAAACGAGACCGAAACCGAGAACTGGGACGAGGGTGCTGTCTTAAACCGACCCCTGGGCCATCAGATGCTGGGAGACAAGTGGGAAGAGGAAGCGCAGTCGTTACAACGAATTCGTTCATCTTCAATCGACTGTAGACGGGGTTGAACGTTTGAAGAATTCTTACTCTTCAAGGATTCCCGGCTATTTTTAAGCCTTTATAAGCGGTTTGTGACCAAAGGAAGCAAAGTATCGAGCTGACGAGTTCAAGATTCCGATTAAACCAGTGCTGGAATGATTTTCTCAAGCCTTAGCGATCGAAGATCACCTAACATGAAGTAATGACCATCAAATGCATTCGATTGAAATGCAAAACGGGACTCGAGAGGATGTAGCAAAGGAATGACTCCGATAGTTCATCGGGGACGCTAGTGTTCTATAGAATTGGAAACAATGTGGGTATCTAGAGGAAATTTGGTCGCCTATGATTTGCACGTTGGTTTAAATCCGCGGGATTATTCTAATGTGTCGAGAGAGATTAATTCGGACTACATACGTTATTCGAGGGGATTCTAAATTCCGATGAAATTTATCGGCTTAACTGTGATTTTTGTTGTATAGCGCCACATACATATATATGCCAGATAACCAAACAAATGTTTAAATCCGAGGATTTTCCAATTTATTTGCGTAATCACTCACGTAATAGCTACCCTGCGTATCTGCAACGCGCACCTATGCCATAAGTGAATATTTACTTCCCATTGATACAGCTGCGTTGCAATTGCTTAACGATTTGAATAAATATATATGGATTGGATAGGGTGTATCCATAGGTTACGCAAATTTAATCAATTAATTTCACCCCGTGAAACAGCAGCCCCGATAAGTGCATGCGAATGAAGAAAACTGAACTGATTGGTAAATGTTATGCGTAGGGTGAAAGGTGCCTTTATCATTTCGTAAATTGGTTGATAAGGGTGCGAGAAACACCCTCACGTACAAGTAATTGGGTTCATGTATGAAACCGTAGAATTTTGGCGCCCCGGAACGACTGGTCGTAGAATAGAAATAACAAAATCAGTCGATGATTAGATTAGCAAAGTTTATTAATAGGAATCAGCGAACGAGCCTAACGCAATATGACTTTCCGCTGGCTCTGGTTACCGAGATTTTGTCAGAAATGGGAAAGACGGAAGTAGAAGAGCTGTTTGTTAGGATTTTGGGAAATCTGTTTACCGGGTAATCTAATGATCGAAAGTTTCTAAGCGGTGGAATTACCGATCGAACACTGATTTTGAAAAAATAAGAAAAAAAAGGTCTTTGGTGGAAATAATGATCAAAAGTAAATCAGTATGAAGAGAAACGATCAAAATGATAATTATTCCGTAGACTTGGGTCTGGGTCGTTTCAAAGTTCGGAGGCATCGAAGCCGATGATTTGCGAGGAGAAGCTGGGGTGACGTGAAATTTCCCTTAATCAGCGCCGCCCACGACATCCTCTTCTCAGTGAGTAATTAGATCTTGAGGTAAAAGCTCTCGACCCAAGCAACCTTTAAGCCACAAAATAATCGAAAAATCTTTCAAACGATGTGCTGACTTTGCCACTCCAGAAGCCTGGCCCGGAAATAGATACTTACGTCTACTTTCCAATCGGATCCCCTTTTACACCCTAGACATACCAGATATCCTGCGCACCCCTAGACACCCTAGATTCTTCAGAAACCTTAGAACTCTGCGTAGGTTACGTAATCACTTATAGACCAGCCCTATGTTCAATTTTACTATCGAATACAATTTTTACCTAACAAATCATCGCATCAAGGGGAAAAAAAAAATAGGACCGGTACCTATGGTCGAACTGAACATCTTAGCGAAGGTGATATTTGGATTCATTTAGGTGGTAATTGGAGCCGACCATTTATACGAGATTTAGCATCTCCTCTCTGAGTGAACTGCTCAATAAACTGCAGCTGGAAACTATCGGAGAATCTTGTCTAGCAAGGCTATAACAAAGAGGAACTGCTGAGTGGCTCGCTAAGCACGATTGAGGAACATATCGGGGATCTCACGTCCACTATTTCTCGTCCAGTGACAGCCTCATCGACCAACAGATGGACCATGAAGGTACCGTCAAGTGGCTCGTCAAACTTGAGCACTGAATACATATATCGAGCATCGCGCAACTGTACCATCAAGGGATCGATGTTCGGTGTTGCACCTTTGACGGAGGAGTCCACTTTCCGAAATACCGATGTTTTGACAATTCAAGACTCGAATGATCTCGAAATAGCAATAACTGTTGATGACGTCGTCGTAAACTTCATTCGACGCAATCAGATTGTGAAAAATGGAATTTTTGAGCATTCTGTTCCGTTCGAAGAAGAAGAGGATTCGTGATCAGATAATCGATTCTTCGTTTCAAAGCTGAATATCGATGGGATAGGAGAAAATCGAATTTTGAATACGTAGAGGCGTGTGAATCTCGTTTGGTTTTCAAACCTGGCCAATATTTTCGACTGTACATCTTGAATCGTTGAATGTATTTATATTTCACATTTCTGAGATTACGGGAGGTTCTTTTGGAATTTATTCGCAATGTGTGTCAGGCATTTACTAACCGAGTGACCGAGGGTCAGATCCAGGCTTCGCTAATTCATTCGTGTATGTATAATCACTGACGTAATACTTTGAGCTCTTTTGTGGTCACGGGAATCGGGTTGCGGTGCGGATGGTTTGAGAGTAAAAAGGCAGTGAATGAAGAGCGTAAGGTCAAGTGCCTCAAATCACGTGAACTTTTGAACCTTTTACGTAACTTTTGATCAGCGAAAAAGACTCCTGAACTAGGTTCGACCTCGTATTTGTAACTCGCTATACGTACCAGTACCTACTCGTGGTGCAATCACGAAAAGTCGAGAGACACTCGGCGAGAATTATTTCTTTCAAGTTCCACGATATATCACCGTGTGTTCTTGAACCTCTGAAAAGTTCAAAAACCCAATGGTTTTCGAGCTCATCGAGAGAGGAAACGAGAACTTGACATTGACAGGGATTCAAAGACAAGGGGAGATAATTTCGAGTGATGTTACAAAAGATTCCTCAGCCCTGCCAGCATTAGCAGAGACTCTTCGACGCGGTGCGAAATTCGATTCCGTTTCCTTCTTTTCTCACCTCGCATTCAACCAGTCCATCCAATTGTAACCATATATCCAAGATCGAACAGGCCTGGACAAATACGCGTGGAAAGCACGTTTCCAAGCGTTTTTCGTTCGCCGCGTGACAAATCTCTGAACTTAATCCGTAAACTGAGAATCGCGAGCCCAATTGTACGGTATAAGTTACTCCCCGCACTTGCCGCAATCTGGAGCAGCCTTGGAATTCAAGTAAGGCTCTCGAGCACGTCACACACCCGCTTTAACAGCATCAGCCTGGCGCCAGGGGATCTTCACGTCTTTACGAATAAAAATAATAACCATAATAATCCGGCGTGAGAAATAAAATCGACATCAATACGCCATGCAATAACCATAAATTTACGGTATATTACCTTATTGTGCATTACAATTTTTCAACTACGAGTATCGCGGGCATTAGTTCGATCCTGACTATAGTCGTTGGCGTTAAAGTTTCTTCGAGAAGCTTAGTTCTAACTGCTCAGAGGATGGGGTATGTTCAGATGTTTAGTATTGCAGTTTAGGGTCGGTTTGAGCACGTCTCCAGGGACCCGGAGCGAGGTGATACTGATGGTAAAACAAGGAAGAAGGTTTCGGCCAGTCGTGGTGAGTCCAGAAAGGACCGATCGCGGAGCCCTAAAGACTGAAGCAAGAAACATCTCGTTTCAAGGGTCATCGGAGGCGTGGTCAATACCTGGACCCACACCATGTCCGAGTCTCTTGGCCGCTACCTCCCATCCAATTACTTCCAGTGCGTATTAAACTTTTCGCGGATGGTTATTTCACGGGAATACCAGCCCCGAACAGCACCTCGAAACTTTTCGGAAAGTAGAAACGCGCCGCCTTTCGCCGGTTCCTGAAAATGGCTCGGGGTCATACCTACTAAAGGGATTGTTTCCTAGACGAAGGAAAACTTCCCCGAAACGATCCCGCGCGCTTATCACCGTACGTGACGTCCCCATCGGCCTGAACGAGGCACACTGACCTATATCTCAGTGATTAGACCCAATTTTCGAAAGACAATTTTTGCATCAATGGTTCATATCGCTATCGACACGGAAAGTAGAAAGGCGAGGTAAAGGGAGACGAGAGGGTCCCGGTTGACTACATAATCGTAAAATCTGAAAACCGTAGCTCCCCTCGGGGATAACGTGTTCCATATAGATGAAACCGATGGGCCACTAGCCAGCCACAATCACCATCACCAATAACGGTCCACACCTTGAACGTGAATGCAAGCGATAATAAAATCGAGGATGAAGCGCGGATAGATGGATTTTAATAAGCGAGATTTTTTTTTTCAGTTTTAGTTGGTTTTGGTCGGCGTAGATCATGAGTCACGTGTTTCTATGTGAAAATACATCCGCGATGATCGAAAGAGTAAAATATAGGTTCGATATGGTATGAGTAGGTATCTGCTGTAACGATTCAAACAAAACGATTCGAACGTTCGCTAAGACAGCGACCGCTACTGATTGGTGCCCTCCGCGAAGCTTTAAAGCTCCCGTCGTGTCGCTGGGAAACCTTACAGAGCAGAGAAAGCGCGCGTCGATTGTCAACCGAGCTCAGAGCAGCCTTATAACTAACTTTACTGCCCTATTCGCAAATCGTAGAAACTCGAAACTCGCGAAAATATTTGTCCGACTAAAGATTACTCCTTTCGTTTCGCACTCCCGAAACCGAGACGGACCTTTTTCCGTATGGGAAATGAGAGGAGCTCCCTTTACTTGGGACACGATTTGCTCGGCATTGGTAAATCGGCTTAAACACCAAGCTTTATATTTGTATACACAAGGGTGATTAAAAAAAAAACGAAATTTTTTTTTTTCTTCCAAACAGGTTCAGAAGTTTCATTCAGGTATAAAAATACGCCTGTTAAAATTTGACCTCTTGATGTTAATATTAAGAGGTGGCGCATCGCGAATTTCTATTTCCCATTTAAATAACACGGAAAAATTCGTTTCGGCTTCTTCTGATTTTTATAACTAGCTAGCGATGCGTCATACAGAAAACCTAAAAACATATTTTGCAGGGAATTGAATGCTCTACAAAAAAGGTCTCCTACACTTTTTTGATAAACTTAGCCATTCAAATGATATTCGAGTTCGAAGAACCACCTTTCTGACAAAAAATGAGTTCCTAAAATAAGTTTATCGAAAAAGTGCAAGAGACCTTTTTTGTAGAGCATTTAATTGTCTACAAAAATATGTTTGTAGATTTTCTGTATGACGCATCGTTAGCTAGTTACAAAAATCAGAAGAAGCAGAAACGAATTTTCCCATGTTATTTAAATGGGAAATAGAAATTCGCGATACGCCACCTCTTAATATTAATATTAAGCGCTTAAATTTTAACAGGCGTATCTTTATAACTAAATGAAACTTTTAAACCTGTTTGTAAAAAAATAATTTTTTTGAATCACCCTAATACACATACATATGTATGTATGTGAGTGCAGAGGTAGAGATAGAGTGGTCTAGGCGTTGTCTTGAGTCTGGGGTGAAATCCTGTTATTTTTCGTAGGTCCAGAAGTTATTTTAAAGGTGTGGCAGAATATCGGAGTTTCGGTAGAGGAAGAATCGAATGGAAAATCGCGTGGACTAAGTGAATCAACAGAGGATGGAAAAGAACGAGAAGAAGAAAAATAAAAATAATAATAAAAAATTGCAAAAGAGAAGTGAACAATCCCTGTATCTTTTATAAAGTACAATAAGAGTCTGCAGTAGGCAAAGTGAATTATTCAATGGATTTGTGGGAAGCTAAGAGAGGTTTTAGGAGAAAAGAGAATCCTAAATCTGAATCAGATTTGGCTCCGCTGCCCGGTGTAAAGATGAATAAGAAAAAAAAAGAAAAAGAAAAAGAAAAAGGAAGAAGAAAACACGCACGCACTCGCGTATGATACGCTACCTCGCAAACACATCCATCTGAGAGATGTTTACAACGATTGAGATTCACCGTGCGTTTCATGGACCGATATCACCATCTCGAGATATTGAATTTTACGTACCTTAACTGGGTGGTTCAGGGGTCAACCATGCTCGCAAATTGTGAGTACGGGGTGAAATGGTTCGGCTGTAGATAGCTGATTCTCGGATTTGCGTGCGGTGACAAAAGGTTACATAGGTATATAAATTCGGCACGGCTACAATCGCACATGTCAAATCGCCCTCCTTTCCCTTAAAGCTCTAAGCTTTTCCTTTATTTATTTACGATCCTACCGAGACGGGGGATGGTACAATCATTTGTTAACGTTGACCCATCGATTGTTATCCTACAGGATCGATATCCTTAGAACCGTTGCCTCCGGGATTACGGGAACAACCGGGACGAAAGAGGATTGGAAAATAACGAATAAGCGAGAAACAGAGCTTGCGCAAGATTGTCCCAGGTACGAATTGTACTCGGCGATATCTACTACCTACGTACCTAGTCACGGGATACGAAAAAAAGAAAAAAAATATATATATTTCCGTTCAAGCCCTACCCAGGATCGTCAAATATTTTCTCCGCGGTAATAGGGGTTGCGGAAAAGCGTATTGTTCGAAGGGGGCCGATATAACGAGGGCATGAAATTTTATTAAGCTACTTTCCATTCGGTGTTTTTTAAACGCAAACCCATTTGTTTTTAACCCAACTTGATTCTCTTAAGTGCCGTTATTCCCGCGGAAACAAATCATCATGATGATCGTTTTAATTCCAACCCGTCGCGATGCGTTAATTAAACCGAGAGCCTCCTTCTATACACGTACATGTACACGTACATACCTATATGAACATCCACCATTCTAAACTCGTCTGTCTCTATACACACACTCTTTCCCATATATTCTAATAGCTGGCGTAGGTAGTCACGTAATACGTGATATAGAATGGCGGTACACATATAGAGGACTGCTTTAGCAGCTACACCGTAACGTTTGATAGTGCCAACCGCTGCAGGAGCGCGTATATTGCCAGGTGATAAATTCAGGCTGGTTTCAACGCTTTGAAATTCGCGAATATACGCTAACCTACGCTATTATACTTATCTCTCGGCTAAAAATCTGGCTTTAAATCTTTTCGACGAAATAATTATTCCCACGATCATTATATCAATATAACTGACCTTTTTTCGAGGCGTGGAACGAGTCATCTTTGGGGACGTACTGGATGTCGTACGCCAGGGTGGTGTGAGGTAGGATAGTCTTGTCCTCGTTGATCTTGTAGACCGCGTACTTGAACGCCAGTTCGGTACTGCTATCTTTTTGGTCATGAGTGAATATGGCACCTGCAATCAGTCGAGTAAGTTTCAATTTCGATTGGGATTCGCAGCTTTTTTTTTTATTCTCTCTTCGTGTTTTACTGGATTTGTCTCTAGCGATGGGAGACGAGACTCGCGATCGGTCGAACGGTCCAACTTTAATTGCCAATCGATGCTGTCGATGGAAGAAAACGAGACTACGGCGAAACCCGGTGCCTTAAATGCCTCCGAGTTCGTGTCAAGCAGCTCTTAATGACGTTCGATATTAAAGTGACGGGCTTTAGGCAAAGGCGACGCCACTTCCGTGTGTGACGGTTATTTAACTCACCAGCAGGCTTGTTGCCTGAAAGGATTTTGCCATCTTTAGCTCTCGGAAAAGCGGTTTTCCGAGTTCCGCAACGTGACTAAAGACTCTTTACTCCGGGTATAAAAGATGGAACGACAATCTCCAGCTCGAGGGAGCTGTACCGGAGAAGGTTTGACGACAGGATATTTTCCTCTTCTTCATTCCACTTCTTCTTTAGAATTAAGTAGAGACGTAGCTCCTCCGAGTTCCGAAGGCTGGACCATACTCGAGAAATAATTTGGTCAGAATGCTGCGGGCTGTTTACCGCTGCGGTATCATCTTGTCTCTATGAAGTCGACGCAGTCTCACACGCAGCCTTAGACGTCCCGGAATAACATGACCTAAGATAACATGACCCTTCCTAACCCATAGCCACCGGGTATACCAGGTTTTGATAGTGGATAAAGATATCCTCAAAAGATGCTGAGAGATTATACAAGAAAAGATGAATGAGGATCCTTGACGAGCGGCTAGACCAAAAGGAGAAATCGGCGGAAGAGATTATCCGAGGGATAAAGAAACGCGAGGAACGGTTATGAGCCCGGGTTGATATGTCTCGGCTAATTTAAACCCTGATATATCGTATCGCGTGTTTTTCTTCCTGAAAAGAACTGCGAAATCGCAATTTCCATTTATCCGTATCTAGTTTTTATACTCCGATATGAAATTCCCTTCGTTTCTTATCAGTTTTATCCTAGATCGGGTTCTGGCAGAATTAATTCATTAAATTCTGGATCGAATGAAACCAGACGGTGGAGGAATTCTTCGTTTTACTTCAATCAACCGTTTGAAGATGTATTAGTCTTCGTGGGTCTTGACTTAGTTCTCTCTCCAGGAACGGTTACCCTGGCAACCTAAACCCATCTTTGGAACAGCAGAGGCAAGGAGTATAGCCAGGTTAATCCACGAAATGCGGCATAAACACTAACGGCGACTTCCGGGATGGAGTTAGAGTTGGCCAAAGTAGCTATACGTTATGGCCTATGACGAAGACGAACCGGAAACACCGAAGAGTCTTGACATCGTGGCTATTAGGGGTGGGTTTCGAGGGGAAGGAAATCTCTTTCCATTTTTTTTGTTCCCTCGATTATTCAGACTTTCGTGTTTTCTGTACGAAATCGCCGCGATTCGTTTCCCTGGGAATAAAATCCGTAGCGAATTCTCGCTCTGGGTAATAAAAATTTCTGCTTACGTTCAAGATTTCGCCAAAAAGTCAGACAATTAATATCAAACTAGGTAAGTGCAGCATTCTACGAAATGAAATTGTAGCCAAAAGTATCGCTGCACAATTCTGGGCGATAATTTCTCGCTTTTATTCGCCTGTTTGCGTTCCGAAATTCCGCATAATTTCGAGCTAAAATTTTTACGCATATTTTATCAATTAGCTTAACGAGTCGGCCTAACTTAACGGAGCTTGACAACTAATGATCCAAGTCTGTCATGTTTTGCTGAACATTCGCAACTCGCTGTGAAACTTTCGGTCGAGCAGCTTGATAATTTGTTGAGTGGAGGTACTCGTGCTCGTAGTTTTCAATGATAAAACGAAAAATAAACGAAAATGAGATGAAATTTTCGACAATTTGACCAGCTACATCGTAAAACTAATGAAAATTAGTAAAAGCATCAGAGCGGACCGTGTGCATGAGCTTTCGCGAGGACGTTCAGTTTTACTGACTGAACTAGGTATATCATAGCTTGATAAAGTTCTGCAGAGGTGTATAATTACTCTGGAATTTCGAAGCAACCTTTGCATAGCTCGTTTTATGGAAAATTTTAATTGACCGTGGAGAAGCAGACCTAGAGTCTGGCTTTGGGGAATGCCGAGAACTCAGACGTCTTTGATCCCGGTAATATAGCCTTTTATAATTAGGTAAGTACTTCATCTGGCCGGTGTACATCAAGGGTGAAGCCATCTCGGCAAGCGATCGAATAATCGACGAGGAAAGCATGTGGGATAAAAATGGAAGCGAGGAATAAAAAACAGTCGTTCCTTATTTCGACGAAATTTACCTGCGAAGGACAGATTTTAATTTCGCCAAATTTCGGCATGGGATACCGAGGGCCGGGGGTGGAATAAATTCAATTGTACACCAGAGGTCGAGTAAAAAAATGTTAATCTGTGCAGCAATGGGTTTCATGAATAATCATAATCGAATTAAAAATTTAATTAAATGTTCGTCAGGTATACCCGCACGATTCAGCCCGTTAAATTCATTAAAATGACGTATTTGCTCGTTAGGTTGAACCAAACGTGGCAAAAGGTAATTTCCTATTTGTGAAATAGTCGCGGTAACAAAGCGAGCCGAAATGGCCTGAGTTAAGCGACCCTTTTGCCAAATAAATATGCTTCAATTTTTTTTTTTTTTATCAAATCGGAACAGTGACCGCAGAGTATAATTCTTGGGGCAGAGAAAGTGGCTCACGCGATGTCAGTAACGAGACTAATTGGTAATATCTGCTGGTAGGGATAAGCTGCTATTTACATTCGCTGTTTCTCTACCGTCGTCGTAGACATTGCTAATAATAAGTATACCAAATAGCTTGTTGACCCGGCTTATCGTAACCGTTCGTAAGTCGTGGAACCACAGGATAGTTGAAACCGCGGTAATGCCTTATCGTTCGTCTGTCCGTCGCGGAGGTTTTACCGCAAAAACGATAATTCAAAACTTTAAGGATATAATTCGGATATTTTATTCGGCGATGAAATTTATTTGGAATATAATTTGCTATTCATTTTTAAACGGGTATATCCAATCACCGTAGGGACTCGGTGAAGATATTATGTGTATAAAATTCCGAAGTGATTTGATATTGATAACGAAAATTTGCATCTTGAAAAAGTTTGGATCGGTAATGGTAATTTTATGTCACGTACACTCCCTAGCTCCTTTACCTTGCCTTAAAGCAGAGGGTTGAACTTCGTCCGTTGATGTTTTACGAGAAAGATTGTTCCCCGTTACGAATAATTGGCGAAGAAAAATGAGAATATGAAGACGGAGGAATAAGGAGGCAGGAGAGGAAGACCGACTCATATTTTTGAACGCGCTATTCAACCGTTGATTTATATTCGAATCTGCATTTTTTTTTTTTTCTTCTTACTTTATCATTTTTACTCAACTTCAACGCGGTTTTTGAGCACGTCTGTGTTTTATCTATACGCGCATAAAAATTAGCATAATATATTATCTATACAAGATACCGAGGCAATATGTTCACCGCATATATTTCAGGGGTGACATGGTATAACATGGTATAATATAATATAATACGATATCACATAATAGGCCTCTATACTCAGACACCCGTAACGATAAAAGCGCGGTTAACCTTCGATATTCAATTTGCATATCATTTTCTACCGCGAAATCTTTCTCCGGGACGTTCTCGAAAAAATAGACCCGAAAAAAAGAGGGGAAAAACCGAAAAGACAGTTTTTCACGGTACTATTGCTCAAAACGGTGTTCGTACAAATTTGAAACGAAAATCAATGTCTCGATATACGATGACGAAAGGTGGAAATAAAGAGTGTGAAAAAAATGACTAGGGAAGTTCGTAGATGGTAAATCTCGTCGGGGATACTCACTTTGAGTAACTCATACGTAACGAGATTATATAGAGCTGAATAGGAATCCAGAGCGAGCCTCTAGCTCTGTGGGATAGAAGTACGATAGAGTGATGGACGAGGTACGATAATGTCACACTTTGTTTTAGCCGCGCCAAAGAACCGAGGAAAGGAATAAACCATTTCTTTTTACCACGATGCGCAACTGGTTGCATCGATATCGACTGATTTCCGTTTTTCAAGAGATTGAAAACCCACTTCGAACTTATTACCATCGAAGTCTTTGAAACGCGAGAGCTTCCATTCGTCTTCATTATTACACGCGATGTGAACTTGAAGAGTGAATCATGGATGCGACAAGTTTATCCAATTTTCTAACTATTCATTAAACTCTATTTACCTCGCCGAATTTGTATATATAGAGGTATATAGGTATGTATACATATATGTGCAAGGTAGGCGCATTGCTACCGATAGTTAATATACGCAACAGGCCGTAGTTAACGAGGTATTGTTATTAAAATTAATTTTGCTCATTAGCGGTCAGCGTCGTTCTCAACCCTGAACACCCCTGCGGGTAGACCGAAAATTTCGCGCTTCGGGATGACCGCAAAATCCGGTATACCTATCTGCATAATATACCGTAAATGCAGGCGTATAACGCGCGCCGCCCTTTCTACACGGCGTGAATTTATCCCTGGTGTAGGAATAACTCGATAATATCTCAATAACCAGAAAAATATGCGTTGACTTTTTCCCTCGGAGCATTTTCAGGGTTTCAAGTATACTGAGACTGAGACCGAGAGACCTGGGAACGTCCCGACGCCGCGCGGCATGGCATAGGCTCGACTTCGAGTTCGCGGATCGTGTGGTTCCCATGAATACGGAATCAGGTGGGTAGAGAAGTTTTTTGCTCATGGGAACTCCGGGGCACCCGGGATCCTAGTATCGGGAAGAACTGTCATGCGATAAGCGGGGAGAGGATCAAGTTCGATTGCCTGATTATCGACTGAAACTTTACCCGCCTCTTTCCCGAATACAAATGCAACTCTGGGCTTTTTACAGCTGGAGATATATTCGCGACTTGTATACATAGATATTTTACGCAAACGTAACTTTATACGCGTATATGTATGTATAAAGGTCCGCCCCGCGACTCTTTGACTCAATTTCAAGGCGAGTACGACGATTCTCTGCCAAGCCCGGGGGTTCCTTCCATATCAAACGAATCTCTCGAGGAACGAGCGAGTCGGCTAAACAATATCTTAGCGTTTCGCTGCAGCGTGCTTGTCGCGGGTTTGTGTACGGTATACGTGTATACCCGTCTACCTATCTGCCAGTCTTAAAACGTAATTGCATTTCATTGCTTCACGGCGATATTATACGGTAATACAGATATACAATCTCCCGTAGGACGGAAAAGGGGAATTCCACTCGCGTATTGTGCGATGCGAATTAGGCGACGTACGGTTTAGATTTTATAACAGAAACGACTGCCTCGGGGTATGGAATGGATTCGTAGTGAAATATGAAAGAAAGAAAATTGGTGAATTAGAAAATAGAACGAAAGCTTTCAGAGACATTCATTAGAAAATTTCATGCGATTTTAAAACTACTTTTACTATTTTTTGGTATTTCGCACTTTTGACGCTGCAATTAAATCGAGTTCTCTTGGGGTATAATAAAGAATAATTCTATTCATTTTTTCGATGATCTCGATCGGCTTTTTAGCGCTGAATTTCACCGGCATATTGTCTGGCCCGTATTTTATTTAATCCCGATCGGAAACCGGGGGCAATTCATATTGTCACTTTCTATCGAAACCGATATCTGCGGCCGCTGGCCTCCTCCTGGTGAATAAATTTCTCGAGTTGCGAGGTGGAAGATTTGTTTCTATTTTCACGATGCTTTATAGTCCATCTCTAAGCGTAGGCCAGAATAGCACATGTATGTATGTACATACGTGCAAACATATGTCAGACACGATCCGCGAATTACGCAATAGACAGGCGTCATTAATCCGCGAAAATTGACGGCAGGAGTTCAGCCATAAACAACCGGCTGATTGATGTCAGCGTTTTATAAATCGCCGAGCAAAATTAGGCGAACAAAAAAGCCTTCAATTAGCATCATAGTCCGCAATGAAATTTGGAAACAGAAAAATGGCTGATTAGATACGATAGATGAGTAAATTTGTATATACTTTCAATGAAACTTAATTAAAATATATTTCGCGCTTATGGGGGTGAAACAAAAATTTTTAACGTAACATCCTGCAAAAATATTCCAGCAATATATTTATATGTCTCTGCCGTTTTTCCGACGTTTCGACCCGAGGGGTTGGGTAATAAACGTTGTCGCGGTCGAGGGTTGATCGGTCTTTTTCTTTCTTCGTTTCTCAGCCCTGGCTGAAAGATTCTTACCTCTTTTATTATTCGGTGATTTCAGTATTTCGAAAGTATGTGATACGAGGTATGAACCGCGGTCCCCGCAATCTGTTTCTCGTCGATTGATCCGGCCTAGTTTCTTCTCTCGCGTCTCGAGCTCGGAGCTGCTTCTTGGTCGGAAATTTAATCGACGCCATTCGATTATTAACGAGTTTATACCGACATGACGGAGGGTTAGGGATGAGCGGCTCTCTCCCTCCTCCTATCGTTTAATTTTAAAAGTCGCAACACCAGCGAAACGAACGATGTTTACCCCCAACAAACCGGCCAACTCGAGCGTAGCTAATTAAGCCCTTAATGGCGAGCCCCGCTGAACGCTCCCGCGATACGTAGGTATATTATCGCGTTTATAATATTAAGCTACGTCCCACTTCTCGAGAATGGGGATTACGTATGAGGTATTATTTATTTCATGGATAAAACCGAGTTCTCTTATTACATAGGTACACATGGGTATCTGTATATGGATATAGATACAGAAATACGGGGCAGATCGTTAACTCAAAAATATAACTGGATTTTTAACGATAATTGGGAAATCCCTTTTCCACTGAATTAAACCGAACGGAGCTATTGTGCCGGCGTTTTAGCACACTTATTATTCGAGGCAAGAGCAATGCTGAGCCCGTTCTCATTACGTGTAAATATTGTATAGAAGCGTTTAATATGTCGTTATACTTATTTAAACGCGGGGGAATTAAAATTCTTTCCACGGCACCTACTCTCCCGGCAATTTCATCAGTTTTATAGCCTAAACCTGAACCGTTTTGACTTATACCGCTACCCAATTTTATATCTTTGAATAATTCATCTGGAGATCCATGGGGTTTTTCTTTTTTTTTAAATTTTTTTTTATCTTTTCAATTTTCTTATCTTCTTCTTCTTTGGATTAAAAAGACGAGATTCTTTCAACTTTTCTCACCGATTATTTCTGTGCGCACAGAATTGGTACAATCGGAAACTGAGGATATGCTCAATCGATAGATTCTCACCCCTGAAAAGTCAGTTTCGAACACAGCGAAAGGATTTCTCTTTGGTCACTTCGCACAGTATTATAGGAGTATCGATCGACCGATTCGATTGGTTAAGGGCTGTTTTTTCTCGCAAGACAATACTCTGTAAGCCCACTATTGGAATCCTTGATAAAATGAAAACCGCAGAAAATATTCCACGTTTTGTATCAAATTTTGTGAATAGAAAAAAAAAAAAAAAATTGTAGAATCGAATACATTTTTAGTCATAAAATATTTGGTATCGTCTAAAATTTTACCAATGAAAGGAATTCCGAAAATTTATACCATAGGGTTTCGTTCAGGGAATATAACGAGCCCTTGAAAGTTTGAATCGATGATAGAAATGACCAGAGAGAAATCAATTGACTACGATTCGTCGGAGTTGAAAAGTGGCTTTTTAAGGGTGAGAATTTGAGGATTGAGACGCGCTCGTTCATACTGTAAATCGTCGATGTCACAGCTCTTCGGATATCGAAGTAATCGGCAAGGGAAGTTGAGGGAAAGAATGGTGGCCACTGACTCGATCCCGTCGAGTAGGGTGAAGTCAGACTTCGAGTATAAGATCGGTAAGACTGTCCCCACCTTTTGAACATCGTATAATAAGAGAGCAGGGTTGAAGAGGAACTGCTTAACGACGTTAAAGGAGTGACTCCCTCTCAGGGTTCGATCAAAGCAAGGGTGCGAAGGCAACCGATTCGGGAGTTCAAAACCCACGGTTTATAATGAGACAGAGCTTTTTCACACGGCCACGACCAGCCCGGACTACCATCTCGCACCTTAAGATAGCAGCGACGAAATGGAAGGGATACAGAAACTGGGGTGAACGGAGAACGGAACCAAAGAGGGTGCAGTCCGCGACTACCCCCCTGCGATACCGTATCTTCGTATGGTTGAATATATACGCGTATACCTGCCACATAGCGCTATATATACTATATATACACATATATGGATAGACGGGGGTTGTAATGCGATTACACTTCGGGGCTTCGGCTGCCCCTGGACCCACCCGTCGGATTTCCAACTATTGACTCGTCCCGGCTAAATATTTCACGTTATTCGTTCTATACATTTGCTTCCTTGTTGTTTTTCTTCCTTTTTTTCCTTTTTTTTTTCCTTCTTTCTTTCCTCTCTCTCTCTCTCTCTCTCTCTTCTATACAGGTGTGCGAGGAGAACCCTCGGTCACCGTCCCCCACGTTGCGACCCTGACACGTGTAAGTATACTTACGATTGACGCGGGTGTTAATTCCAGATTTTATTGCCCATTCTTCTATACTCGTACGATCGAAGACCCTGAGTATCATTGAAGAAATTTAATCAACTATATTTTCGACGAGATTCTATCGCGATTTTATCGACGGGTTTTCAACAGTTTTTGCAAAAAAAAAGAAAAGAAAAAAAAAATTGAATTTTAATCAAACCGAACGAAGCGGAATCGTTTTATTTTTCATACTGCGAACGACGGGGGGCAGTTCAAGGGTTGTTTTTTTTTTTGTTTTTTTTCCTTTTCACACCTAAGTTTCGCACAGCGTAGGGAGATATTCTCTCGCGAACTACCTATATATACCATATACGAAAAACTAAGTTAGAAAATTTAAAAGTTTTTCAACTACAAAAGTTCGAAGGAGTTTTAACTAAGGGATTGCAGTGACAAAGACGTTTCGAAACTGGTTTGTGTCAAAACTGAATGTATTCCCTCCATTCTCATAAACGCGGAGTTCGCGCGAGACTTAATACTTCTCCGAATCCTATATACGGTTAGTGCGAAGTTATGAGAAACTGACTTTTCTCGACTAGCTTGTATCGGTATGGGTGTATACTCAACCGAATGACCAAAAACGTAGAAACCCGCTTCACCGCGGATAAACAAACCCGAAACTAAGAAAGGAACAACGAAAAACAAGACAGGGGGTGAACTATACCGACCCCCCATGCGCGAGGTTGAACGTCCTGGATAGCTGCCAGGTAATTTAGAGCATTGACCGTTAGTGGTTACCGAGGATGTAGTCCATGGTGTACATCGGCGAAGTTGCTGGTTCGTACATACCTACGTACGTGTATATACAAACAGATATAAGCGTCCCAGTTTCCACCACACACGTATATATGTATATATAATACAGCGACGAGGTTCCGCGGCGGTTATCACCGTTGGACAAGGGAGAATTATGTCCCTCGAAAGCTCCAAGTATCACATTTGCTTGGTATTTCTTAGTGGCCTCAGAGAGGGACCCCTGCGACCCGAAGGTATAATTTATCCGTTGAAAGTTCAAGCGGTATTAAATAATGAAATAAGGTAAAAGAGTGGCGGTGGAAAATTTCGCCGGATTTTCCCTTATCCTTAAACCGAGCATAGAATAATCGGATTATCTCGCCTGTAGAATAGATTCTCTTTCAAATCCGTCTCTACAGCTGGATATGAGATGGTGGAACTAGGTATGTGGATCGGTTCTCTATAGCCGAGGGTCTAGGTGGGCAAGCAAATATCGAATATCGACTACCGCTTCAATTCGAGGAGATAACCTTGGCTCCGGACTACCTATATAACGCGTTTATCCGTTCAATCGTTTATTTAACCGGGGATCGATGTTCTTAGTATAGAATCTCGAGAATCCTTTGAGGGATCAACTCGTATTACACAACGGAGACAATGGCCGAAAGCTCCGAGGCTATGGACTTCGAGTCATTTTGAGCCATTTCATATACGAGGGTCATTAGATCCAACGTAGCTCACAGAACGTCGAGTTTAACACTCTTTGACAATAGCAATTGGCGGAAACGAAGAAAAAAAAAAAAATGCCTCAAGTTTCAAGACTAGATGATCTGACAAAAATCGCTGAATGATTCGTTGAACGGAATTCGAAACTTTTTGAAATCAATTCATGCTTTCTGATGGTAGAAATTATTTGACGGTATTGGTTGAGTCGTAAGTATAGGCTCCCCTCGAATTTCCGATTTTAACATCGTTTTTTAGCTTTACTCCATCGGGATATACCGAGTCAAACTTTCGTCAAATGACTCGACGTAGTGTGGATGATTTTCCATATCATGAAAGGTGTTCCCCCCATTCGCGGATGGAATAACTTTTTCGGACTTGATGAACTAATTCAAAGATATAGAATCTAATTTCATCCCCTCTAACGAGTCCGCCTAAAAGCCGGTGGGACAAATTGTACAACAATAACAATATACCGGTGTTCGGGGGTAAGATCCGCTTGTATAGAGGCAGTATTCCCGTAGCTGAAAACGAGCTTCTCTTTATTTTATTAACTCTCACTGCAATTACGTGTAGAGGGCAGAGAAGGGGATGAGTGAGCTTTTCTTACCGAAGGAGCCACGCGACCGTTTAAACATCGCCGTCCGCCCAGCCTTCGTACGCGGAAGTCATCCAAAGATTGTACGGAAGGCGAGAACGGAATCTCAAGCGGTTTTTCCCCCATCCCTCTTCCTCCACTCGAGCTTTTCTCTCACCAGAGGGTCTTGTAACGAATGAGAAAGGGATGAAATAAAAAGCGAAAAAAATAAGACAATGGATAAAGAAATAGACGACAAAATGAAGAAAAACAAAAATTTCGGGCCTCGGGAATTTTCGGGGAAAATTCTCCCCCTCGTATTAAATAATTCGACCCCTATTTCTGCTCGCTATCGCTGAACGGCAATGCTACACGTATGCTACGACCATATTATATAGGAAAGTTTAACCCCCTAGATTCTAATAGCGGTTGTTCCACTCTACGCGATTACATCATCCAACTTCGGGCACAAACAACACCCCGGCGCCGTGTTTTCGGACTTTCAGATCCTCCCAGGATTGCATTGGTACGCATCGGAAGGGAGGCTGGCTCGAAAGAAAATTCGTATTTCATAGAGACTAACTTCGTTGTTACATAAATTTGTACTTTTATCGCAAAAGAAAAAATGAAAAAGGAAAAAACATCGACACGCGTCAGGTTCGATTATTCCTTTGGGTAAGGTGTCAGGTCGTCTATATCGTGGATAATTTATAGGCCAGGTGTATAAATCTTATCTTACAGCTAAAGCGTTCGATAGGCACGATTTTAAGGCTTCGTGTCCTATACGAGGTTCTGGCACCGGAATAGAATATGGAGAGAGAGAGAGAGATATTCGCGTGCGGATAGTTAGGGGATGAAGTAAACAACGGTTCAATTTACCATCCTCTCTTCCACCGGCCTCTCCGAGGCTGCGAAGGCGCCCGCAATACTCTGCCAAACTTTTGCCCAGGTACATTTGAAATTCCGTACATGTAAAGCAATAAAGTGACCGGGTCCTTGGCGCCGGCCAAAATGCAATGCAACTTCACGTACCCATCTAGTGGAATATTTCGAGAGGGAGATAAGGGCTGGTGGTTCCGGGGTGGAAAACCCAGTCGAAAATGAGAGAGGGATATAACGCCCTGGAAAGACCGTTGAGTTACGGTCGCTGATAACACGGGCGAATGTATTTATTCGTCTGCTACTCGGTTTAGAAAATTAACAAACTCAAACACGTTTTTACGCTGGGAAAATTAAGGGAAGATTCCGATCTGGCGTTTAATTAGAAGTAAAATGAAGTTAGACCAGCATCGATCCCCCCTAGTTGTTTAAAATTTGATTTTGAGCTAGAAGATGGAAGATTCATAACGCGATTTGGTAATTATAACAAAATTCCGAAGACATTTGCCACAGCGACTCGTGACCCAAGTCCCTTGGCCTCGTGACCCTCGTGACCTGTCGCCTTTTGGTATAGTGCCCTTAATTCGACCCAGTCCTAAAGTCCTTAAGTTTCGACCGTTCGGTTGTAAAAGGGGCTGGTAAGCGAGTCAAGCGAAGTGAGAAATAGTATTCGAGTGGGAAAGGGAGAGGGAGGTCATACTCGAGGGGTAACAAAAAAGGGAAGAGCCGAAAAAAAAAAGAAAAAAAATAAGGGACTGAAAAAAAAAAAAAGAAATGGTGGAGAAAACGTAGAGATTAACAAAGTATCGCGCGCGGTTCTGTCACTCCCTAGGGTGCCCCGTCCTCTCATCCTTCCTTCATCACTCTTTTACGAGCATTTCATGCGACTCGCCCCCGCGACTTTTGGTCTTTTCGTGAAATTACCGCTGGCGTGTATAAAGTCGCCACGCAAGGGGCTCGTATATGGGGCTAGAAATGGAAGCTGAATTTTGGGTAACGAGACTCTTAAGTGTCCGCTACATATCCTACGAGCGGAGAGAATTAGTCGGTTACCCATGTATCTGTCTATATATCTATGTATACGTGGCACGTAACTCGGGGGATGTTCATACCGCGGAAATTGCTCGCGAGACACTTTTCCCACCAGCGATTTTACCCCCAGCTGCGGAGGCAGGTAATTTGAAACAATGATTTTCAGGATCTAATAAACTCAAGTCGTATATAACTTTGACTTTAGAGACACGAACGTCATGTACATACCTATAGCCCAACATATATAACTATTCACGTTCACGTTCGCGTTCGCGTTCACGTGAACGAGGCACCAACAATTTCCACTCACCATGCAAACTATAGTTATAGCGATTCCGCAGTCTCCTTACCAGAATGCATCCCCTGTTCACCGCTGTTTATCGCCTGGAAAGCTCTGCTCGGGATATAATTTTGCTTTATGCTCTCCGGCATGTGGGTAAATGTTAATAACCGTACAGATACGATATCTGGCCGTTTCTCCTCGTCCAAAGAGACCAATGGCTTCGGATAGGTGCATATATGTATTTCCGAAATTGGAAAAATCGGTGGGAAATATGATTGACTCGAGTATCCATATCGGTAGCTAGATTCGTAGTTAGGCTGGACCCGGTTTCATCCACATATGTCTACGTATGTGCAATGTATGGAGCAAATTGGCCAACGCGATCAATCAATCATGCTCGAAGCACCACTCGAGTAGCGGCTACTCTGGGTGCTAGTGGCTCGAGCAAAACGTTATTCAATACCGTTTTACCCTATTATGACCGACCATGACCCTCTCGATCGTCGATTCTGGCTCCGTCATCGATGCCGGAGCTCTGGGGAGGCTGGTGATCAGAGTGAACGGCGGTCTTCGGTCAGAGACCACGTTGTGGTACACGATTTTTTTTTTTTTTGTTTCTTTCTTTCTTTTTTGTTGTTACCTTTGATACTTGGACTTTCTGGTAAATTGCAATAATTATAAATCTATGATCACGTTACTCGATGAGAGTATCCTCGTTTCGTGCATGTGTCAGGCTACTGGCTGAAATCGTTATAGGTATACATATATATGTATATATTTTTCAATTTAAGTTGAAAATTCCAATTTCAAATTCGCCGAAGTAAAATTTAAAGGCAACGTGAGACTGTGCTACGCATACGACCGAAGAAAGTTCCCTCTTCGGGAAAGAGTAGGAGGGGTAAAGAAGTAAAGTTCTATATTCAGGATCCGGGGAATTATTGAAACCTTTTTTTTTTGTTCGTTCTTGTTTTCGAAAAAAAAAAAAAATACACGAAGGCTGGGGTATATCTGCGTAGATATTTTATGCGGGAAGATACGTGGTACCTAGGTATACGGCATTATGCTGAAATTTATGAAACAAGCTTTTCTTCTTTGAATCTTTTGTTTGCAATAATTTTGCGGCTGACTCGCATCAGCTATGAAAGAGGAGCCTTGACGAGGGCCGTTTGTAATCGACAACCCGGTGATTCTCACGAAATTTTTCTTTTTCTTTTTTCTTTTTTTATATTCAACCGCAAGTTTCTTTGTTGGAAGTCATAGAGTGGAAGTCGTTCGTGCTTATATTATCCAAGCGGTTGTGGAAGCTGCGTCTTTACGTTATTTTTTTTTTCTTTCCTCTTTTCTCTCTTTATTCTCTCTTTAATTCTTTTCTCCTACAAAGATCGCTGCTACTGTTCAGAATCACTTCGGATCAAAGAGCGATAGGAGAAAGAGAGGCTTCGAGAAAAAAAGTACGAAAGTCCAAAAAAGAAAAAAACAAGAAGAAAAAACCGAAACGATTATTACGTTATAGAACAAAATTCTTTCGATATTCGAAGCACGGAAACAAATATTCAAGATCACAGAAGCCTGATAAAAAAAAAGAATCTTTCCCATCTCATATTCATCTCGCCTTTATTCCCGACCGAAATTCGCCCAGATTTCCATTTTTCGTTGTAGATGATTTAATTTTCAATTATGAAAGGTAAAGGTTAGTTGAAAAACGCGACAAGAAAAAAATCTGTAATCGAATGAAGCATATTCGACGTCCAAAGTCGAAGGCCTGTTTTGTCGCCTGTCTCCCGTCATCGTTATATCGAGTTATCTTGGGGGAGGAAAATAAAACTTTGAGAATGTCAGAAAGTAACCGAAACTTTCTAAGCAAGCTATAAGCGGAGAGACGGGGTCCGAGCTTACCTCTTTCATATATATTTTTTTCTTCTTCTTTTCTCGATTGGCCATCATCTCGCGTACGTTTTTGTTCGACGGCTCGTCTCTCTCGTTAGCACCGAGTTAAAAAAACACTGTGGAAAAAGTGCTGGTTTCACGTTGATACATTTGAAACGAGGAATTGAGCGTAAGGGAGAAAATTTCGCGGGCTAAGAAAAAAAATTGTGGTTCTATGTTAATTCGGGAAAAAAGTAACAAAGAAAATATTTTTTTTTCGACAGGGGTGGGTTGGTTAATCAAGAGGGTAATTAAAAACTGGTCTTGTATACGCGAAACTCGTTGAAACCTTTTTGTTTTTTTTTTTTTCTAATTTTTTTAACTACAAACCATGAATCCTTAAAGAAGATAAAGAAAGAGGATGAAATTCACCGTCCCCGTCATCGTCACCGCGAGCATTTATTATTTCCAGGATCGACGAGACGTTGACAAAGTATTTTCGTCCTCTGTATACTATAGTCCCGCGTAAGATTATATAAGTCGTTCTTCTTGAAAGAGAGGAACAACCAGGTTTAATTTATGTATTTTCTGGTTAGAAATGCACAAGATAAATGGAAACGGGAAAGCTTTGTTAAAGTTAACGAGTAAACCGTGGCTAACGTATCGCGGGGATGTAAGATCGTCCCGTTAAATCATCATTCTCAATTTCAAAAACGTATCATCGACTCCGCAAAATTTTTTCAAAAACTTTTTTAATCCACCCTTCAATGAACGTCGACGTAGCCGTATAAGTTATCAAAATAGCCCCAACGTTTTCTCAAATATTTGAAAATGTTTTCTCGAAGAAGATTCCTTGCCCAGCTATACCTATATACCCGTTTGATAGCTGGCAATAAATTTCTTCACCGGTCATAGAAAGTTTTTTTAACTTCGCGTCAATAATTTTGGCGAAAAAAAAAAGAAAAGAAAAAAAAACGCGGGGGTTATTATTTGCGATATGAAAAAAGGGTCTATTAATTATACGATATTTACGAAGAGAATATAACTCTGAGTGAAACGTTGGGGTAATTCTTTTCCCGTGAAATTCACTCAAAGTTTAGGAAATATCGGTGGATGAATAGCTGCGTGATGCTGAGAAGTGAGTAGAATTATAAAACGCTTGGATATAAACTGCAATCTGCTAAATCCCTCTCATTTCTTCCAGCAGCTAGCCAAATGAACTATCTCACACTCGCTGGGGGATTTAATAAAAATTACACGGACGTTAGCTCGGGGATTTTTCAATTCTTCAAGCCGGAGGATTCGGAGTGAAATATTCATGCAGAGATCGTTTTTTTTCGCTTCATCCTATCTCCCGCTTCGCTCCATCGCACCGACGTGCAACGCGAAATCGTAGAAAATAAATCAGCGATATGCAAACGATGTTTATTCCTTCGCTTTTTACCTTTTTTCCCCTTTCTCTTGTCAGACCGTTTGTATCAAAGATGGGAATGATTACAGCCGCTCAAACGTTCCTGTATAACCGAACGATCTTTCACCCTTTTTCACCCCGGGAGAAATTCAACCTTACTATAAACTCCGGACCTGCATATGATCGCGGGATATCCGTTCGCGAATCGGGAACTGCGCGATCGTCTCTCCCAGATATCTCCAGGTCCTCTGTATTAAATTACCAGGTGAACTTCGATCTACGAAACGAGGAAAAGAGAAAAGAGGAAAGAAGAAAGAGGAGAGAGAAGAAAATGAAAAAAGGAAATGCACGACTGACCCAGGAGAGAAAAGCGTTGATAGATCGCCACAGAGCCGGGCATTACTATCGTCCTTTCTTCGTTTCTTGGCGGGGTCGCTTAGCGAAGAATTTATGACGATTTCTGGAAGCCTGAGCACTGCAGTGTTCACCGTTGACGATAGATACCTACTAGCTTTGGTAGTAGCCCTTGGTCAAAGAAGAGGCGTTAGTAGTCCAGCTAGTAGGCGTCTTAGTGCCTCGGTAAACAAGATAAATGATGAGTAACTTGGATGGAAAGTTTTTACGGTATTTCGGTAATATAGGTATTCGTTATTCCGTCCATTCCCGTGGCTTTGTTTCAAGAAGTCATGGCGAAACTTGGGAAGGTTCGGGCTGCATCTTAAACGCGTTTTATCTACCCATAGCCGGACATTTTCCCCGTTCCTCTTCAGTTTTGACACTTAATTTTCGTAGACGAGTATGCGCGGGGGAGAAGAGAGATCGGAGATAAAACATCACGGGGTATAAAACATCGTCTCTATTTTACGAATGCACAAAGATATACTGCCCAACCCCGTTGCATTACAAAAGAGCAAGAAGATGGTGCTTTGGAAGCGACGAAGAGGAAAGGACTTGGCCGGGGAATTGGACGGTTCGAAAAATACCGATTTCGCCTCAAGAATTTTATTTTCATTCACATTTAGCTCGAGATTTGTCTCGTCAGCTGTTTTTCGCGATATTAGGATCACTCCATTTTTTGCGAGAAACGAATACGCGGTAATTTCAAAAGTCCGATAGAAAGATGAAAATTCAAAATTTGAATATCACCGACACGCAGTTTTTAGAAAGGATATTTCCTCGAAAGAACTATCACCTTTCGGAATTTTTAAAACCATGGAAAAGCGCCCACGGTTGAATGAAAATTTCATTTGTTACCCCTGTAAACGTTCCAAAATATAAGAATCGTGAATTTGTATCGAATTCCGTGCGTTAACCTTGATTAAAAAACTTCCATAGTCACTAATCAAGAGATATTTCATATAGGGCGTAAAGTACGGGTACAGTATAAGGCGGAAACCACAATTGTTTCTAGACTTCCTCGACTCTGGTTATAACATGAGATATGTTACGGCAGTTTGTCGCAGAGTTTAGGTCCGTGTTTCTATTGTTAAGCTTTTATTCAGTTTACACGTTGTGGACCGGGACGTAGGTAGGTATAGATCTGTACCCAGGTTTGTACGTTTCTGGTAACGGTTCAGCTTCATCTCACATCGGCTAAGATTCCGGTATACCGAGGGGTAGTAATACCAAAAGTACATACAACAGTAGGTATCGTAGGCGGTTCACCGCCCCGACGACAACGGGAGCTTTTGTCCTGTTTTTGCCGAATGTTTGCCAAGTTGAGTTGCAACCCCTGAACCTGCGGGTTATAGATGAGCGTCGCGACGCGCCGCTGGTCGAGGGGAATGGAGGGAAATAGGAATGGAAGGGGAACAGGAAAAGGAAAAAGCTCCGAAAAGACGAGAGGGCCTTTTGTTATTTATGTCGCGTTTTCCCACGTAGGATAAGGACAGTAGAAGCCGCGAACCAACAAACAGTAGGTATACATATATACCATATATATGGTGGATTCAAGGAGGAATTTCTTGGGCTGACTTGCCGCCCGTTTGGTTAACGACAAGCTCTAAGCGACGGAAATTAATAAATCTCCGTCGAGGAGAAGGAACCCTTTGTTTATTGCGATCGTAAGGCATTGAGCGTCACTTATTGTTCGCTGATGTTAACCGTCGAGAAACAAGGAGCAACGTAAAACGAGATTTCGTTGTAATTTCTTAATAAAACATTCATTACGGGTTAAACCCGGGATTTAAATTGGCCAAATCCGAAGTTTTAATCAAATCATTTTTATACCCATCTCTCTCCGTCATTTCCATAGCCAATTTCGAGAGAAGGGTCGTCACCCCGTATAAAGAGACGAAAGCGAAGAGCTTCCAATTTTTTTTTTCTTTTTTCTTTTCTTCTTACACTTCTCGAGATTAATTCTAGGCTAATAATTATTCTAATCAAGCTTAAGGGCAGTCTTACCGATTTTCACAACGGGCGGGAGCCCGTTCACGTTGACTAGGTGGACGACCAGGACGGAGGCTAGCAGGCAGCCCAGGCCCCCCCTCATCGCTCATCTCGGACCGCCAGCCTTCCGCCAGCCCTTCGCCAGCCCTTTCTAGAACCACTTCCGTTTCCTCGCCCAGCACACGCCGCACACACCCCTGCTGCAACCTGTGACACGTTAGATTATAAAGAGAGACATTTTTTGCCCCTGGAAATAATTTTTTTTTCGTTTTTTGGGTTTTTTTTTCAGTTATCCATTTTTCAAAAGAATTAACGAATAATATCGGTATTTTCTGGCGTAGGTAAATTATGAGCCGAATAAGGGAATAATTAATTCCTGTGGTAACGGGCTGCGGAAAGTACTAGCTACTAGGAAAGTTCGAGAGTGAAATTAGCGGGATAAAATATATGTGCTTTGGGGTAAAGACTCGGCCTTTGGTTGAACGGCGATCCTTTAAAGTCTAAGGAACTAACGGTTCTTATAGCTTTGAATAGGAGAAGCGGAGAGTCGAAGAGCGTAGCTCGGAGGCTGAGCTTTCGAAGGTTGTTCTTAAGCTCGAGTCGAGATCCTCGTGCTTTACACGCACCAAAGCACTTCCGACGCGCTAGGCTCACGCCCTGATTTTCAACGAGTACAACTCCGCGGGGGTCCTGTGCCATTGCTCACCTTGCAGGAAGCTTATCAAATTAAATTCGGAAAAAAAAAAGGAAAACTTCGGAAAAAGTTCCTCGGATGAAAGAAAAAATAAAATAAAATTAAAATACGAAAGAAGGAAAGGAAAAAATCGAGAAAAGAAGATGAGAAACTTGTATCTCTAGCTCCGGTGTAGCCGAGCTTTAATACCGGATTTAAAGGATAAAAGAATTTACAGCTACCGGATAAAAGGTAGAATTTAACTGCAGAACTGTCACGCTTACTCGTTTCACTTCTTTCCCGGTTTTTCTCTGGGGCCTTAAAACTTAGTCCCTCGCTATTATCGTAAGAAAATTTTATCGCGCTTAGAAATATAGTGTAATCAATGCCAGATACTGAATTTTCATAGTCTTTCTTCAACTTTTTCTCAATCGCAGCTCCACGCGTTTCTAAAAGCGTAATTTCTCGTCTTCTGATCGTTCGAAAACCGGAGAGAATTTTTTAATTTGCAAAAATCCCCCGCCGCTCGTTGTCTGTATATAATACCTATAATACATACCCGTGGGAGAGTTTTCGTCGGGGGAAATCGAATCCGTGAAAAGGTGGTAAAAAATTTTGCAGACAAACGGCGGGGAGCTACGTGATTCTAATACCTACGATTATGCCTGTGTCTAATTGAAATACTCCGAAATATCGGGATACGCCGTGAGAATTTTCAACAGGTAATATTGACCCCGTTTTTCAAAGGGCGATGAGAACTCCGATCATCCCTTCTCGCAGTTGTAATGAAAACAACGATTTTCCGGAAACTTTACCCCGCAGAAGCATAAAAATGTCGTATATAATGATAGATTAATTAAATCCAATGGCCTGGGCCAGGGAAGAATTAATTTCCACGTAAACCTCGAACGGAATCAAACGACGAGGATCATTACGAAGCTACAAGGCTCGGGGTTTTCATCCTCGAAACAAACCTCGTTCGATTTCTGTCCAAAATACCGAGAGATTTTCGAATTGAGGTAAAACGAGTGGAATCGGGGATAGGGTTGATGAAAAATCTAACGAATTGATTATTTCGATGCGTAAAGAAGAGATTTTGTTTTTTATGTAAAAAAATAGCTCGAGAAATCTTCCTGCGGAATTGGCAGACGCGAATCGGCGAACATCGAGCTCGAGAGGAGCGGGAAAGAGGTGAATAAAAAAATAAATATAGTAAGAAAGAGAGGAAGAAGGAATCGTGGAAAAAAAGAGAAAACTGCACGTGGTTTTAGCTGAATAAAGCACCCGAGCTCGAGCTCGAGCTCGAGCCCGTGGGAGCCCATGGGCTATTGACAAATCAATGGAAACTATAGCGCGAGACTAACGTGTAGACCGACTGGCGCCTCCGCACGAATCTTCCCTTTCTATACATCTATCTGTCCCTTGCTTACCCTCTATGGCTGCTTCCACGCCGCGTTACGAGCTGGGGGACTGCTTTTATCTGCGCACAGTTTTCCTAGGTCTTTGGCCCTCGGAGCAGACGAGAGCTTCGATAATATTTCACTTCACTACCCGGAAAAGTTAGTGGGAAAACACACTGCGTACCCCGCACCCTGTCGTACCCCGGGCTACACCGATCCTAGCGCGTAAAATTTAGCTCTGAACTTCAAAGAGAACTTGTAATAGAGAAAACGGGAGGTAAAGTATGGTTTGAAGTATGAAAATGAAATTATTTTACGTTTTGAGCACATATTGTCCGTCCAAAGATAATTTATCGGCCTTTTTACGACAACTACCCCTCGCTATAAAGTGGGGTAGTTGTCATTTCCGACATTGAATGGGCCGTTGACTTCAATTCGGCTAGTTTTTATTTTCATTTTTATTTTCATCCCTTTTTTCCCTCCTTTGTGTTTCATAAATTTTTTTCTAGAGGCAGAGTTTTTATTTTCGTTACATCCCCCTGTTATTCTCTCTAATTAGTCCGACGTGTTGACCAACTATGAATTGCAATTTATTTTCACGACCGCTACGGGTGTTAAAAGTTCGGAATTGCAGACTGCCGCGATGCGTGGGGATGATTTCACATTTTTTTATACATCCCCTAGCCCCGACCCCCTAGAGACTTCTTCCGTCTTTTACGATCTACGATACAGTTTCGTTGTTTCAGCATATAGGATAATGTAAAGATGTAAGAAAATTTTTGAACCCGTGTAACGGGTATATAAATCGTTTGTAAAGTTTTCGAAACTTCTGTCTCTCCCAATCAAGATAAAATAATTTGAATAACACCGCGGCATCAGCTTCGATTGTTCTTCCCCGAAAGTTGTGGCCCTAGAATTTATTAGTATTCTAGATAACGCGAACGGGGTTTCCACGGATAAAATCTCTCTCACTGAAAGGATGCGGGAGTTTAGCCAAAAGCCACGAGCCAAAAAACCACCCCTGTACTCTCTCCTCCTTCTACGTGTAGTAAAATAAAATAACAAATCAAGAATAACTAATCCGGATAAAATCTTCGCGCGAATCTAACATCGTACACGTGAAAACGTCTGCGGGCGTTTGTTATACTTCGAGGATACTATACGACGTCAATTTTACAACAAAAACGAAAATTTTAGGTAAATTTTATCCAGGCTAAAGAAGGAGAAAGATCGAGCCAAGAGCCAGAGGCGAGAATCCCCGATCTCATCTCGATATATAAAAGCTCTGATTTAAATTTTGAGACATTTTTGTAAATCGTGGATCCCATTGAGTGATTCGAGCGCACAGTTCGCTAGCCGTGTAACGATATTTTATCATATTTCGTTTTGGAATTAATGAGAGAATTTAACCTGTCGGTTTAAATTGGCTTGGAAATCCCAAAGTTTTACGTCCGTTTGGGGATTTTGTTGGGTGGCACGGCGCGGGTGGTTATTATACCTCCGCCCACCCTTATATACCTACAGTTTTTGCTGCAGGGCGAGATGAGTTCAAAGCATTGTGTTTTTTTTTGTTTGTCTTTTTTTTCTTTTTTTTTTTCAAGGTGGCAGAGTACCGCGGAGGTGGAAAAAGGTTGGAAAAAAAAGGAAAGAAAATAACAAAAAAGGAAAAATTTGTTCCCCTTATCTTTTAAACGGTCCCCAGGCTTACGTAACGGTGTATACAGCTTATTCACCCTCTACGTACTAGGTACACTGTAACCTGCAGTGTTATTTCACGCACGTATACATCGCCTATCAAGAGAGTTATTATACTTGTAGATATAATGCCTAGTCCTTGAATAAGATGATTATTCATCACGGGGGGTAGTAAATTATTCAATAAAGACCCCAGGAGGATTTTACTCGGTGTATAACAATTTATAGTATCGTCAATTATTAAGCGGGTTAATTTTATAATTTGAACTCGCGAATTGTTAGGATTGAGATTTTTTTGAATTTATACTCACGCAGTTGACCTTCGTCCGTGTAACTTCGAAGGGTCGTGGTTTTTTTATTCGACGAAATTTGAATTCTTCAACGTCGAAGACATGCATGTATGTATGTCAATTGATTAACACACGGTGTATGTTATACCCGTATTTTTATAACTGCGGAACTTTACGTACAAATTTCAATCACGAGGAGGTAGAAGCAGGAGAAGAAGAACCAGAAGAAGAAGAAGTGGTAGAAGACTCGAAAACAGCCATGTCTTGATCACACTGCACACGTGATTTATCCGAAGCTCAAAATTCACACTGAAATAAAAAAAAAAAAAAAATGAAAAAAATTTATACAGGAAGTTCCCTTCTCATTTTTATTCGATGCTACTGACACGTTATGATATAATGTCACGGTGGCATAATGCGGTTTAAGAAAAAAAAAAAAAATTATGAATTTTTTTCGAAGGGATGAAAAACGAAAAAAAAAAAAAAAAAAATGGGTGGGATAAAAACTTTTCGTACGTTTCATTGATGAGTGATAAAAAATAAATAAAAAATAAAAAATAAGTTAAGAAAACAGCAATTAACTTACCGAAACGAAAACGCGAATCTAGTCCTGGCAGCGGCCGGCGCGCGACTGTTCGCTCCTGGTCGCGACTTACCCGCTGACGGCGCCACCCTCGTCGACGGCCGACGCGCACCGGCAACATCTACTTGTCGACGACGCCAGCGGGGCGGCCGCCACGTGCTTTTAAAGCCCGCGGCGCCGGCGCCAGAATTGCACGTGGCGCAAAGCTCCTCCTTAAAACTCGTTCCTAGGTCGCGGACAATGAATGCGAGGCAGAGTTTAAACCGCGACGTATATATGTATATAAGGGTTGAAATTTCGGACGCGGAATGACGATTTTCGTTCCCGCAAAAATTTGATTATCGCTGAGTCTTTTGATTCTGAAAATTTGTAGAAAAATTTTATTTTGCAGTTCGATATTTGTTTGAGATAAGAGAAGGGCTGTTTTTTTTTTTTGTGAAAAGTTTTTTCATCGGAAGGGCAAGACTCGTTAGAATTTGAGAGACGTTTGCGATGTTAACTTCCGTATAGCGAATTTTAGAGCGCGCGATTTTCTACCCGAAATATCTCGAAAACTGTGCGCTTTTTTGGAAAAAATGTTTCAACGTTTTTTGTAGCGAATTTATCAAACTTTAACCCTGTATAGTCATATTTTCGAAAATAAAAGTTTTAGTCATCGAAAAACGTGCTCGAAGTTGAAGCTGCGCGAAGCGATGCTCCATTTTATAAAAAAAAATTATGGAGTCGGAATGACGATTTGCGGCCGAACTCTCGTTTTCGAAAAGTGTAGAAATTTCAGGTATGAAATTGTCGGAGGTTGTTGACTGCTCTTTTAACCAGCCATGCCTCGTGGTCTGAAATGAACTAAGCAGACAAGTTGTGCCGAGGGAAGGACGTCTTTGGATTGGTACCGTTGGTGTGGCACTTGCAGAACTCGGTTGAAAACTTTCTACAACACTCATTACTCAACGTAGAATTTAATCAGCTCTAACTTTCGTCTCTGTGATAATTTATTCGAATTCTACCCAGTCGTCAAGACACACAATATGCATACGTATTCCGATGTAATTTTTGCGGTAATGACTAATTCCGACGTATCTAAAACGAACGCGAGAAAGAGAAGAGAAAAAAACAAAATCAATCACCGAGGAGCATAATCTGTTCGGAAACGAGGCGCCTATATACACGATATCTACGAAATACACGGACGTAATAATTCTTATAAGATAGATAAATCTCGAGGCGACAGTATTGGCAATACATCGTTTCCTTCAGACCCCACCTATAATAAGTCTTATTTGAAATAGCGTGAAATTGATCGTTTGAATGGCTCGTAGTACAGCTGCAATTGGGTATAAAATTGCGACAATATTTTCATAAACTTTTTAGTTTTCAATTTTTTTTTTTCTGATTTCGGTGGATTTTCGACCCACATCGCCAGTAACAGCGTTAGGTCCGCGTAAAAAAGCTTTGTTTATAGTCAAGGTGGGAGGAAACGGTATCGTGAGCTAGTGAAAATCATTGTTTTAGGTTTATTATAGTTCATGGAAGCTCCGGACGACACGATCTCAGTATTTTGACGAAATGGAACGTTTTTTATGGTCGGTTTGGGTTATCACGTATTTAATAACGCGGGTATGACTCGCTCTGTTATTCCCTGGCTCTGGTTATTCTATATATATCCTATTTTTTCCACCCTCTCAGCGCCACGAGATTTCTCGAATTCTCCCCGAAGCGGAACCTCTTCCCCCTTTTTTTTCTCCTTGCCATAATTTTTTATTCAATTTTTTTCTTTTCGTTTTTTTTTCTCTACGAATCCTCCGATACATTCGAACCGATGAGAATCACTGAATGTGAGAATCACTGTGATGCCTTGCTAAGATCGAGGTATCCCACCAAAATGTAGGACGAGTCTCGAATAATGGAAAAGTGATTCGGAATTCAATCCTGCACCTACCACGATCTCATACATGCTGGTCTACCTAGAGAAAATAAGAAGTAAAAAAATCGGGAGGCAGTGGTAGTCTCCGTTGAAATATAAAATCGACGAGAAGAAAAGAGCTAATTTCCATTAATACGCGACTAACTAACGTCCACCGGACAGACGTAGCTTCATTAGGTATTCCAGGATATTGTCACGTGTGGGAAAATGAATTTAAATCAGCTCCGCAGATTCTATAATAAAATTTTCATCCCTGTAAAGCTCCTTTTTTTTTTCAACTCTTTTGGAAGAAAAAAATACGTCGAGCTTTACAGAGGCTGTAAAAGTTCAACGTAAATCTGTGATACGTGTTTCGTTCATTTAATTTCCATTAATTAACTCTTATATATTTTCTCAGCTTTTCGCCGACTGATTCGGTTCGCGTTTGTCCGTTTGTTTGCGTGTATACATTGATGCGTGTGCGTGTGTATTGAAAAAACATTCACGGACGAGTGAATTTACCTTTGGTATATAAGTCCAGTTGGTACGAATCCGGGTAGATTCAAAGAGGGAATCAACGCATAGGTATATAGGTATATGATAAAAACTGGCCTCAGGGTGGGAATAATTTATCTCTTTAAAATCGTCCGCTCTCGCCCTTCAGTGCCAGATTGTACAGGGTGGAGCCTTGACTAGCAAATAAAATTACCTGGTAAAATCATTTAGGTGGATCGATAAGGTGAGGCAAAAGGAAAGGGAAGTAAGGTGCACGTGGTCGAGGTATAAAACGAGACTACCTATACCATCGAGCATATACTACCGTTCTTCCATCACCCACCAGTAAAGAGGGATGGCATCGGGGTGGAGTAGACGCATATATATATATATATATATATATATATGGAAAGATGGTGATGTGCGGAGCAGAAGATGAAGATGAAGAAGAAGAAGAGGAAGATGGGAATGGAAGGAGAAAGGAAGTGGGAATCCACCTGGTACAGAAAAGTTGAATTACTTGACTGTATACTCGAGAGGCATGAGCAAGAGTCAATTTGGATGGGGAGACCCGCGTACAACCGGAGTAAGCGAGGTAGACGAGGAGAGACTCGCTTTATGCAAAGAGACTTTTTGCACCCTCGGTAGGCTGAGCCGACCGCAAAACCACCCGGGCTTTGCGTTTACCTGATCCCCCAAAATCCGGGGATATTCGTATATACCTCTGTGCCCATAACATCAGCAAAATGCAGCCAGATTCTCACGGACTGTATGTCCAGTAATTATTCCTTCGGTATAATTCAGACGGAATAATTCAACGGATTAGAAATTACGGACTGAATTATAATTCCATCTATTTGGCGGTCAAATTTAATTATTCTTTGGAATTCTGATAGTATTTGCGATGAGGATTGCCATGGGAGTCGCTAAAAATTTTTTTTCCAAATATTAGAAATATTCGAAGTAAGAATTATCGATCTGGGAAATTTCCCTGAATTTTTTTCCACTAAATCGCGTCTTCAAATCCGTTTTGAATATCGTTTACCAGTGATTTCAACGACATTGATATTCCGCGTTTCGGGGCATACCTAACGCTGCAGGGATAGTCGAGATTCGAACCTTGGAAAGAGCTTTGTGACCTATATTCCGGCTTAGTCATAGGCGAGAGGACAAGCTTGAGAAGGTTTCCAAGGGATGGCAGCATCGTCGATAGAGTCTCTCCTCTCTCTCATTGCGAATTTACTCTCTCTCTCTATTTTCCCCTCTCTCCGTCCTTCCCTCTTCCTCGTGCCTTCTCTCACCTGCTTCGCATATTACACGGATTTTATCGCGATATTCAACCGTTTGAACTAAAGCGAATTTCCAGAAGCACGTCGTTCGCAAAACCGCGAAATTTTTTGTCTCTCGATTATCACGGGACGTTCTCAGTCTTATACCCAGATCTCGCTATCTTTTAAGTTTAGACACTATATCATGTATTGGCCGAAAAGTCGAAATCATTTCCATCGTCTCTTTCCACGGCGAAAATTCGAGACCGCAAGTTCAGGACCCCGGGACTTTCGCTCTCGTATATTAAAAGAAGAGCCAGACACTAGACGTCGTAAATTTTATCCACAACTGTATAAAATTGAAGAGAAAAAATAAAAAAAATGAAAAAAGAAGCGGCCCCCTCGGTTTCTCGGACTTCAATTTAATGCTCGTACTCTGAAAACTTATCTACTATACTTTTTTGATAATTAAAGGCGCCGTTAATTTCGCAGTAATAATTGCGACATCTAATTCTTACCCTCGATCATAGCGGAAAATGATACACCCTACGATATATCGTTCTTCGATACCAGACCCGATGCACTATTCCGTTACGTTCTTCGAAGCGGATGAATGCGATTCAATTTCACAATAATCGTGGAAAGAACTTGTTGCGAAATCGTAACACACTCCATTGGTATATCGATATATATATATATATATACAGATATATCGTACGAAACATGAAGCAAGTGACTTGTATGGATGTGGCTTGTTTCACATTTTCCTGTTACATTTTTTTCTGTCTTCTTTTTACTTTAACGAGAAGTGATTCAGCGATGTGTCGGTGGTATTGGCTTATTATTGCTGCATCAGGAGAGTATAAGAGAAATAAAAGTACGGATGGAATCGAATGATATATTTTTAATCGTCTGACGAATCTGTTTCGGTTATAGTACCGATTGATTTATCGATAGGAATTTTTGAACCACCCGAATCACGCTGCTCAAAACTTTCCTTAATTTCTTTTCTCTTATTATCAGCGTATTCAAATTCGCCGTTATTCGCATATAATTTGTGGATCTTCGGGTTCTTCGTCTACCTGCATTGACAGCAAATATCAGCTCCGAAGTAGGTAAGCCAGAGCTTACAAGTTCCGAATGATATCTAGCCGAGCCTAGTACCTACCGATCGTTAGGGATCCGACCGCGACGTATTCGGTTTAGCATGATAATTCATAGCTTCTCATCGCGGAAAGTCTCGGTCTGAACTCCAAAGTCGAACATTAATGGAGCCGCATTAAACCCGGCTGAAAATTTACGGCGGTATTGAAATAATTCTAGGGTTGCAGGGTTACATCGGGCGATCAAGAGAACGAGGAACAAAATTGTTGCCGGGTTTTTTACTCATCCGTAATTACAGTTATCGAAAAATCTACTGTTTCCAATTAGTGCAATGCGAATGCTGCAGAGTTCGATAAAGAATCTATATAATTCAACATGAACCTGCGAACACGATTCACGGTCAATTCACCACAATTTTCGCTTCAATTTTCACCACTGTTCTCGTTTGGCCATGCAACCGTAGCTCTTTTATCCCTTTGTTTCGTTTTCATTCATTAACGGCTTTCACAATTACCGACTTCGATAGTTCAGCTTTTTTGTTAAAAGTTACTGCGGGAGTCTATAGATATTCGAATAATACATCGGACCCGAACCACACGGCAATATCGCTGCTGATTTTCCCCTCAAAGCGATTCGAGGGATAAAAATAAGAAATACGTTCGTCCGATCGTTAACAACACGAGTGTGACTGTCCTCGGTACTAACGAAAGGAAATTAAGCCCATCA
The DNA here is from genome assembly GCA_947538915.1 of Tenthredo distinguenda. NCBI lineage: Eukaryota > Metazoa > Arthropoda > Insecta > Hymenoptera > Tenthredinidae > Tenthredo > Tenthredo distinguenda. The sequence goes on along the minus strand of OX384536.1, from coordinate 18,031,549 downwards.
TTTTAATCAACGAACTAATTGCTCCAATTCAAACGTTCTTATCGTCGGTAACGTACCCCAATTTGTCCGGTTGTTGACTAGTACGTAGGAGGTTGTTATTGCGATTCGCACGAATGTTAGCCGGATCGTAAATGTAAATGGCATTCTATACGCGCGTTCGTGTGTGCAGATATATCGATACATATACATATGCATATATACGTACTCGTCTCCGATTACATAACAGATCATTGTACATTGGCTTCGCTCACGATATGATAATAAATTAATTACCAATAATGCTCGTGTGATTCACCACCGAGCGTATCATCGGTATTTCAAGGATCGATTGATTCGCCTCTATGAATTTCTGTGTCGTTGAATAAACGTGAATAGAGGAGGATGAATGAGAGTGCAGGATGTAATAAATGGGCTAGAAAACTTACGACATTATAGCCTGTTGCTTTGAGACATGGTATTGGCAGGTGTTAGCGATATACCTATCGATGAAGATGGAACAGGCCGTTTCATGAAATGGACTTGAAAAGTGCCAATACCGACGAGAAGGTGGTGCAGACGAAGTTTCATTTCCTCGACTAGGAACGAGGGTATATAAAGTATATGTGTACGCAGTAGTTTCGCCTATCTTGAAACTTGGTGGAATCCATTCCTTCGCCAGAGTAGCGTATAGAAGTGGGAACGCATACTTTACTCCTTGGCTCAAACCTCGCCGTATAAAGCAAAAGGAAACGAAAATATATAACAATCACAGTTCGCCTCGCATACCTATCTTACTCGCGGAATACTATTCTTACGAACTATACAGTTTCCCCGTGTTTTTCACCCAGACTCCGCGGAATATTTGTCAAACGATAAACGAGGTTGTCATCCAGGTTCTTTATTCCCTGTTATATTCATCCGAAAATATCTTCTCTCGTACCGTTTAATTTCGTCGTAATAATTTCGCGATGAGTGCGAAAGAAAAATTGCCAAGGCGGAGAGAAGACCAGAAAAACGATCAACTCTATTCCAGAACTCTTTCCTGATCCGATAGCTCGGATTAACTTCCATCGTGGATTCGATAATCGAGTGTGATAAGGATCTTCGCGGAATATATGAAAACCACTGCGTGCAGTTCTGCTTTATTTTACCGGTAGTCGGTTTATAAGAACAGCTGCCACCTCCGTTTTCCTGACATTTGAAAATCGCTTCTGTCGCAAAATAGAGGCGGTATGCACGTGAAGGGATGTGAAAAATTATGATCGTCCAGAGAGCTCCGATTTTTCTTGTATTTATACTCTACTCCATTCCGGAGTGATTCGCCAACGATATGTTATAGACATTTGAAAGAAAAATAATCACTCGACTGTATAAACGCCTTGCTGCCTTGATGAATCATAGCGTCGAAGCGTTTCCTTTGCTTCTGTCACATAACAGTCATTACCACGGTCTTGATCGACTCCAAGGATTTTGCGAGCTACGTGATGTCGAGAATAGAATTATCAGATCGCGTTCGTCGCAATCTTGTTTATATCTCAAATTCTGCAGGTGGACGAAGAAGAAGTGTCAGAAAAATGTGCAAACGGTAAGAAAATGACTCGGAGCATTTCCACCGCTGCGGAAAAATGATGAATTACGAAGTCTAATAGTTTATGCACGAATTAGGAGAAGAGTGATTCTATTTTTGCACGTAGTACATGTATTCGCGTTTGTTGCTTACTACAACTAGTGCTACACAACAAACAGAAGTACGTGATCTTTCCTTGGCAAGGTGTAGTATGTACCCAACCAGAGATTCTGTGTATCAAAGTATGCTGGGTCACGTTCGGGTCCGGACAACTACTTGTAGCGAGTGTTCCATAGGCTTGAAATAAATCTACGCAATGGACGAGAAATGATGACTTTTCTTTGATTTTTCACCTGGGTGAGGGCAGCCGGGGTATTTCGTTGATTGCGATTGAGTATATGGGAACATTGATGAGATATTTCAGGTATAAACCTAATTTCTATTTATTTCCCCGCCTTTTCCGAGCCCCTTTTTTTAAACTTATTTTCTTTACCCGAGTTTGGGTAACGGGGTTTTGCTATGTGTATAGAGGGAATAAAAAAGAGGCTCGATACCCTTTCGTAAGCCTTTTTTAATTTGAAATTATGAATATGTATGAAAGCCGGGTACGTCCCTTCTTAAAATACTTTAAAAAAGGAATTCTCAAAGCAGACCCTACCCCGATTGCTATCTAGTACCAATTTATATACGAGGCTAAAGTTTAAACGTTTTACACATGGCACGGGGTGAAGTAGCCCCGACCCTTTGGGCGAGATAAATTTATTTTCAAAATTACATCCAGTCTAATGACGTATCGTATTACCAGCTCGTTTCCACCTCTGATGAATTCTGAAATAGAAATTAACCGATTGTGATAACGAAACGAGATACGACTGATCGCAATACGATTGCATCTATCGAAGCAGCTTTCATTCAAAATCTCCGTCAATCCGAACTGAACTGAACGAATTAACTCCAATTCTTCAAAGAGAAATTGACCCCACCATTCATTGACTGTTTCACGTCTGGGGCCAGATTCGTTATTGACTTATTTATTTTTTTGTCAACCTCTTCGTGACGGTCATAAAATTGACCGAATTGATCATAATTTACCGTCGTCGACACGTACCGTGATTCAGAAACCACTACCAATGAACTTTGCATCAAGGCTGTGGGTACCAATGCGCTACGGTCGTAAGGCTAACTTAAATTGCCACTTGCGATTATAAGTAAATTACGAAGTTGATTTCTGAAATTTCATTTTACGACTATCACGGTTCATTCTAGGTCGAAGAATACAATTCCAACGGCATAAAATGGCCAACGTGTAAACCCGTAAAGGTATCGCATAGGAATCACTTAGCTGGCTTTTTTGGTTACAGTGTTTTAAGAATTTCTCTTCCTGATGGTAAAAAATTGATATATTCCATACAAAGTTCTGTCATTTGCAGTAGGATACGATTTTCAATGTCTCGAAGTAGCCAAAAAATGACACGTTTCGGTTCGAAAGACTCTGTAGATTTTTTCTCGCGGCAAAATAACGAAATATCTATACATTTCAAACTGCCGCAGGTCCGGAGATAGCGGTCAAGGTTTCTGCTCGCTCTAGTTCGAAGGGCACGAGCACGAACTGTTGAATATTAATTAACAAACTTAGATTCTAGACCGCACCTCATCTCGAGGTCTGGTCACATTTGCATTCCACCGTTTACGATGTACTTACCCGTCTTTTACCGTCTCCTTCGTCCTTTTTCTTATTCTTGAACGATCCGGGAGGAGAAGTTGGACAGAGAAATAGAGTGAAGTTAAATTTGAGAGACTCTATGCGCAAGGTTACGAGGAGTGATTAAAGTTGCGTGCCGATTGCCAATTACCTCTTCTCTTCTAAGAATTTCCCTAATTAGCCAATTGCCTTCAGCCGTTTCCTCTGGCTTCCTTCTCTCATACCTCTTAACTCCTCTTCTGTCTAATAAATTGATTGCAAATGAATGGTCATTACGATACCTTTCATCTTCCCACTGTTTCAATCGGTTAAAATGACGGCAAAATTTATCTAAAAATCATAAAAGAGAAGAATAAAAGTTATCGATTAATCAATCACCTTTACATTCACAAGCTCCAACCATCGCACGTACGTGGACGCTGAAACGGACCCCATATTTCACAGACCTGTACTTTATGTGGTTCAACCATTACGATATCCTCCTCATCGTACAACCTACGTTCTAGGTCTCGTTCAAAGATTAAAGGTGATGTCGACAAAATCATATTCGAGCTCATAAAGGTTATAGCGAATTAACGAGCCAAAGCCAAGCTGGTCAGCCGAACTAACGGCGATTTTGTACCCGTGCTTATAGGTACATATATTCGGTGAAATCGTTGAAGCAAGAGATTCGGGGGTCTACTTCGCGTATCTAAACGCGGAGAGTAAGGCCCTGAATTTATTAGCTAGCCACATACACCTTTTCTGAATTTGTTCACATATACGCACGTTCACACATTCGTGATAGGGAAACTGGAAGTGGCAGTCCCCTTCCTATACATAGCCCCAGGTCTTGGCAATTGCGTGTCATTCTCGAGCGAGTCATTCGTTAGCTGACACTTTCGAGCTACTCCAATTTTATAGTTTCAAAGAAGAAGGCGCCGTCGATAAGATTCTCCAAAATGATAAGCCGAAGAACCTTCATCATCGCTTTGTTGCTCATCTGCGCAATCGACGTACGTAAATGACTTCTTATTGTTATTTAAAATATTCCGTGAAGTTCTCAGAGTTTTTTGAAATTTTACATAGGTTCGATTTTTACTTGGCGATTATTCGAAAGTTACCGGTAATGCGCGAGTGAACGTTGAGGAGACTGTGTTCTGTGTTGTTTCTTTGGTGAACGATAATGGGTTGAAAAATGAATCTCTTACGTCGCGTGCCTAATATCTTAGCTTTTTCTGGGCTCGTTATTATCGGCGATTCGTTGATTAATCAGTGGCTAAAGATTGGCACTGGCCAGAGAGATCCTTTTGTAGAAAAAAAAAATCAGTCTTCCACGAGTCCAGGAAGTGAGAAAAACACATTATCCTCATGCGCGAGTCAATTCCAGCAAAGTGGTCGGAGGAAGTCGATCAATTTATCAAATTACACTATCGTTAGGGAACTACTAGATATCGCGTCTTGCGTGGATGGTGTATTCATAGATCAGAAAAACCTCGGCTCATTAATCGAAAAAAAAAAAAAATGATTGAAATTGTCTCGCAGCGTTACGAAAGTTCGCGTTTATCGCGTCGTTATGAGATATAACTTCATATTCCGATTTGTTATTCGATTAAAAATTTAAAAAATTCTTTTTCTCGCAGATGATTCGAGCTGGGGTTATCGAAGACATCGGAGAAGCTATTCATTACAAGGATATCAAGGATTTCACCAAGAACGCAGCAGCAAAAACCAGCGAAGCTGCAACGAACGCCTACCAAAATGTGAAAGACTTTTTCACCCGGATGGCAGACAATTCAACAAACCCCAGTCATTCGTCAATTGAAAAACCCTAATCAGATAACCGATAAATGTAAAAATATGTTATTGAACATTTTTTCGTCATCATGTATCGCGGGTTCATGGTCAGTTTTTCTCACAAGTTTAACGAACCGTTATTTCACCTCATGATTATTATGGCATCGAAGCGAATCGATGAGTTACGATCATTCGTAAAAAATTAAAGAAAAAAGTAACATTGATTAACACCCGGCAAAGTGGACTTGACGATTGCTGTTCAGTAAATCGTTTCCTTTCACAAAATTGTTTGTATTGAATCGTAGCTGCGAGCACCGTGACCAATGAAGTACCAAAAAACGTAGGTACCTTCGCTCCATCACATATTGGGTATGATTATTAAATTCACATTCTAACCAGAGCAGCGAGTTTTTTTCATTATTTAATCACCACCAATTACAGTTACGATTATTACGGAATCTCTGTTTTTGCTAGTCCCCGACGTTCTCGATAATTATGAAACGAAACTTGGTGAGAAATAAAAAAATCGTAGACACGCTATGTGTCTTAAAATTTTTACTGTGAATACACTTTCCTCCCTGGTAACTGTATACGGAGAAACCTATGTGTCTAACATACATAACATACACCAAGTGTTAAAATTCAACGTTTCACGCTAATTGGTCGAAAGTTCGAAAGTCGTAGACAGGTGACAAGTGTCACTCATGTTTGACAACCTGTTGGTACAGCATTTTATTTCTACAGCAGCGAAATGAACTTGGGTTCACAAATTCGCAGTTTATCATCAAAAACCGCTACTTACAGCAAAGTGTTTCTAAAAATCGAACATCGGACTTTCAAGCTATAGTCAAGCTATTTTTTCGACTGAGCATCTACTCTACCATCTATCGAAATTGAACACCGAAAATTCCATGGAAGACTTCCGAACCAATGAATCATAGGTGATCTTTTTTTAGAACAATGTTTCTACTCACTGATGAATGTGTCCTCCTTCATTCTGTAACACTTTCCTACATATGTGGATGTGTAACAGGTAAAAGTCCATGAATATCGTCTTGCCTACTGATCTGTAAACAGGAAAGTTTCTTCGCATAGCAATCGTGAGTGTCTCTTAGTCACGCTGCATTCTCAAGATCTGTTGCAAAGCTGACGATTAACGTATGGGGATAAATGACGTATGATACACACGTTCAATATGACGTACATCCATGTATGTAGGTTCAAAACGTTTTGGCCCTAGCCTATGATGGCAATTTTTTCGCGAAACTACGTCGTCGATGAAGGAGTCGTCTAGACTGTTGAGCGAAGAAAATGAAGTGATGTATCACAATTCACAGGAGTATCCTCATTTTGACTGGAAGTGATAATTCATAGATGGGATTAAAACGGGGGTGTATAAATTGCGAGTATTATTATATTTACCGATAACAGTTTTCGACCAATTTAAAACGTACAGCGGAAGTATTAAATTACTTCGTTACATTACACACGCACAGATACCCCAGCTCGGGGATAAATACAGATGTGTATGTTCATAGGTGATTTTTTATAGCGTGGAGAATTTTCTAGCGTTAGTTTTCGCTCGGATCTGCATCACCCGTTTATATGTACGACATTATATACTGCAGAATCGCGCTGCGAAAATTCCACTGCAGAAAGTGATGCATTACTTTATTACTAGGTGTTGAATATGCGTATGGTGGCCTGGTGAGTCGAGGAAATTGATAATTCCCTGTACATCGGAATTTTATTTTTACCTTCTCGCATGAATTGATTCGGATTTTGGGTCTGAGATCTTTCGACGGCTTACATCAGCCTCCGGCATCGAGGGGAGCATGGAGTCAGTTTCGTTCTGAAAGTGGCATTTGAATCGCGGGGGATGATATCGATACCAAAAGTCTGGGTAAATCCGAAAACGAAGGCGAGTATGTCTGTTGCACGATGTAGAAAAAAATCTTGAGAAGGTCAAAGGCAAGGGAAGAATCCGGCTCTCGGAAATCCTGCGAACGTGCGTCACTTTCGTAATATTCACGGACAAATCCATTTTCCAGCAAAAAATTGAAACCCTGATACAAAAAAGAAAAAGTGAAGTCTGCTTGACACGGAAATTTCAAAATTTGTCAACGAGGCTTTAGGAGGGACAAATCATTCCCCTCACTTCTCTAAGAATGGCGAATTCGCACAATGTCTCGACGCACTTTGTGAGTTCGATAATACTTGTCCCACGTTTCACAGAACGTCGCGTCGAATCGACGTGACATCGGAGTGGCCAAATATCAGCTGCCAAATGTCGGAAAATTACGATGATGAAGATTGACTGTCGCGCGCATAGGATTGGCAGACTATTCGTTTTGGCTTTCGGATGTATCGACATTGCTGCATGATAGGTATGACTCGATGTTCAGGAGTATTGATTCAGGACCCGAATGTCTCCTAGAATTTATCGCAGTTTCTTCATCTGGTGGTATTATTGGATTAATTAACCCTCGAGGAATAAGGTGGCTCGAAACTTACAAGGATAATGTAAACACGGGGCGTTTTGTCCCTTTGCCTTTCATTCTCAAAACCGTCGGAATTCCGAAAGGAAACAGTCCATCGAATCCTAACTAAACAGGACGAGTTCCTCACCCGAATTACAATGAGGTCTTAGTCGGTCTGATTTCGCGGATATGTCGCTCGCGGTTTATCCTCATTCCTGATTCGCAGTTTTCAATCATCAAGAACGGCGTTTGCAGATCTAGAACTGCCGCAAGATCATTCTAACGGCAATTTTGCATGGATAAAATAAACAGATCGGGAAGTAATAGTCAGAAATTTATGGCTCGGGAAATCTAGAATGCAGTTCTATTAATGTTAATTCTAACGACGAATATCGCTCTGTAGATATCTTCGTCCTTGCTATGGCGACGCTGGCTCACCCTGAGCATAGACTTCGCACTTCCTAGGAGAGACATTCAGTGGCTTTCTAGCCGACCGCGAAATCGAAAAATGCGGAAAAATCCTTATCCTAATTTCTGCTTTTACCAATATGCAATTTTCCAATCAACTTCGACAGTTTTTTGCCCTCTTTCTTTTTTCGAATTAAGGAAGTCTCGCCTGATTATTATACCGTGTAATTTATCCGTCTCCATTCCGAACAATAAATTATTCAGGATCTCGTCTATCAGATTCCGAATCTATCGCGTATATCAGCTTTGATCTCAGTACCTACGAAATCACGTAACAGCTAAGCGAATATTCTGTAAATGCATGCATGAGCGGTGGCTCGGGAATATAGAAGATATGTATCGTTGAGATACTTGTGCGAATAATAATCCCAAAAATTTTTGTTATGAATTCATTTATTACACAATCAGGTACAAAATTAATAACGGAGATCGTCAGTTTCGATATTAGAAAGATTGTTAGTATTATTACATCTAAACATGCAGGTAATCAGGTCACGATAGTGTAAGGACAAGAACTTGCCTCGAGAACTAGAAAAAGCCACTCTACATGCATTCAATTTTGGTTATCGCGTCAATTTTCTGTATTCCTTCTACCAGATTTCGTCCTTTCTTCACCAGTTCACCCAGTTCTCGCGGAATTGTCCTATGAGGTAAATAAAGCTGGTCCAAAAGTTACCAGAGACCGTGTCCAGCCAGGACACCGAGGTGTCCGAGACCAAGACCGAGTACACCGGGGTGTGGAGCCACCACTGTGCCCGAGGGACCAGCGACGATAGCACCGCCTGTAGATTGAAAAAAATGTCTATTTCTGACCCAATGTGACTTTTGGGAATTATTCTGGAGGATGGGGAAACTCCACGTCGGGATTTTCACCTGCTGAAGGTCCTACTACGGCAGTTGGACCAGAATGTGGTCCAACTACGGCGAATGAAGGACCGACTGGACCAGCAACTACGGTTCCTGCTGGTCCCCAGCCCCAGCCTCCACCTCCTAGAACAACGGCTCCATCGTGTCCTAAGCCAAGGCCAAGAACTGAACGACGTTCGCGGTCAGGTTTGGCCATAGCGACGGCGAAGACGGCGATGAGAATAATCTGGGTAGTTGAAGTGGGAGAATTTTTGAGGAATAAAGTAAATATTGGGTGCGAATCTGATTCCTATTTGCAATAGGAGTAGATGAGAGTAGGATTGGCTTACCAGGAACTTCATGGCTTGCACTTGTTTGCTTCGGTGTAACTGATCCAGGTTCTGCTCGACTAAACTGATGCTTAACCCCTGTGCGTCTCCAGCTTTTATACAGAATCTCTGACGATGACGGAACAGCCATCGACCTTCACCCTCGAGGTAAAAGTGTCGCCGTAAGAGAATCTGGACGGAAGCTATAGGTGCGGTCGTACGTCTCTCCGCAGAGTTACGATCTGCTTATAATATGATATAAGAAAATCTCGCGGCTGATCGGCACGGCCAATGTCACTGTCGCTTTTGCTAACATTTTGCATCATCGAATAGGCAGAGTCGTCTAGCATTTTTTTTGACATGTAGGACTTTTTGGAGCTTATGAATCTTCAGCTGCAGCGCAGTGGTCCAAAATGTGCGCCGACTTCTGTCCAATTTTGGTCGAATGACAATGACTGAATTTCGCTACAGCAATTTGACCGATCATCACAATTTCGATGGTGGAAATTTCTGGCCTGAATATTGCGGCTGGATTTCGATCTCCCAACGCACGAAACGACGTAACGATGTCAATGATGCGAATCGCAATTATTTTCACCAAGGATTTTGAAGAATTCTGAAATTCTTTCAGCTCCTTTCTTAAACAATCAAATAAACTCGAAGACGTTATTGAATCCGGCGAGTTATCTCTTCATCGTCGAATCGTCGAGCGGTTTAAAACGGGTGACAAAAATCTGATAGAATATGAAAAATCAAAAACAGCTTCATATCCAGGTGTTAAAAATCCTTCGACTATTGTCGCCTTTTCAACTACCAATTTTACCACCTGCTCAACCGTTAGCTTAATAGTACCATCGCATTGTCCCGTTCATAACTGTATAGTTATTGATCTACATGGGTACTGGGTGTCGAGTAACACGCGATGATATACTCCGAAATCACCGATTTTCGATTCGAGTAGGCGAACTATTAGTTCCAGGAGAAAAATCCGACTCTCAAATTTCATTTTACGATCAATTTTTGCTCATCTTTACCGTCTTCTGCGCTAAATTGAATCGAAACGTTGTGCCCCGTGTATCTGAGACACTCTGTACACACACACATGGTTCAATCGTTATTTTTACGCATACCGTTACTGTTAACCTGTTTCCTGTACGAGCAATAATATCGCCAGATTGCGTCATGAATAAGTAGAAACGAGTGCTTATAGTTTTTTCATATCGCACTTTGCGAGCTCTTAGAGTTAGTTATTCCGTCGTTGTTAGTTAGATTTGTTTTTTTCGTTGTTAAACCTATTTTCAATCAGGCTTCGCTTTCTCTCCGCGGAGCGAATCCGCTAATGACATTTCAAAATAGGAAAATCACTTTTGCGGTTTTTTTTTTTAAGGAAAAGTTGTGTTTGCAGTGTGATTCTGATTTTCGCGTAGGAATTTATAGTCGAATTATGTAGAAAATAACACAGTTTCAAGTTTCCGTGCTAACGCGCGCTCGCCCTGCTTCTCTTGTATCGTTAATGCGAAATAGTTACGCCTGGCCAGAGTGAGCCAGACACTGCAGTAACCACCCAGTTAATTTGCCAAATGTACGTTTATTGCGGTTTTCTATTTGCTATACGCTACCAAGCGCCTCTTGTTATTCGCTAAACTATAACTCGCGCGGTTGTGAACAGGCTCGAATTCATCACTCGCTTTCGGCTCGCACTACATATTACCTACGCGAAAGTTCAAAGTGAACTTTGACGAGAGGGAAATGTGTCATGCTTTTTATTTGGGAAAAAGAGACAGAGGCGAAACGTACGTCGAGTATTCAAACAATTGTATAATTTAAAAAAAATTTCGCGTTCGCGCGAGAGTGTTATTATATTTTCGTTTTTAATCGTTAAAAGGATTCCCTGTTCTTGACAGAAATTTCACGGCTGAGATACCCGCTTTGTACTTTCTGTATTGTAGTATTACGGAGTTGTGAAAAGCCGAAAGTTTCATTATTTCTTTCCAACGTTACGGGGAAGGTACAGGGTAGGTGTACCGACGGAGGTAAAGTTCCTCAGACTTTTGAGTCTAGACTCTAGACAACCGCCGCGTCGTTCTCAAGTATAGGGATATAAGAAAGTTGAATAAAGTAAATTCACTTTTTCTTTATCCGAGAGTTAAATTTTCTTCAAGGTTAATTAATAGCCGGGGGATTATTTCGGTTATAAAATTCAAGAGCGTGTCAAAGTTTTTAATTACACTTACAATCGAGACTTCAAAAGACAGCGATGAGATTATTAATCATTGTCTAAGTGGAGGGAATAATTTCATCAACTTATCGCGCGCGATCACGATTTTGGAAATTGGATATTTCGCAAAGTATATACATAGCTATATATATATATATATATGTACTACTATAGCGAGTGACTGAAGGAGAAGTGGCGGATGAAAAATGGCAGGTATTATTCATTTAGCCTAAATTAATATCACGCTTTTTCAGATCACGTTATACCTAGGTATATATATATACTTTTTTTTTCTGATATACGATTCTCCCGGGCAAACCTCGCCGATGGGTGGTTGCAGAGGGGGTTGACGCGTAACGTAATTTCGGCACAATCAATAACATCAATCTTATCTTTGTTCAACTCCTGACAAAGGTAGACGAGAGATACGAGGTTTTATCCAGCTTTAGCGAGCCTTTGCCTCTCGCTTAGATCGTAATTCACAGTCGAGTCAAAAAGGAATAAAGTTTGACCTCGTCGAACAAAGCTGAAGCTGCTTCCTCCTGACCTCGAGTCTCGCGGAAATACTAAAACAGTATTTTCATCTCCCGTCAGTGTTGCCAAGAACGCATTTATATACGATACGAATAGATTTTTCTTTTTTCAATATCACAATCAATTCCAATCTCCGCATATTCTCCGATCTCCCAAACTCTACAAAGGAATCATTTCCCAAACTTTGATCGTTTTCGTCAATTTATTTTCTCCCTCGTAACGGGAACAAAAAAAAATAAATAAAAAAAAGGATCATTAGATTTTTCTCAGAGAAATGAAGACGCAACAAAAAGGGGTAGTTTAGCCAGGAATTCATTTCATATACGTTACAGAATGGTCTCGGGGTATTCGGTCTCAACGGTAATGATTAATGGATCTTCTTGAAGTTGTATACTGTACGTAAAAAGTATAAAGGCATTGACGACAAATTTGTCAATAATTAAGTCACCGATCGAGTATATTATGTAAAGAAAATCTTTCGAGGCAGGGATGCAGATGACGATAGACGGGGCGCGCTCCACAAAGAGACCGGAAATGTATTGATATCGGCTCGGACAGGGACGCCCCGACGCCGGGAGACTCTGGTCTAGACTAATTGAAGTGCCGTGCCAGCAATTTCCTGCAATTACAGACACCGTCGCGCACCACGAGCTTTCTCCTTCCTTGTCTGAACGGTGGAAGGTACTGTTCTATCTCCTCGTAGCAGAGCGCATTGTCTCGCTATCGGAATAGGTATAAAACCAGCTTGGTGAACCAGCTCCCAGTCCCGTCTACAACATCCAGTATCTGGTGATTCTCAAAGCAACCTCGAATTATCTACAGCCTTCGATTGTCCGCCGAACTGCAGACGCTCCTCTCAGAAGAGCGAATCAAGCCAAATCGCAAGGCAAAGGTTGCGGCGAGGCAATCAATTGCGAAAGCTCAAACGCAGCCGGGCTGCTGCTTTCAAGAGAAAATACCGAACCTCTTACTCAACGAAAAATTCGAGCTTCCGGAACGAAACGAACACAAAAAAAAGTAAAATAAAATAAAGAATCAAACGAAGAAATTGAAGAATTTGAATTTTTATTTACTTTTTTGTTTTTCCATATTTTTACGGGATGCGTTAATTACACAACCGAAACATTGTTATATACAGAAAATTCGTGGTAAGAAAGGGTAGACGTATAGATAGACGTGCTGCATAAAGCTAGCTGTGGCAGAGATCATTTTGTGGTCAGCTTGTTTGAGGTCGGAGCGGTCAGTCGTTGAAGGGTAGTTCTACAGAATTCGGGTACTTTCGGGGTGATTCCATTCTACCAATGTCCACCAGCCCATCCTCGAGCGATACCGGCGTGACCGGCGGCTCCTGCGACGATGCTACCAGACGGTCCAGCGATCACAGCTGGGGCGGATACGGCACCTTGAAGAGCCGCTGGTCCAGCACCTGGTCCAGCCACCACGGCTCCGTGTCCAGCTGTAAAAATATCTGAACGGTCTAAAGGATGGCCGAAATTTCACTTCGGATCTTTTCACTCTTTTATGAAAGAAATTCGGTATTCGAAAACAAAAATCTCTCCCTTTTTAATTCGGTTCCAAAAAATCACTCACCGAGTCCAACTCCGGCTGCTCCCCATCCAAGCGCTGGTGCTCCCCAGCCTACAGCCGCAGGTGCTCCCCAACCAACAGCTGGAACACCCCATCCTGCAGCGGGTCCTCCCCATCCGGAAACGACTGCGGGACCGGCGACACTTCCGGTGACAACTGCTGGGCCAGCAACTGCTCCAGATACGACAGCACCGCCATCAACAGCTCCGGAAATTCTAGCTGGGCCTACGGCGGGTCCGGCTAGGGCGGCTGCTCCTAGAACAGGTCCTCCCAGAGCGATCCCAGGAGCACCCCAATGACCGGAGGGTGCGGCTGCTACCACGGATAGAACCGCAGCGAGGACAGTTGCTGTGCATGAGTACATTGCGCTGTTTGCTGTTTGTTCTTGGTTCTAGTGACTCTGAAGGTAGATGTGTCAACTCTGGGATTTGATCCTGCTTTTATATGCAATCTTGACTGGTAAGACCACGACCACGACCTCGTCGGGTCGAGGCGTGGCAGGTGAGACGCAACATGGGACAGTATGGCGCACGCCAAACATTCTCTCATATGATGTAGGCTTATCAGCTATTATTACACAGATACTACATAAACTTGTCACATATACGTATAAGGATATGCTATATGTCCCCAGAGCGGTTACGGAATCCGCAGGGTTGGGCGTGTGCATGGCTGGTTCAACGATTCTCACCTAAACCCGGATGGAACCCGTGCATTGCACCTCGTCCGTTCTCTTTATGAAATGAAAACCAATAAAGATCAGAAACCGATCGAATTCATTTTTCATTTCAGTTTTCAACCGTGAATCGAACGTCTCAATTTACTCGAATATTTATTATCTATTGTTAAAATGTCTCCCGCGTTTCTCGTACCTCGGATATCCGTCCGTCAACCGAGAGAACAGGAGCTGGAAAAAGTTGTAGTCGATTTTTCACGGATCACTCGGCTTCTGTGTAAGCCGAGCTTTTCAACGCCAGGTCAATATCAGGCTGTATAGCCGGTATCAGACCGAACCTCTTTTGAGGCTATCGTTTTATTTTTTTGCCCCAAGCACCAGGCAAGTGCCAATATGTTTTGAAACTCTCAATTCGCGCTATTCAAAGATTTGTTTCGAACATATACCCGCGCGTGGCTTCTCGGATTATTATTATTCTTTTATTTCATTTTTTTTCGACCGGAGGAAAAAATCTGCTCAATTTTTAAGAAACTTTTATATGATATTACCGGAGATTGATTACTCGCGTGTCTGTAATCGATGGGAAAATAATTGACGGTCAAATGGACGCGTAATTAATCGTTAATCAACCAGGAAGTAAAAAAGTTAATCATTGAGGAATTAGCGACTACGCCTTGCCCGGGGCTTAAGTTATTTATTCCCTTCACTCCGCTTCTTTGATGAAAACTTTTCTCTTCCTTTCCTTCTCCTTCGCTCGCCTATACCGATTCGTCTTTCTTCCATTATCGCATTGTCAGAGGTGAGATAGAACTTTCCGCATTAATACGCGTCCTTCGATTATAAAGACAAAGCGAAAACGAGAAACAACCGTGACACTTCGAACGCACCCGTTTAGGCGAGGCACTGCAGTGTAGGTAACAGAACCTCCGACACCCTACACGCTACAAAGACTAACGCAAAACCAGCATTCCAAACGTCCGGGTATCGACGTGAGTGATAACGACAGGACATTCGTACAACGAGGTTAAAGTTCCTTACGGATCAGTAAATACGAGCTACGCACCTCAATGAGCTTTGTCGCTCGGTGTAGCTCACGTCCAATTGTCAACTGCGGTTTAAATCATTGTATAAATTATATTTTCATTCAGTTCCTTTCTCACTTTTTTTCTTTTTTGTTGAGAGCTGTGACTTGAAAAATTCATACTGGTTCGCTATTCGAGCAAAGATATTGTATATTAGTAGCCTTTGGAAGATTTCGGATGCAGTAAATACAATTTCTAAACTACATGATATAGAGTTGAATATAATTTGACGTAGTCTGATTTACGGCTAGGTTAACTTCCGGCCTTGTTAGTTTTGGCCCAATTTTACAGCTACCTATACTCGGTAGCCTGTGGTAATGATTATATCGCTAGACTACATCGAGCTGTGGTCAAATTCGTAATTCAATCCTGTAATTATTGTTGGCCACGTTACTCTCCGTTTATGGCACGCTTGTCCGCCCATCCCTGTTTCATACAATCTACGCGTACGATATACGTCGTTATTATTATAGTCGAGAGATGCAAGTGGGCAGAATTCCCGGCTCCTATTCTCATCAAATTGAGCTTCCAGCTTCCTAAAAAAAAAAAAATTCCAGAAAATATAAAAGAAAAGGAATTTTTCTTCCAAAGAACATTCACTCTTCTGCAACAGTCTCGGACATTTTCATCACGTTTCTTCGGCCGCATTATTTTCATTGTTTATGATCAACTGGTACTTAATATCCACCCATGACGATACGTAGGTGTCAAGGGTCACGTGTACAGCACACACGTACTTCTGAACAGCCTTCATCAGCCCGCATAACAATGCTGCTCCGGTTCGACTCGTAGATCAAGAAAATGATCGCCGCCTTGCTACATTATCGCCGCTATTCTGCTCCCCGCCTTTTCATGTCATTTGCGGATCGAGT
The DNA here is from genome assembly GCA_947538915.1 of Tenthredo distinguenda. Lineage (NCBI taxonomy): Eukaryota > Metazoa > Arthropoda > Insecta > Hymenoptera > Tenthredinidae > Tenthredo > Tenthredo distinguenda. The sequence goes on along the minus strand of OX384536.1, from coordinate 18,015,433 downwards.
AGGCGATAGATTGCAAATGAGTGACCTTTTGAATTCGCGAATAGATTACCGCGACGGAGTGATCGTCGCTGAGCAACGTACCCGTAAGAATCGAGCAGATTGATCCCAGAGCAGATGTTAACCACCCGGACATTTACTACTGGTTTCCGATACAATCTGACACATTTAATCAATCGTCATACTTCGTCGATCGTTGATAGAAACGACGGTCTGACTTTAAATTGCAAAAATTTTCGCTCGTGTTTAATTATGTCAGTTCTGGCTCTGTCCAGTTCTTATATAACGGAGTAGCCACCGTCAGTGATTTTCTGTCACTTGATATTCTCGGGTATCAAGTATCGGGGTAAATCAAGCATACGCCAAGACGGATTAACGGGGTTTCCACTGTGACTCTAAGGCTAAAATGATCAACTTTTTATAATCAAATGAGCGTAATTGTCTCAGTCTGCGATGTATTTAGCACCCAAATCGACCAGACAGATTTGCAAAAAAATTTATGCGTGGAATTTCATGGAGCAGAAATGCGCCCTGCGATCTAGTCGATATTCCGAGTCTGTCGCTACACGTACACCACAACACCAGGAATTCAATCAATGCTGATACGATCAACGGACACTACAGTTGTAAATCAGCCGCACCGTGGCCGTAGCCTTTGCCATTCGGTCTGCAAGTACATCGGTTCAGAGTACCTCGAGAATTCTTCGATCCGCGTCAGTCAGTTCAAATCTACGCGCTTGCGGTCGATGGGAGTTCAACAATCCGTGAAAATCATTGTCACTCAATCCTCACGTGGCGTACACTTTCGTACAATTTTTTTCTTTTTTCTATCGCATCGAATCCTGATTTTTACATATCTACTCAGACACCGATTCGCCAAATTGCAGCCTGCACACTGCGAAGGAAAATGCGTTGCGTTAATGCATCCTGGGTACAGCACGGATCCTTTTTGCCCAAGGTTCTGCAAGAAGCTTTGCACAAATTGGAACAACGATATTCGTAATTGGCTACCACTGATTTTGCGGGTTTTGTGCAGTGAGTTTCCATTTGCAATATTACACCCTAGTCCTACGTAGTTGTAACATAATTGCGGGAAAAAGCTGACGTCTTGCAGCCGAAGAGGATGAAGGATCGGTAACGGGGATTGAAAACATGACGTAGTTTGAAATTTAAGTGGAAAAATGCATTTATTCCGATCTTAAAAGCTCGGCACTGTTATATGTACAAATTGGAAAATTGGACATCGAGATTGATAGCTAAAGGCTAAGACGAGGCAGCAGTGTTTGAGAATCGGCGGAGAGACAGTTCTGGGTGATTTTTCGCTCCTGCGAATTACCAGTGACCATTTCCGGCCCACCCATGACCGGGAGCAACGTTAACTCCAGCACCCCATCCAGCACCGTGCGTGGCGATGCTGCCTGACGGTCCTGTGATCAAAGCTGATCCAGCATGAGGACCGGAAACTGCAGCTGCGCCAGAATGGGGACCGGAAATGACCGCTCCGTGGCTAACTGGACCGGCTAAGACGGCTCCGTGGGCACCAGGTCCAGCCAGGACGGCTCCAGGTCCAGCTCCAAGACCGTAACCTGTGAAAATGAATGACATTTTTTAGATTTTGAGGAAAAAAATGGCAGGGAATGAGTTTCGGAGAATAGACACTGACCTGCACCAGCCCAACCAGCAGCACCGTTCCAAGCTCCGTTCCAAGCTCCACCCCAAGCTCCGTCCCAGCCTCCGACAACGGAAGTTGGTCCAGCTACAGACCCGGACACAACCGAGGGTCCAGCTACGCTTCCAGAGACGTGGACTGGGCCAGCAACGGCTCCAGAAATTCGTGCTGGACCGACTTGAGGACCGGCGAGAGATGAAGGACCAACTTGAGGACCAGCGAGCGCTGCACCACCGAGAACAGGTCCGGCTAGACCGACGCCATGGACTCCCGCACCCCAGAGGCTACGGCGCTCACGAGGAGACGCAGCGGCGATGGAGATCAGGGCAAGGATGGCGATCTAAGTTTTCGAGAAACGAATTTTCAGAAAATTAACGAGGTTTGACTTTTCTCGACGATTCTTCTAGCCGCAAAGACTAGAAATTTGTTCGAAAATTGGTTTCAAACTCACGAAGGCTTTCATGTTGACTGACTGCTGGTCGAATGTACCTTCTGCTGATCGAACAGATCTTATATACTATCCCAGCATCCTGATTCCCGCCCCACTAATATCTTCGAATAACAATCTGTCCGAGGCACGTTATGGTCTGCACCCATTGTATATGAAGGTGGTAACCTCGGTACCACACCCACTTATCGAGGGGACCGTGGACGGGTGGGTGAATTAGCGTCCCTTCTGCATGTGACCGGGTCTACCACGCGTCCACTAATAATCTGCAGCGTTCTATACCGGGATAGAAAAAACTCCCAAGTATCTTTACGTACGGATACCCGAGTATCCGGCACTCTCAGGGTTACGGTTAAGCGCGGTGAGGGTAGGTAAAACTAGTTTTTACAACATCCCACATCCAGCCGCAGAATTTCATTCCTCACTAGACAGATCAGAGGTAAAATCGACCGCGTACCGCAGTCTGTGACTTGCACGCCAACGGCGACACTTCGTGCGATTAAATTTCCTCGATCATTTAGCTGGAAGATCGCGATTCAGTAACTACCAGGTCAGCTCCTGATCGAGTCGCTTTTTTCTTCGAGAAAAAATTCATTCCTGATTCTACAAATTTGTTTCAACAATTTTTCTCTCATTCCCGTGGTTAATTCCAACGGCTATTCTAGCTCCGTTGTTGGCAACAAATTCATTTGCCCGAATGGTGGATTCAGGCTACAGATTAAAGGATTTAGCGTATTTCAGTAGTAAACTCGTTCGTTTGGTGGCTAGTGTCAACAGTCAGTTACAGGTCAGACACGCGGCTTTGCGCTATGCGGACTGTGACTGAATCGTTGGACGGTAGTATATTACGTTTACTGTCAAGCGCAGTGACTCCGTAACGTATAGTAGCCCGGCGTGTTGTTGGGAAAAGGAATCCGAAAAATTGGTAATTTACAACCTGCAGACCAGAAGCATCGTTAACGACGAGTAACTGCGTTGAACCCGTTGTTCAAACTTAGGTGAGTATTGTGAAGACAGTAGAGAAAAACGAGAGAAAAAAAGAAACGGTGTATGTAAAACAAAAATGAAAGTAAGTACTGGTAATTGTAATACATGGTTCGTACCCCTGTTAATTACGAATTGAGTAGCTGCAAAGTTATGCCGGTATAATTCTTGCAAACAGGTGGAAACTCGTGAATATACATCTATATGCGTGTAAATTGTCGAATTAATTAAAACATCCAACACATTCTCAGTTTAATACAAAGTTTCGCTGTGAACAGGGCTGTCGCAAGCTCCGAGACAAAGAGGCGATTATTCTAGTCGCCCAAAAAGTGTCTTTCAATTATTTGCGAAGTTTTAATGCCTTTGGGTTTTGTTCGAACTCCGCTTCTCGGCTACGGGAAAGCAGCACTTACCTACCCCTCCGTTTTGACTAAAAATGAAAAGTTTACTTCTGTCAATGATCGAAATCATTATAACGAAATAAGGAAACTGCAGTAACCCTTGGCACGGGTCTGCGAGTAGTAATGAACAAAGTAGGTCAAAGCTTTGGTCGGAGTGATTAGACGTTTAATTTTCTTCCTCCGGTTATCATTATGCACTCTTTCTCTCCCTCTCGCCGAAGCCCTGGGCATCTCTTTATACTAGTCATGGGCTTGTCAGCTAAAACGTTAGGACCTGTGGGGAAGACGGTCGTATCTAAGGAACAGTATCCTCCGAGCATACCAGATACTGTAACAAATATAAAGTTCTCTACTCTGCCTCGCGACCTTTATAGTTCTCCGCTAGCTTATTGCTCCAATTCCCTAGAAACCTTCTACGATTTTGCATCCAGAGTTAGGTACTACAGTCTGGAACGCACGACCGGTTACAAATCACCGAAGAATATCGTCTGGGTATACCTATACACTTCATTGTGCTTAGAGAACGGAGAACTTATCGATGTGCAGGCTGATAATTCGACGCGAATCTTCTAGCTGGTTAACCGCAATGCGGAGAGCCTTCGACATTTCGAGACCAGACAAAGAGGTAGGTGTTTGATTCTCTTCTAATCAAGTGAACTCAGGTCTCAAAGAAATCGTACAGATCGGAGAACGAATTTAGTTTCTACTATTCCACCCTTCCCCACCTTCTAGAAACGTTCGAATACTCTAACGATGGTAAAAGTGAATCCCAGGTTGTATTCTAATTTCAATATCCTCCAGCCTGAGACGTGACCTGGTGAATAAAGGTGGTTATGGGTAGAGAGGCAGTGAGCCGCGTCCAATCAGTTAACTATTCGTTAATTAGCGCCCACCTTGATCGCTGGGTGTTAATCGAGTCGGCAGAGTTTATATGAAGAAGGCTTATTACCATTTGCCACGAACGCGGAACTATGTCCACGATTAATTAATCGGTATCATAAACACTTGATCATACGGGGCGACAGTTGCACGTATATAGATCGCTCGTCACGATCTCGAGGTCGCGGTTTTCTCAGGTATACGACCTTGCGGAAAGTGCGAACTCTCACACACGTAGCTGGACTGCAGCAGTGAAAGGGCAGACCTCACTTGACCATAGGTATATATCGCAACGGCTCATACTTTTACTCTGGGTTAACCGTGACTTAACGTTATTTGCTCATCCGGTGCGAAAGCTGGCGGAATATGAGACTAGAGAGTCTGAATTATGATCTAGGATGGGAAAAACTGACTACCGCATTTTTACTCGCGTTAGAATTTCCTCGGCATCGACTCCATACGTGGATTTCGGAAGATTTGCGAAGAGAATAGGGAGGCGGAAACGAGGGTTCGAAACGACGAGAAAAAGAAGGCGAAATACCAACTAAGTTCGTCGTCTGTAATTGAGACGTTGATTCGAAGCGAGAAAAATCTTTGCGAAGGACACTCCTGCTTCTATACTCGGCGATACTCTAGGCACTCCACTTAAGCCAGGGAACAAAACTACGAGAAGAGTACAGGGGTACGGGAAAGAGTGTGTATGTACGTATATGTATGTATGGGATGGTGTATTCCTGTAGGTACGTGTATGTGTATGTATAACTAAGTTATATACCTACAGGTATGTATATGTACAGTCTGAAACTCCATCTCGGCATCTCGAGAGCCTCAAAGCCTTTCTTTTATTCGCGGGCAGCTGCTGAACCAGAATGCTTCAACCAACATCTAACTCCGCGAGTAAATCCACAAAAGATTTAGAGCACCTCTACCATCTTTCAAAGAGGCGAAATCTCCCGCTGGTATAGAATTGACCGTGAAAATGTTCACTTGGCACTATACGCTGCCAAAGACTACGAAAAATCTCCGACTTCGTATTCGGATATGACGATACCGAGGCTGAGCTAGCCTCCTCGGTAAGGATACAGACATTTGTTTCCCCGCCGAGAACTTCAATACGCGAATTTAGCGACGGTCAAGCTCGGTCAGTCGTAAATATATGACCGAACAAAATTTTCCGATTCGTGATCAGATCGAATGACAGAAGGCTGGTGGAATCATTGCACGGATTATACCTTTCGCGGATCTGGTCAATCGCTATTTCTCTACTGAATTTTCAGACTATGAGCAAACACGAAACGTCCGTCTTTAGACACTGCATTATTATGTATATTGCTCGCTCACTCGTCTGGCCATTGTTTCCTAGATCGTGCTAATTCCATCCCCTTTGTCACCGTATAATACTGTGAGTTTGAAGACGGTGATGCTTCCAGAGAAACTTGACTCGTAATCGAGTCACTGCTCCCTCTAATCGCGAAACACACCCTGCGGATGCTTGATATCATCGTGCGCAATTAGCAGCGAACGATAAACGAATCGTTACACTTCACTCTATTCGAGTTGTCCCAAGTTTTGGACCGCTTCGATATCCAGCAATTTTTATTTCCTGTAAATTTCTCTTCTTCCGAAACTCGCGGAGCGGTATAATCATCTGTGTTACGAGGTGACGCGATCCTGATTACTTCATAGTCCGTCGACTGGAAACCAGTATTTCGCGGGTTAATATATCGCCGCCAATCTCACCTGTCCGTATCATTCCGGTGATTACCGCAAATGGAAACGGAATGCTAGAATACCCGGAGCTCCTCGAACCGGGCAAATCATCCCCTCGCACCTTTTGCCACTATGTGACAATTAATATCGAAATACTTCTCCAGCCGCTAAATAGCTCTCGGTCTATTTGTCGCGAGATGATTTAATGAAGCTGTATCTTCGCTCATTCCAGACTCGACGATCACCGCGACTCCACCTTTCATCATCTTAACGCCTCGACGAATTCCGACAATGACATCGGACAGGATGAATCGACGAGTCATACGACTAAGGATCTTATTCGCGGCTAGAAACTCGCGAAGAGAATAGAAATACTCGGGGTAATCCTTCGAGGGAAAGATGCTTCATCAACGGGGAACCGAGGGTGAGACCAGACCATGTCTTGATGCTTTAGCTTAATATCTATGCACGAAACTCCGTCTGCATTCCTTTTTGCACTACCAGTCTGAGCTCTGCGAATTGCAGACCATATTTCTCCTACGTATGGTAATATAATGTACAACGAGGCGCACCTGGGTATTCCAGATCTCTCAGTGGTCGACTAAGACTCGGTAAAAAGTTTAGATGCATCTGTTGCTCCTAAGATTTCTGAAGGAAAGAGGAGCCGGTAGCATAAAGTTGTAAGAATTGATTTTCCCGGATGAAAATAGAAAAGAGATTATATGGCATTTCGTGAAACGCGAAAACTATCGGACATTGAACAGCGCTATTATCTCACCCCTGATTCTCAGGGCATCGGGTAAATCTCGCAGGGTAAAAAACTTTTCTGATAGCTACAGGAGCCTGGGATTCGATGCTTATCCGAGAAACAAGGAAACTAATTTCACTTTTTCGCTTATTAGAATTAGAGGGTGTTGCGGATGGGAAAACGCTAATCGAGTTTGTTTTATTAGTAGCCCACTTCCCTGCCTCAACCCTTTCGTACCGGACTTCGAGATATTTTGTGGGGTTTGCGTTAGTTCGAAAAAAAATGTATCCGAGGCTATCTTCCAGCCGGAGTTATGCGGTTCGTAAAACTAAGAACCAAACCCCTAATCGGATATAGGTGAACGGAAACTTTCAACCCGATATAAACTCCTCCGAACTCAATTCAAAATCCCTGGTTATACGCCGTGAAATGATTTCCAGTGGTTAGACCCAGCCAGAAGGGTAAGGGCCGACGAATACCGCGTACTTCCAAGGGTGAATTAATTCTAAGCAAATAATCTTGTATGAATTATTAATATTCCTCGATTCAGTCGAACTAAGGACTCCCAGGTTTACAATCAATACTGCAGCGGGAAAAGTAAACCAAGAATCGATCATAATTCTCAATCCGCGAGAATCCTTTTCAAAAAATGATTGCCGTCCTCGAATCTTCATCTAAATCCTCATCATCGTTTTAGGGGTTGTTACCCAGGCTGTTCGCTTCTTCTCTCGAAACATTCTAAATTCTGAATAGGATATGAAGATATTTCGCTCGATTTATATCCATAATTGTCGAGAATCGACGTTGACGATGGTTTCAGGGATGACTGGGGTGTTTCGAAGATAAAACAGTGGTTGAAATTGAGTTTTAAATACTGATGCTTTATTTTATATAAAGTATTGCATAAATGTATAAACGCTATAAATACGTGGTATCTATCTATGGTGGTGGTGGTGGTGGGGTGCTAGTCGTGATCGCAGAAAAGAGGGTGAGACGAGGGCGAGGGTCTGGCGGTGTCGGTGGCCGGCAGCGAGAGTTGACGCGCCTTCTATATACATTTAGTTCGTTCAAAGTTGAACGGCTGACCTACCATAGGCTACCGGAACGCGTTATTCGTTAACGTAATTACCTTGTCCATGCACGATTATATACGTGCTAGTTTTCGGGGGAGATATTTGGGGGTTTTGGGGGGCGTTGGGGGGTGGGTGGATGGTTTGGGGTAATATAACTATTATATTATGTATATATATGTATTATAAAAAAAATAATATATATATAATATATGCGCGTGGACGAGTATGTAATATATAATAATATGTATGCTTGGTGCGGCAGTGAGTATAACAACATTGAAGAACACGAATTATAAAATTAAGTATTCTTCCGCGGGAGATATACAAGTATATAATACGTGGTAGGCAGGCGAATAGGCGTGAGACTTGAGACTTGAAGAGACAGTTGGAGAATTAGATATTCAGAGCGATAGTTAAAGAGAGAAAAAGAGAGAGTAAGAATTACAGAGAACAAGAGAGAGAGAGAGAGAGAGAGAGAGAGATAGAGATGGAGTGATAGCGATAGTTTTTAACGGCAGAGTAAATGAATACAATGCGCGATGGATGGAAATTTTTGGAAACCCACGAGCAACGCGGGTCGATGTTCAGAAAACAGAACGTACCCAGTTGATCGGGTTTCAAAATTGGTTTGAGGTTCTTTTGGTTTTCTGTCCACTTATTTCTCATCCCGTTTGCACTCTCTCTTTGTATCTCTTTCTCTCGTTAGAAATGTTGTTGTTTCCTCGCGTTGATCGTATCGGTCTAATCAAGGATCACGTTTTTCGAATAAAATTGACTAAATTTCACCCGAATATCGCGTCATCTCTCTTGGTACTCCTCCTCGTATCGTTACCCCTTCTTCTTCTTCTTTTTCTCCTCCACCTCCTCATTCTCTTCCTCGTCCTCATCCTCCTCGTCTTACCGAATTTCGGAAAGAAGAGGAAGTTGAGGGCGCATTCGAGGGTTATAATTAAATGATGAACCGGTAGTACTGTGATGGGTGTGCCGCCGTCGCCGAGCCGAGATCGCTTTGTCTGTTAAGACCGTCTACCATCCGTGTCCTCCGTGACCGATGGAAACTGGGGCTGGGATGATGGCTCCGTGGGAACCGAGTCCGGCGTGGATGGCTCCGGATGGTCCGTTGATGACGGCTACTCCGGCATCGTGTCCACCGATTCCACCAGCGATTCCTCGTCCTCCACCGATGACAGCAATGGCACCGGGTCCACCGTATCCACCACCAAGTCCGCCTCCAAGTCCACCGCCAAGTCCGAAACCAGCACCTCCGCCAAGAGCAAGACCTGTGAATATCGAATCATTTCGTTTATTAGAAGGATGCGAATGCGTCTGTAAAGTCACGAACTGAGATGAGAGTCGAAGAGGAAAAGAGTGGTTTTACTCTTTGTACACTGACCGGCACCTGCACCTCCGAAACCACCTGGAGCAGCAGCAGCGGCGGAGCCAGAGCTACCGTCGTCACCGTTGATTCCACCGGATCCGGCGTAGAAAGCAACACCACCGTAGCTGGGTCCGACAAGGTTAGCAGTTGCCTGGGATGGTCCTACGAGGGTGGCAGTTCCCTGGGATGGTCCTACGAGGGTAGATGGTCCAGCAGCTGGTCCTACAAGGCTGGTTGGTCCGGTACGGGGTCCACCGACGGACTTGGCACCTTCTTGGGGTCCGACGAGGTCAGATGGTCCGCTCTGGGGTCCTACGTTGGCCTTGGGTCCCTCCGCTGGTCCAATGTCGGACCTACCACCGGTCACTCCTGAAATAACAAGAGAGAAGGAAGTGGATTTCGAGCAATTCTCCGCTGGTTTGTATTTCCGGAATCAACGAGGTTCGAGTATTTTTTTCTCTTCTCTTTTCCTTACCACCAGAAACGATCTGTTGAACTCCTGCAGCACCAGCTGCGGCCGCAGCTCCAGCCGCGTAGCTGGCTCCTAGACCACCGCTTCCCAAGCTGGAGGCTCCTCCTTGGAGGGAGGCAGCGGTACCGGCACCGGCGGCGAGTCCACCGCTGAGTCCGGCACCTCCACCTACTCCACCGGCATATCCGGCGTATCCACCTCCGTAACCTCCTCCGTAGCCTCCGCCGTAGCCTCCACCGTGTCCGCCGCCGGACAGTGCAATTCCAGCACCGTGACCGCCGTATGAGATGGCTGGTCCATGGGCGATTCCGGCACGTGCCGTCGCTACGGCTAGACAGGCGAACACAATCTGGAAAGAATAGCGTACGGAGGTTTTCCTCGTCGTTATGGTTTCCTTTTAGAGCGAGAGATATGGAGATATAGGAAGGAAGCGAGAGGAGAGGAGAGAGGATAATGGTTTGCTTTCACTAGAAATTAATAGGTGGGATACGTATGTACCTATTCGTGTGCATGTGTGTGCGTGCGTGTGTTGCACCGTGTAGAATTGCACCGCATGAGCGAAGAAGAAAAGTGCAGGGTAGAAATTTCTACTTTAAGTTGGTTGAGCCACGGGTAGTGATGTAACGTTTCGTAATTGGAGCGACAGTGAACCGATTGCATTTTCGCATAGGTAATAGTACCGATCACCGGTAAGCCGTGCCTAGCCAAGGAGTTTTCCATATTTGGTGAAAAATTCTTAGGCTTGTAGATCGGCGAGGTAAACTATCGCCGAGTCGGTTAATAGCTGGATCGGAAAAAAAGTCGACTTCGTTCTGTATTCAGTATGCGGCTAATAGCCCCGACGTTTTGAACTGCGTTAGTTAGCGTAACGTTTGACTCGACTTTCGCGACGTAACCAATGGCTAGATTCTTTAACGGATCACCGGAATTCTGTATTTAGTCAGAGAATCGAGAAGTCCGAGCAGCAGAAGGTAACAATGTCTAAATAAATTATCGGTTTATTCAGTCAGTTGGATTTTCCGATATTTTGCAACTCGTGGGTGTGGCAGATTTAATACTGGGGTAAAAAGGAGACAGTCGGAGTATCGCGGAGCTACAAGTATCGAGAATAATCAGCCACTGCAACTGGGCCGGACGAATTATTGCCTCATGACGTGTAGGTATAGGAAGTTGCGTTTAGAAAGGAAGCGGCGAGTCCGGGCCGCTCCGATGTTGCAGTATCGCGAACTACGGTGGATAATACGTAAATGAGATTTGTCTCCGGTGCAGCTAAAGCGATATCGGACTAACCCACCCGGGGGATATCGTAATGAAACGCCAGTGTCACGCCTGCCTGAGAAATTGCGTTTAAAATGTCGCTCTCTTGATATTATGCACATCGAGCTGCACGAGGCTCTGCTGCAACTTTCACGTCTCCTTTCTCGATAATGCATGACTAGAACCGTGCCATTTGTCCATGGTGACGAAAAGATGCTATTTGCAGTCCCGATTTTATCCTTTCCCATTGTTTTAACCTTTCGAACAAAACCCGGTGCGAATTTTTCCGAGAAAGTAAAGTGCTCGATTTAGCAGACGTTTCTTATCGTCAGATGGCCGAATCGTTACGTGTATTCGCGATGATATCAATTTCAAAACGGTTTAGTGAAAAATCTTTAAACGAATCTTTTTAATGAATCGATCGACGACTTGGTGAGATTTTGAGGAGCTTAGAATTTCAAAGAATCGAAAATGGTTTTTGATTTTGTTTGAAGCTTGGGAGAGGTTTTTTAGGCCGATGAATGGATACGAGCGAGCGATGAACCGTGTTGCGCAAAGGGTTGTATCCAAAGATATGAATAAAATAAATAACAGCGAGGAAACAGAGGTGGGTATATCTTTTACTTCCTGGGTTCCGGTTCGGATTTAAGGGCTTCCACCGTACTCCACGGTTATATTATTTATTTATTTATTTTTTGCTACCGTTCCCGATTCTACCGTATCTGTGTCGCGCCCTGTACGGTGCCGGTGTTCGGGACTTAGTTTATTGGCTGGTAGTAAAAACGTTTTTTGCCGAGCGAATATTATATACGGAAAAGTTTATCGCCGCGATAAAATATAATAAAATAAAATGAAACGAAATAAAATAGAAGAATGAAAGAAGAGAAAACGAAAATCCCGATCTGCTAAGCGTCTAGTTGAATCGAATTCGATGCCCAGCCCCATTTCCGAAGAGCAATTTAACTCGATACTAAAACTTCCCGTTGTAGGTAATTTTGAATTATAGAAAATTTGATACCAGTCGATTATAGTTAATTCCCAAGTATCGGAGTATCGGATTAAACCCAGATATCAGACAACCCCCAAAATACTCACAAAGGCCTTCATGTTGGGTGAGTGTGTGGTGGTAGTTGGGCTGCTAGTCCGGTGAATGACTGACTTGGGCTGGGTCGGTAGGCCTTATATACTCCTTAGTCAACGCTAGCCACACCGGCCACGCTCCACAATCACCATCCTTTCGAAAGCCTTACTACACCCCCCTGCCTCCGCCCCAGAAAAACTAACTATAATCCTCCAAGTTGGTTAGCCGCCACCGCGAAGGTGGTGGGTTGAGTTGACGGCGTTAGTCCCCCGCGCGGACCACCGTTTCCATATCGTAGATCGGGCGGACCAGATCGGACCGGGTCACCTATGACGATTCCTGAAGGCGCGGTTCTGGACCGTACGGTCAACACGGTTTACTTCGTTGCTTGGCTGACGCAGGTGCATACGTGCAGGATATCGCGAGATCGGAAATTTCGTGATTAGACTGATTTTTTCCATGACTGATGCAATTCCTCGTCAAACTTACAGGAGTCGGGATCTTCGGTCATTCTGCTGTGAGGAAGGAAAAGGAAACGGAAAAAGGTACTCTTCGGGGGGATTTGTCTTGACGGATGAAATTTCGAACCGGAATTTTTCTATCTGGTCGATTAATTATATCTGAGAAATATATGTGAACAGTGCAATAGCCGGGAGTGCCTTTTCCAAGATATCTAACAATATGTAGTTACCTTGGCACGGATAGAGAACTACCAATCACGTTTAAAACTAGGTACACATCGTTCGTAAAGGTAGGTTGCATAAGCCGATGCATAAAAAGTTTTCATGCAGTTGAAAAGCTAATTAGTTGAAAATTCCGCACGTTGAATCGCTGGCACAAAGGTTTGTTCGGTTATTATTATTCTTTGTTTTTTTATAAAAATCTTTGCGGACGATCCCAGGGCATGGTATAAATATGATAATACCCTCTTCTTCTTCTTCTTCTTCTTCTTCTTTCGTTATAAACTCAACCGAGCGAGTTTGCTCTTTAATCTTTAAGGTTCGAGTAGAGGAGGCCAGCTCTTTCGGGTTAATCTCACAGCCTGCCTCCGGGCACTTTGTATAAACCCAAAATTTGGCTTCACCGAATTTTCCTTACTCCAAAAATTCCGGGACCGTACAGCGTAATAACCTTCTGCTTACAAACAAGCCTATTAAAATCTATACATACGTATATATCTGCCCGTTGTTTCATAATTAATCTTCTTTCGATCGAGTCCGTCAAAAATCCCAGAATCTAATACCTTGGAAAAGAAATGAAAAAAAAAATAGAAATAAAAAAAGATCGATTCGATTGACAAGTGCTCTACTTAAAAGGTAATCGACGCAGGTCGTCAGCTTCTCGGCCTTAACTGACCCGAACGACCTAAATTCTTTTCTAAATAAATTGCTACCTAGAGGCACGTAACTCGTTCATTTTGCACGAATTCTACATGGGAAATCAGTGTCTCTGTTTTAAGCCTCGGAGCTTGTGCCCGGAGCGGAGTTTCCAATCAGAGGATAAAGATAAAAAGAAAAAGAATAGAAGGTAGGAAGATGAAACGTCGATTTTACACCCCCTAACTTTTTTCAACATCATAATATCCCGTACAGCGCATTGTTTCAGCGCACTCTAACGACACAATACGGGATAGTAGTGGTTTTCAATTTATCGAGAGTGTCGTTTAAACGGTGAAGATGTACGGAGGAACGACCTGCCCCTCTGCAACCACCTGTTGCATTTTCGATTTCTCGATCGCTACCTACTCGGAGCCACTTATTCACCGGGAGAAGTTTAACGCGTTTCAAGTTTCGCGTCGTTTGTCTTTAAATTATACACTTTGAAAAACTCGACGTTATTCGCGCCGTTACGATCCACGACTGAAACTGGTAAGCTTTCATTCCTTCGAGCTTAAGTCTCTCATCATCAACAGGTCAGAAATCGTAGCGATTCTCAGGGATCATAAAAATTCTGTAATTCACACAAATGTCTACAATTGTTTTTCAAATTTTTCCAACCTATTTACAAATCTTCGTATCGTAAAGCGGACTTCCATTTCTATTTCCATTTCCATTTTCATAGCTAAGATACGCGTAATAATACGAGGTACGGTATAAGCGTAATTCGTTGTCAATTACTGCGGCGGCCGTATGAGGTATATTTTCTCCGTGAAATCTGAGGATGTGAGTAGACTTATCTGTGTATACGAGATACGTAGGTATACGTGGATATTTAATATACATATGTCATACAGTAGCGAAGTAATAAACCGCTGCTAAGCGCAAACAAATGCGAGGTAATCGCGTCAGGTGCACTAAGCCCGTAGCTCGAACAGTACTAACTTCGTCTTACGTGGAAGTAACCGTTCCCATAGATCCCGACGATTTCATGAATAAAATTTCTCCGGTTTCACATCCTCATATTACGTAAAAATCACTGCAAATTTACGACGATGCTATTCGAACGAGTTTACCCGGCGGGACAATCTTCCCCAATCTCATACCCAGAATTCGACTCCTTCGATAACGATCAATGAGAAACAATTATACGAACGCCTACCTAAAAACAGAATAAATTTTCTCCTCTCAATGCATCCTCAGGATCAAAAAAATTAATAAACCTGAAAAACATGAAGCGATGAAATTCGGATGAAAAGCTTCGAATAAATCGAATCGCGTTGGAAAGAAAAGAGATCCGCCGGAATGACCGCTGAATTTACTACGATCCGTGTTCGATCAGATCCGATGTCTGGCTGTGAAAATGCAGCGTGCGGGTGGAGTAGAAAGATATTGTCTTTCGAGAGGCACGCGCTCTGCTCTGTCCAGCTTAGAGGCGATATACCAGGCGGACGTGGATACGGATGCATGTAGGCGCAACTCCGGCGAGCCAGCTCGAAAGTCTGTTATGCAATAGCTAGAGCAAAGTACGGCTCGTTGTACTCGATGTACCTAGGTATATCGTGGCGTGGGCTACCGCCGTCCACAAGATGCTTCCGTGTTCTGCTGGGTACCTGGATTCAGAGTTCCTAGGTCATCCCGAGACCGAGTAGAGGTATAAAATTGACCAGGAATTTATCCGCTGGTATTATCGGGATCCTGGATCCTGGGTCTGGAAGGTATTTTTTGGTCGCTGGCCGAGCTCCAGGCTGAAAAGAATTTCCTGGACTGATATAGAGTAGATTTTCTATTCTGTACTTCGAAAAAGCGAAGTATGGAATGAGGAGGTGCATTTTTATTTATTTGTTTCTTCTTTTTTTATTAGGTTTTATAGCTGTGACCGTAAAAATGATATAAATACGGCGTGACCGTTTATCCTCCTTTCTGTATCTGTCTACTCGTAAAAATGTACGTAGGTACGTACGTACGTATGTCTCCGTACCTCCATACTCGCCGCGGTGCGTTCTTTCCCGGAATAAGAGTCTTGAAGAGGAGTAACTTTGAGCGCAGGGATTGCAGTGTGAGTTAATGGCTCTTTTTAAACGATTATTGTACCCGCGGTACCGGCGGTTTCTTATACTTAGAAACTTATGCGGTTCGATAGAAAAGTTTAGTTATGATATTTTATCGCTATTGTAGGAAAAACTGAGCTTTGCGGAATATCGAAGAAGACAACCGCGATTTTATTATATACATATATACATTTCCTCAATCTCTCTCTCTCTCTCTTCCGGACAAAATAGACTCTTCCTCTCTTTGATATATAATATTGATAATTTTCATTTCATTAAATATACAAGTACGTAGGGCTGCTGCAGCGTAAGTATCGCGAACTTTACTCTACTGGGGCGAACGTAGATTGGCTTGTAAATGTTAAATAATAACGACATTCCGCACGACTTGGTATATAAAGACCGCAATTGCGCTAGCCTCTCGTATCTGCTGGACAGTCGGCTGGCAACCATCGAGGAACAAGGTTCTTGCGGTGCTGGAAACCGCCCTGTTCCATTCTCCAATATATACATGTACATACATATCATTCACGAAAGTATCCATGCAGTCCAATTAAAATACTTGTGGCTAATTAATTCAGACTGAACTGGACTAGACTGGACTTAGCTCCTTACTTATTATAGATATTAACGGCACGTTCACTATTGCAGAAATTATAAGCCGCAGAGTTGCAGTTTTCTGTTTTTTTTTCAAATGGACTTCAAGCGTTTTTGGCATTTGCAAAAGGAAGAAAAAATAGTCGGCCTTTTAAAATTCGCATTTCAACTCTCACGTTAGTTTTCACGGTCCAGATGATATGCGAAATGGTGAAACTAGAATTCAAGCGCATAGCTATATTTACGAGAGATTTTACCGCTCGGTCGTGTGTGAACTTTTTTCGGGTGCAGGCTTGTCCCTCTTGTTGGGAAATTAGACGTGGGGAGGAAAAGGGATTTGTAATTTTGCTGGTTTGGCGGAAATGGGCGTACGCGAACCAACAAAAAAAAGGAAACAAAAAGACAGCGAAGCTATTAACTTGTTGAGAACGAGTTCGAAATAACTTTCCAACCTACTCGGAGAGTAGTTTGAGAAATACAAAGAATTCTAGTGCTTCCTTGACGTACAAATATTTGTTTGTTAAGCTCCCCCCGCGCTTTTCGCAAAAACTTTTCCAACCGGAGCGGGAAATAAATTTTTATTTTCAAAACTCCGTGAATTATTAGTCAAATGGATGGAAAACAATCCATAGTCCGCGGGCATGATTTTATGTTCTGCGTTTATTAATTCGTTCTGAATAATCATCGAGCGATATTAAATCGAAGGTAAACTCATCGTTGAAATTTATTTTATAAAATACTTGTTCGAGCAAATGAAATGAAATTATTATCTCGTCGGAACGACGAGCATGTATACAGAGTATAACGGCGTTATTGGATGAGATTTTAATCAGCATAATTTGTTAATGCCGATGAATCAATATTCGGTTAATTATCACGCTGTGTTCGATGTACAAATAACATGTAATCTATTGAAACGTGACAAACCAATATCTGAATATATATGTATGTATCATTAAACGCGACAATGAAAATAGATATACCCGTGTGTATATATTTAACAGTTTCGATAATTAACCGTAAACACACAACGTGTTTTACAGAGTTTGGGAAACCTCCTCTTCCCCCTTTATCTCAAGAATCACAAAACTTTAAGTAGAATGTAGCCATTTCCGCTCAATTACTTCCGTGTTTCTTCACCGAGTTATCTAGCTTCAAAATGCAAGCAGACATTAGCGAAGAGCCGACAGCTTTCTGCTTACGAAGCACAAGCTCTGCAACTATCCTACCTTCGATCCGTTCCTAGACCTAGACACGGTCGCTGGGAGAGCTCTAACTACCTCACACCTCTTCCAAGGCTCTATATTCGATACCCAGTTAAATTCTGTAACGAAAAAATAATCGATTTATTGATATTCACCGGCTATAAAAATTTATGAAAAATTCACAGAGCTGTAAGTTATTTAAATCAAAGGTAGAATTCATCCTGAATAATCACCGCGAGTCATCATATTCGCTATCATCTCTCGCTTGTATTCTATTCACCGTTAGCATATACCCCGAAGCATTTACAGTTTGCAATATCCGCAGAACATGTTTCTGGTTTCGGAATAAATTATCAAAGTTTTCTGCAACACGACATGGTATATATATAAGACGGGATCGTATCTTATCGGTACTCTAGATTTTCAGCTTGAACGGTCGCAGATTTTTTCATCTTCGCCTCGATTATTTGCAGATGTGTGCTTTCACCTTTCTGGATCTCGGTATCGTTATCTGGTCAGTATACGTCTTTTCTATTCGTTTAATTTATCAATCTGTTCCAGATCGCTTATCGGGACAGTTGGCAGCGGGCGGTCAACCCATTTATGATTATCTCGTTCTGTGAGCTGAATAAAGTTGTCGAACCTCGATCTTCTCCTTTCTTCTTGTTGTTATAATAAAGCGGCGAGACTTAACTACGCCAAAGATTTTCACAGGTCCACTGCTCCGACAATAATTAATGAATAATAAACTGACGAAGTCACCCTACCCCTGATTAATGAACATGATAATTAATTCAAGTCCTGATCAACTGCGCAGCTATAAACACGAGACGTGTCCTCGGACGAAAAAATCTCCCATAAAATAGGTGTAATTAATTCTGGTCTCGGTTCAAGGTGCGACTAATGCGCCGCGTGTACCAGACTATTTTTTAACTTCATAACATATTAAGAAACCTCCATAGTTTTTTTTTGTAAAAAAAAGGAAACATTTGTTATACAGTCTCTGCTTCAAGCCATCCGAAATTTCAAATCCTAAACGCAAAGTTTGGAACAGTAGCGGAATTATCCATCCGTAGATGCGTAATTACTCTGCGAACTAATAATCGGCCTAGTAACAAAGTGGTCAAAGTGAATTTCCACTCGCACGGCGAGTAGCTGACGAACTGGATTCAGTCAGTGGACGTAAATACATAAATCTAGAAATATTCGTATCAAGGTATAAGGTATAGCGCATACAATATCGCAGATAAAGCGCAGGCTTCCGCAAACGTAAAATGGCAAAAAGGGGACCCAGGAAGGGGGTTACGTTGGCAGGCTATGAGATTACTTGTCCTACTGTATCACGTTTCATTAGGCAGGAGAAAGGAGGACATTAGGCGTAGCTGGGTGGTGGTAGCTAGATGGAAATGGGGAGATGCGGAGATGCGGAGATGAGGAGATGAGGAGATGCGGAGAGAGTAAAGCTATCCTCAAAAATGAGGAGTGAAGAAATTTGTCCGAAACTGAGAGACGAAACGGTACCCAGACTCTTCGTTCGCCCCGCTTTGCAGAGCTACGTCCTGATGCCGAGAGGATTTACGAGCTCGAATATTCAGAGAGAAAACTTGCCAAGTCGCACGCTTCGACGAATCATTATTCCTCTTATCACTATCGTTATACCAGTCATTATTATCACACGGTCTAAAGGTTGGGGCGAGTGCAGCAGAGAGAAAAGAAATTACGAGAGAGAAGAGGCAAATTCGATCGATTTGGCTCGAAGAAATGGAGACTCATTTCCGAGTTATGGAAGCTGTTTAGAATTCTACGAGCCACTGGTTTCCTATACGAGGTCGTTCTTTTTAACTTACCGTTTTCAAGAATCGGGAGTTACTATAATCGCTCCGAAAATTGAAAACTCTGGTTTTCACCAGATCCGAACGGTTTGAATTCCGTGATGAATTTTTCGTCCGCTGATATCTCGGGAACGAATGAACGGATTTTATCCTTCTTTGTATCAATCGATGCAGTTTTTCCTCATTCATAATTGATCAGAAATTGGATTTGATCGATCCACTAGTTCTCGAGTTATTCAAAAAATAAAATTTTAGAAAATAAAATTCCAATCGATGATATCCCGAGAACTGATCGACGGATTTTTACGATTTCGATCTCAATGAATTTCAGTTCGGTAGTTTTGGTATTGGAAAAAAAAGGAATGAACTTTCTGCTCGTGATACATGGTTTTTCTCCTTAATTCGAACTTTTTACTCAAAGAATACTTTCTTTTTTTCTGTTCGAGTTTGAAAAATCCGAACGAGAAGTTATAGGGCTGGCCCTTTAAGCTCAGCCGACTTATCAGCTTTTTCGAGATACAATGTGTCAGGACTAATGGTCATTTATAACAAGAAAAAGGGTCAGGTCCCTGAATTAAACCAAGAGGAGCCACTTGGCGATTGTTCAGAGTTAGTAGAACATCAAAAAACTCAACTGGTCCGAATAACAATTAAGCAAATAAATGATTAATGAACAAACTAATATGAAACACGGCGAATGAAAGAGAGAGAAAAGGGGAGCTGGGAAATGAACCTACGGAACGACTGCAACTTGAAGGACTCTATCCTCTTCATAAATATCGAGATATAGAAAAATTGTTCAAACACAATATCCGCTCAGTCCACCCTGTGGTAGTTATTTGTGCGCAGATTTCATTAGCTACTTTTCCTACTTGTATATAGGATATTGCTGAAAGTGGGCTCTTTCATTGCTAATGATTACCCTTTTTTTCTTCTACTTCTTTTTTAAATCTCACGAAACTTTTTTCATCTACGATATTAAATCCGTCATCTTCCACTCTGGATCCTTACTCTTTGGTGTAGACGATCCAAAGATCGGTAGACCGATCGAATCCGTCTGTGACAGTCCTCTTCTACGGAAAGATGTCAAGGGGTAGAGTCCCCAGTCTCGTTCTCGATTCTGCTTAATAATTTATTTTGATACGGTGAAAAGTTACGACTTTGACAAGTAAAACTATGACCAAGAGTATCTCGATCCATAAATTTTTATCCTCAAACAGTAGCCTTTGACCTCCGACGAATCACGGAGAAAGGATTTCTCTTTGGTTACTACGCTGGACATAGAGTACCGTTGGATCGATTCAACCATGGTTATTTTCCTTGAACAATATCCTGTCGCAATTGACCATCGGAATTTTTCATTATTAACAAAATTTTAGACGATACGAAAGCTTTTATGATTACAGATGAATTTTATCTGGTTCATTTTTTCACGTAACGTGGCATATTTTCGTTCGATCTTTATTTCACCGAGAATCGCAATAGCCAGCCCATGGAGTATTGTCTTGAGAAAAAAACCAGCCCTCAATCAATCGAATCGGTCAATCGATACGCCTAGAATACTCTGCAAAATGACCAGAGAGAAATCCTCACGCGGTGACTCGTTGAAGTTCAAAAATGACTTTCCTGAGGGTGAGAATCTGTAGATTGAGACGAGTCTCTTCCACCTTTTAATCGTCGATGTCATAGTGAGCAAATCTCAGGAAAAAAAACCCTTACGGTGTCCTATTCCCTCCGAAGACTATAAGAATCTTGAGCAACCGTTTAAAGGAAGCAACCTCTGGACCTACAGAAAAGCTATTCATAGATATGCAATTGATACAAGACTGTGAAGTGACATTGATTCATGCGGAATTCCCCGAAAGATTCAACGGCATTCCAAGTGCTAAAAATTTGATATCCAAGTCTTGTCCGTTCCGCAGAATTATGCATGCGTCTTCGATCTGTACTCCTCATTGTGAGTCTCGCAGCGAGCTATTGTAATCAGTAGAGAAGGAGTTCCTTAGATTTACTGCACAGAAAAATTGGCAGACCGATGTCTTCCGATGTCTATACTCTACTTCACGGATATAACGACTAGAAAATAATAGCCAAAGATCCGGAGTTATATCCAACTAGTTAGGCACCTGTACAGCCGGAATCTTATACTAGGAAACTCACACCGATCTCTTTTACGGTTACATAAAATTCGTAACGAGTATATCGACTGCAATAAATGACTTAATTTACTCAATCCGAAAGTACCCGGTCTTTTTTTCTTCTCTGTACCTTACGATTCGTTACTTCAGTTCGAGACTCGTTGTCAGTAGTTAATAAGCTCAGGAAGTCGGATTATCCAGCGTCCCAATCTTTGCGTTCGTCGTTGAAGGCAGGAACTGAATTCCCTTTCGTAAATAAATTTTCACGTAATCGAATGAACGAGTAAAATGCATAATGCGGAGTGTGATCGATCGTGGACTGCATCCGATCGGTTCAGCCTGTCGAAGTATAAGTACGCGAGATAAAGGCGAGTCTGTGACGAATAAACGTGGTATTCGATTCGCGTTTTTTACAACAATTATTTCTCGATCGTTTGAACGTCGTCACGGTCTAAGAACCCCTCTTATCCAGGATCGAACCCAGCCCGAAACGACCTTGTCGACTCGTTGGGGCGCGGAATATAAGTTGCGTAAATCACGGGACTATCCTGGAAAATTGCAGCACAAAGTGTAAGATTACAAAACCGAGTTTCCCGCCGATATTTATCACGCTAATAAGCAATAACCAGAACCGATTTATTCGCAACAATCTCGTATCAATTTAGTACTCGAAATCGCAGTGAGAAAAACACTCGAGTTCGAGAAAGCGAGACACGTGTTAATACGCACCTTACTAGGTATATTCAAATCGAGTGCATGTAGCTTTCAACGTCGACTCATATATATCGAATGTAATTAAAACTAATTATCATATCATACGTAATTATTAAACTATACCATTAAACTCGCATTCCATTTCATTTTACAGTCGGATTGAATAATTCTCATGGATTTTCAATCGTTCAAAGACCGTGCGGTAGGATAGATATAATAATATGAGAGGTAAAGGGCACTTGGACGCGCCTACTATGGAAACTGCACGATTGGATGATCGGAGGTGCGGTTGAGCGATCATTGAGGATGATTTTTTATTAATTTATTTTTTTTTTCTTCAATCTTTTCATTTTTTCCATGTTCTTTTTCTTCTACAATAAACTGCGAACTTTCAGCCGCTGCATTGCCTTCGAAATAATCCATATAATACCCACTATGAGAAATTTGTTACGCAACCGAACACGCTACGCCTATAGACAGGTATTCACAGCTGATATAACCTGGACTCGTAGACTCTATATACTCAGGATTCTAGATTATACCGAGGGTAGGGTAACGTGTGAAAATCCACGTTTTCTATCGCGTGACTTGACTCACGTTGTTCTTGGGAATTATTACCGTTAAATTCTTACCTATAAAATTGAATCGCGTGTTACGCTAATACAAATTGCCCAGCGAAATCATATTTTATTTATACCATATTAAGGTCAAGATTCCCCTGAAATTCGTTGCTTTTATCTGTATCGCTTGTTACTCTAATTAATCAATTACAAACCTTGTAAATTCACGCCAGATATTAAGATCAAGAGACTCCATCAACCTCTAATAAATTACATATTTGTATGTCGATATGTTTTAATCAACCGAGTAAAAGCTCTTTGAGTAAACCTCCGCTGTAGGTAGATAGGAACCGGAGAGAAGTCCTATCTCAAAGAAGATGGATAGAAAATATATCGGTATACGCGTCTGGACCTTTCATTCACCAATTCATTCCACCTTTCATCTGTAGAATGATTCTCGAGACATTTCGCTGATAGGTCGTTGAAATTATTTTAATAATATGTCTCTAAAGGCGATTATTATTTCAGCTAATTGCCTCGTCGTATCGTCGATCAATTTCGTCACTCCTGAAGGGATGGCGAGTGGTTTTTAATTTCAAATGAAATTAGATAAAGTTCAGATAGTCGGCAAGGTCCGAGTCGTGAGAATAATATCGTAGAGTGTGTACAGGTATGCGTGGACATTGGAGATTTTTCTTTAAGTTGTATTATATGCAGTTTATTATATCTCTAAACCGCACCTCGTGAGTTATAACGTGAGATAACGTATTGGTCGCTAATACAAGTCAAGCGGGGTTTAGCCACGCGTATGGCGACGACGTCGCGTAATTTAAACTAGGCTATCAGCTTTCTAACAAGAATTCTTGACTCGGTGTACAACTTTGAATTTCACCTAATAAATCAGAATCAACGGTATCTAAATTGTTCTCGATCCGCGGGGTGCCGTTAATGGCATAAAATAACCGATTAAAACCACTCGTGCGAACGAATGAAAAAAATGAATATGAATTTTTGGAAAAAGAAAGAAACGGAGGAGAAGAAAAATTCTTCGAAAATTATACCCCCGGTGTAAACGGTGGCTCGTTTACACTCGGATAGAAATATCAACCGAGGGAGAATATTTTACGAGATTTTTAACCAGCCAATCGGATGATCGACCTTTTGCTCGTATAACCACAGAGAATTCCGGGATTATAATGCGGGGAAAATGGGATAAAGTTACTCTGCTTAGAACCGGATACGAATTGACAAATTGATTTTCACCCAAATTTCTTCTCCACTGAGTGCCTACCCGTGTTCGATGTTTTCCTGCACCGGAATGACGCGGGGAAACCTTTTCATCCCCTAAAGATGATAAATATCGAACGTTGCATCTGGTCCAGAACGATACCCTGCCCGCGGGTGATTGGACCGAATTTTTGTAAGAATTTGTAGAATTTCTTCCGTCGTTTTTTAAGAGAATTCGAAAACCGAAAGTGGCCGGAGTTATAGTAATTAATAATCGTTTGATTTGTGTTATTTCGGCTGAATCAAGGCCTGTTATAGTTTCGACTACTATAACTCAAGATCACGAACTGTGACGCATCAATTTCCTGTAAACTCGCACTATTAACGAGCGATATTACACGCGACTGATTTCCGAGCATATGCGTCAAATCTAAACCCAACATAAACATCTGTGCCCGGATAGGGATCCTCGAGGCAACACCTGTGCTCAACACCTTCTCGCTCTTGTTAGCACCGAGATTTACACGTACGCAGAGAAACCATGACCTAAAACTAGTACAATATCCATATCCTGACACCGACACGCAATTTATCGTATAAGCATGGAAAAATTAATTAACGATTAAGGAGATGGAAGAAAAGATTCAGGAGAAGGTCTCTTCATTTTCTAATTTATTCATGCATATATACACACATATGTTTCGCGAGAAAAGGGAAAAATGAATAAATAAAAATGGGAAAAATTAATTATTTCAAACGTCGGTTAAGTATCGAGGGAATATAAATGCCAGCGTGAAAATAGACTCTGTAGTTTATATAGCCAGCTGGATATTGCTCAGGAGGAAGAGGTCGACGAGACACACCCAGCGATCAAGGTTCTCGAGTACTGCAGAACTTGTGCTGTGGTAAACTCGATTCTGGAGGCATTCGTTCGCCGATACCTGTTACATATATACACTCGGTTATTTCTCTACTGGAAATTGGAATGATCACGCACCTTTTTGGTGCGAAAAATTTTCGTGCTTTCCACCGATTTGAACAATTTTAATTTTTTTATTGCTCCGATATAGAATCGTTCGCAAGTTCGTACATATATATGCGGCAGAATCAGAAAATCCGTGTAAGAAACATAGAAGAAGGAGAAGAGGAGAGAAAAAGAAAAAGGGTTAAAAGGGTATTGTATCGCTGATTGTGAGTCGAGGGCCAAAAAGTCACCGAAATATATATATATATATATATATTTCTAGACACAGCTAATAGAGACGCGGACACCGAGAACATCCCCTTAATTAAGGATACGGGGAATGTCCGCCCTCGTAATCAACATTAGGTTTCGCTAACGGAGGCCAGTTAATTCCACCGTTTCTCCGTTGGACGTAGACGCGGTCTCTCACTCCTAGTGGTAACGGTAACCCGAGGTTACAGGGCATAACGCACGTATCCTAAAGCCAAGGGTATATACGATACGTTCTCCAAATAATTTTTACCTCTTTTTCTTTTCTCCCCGTTTTTTTATTCTTTTAATTTTTTTTTCTCTAATTCGTCTCTTTAGCTAATGTAATTACCGGCTGGAATAATTTCGAAAGAGTAAAAGAGTAGCCCACTCTTACGTAAAGGATATACTCTGTTCGGAGCACCGTGTCATTAAATATGATCGAAATATGAGCGAAAGAAATGGTCACAAAGTTTCTAAATTCAAGATTGTACTTTTATTATCTTTATTTAATATGTAATTACGACTTCCGGTGAAAACTAAACCCACGCACGACGATATATCGGGAGCGTATGCTTCGTTCCTTTTCTATACGACCGTAACTATACGTTTACTCAATTTTTCGGCAAAACTCCTTTTTGCATAACGCGTTCCTTGCGCTGCACCGTAGACGCGCCTTTACACTCGTCACGCTCGGTGTACTCAACGGTCTACACTTTCACCTAGTTTGTACCATTACACGTTGTACCTAGGGATATGCGTATACGTGTGGACTTTACACCGAGCCGAGTCGCCAAGAAGCGGGGAAAATCTTGACTCGATATCCAGCCAGTATCTGGTTGTCTCCTTTACAGGAGACCGCGAACCTTTGCCCGTTGCGAATCTGGCTCTGATATCGGTAGTTAACTACCTACTTACGCTCGTAACGCATAACCTTGCAGATCCGAGGCGTGTGCAGTTCGCTATACGCCTGCATCACGCTCGAATGATTCCCTGAAACGTGGACCAGCTCCAGCGGCTCGCCTAGAGGATTAATTATTGACGGTATACCCCGACGCGGAGTTTAGAACAGATTATAGAATTCACAACGCAAAACGATTCAGATTCCGCAAAAATCTAGAGAACTCGATTTTACCACGTGAATTCGAAGCGCGGAAGAAACGGGAATCGGAATACCGCGGACAACTTTTACGATACTAAAATTGGCGAATCCCTTCCTCCCCATTCCCAATGCAAATGCACAATACTGCGAGCAGAGAACGTGACGTATGATTCCAATTACCCGAGTACCCATCAAAAGCTGAAGGGCATCGGTAGCTGGTGCGTTGGAATCCGCTAGGTCCATATACGTACGGCACAACATAACACGACATGATAATTCCAACCCAAGTTGGCATACTCGGGATCCTGGTGATCAGTACTAACGAGCTTCCTGGCTGTTACTGTTACGGATCGTTGGGATTATATTAAAATTTCACTCGATCAAGATTTGTACGTTTCTAATTTAATTCACCGCGCATTATAATTGTTTCGACTGAATTACCCGGGCTCAACATCGCGCCGAAGAATTTCATCTGCGGGGATCGGCGCGAGGCGCTGTTTCGTTGTACGAGAAACCATGAAAATATCTCTAGTGTGAAACGGTTACCAGCCAGATATCTCCTCGTACCCAGCCGAGGGATTAGCCGCTGATTAAAATGAAAATTAGTCTATATTAGGTACAGTTCGCTTTCTGGACTGGATATACGTGCATCTATTTAGCGGAATGAAATCGCGAGATTTCACCCACTTATTGCGATTTTTTTTTTACCACCCTTCTCCCTTCTTTTAGGGTAAAATAATTCGAGTTACTTCTCGACTATTTCGCCATGAAATATCGCGATCTTACGTGCGATTAATCTCACATCCGATCCTAAGACAAGGAGATGTTATAGCTCGCGTTGTTGCTTCAGAAAAAAAGATGGTGACTGATAGACGTCGTTAAAAGCGTCACTGTGGTGCATCCTCGATATTTATCTTGGCAACCATCTTGGATTTATATCAGTACGATAAGTGGGCGCCGGCTTGTGAAATATCGCCTATACTGTCTGACTCGTCGGCTGGATGGCTTGGCTATTTTCATTTTTGGTTTTTACACCCTTTTCCCGATTCCTGAAAGTTATTAGCCGTACGCTAATGACGTTCACCGTTCATAGTCGATTTTCTTTCACTTTCGTTTTTAATACAAAGCCAAAAATTGAGCAGGGGCTCATCATAATGAAGTCAAATACGATAAACCTGTAATTAAAAACGCGTGTCAACTCTCACGTATCAAGGATCTCGAATAGTTACTCGAGACGCACGTCTCTCGGTAGCTCCGCAAGTTTACACCTAGATTAAACTAGGTACACAAACAACATGCCGGCTTCTAGTTACACATTGGCTGTATTCAGCTGGGTACTACAGGTACCTCTACTCCCATATCCTATTTGGGTTAAACGCGTTGTCACTTATGTCACGATCCGTCTTGCCCCGAGCTACTACGCGCTCTGCAAGTCATCTGATCTCGAGTCGATCTCTAAATTAGATTTGCGCGATAGAATCCTGAATAAAAACAAGATTTGACCAATTTTTTTATTTATTTATTTTTTTTTGGTTTTCTCTTTCTCGATCTGAAATCCGATTTACACCGATCCCCCCCCCCAAAAAAAACGAAAAAAAAAAACAGCTGATACAATCCGCCTTGTAAAATGAATAAATGAATAGAAAATTTTTCAGGCACTTCAATTACGTTGGGAAATTTTTTTTTTTTTTTAATTTCCTTACTTCGGTTGATGGATAGGTTTTTTTTTTTTTACTTTTTGTTACGGTTCCTCGCTGTTTTTGGCAAGCGTTTATTTTATCTCCTTTTATCTTACCTCACTTTGGGGTATAGTAAGATTCTAGAACGTGACATCGTCTTTATTATTTGGTCTTAGGGCGCCGGGGGTTGGGGGCGTAATAAACTATCCATTTTTCGGTCTCTCTCTTGTCTCTCGTAGGGAGCTAGACAGCTACTTGGGGTAGGTACCAGGGAGAAAATTGAGTGGACAGAGCCGTCGCATAGTTTCAGAATAAATTATTAGCGGGAAGAAGAAAAGAAGCGTGAAGAGGAACGAAAAGGAAGAAGAAAAAAAAAACAACGAAACAGAAAAAGAAACGAGAACAGGCGAGAGGAAAAAATAGAACGAAAAGAAACAGGAAAGAGAGATAGAGAGAGAGAAAATCAAAAAATAAGAAAAAAAACTGTAGCTCCAACAATTTTCCTCCTTCGATAATGTCAAGGATGACACTTGCTAGTTGGTACATATAAAATCCTCTCCCCCGCAAACTATTTGGCACGATTCCACCAGCCAAGTAATCGATACCTTCTACAAGCACTGCTCAGCACGGAAAGTAAGGCTGCACTCCAATGCGTGGCTTAATGATAATAAGAGATTCAAGAGGGATGTACAATGTTCGATAATGTAATTAAACGACAGATCATAGCTGTATACATAATATTTGAGTTTTTGAGTTTGAAAAAAAAAAAATTTCCAGAGTCGGAGTTCAAGAAGTACAGAAATGTAAGCTTCGACGTGTTTTATCCAAGATACTCCCATGACTTTGCAGAAGTTCACCCCTTTATGGAACTTGTAGCAGAAATTGACATTTTTTGGAATTAACTAACGCAGTTAGCTTTTCGGATTGTAGGTCTATATTTGCTCGTTCAGATACTCCGAATTGAAATACCGAGGATATATAGTTGAAGCGGAAAGATAAGGAGACGAAGGGGGTAGAGTCGGTGGTGTCGTGGGAAATTAGAGTTATTAAACTACTGCCTTAATTATTGTATTAACTTTTTATCAGTCGCTTTTCACTGTTTGAGCTTAAATTAACAGAACCTTAATTTGCGGCTAAAAGTTAGCTGGGCTTCACCTGCAGCCAAGTTAGACGTAGAAACTTTGTTTCGCTCCCTAAAATAGCCGCGGGAGGGTTCAAGTTTCCTCTTTAATAGCTACTACTGTACTTTGGTCATACCGACCGCAACCGCGTTAATTGACTCGTAATAAAGGCGAGCGAGGGGGCGGGAGGGGATAAATTAATAGGCGAAAAAAATAATTACGACAACCGGGTAACTACTTCCTCCCCAATTGATACCTACTCCAAAAATTACGCTTCACTTTCCCCTATCTCCTCTCGACTCTTCTTTTTTCTTTTTCTCTTCTATATCTTCAATTACGATTTCTTCTGCTTTAGAACGGCAGGATATACATACACGAAACTACATAACCGAAAGAAACGGGGAAAGAGAAATTCACTTCCGGTCCATTAACTCGCTCCGATTCGTACAGCGTACTGTTATGCCATGTCTACATGTGAGTATACTCGGCCGTATAACAAAGAGAGTATCTGGGTCGAGGATTAAGGCGTCGAGAGATCGTTCGAATCAATCGTGTCGAACCTGATCGACATTTTCGATCGGTTAATCCTCGCCCCGGAATCGGTGGAGGTACAAGGTTTTGGGTAAATCCTACGCAGAGAAATCGCGACAAGGTTCAACTCCTTTTCGACCGAAGTAAATGGAAAATGAGATAATTCAGTCTCGTTCTCGATCTATTTAGCCGATTTCATTTGTAAATTGTTTGCGTCTGGTTTGGCAGGGGTTTTCTCAGACGTTCGAAGCCTTCGGCAATTACCGAGAAGAGAATTGTCCTCGCAAGGTATTGACGAAGGAACAAAAAATTGAAATAAACGGGAAACGTCGAACGGTAGCTTTGCAAATGCTCGACAATATGGTGCCGGGTAATTGTCAATTAGAGTCGATCGTTGCAGGTTTCGGTTACGCAACATCAACGTTCGGAGTCTCGCATTTGCAGATTGTAGATCGCAGATCGTAGGTTCGGTCTTTGAATGGAATCGTCTGTCTCCGAAAAATCGTTTCTTATTTTTTTTTGGTGCCGTGGATCTTTCGGCTGATTTCTGCTCGCTTCGGTACTCCGGACTTTATCTCTGGACGAAATTTGTAAGGGCGGAGAGAAAATCCCGTAGAATTTATCCAAAGATAAAGAAATGTATAGAAACGGAGTAAAAAGCGAAGAAATAGAATTGTACATTCGGTGCATTTTTATCAAGTGCTAAAAGGAGAACGACAGGAATATAAAGGAACGACAACGACGCTTTAGCGTCGAGGGCGTCGCCGGGGGGTCGGGCTCTGCTTCACTTATCGGTGTCATCCGGAAAAGCGCCGCAATCTCTGAGTTCTCAACGTCACAGGGTCGTCAGTCGAAAAATGTAAAGCAGAGTCCGTATGTTGACGCCCTAGTAACGCGTTAAATTTATCAAATTCTTCCAGCTTGACAAAGAAAAATCGTCGATCTTTTAGGCGAAAGGAAAAGAGAATTTATTGCGTCTATGCGCCTAGTATGAAAAAAAAATTGAAAATCAGAGAAGAAGGAATGAATTTTTGGTTCAATTTTTTTTCTCAAATATTCGAAAAACCGTCCGAATTCATTAAAAGTCCGGTTCCAAATTCGGGAGCGAAGGATCGGGACAAAAAGGCCCGAGATTAAACCTACGCAGAATATTGGCGTCCAGCAGTCGCGGATGCCCACTAACCCAGAGGCGGAGTGATGAGTACCCAGAGACAGGCAGAGCGAGCAATTGGGGTGCGCAAGCGGGGTAGGCGCCCCGACGCCGGGCGTCGGTGTACGCGTGTTAGTGAGGGAAGGCACCAGTGCCCGCGCGTCGCCCGCGAACGACGGAACGCGTGTTTAAAAAACGTGGGAACTATAATTTTCGAATCGTGAAGGTAATTTTATTTTTATTTTTTTTTTTCGCCAATTTTTTTCTTTCTCAAAAAAAGGAGTGAGAAAATATTTACGCGCAATTGTTCTTCTTCGAACTACGATTTTTTTTTCATCCCTTTTCGACTCGTCGATTTACTTTCAAAGTTTACCTCATTCAAAGTTCTCCTTAGAACGACAAAAATTATTGCCAAAAAATAAATTTCAAAAATTAATACAAACAGAGAGAGAGAGAAGGAGGAAAATTAAATCAAACAACTTCCGTCACTAGACGTTAATCGTTGCAGAATCGTGATTATTGTGCCAAGGGTGGATTCGAAGGATATGTGTTAACGAAACAGTACGTACAATTCACTTGGTATAAATTATTCCGAAGTTTTTGGTACCGTTTTTTTTCTGCTCGCATTTAATTAATCGTTATTATAAAAAATTTCTTACATTAAGTATTCATTTGGATGAATTATTTTAATATCTACCAACGGTTGCTTCTGCTACCGCTGCTGCTGCTACAGGGGTTGAATAAAAGTTACAAAGAACAAACTTTTTGCTAAAAACGGAATACAGAGATATCTAAGAGCTTTATACATGAAAAAGTTGTTTTGAAACGTAAATGAATTTATTACACATACATCTATGTATTTCATGTATACATGTATATACCTGTAAATGCAGAAAAGCTGAGTACGTACGGCTTATCCTCCCGGAAATCTTCGTCGTGTTCACTTTTGCTTACGTTTAGATTTATCGCTCTAATACGATTAGTCTATTAATGAAAATATCTTAAATACAAGGAAAAGAGATGAATAATTGAATCAAAATTTTATCACTGATCAGCACGATGTGTTACCGAACATCAGCAGCCATTTTGCGAATTGATTGACGTATTAGCGATTGTGTGAAAATCGTTTTATTCCTGAATTTATTCATAGAATAAAATTGAATCGAAACACGCGTATCGTTTCTACTACACACATGCATTTCCGAGATAGCGCGATTTAGTACAGGTGTTTCTCGAAGGGAAAAAAGCTGTCTAAATTCTGACATTTTTGAGCTGGATCCAACAGCTTCGGTCTTTACGACGGTGGTTCACAGGTGTGTAACTTTCGTGCTTTTTAGAACGGGGGGTGTTATGTTTTGCTATAACTGACGTCCCGCCCGGGTTTATCCCTGGGGAAAAATTGCGTGGACAACCAACCGCTCCCCGGGGTGCCATAGACCGAAGTCTCAAGGAGCCAGTAGTCGGCCGCCTAAAAAAAGATTCAAAAGTGTTGTCTAGAGTCTCAGACTTCCGCAGTTTTTTTTTTTCCGGCCGGAAAAGCTCAAACCATTTCGACGTGAGGTCCAGGATGGAATTTCCCTTATTTTTAACGTTTAAATATCGTAGGAATAATTCTGAAGTAAAAATAGCCGCTCGGTAATCGCGAGAAAAAGTTTTCCACCCCTCGAAGTCGGGTGTAAAGATTTGCTGCAAGTTCGTAGACAGTGAAATTCGTGAATTTTTTACAGACAGGAACGCAAACATCGATCTTACGAACGAGCGAGTAATTTTGAATTCTTATATACGATAGAGTTTTTAGGGTAAAGTTTCCCTCCCGAGATCGCGCCGAGATTTAGTTTTGCAAAAGATTATCCGCGATTTGGCTCGCCTCGAAGGTTAATTCGGTTTGGCATTGAAACCTGTTGGAGTTTCGAAACAGTCGATGTTTAACCGGAAGCTAGAGATCCTTTCTCGTTGTCAGTTTGCGAGAAAATAAAGGAGGCAAGAACGAAAGTAGGAACCAAAATTAAATAAAAAAGAAACTAGGAGGTACTGCAGCATCCGATCCTCGAACCAAGTCTAGCCGGGGACTCGGAAGGTTGAAGGAAATTACTCCTGAAGACTTTAATCACTGTCGCCCTGACACTCTTTTTCTTTCAGTAGTAGGTACTACCCCTACCCTCGTACCCGACTACAGTACCGTTTTATTCCAGTTTACTTTTTTTTATCCCCTTTCGTAGTTCTCTCGGTGTCCCGAGTGGCAAGCCGCGAGTCGCGAATCGCGAATGGCGAGTGGCGAGTGGCGAGAACGGCGAAGGGGTCGCAAGCTCGGCTGCCCCGTTCATATAAGGCCGATGGCTGCAAGTCTTGAGGGCAAGTTACATGCCACTCACGCCCCCGCTATTAGAGTTTCCGTAAAGGGATTTCAACTAACCCAATTTACCACCGGGGTAACTTTGCAGCCCACTATGTTTGTTTGTTGTTCGAAGAGATGTTTTAAGCGGGACGTTTGATTGTTCGTTACACATACATACGTACATATATAGAAATTCAGCGACTGGTTTTAGAGGCGTCCTTATTTTCGTTTATTTTTATTTTTTCTTTTCCCTCCGCCTGTTTTTTGTCTCGCGGACTTTTTCTCCATTGAAGTAAAAGATAGCGAGGAAGAAGAGTCGCCGAGTTTGAATCCTTTGGCGAATGAGGAATTCTTCTTTTTCTTGAATATATAGAATCCAGACAAGTTTTTTCTTCCCTACCACACACGTTATCGCACTTGTTTCATTTCCTGAATAAAAGATGTACGAATAATGAAAGAAGAAACACAAACGCAAAGGGGGATGAGGACAAAACGGAAAAATACACGCTGCTAGTCGTTAGGTCTGTGAATGAATGATTAACAAGTAAAATTGGAAAGGCGTACAGGAAGGGTACCTGGCATCACCCACGGTGTCGGTGTAACGGAGCTTTACAGATACGTGCCAAATTTATGCCAAAGAATTCGCAATTTACTTCGCGCTTGATCGTGTGTACGATTAAATCGGTATCAATTTGCATTTAACATTACCAACAGTTTCGTTATTCAAATACCTATAATTGAACGCTGCGTAAACCGAGTAAATAAACGAACTTAGAATTAGTCGTAAATAAAATAGCCCCACTTTGCGAATGCACTCGATTCATACTGCAGCTCGATAGCAGCGCGCCTGCAGCTTCAGGGAATTCAATTCGCAAACAGATAATATATATATGTTTCCGGAAAAAGCGACCAGGGAAGAATTTATCGCTCCAATTTTTCGCATTCTACTCATTGGATTCGAATAATTTTTATTCATTCATAATTTCATCCCTTTCGCTCTTTCATTCCATCTTCGTTTTCGCGGGGCAAAGAGGGTCTCGATTGGAATGAACTATTTTTTGTTTTCAGATTTTGAAAAATAGACAGAAATTTTCGGATTTTCGGTCTTTCGTGGTTCAGGATTTCAGAATTTCGATGTTCCAAAATTCGCGATCGTCTGAAAGAAATTGGAGTTTCGACCGTTCGAACTTCAGAAATTCGGAACTCCAATCGGACCCCGTTTTCGCTGTTTCGGTTTTTTGGAGGTTCTCGATATTCTGAAACGATAACGCGCGACCTCAGCTTCCTAAACTGCGATAATATCGCGCTGCGGTCAAAGCTAGTACCTTGTCGTACCAGCGTTTGGTAGACTTTGGCAAGTTTACCGTGAAACCCATATAATCATCGTGTAACTCGGTAATACCACCGGGCTATAATAACGTGGTAATTAATTATGATGCAAGAGAACTAAAAAAGTGATTTTGAACCGTTTAACGTAATTAAATTAAACCCACACGCCGCTGCTACCCCTGCGCTACTGCAGTCAGACTTCGAACTGCTGCGCGAATGATTAAATAGGAACGTTACGTTGTTATATGGTACCAATGTAGAGGAAAAATTATGATCGAGTAGAGAATTTCCGACAGTTCAGTTACACTCGTATTTATGTGTGTATATATGTGTAGTTACTACCCTGTGGGGTCCCAGTTCGTAGATATTTTATTCATTATGATACGAGTTGTTACAAAATACGTGAGAATTTCTCTGGGTAGAGGAATAACGATATATTATGCAAGTACCTGCGAACAATGCACCTATACCTATGCCCAGGTGAATTGTGATTTGTTAAATCAAGCCGTCTCGTCAGCTCGTGAATTCTGATCGTTTAATAAATTGTTTTGTTTAATTCATATCGATTCATTTGAATTCTTGTAATTTTATGGAGATATTTTCGAGGTCGTGGATAAGGAGATCGGAGGGGGTCCTTTACTTATTGTTTCGAGGGTTTATAACGGGGTTGAAAGATTGTTACGATACGATTTAACGGGTCTGAAATGATCCGCAACGATTCCGAAGCTTGTCAAGTTCCATAAAAGAGATTTTTCTCGTTATCCTGTTTCAGGTGCAGCGGAAAAGGGGAAGAATATGTAAGGGAAGTAAATGCTTGCGACTCGTTTGTGGAGAGAAACAATGCGGAGTGTGTGCAGCTGGTTTATTCGTTCTTTAATAATCTTAATAAAAAAGGAAAAATTATACCCGATGATTTAAAGATGTGTCACTCAAAGTTCAAGTGTTGGTGACGGGCAACAATTTTGTGAAAAGAAGAAGAGGCAGAAGAAGAAGAAGAAAAAACGACAGAAATAAAAGAAAGGAAGATAATAATTAACAAAATTTTTCTTCCTTTTAACGAAAATAAAAGAAAAAATTAAACTTTTTTTTTTATTTTCTTTTCTTTCGTCGTTTAAATATCCGACTAAAAAATGCAGCTCAGGTGGTGGCGCGAGTGACAGTGAGCTAAGTGATTAATATAGTTTAATTTGGACAAAATGGCGTTACAGTACGTCATAATTGTTATTCTGGTGACAACTGCCGTGTCGCTTCCTCCAGTGATAAGAATCGGTGAGTAAAATACAAAACGAGAAAAAAAAATGAATAATTCTTTAATTTTTAGGAAAAATTTTTATCTCTAGGATTTACCCCGATCTAGTTACGTAAATATGTATATTCATTGAAAAGCCGAAAGATTACGTGTGTCGGAAAATTTTGAAAACTGTTCTCTACGAACTGGCAAGAGGGAAATAAGAACAGGGTAGAAAGGGGGCGAGTAGAAAGAAAGAGAGAGAAAAAGAGAGAAAGAGGGAATAAGAGGGTGGAAGTTGGTGACTGGGATTGACCAAACTATCCCAAGCAGGGACGTAACTTTGAATTAACGTAATTAAGCTAATTTCAATTGGTGAAGCCTGCAGCAAGCCGAGGCAACTTTGAGGCAAGTTCTTGAATGTCCGGGTCCGGGTGGTTGGTGCGGGATTTTCGAAGCACCTTGGATTTAGAAATAATTCCAAAGGGGCTGAAAATTATACAACGATTCCAGATAACAGGGTGCCCCCTTTTGCAACTAAAGCTTTAGTATGCAGCCGCCCGTCACTTTGATTGGTTAAATTAAACGTAACGTAACGTTGACTATCGTTATCGGCCAAAGCTTAGTTTTTTTAGACCCAAATTTTCGATTCTTAAAGCTAACGGGGAAGAGGTCGAAAAAATAAGAGAAATATGCATTCGCAATGTATGCATACAATTTACAACGCACCCTAACAAGGTAAAGCTACTAATTTCACCCCATTCTCGCCAGTCCCTTGCAGAGAAAATCGTAATGATAAGAATAGTGATAATAATATTAATAATAACGATAATTAGCCAGCAATATCGCGAGCTTCTTATCCACGAACGCTTCGCCGTTTTTTCACCCTTTGCGGATAGTGAGGAAATCGAAAGGGAACGATTTACCCGCAATAAGCTCAGGGCTGTATATTGTCCGAATCTTATGACAGTGAGTAAATCGTTTAAATTTAAAAAAAAAAGAAAACTTCACGTGGTTAGTTTTACTGTAAATTAAAGTAGTAAAGTATTACCTACCCTGCAGGGTTATATATTAGACAGGTTTTGTACCGTACGAGCTTTCGCGGCAATAATTCTTCTCCGATTTTAACTACAGAGCGTGATTTTTCCAGTTTATGTTTCGGTCTGGTAGCGAATGGACTTGTGTGTGAGTAACGAGTGAAAAAAAGGTCTCGATATTTTCTTAGAGAAAATAAGAAAATGAGAAAATTTGCTGAAATTCTGATCGACCAAATCCGCAGAGTGAGGCACGGGGCGAATAAATTCTATAGATAAATCAGCCTCGTTATTAAATATTCTCAGGTAAATTGGGAGGGACTTTGTCACGCGCTTTATATACTAACGGTATTAAAGGTTTTATACGGCGGCAACATGGACCAGAGAATTTTAATATGCTTAGAAGCTCTAGAAAGGTGTGGCGTGTTCTTCACCCTTTCTTCCATCTCCATTTGCGTTCTTCCAACTTCCACCTATTTCACCTTTCTCAACCCTGCGCCCTTCACCCTTCGGGTTTCCAGCTAACTGACAACTCGTCGATAACAGCGTCGTCTCGTTGCCCTCGGGTGCAACAACTCTGTTACTTTTATTCAATACGTTGAACCGATTCTCTTCGAGCTGTCTTAATTTTTTTATTTTTTTTTTATTTTTTGTTTCTTGTTTCTTGTTTTCGGTGTACGACGATCATGAATCTGTCCGTGTTAAGGGAGTTTTATTTTACGCACGGCTGAGCACAGGGCCGTACGCTATCGGAATGTATACAAGCCAGTTATGCTGTTTTATGTAGTGCCGTTCGTACCTGGTGCTCGTTCAATATTTATAGAATAAGGGTTTTTGGGAAAGCAGCGAGCCATAAATCGGGAGCGTTTTGACTTGGACCCGGTGCGTGTCGGGAAATCTAAACTCCGTTAAGACGACGTTTTCACCGAAATAAACCAGTCGATAAACTATATTCTCCCTATACATATATATATACGTGAATAGAACGAATCTTACTCCAGAAGAGGCCTTCTTACTTTCGCCCAGGTATCGACGACTGACAAAGACGACCCTGGGGTATATAAAAGGAGGGGTAAAAAAAAAAGAAAAAAAAAAAAAAAACGGGGAAAAAATCTTTACCTCGCATTTCAATTCTGTATTGGATTATATACCGGGTCTTTCCCGTCGACGAAATAACGCGGGGGCGTTCTAGGTATAGACGTACTATATCTGAAAGATCAATTTCGGTAACAACGTCAGAATTGCAAATATATTTTCGAACCCTCGGATGCAGATTTTTGCTAACGGGGATAACAAGAAAAATGTTGGTATCTTCTTCTTTTTTTTTTTTTTAATTGAATTTTTTAGTTTCCTTTTTTGGGTATTTCCTGTCTCTTTCTCGGTTTGTTGCTTTCTTCTTTTCACCCCCTCTTGGGTATCGCTCGGAGGCAACGCCGCGATCTTTCTTTATCACCGAGGAAAATCCTCCTCTCGCAAAACCAGCCTAAACCGGTCAGCGGTAAGCGAATAACGGCCAATTTCAGAAAAGGATTTTCCACCCCAACGCTTCGTGTCTTATTCTCGACTGTAGCCAGAGTGGCTGCGGCTGGAAAAACCTTGGTTACAGTTGACTCTGACTACGGGTAAAGGCCAGACAACGCGATTCGCAATCTTGTATATGTATGATATATACACAAAGCTAAACTCGGGTCTACCGCATAGTGATATCGTCGAAAAGCACGAAGCTTAAGTAACATCTTCTTCTTTCCCCTCTATCCGCCATACCGTAAGGGTTGAGATTTACAATTTTTCGAAGGATTAGATGGTTAGTGGCCTAGCATATAAATGGGGATTTAAATTTATACAAGCGTACGAAGGAAATCCCGGCATTGTTCCATGTGAGGATTTTAAGAAAAAAAAGAAATCGAAAAAACTGGAAATAAAAAATAAATAAAAACTGAAACGAATTGTATTCGTTAGCATTTTTTTTACTCCCCGTTATTTAACCACCACTTTGTTCGACTGAGTTTACAACTTTGTTCGTTCGATCCGTTCGTCCGTTCGTTTGGGTAATTATTTTCGGTCAAACAATCGGCAATAATAATAAAATTTCGTTAACAGTTCAACGCAGTTTCCTTCTTTCCTTCAATCACGCGCTTTGTTGATAACGAAGGTAATTAGTAGGTGAATTTACGGCCGAGAGGAGAGAAGTGACCGGAAGAAGAAGAGAAGAGAGAGAGAGAGAGAGAAAAAAACCAAAAAAAAAAAAATCCCGCAGGAAGAAAGGGACCAGAAAGGGGGATCCTAACGTTCATAAAATTTCCACGTCACTGTAGGATTAGCCAGCAGATAACAAAGCGAAAATAAATTTCGTTGGAAGTTAATCGCGAAAAGACGAAGTACTTCAACCAGCCCCGTGATCAGCCTATAGGTACAGCATCCCTTCGGCGTCTTTTAGTTTTCATCGAATACAATTTTTCGATCGATTTAAAAATTTTTTGATCGGTTTTTAAATTCTTAGGCAACCGAAATACGGCTGCAAAGTTTTTTGGGGAAATATACTAAGGGAGGGAAACGGTGAAACTGTTTTACGGACAAAGTATGGGTGTACCAACGAGCCAACAAGGGAAATTATCTCGGGGTCTAGACATATGTACGTCTGCCTTCGTGTACCTTATACCCTCGACCCTTGGCGATGGTTGTGAGGTCAGAAAAAGGGTGTAAACTTGATGTCCCTACCTAAAGACCGGCAGTCATGACCGTCCCGGAGTTTTAGTTGGGGGCTAGCGAGTGATAGGATTGTTCATCCCCCGTGTGGGTAATTTAAAAAATTTAAAGGACACTTCGGTGGAAAGGTGAAGGCGATCAGTTGCATTTGATCGTTTCGTTTCCTCTTCGAATCGAGTTTTTTTCAACTTCCTTTCGCGTCGTAAATCGGCGAATTGGTATTTCCGTAAAAGTAGGTTAACCCGTAGACGCATCACCTACACATGCTTATAAACGGGGTAGCGTCGGGGGCGACGACCCAGGCCTGTTATCGCTTTGGTATCGTTTTACAATAACGAAATCGAAAGCAGTTATTAGAATCGAAACCCGATTTGGTCTAGAAACGGGGTGAAGCGGGAAATCGTGGGGAAGGAATAAAGGTCTGAATTTCTTTTTTTTTCTCTCTCTTTCTCTCTCTCTCTCCCTTCTCCTTCCTTTTTCCTTTTTCCCCTGTGTGTTGCCACAACACCCCCTCTTTCCAATCTTTCTATCCCCTGTGGATGGCGCTCCAGGGTGCTTGTGGCTTCGACAGATTCGCGACCTACATGTATGGAAATGTGTATCGTATTATATTGAATCCGCTAATCGATACGACCCCTATCACCGAACCTCACCCTTATATT
The DNA here is from genome assembly GCA_947538915.1 of Tenthredo distinguenda. NCBI lineage: Eukaryota > Metazoa > Arthropoda > Insecta > Hymenoptera > Tenthredinidae > Tenthredo > Tenthredo distinguenda. The sequence goes on along the minus strand of OX384536.1, from coordinate 17,975,546 downwards.
AAATTTCTATGACCCAGTAAACTTGACTCGTAATTGAAATTTTTTTCGGAATAACGGCGGCCGGGGTTTTTCCTAAATTAAAAATTTACGAAAGCAAAATGGAGAAAATTAACAAAAATAAAAAGAAGATAACAACAGTTTTTCATCCGTCTGAAACGATATGAAATCCAAAGAATTCCTCCACGTTTTTCAACTGGAACGAATACCTCGAACATTTTTCTCCGATACTTGAAACCTAAGAATTAGTTTCTGTTCCATATAGAAATACTTGGCGAAAGTTTCTCTTTTCCTAGTTTCATCAAAAACCGTCGAACGTGACGAAAATATGAAGATAAAGTCGGTCCTCCAAATCGTAGGGATGATTTTTCCCCCCAATTTTTCTCTGCGGAGCTTTAAATGACCCAACAGCTTATCTCCCTTCCGTTTTTGATCCTTTCAACGATTTGCGCGACTCTGACCTCGGCTCAAGGATCCTTATTCCTAATCGGAGATGGCCATTGTCGTTGTAAAGCGATCGAGTGGCATTCTATTGTGTCGGAAAATAGACGTCGTTTGTGACGGGAAGATTAGGCGCGATTAGAATCGACTCAAACTAGACTCGAGTATTTTTCAGTTCGTATATTACGCGGAGATCCAGGAATGGTATAGAGACCGAGGGAACTCTCCCGAGTCCCGAGGGTCCTGCATACATCCATTCGAAATTGGTAAGCAAGAATAAGAGCAGGAAAAACGTGGGCGCGAAGCCAGAAAGCGTAAAGCAAAGGCGTTTCGCCTGTAGGTACAGAAAGATGGAAAACGATTCGTTTCGTTGTACTCTCGCGTCGGTTTCACATTTTGGCTTCTTATGACAGTCGCTTTCCCTTTTGATCTTTCGATAGTTCCCACTCCGCGTTTTCCTGGGTTAAGTTTAGGCCGTAAATTTTCCTAAGGTTGAGAATTTCTCGGACTCGAAAAGAGGAGGATAGAGATTAGAACTTTTCCAGAATTGAGAAAACGGGACTTTTTTTCCGCTCCTATTTTAACCAGTCCGTTGGGGCCGAAGGTCTACCCGGAGTCCGTTACTTTTCTGCGATCTCGTTTTATCAGTGGATCGTTTTACTACGAGGGAAAAAGGAGGAAGAGGGGTTATTGGGTGAAATAGAGTCTTCTGACTTTCAGAGTCCCGCGCCAGCCGCGGAGGGTCGTTGACCAGACGAAGACGTTGCAAAAAAAGAAACGGGGCTGAAACCGGAACTTGGTTTTCCTGCCGCAGCGGTGTGGCGGTTTTCGAATCTCCCTACCAACCCCGCGTTTCTTCTTTTCCCCCCTTCTTGGGTGAGAAAAATTTCACCACCTAGTTAAAACGTCTACAAAATTTTCCCAGCTACGAACGACGGGAACTACCGCAATTACAACTTCTAAAAAAATAAAAATAAAACGTCTGTACGCTAATCAGAATTTCCTCTCCAGCATTTACCCCAAAATCAATAATCGGACGGAGTTAAACAATGAAAAAGCAGTCGCCGTCGAAAGGCTCTGTCAATCTGCCCACAACCCTGCAAAATTCATCGACGTTCGAATTTTTCCTCGTTCATTTTAGTCAGAAAACAGATTACGAGGTACTTTCCACACTTCGCCTAATATTCTTCTTCGACAAGCTGTTAAACAATTTCAGAACCGAATTTAACGAGGCGAACGAAAAGCTGTGGAACAGACAGGACAGGGTTAGCAGGCTGATATTGTCGGGCGGGGTGTGGTGCTGGGAATCATTTCGGCGATGAGATCAGCCTGTCGAACCCGGTTCCATGCCATCTTGCTCAGACACTTTTGTTCCTTTTGATCTTCACGGTGGGCCGAATGATTGGTAAAATAAAAAGGGACCAATTGCTACAGCCAATTATCGATAAAAGGGAGTGAAAAAATTTCAGGAATATGAAAAGCAGTACGTAGTATGTCCCACGCGTATATCTGCCTATCTATACACACGTAATTCCAATTCGAATCGAGCTTCTTATTCACTCGATTGGTTCAATTATAACGGAATATAATTTCGTCCGAGGTTCTGTTCCACTTTGACAATGAGAAATAAATGATTCGTTAGCCCTCCCTTGCGATTTGTTCGACCGTGGGTGGCTGGATCCAATTATATCGTCTCTTAGCTTTATCCTTTGACGATCAGGTCCGCGGACAAGTTTACTTCTGCATCAAGGTAGCCACGTACCTACATGTTGACCGTATTAAACAAGCTTGATACGGGTTTCCATGAATATACAAAACGAGGTAAGCACTCGAAGAGGCGCCGATGTTACCCCGAAATTTAGCAGCCAGGATCAACCACCGAACACGACGGTTCGACAAACAGCCAATTTTTAGTAGTCCTGGTCAGCGTTCGGTCAGCCACAATCGGCTAGCAAATTTCAACGATTATTCAGCCGGTATTCAAAAGTACTGGAACTTTATTTAACAGTAGCTCAGAGCTTCGGTGAAATCCTGTCGAATGAGAAAATCAAAGAAATATATTTTGTACGCAGTTTTTTAAGTTTGAGACATTTTTTGGCTAGTATTTTTCCAAGCCTCGATATTTTGGGTGAACTAATTCCCTCGGGGAACCATCTCGCCGAATCGGAACCCCGAATGTTGGATTATTGTTAAGGATGCACTCGTGCGCGTTGTTACAGTTTAGTACTTGATTTAGTTAATCGGGTGTGATGATAACGAATAGTTTATCCCTCTGATGCGTTATGGTGTATGTATACCGTACCCTAGAACTGTTATTGCCAAAGATATAGAGCGCGGCTATTGTTTCCCGGTATTTCTGAAATTCGTATACCGAAATTCGCTCCGGCAGATACCGGGGGAGAAATTCTCCGCCGTTCGCATATAGCTCACACAAGAAACCCCAAATCCCACGTATGTATCGGGAACGAAGCTAATGAAGTTTTGGTATTTCTTTAATTTTTCATCGAGCTTTTCGCTATTTGCTTAAATTTTCCCATTTTTTTTTTGTTTTCCACGATTATCCGAATCTATGAAATTCCGCAGCAGTTTTTCAGCCCCGCTAAATTTCGCGAGGGTTGATTAAACATCGTATGATTCCGCTGCTGATTAAACTTTCCAAACGAATCGGAGGCACCGAAGTACATGCCACTGCGTAATGACATGCGGCCAATTTTGAACGATATTCAAAGCTCAAAGGTGCTCTAGGGAGGTTCAGCAAAGGTTGAGGGTGGTCACACGGCACAGGTCCGTCTATTCAAGTACTGATGAAAATTTTAATTGGACTTCGATACAGAGTTCGGGGTACCTGTACGAGTAAGATCACCGGGAGCATCGAAATTCTGCAACATTTTACTATATTTGCGTGGTAATACGTGTGTTATTGTAAATTATGTAGATACACGTGCGAGTGTAGGTACGTCACTTCCGTTTAATTAGGGGTGGGAGAAAACGATTCGTAGAAAGAAAAAAAAGGAACGGAAAGGAAAAAAGAAAAACAGATACGAGAGAAATAAGAGTGAATAAATAATCGGAAATTCGGATTTCCGCACGAATTGCAGCTCTGCAAACAGATCGACTTGCAAAGGGACCCGGCAGTTGATTAACACGGAAATACCTACACTGGTTTAGAGCCAATTGAAGCTAGGCAATTAATTCCTATCTCGTCTACACCCTCGGTCTCTCTTTTTCTCCCGGGATTTTTCTCCCCAGGTTTTTCTCTTCCTATACTTTCTAGTTTTCAAGTACCGGCCCCACTCTCGGAATGAAGCTAATCTTTTAAGAGATCTTTGACGTTTACCTACCACCATTCCCTTTGATGGCCGCTAACCAACTTTATTAAACTTCTCAAAGATTTTATAATACCTACTCGATCTCGCGATCTTTTTATTACGTGTATTTCACTTTTATTATAACATTCATGAATTCTGAACGAATAATTACATAAATTAAACAATAATTACGCTTCCCGCCCCTCGTTCTTACTCCTTCGTTACTTCCTTCGACTCGAACTTCGCGAAACTTAAAAAGGCGTCGGCCCAAATGTAAATGGATTTCTTTTATTCGAAATTTCCACGAAATAATACGATCAGCGACATTTTTTTAATCGATAGGGTCGACCAAAATACCCATCGACTCTACTCTACCCCGGGTTATACCTATTTGTACAGAGCATCAGGCTGTAGATAGGTTCGACTGGATTTCTTAGATCTTAGAACTGATTCTCTGGTCCTGGGATCCTTTGAAGTTCCAATAGCCGTTGGCATGGTTCGATCGAATTATACGCCAAGTCAGCCTTAACTAACAAAGTTAAAGTTTCTATCTCCGAGGGTCTGGCCTACCCCGATCTACAGACCGAGGTACGAGTTTGCGGAATTTATCGCGGTGCTGAAATGCGGTACGAATTAAACTGCAGAATTAATGATATAATTCGTGTTTACTTTTTTCTCGTTAGGGATGAAAGGCGAAATCAAAGGTGAATCAAAGGGGTGAGAGAATCTCTGTATTACGAGTCTAAATATCGCGCTACCACGATCTCTGTCTCCCCTTTCTTTGCCCATCGCGGTTGACCCGTCACAGTCAATCCACGCGTGTTTTACATACAAAATGAATTTTAAGGGTGGGCCAATTTTCGCCGAACGCTTCTGACCCCCTAGGCTTGAATCCGGGCACACATACACCATGCGGGATGATCTGTAGAACAAATAAAGTAGAGCCGGGTGAAATTCTGCTTTGCGAACGCGAGGGTGTTTCTCAGGCACGAAACCCCTTCGGAAAAAATTTGAGGGATGTTTGAAAGCAGTCGAAACACTTTTCAGAGAATTAAGTGCTTCCCGCATCGAGTTAATGAACGGAGTACTCACGATGCCAGACAATTTTCCGATTCTTAAAAATAAGGAGCTAAAAATACGTTCAGTTTTGGAAAACTGCTCGTACACTTGCGCGTGGGAAATGTTTAAAAAAGAAGAAGGGGTCCAGGATTATTAACGGTTAATTGGTGAGCTCCAGAAACGGCGGGGCTATTGTCGGGAGAAAGTTTGAAGCTAGGTAATAGTGTCTGAAGCTCGTTCGTAAAAATTCTCATTCAAGGAGTCTCTCATTTACATTTGAACGCCTCTTCGCGAAAGCAAATCCTTGCATTTAAACTAGCCTCCGAGTATTCTTATTTTTATTTTATTTTTTCACCCTCCCTGTCTCCCTCTCATTCTCCTCTGCTTTCTATTTTCATTTTTGTTCCGTTTTCTTTCCTTTCGCGAAAAATCCACCGACCCAAACCCCACCTCGACCACCGCCACCCCCAGACCAAACAAATTAGTTATCCAACTCTCTCCGCACCGTCCTGTCGCTAATGACTCGAAACACACTCTCGGGTTTCGTCAAAAAGCGACCTGTCAAATAAATGTCACGTCATTATTCTAACGTTAGACTGTACGAGGGGGTAGGGGGGTTCGGGTTTCACCTAACTGTTAATTATATTTCGCGTGGACGGCTGGAGGTACGGCTTCTTCCTCGCGTTTTGACAACGCGGGCCTCTCGCCGAACGCGTCTAGAGTTACTATTTACGTGAAACTAGACCGTAAATTTTCGTCTTTCGCATTTAGAATTAATGTTTCGAAGAGAAAAAGCAAAGAAAAAGGAAATTTCATAAAAATCGAAGTATTCGAGTCTTTTCCTAATCTTCGTTCTCGAAGAATACAAAACCCTCACGTCGCACGGTTTATCATATTCAAGACGGAGCTTCGCGCACACGGGTCTAGCTTAATTTCAAAAAACTTTTCTACAAAAAGGTCTTCGCGAATATAAAGTTTGTCAAAAAGGAGGAGCTTTTTGAACATATAGGATAAAATAGAAGAGAGACGAACGAAAAAAAAAGACAGAAATATTTAACGCTAACGTCCGAAGTTGAGAAAATCTTCGTGAAGAGAAATAAAAAAAAAACCGCACCCTCAGAAAAAAACCGAGACGCTTTTGCGAACCAGTCGAATATACATAGGGGGTGGTTCTCCTTTCACGATCGAAGAACAGGGGAAATGAATATAATCGAAGAATTCGAGCCTGACATTGCCGAGTATTTTTCGTTCGTAGAAATTTGAAGGGGTTGAAAATTTCCTCGCGACATAAGACAATAGTTATGGCAACTTGCGAATGTTTGACATGACATGTAATAATTCGAGAGACAGGATGAAGAAATTTTCTTCCGTCTCTGATGGAAATCTGAAACTTTGACAACATTTTCGTCGAGTTGTTTGGCCTCCTTGGCCCTCGTTTCGCTAATCTTCTTCCTATATACCCCCCAGCCTAGCCCAGCTATCCAGCAAGCAACCCACCAAGAATTCCCGGCCAATCGTAGCTCGGGGTCGCCTCGTCGAGTGTAAATTTAATATAACCTTCACTTTTATCTAAATGGCTTCAGCTTGTGCTATCTTTAACGGCTCCCCACCACCCCTCCGCCCCTCCTCCCTTCGCTCGTACCCCCCTTGTTCCAGTTCCCGCAAAATTTATACAGGCGTATGTCCTATACCCGAAGGGAACATTCCGCGATCTCCGAGTTTATACGCTGTTCAAAATTGGCGGGGGAGGAAACGACCAAAGGGGTTCATACCTACCCCTAGAAATTATACGTCGAAAAATTCGATCAGACTCGTTCTCAATGCGCTCGAAATTTTAGAAAAATTGTAAATTTATAATCACGCGTTGACCCTAATTCATTTCGCGTAGGTATAACCGATGTTCGATATCATACGAAGGGAGAGAGAACTTGGGCACGACCTTCGCCCTTGCGGATTAAGTCCTCTTGATAACGCGCTAGAACACTTCGATGATTCGATTAACGAGGGTCAGCTATACGAAACGAGGTTACTGAGAGGTGAGCCGAAGTAAGAAGAGGTCGATGGAAGAGGAAGATTTTTGGGTAGATCGATTTTATTCAAAGTTGCTGAATTAATTGTCGCCTTGAAGCTTAGGCACTTATGTATTATCATCTACCTATCTACCTACTTACTTACTTAGTTGCCATTAACCGTCCTGCGGCACCTACCAGGGAGTCTGAATGCCGGATAAGGCCGTTTTAATCCTTTCCTCTAAAACGGAATTGAAAGCAGCAAAAAGCACCGCACGGTTCGCTTTCCCGCCAGGGCTTTTGCTGCCTTCACTGAACAGTAGTGCCAAGTTTCAAAGGACCTTTTATTGGCTCTTGAATTACGCGGACTTTATATCTCTCTCCTCGGTTATATTCCTATCTCCCCTGCATTCCGACCCACGCAGATTTTACCCCCTTTTTTTTATTTTTTGTCTCTTTTTTTTTGTCTTCTCCTTCTCTTCTCTTCTCTTTTCACGAAACGCTCGTACAATAGATACAATAAACGTATGAAAACGCGGGCGATAAAATCTTCCGAAAGGCACGTCCACTCGCGTTCGGTACCTAACAACTTTACACGTGTACATACGTAGCGGATTTACTCGGTTTAGTTCTTCGCGTTCCGGGCTGCGGTTGAAAATTCTTTCCGATACCCGTGGGAAACGGGGGTAAGAAAATTACTTTCGTCGAGAGAGAGAAGAGAGAGAAAAAAGAAAAAATAATGGCAACGATAATGTCGCACGCCTACCATTCTCTTGACGAGACCTAGAAATTGAAAAATTCCAACTTTATCCAGGAAAACGAAGAGTCGCCTTGATAAGATACGACGTGCTCTCGTTCCGCGATCTTCTCAGATATGCGGAGCTTCCTTTTACCCGCAGTATTTTCGCTTCGTACATGTAGCAGGCGATGTCAAAGAGCAAATAACGTAATTGCGAGTTTTCTGTTTTTGTTCAACGGAGTGCATCACGGTCGAAAATCTAGATAGAAGGTGGTACTGCGACGCCGGTGAAGAAAGAAGAAGCTGCAGGGGATTAGAAAAAAAGGGAACGAAGAAAAAGAAAAAAAAAAGGAGAAAAAGACGAAAAATAAAAAATAAAATCAAAAAATGGGGCAAAAGGAAAATCGCACGCGGATAGTAGTCGAGCCAACTTTGATCCTTAGTAAGTCTATTGTCGCTGGTACTGGGGAATACGGTACATTGCAGCATCGGTAGGTCTGTGACAATGAGCACGCGTATAGAGCCAAAGCAGAGAGAGGCACCTCACTGTGATCTACAAAACTCGGGTGGGTATATTTAATATTTACTTTCAGGTCTTTTTTCGAGGGGATTCGATATTTTTCAACGTTGGTACGTAGTACGCTGCAGCTTCTTTGTGACATTTTATTTATTTCATTTTTTGTTCTTCTTTATTTTTGTTACGCGTTGCCATTCGTTCGCTCGATGATAAAATGGGTTTTGAAAAATGAAAATGAGAAACTGCGGCGACGCTGTTTGCTGATTAAATTGCTTCTGGCAAATTTATATATGCTCGCTATACGTATCTACTTCAATCACTTTCGTTCGACTCAATGAGGAGAAAAAAAACCTGGAGATTATGCCCGGAGGAGCGAAACGACGAGAAGAAAAAGGAAAGAAAGAAAAGAAAAAGAAAAAAAAAAAAAAACAAATTTTCGGAGAGTTTAACCGAGCGGATTATATATCGCGAGTAATTAAAAATAAATTAACACCGGATTTTCTCGCGCTAATACCAGCCCGAGCAGATCCCTTTCCTTAAGGATTTCATTTCTCTATATCTCCTGTTTACTAAACTCGAACGAAACGCGATGCGGTCTCCCTGTCGTCGACTATTATATACAAGAGAAGAAAAAATGGAAACATAAAAAAAAAGGAAAACGAAAAGACAAAATAAAACTTATCCGGATTCACACTACCGGATTTTCACCCCCAGCTATATATACGCCGGAGATCTTCGTCTAATAGGGAACTGGTAGTAATCAACTGGTGTATCTTACGTGATCCTGCTCGAGCTTGTGTTTACAGTTTATGGCCTTTCCTTTCTTCCCTATTTTTTTTTTTTCTTTACTTCTTAAGATATCACGAGAGAGTAAACTCCTTAAATTACCATAGCCACGGGGAGCTGCTTCTCCTTGATGGACTCGAAATTTCGCCGGGATATGGACGGCCATTTTTCAAAGACACATTCTGCAGTCCGTATATATACCTAGAAGCAAATAGGGGCAGTTCTTCGGCCTCGATTTTTCGCTCTGCAATATGGAATATTGGAGGTATAAATTTTTCGCTGAAAATTTAAGGCCGTAAGGATCGTTCCGCGGAACCGATATAGTCTGACTACAAAAGGTCAAAAAATAAGAATCGAAAGCAGAGCTTAAAAAGGTTAATTTGCGAAGCTAATTAGCCGGAATCGGGCACTGAATAATACCTTATGCTAGGGTCATTGGAACCAGGATTTCATTTCGTTTCATATGAAAGAAGTTAATTCCCCTTATTGGAAATTTTGTTCTATATATGTAATTAATTTGTGGAGATAAAAAGCAAAAGAAGAAAGAAGAAAAAAAAGAAAAAAAGAAAAAAAAATGGAAGAATCTCAATTGAAAGATCTGTGTGCTCCCTTCGCTGAGATTTTTTTTTTTTTTTTTCCCCTTTTTCTTTTCTTCTTTTCCTTTCTCTCATATGGCCGTTATTTCGAAGTTAAATCGATCGACTCCAATTGAAATTTAGTAGCTATACCTACTTTAGCTCTACGAGGTAGAAGTCGAGAGGAAATCGAGCTTTCAGCCTTTTGCAAAGGGCAGAGCTTAGCTACTGTAGTCACGCTAGCAATAAGACTGGGAGATATTACCACGTGAGAATACGTGAGTCCCAAGGTCGGATCGATTATTGGTTAATCTCCCTTTTCTGGAGGAAATAAAACCGGCGGAATCGTGGCCGAATCGCGGAGGACACGTTGCTCTCGGCTCGGTCTCATCTTAGAAATACGACGCCGCGCCGAACTGATGACGGGAAGTTCGAGGTTTTATAGACGAGCACAATGTTCTCTTGGCGCCGACGAGACTAGAGAAAGCGGGGGATGAATTTAACAAAACTTCGGTTCTCTTTGCCACGTGTCTTTACCCTTTTCATATCCCATATCATATAGATTCGTAGAATTCTCGGTCCTCTCAGAAATCGGAATTATTTACTCCGCGTACTTCGGGCTTTGTACTTATCTCGAGCTTCGCTGGACTCAGGATCTATATTCGATTATCAAATAATTTAAATTCCAGGGATTTTAGATGCTGCGATAAAAGGAGAAATTTTGAAACCGTCGGCGCTGATCCGATCGAGAATAATTCGTCGAAACTTTTCTCATTTATTTATGAATTATCAGCGATTCGATAGTATCTTGGAATTTAGGTGCGATAGGTAAAGCTTCACGTGTAATCCGGCAGCCACTCGTCCAAGGGCTATAAATATTCGTTATTTTTGTTAGCAGTGAGATAAAGGGCGGGGGAAATCTCTTGAGTAAATGAACCTGAGTGGTGAGAACGGCGAGTGACGATGTCGGGTAGAAAAACCGAGCGAAACATAGAAGATTTATAATCTGTTTGCAGTAGGGTAGATGAAGTGGCTGAAAGTGACAAGAGCGACTCATACATTATATGCGAAGAAAGAAGCGAAGAAAAGTGACTGAAAATTTGAGCTTTGTATGAATCTTTCAAAAAATTTCAATCTTTCTTGATCAATTATCAAAATATCGATTTATCTATGAAAATTTGTGAAAGTTTAGGGTTTAATGAAACAAGTGCGGAGACGATTAAAAAGTTTTTCGAAAGTTGTACGATAAGTTAAATGAAATCGTAGGTACTAGGGACGAAATAGATTCTCTCATCTCTTTAGCAGCCCCTTCCAGCTCTCGCGCCTTTCTTCCCTGAGGAAATGGATTCCCCGGTCTGTTCTCGTAAAATTGAAAATTCCGATTAGCGGTCGCGTACCTAATGAATTTCGACGTGAGATAGCAGCTGAGAATAAGGAAAGAGGAGCGAAGAGACGAGTAATTTTCTCGGTCAATTAATTTCTTCGATTTTTTATTTTATTTTCTTTTTTTTTTTCTCTAAAGGCGAGGTAATTCTGACTACCGCAAACGACAGGCGGAATTGTTATCGTCATCGTTGTCCGTTTTATCTTTCTCTTTTTTTAACAATAAAGGAAAAACGTTGTATAGGCGAAAATATACTCCGAGGCAGATTCGCACTGTTTAAACATACGCGAGTGTATTGAACGAATAACAGGGCTTGCCACCCCTATTCTTCTCTCTTTTACAACGAACGAATTTTATTCTGTTCTACGCGCTCGTTCTCTCGCTCTGCAACACCCCTTCAATTAAAAAAAACCGATGCAGAAATCCGTGCCGTTGCTGCAGGATGTTGTAATGAAATTTTATCACAAAACGTGACGAGTACGTATTGAAATCGAGTTTAAACTATAAGCATATGGAAGCGCCGTACGCCACGGAACGATGATCTCGTTGTAAAATCAATCGAACAATATATACCAACCAGCGGGAAAAATCGGCTCAGCGAGTCTCTTCAATTGCTCAAACCGATCTTTTTCCTTCAACTTTTTCCCTTTTCATCGCGTTCATGATTATCCGTAAGTACGGAGAAGAACCAACTCTCCGGTTAACACGATGAGCATTCATCTTCCGTCTATACAAGAGCGATATGTGATTTTCATATCAGAAACCGGCGCGATTAAAAAATGTGCAAAATTCATTTTTTGAATTTCGAGTTATCTCCCTCATTTCTCATGCCGCATTGAAAGGTGGGTAGATATGGATGGAGAGAGGAGCGGAATATGAGATATTCGGTGAATTTTGTCGTTGAATAAAATTAGCAATTTATTATACCGCAAATATTTTCCTGGGGCTATAATATATGTTGTTAATAATTAATGACGACAACAAATTTTCCGGCATATCCCCCACGCGGACCGGTGCACCCTCTGCCATTTTGTCACGTCTTCAACGTCAATTATGACGCAAATATCTCGCCAGGGAACGTCGGGCGGTAACTCACCAGTTTTAATTACAAGGCGATAAAAATATGAGTTTTATACGAGGGAAGAATAAAGTATGGGGTGATAAAAATGGATCTGAAATGAAAATTATTATATCTATGTATATATATACATGTACGCCCCCGTTTACACTAATCTACAGAAAAACATCTGATGTCGTACTCGAGTCTCATAAGTTTTGGACAAAAATCAAATCACGCTGCGCGGGATATATGTAGCATATATACATATATATGGATATATTCGTACATATCCCCCCGATGGAACAAAGTATAGAGAATATTCGTTTCCCCAGTGTAATTTGGCAAGTTGACAATTTCGCTCGGCGAAAGGGTTCCAGAGTTTCATCGGTCGTTGGGGGTGCGGTCGATCCGCGGATTTCCTTTCGCCAAATATTCGGCTATACCCACAGATACGAGACGCGAGTTTCGCGACGCGTACGCTAATAAAAAAGTGGAAAAATGGTGAGTGAAATTTCTTGCTGCTTAACCCACGGGGTTTTTTGCTCTCATAGGGTCGCGCTCGGTTCCAGGGTTAACCAACCCCGGACGAAGAAGTGCGTCGCGGTACATACCGATGAGGACCTAAAACCAGACTCGAAACTCGAAAGTGGAGCGGGTCGAGCGATTACCACGATTGGGTCTACAAGCGAAAATCATTTCACCTGGACGGAGTGATTTTCAAATTTGAATCCATAATCGCCTCGAAGTGGCCGATTCCACTCGAATTAAGTACCCACTCGGAACTTTGAAATTGTCTCGAATCTCTAGCCCAGTTTCTCGGTCCATCTCTCTTCCCCTTTATAGCTGCCGTCTTCTCGCTAATCTTCCGTCTTTTTCTCTTCCTTTTTCTTCTGGGTTTTTCTTCTTCTTTCTTATTTTTCCTCGTCCTTTACCCCCCGGTTCCTTCCCCATCCCTCGTTTCTCTCTCTTTCTGTATCGCGCGTGACACTCGCTCAAATCCCGCAATTTCTCAGAGTAGCTGACTTGACTTTTTAACAGTGCCTATAGGTACTATTCCCATCGAGTGTCTGCTCCTCCTCTTCCTTCTCATATAATTGCCGGAATCGATCCGCGGTGTTTTACGAGGCCCGTTGACACACGCGTCGACGAGTTTCCCAGCTCAGAAACGAAGGAAACGAGAGGAAAAAACAAAATATGACTAAAAAATGGCCTTTAATGTGGACATGCATGTACGTACGTAAATATCACCCATGTATACATGTGTATATAATTATACAGGTGTTTAGAAAGTCACGTATTCAGGCGGGAGTAAAAGAGGGAAAGAGGGAAATAAGCCGCGCTTTGAATACAAAGTCGGAAATTTAGGTACCTCGGAAGGAAAATGTATTCTTTAACACGTATTCTCGCCAGTCCCAATACCGAAACACCTCCGAAAAAAGAAGTGAGACGTATGAGAATCGGTTAGGTGTGTCATTCCGGGTATGAGACGATTTCAGACATAGATCCGGTGATGAGTTCGTATTTTTTTTGTATTCGGTGGATAAAATTTATCGCTGGGTGTTCGTCAGAGCCTCCAGGTAATGGTGAAAATTCCGTTCGAACAATGACGAACTTTGGGGACGGACGCAAGTATCAGGGAACACAGACGCCGAGGGCGGCGTTATAATTATTTAAAAAACTCAGAATGAAAAACGGTTAACAATAAAACGGAGTATATACACGCACTTTCCCCTTATTTACCTTATTCGTAATTATTCCCATCCCCCTTCGGCGTGATGTAACAATCGCGAAACTGAATCGCGTGAACATGGACGTCGTTTCAGAAATTGGTTCGCCCGGGGGTATACATGTATAACGTGGTCGCCGTGGGTTCGGATCCTCGTTTACCGGAATATTCCGGAGGCTGTATGAAGCGTGAAAAATTTTTTAAGCATCCCACGGATTTTCTATTCGCCCTGATTGTCGAGGGTCATTATGAACCGCGGATACCGCTGTTCTCTTGACTATGTGTCAAGGACGGAGAGGCTGAAGTCTCGCCCCGTCAACGGTTCATTTTCAAGGAGACAAACCCCCGAGAATAAAAAAGGGTTAAAGTGCTTTTGTTTCCCTGCCTTTGGCACTGGCGAAAAAAACTAAGATGCCGAAGAAGGAGACGAAGACAACGCTGCAATATTACCCACCGATCATTATCACTTTTGCGAATTATTTTCACTCGTTTATTACATTCATTTCATATCATCATTCCGTGCAGGAAACGAGAGGCAAGTTTACCGTTCGTTTTATTAATCCGCCCTCGTAAAGCTCCGATTTTTCAAGGGTTGTGCAATTACTTTTACGACTATTCGTTGAAATGTACAAGCTGGTGGGAAAACGACGTCTCTTTGACTCTTGCCAAAGAAATTGCGTGCCTCAGCCAAAGCTTTATGTATCTGCGTCTATATTTGCACGAAGTTATTTGTTGTTCTTGTTACTAGGTATAATATTAATCCGTTAACCTCCTGTCTCCTGGATCCTAAATCCATAGATGTTCGCACAGCGCGGAAACATTTGCCTCCTGTCATCCCGCGGACCGCGATAAGCCCTTGGTAAAATTTATACTCTACTATCAGAACTGCAGTCCAACAACGAGCCATTGCATAAACTCCGGGTATACACAGACCGTAGGAAAAGTTTTCAATTCAATTTACAATCTCGGACGGATATAGGTCCAATAAATGCGGGAAAAGTGATCAAATAAAACAGAGTAAATTCGTGCTCCGAAAGCAAACGGTGGTGAAAATCTCCCTTTCCGCCGTTTGCTCGTTCTCTAGTTTTACAACAAAATTGATAATCAGCTCGCTTCTATCATCGATCCTCGATCTTCGATCTCAGAAATGACGTGGTTGCCGATTAGTGATCAGAGACTCCGTCGTTTCGTTTCTGGAATGAAATAAACTCTCTACGAAGCTCGCGTTTGTCTTATATCGGTAACGATATGGTTTGCCATCAGATCTACCGTGTCAATCTATTTGTTTGTCGATCCATCGATAGGTCCGTTGTTATACAAGGTAATTAACCTGTCCCATCGGAGCTCTGTGCCTTCGTCCTACGAGCATTCAGTTCATTGAGGTATCGAAGCCACGGCGACGTCGCGTCGCAGAATGGAGTAATTAGTCTTGATCATTGCGGTAATCCCAATTAGATCGGGAACTACGTCTGGCCAATAAACGGGAGTGTTTTCGAGAGAGTCGTCGACTCCTCGATAACTAGAAGCCCCGGAATACCTATACCAGCTCAGATTATGAGGGTGAGGGTGCAACGATCTCGGAAAAAAAAAAAAAAAAAAACGAACATATCAGGGAAAAATGACGAAAAAACAAAAACGAAAAGGAAAATTACGATCATGCTCGTTACACGTCTCAAGATATACGAATATCGATCTATTTTCGAAGTCTCGTTTCGGAACAGCTCATGTCAGTACTGAGGGATTCAGAGAGAACCTAACGTCACAGTGGCTAACCGAGCCGAAGGTAACCCGGATTCAGGTCGCCCTGGACTAGTTTGTTACCACGATGTCACCACGGGTAATTATATAGACCGTTAGGTGCAGCTCGCATCGCATCGCGTCTGGCTCTCTGGTTCAGGGTGTTCGGTTCCTGGTTTACTGCTTGTTTAGGAGGTTTACGGTACGTCGATTCGTTATAGAACCCCTGGGACACCGAGGGAGAGAGTGAGGGAGTGAGAAATCGAGCCAATCGAGCTTGGGAGCGTACGTTACATGATCGTCAGAGAAAGGAGAAAAGACAGAGAACGAGGGAGACGAATTTTCCGGGGGTACGCGTCAAGTTATATTCCCATTCTGCTCCGTCAACGGATCCGTTTTTATCATCTCTCAGTGCATTTCCTGATACAGTTTCACCGTTTCATCGCAAAAGGAAGCCACGAATACCCTGAAACGTTGCTGTTTTCATCGCCGATTCAATTCACGGTAATTCCGCGAATTTCATTAAATTTCCGCTTCCCAAATACTCGGCTCGAATTTCCCTGATTTTATTAAACGCCGGGCTATAACTAAGGTGAGACAGTCGAGTGACTCTTTATCGCAATTTCCGTTGATTTCTCTTCCTCGTATATTATATAGGTTCGGGTGGTCCTTAATTCGATGATTTTCGAGCCAGGACGTTTCCAAATATATACAAAAAAATCTAGCCAAGACCCAAGGTTCCTATCTCAATTCTTCGTACCGCTCCAAAGCCTTCGAAGTTTCCCATCTGAATAAAACACGATTTTTGACATTTCGCGGTCAATTTTTTTTCTTCCTATCGCAGTACAGCTCCAAAAAATCTCAAACCTGGTACACCCCTTACCCGTAGTAGTAGGTATCTCATAAAAATTCGACAGATTTTCAACGATATAATTTCCGAAGCTACAGCGCGCCGAAAAAAATTTCTCATCCCCGAATTGTGATGTACAAAATTTCGTCGTTAAAAATCTGTACATTTTTCACGGATACCTGCTACTATGGGTAAGAAGTTAACAGAGTTTCAGATTATTCGATAGAAAGTCAAAAATAAACCCGGAATACTAAAAATCGTGTGTCAATTGAAATGGGAAAGTTCAAAAGCTTTGGTACTTAGAATCGAGGTAGGAACCTGGGGTTTCGACTACATTTTTTTCTATATATTTGAAGACGTCCTGGTCCATGGGAGCATTGAAATTCGAATATGACCGAATTCAGAGCCACCCTAATATGTACCAATCCATATACCAACTTTTACCTGGCTGTACTAAAATCGAGAAGGACGTGGGATTAAACGAAAGTAATTTCACGGCCGGTAGATAAGCCATACGTCGCACGTCTCTGATTGTATATACGCGTATATTGCACCCACCTATATACAGAATATACGAAATGGTCCTTAGCCGAGGTAGGGAGGATGTCCTCGGTGTTTCAATCAGCCCGTGTTAGCTGAATAGCGAAATTATTGAGGAGATCTCTTCGCTCCGAATCAAATGCCGTCTTGCCTTAAGGGTTCTATACCATCAGGGTATTTGATATGCCAGAGACACCATCGCCTGAGTATAAGGGGTTGGTTCTTCAGACGTTATAAGCGATCCTGGCATACCTTGGTCGCCAATATCTTCTTCTTCGTCGCAGCCACCGCTACCGTCACCGCAGTCAGCCCTCTTCTCATCCTCCGCATCGCTTCTTTGCCGTTGGCGACTCCTTAGACTCCTTCAGAATCCTTGGACTCGTTCTTCCAAAAGGGTCCTCGAAAAACTCTGGCAAAAAGAGATGGGGAACGGAAGAAGAGGGAGGGGGAAAATCTTTTAGACGGAAATAGGCGGTACGTTACTTAATACGTATACAGGGTGTCTCGCCTGACGTTGTGCGAATAAATTTTAATCAATGGATAAAATTCGACGATAAATTTTCACGGTTTTACTCTCGTGGAATTTTCGATTCATTTTCGGTCAATCAACGTCAAGGTGTTAAATGGTTCGCGTCAGCGCCAGTTGTTCGCGTACACAGCGAATATTGCGATCGGTGACGTAGCGTGTTGCAATTATATGGTAGAACTATAAAGGACGATGTATCTTTCGGAAGACAGAAACAATTCTCTTTCTTGGCTTTTCCGGATTTCCCGGCTAACCCGTCCGCGTCCGTCCTCGCGAGATTCTCAGGACTCGTGGTTATCGGAAGGAGTTGATTTATAGACAGAGAAGTAAATCTTTAGACTCTCAGGTTCTGCACGTATATACCATACGGCTGATAAACCATCGACCCCGTAAGCCACCCTGCCGAAGGAAACGTTTTTATTTATTTTTCTTCAATTTCTCACCGAGGATAAAACGAGACGAACATCGTGTACTCCGATTCGTGAAACGGGTTCGAAACGATATTCCAATGATTTTTTGTATCCCAATCGTATCGTGTACAAGGATTCAGAAATTTTGAATGAAAAGGCGAAGGCCGCCTCGAATAACGTTATTATACTAAATTATAAAGTAATCTTCGCTCTGACACCCTCGAATCTATTCGCCCAGGGGAAATCTAGCCGGTATTGGGTTTAGTTAGTCAACGTCAGATGTAGGTAAGTATATATCAAGATTTTCGCGAATACTGAGAGCAATAAAACCGAAGCGTATTAAATTCGCGGGTCAATTTGTCGGCCATAAACGATCGGGATGTCATAGTTTTCAATAAACTTTTCCAATCAGCTCTGACTGGCGCTGGTATTTACTCTCGATGCAACGGTACGTTGCACGTTTCCAAATTTTTTGATGTTTTTCGTTTTATGTATTTTTTTTATTTTCATTATTTCCGCGTGTTCGCCAATCGGAAATAAAAATTTCCCGATTCTTCTACGGAGTTTATTTTCGTTCGGCTGATAAATGTTATATGTATTGGAACGATGGGAGATTTATACTTCCTACGTTACTAATTGCGACATGAAACGCGAAGAGAACGCGAGGAATCGGAGACGGAGAACGGACTTCTGATTAAGACGTTGATCAATGTTCCAATTTTTCTCTGGATTTACTATTTACTATTACAACGAACAAATAACACCACCGTATCGACACACTCCATTATTTTCAATCTCGAATAACGTTCCCCGTTAATTGAACCGCGCGACGTAATCGCCCTAACGTTTCACTCCATTAACCGCCTTTCCGAAATTAAGAAATTATATCCAAGATCGAGGCTCCAATCCCTTCATAAATTTGATAACAAAAACGAAAGAAAACTAAAAAAAGAGAGAGAAGATTCATTCGTTTTTCTCAGTTCATCAAATATCGCATCCGATCTCATATTTTCGCTGTACTATACGTATTTCTAACACTCTTAGAGATTTGAACCGAAAATCGAAAATTTTATATTTTAGAGATACCGACACGGGTGTAGCGTATATATATTATATACATGCTACAAGCAATTTGGTTTACCAAACGTGATACACTCGTGTATACTCCATGTATATGTACACACATAACTGACCCTTCTTAGGGCAAGAGGGTACGGAAGGCGAGTAGTAAGAGGGTATCAAGTTTCCGCATGTAATATGCATGGAGCTGAGGTACAGAGAGGGAACGAAAAGGCGAGAGAAAGCTTTCGAACTGACTCTTAATATTCACGAGAATATCTACTCGGTCATCGAAATACATGCGTTACAGTTTACCATTTTTTTTTTATTTTTTTTTATTTTTTGACAGAAGAGCTGGACTAATCTGGTGAAACCAATTCGATTCTAGATTCAATAAATCTGTTAGGAGTGAGAGAGGGAGGAAATTTGTGGTTCAAAAAATGGAAAATATTTTTTAAAAAAATTCAATAACGTCTGGATTTTATCTATGGACGAATATATTTGTTTATTCAAATATTTTCCAACACTTTTTCGAGCAGTGATGTTGGAGTTGAGGGACACTGATCTGTATATTACGGGACATCGATGCTATCGACAGGGAGACTTAATATCGTGAAGCTTTACGAAGTTGCTTGAGCAAAACAAGAGTAGAATAGGTACTACGTACGACGGGAATTGAATCGTTTGCAAAATCATTTCACTCCGTTTCTCTCCACTCCTTGAAATCCCGTTTATTGCAGTATTTTTTTGTTATTTTTTATTCTTTTCTTACTACTCTATAGAATAACGCCGTTCCCGTTATTTCTCTTCGTTTATTCGTCACGGTTTGTTCGTTTTTCCAAAATCTTTGACCCAGTATTCACAGAGACGATGGTAACTGACTATACGTACTATCGCTGTTGGATCCTCAGCGTTTTAAGAAAAGGGGAACGAGGGTTGTTCTCCGAAGTAAAAATCAAAGGGATAACCATCTTCTTTCCCAGAAGCTGTACAGTATCGTTTAAATTTCTTTAAATCATTCCTATTAAATCGTGGCCACAATATCCTCTCGAAAAATTTCCACCTACAGTTTTAAACCTCTTTGAAAGTCTCTCTAAAGCTTTAGCCACTGAAAATCGGGTCTCGCCAAGTACTAGTCCCCGACACGTGGAAGAATTCCTTAAATATTTAACGCGGTTTTCCCTCGTCCTTGCGCAAGCCAGGTGGGAGATCCTTCCCCGCACATCTTCAATCGCTGAACGCCGAAGAGGAATTCGCGAGAGAGACTTCTTCTTCTTCTTCTTCGTCTTATTCTTCATCTTCCTCTTCTACTTCTACTTCTTTCTCGGCCCGGGTGACACCCATGCATTATTCATTGGGGGATTATGAACGATACTCTCTACGTGACAGTTTTACTTCGTTTTACTCCACGACGCGTTATCCTGTTCCTCATTCTCTTTACTTGTTGAGGAGAGAAAGAAGAAGAAAAAAACGAGAAAAAAAAATACATTCATATATACATATACACATGAATTTTTCACCCAAATTTTCATTCGCCCTCGTATAACCCCGCTTCCTATTTTTTGTTCTTTTTTTATAGCACACATGATAGATCCCGTTCTCCCTCACCTACACGAGTGTGTTGTTCTTCGACATGAAGATATCCGTACATAAACGGTGAGCGAGTGTATATTTTTCGTTCGATGTTCGTATTTTACGCGGTTACCCGCACGGGAATGACGGATATCCTAGAAGTTGGAAACGAATTGATCCGTCGTGAGCGGGGATAGAGGTCGTCGGGTTTCCCGCACCCGGCTACCGTACGTGAGCGATCACTTTGTTGATAGAATCATCAACCTGCTTGCCGGCAATGCGGAGTAGAGCTGAGGCCGTGATGTAAGCTCGATCGTAGTCGTCTATATAATATATATGTATATATGTATGTATATATATATATATATAGGGATTGCCTCTCGCGAACCATCGGATATATATTCGCGCACCTACCTCCAAGGTCCGCGGGGAACGTCGAGCCATTAGTCCGCTCGTAATTAAATTCTACGAACACAAATATCGCACTCTTCGGTGACCTGGGGGATCGATCGACGTCCTCTTCGCTAAACTATATGTATAACACGCTCGTTGACCGTAGGAATAACACCGAGCGTTAGAAAAATTTCAAATTTTATTATCGTTTCTTATAAAAATTATAAATTTCTTATAAATTCGATCGAATTATTGGTACAATTATATGATCGGAGGCGACAGGGGCAGATTACCGTTCGGAAACCGACTGCTACTCGATAAATATGGTGAGACGTAAGGGAGGAGGAAAGTAGAGTCCGTGTTCTTTGTAGGGGATGAAATTTTCTTGGTCCATTTAATTCCGAGGGTATTTCCAGTCCGACTAAATTGTTTCACTGGCCCGTTTGCATTCCGCGGTACACTACGCTCGTGATTAACTGGCGCAGTTCGCAGTCATTTATTTGGTTCGAGGATTTTTGAACCGCGAGATATAGGGTCGATGAAAATTGCGAAAAAATGCGAGAACTGTAGCTTGGGAATTTGCGATTGGATATAATCGTGAAAAAATTCGTACGTAACGAAATGAAGGGAGAAAAATAACGATATATATATTTTAGTACGATATGTTACAGAAGGTATAAATAAACGCGGAGTTTGCATGATATGAAAAATGATAGCCATAAAATTCTCGAGACTTTTATGATTTTATGAAACCAGCTCTGCGAAAGGTGTTGAAACTGTTGAACCTGCTGCGTCATGCATATCTCTGCATCTGTGCACACAATAACGTGGTCCTATAAAACGTGGTGCCGAGCTTGCTGACCCTGTTATTCAACTCGAGGGACCAATTTTCGGCAATTTTTTTATCATGAATCAACTCTGCAGCGTGTGCTAAAACCTTTTTCTTCATTTTCACAGCAGATATCGTATCATGCACTTCTTTTGCTCTTCCCTCGTTCCGAAGATCTACGTATGCATACCTGCCTGCAACCTTTCTTCCCTTGAATTGCGCTCTGTTCTCCGAAAGTCTTTCGTTTTTTTGAAATTCTCGAAAACCGTGATGTAATTCGATAAAAATTATTCAAGTCATAATTAGGCATAATTTTTTTAATGAATATCTGTATATCTTTTGGTAACTAGAACGTAACGTTGTACGATCCAACTTTGCTCAGTTAGTAACTAAGGCCGACGATCAAGGCGGTTAAATTCAGGATTGGGGAAGCGATGGGTCCCACCCTGTGACTCGGGGTTTAAAACCCGAAAAGAAAGCCTGAAAAGGTATCAGGGAAAAGGAACAAAAAATAAAATAACGAGATCATTTTTTCTCGTAATAACCTCTCCTAATGCCGGGCATTAAAAACTCAGACCCCGTCCTCGAATAAAACCCCCGTGCCTATGCCGGGGCTGTGGACGTGGAATTCTTTGAAATTTCTCACCACGAGCGTAATTTCAGATTGAAGGAACGAGGGAATTCGGGAGGCTTTCAAGACCGGCTAAATATCCTGTGGGTGAAATTAAGAAATTCTCTAACTCGACCGTTTTTACCCAGAAATTCACCCTGCATCAGCTATCTGCCTATAATAATACGATCGTTGAGACGGCTTCTCGAACCCCTTCGAGAGAAAGCTGTGCGGGCTATCGCATTTCCGATAATCCGAAGAAAATTAAGAGATTAACAGACGGCGTTACGTATACCGTGATATTCATCAAGGTCCAATTAACGAAATTCATTGTACCTGTCCATCCAGTTCGTTCCGCCAATTCTTCATTCCTTCACGTTTTAACTATAGAGAAAGGCAGAACCCCCACGCAATGCTCAGCGTCAAACTGTCCCGTGGGATTCGTCCAAGATTTAGGATAATACGATGGAACTGAGGCCAGACTATTGTCTTCCTAAAGTCATCTACGTGACCAGCATTTCTTTGGCCTGTGCCGGGGATCTAATGCACGGACTTGTCTTCGGAACCTCATGAATGAGGACTTTCATTGATTTTTTATTAATTTCCGAGTGGAGAACTTCACTCCTGCTTTTGCTTTCTTGCGTTATTGCAGGTGATACAAAATACGTCGGAATATCGTGAGAGATCAATTAAGCGATCAAATTAATCGTCGAGTTGTACTTTTTGGAAAAAAAAAAGTTTCAATTATTCATGAAATCACGAAGTTGTCTATTTGAGTGAATAAAATGGGTTTCCGTGGAGAGGATCTCGATTAGAAGGACTATTTTTCGTCTTCGCATCCTGAGAAATGGACCGAAATTTTCGGATTCTGTGGCTCAGGAGGGTCTGGACTTTCGGGGTTTTGAACTATACCGCATTCCGACCTTTCAGAATTTCACGGTTCTAAACTTGAACGTTTTTAAAAATTCTGAATCGTCTCAAACGAATTCGGAATTTCGACTCGGTCCCACGTTAGAATATTACGAGGTAACGAAATATGATTTTCCTGTAAATTTTTCCACCGATTCCTGCCTCGGTAGTCGTTCGCAGCAATCGCGTAATTACTTTCCCAACTTTGTTCGATCTTTCGAATCTGTGGAGGGCGTAGAGTGTAAAAAAAAAGTAAATGAAGTAAAAAACGAAGTGGAAGTAAGAACCGGTAACAAGTTCTGCAAGTTCTCCGCTGTCAGCTATACTGTGGCTTGTCTAGATAGACGTTGACAGTATACTTGCTTTATAGTTATACTATAGTATACATAGAGTTGGAATAGCGTGTCCAGGCGGTCAATTCGAAATGGCCGGTGAGGCCGCGGGGGAGGCGAGGGTCAGACACGAGCGAAGCCAGTAGAGAAGCCCTTCGGCGATACGCTTAGTTAAGTCGGTAGCCACCTACATATACAAGGTGATGCGTACCTACCCATCGAGGGCTATCTGACATATGCCAAAAGGTATAAAGATCCGAATGGCGTAATAATCATCTTTTACTTTTTTTAAAAAAAGGTGAAATTACGTGAATAGAATTGTCGAAGAAATTCGGTTCGAAAATTTCCACCCGATACTTCTCTAGGGGTGAAAATAATCGCGAGCGAGTAGAGCTCGTCTTATTTCGACTCATTGTATGCCGAGGGTGAAAATGTAGATAGTGTGTATTTAATAATGAGTAGATTAAGTGCTGAAAAGTAGGTGTATTCAGCATGAAAACGAAGTTCTGCAGTCGTAGAAATTCAGCAGCAATGGTTTCCGCTCGATATTCTAGTCCCTAGAGAAAGTAAAGGGGCTACTATCTTTGCGGCTCTGACGTCCTTAAATGTGTTTCGCTTTTAAAGGATATACCCAATTTTATTTTTTCGTTTTCTCTTTCTTTTTTTTGTTCGTCCTGAAAGAAGAGAGAAGGTTGTGGATTTTTGACTGAGGGCAACTACTGCTAGGCTCAGGCCGAGACCGAGGCCGAAGGGGTGGCATGGAATAAAAATAAAAACTTTCCTTCGACGACCATTCTTTGTCCCTATCGTAAAAAGGGCGATTCGCACGCTCTACGCAAACTCCTCCAGACGACTCTTGCATAATATAGTCATATATATGTATACATATGTATATAGCCCTTGACAAATAGAGTTTTCTACTCGCCAGCGATGAACGAAGGGCTTGGATACTTAACGGGATTATATCCTTCGCTACGTTTTTTTCGAAATTGTATAAAACATCTCGATGACAAATTCCACGATCTTTAAGTCACTAGATATTCGACTCATCTCGCGCTCCGATTATAATTACAATTATTAACCCTCCGACTGCGAATTGATCCCAAGAGATTTTCGACTCGAAATATCTCGAAAACTATAAACTTTTTTGGACAAAATGTAGAAACGTTTTTTGTAGCAAATTTATTCAGCTCTAGATCCGTATAATTGGATTTCCAAAAATATCATTTTTGGTCATCGAAAAACGTGCTTGAAGTCCAAGCTGCGCGAAGCGATGCTCCATTTGGGGAAGAATTCTGGGGTCAGAATCAACCCCGTGTGCATTCGAAGGGTTAGAGTTTTATACGTCGATTCGAATATAAAAAATATCAATATACGAATCCCCAACATCTGTCTTATTAGCGAATGTTCTTTCCTTTCTGCGAATTCAGGAACGTCGAAGAGAAAATTGTTTCCTGTTTTTCTATACTAATCTCGAATATATTTTCTCTGCAAATGGTCTGTGAAAAAAATGTGTAAATTTATCGTACCCATGCTCACATGTGTAAGTATATGTATACAATGATGTCTGTGGTTCTCGGGGAGCTTTGCCCCAGAATCAATAGAACTTCTCTAACTCTTAACTCTGAACTCTGAACTTTAAATTGACAAACGCACAAAGAGTTCTTCCATTGTGTACTACGCCTTAGATTGACAAATACGAACACACGAGGACAAACGAATCGAACGATTCTTGTTTTCGCTTCGCTGACTTTAAATTCGCTCAATTTATACGACGCGAATACGGCATGGCGGTCCGATTCGCACGCGCTTCTTGGGGCCCTGGGTACACGTGTATTACACAATACCATAGTCACAGCTTTGTACCTATCTACGGGAAAATCAAAGTCGCACCTTCTCCTCCCTTGACTACGAAATGAGAATCCATTTCGCTCACGGTTCATCAAACCGTGGATATTACTCTCTTCAATGGTCGCTCCGACGATAAGGCGTCATTAAATATCATTTCACGCCTCGCGGATCACAAAAATTATTATTATTTAACTGAAATATTGAGTTTCATGCTAATTTGTATCGCGAATCTCCAAACGTCGAGGATCTTTGAATGTTCTCTGACGAATTCATCGAATACACAAAAGCAGCGATCGAGCTAATTATATTTATTATTGATCTTTGGGCAGGAGATTTCGTTACGGTCTCAGAAAGACTGAAGATTCATTCTGCACAGAGAAAACAGAAATTGAATTCTCTTCTGCCAAGTTGATTCTACTCTTTGTTCAGTTATAATACAGCCGGTTACTTTCGACAGAAATTTCGAGCCAATTATTATCGATACACAGCGATGTAACTCGACGTTTATCTCATTAGGGAGACCGGTTTACGATTCTCTTTGAAATTTCTGAGTTCGTTAACGTCAGTTTCCTTTTAATTCGTATACACGTGGAAACGTAGGTAGGTAGGTACACAGAATGTGTAATAGACTGTGTATATGATTGTAATCGAGAGAAATGAGGGGGAAACTCGGTTAATGTCTGAGAAAATGAATAAAACGAACCCCTGGCAATTCTTTTATAGAGAAAAAGCGATTCTCCCCTCTTCTTTTTTTTATTCACGCCGTATACAAAACTAGGGCAGATGTATATACGTACGTATACGAGGGTACTATCTCGAGTTACGAGTTGCGAGTTGCGAGAGAAAACAATAGTAGCTGAATAGGTTGATAGCGAAAATAAGATAAAATACATGCCAACGCGAAACGATAAACTTGATCCAAACGACGAACTACCTACTAGTACTGGGAAAATACTTGAATAGTAGCTGCGATAAGGGTTGAAGACGAGTACTGAGAGAGGAGCGTTAATATAGTCGCGCCGATCAGAGGCCTACTGGTAGTCGTAATCCACCGAGTGCTCTTAAAATTGAGTTACGGTTATTCGAGCCTCGCGAAACTCGAGTACCGAAAATTAAGTAATCCGTTATTCTGCCATCCGGCGGATGCCGGGAACCTCGCCTTTCCTCGAAAACTACTTACCCCTCTCGAGAACTAAGTTTTCATCATCAATGATTAAAAATCTGAAGTTCGCCGAACGTATCGAATAAAATTCATCCACCGATATCGGGGATTATTATTTCTTTGATGTCATATACCTAGTTTGTTTCGAGAGGAGGAATCTTCCCGCTGGATTTCTGGTATATATATACTCTTCCAAATGAGTAAAACTTTTTCTTAGATTTATACAAGAATTTAGATACCCGCGGTTCTTTTCTTTACGAGGGATGTTATAATTGAGACGTAATTAAGTTTATCTGGTTGGTATACTATACTCGTGATATCTCCCGCAAGTCTTCGTGGAAAACTTTTCTCACCTAAAGTTACCCAGAGCTCTAACTCTATCCAATGACTATTCATAACTTCTTCTCTCTTATAGCTGCCCAGGCTAATTATTATACGTTCCATATTTTTCAAACACTAACTAATCGCGATGTACGACGAATTATACCTTCCGGAAATTAATATCCGTCATTAACCACTCCGGAAAATCCGGTTGGAACGACTCTTCGATCTGATACTCTCTCTGAACAAAATCATCCAACATTTATTCCCACATTTCAACGGAAAACGCAAAAGAAATCGAAGAAAACAATTTTTCGTACCAAAAGTCCGTAAATATATATATGCCTGTAGATACTGTATGTATATTTCAACCAAACACCCTGTACAAACGTTGAACGAACGATTATTACCCTTCGTCGAGCCCGTGGCGTAGGTACCTATACCGTAGAGTAAAAATGACCCTCCGAAATCGGAACGATGACCATAACTCTGAGCACTGAACACTGCAGACGTAAGGTCACTCGAAAAACAACCGTTTGTTTCCGAAATCGGTGTCGTAAATTCGTTAGTCTGGCAGAGGCTTGGACCTCGTAAAGTTCTCATCAGCTACGAGGCTCTCTCTTCAGTGCTTGGAGCTCGGTGCGGTTCAACATATTCGTGAGTTTTCCTGTTTATCGGCTGAAAATGTCGTTTTTTTTTCTCTTTTTTTTCCGAAATTTAATTAACTTCTTTTGTTGCTTTTGGTTTTCTTTTAATGAAGTATAGCGGTATTCAGGCGAGGTAATGAAATCGCGTGACGGTGACGGGTAGGCGGCAAACCGGACCCTGCAGACTCCGTTCGCAAATCAGCTAATTTATTTGCTTCGACCCGACTCAACCCGATCGAAATGATATTGGACGGTCGTTGGATGAAGTAGGGTAGCCTAAAGTTGCGAAACGCAATCCATTTATTGTTCTTTATTGTTTTCCCGGAACAACGCGTGTGCGCGGGGTCGGGAGATGGATGCCCGTTCATTGTCCGACGTGTCCCTAATTGATATATCACTTTACGCCCTCGCTATTTCCACGATTCACCGTGGTCCCTGATTACCGCGATCTTTTCGGTTATGAACTACGACCAATTGCCTTCACAGTTCTGATCGCCGACGTCTTTCGTTTCGTTTCACACGTATCCTAGAATTTCGAGGGTATGATATGTAACACACAGGTATACGTATATGCGTATAAAAGTTCGTACGGGTATTCCAGGGGTCTTGAAAAGCCTGTAAGAGATATTCCCGACCTGAAAATGTCTCGCGAAAATTCCTCAGCATCTCTCTTTTTCTTTTTTCTTTCTTTTTCCCCGCCACGTCCTAAAACTGATCTCGTAAGAAATAGGGGAGCGTTGAATTTCGGGACATTTTTTTTTTTTTTTTCTTCCTGTCCGGGGAGAAGTGAAAATTTTCAAGGTATTATAATTGAGACGTAGACTGAAAAAAAATAATACCGGCCATACTTCACGCTCAGAAATTTTATACAAGTTCAACATGCGGTATATGCGGTATAGAAGTTATGGAGTATTTCTATGTATACGCGGAAGACGAATTTCGAATTGAGATCGCGAGAATAGGGGCATAAGTACATAAATTGAAATCTGTGAAAAAAATGTGAATCCGGTTTCGAAAACGGAAAAAATCGTATAGCATAGAATCTTTTTTCTCGCAATGTGTTCCCTTTTTTTTTTTTGTTTTTTTGGGTTTTTTTCCGTCACGCAATTCTGATGCGAATAGAAATCACAGCTAATCGTGGGAACTGTCGCGAGTATAGAGCGCGTGAAACAATACTTTTTCACCCGATTTCCGGAGCGAGTTGCAGAATCGTTTTTATTTTATTTTTTTCTCTGTTTTTTTTTCGTTACCGCCATTAATCTTTCCCGTAGGCCTGCGTTTGTAGGGATCGTGTTATTGGCAGTTCGGGATTCCCAGATAATAAAAAAAAATAAAAAAATGAAAAAAAAGGGAGCGAAAGAAGACAAAAAGTCAAGTTGGTCGGCAGATACCGTTTCCGAGGGAACTCGAGCCTCAAATCTCCTCACCGTTTTAATACCAATTACTCACGGCTTGAACGAGTTCGACCTACCTTAATTACCAATTACAATACAAAATTCAGTGCCACGCAGGCCTTGTCTAAAATGAACAAAAACCTCGGATCGTATCTCCGTATTCTCTCGCGACATTGGCTAATAATTTTCGTAATTTTATCCTTCTCTTTCGACGATCATCGATAAACTTGAATTCGCGTCAGTTAATGACTAGAAACAGTAGCTTTTACCTTTAAGCCTAGACCTTAATGAATATACAAACTATTTCTATTCCCATAACCACTCTTGCCCTTAGGTACACCGTATACAGTTTCAATTTAACGTGAACAAACCCTACGCGCATGTATACGTTCTCCACACATATATTTCGGCTTAATCTTCATGCCGAGTCTAAACGATTCTCATAAAGGACGAAGATAATTAGGCATCCTGGGCGAAACGGTTGTATAGCGAAATATACATATATGTGTATATATATTATACACAGACGCACGTACGTGTATATACGTCGATGCTATTTAGCAGCTTTCGTACATTAATCGGCACGTTTCTGATTCTACGTTTACGTGTATAAAGATTAAAGGTCCGGCATGGTAGCCTTTCATACGAAAAGATTGAACGCGAATTCACCGAGGGATGTAAAAGCCCTGCAGCAGGGAGCTGGTACCCTACAAAGGAATTCATCTCAAGCTCGGCAGGTTTCAATCTTCGTTTATGTTTGCCAGAGAGAGAGAGAGAGAGAAAGAGAGAAAGAGGGAGAGAGAGGGAGTGGGTGGTATATTTCGCCGGGCTAATTGCGAATCTCGCAAGGTCTAAATGACCGTTATGTCGACATTCGTTCGAGCGTATCGTAGTCACCCTAATTAGGTGAAAGTTAAAATAACGAAGCAGAGTAATTAACGAGGAGTTAATAGCTGAAAGTGTCTGGAAACATCGCGGAGGTGTAGGTGCGATAAGAACTCGGTGGTGCAGAGTTCTGATTTAATAATTAAACCATTTCTCAAGGGCTTGAAAGTTCGCCGATCTACCACCAATTATCTCTCGTTTCGATAGATTAGTATCGATTATGATACAAGTCGCTAATACCTACCCACCTACCTACCTACAGATCCGATAATTACCTAGGCAGGAGATAAATCTATAATCGCTATCGATTACTCGGTTGGCATTTATCTCGTACCACGATTATTGGCTCTTCGTATATCGGAGGTATTCGAATATGGCTAGACAGACTCGTTCGTTTGAGAGATTACCGAATATAAATCGACGAGATGTCTAGTTAACAAGATCGGGAGTTTGTTTATTTTCAATCAGAATTTTGACGTTCAATTGGGGGAAAATCTTGCATCAGGATTTCGCCTGGCGGAATATTTGCCGAATAAATTCGAGTCGGATTCGAAATTCCGGGTTGACCGAGGCTCGTTACGTTTAAGTCGACCCTAATCGACCCTAATCGTCCTTAATCGAGGGAAAAGCGGAAGTGGAAGTGGAAAACGGACGTCCCTGTAGACCTGTGGTAAACAGACTGCCGACGCCACATCGAATCGTTTAATCCTCGATCAATTTAATGCAGAAGTGTAGCCAGGGTGTATACCGCACGTTTATGAATATATTCTTTATAGAAATTTCCGGCAAATCCCATTCAACGAACCCGCGAAAATCGCATAAAATTTTATCGTTATCTCTGCCGAGTCGTAGACGACTGTTAATTGATAATTACGATTGGGATTTTGTCAGTTTGTAGCTTTGCCACCGATTAGCTATTCGCGATCAATTTAGCTAACGTAAATTTATGCTTAATCGACCACCGAAACGATTACCCTCGCACTCGCTTAAGCACTCAACGATGCGAATCATTAATCGTACGTACGTTTATCTGTTCTACGTGCGATTCCATACCTGCAGAGTGTACGAAAAAAGAGAGAGAAGAAAAAACGGAAATCAAACACGGGGACAAACTCGAACTCAAACTCAAAGTGGTCGCGAAAATTATCGCGAATTTCTTTCAGGGGTTGCATACATCGCGATCCTCAATTAGGGATCAGTGACTCCGGCTCAACTCGAGGTCAATACGTGGTCCAGGGAAGGTTCACGGTTTTTCAGTCGCACGTATCGAGTCGGTAAAAAGTTTCGCGAACAGCTACGAGGAGAAGAAAAGCACTCTTTCAATCGTAACCTCGGTTTACCCCGCGGGTGCTTTTCTAATCTTTCAAGGTCTCTCCTAGCTCTCTCTCTCTCTCTCTCTCTCTTTCCGTTTCTCTCCCATTTCCTTTTTCGCCCGAGGTTTTGGTCTTATCAGCGAAGTGACACCCCCGCAATAAAAATGAGATACGATATAGACAAGGGAGGCGAAAAAAGAAAGGGGCTTGATGAACTGCATACGATCCGAAAGACTCCTTCTCGTCGTTAGAATTACACCTCCACTCGGTCCAGTTTGTCTTTAGGTATAGAAATTGGAAAATGAAAATTGAATAAAGCGGAGTGAAGCGCTCGTATCGATTCCCACGGGCGCAAAGGGACCGGACAAACTTTGTACACAGCTAAACCCAAATCTTGTTCAAATCTCCGCGCTGTGCCGGGTCTGAAAACTTGAGGGAAAACAAACGTCTATAACGGTGTTCGAAGCACGTGACCTAAACCAGTGGCAAAGTCCCTAAACGGATCATCCACCACGTCTTACGTTTCGCTCTACGATCAACTTCTGCGGAAAAGAAACAAAACGAAGAGCCAAAGAAATACGAGATTTGTTTAGAGTGCCTTTGTCTCGAAATTTCCAAGCTTTTCCCCAAGACTCGGAATTCAGAAATTCAAAAGCTCTTCTTTCGCTCTAATTACCCAGCAACCGGTGTAATTGGTGTGATTAAACGATTATATACGTTATTAGAGTTCGTAGCTACGGTACAGGTATAATTGAAGAGAGTTTCTCCATCAGTTCGTTACCGTGTAACAGAAATTGTCATTTTCTGAACAAGTTTGAGACAAAATTCTGTACGTGGCGAGATAGATTCGTGTAGGAAGCGACACCGCGAAGTCCGATGCTGCCCATTTTCCGCAGATTGTTTTCTGGAACGACTGGCAATCCGACGTGGACCGTTACACCGGAAACGGCCATGGAATTCAACCGTATAGCGATCGTTAGATTTTTTTCATTTTTTTTTTCTCTCTCGCTCTCTCTTCACTATTTTGTCCGCTATTAACCGACACATGATCTGTCCTACACTTTTACACATGTAAAAGAGTTGCGGAGTAACGTGATACCGGGGATATCGATTCTGCAGTAAATTATACCCATCCTCGTTGAGTTAGGTAGAAAAGTTCGGACGTATTCATTCCCCGGACAGATTGAGTCGAAATTTTCCTCTTCAGGCCCGGGGACAGATTGAACTTTTGTAAAGTTTTCTTCGTAAATATACATATACATTGTATATACATAGCTACATATATACTTTGTGGTTACGTACCAAGTGGCAACTATAAACGTTACAATGCGAGTGGATAGAGTCGCGGACAAATTTCTGACGTTGGAAAAGAGCCGAAAAGCTTCTCTCCCTCGGGAGTACCGCAGCCAGGGTACCCAGTTTCTTGGCATACGGTTGAAGCCGCTTCCGCCTTCAATAACAGTTTCAAGTCTGGAGGATACCGGTAGGTATACCACATATATACCTAGACGAGAGTAGGTACATTCTGTATTCAGAGACGAACTCTCATCCGGCAACAGAACATAAGCGTCATCGTTCGGTCTTGTGTTTTCCCGCTGGATTAGAAGAACGAAACCCGATGCTAATTGCTAGAATAGAAGAGAATCTGACGATGAGAGAAAAGAGAGTTCGAGTAATTCGATAATATATTGGAAAAGTTCTTCGGCAAAAAAGTCCGTTCGTTTCTTTTTTTTCTTTTTTATTTTTTCATTTTTTCTCTCTCTCGTTTCTTTTTACTTGTCGTTTTAACGTACCTGTAACAAACTTGCAAACACTACAGTGTATATACTTTCTTTTGCATCGGTTCCGCGTTGAATTTTGAAAGGAGACTAGGAGCAATTAGGTTGAAACGTGATTCGCGTTTCTGATTTTCTTCCCGAGAGGGGTATAGGGGTAGTAGGCAGTTCCGACTGTCGTTAAATCGCTTAAATATGGTGTACTTTGTTCTAAGGCCTAAAGGTTCTCGTAATATGTATTATATGCCGGTGTAGTTGTGTGGTGCCTACCCAAAGGTACGGTGATATAGCCAAAGTCTATGTAAATTTGAGGAGGAAACGATTATCGGCCGAGAAACGTGACTCGTTTTGATTTAACCCAATTAAAACTCTTAATGAGGAAATGAGAAAGACCTCGAAATATCTAGAAACGAATTTCGAGCCACTGCGAACCTCGAGAAACGGAAAAAGACGGTTTTCATGCAAATTCAATTACCGCGCGATTGCTTTCCGGATAACGACGTAATTATTGAGTAACTATCGTACACACAGATGCTTGCAGATAAATCGATCAACGTGTTTCTCTTCTCCTTCAGTTCAAGGATCATTGAATGGATTTATTTGTTGTAAAACCTTTGTTCGCAGAAGTTTTATTTATTTTATTTTATTTTTTGAAAATATCGCCGTAATGTATTCCTCGCAATTTCTACCTAAACGAATTGGAAGAAAGCCGCATCCCCCATAAAAGCAGGATTCCGTCTGTCCCTTCATCTCGCGTACAATTTCTGTACATATATTTATGTGTACAAAGCCGAACGCGGTCACTTTAATTTTCCATCAAGCTATTTGCATGTTACTTTTACGTGGATGGAAATTTCTGCGAACCAACGACCATTAAGAGATCCAATTACTCACTGAAACGTCTATTCAATCCGGCGAACGTCTATCTCGCCGCATTACCTATACAATTTATAAGATTTTTCAACAAACGCGATCTTCTTAGATTTCTTTCTCGATTCCCCGTCTCATAAAGACTCGTATTTCAACTATAAGGAAACTTGCCTATCAGATTTTATCACGCTCTTTAAAATTCCCGGAGCTTTAATAATACCTCGAAATCCCTGAGAAATTAATGACGCTAATAAACGCGCCATTATCAACGACGATAATAATCGAGATAATGTAGCGAAAAGAATCATGTGCAGTTAAGTTGGAGCTCGATTTATAGAAATGAGATAACCAAGCCTCGAGCCGCAACGAACAAAAAAAATAACACAAAGCTCCTACAAATGGTCAGAGTAAACAAAAGTGCAATAAATAAATTAAACTAAGCTGCAGTATAATAAAATACTCGTTGGTCCGGTGATAAAGCAATTGGCAATGGTTCGGGCAGAGAGTTATGTTGTTTTTCAGCCTTAGATTCGAGTGAGGATTTGACCCGGGTTACCCATGGACAGATCGATTTCGGGATGTTTGAACGTTGGCAAGAATTAGGGAGGAGTTACTTCGCGTTCTCTCTCTCTCTCTCTCTTTGACGGTAAAAATGTTAAAATGAAGGGAGGAAAATTTAGTCGTAAAATCTTGAGATCATTTTTCGTAATCTGAAAAGGAAGTTTTACTCCCCATTGCAGGATATATATATACAGATATTCTTGATCACTTTACTTTTATTGTATATTTCCGTCCTCGTAACCTCGTTATTTCCGGAAAAGCGACAACGCTCGGCTGGGTTCAGAGAATGGGTAGAGTGTCTGAAATTGAGTTATTTTATTCCTCGCACCTGCCTTTTTAACGCTCACGTTATACGGGCTTAGGTAAGCCTAGATAATCGAGATAAACGAGATAACCTGACGGATAATATAAACTCCCATAAGGTTTTCTACCTATATACATATACTATACAGGGTGATTCACACCTTGCGGAAAAAAATTCACATGCATATTCCTCATTGAAATCTAAGAATAAAGTTCCTTAGCAAAAACTTCGAGGGACCAGTCGTTCCTGAGATAGAGAAGGTTTCCTCCGCCCAATGAGACGGCCGTATCGTGTCCTGCTCAGTCCCGTATCAAGCCTGTAGAACTAACGATGCCCGCGGCTTATGACCTTTGTCAGAAATTTTGGTTTCTCAGTAATTTTCAGTCTTCGAGTCATCCAGTCGGTTGCTCTCGTGCCCCACGACTTTCACCCCGTAGTTGACGTTGTCCAGGTGGTCAGAATGGCGACTTTCGTTCCCGAGTGCAGTGCAGTGCAGTGCATGGTGGAGGGTGTGGTGCATGGGTGATGCACGGGTGGTGCACGGGTGCACGGTTCCACACATGCACCACCCGTGCACCACCCGTGCACCACACCCTCCACCATGCACTGCACTGCACTGGGGAACGACAGTCGCCATTCTGACCACCTGGACAACGTCAGCTACGGGGTGAAAGACGTGGGGCACGAGAGTGACCGACTGGGCGACTCAAAGACTGAAAATTACTGAGAAACCAAAATTTCGGACAAAGGTCATACGCCGCGGACATCGTTAGTTCTACAGGCTTGATACGGGACTGAGCAGGACACGATACGGCCGTCTCATTGGGCGGACGAAACCTTCTCTATCTCAGGAATGACTGGTCCCTCGAAGTTTTTGCTAAGGAACTTTATTCTTAGATTTCAATGAGGAATATGCATGTGAATTTTTTTCCGCAAGATGTGAATCACCCTGTATATATATATATATATATATATATATATATATATATCTATTAGGTATATACATATATATAAATATATATATGTGCGTTAAAGCTTCTGCAGGAATTTCTGAAACGGTGTTAAACTTTTGAAAAGTTGCCAGCTACGAATCAATTATTATTTTACGGTCTAACGGCTACATCAGAACGCCATTGTACAAGGGTAACGGGATGATCGTTGAAATTTATTCCTTGTTAATTACTTTTATTTAATTAAAACTCTCTCTCTTTCTCTTTTCTCTTTCTCGAAACACGTCTTGCCGGGCGAAAGACCCGCGGAAAGTTATGATTCACCGTTGGTAAGGAAAGACCGTTATCCAATTTTACCGCGTTGAATCACGTCGAGTGTACAGCGCAATCTGCGCAATACACCGCTGGCTAACCGCGAAAATTTTTCTCCTCAAGCTTTGAATAAATTGCATTATTTCAAACCACTTAATTGCAAGAGTTTCATCATTTATTTCCAGTTAATAAGACAATTTTAATTAAAACCTACCACCGCCAATGGCTATACTACATTTTACTCATTCGATCTTAATTCCTTTCCAAACAATAATTAAATCATTCTACTCTCCATTCACCCAAATCTTTAGAAAACGACGAATGAACTGCAGAGGAACCGAATCGTTGTGGATAATCAGATTTTCCTTCGAAATTACAGGTGCGATATTTACGGAGGACCAAAAGGACAGCCCTTCCGAACTCGCCTTCAAATACGCCGTCTACAGGATCAACAAGGACAAAAGTCTGCTGCCGAATACGACGCTGGTATACGACATCCAGTACGTGCCAAAGGACGACTCGTTTCGAACCAGCAAGAAGGGTGAGTTTGAACATTTTTTCATTCATATGAACGGGGCTAATAGCAAAAGTTTAACGGATGACGTGGGTACCCTCGTTAGCTCGGTGAAAACTGATCGTAAGATTACGAAGGTGTTCTAAGGTGTGGCTAAAATGCTGAAAGTGTTAAACACGAAACTTGCTAATTACCGGCTGATCGTTAGTTCGCGAAACTGTTAACTAACCATCGACCAATGCAAGGGGTATAGGAAAGCAGCGTCAACCTAGTCGATCTGGCTGACTCGAATAAACGAGTGAATCGATGGAATCTATTCGTCAAGTGGAGAGAAGTGAAAAAATGAAAAAAAGGGGAAAAAATCGTTTCCCGAGATCGTAATATATTCGCCGTTTTATACAGGGGATGATTTACCGCACCCGAAAATCGTTAGTGACCCGAAAGAAGTATATACATATCAATAAATATGCGTAAACAGATCCCGCAGATATAAATGTTCGCATAAAAGTGAAAAGTTGTATCGAATAACGTTGCTTCTGAGATATTGATAACGTCAGAACGCAGTGGTATCAGTCGATCACTGATCAGACCGACGAAATGTGGGACGAAAATTTGGATATCTCAATTTTTGAGGAAGATAAAATAAGCGAGGAGCTTTTTTTACCAATTTTGAACGACGGTGGAGATTCTCTGACGCAATATACGATGCTGGAATAATAAAATCAGGGGAAACAACGATGGAGGTATTTTGCTAAGCTGGAGCATGTCGGACGGGCAGCTTTTGTTCGCGAGGAAACTAGCCAGGAGATGTATAAACACTAAGAATAAAGGGCCAAGAATTTTCGCGATGATTTAGGAGACCTAAGTAGGTATCCTAATGCATGAGACAAAGGAACGAACTCGAACGGTAGAGGATACAAATCTGGTATAAAATATGGATAATTGTGGACGGAAATGAAATAATAACAAAGAACCTTCGTGACAGTTGATACGCGGGAAAATTCCCGCACGATCCACGTTGGGAAATAGAAAATAGACGAGAAGGAGAAATGAAAGGAACGAAGGGACGAGATTCCCGAGCTCTGAATCGTCTCGTTAACAACGGCGATCGCTGATAATATGAAGAACAATAATATTCGAATGAATGAGCGTATTAAACAGCCGAAGTTTTCCGGCTTGCTTCGTATTCGATAGGCGAGAAAAAGAATGAGAGAAAAAAATGGGAAAACAGGGAATCGGGGGCTAATAATCGATTATCGTCGTTTCACCTTTATTGTATATTTATAGCATGGCCGTGGCAGCAGCTGAGCTTTGAGTGTTGAAAAATGAGGTTGACGAGTAAGCGTCCCTGGAAAGTGCCGATACGAGCAAGAAGCTTTTGCGCTTTCGTCTTCGTTTGACGT
This sequence comes from Tenthredo distinguenda, assembly GCA_947538915.1. Classification (NCBI taxonomy): domain Eukaryota; kingdom Metazoa; phylum Arthropoda; class Insecta; order Hymenoptera; family Tenthredinidae; genus Tenthredo; species Tenthredo distinguenda. Next base: position 17,937,916 of record OX384536.1, on the reverse strand, counting down.
CACGTATTTTACGGGGTATCTTGAACTAACGACCTCCCTCTGGCTCGCGATTAGCACGCGTATTTCCGGGCAGAGAGTTTTAGACCCGATATATATATATATATAGGTATATGGGTGGCTTTGCGAAGGGGTAACGGAAGGGAATCCATCCCTCGCGGTTCTTAGTCTCGAAAAATAGTCAATAATAGTCCTGCCGGAATAAAAGTGGAAGAAAAAAAGGATCGGTATAATGGGAGATCCATCCGGAGGCAGGATAACGTCCCGATTTATCTTTATCCTCAAAGCTAGTATCGTTTTTTTTCTCGCTTCGTTTCATCTGTCTCAAAATTGCTGGCGCATTGAAAACGGTTGATATCGTCCGGATCAAACGACCGAGGTGGTTTAGCCGCGGTCGCTTACACCCGTCCCTATACCTTCGCTTGTATTATACATAACCGCTTCCATGTATTCAAGACTCAATTCAACCGAGACACAAGGGATGTTGATAAAACAAGAAAAGTAATACGTCTCATCCTCCGCGAGTCACTTTTTCCCTCAATTTTTCATCTCATATATACCCATATACCTTTAAGCCGCGACCGAATATGTAATCTTGAAGAATATATAAAAATTTTCTTCCGAGTCTATTTCTGGTTATAAAATTGAGCCGAGAATGGAGACGGCTACTACGCAACCGTATACTATCCATGGTCGTAACTAGTTTACGATTATTATAGCCGATGCATAATTATCGTAAAATTAACTCACTACTTCGGCATACCTATACACAGTCACGTCGCGTCGCGGCGCGCTTACGTAACTATCACCTAATATGATTATTGCTCTAAATGGAGTAACAAGTTTTCCCACATACGGTTCACTCCGATTTTATATGGTAAACTTTAAGTAGACGGGGTAACATTGACAGTAATAGATTCACGTCGTTATCCCCTTCATCGACTCTTCGATCGTTATGAGAACAATTTTCAGTCATTTTTAGGATCATTTTTTTATCCTCGATTCATTCTTTTATTTTTATAGATCCTGCTTACATCCTTTTCTATTTCTTTTTTTACGTATTTTCCGGTTTATCGAAGAGTTTATGGTGTTTCTCGAGGCAGACCCTACTTCGGGATCTTTACTTCCCCCTTTTCCTCGTTATTGATAATCTCGAAGGTTTTATCTGTATATGTATACATGCCTAATACGGGCACTTTCGGAATGGTAACTCAATTTTTTTTTCTTTTTATTGACTAAAATTTCAACGGACTATAATAGCGGATAGAAATCTCCGAGGGTAGCGTGCGGGACTGGATTCTTTTAAGCTTCCATCGGGGGTTTCACTTTTACCTACATTCCACGTCACGGAAGAGCTTTGTGGATTTCACTCTGGCAGAGAGCTTTCATATTCAGACAGTAGGTACAGGGCGTATGCGTATGGCCAAAGTAGGTATATAAGTACATATGCCTGTATATACAGAGCGAGGAAAGCGGAGGCAGAAAGCGTGAAATTTCAATTCGTTCAAATTCAAGGATTCATCTCGAAGTAAAGAGAGATGAGAACGAAACGTGCTTTATAAAAGAATAAAGAAAAGTGTAGAAAATATGGAGGGAAAAAAAATATTCGACTTTCCATAGCGCAAACGTTCATTTTTTATTTTTTATTTTTTAGTTTTTTCATTTTTTTCGTAAATAATGGATTCGAAACGTTTTTACCCTCTCGGCTTTAACGCATCGATAGAATTCGTCTTACATATTAGTTCAGGGATTTTTGAGGAAAACAATTATTTTGCCTCGGCCACAAATAACGCTCAGCAGGTTAGTCGTTCGGATAACTCGTATAACATATAACGCCGAGATTGTTGGCGTCGTTGGCTGGCCCCGGGAAAGAAGAAAAAAAAAAAAAAACGGCAAAAACCGGAAAAAATATACGTCTCAGCTGCCAGGCAACCATTATTGCAGAATCTGCTGGCATACGCCTAATTGTGCGTATCTGGTTAATACGCTGAGTGCTCCCACTCTTATTTACTCGCACTCTCTCCTCCCTAGCCACTGATATACATGTATATACGTATCTATGTACGCACAAACACACACGTATGCGTAACGTACCCTTCTGCAAGGAAATATATATATATATATAATATATATACGCATATATCTACCCAGCGAAACGTACTTTGGCAATAGACGCTCGTAATATACCAGATGAAACGGAGTACCTAGTGGCTAACATATGGATGGACACAGGCGAGTAAAAACGAGCCAAATAAAAAGAAATTAAAAAAAAAAGAAAAAAATTGAGGCAGGGTGTGCGCCAGGGAGCGAATTTAACCCAGGTGAGATATTTCGCTTTATCGTAACGGACGAGGGAGCATGATTACGTCGACGATTGTACCCCTTCCTGGCAAAAGGCACGAGGTTGAAGTACCGGCGATCATCAACCCTTCGTGGTCGTTTTTTAAACGAGGAAAAATTAGTTTCACGACCATAACCACGGGCTATAGGGCAGCTCCGAAATAGATGAGGCAATTTATGGGAAATTGTGAACTGCCTGTGTCGAAAATTTTGATTAGGGAAAGACGGCGCCGTACTATACCTTCGGTCTTTCTTCAAATACTAGATAAAGAGGGTAGAAAAATGAAAAGGAAGATAGATGCTGGCTAGAAACGGGTAATTTGGTGTGAATTGAAAGTCTGCAAAGTTTTTCGCATGGGGGGAAAAAATTGGGGCAAATATGAAGCTGAATCGAGTTCCTTCTTGCAGCTTCTTGGGTATCTGGTTACCGTGGATATTCACCAAGGATTTCCTAGACTCCATAGTTTGCCACAACTGTTTGCGGTGCTTCGGGCGTTGGTAATTATTACCTCGGTACAGCTCACACATCGTACGGTTAGAAGTCTGTGCAATTTCCATCGGTTAACCACCCACCCACCCTTAAACTGTGATAAAAATGAGCATTGCTTTGTGAAACGGCGTGGATAGACTATATCGCAAATTCCCAGAACTTGCAGATGAAACAGGGGATGCCACACAGGAAATTTGACTGAACCTCGCTCCCGAACTTGCGGTAGGCTTTGACTATAGGGTAGAGTGGTGCAAGTGTGCGCATTTTTGAAACATTTATTTATATTTGAACGAATAAAACACGTAAGTAATCGAATAATACTTATTATCAAACTCTGGTTATGGGTTAACAAGATTACCACAGTCGTTTAACTTGACTATATTTACCTTTGGTGTAACTTTGATTTTAGAAAAACATGTCAAATGCGCAATTTTACACACCCTAGTGTGTAAGAGTGCGCACTGGGGTCGATAAGTGTGCGCATGTTATTTGACACACCGATCGCAAACGAAAGCACCAATACCCATATAATCGGTGCATTTTTCATGCCACCATTTCTTGCACTTAGCGCAGCCTAGCCAATCTTCTTGAGCGGGTTCTTCGTATACTTCGTTACAGAGTCCACATGCCCAAACTTTTTTTCTTGGTGTTTCCTTGGGCTTTTTGTAAGTTTTAGTGGCTTTGGTGTTTTTCGGCGGCACCTTCTTCTTCTTAGTACGTTCCGTGTCTTGCACTTCTAGCTGCTTCTTAAACGGCGAACTGCTTAAGATTTCAGATCTTTTGCGTTTTCTGGTTGATCTAGCCAAATTTGCTTTAGGAAATGGAACGACATCAGTCACTTGAACAACCTCTGGATCATTATTTTTTTTAATATGGCTTTCTTGGGCATCCGGGGTCACACGATCATCATCTGGTGCCGCTTCGGTTGGTTTGGACACTACCTCAAGTGCCGAACTCACAGCAGTAGCTGCTACGTCTATTTGGTTAGGCATAGCTTTATCTGTTACATTGCCATCAAGAGTTGGAATATCTTCACCGTTCTCTTCAGGAATTGATCTCTCGGTCACTGCACTTGCTAAGAAATCCTCTTCAGTGAAGACATCTGGATTATATGGTGAAATGCCAGTGACTTTGAACCCCTGAACAGCATTCGTGGCATTGGCAGCTTTGAGATAAGCTGGTGTAAATATGCGCACTACCTGGTACTGAGTAATCGCTCGTCCAGGGTGGTTGTGGAGCCATTTTTCACATTCAACGGCATAGAATTTTTTGACACTATTGAAAAATGAACGGTCCAATGGTTGCATCTTGTGGCTGCTGTGTGGAGGCAGGGTTAAGGCATAGATATGATTCTTGCGGTAGAACTGAACAGCTTGCAAAGTACAGTGAGACACATGATTGTCCATGATGAGTAAAACCGGGCTATCTGCAGAGGGCTTCGCATGGCTCTTAAAATGCGAAAGCCAGTCCAAGAAAAGATCGCTATTCATGAAGCTAGAATCTGACACCATCCCAATCGATGATGGTGGTGCACCGTCCAGCAGTTCGGCTTTCATGCGTTTTCTCGCGAATATAAAAGCAGGTGGAATAAAATTTCCACTAGCACTCATCGCACAGACAGCTGTTATGTTCATGCCCCTCTCAGCACTGGATATCTTATTAACACAGCGCTTTCCTTTTGTTGAGATAACCTTCGGGGGTTTATTTGGAACCGTCGAGATGCCAGTTTCGTCCATATTATAGACTGCATGAGGGGCAAAATTATGCTCTTTTATTAAATCTGAGAGATTTTTGAAAAATCTGTCACATTGTGGCTTATTGAAACCAATCGCTCTGGCTATACTCGTAGAAGTAGGTTGTCGTACGCTCAAATTGGGGTGTCGCTTCAAAAATCCACGTAGCCAGTCTTTTCCGGCCATTTTAGAGTCATTATTGAACCGATGTGGAATTCCACTTTTTACAGCAAAATCATAAGCTAAAATTCTCAAATTTTTAGCAGTTATGCCATAAAACATGCCATCAATCTTTTGTATGTATTCGCAGAGCTCGTCTTCGATTTCTCTTGTGAAGGTTGTGTCATATCTCCCTAATTTTGAGGGAAGATGATCAGATTTTAGATATTTCCTCAATGTAGATTCTGGTATGCCAAGTGATGAGGCCACCGATCTTTTACTCTCGCCGACTTCAAAAATCCGTTTTCGGGCTTCTTCGATCAACGAAGATGAATGGTTTCGTTTTCCCGTCTTTCTCTCTCGTCTGGACATCTCTAAGAACAAACAGTATCAAGAATAAAAAAGTGTCGTGTAAGTGTGCGCGCGCACTCTTACACACCCCGCATGTGCGTACACTTACAAATTTGGCAAAAGTGTGAATAATTCGTCATCCGACGCCATCTATCAGGGCGAAGCAAACTTCGATGGCATAAATGAGAAGACGGCAGTGGCCGTGAACCAAAGATTCTGTCATTTTATCACAATTCAGCCAAATTATTGCGTGACACGACATTTGAACAATGCAAAAATTTTAACAAAATAGCTAGATATCGTCAAACTTACCTGAACACTTGGTTTTCACTCGTATATCGATATTTTTTTGACTGCAGGCACTGTGCCTGGTAGCAAACATAATACGAATGAAGTTAGCAACAACCGCCAAGTCGTCTGCTGTAAATTGCCTATGCGCACACTTATCAACCGCGCACACTTGCACCACTCTACCCTACGTATGTATACACGTGTATATAAGTCAGAGTGCGAATTCGGGGTGGGAAAATTCAGGAGTTTCGCCCTTGCACCCGCAGCATCACTTGGCAAGGCTATAGCGACTGTTACACGTAGGTCGCGTCGTCGCGGAGGAGAAGTTCTAGACTCGAGTTATGTATTTGGGGTGCGTTTTGGCCAGTATATATATTTTTTTTTCTCCTCCTTTCTTCTCCTCTTTTTTTGACCGAATCGAGCTTTACCCCCTGGAGGCTGTTCGGCTCGTGTAACGACGGCTGCCCCCTAAAATCCGGCAGTTAGGGATAAATAAAAATGTCCTCGCCAGAGAAAAACGCCCACTCTTTCTCCTCTCTCTTTCTTCCGTTTTTTTTTCTTTTTTTTTCCTTTTTTTTTTTTATCTACCGCTTCGGGGCTGAGCAGTAACATTTGAAAAATATTTCCTCCCGTCCAGAGATTGCTTCGCAGATTATAGCCTTTCGTATTATATGTTCGCGGTGATCATTGAAAGGCAACTTTTATTGACTATATGTATAAGTATATAGGTATACGTATAGGCATACTTTTGAACTTGGACTTTTTTTTTCTGGGGGTTCTGAGGGAAAATGAATAAAACAATTTTCACACCTGAATTCTCACTTTCTCTTCAATTTCTTCCTTTCTTCTTTTCTCATTTTTTTATTTCTTAGGCGAAATCCCGCCCAGGTCGATCCGGAATACGAGATAATTTAAAAAAGAAATACAATTCCATTTCACGTTTCATATTCGTGCGGTTCCCGGTGAAACTCGTCTCGGTATACCATACCGTGGGGAAAGATAAGAGATAAGAAATAAGTTTTGTAGAGTTTTGTCCCGTGGCTGTGCCGAGCCGAGAATCTTACGTCGAATACCTCTGCCTCTGCCTACTCGGGGTAGTATACCTCCTTCCTTATATCTTTACGCGTCCTTATTTCGAGATATGTAAATTATTGTATGTATTATTCCAGACGAAACCTCGCTAAAAGGGAGACCGTCTCCTCGTCTTTTAAGGGATTTCACGATTCAATTTTCATATCTTATTCCTCCCTCGCTACTCAACCAATAGTTCTTTCCTCACCTTGAAGTCATATGGAAATATTTCTTATACCCAAACAATCTGGAACTAAATAAAATATGAGAATAATAGGCCACCCCTCCGAGCTACCCTTCAAAAAATTTCGCATTCTAATTTTTTCCGGTACGTGTATACGATATAATTATGCGGTGACATGTTTACTCTTTCGCGTACGTCAACGCTCCTCTACAAACGCCCTCAAGCTCGGCTATATGTATAACATCTATGTATATTTATACGTATCATATACACATAGCGCAGAGTAGGGTCAGTCACGTGACTATAAAGGCAACCTATTCTCAGTTTCGTTCTGAGATTAGTTTCACAAAAGAAATAAAAGAAAATAAAAAAGAAACAAAAATAAAACAAAAACCCGTAGTAGAAACTTTCTGACCCGTTGCAAAATTGGGATACTAGACTCGGTTCATCGATTGGTAGAAATTTATTGAGACGGAAGTTTTCCAGAGGGGATAAATAATATACCGAATATTTTAATACCGATAATAACAGGTCGACTATGTCCGTAGAAATCTATAGATTTTTTTTTGCTCGAAAAGTGTGGAAATATGTATATATAGTTCGACGAATAAATTGATGCACACATCAGTGGTGGATTTGATATAAATCAATTTAGAAGGGTGCGGAATATTGTAGCTACGTTCCTGGGCGCGGGTGTGGGTGTAATGTTAACACATAGGGTGTACCAGTTTAAACAGAAACTCTACATCCAGTCTATATGCATAGTCGTATTTTTGCCTAAGGCAGTGGTGGACCTGGATGCTTATACCGCCGAGGACGAACCGTTGCCTATACCAAACCGCACTGTTCCTTGCTCGCGTTTCTCTCGTTTGTGCTTTCCTACGGTCGTGTTTACTGTTATTACAAGTTGAAAACTTTCAGGTCTACGAGAGGCCGGTTAAGATTATTACCGTAGTTAAGCCACCTTCCATCTCTCTACCCTCCTAAAATTCTGGATCGTAACACTCTATTTATACAAATGTTCAAGACCCGGTATACGCGGCCAAACGCGTAGCTGTATCCGCGAGTTGGCCTTTTCCGATAAAACGATCTCTTATTCATTCCTGAACGGTAACCGATACAGAAATAACTTCAGGTGAAATCGTTCTTATCGTAGAGCGAGAAAAGGAAAAAGAGAAGAAAAAAAAAAAAAAAAGGAAAATTGTCATTCTTTTTCTCTCTCGCGAAAAATTTTTGGAAAACTCGATGATAACCGGCTTCAATAATTTCCCAACAAATTATTATCGTGTCTCTTTAATCCTGGGGACTGTGTATATAAAGCTGTGTGGTTAAACGCGTGTATAACCAGACAGGGGTCCTGCCGGCCACGGGATGAGAGAAGCGGGCAGCTTTTGATGACAGTTTGAGCGACCCTGATGGCGCGTTTAATGGAGCGTTTCGGCCACCTGCCGACGACCACGATAAAACGACGTGGTTCCAATGAGAAATACTTGGTTACTCTATGAGGATCGGGACACCCTGGCTCCGGGATGATCGAACCCTACTCTCAGGAATATCGAGGGACTGTAAAGGCGTTGAAATTTTTTCTTTTTTATTTTCCGAATTTTAATAAAAATTCATTTTTCTATTCGGAAGTCGTTTTATATGCGAAAAGCTTCAGGGAAATACGAGAATAGTGGAGGAAGAAGATGTTCGGTAATCGATGGGGAGGACCGAATGAAACTCTAGTGAGGAAACTCATATAGCTGTAACTCGTGGCGATAAATGATGAAATATTTATCGTCCCAAAGTCGGTTGGTTGGCTGGACAAACGACGGACTAACTTCCGGACGGTTCAACCTTATCTGCGACAAACCACCGTAACTATTATCGATTTTTAACCACCGCTACGACCGCCACAAACATCCCGAGAAATCTCGAGCCGTTGATATACGTATACCTTCTGGACATTGGAAACGAGAAACACCGTTAGAATCTTTCGATATGAAATGTCTGCTCCACTTGATAAAATTGACGGAGTAGTTCACGGTGATTTTTCAACGTGTCACACGTCGGACGAGCGTATTAGCCGTTCATCTACAAGGGCAGTTCATACAGGGGTGAAAAATCCGCGGATTCTCCCATCGTCTCATAAATATGGGATACTTATGAGTTCCTAACGATTTTCATGTCACCGAAATAGCTCGAATTATTGCTGAACTCGTCGATGAATTTGAGAATAATTGATCCACCGATTTGTGAGAGGGAAAATGAAGATGCGATTTTTGAGAATTACGATTCAAACGAAATTCGTTTCGCTGGTACTTCTCGAGGCACTGAGCGCGACGAAATGTATCAGAATTTTGAAATCTCATAAGTGTTCGACGGATTTTATAGAAATTTAGTGCAAAATCGCGTTTTAGCGTAAGCAGCATGTTTGGATATGCAATTTTATGCCGAGTGATAAACTGCGCCGAGTTTCTTGGCAGAGGTTTCAGAAATAGTTAGAACCAGAGTTTCGTACGCAAATTCGCAATCCTGGTTCTCATCGCATAGTAATATTCGATTCCTTTGGTTCCAGCTTGTAAGCAGCTCTCGAGATCGGTTCAGGGGATATTCGGTCCTTCAGATCCTCTCCTCGGTGCGCACATACAGAGCATTTGCGAAGCGCTAGACGTACCGCATCTCGAAGCCAGGGTGGACTTTGAACCAACCTTCAAAGAGTTTAGTATAAATCTCTACCCAGCCCAGGATCATCTGAACAGGGCCTTCAAGGACCTCATGTCTTTCCTCAACTGGACTCGAGTCGCCATTATATACGAGGAAGATTACGGTAAGCCACAACTTATAAAAAAATAGACGATACACCCGAATTCGGCGATTCGGGTAATCTCGAATTCGATGCACCATTGATAAACTTTTTTGCAAGCAACTCCGATATTTCAGCCGTAATACGACCGTTCGAAAGTGCAGCTTATCCTGCGTTAGGTAGCACGATTCCATGTGGTTTATGGTTTTAATAAACGTTAAGGCCTCAATTTTTTCACTAGGCGATCCGGGCACAGCTCCCGTACCTGGTGATCAACGGTCTCTGAAATTGTCGGTGTTACGTAGGTTCGCACAGTAACCTGTTTCGCAGGTCGTTTGTCAGATGCAAAAAGGCGAAATCAACAGTTTGTTTGATAAGTTTATACCCGAAAATAATTCCGCAGTTATAGTTTCTAATATCCAACAAGTTAAAGACGAAGTACCAAACTTTCAATGGTTTCCCTGATTCATTGCTAAAAATAGAAAATTACTTGGCGAACTTAGCCAACTAAAAACATCGGCTTTATCCTCGGTAAGCTTCCCACGATCTGGGGTTTCACTGGAAACAGAATCCCGCAGTCAAGGACTGGGAATACTTTCACTATAACGTTACAACGAAAGCTCTTGCAGTCTGTCACAGCTCACCTCTGTCCTGGGTACTACCTACAAGCCACAATGGCCTGGCTTCGGTAGGTTATAGAACAAGTCTCTTCATTCAGTCCCTTCGTCCTCTAGTCCCTCTAGTCTCTTCGGCTCATACAGTCCTCGGGACAAAGTATGAGGGAAGAAGGGAAGAAGGGAAGAAGGGAAGAAGGGAATAAGGGAATAAGGGAATAAGGGCGAGAGGAAGAGAGGGAAGAGGTCGCCGTCATAAATCTACCGCAACAAGACACTAACTCGAAATCTCCCTGGTGGGCGAATCACCTCTCTCGGTCTTCCCTGTAGCAGGGTCCTCCTCTTCCTAAGGTTTACTTCCACTCCGACCGACGTTAGCTACGATGCTCTTCACTCTTCGGGATATAGTTGTACGCAGTTATCACGCCCGAGAGCAACCAGGGCAGGGAAAAGCAGAGCAGAGCAGGGCAGGGCAGAACGGAGCAGAGCAGAGTATATTGGATGGGTTACGCGTAGACGGAAACTGTCTGCGACGAGAAGCGTTTCCAGGCGGTTATTATTTTTCAATCTCGTTCTTTTAACAGCCCCAGGGTGTGCTGTCTCGTTTCTAACAACCGCAGGCGGGAGTTTCTAGTTTCAAAGTCGTTTGCTTTTCGATATTTTCTAAAACGATTTTTTTCCCGTCCACCTCCTCTATTTTTTCAGCTTTTATTCCCGCAGGACTTCCTCCTGGATCGTTAATAAATATATCCATCTCTATTTCTTCCGTTCAGTTTCTCTTAGATCAGGGACTAAAGCTTGAACCCTGTTCCTTGGTTTTCCCCCGGCTTTTGGCTTTCTGATAATTAAACCTCTCCCTCAACGAGTCATGATATTTTGGAGTAAACACCTCGAACAGAAAGGAAAGAATCTAGTGACTCTGTTCCCTGTAACTAGCACTAAAGCCGACCGTATAAGACGTGACGGAAAAATCCCTGAAGAACGTGACTTGATTTGGAAAAACGTGACTTTACGTCTTCCTCTTCTTCTTCTTCTTCGTCCTCTTCTCCCCTATCATCTTTTTGGTATTCTTCGTTTATCCCGCGACCTCCCTTTTCGTTTTTAGAGGTCAAAAAAGCATCGATCAATCCCCGCTAAATAACGATACACCCCATTAGATACGAGGTACTCTTTTTCCAGCTAGTTATACAGGTAGGTACAGTTACACGCCATATCTCTGTTAGTAAGAAAAAGAACGAAAACTAATCGAGATATGACAACAGCAAAGTGGATTTTTCCCGGGCTGCTATTCTGGTCGTCGTCTAAGGTGTACGGACTTTCTTTCATCTTCCTTTTCTCTTCCTCCACTTCCTTCTCATTCTTCTCGTTCTTCTTCTTCTTTTCGTCTTCTTCTATTTTACAGGTCTGTTCAAGCTCCAGGACTTGGTTAAATCGCCACCGTCTACAAGGGCGGAAATGTACATTCGCCAGGCGGGTCCTACATCGTACAGACAAGTACTAAGGGAGGTTCGTCACAAGGAGATTTACAAGCTCATAGTCGACACTGATCCAGCGCACATACAGCAATTTTTCAGAGCGGTAAGAGTACAAAACACACCGTGATCCGGCTCTTTCTTATTCACCAATTTTCTGCACCGTGTTGGATCCAAAAAAGTTCTTTTTTCAATAGAAACCGAACCCCGTTTGCATTCTGCTATTTTTTATCCACGGGTAGAATTTCGAGAGAAAAATAGAGGGTTCCAAAAATTCGTGGAAATATTTTCGAGCCGGGTACTTCAGATGAGGATCGGGACGATAGAGAAACAAAGTCAAGAATCGTTGTCCGAGTTGATCCTTTAGGATTGTCCCTCGATAGGGTAGGGGAAGATTGGAAAATAAACTGGGTGCTATTTTCACAGGGTACTTTGGCCGGCCCTCAAAAGAAGGCTCGGTGCTTCTGGCGATACTTGACTTCATCCTCGTTTTCCTTTCTTCCCTGTATATCGCTCTTTTTTCTCCCCCAATGTCCAGAGGCTATTGCTGCAGACGGTAGATTAATGAAGAGATCAAAAGCCCACTACTGACTCAGACTCATCTCGACTCCGTTCAGAATTTACAATCGCGGTATATAATGATTCGGTCGATCCAATAAAAGCACTTTTATAGATTTTCGCTCAACTGATCGCGTTATTTCTACCTTGGATTATGATTGAACTTTATTTCCTTACTCCAATCCACCCTCTCGTCCTTAATTCGGTTCCGCTTGATCGCGTATGACAGAAACGATGATATCTCACCGTACTAATTAGCTCCATCGTATCGTACTAATTGACTCCTCGATATAGTTTGATAAAAATCAAACTAAACCGTACCTTTTCTGGTTCAGATATTACAGCTGCAAATGAACGACTACAGATACCACTACATGTTCACGTCATTCGTAAGTATGAAACTCCTTATGTAAAATAGTTTTCAAATAAAGTAAGTCCATTTCGTCCGGCTTTTTGCGAACTTTTCAAACCCATTTTTCTTCTTGGTTTTTCGGAATTATTCATATTTATGCATCCATGTGCTGGATGACATTACTGCAGCTGCTTTTGTTTCTCATTATTTTACCTCTGAAACAAAAGGCTCTATGCAAAACATGTTCATCCGGTATTTTCGACTCTATTTTACGCGAAACATGAGCTATTTTCTTTTTTCATTTTCGTTCTTTTTTGTGTTCTTTTTTTTTCTACTTGCGTTTGGAATAAATCATATAAATCAACCTGTACAGCAGACAATGCAGAGCAAGCAAGGGTTGATTAGTATTTCAAACCAATGTTGAACGAAATTCTCTGTATGAAAATTTCGCATTCTCTCCGTATGCGTCATATATCTATAAACTATTTTTCGCGCTGTAGAACCGGCGAGCTTTGAGCTTCGAGAATGAGTCGAAGTGGAAAAGGGGTTAAAAGGAGGTTAAAAGAAATACCGAGAGCTTGCCCCACTAATGCAAAGCTTCTAGTCTGTCGTCATTCTTACCTCTAACATTGACTATGACCGTGATAACTCGCCTGCACTGGACATCACATGCTACCAATAATTAATACCGTTTTACTAAGCCGAGAAAATATTCACTCCCAGCTATCGCATCTCTTCTTATTCGGAATAAGAAAGCCTGATAAGCCATTACCAGAAAGAGGGAAAATCAGAGAAGGAGTCTTACTTAATTCAAATAAATTAACATCTCGTTTTGATAGAAAGCGGTTGATCCTTGCCTTTCCACGATGAAAGATGGCAAGGTGAACTGGATATTTCTGCTTCGAGGTCTTTATTTTTCTATAGATAGGGTAAATATAAACCTGTGTAACCGTTTCGTCCGTCAAAATGTTTCAGTATCTAATTAATTTAGATCTTTGATACGAAAATTTGCGGACCCACGTCAAAGGGTTTCCTTTGGCGATGCCGAAGGCGTCCTTGTACACGGGATTTACATCACGTTCGTTTACTCAGATTAATAGGATTCCCTCGAACCCAACCAGTTTATTGCACCGAGCAGCCAGGGGATCACCCTTCTCTTATATATCTGTATCCTTATGCTACAGAACTCGATTGTGAGTCTGGAAAATATAAGATCGTATAACAACCCCGTATATTTGTATGTAGATATATATATATAGCTATTGTATCTACTACCTACGATGTCGAGCATGTCCGAGGTCCTGCAGGTTCCAGACTACAGACTGCGCTGAGAAATGGGTGAAATATGAAGAAAGAAAAACAAATAGAAACGAGAAAACTAGAAACGGGAAACCAGGAAACCACGGATACAACAGTACCGCGTGCATACACACAGGGTGTCACGTTACAAAACCAATCATCCAAATTTTATTGCCGAAGGATCCAGCCGCGTAAAATCTAGCTCTGAAAAAAGGATGAGCTTTAAAATACACACGATCGCTCCTGGAGTTGAATTTTTTAATAATTCATAGCCGATTATTAAAACAGGCTATTTTCTACGATAAATTCGAACACCCTGTACCAAGGAGATATATAGTAAGATGGAATAAGCGAGGGAGCCGGAGAGTGTGGTCGAATAGTCGATAGATACCAGCAGGATACGGCCACGAGGACCTTATTGGAATCGGTTCCCCGCAAAATATTTCACGCCAACTTGCCACGGTTTATTTATTTAGTGGGGGGTCGTGGGGCGAGGGATAAGAGAGGGGTTAGAGCTTTGCGGATGGCTAGTGGAGACTCTTGTAGACGTCCTCCCGAGCTTTTTACACGCCGCTGAGATTTGCCATCGAGGTTCTTTCCCGGGGCGTCTCGGTGTGAATATTGAATATTTTGTTGGGTGAAGGAGTTTTATGTTTTTCTAGAAAACAAAATTTATACCCTGCTCTTGCTCGCCCGCTTGCCACGAACATACTTTCCAAAAATATCCATTCAAATTCAAATGCCCTCGCTATCTGCTTACAGGACATAGAAACCTTCGATCTCGAAGACTTCAAATACAACAGCGTGAACATGACTGCCTTCCGACTCGTCGACGTCGAGGAACCCAAGGTAGCCGAGGTCCTTAAACAAATGGAGCGATTTCAACCTGTGGGACACGCGATTCTAAACAAAACGGGGGTCATACAGGTTCGTTAATCACCAGAAAACCATTAAAAATAAAGAAGGAAAATAAAATAAAAAATGAGGAAAAACTCGGCGGCTCTGCGGAAACGAATTGAGCTTCAATTTATCTCAATTGCTTACACAATTAACGGGGAATTCCGGAGTCAGGATTGTCACGAATCGGAAGAATCGAAAGACCGGAGAAAAGTGAGAAAATTTAATTAGAGACCCGGAATCAAAAGTGTCGTATCGACATTTTTCCAAGTATATTGTTCAACGCTAGACTAATAAGACGCCGAAATTCCGGGACGAACGTTCACCCAAATGTCCAAAAGATCCGTAGCGAATATCGAGGGCGAAACTATCCGAGGAACCTGCAAGTGCATCGAGCTTTGATTTTCACTCTAGGTGACGGTAATAGTCGAGGGTTGAAACTATCGCGAGAATAGATAATGTAAGGTCGGTTCTGGAACTAGGCGTCATTGCGTCAGAGCGTCACCTTTGTTCGACTCATTGTAATTAAGTCAGCAGGAGTTCCTCGTCGGAGCTCTTCAGCTTTAAGCTCGAAAACTCCATTAAGCTCGTAGCCGAATCTAGGTTGAGGTTTGGACCAGGCCGCATCGGTTTCCTCCTACTCAACGGCGATGACCGCAAAGAGGATTTTGAACCGGATTTTGAACGGTCCCGGCAGCCGCATCTACGGCTACGTTGCATCAGTCGATTTCCTATTCTCGTTACACCGATATAAATTCCGGTCACGTTTCCGACCAACTTGCATACATAGCTCTAGGTGAGCGCCCGAAATGTCGAACGGATCTCCAAGTCCACACAAAGAGGACCATCCGACGATTCAACAATTAACTCGGTTTATGGCACCACTGCAGCGAATTTCATTCATCAATACCCGAACTAGTTTGAAATTCTGTGCCGGTAATAATTCGTTGTTTAATTGCGAGTCAATCTTGACTCGAACGTCGAATTCGTCCGGAGGATGGTCTCGGAATTCGAATAACTTAAACCGGAACGACTTCTCCGCGTATGTTTCAGGCAGAACCGGCGCTCATGTACGACAGTGTCCAGGTTTTTGCACACGGTTTAGCAGCCCTGGATCGTAGCCACGTACTCAGACCTGCTAATTTATCCTGCGACAAGGAGGAGCCTTGGGACGATGGCTTGTCCCTCTACAACTACATAAATGCCGTATGTATTATGATATCGAAAATCTGATCAGATTTTTGGAGCGAATTAAACGTATTCCAATTCCGATAGTGTGAGGCGAAGGAGAGCAAACTGCGCGGAGTAAAGATTATGAGTAAAGATAGAGCTTATACTCTTTGAGATTTAAGGGAGGTGGGTGGACTATTTTCTTTAGACTTTTTCCATCAGAAGTCAGGGAAGAACCTACGAAGAGGTGTAAAGGGGGCTAAAAGGTTTCTCTTATTTACATCTCACTACCTGCACAAGGGATGAGACGAACTTTAATCGTGCAAAGATTCATGACGGGGGAAGATGGACTCGGGCTAACCATCTTCGCTACGAAGTAGGCTGTTCCAAGCTTAATCTTTACCGTGATTTAATCAACGGGGACAATCCGATTAAAACCTAGCTACGTCTTTGTGCATTCAAGTTAAGATTCGCAGACGAATTTACGCGCGAAAAATTGCTAATTTTCGAAAAATGAATCTTATGCTTTCAGTATTTTATTTATTTTTATTTTTTCTTTGTTTCTCTTGAACATACACGTTCCTCGAGGGTTGGATTCGGCAAATTTATAATTTAAGGAAAAGGTGCGAGATCGCTTCGCAATTTAGATATATAGCGTTCCTCCTCTTCCAGCTTGTTCAGTTTCTCTTTGCCTCTGTCTTTGTCTCTGCAATTTGACTTTCTCGTTCACCGTCAAACTTTGTTCCCTAATTTTTCAAGGCCTATTAAACAGCCCCCCGGAAACTCGTCCTCGTTCAAACAGTCCACGACGCGGTTTGGCCTTTCGGGTCTCGTTCCCGTCGACCTCGAGAGACACGATTTTTGTGCCAATTTTACTTTCTTCGTTTATTTTATTTCATTTCGTATAAATTTTTTTCTTTTTCTCTTTCCCTTTTTTCTTTCCTTTTTTTCTTTCCTTTTTTTTCACATCTCGAACAGCAGCTACTCGTTCCGACGAAACGTGACGCACTTACTCCCTCGCAATACCTTTCAAAGTTACGATCTAATTATATTCCCACAGAATATTTTCTCCTACTTACCTTCGCCAAAGTAGTACAATATATAGCCACCCAGTATTTCCAATCTACTCATTAAATTATAGTAGCGCTCGAACCGAGGCGAGATCAAATTTTCATTTTTTCATCGATATACTAATAATCCACAAGATCCGTTTCATCCCCGCAGAATTTTATATCTTCATCATTCGGATTTGGACCAATTCATTTTTCAATCAAATGATTTTTATTCAAATCCGTTTATAATGTTATCAGTTCATTTCACGAATCTGTAGGTATGTACGATTCTCAGTGAAAAATAAAGCTAATGACAAACGCTATCGTTAACGTAATATAAACCAGCCTGAAGATGCACAATTCTTCCATCAGCCACGGTGCTTGTGATAATAATTAATACGCAAATTGAATCTCGTTACGGATTCCTCCTCATGCTCTTCCGCCTTCGCTCTCTCGTCCATTTATCCTTAGGTCCTCTCCGAGGATTGGACGAGAGGTCATTAGGTGACAAATGTCGAGAGACGGCTTGGTCCTGATTGTCAAAGAGGCAGACATTCAGATAAACGGGATTAGATCGCTATACATAGCTATATACATATATTTGGCAATATTACCTCAGGAATAGCGAACCTCCGTGAAGGAATTTCATCCCTTTTTCGTTTTTCCGTTTCCTTCCATTTTTTTTTTTTTCTTTGTTTTCGTTTCTTAGACGAAATTTCACACGGGATAATCGGAAGTCGTTTTTTCTCGACGCATATGAATGCAAATAGTCGATATAAAAACAGATATTCTATTTCATAGTCGATTGTAACTTTTGAAGACGAAAAAGTTTCTCAAAAATTTTTTTTCTTTTTTTTTTACCGTTTCTTACCGCTCAAAACGAGAGTCTGGACCAATATATGGGATCGTGCTATGCCTATACCTTATACCTACAGGGAAATATTTTTCTTGAAAAAAATATGTAAATTTATGAGTGTCACTGCAAGAGTAAACAATATAATCGTAAACATTCAAAGCCTCCTATAGAACCTGGTGGAAAATTCAAAGACTCGTCTTCCGTGTTTTTGAAGTAGGTAAATTTCGTTTCCGCAAACAACGATTTATAACTAGAAAAATAGGATAGAACAATCCGCGAACGACAAAAACTAGAACGGGGAGCATTAAACCCGAGGGAAGCTGTGAGTGCTTTTCAAAAAGTTGTAATTGGGTTCGTATTTTCGTATAGAGAAAAATTCGAACCCGGTTATAATTTCGTTATGTGGTTTAAAAAGCTTCATAAATATCCTTCCGGCTTATCGCCGTTTCTATAAGCGAATTCTGTTCGGCGATGGGAGAGGAAATGATTTTTCTTCACCTCCGAATCATCGGGATCAGTTTCCCTGTCAATTTCGTATGGGATAATAATTCCGGAGCAGTTCCCGCCGGTGATTAATTATCATCCGGTACCTATCTCGGCTCGGAATCGGCCAGGATTTAACGCGGCTCAATCGAGGTACGGAAATGCGGATTTTAGCATTTTAATTAAAATTAAAAAATAAAAAGATCGCATTCAATCGCGGATCCGTTGAAAAAGACGTCGCCGCGCTATCCGAACCGGATAACTAACCCCGGGGTAAATAGACCCGGGATGCAGGGGTCGATAGTCCGCGAAAATTGGATAAGGAAGAATAAGAAACGGCGAATCTCTACGTGGCAAAATAAAAATGCAATGAGAGAAAACATGAGAACTGCTCAAAAATCGATACCAGATAAGTCGATTGAAAATACATCGATTTATAGGGGTGGTTTAACGGCGGGGTACGAAAAGCCCTATCAAATTTTTACGACCGTTGTAACAAATAAAAAAAAAAATTCAGAGGAGTCGCGATAAGGCTAATGACTCGATTAGCTCGGATTTCTTTGGAGAAAGTCCGAGGGACGGATGCGGAACTTAGATGGGTCAAGTGTAACTCACCGTGAACACTAGCGTTTTCGTGTAATTAAACAAAGATTTGCACAGCGGTATTACGATGAGCTATGAGGAAGGACAGATAATTTACCCTCTGATGCTGCATATCTTGGTATCCATCCTCAAAATTCAGAATATGCGGAGTCAGTAACGGGCCAAAATACAGTCTCCTAGCCCCGAGCGACACCCGATGTTCAAGGAGGGCAGTAAATTTATGTTTAAACCTTTAAATTATGCAAACATTTCGAATGAAACGATGAAATACAAATATTCGTTCAAAATATATTTCAAAGCCGAGGAGGGTCGACGTATTTCAAGGGCGCCTTTTTTACTCGGCAAATATACGCGGGCGTGGATGGATATATTTCGCAACGTTCTGCCGATTTCTAAACAGGAAGAGAAGCCTTCTCGCCAATTATACGAACCAATTAATTGGATAAAAATGAATTCTTTTTAAAAAATTGATTTTTTACTAGTTCAGGGTGAAATTAATCATTTTTCCGAAACGGTTAAACGTCAGCTCAACCTTGTTTGACAATATATGTACAGCATACAGCGGGTAAACTCCTAGTATCTCCGTATTTACCCTTTCTCTTACGTCCCGCAAGCTCCCGTATATCTTGAACCTATCCTGCACAGAAACGTCTCTGAATCTTATTGCCGAGCCTGGACCTAACTCAAATCTCGTCGTCGCGACGCAGACGTCTTGACGCGGTACGAAAGCTGTTCGGTAAACACGTCGTTTAATTATTCACGTCTCGACGCAGTTCTGTTATCCTTGACTCACGTCAACCCCGAAATTTTCGAACTCTGAAAAGACCCTCCGCACATCTTGTATTCTAAATATGAAAAAAAAAAAAATTTGACACGGGCTCATTAAGCTCTTTGTAATTATTAATCGTTATCATTTCGGGGGCTTAATTTAAGCGGATATTTATGAACCATCGAGGCCTCCGAAACTCCGGTTTATATCGCGGCTATCCGCCCGCCTACCCCTAGTTTCAGGGTTGAATTTATGGCGGCGACACTGACTGACAATGAGCATAAGTCACACTTCCCTAGGGTAGGGGACACGCCGCGAGAGAGATCGGGGATAAATCTCCGGGTGTAATTAACGTCGGAATCCAAAGTAGAGCATAGTTCTTATAGACAGGTTTTTATGCCTATAGATAGCAGGTACCCGTGGCAGTTCAACTTTGGACCAAAGTCGAGAGGAACGGCTGCCCTTTCTTGTTTGTATAGTAAAAAGTAAAGGTAAAAAAGAAGGGCTGCGATGGGGGAGCGAATTTTCAATTACAGACTGAAATTTATCGGGGTATAATAATACGAGCGGGTAGTACCTACCCGCCGAGTATCTATCGGGCGAACGATTTCTTCAATTCCACTTTTTCAACTCCTCGAATCGGGAGTTATTATATCCTTAAATTATTGGCTATGAAAAATGACTTTTCTCATGGAAATGAGGAGCTGAATTTAATATTTGCCGAGGAAATAAATCGCGGAATTGATCGACGATCGATCTAATAAGAAGTGGCGAAATTTCGAGCCTCTTAGAACGCCTGATATCGATCTTCGACGGCTAATTCGTATCTATAACTAGTCAACTTCGAGTTTCAGGCAGGTCTTCACGGATTAACCGGCCACGTTGAGTTCAACGAGGGAAAGAGGAACAACTTCAAACTCGATCTTCTTAAACTGAAAAGAGAAGAACTGGTCAAGGTTGGAGAATGGAAGCCAGGAAGTGGGGTCAACGTGACGGACGTCGGGGCCTTCTACGAGACGACGGCTGCAAATATTACCCTCGTCGTCATGACCAGAGAGGTTTTTTTTCTTTTCGTTTCATTATTTTTATACAAATCCTAATTTCCATCCGTTTTCCGCTCTAATCATCGATTATACAAACTCATTGAACAAGGGCGAATCGAAGACAGTTTCCATTTCCATTCAGTTCCGGAATCGAAGTAAGCCGAAGAACACCGCGGTGGCAATCGAGGGCGATTAATTTATCGCCTCGTTCGATAATACGAGTTTAACTACGTCGATCGGTAACGTAATGAGAGTCGGGATTAGCCACCTTCTCATTTAGGGGCGCCCAATTTGCGGCGGGATCCTCGCGATTAAAATATCTTTTCAGAAATTCGGAAGGGAAAGAACGATGTCGAGCCTATCGTCGAATGATTTCTGTTTGATTAAATATTTGCTATCGAGTGTGAAATAGGGGAGGGCGAAAATTGCGGAGTACCCACTCGGGGCACAAGCAATCATATTCAATCGATAAGCAAAAGCAAATTCCATCTAATCCCCTCTCTCTCCCATCGCACCTCGTTGAAGACTGCGGAGTTCGATTAATTTATAACCTACCTCGTTGGGTTTATAATTTTTACGAAGGGTGCCGAAGAAACGAGAGCACGACGGGGTGGGGCTGGAGGTAGAGGTGGAGGTGGAGGCGGCGAGCCACGGGGTTGAATGAGGAAATTCTGTATAGAGGAGCGGATTCACCGCTGGACAAAACCAGTTTTCCAAAATAATCCCGGGGAAATTGGATTTATAATTAACGCGTGGATACAACACCACCGTACGGGCCATAAAGATTTTTATATTTTTTCATCGCAGGCCTCCATTTGCCGAACAATTTACGATTCCCAACGGGCGCCAACTAATCACGGAAATCCGTATTTACATTTTTATAATCAAGCCATTTCATACAGCTGATACACAAGATTTTTACGTTTTTTTCCTTCTTCTCGATATCGATAGTCCGCCCTTACCTTTCCGTTTCATTCGATATTCGCACGCGATTTTTCACCTGTAACAAATTCTCTCTTTCCTCGTTTACCCAATTTTTTATTTTTTTTTGTTTGTATTCAATTTGAAAACACAAGTCAAGCTTTGGAAATAAAAATTGATGTTTCAAGGTATGAAAGTTTCTTGCTAATTTATACTTTGTCTGAATAGAATTAGGCGGAGCGAAGGGAGAGAATTCTTCACGAAACAGAGGAAGATGTTTAGTGAGATAAGAATTCTTCTGCTAAGTCGATTCATTTTTTATACTGCTAACAGGAATTTCCTGTTAAGGGAATAACTCGAGGGTAAATTGTTGGATAAAGTTTTCTTGAACAGGTTTTTAGCACGAATTTGCGAAGGCGAAGATTTTGAAATTGGGTGAGAAAGAGCTGTGCGAGTTTACAGGACACCTCCTCGATCCCTGCAGCAGGAAAGTTAAAAATTAAACGACTCTTTGGAAATTCTTTCCTACGTAGCGACGTAACGTCTTACTTATCTAACTAAGCTTGAAATGTTTTGCCTTTAACTCGCCGCGTTCCTTATTCACCCTTCCTGCGAGTTTTAATTAGCGTACCTATTCGTTAACGTGCTTTTGAGCTAACTGAGACTCAGTCGTTTGCGTCAATTAGTTATTCAACCTATTAGCCTCCTGTACCGTTTCCTCTGCTTTTCAATCTATCCTCCACTCTTATTTTATGCAAAATTTCACCCCTCGATATTCCGGGAAATTATTTACCTATCTATTCATTTTCAACCACTCATCCGCGAGGAAGCTGGTCCATATTCAAACGGCGGTTCATAAACTCATATATATGTCTATCTGCAAAAGAAGAAGGTGCATGTACCTACTTATGTCTTTATTCAAGAAAAGCCCTACTTAGAAGGGAGAGTTCAGACTCCGGTCCGGGTTAATTCATCGCAAAAACAGTAAAACAATTCGCGCAGGGCTGGTTAGCGAGGGGGCAGACGATTCAGTGCGGGAGATTCCTAATTGCTGTATCCCCAAGCAACCGTTTAGGAAGCTGTATTTCCACAGCCCTAAAGCAACTGAAGATGTTTAAATTTTTCATTTTTTGGAAACAAAGTATTTTCAACGAAATTGAATGATTGCACTTTGCTGGCCCCTTGTCTTAGAATTATTTCGGTCACGAGGGTAGGCGAATACGTTGATTGAATTCCGCGAGAATTTTCGTTCTCCTTTATAAAAACTCGTAGCTAAATAATTTTGAATAATTTTCAAGCTCGTAGAGAGATTCGAGAGCCGAAATCTCTCCTCGTTTATTCCGTCATTCGACGTGCGGGTATTTGAAGTTCCGGTAACTCGATTTCTACAAAATCGTAGATTCGAAGCTCCTCAGATGTCTGGAGGTAGAACATCTCTAGCCTCTCGCCATCCCATTCCGAATTTAAACTCAATATATCCGAAAGACTTACTCAAACTTAAAAATCCAAACACGGATAGATACGTCTAGAATTCACGATGCGAAATCGCTCCTCGACTCGAACTGTAATGCTTATTTTTATACACGTATTTGCGTCTACATCCTCATCCCCGGTTTTAAAAAACGCGAATTTCACGTTTAAGGAGAAGCCGTACGTCATGGTGAAAGAGGACAAGAATTTAACCGGAAATGCGAGGTTCGAAGGCTTCTGCATAGACCTCCTGAAGTGGATAGCTGGCCAGGTTGGCTTCCAATATGCCATACGTCTAGTCCCAGATCACATGTACGGGGTGTACGATCCAGAGACCAAAGAATGGAATGGAATTGTCCGAGAACTCATGGAGAAGGTAATTCGTTGAAATTGAACTTGGAAAAAATTGACGAGGGAAAATCAATTTCCGATGCAAATCGTCGAACAGCGATACTCCCTACGTTTTTTTTTTTCGGATCTTAATTTCATTATGCAAGCTGATACAAAATTTTTGTACCGTTTTTTCGTTTTCTCTTTCTTTCTTATACAAGCAGCTGAATATTTAACCAGCGCAATTCATTGGCTGGTTTTATGCGGATGTCGTGGTATAGCAGCCCTGTTTCCGGGGTCATTTGAATTGTAAAAGCTCTGTTATTAAACTAGATCTGACCACCTGCCGCGAACAAATTACACGTCTTTCGATTTACATTTTTGCCAAGCCCTGCGCTCTCGAGCCTGCCCCCGTTAGATCGCAACGAACTTTTAAAATGAACTTTCGAAAGCACGGGACCTACACATACACCGAACGAGGCGCTCTCTTAGCCTTAGAAATTTCAGACTCTAAACGAACTCGGGGAAGACCAGGGGAATGAAACTTTTTGAAGAAAAATTCAGACTGGAAGGCAAAATATCCTTCGGTTTAGACAGACACCCGATACACGGTATCCGGGAAATACAATACGCGGGAAACGTATTATCCCATATATATTTATACGTAAGAATACATCTGGGACAGTGTATGTCTAGCATGCGAGTATCTCCGTGCCGAAGTAACCCATGGGAGTCGGGGAAGAGTCTGAAGCTATGTCGTAACGAGCCATTGAAAGCTCGTGTCGTTAAAAAGTTGGAAAATCGAGTTAACAAGCCGGGAGAAGAAGCCTCGTGGATTCTGCATGGTAATATTGTATCCTAATCGACGCGGGGTGAAGAATTTTTGAATTTTTGAATTTTGGAACACGAGTTTTGATGCAAACATTTTTTTTTTTAATTTTTAAAAAATTGTCTGATGAAAGAGGCAGCTAGGAGCTCTGATATATTTTGGTAAAAATCTCGAGAAGTACAGAGAGAAGAAATTTCACAGAATTCGATGCTTCTTGAAAATTTCGATTTTTTTCTTCCCCTCGGAAATCCCTCGATAAATTTATCGCAAATTTAATACGGGAAGTGGAGATGATTGAAAAGTATTTCCGCAACGAATTTCGTCGAAAACGGTCGAATCGTTCGAAAGTTTATTCCAGGGTGGAACTTTTGAGTGCTCTACTTTCTTCGGTGAGTGAAATTAGATAAAGAAAAGGTCAGATTGAATTGCAGCAAAGCAATCTAGCGAATAATCAGGGCGAGACGCGACTCGTGGGATTAGAATGCAGAAATTTTTCGCCCGCGAATTCCGGTTAGGAATCACCGCGGTTTACGAGCCCGCGGTTGACCCTCTGTCTCTCGGTTTCTCACCCGGACTTTTTCAGACCCGCGATTCCCCCCGCGATCCAACGTAAAGATAACATTTACCTTATGCCAGTAAAATTAGGTCGAAATTGTTAAATTGGAATTTATCCAGCGCCCGTATTTTCGCGCAAGAATATTCGCATTGGAATTTTAATAAAAAGGATACTAGTTCTCGAAGTTCGATAATAATTATCGGTAATCAGCGAGATGGGTGCTCGCGAATACACTCTAAACTTTCTCAATCGAACTGGTAATTGAACGTCAGTTCCAAAGCTAATTGATTCGTTTTATTTTCCCAGTTCATAATTCGCGCTACTTTCGCGGAAGGATTTCATCCACTTTATCATGCTTCGGCTTTCGCTATTTTTAAGGGTAAAAAAAAGAAGTATCTACGAGACTCGGTATACGTATTATACTTACATACTCCTTTGCGCGGCTAATTGCACCGTCAAAGGGGGAAGACATCCCCGCGGCTTTTGTGTAAGGGTAAAATCTTTCCTTGGACAAAGGATTCCATATAATGTTAACATAGATATTGCTACTCTCGCGGTATATTAAACGGGAAATTACAATACGTTACTCTTAGCGCTGCTCCGGGGGGCTCTGAAGCTTGGAATTTGTAAAAAATTTATATAAAACCTGAAGACCATGCTCCGAACTCGTCTCGCTTTTCTCTACGTATACAAACCGAGGTAAAATATACAAAAACTTCTGATATTTTTCCCTCGCTAAATAGAACACAGAGTTTTTTTAATTCGGGCTTACCATTCCTTCTTTACTAGCTCTTCTACGTGACATCGCTAATGAATGGAACCGGTAAAAAGAGGAAGAGGAAATTTTTGCGCTTTAGAAACAATGAATAAAATATTCCAAAGATCGCAACGCGTTTATTGTACTCCGTTTATTCCAAGGGAAAACTTTCTAAACTCCCTTCTGTACGTATAATCTGTGATATATCCGTTTCTATTTTTGTTGTTTTTTCTTTTTTTACAGCGAGCAGATTTAGCCGTTGCTTCAATGACGATTAACTACGCGAGAGAAAGCGTGATAGATTTCACAAAACCGTTCATGAATCTGGGAATCGGAATATTGTTTAAGGTGAGTTACTCTTTACGTATACGTTACTAACCGTTCGATTTTTCCCGATTGAAAACTCGAAATTTCTTATCGGAGTCTGATAAAAAATTGATAACTTTTTAGCGCGGGAGATCAATCTCCGAAGTCGCGTCCCACGAAAACCGATCGAAAAAGAAAGAAAAAAAAAAAAAAACGGAAAAAACCTAATAGGGAAAAAAAAAAAAAAAAAATCGGACGTGTTTCTTGAGCTTCGGAACTTTTTTCTTTTCTATAACTTCTCGCTTAGCTGCGTCGGTATATGTAACTCGTAACTATGGGAGACGTGAAAGAAAAAAAAAAAAAAAATGTTTTTCAACAAAAGTTGCACCCTTAGTCGTAGGCCAAACGAATATAGCAACGGACAGTACCGGTTCGGGAAATTTTTATTGTTTTGTCCTTTTGTCATTTTTTTTTCCATTCTCTTTTTCTTTTTTTTTTTGCTGTTTTTGTCTCTTCTTTTTATTTTACGAACTTCTACCCGCGACAGGCAACAAACTCCCCAATAATAATTCATTTGTACAATGTCACGCGTCAGTTACGCGTCAGCTGCCTCCTGCACGCTGAGCTATCAGTTTTATTCAGATATGTCTGGCGCAATTCGATACGAGCTCGTTACATCCCATTCGGGGACAAATTGACTCGCTGATATTAATTACTTGCCTCATTGCGGTCCTGCGTTGTTTTCAATTGAAATTCAATAGCAGTCCGCCGCATTACGCGTTCGGTACATTAATAAAACATCGAAACGCGGAATACCACCCCCCTAGCTAGATAATCAGAAATACTTAAACCGATTCAATTATTCTTCCATCTCGATCGATTTTTTAGCCTCAAATCGATTCAAAATATTATATACGCTTTCTTAGTCTCAATTCAATTCGAAAATCACCGTGAAGTAATTTCCCCGCGATTTATCGTGAAATTAAACAACAGAAGAGTTTTCTCTTTCGATCGGAAAATATTTACAATTCATTTTTATAGGCCGAGGGGCGAAGAAAGGAAATGATTGCGTGAAAGATAGTCGTTACCTTGTAAAATAGGTATAGAAATAAAATATAGAAACGATTGAGAAATCGAAACGAATATGTTAACGCGTCGATTCGTTGTAATTAAAATTTTAGTCCATGAAAATTTAGGTACCGACTAGTCAGCCGACGCGGTTATTCTCATTCATGAATCCTCTGGCTGTTGAAATCTGGCTTTACGTACTAGCTGCGTATATGCTGGTCAGTTTCACCCTCTTCGTCATGGCGAGATTCAGCCCTTACGAATGGAACAATCCTCACCCCTGCCTAGCCGAAAGCGATGTCGTCGAGAATCAGTTTAGCGTCAGCAACAGCTTCTGGTTCATCACTGGGACTTTTCTGAGACAAGGGAGTGGGCTCAATCCCAAGGTATACTTGACGACGGTGCCGAAACAAGATGCTGCACTTGGTATCAGCCAAGGAAACCCCGATGAGACACAAGTTAGAAAATTGTGTCCGGGTGGATTCCGCGTTCCTTCTTACTCTTCGTTTTCTCTGTTCATTCTTTAGCCTCTTTTTTCACATAGGTATACGTCGTTTCGAATCGGTAACCAGAAGCTGAAAACCGCGTTTCCCCCAATTTTAGAAGATTAGTTTTAAGATTGTCCCCGAATCACGTGTCTAATTGTATTGAGAATAAGGTGTCTCGCGTCTCGATCCAAACGATAATTTATCCCCCTAGTTTGCCGAGCGTTTATACCGAGTTTAACGGGTTCCAGAAATTTTAATTATTTTGTGGGTTCGAATTAATCCATATTGAATGAGGAATAGGGGAAGTGCGAGAGAAGAACCTCCGGTTTCTATAACCCAAATAGCCTCTGGTCGTTTGCCTAACACGTCTCTCAATATTTGATACAGTTTGTGAGCTGGCTCGCGGATTTCGACTGTGTACTATCCTCCGGGATCTCGGTTACTCAACCCCTCGGCAAATATGAGGGGTACGGAATTCGGGAAGGTTTTGGATCACGACGCTCAATTTCTATCCATGTGTATATATATAAAAGAAATTTTCGACTGTACGAATGCATGTGTGCGTTTGTTTGTTTGGATAACGCGAAAGGGGAGAATGAGATAAAGGATGTGAGTGAATAGTAAAAAGCAATGAAAATTGAAATGAGTCTAATTAGAGAAAACTGAAAGAGAAAAAGGACAACGAAGAACGTAAAATTTCTCCAGGTTTCTGGAAGAATGCCGTCGCGTCTCTTCTCGTTCATGAATCCACTAGCTGTGGAAATCTGGCTGTCGATGCTAGGAGCTTACGTGATCGTTTCACTGACCATTTGGATAGTGGCGAGATTTTCCCCGTACGAATGGGTCGAGCCTGCGCCCTGTCCGAGCTGCAAGTGTCCTTTACAGGTAGGGTGGATTCCCCGCGTTGCGGTGTTCATTAAGAGTGGAGTGGGGTTGAAAAAAGAATCTGTTACTTCTGCCTAGAGATTTTTCTTCTTTTTTTATCTAATTTTATTTTTTTTCTTCTGGTTCGAGTTTCAAAGACCGAGATGTGCGAGGTATGAATAAAAAAAAAAGAATTTGCACGCTTTTGGAAAAGGACGGGGTTTGAAACAGAGTCGAAAGGCGAGGAGAATTAAATAATCCTTTTAAATAAAAGTCACGGTAAATTTTCGTTTGAATTTTAAACCAGGATATTCGAGGTGCTCGTTATACGTGAATTTCTGAACACCCTGTGTACGGATTGTTAGCCCCGAGGGTGAAGCCGGGAAGAACAGGAAGTGAAAAGACGCGTTTGAACCGACGCTAATTTTCCGGTGTTTCTTTTTTTTCCTTGTTTGTTTTTTTATTTCTTTTTTTTTTATTTACACCAATTTATTATTTTTTTCCCTTCCTCTCTCCCTCGTCCCCATTTCTCGATTTCGCTTTTCACCCCGTACTCGCTCCCTTATAAATTGAAAGATGCAAATTAACGATGAAAGCCGGGATACGGGATGGGAAAACAAAAACAAAAAAGTATACAAAGATATGAATGAACGATAATGAAAAGATGAAGAAAAACAACAAAAAAAAAAGAAAACAAAAAAACGAAACACAATTATTCTAACTTATACAGAATCGAAAAGGAGCTTATGAATGTAGACGGGCTGTTGAGCCTAAGCGAAAGTTCCTTTCCTCCCTGTTCGACGGTTCGTTACCCTTCGTTTTTTGAGCTTCCTTTTTCTCCCCCTTCTTTTCCTTTTTCCCCCCGTTTTTTTTTCTTTTTTATTTTCTCGTCTTCTCTCGTTTTTTTTTTCTGTTTCCTCTTATTTCTCTTCTTTTTCGTTACTTTTCTTTGTCTCACGGGTTGGGCAACACCGCCGCTACCTCCGTTGCCCTTTTGGTTGGTTCGTTAAAACTTTGTCGACAATATCATCGAGTGGGTACCTAACGATATCTTTCCGTTCGAGTGCCGTAGTATCCCAGCGGTAGCTCTTTTTCTCTTCTTTATTCCTCTTTCAATTTCGTTACGTTCCTTGACGTCACGTACCGTCACGACACTTCAAAAATATTCCATTCCAAATCTTCATTTCGAAGAATCTTTTTCTATATTTTTTTCACCATTTTTTCAATCCCCTAAATTCACTGTCGATGAAAAAAAAAAAAAAAACCAAACTTCGTTCTTTTACCGATGGCGAGCAAAGTGTGAGAAAAGACGAAATTCGTAGTCGGAAGGAAATTGTAATACGAGAACCCCTCCACACGTCGATAAATGATGATCGAAACGGAATTCTATGTACGTACCCTAATATAATTGTCGTTGAAAACATTTCGCACCACTTGGCGATGACCGGGATATTGTCAGGGCGGTCACGTTAGCGCTCTGGAACCGGACAGCGACGACATCCCGTTGCCCCGTACCGTGAACGACTTCACCCTGGCCAACAGCTTCTGGTTTACCGTCGGGACACTCATGCAACAGGGGAGCGACCTCAACCCCAAGGTAATACATATATACCAACACGATATACCGCGGAGTCGGCAACTTTATACTTTTTCCACTTTTTCAACAACTTCTCTTATTCTCTTCTCTTCTATTCTCTTCTTCTATTCTCTTCTCTTCACTACTTCGCCCAATTCCATCTCCTCCACCCCTAAGCCCGCGGAGGAACCCTAATATCCGACGATTCCTCATTTTATTCAACTTCAACTGAAGAACTAAAGAGCTTACAAGTAGGAGTAAAGAGTAAAGGCATACCTGTAGGTTATAGTGTTCGAGAGAGGGTTGAAGAATAAAGCTCCTTATCTCTGCTTACGTATAATTTTTTTCCCCCTTTTTTTTTCTCTCCTTTACGGTCTTTAATATCATTTTACACCGTTTTTCTCGTGTTTTATTTCTTCTTTTTTTAGAAGAATTCAACGTATCAGGTTCCTTTGTAAAAATACGAATTAACGCGGCTAGATTTCACCCTTACGATTCTTTCGCTCCTTCCCTTCACCTGTTTGGATAGAAAGATCGAAGCCCCGTCCGAAATGTGTCTTTTAGATGAGCGAAATGCACTAGTTCAGTATATGTCCGCGCAGTTTATAAAAATTCCGATAACAGCACAAACCTTTTCCTGACCTGTTTCACGAGTGGTGTACGACAGAAGTCTTGCGAGGTCCTCGGAACGTTTTTAAGCATTCTTTGCGAAAAGTGTAGTGTACGAAGTTTTATTCTTGGTCAAACATTCCCGTACCTTTAACAGTAATAATAATGTGTTTTCACAACGTGATAAAAATACACGTAAAGCTTTGCGCCAGACCAGCATTTATATGGCTGTGTACGAAAGGAGATTTGAATCGCACGTTATACGATAGGTGGGGTACCTTTTATTTTACACTTTTTATCAACATTTGACCGAAGCCGGAACAGTCCGGTGCCGCTTTTGAGGCGGTGATAGAAGCTTGCGATACTATACTCGCTGAAATAACTCTCAAACTGAATTTTACGTGTTGGATAGGTACTGGGGATACGTACCACATCGTTCACGTCATATACTATATATCCATAGATATACCTATCAACACACGTTCACATTCAACCTGCTATACTCATATATACCGTGGGAAACGCGACGCGACTCTACGTCCGGGATCGAGCTTTAGTTCAGCTTTAAATTCTCCCCCGCATCTCATACGTCGAAAAATGAACCGCGAGATAATTGCAAACGAAATACGGTGGAATTGACGTTGAACAGTAAAGATTAGTAGAATTCTGTTTTCGTATATATCTACTCAAACTTATTGGGGCATAAATTCTTTAGTGTGTGTAGCTGCAAACGTTATATGTATGTATGTTTATATATACGAGGAATTTTATTGTCGGTATATAATATATAAGATTCTGCGAGGGGTTGGGGTTTGTATTCGAAATTGCGTCTATAGTCTATGTCTATTTACGGTTTACGGTTATCGTTGCGTATTTTGATCAGTCGCGTTATATTGTCATATTTTACGATTAATATCGTACGTTTCGCGTTGTATCGTATTAAAGGGTATTACCGCATCGGTTTGAATCGTATATAAGTATACCCGATGAGATAAGATAGACGGCATCAAATTTCAATGCGGAACTTATTCGACGTGCAGAATCTTAGACGGCGGCAGTTGGCGTGCTATGCAATTTTTTTATTTTATTCTTTTATTTTTTTCTACACATATAGGGTGTACATATATATGTATATATAGTACGTGTGTGCGTGTGTATACGGATGTGCAGAAGCCGCGTCTAGGCATCGTACCCACATACGTACTATCGAATAAATCGCCGACCCCTTCTTCGATCACGCGCCAAAGTGCAGAGAACCGTAAAATTCATAAAAAGAAAAAGAAAAAATATACTAAAATGAAAAACAAACGAAAGCAAAAAATAAGAAGAAAAAATAAGAGAAAACAACATGCCCTCTCACCCTGCATGCACATATAACAGCCAAAGCACATTTACGTACGATATTTCTATACACAATATGCATAATAAATTTCAAATCCGAAATGAAGATGATTTCCGATTTCGCAATCGATCGAGCGATTCATATCGATTCGTTGAAATTATTCGCCACATGTTTTCCCATACCTTATATAAATAAATAAATATACCATTCCACTTCAATTCACGTCACTTAACTTAATTCTACTCTGTCAGGGCAGAACTCGTCAAACAATCATTATTCAAGGTACACACTTATCGGGGACTAGAGTATTTGACGATAAGCACGAGGTTTTTATGTTCAT
Organism: Tenthredo distinguenda; assembly: GCA_947538915.1. NCBI lineage: Eukaryota > Metazoa > Arthropoda > Insecta > Hymenoptera > Tenthredinidae > Tenthredo > Tenthredo distinguenda. The sequence goes on along the minus strand of OX384536.1, from coordinate 17,905,888 downwards.
TCTATGTGAAATCGATGCTCTCTTTATTTTTTCAGTCAACATTTTTTTTTTTTTTTTCTCTCTTTCTTCCTCTCCAATCCCATGTACAAGCTAAGCGAGCTTTTATACTTCCTCTACTACTATACCTATCTTACCTTATTTCTTTTTTTCTTTTGTTACCACACGTCCTTCCGTGCTTCCTTCCTTCCTTCCTTCCTTCCTTCCTTCCTTTCTTTTATCCTTCTCTCTATCGAAGTTCAAAATTGTAAAAAAAAAAAAATTCATTCCGCGAGATTTAATATCGGTATTAGATTATTTTCAAATCTCTTTTTCTCACGTCTGGTATCTCTAAAGGTATAGAAATTTTATGAAGCTTATACCGCCAGTACCTACATACATTTCGTTCGGGGATGAGCTTAGCTTACGGCTAGATAAAAGCCATCCGTATATACTATATCCTTCGGATTTTATTCGAGATTTATTTTAAATATTACATACTATATGTACGTACAGTGCATGTATAGTATAAACGCGTTTTCTGTTAGCTCCTGCTTTCAACGATTCACTGCAGCAATCCGTTTGAACGTTTCACACTCTCTGTCACATTTCATTCGCTTTTTTTTTTTGTTTAGCCCTATTTTTTATTTTTTTTCTCTCTCTCTCTCCTTCCGGCTGACTTACTTTCACCGCGATAAAACATTGAAAGAACGGCAAATAAATAACCGAATGAATGAATGCAAAAAGTATACAGAAAATAAAAGAAAAAAGACAAAAAACGAAACCAACGAAAATGAAACAAACGAGCATAAAAATAAAAATTCAAAAAAAAAATTCACGGACTATATAATTCTATGTTTGGCTGCATACAAACGTATGTATTACATACCGACGTACATATATGTGTATATATATATATATATATGTGCTATATATGACTTTGAAACGGGTACCCCCTACCATCCCCCTCTTTATAGAAACGTTTAGAAAAACGTCGATTACTGGAAGTGACAGGAGACAAGGCGTTGCGAACGAGTAGCGCAAGTTCCCCTCGTTATTGCGAAGGCGTCTACAGGTGTTCGTATGTATAATAGTCCCAAGTGTATGTGAAGTGTTTTCCTTTTCGTAAATAAGGAGAGAGAAAAAAAACGAAGAATAAATGAGAAAACGGAAAAAAAAAGAAAATCTTATGAAAAGAAACCATCGTGTTGTCTATTAACTAATTGAAACAACGTCAACGCTAACGTCCAATATCGATTGCTGCAGTCTCTCGCAGGGGTCTCGGAAAAATAATTATTATTTTATTTAAGAAAATTCCATTTCCTACACCTGGAGTAATCCTCACCCCGTTATTCCACCTATTACTTCCTCCTTGACTGATATACTCAGACAGACTATTTTCACAAACACACACACACACACACACACACAACTCTGCATTATACGTGGCAAATTTCATACACGCCTATTAAACTTTATATACACGTGTAAAGCCGGAGAAAAAGAAATAATGATGATCTATCCAAGGCAGAAAGGTTTTATAAAGCCAATGGTATAATTATCTACTTTCCACGTGTAGATAAAGAGGTGCTTTAAAGCCGGCTCTGTGGTATGTACATGCGGGGGTTGTGGGTTGCTCGCTTCATGAATTGAAGTGTATGTACAGGTATCATACGTATACACGGTAATTTTACCGAAATTTATAAACGGTTGGAGTTCGTAGACCTCGCGCGATTTTAGAAGTAAGTTAGAACCAAACCTAGATACCCGAGTAAGTGTGAATACGTGAAACCATAAGGGGTTGATATTTTTAAGGGGAAAAAAATTACCCATATGCTAGAATTGCAGAGTATTGCAAAGAGAGGCTTGAGACCGTCTATTTAGAACAGCTTCTTCTTCTTCTTCTTCTTCTTCTTCTTCTTCTTCTTCTTCTTTTGCGAAGTATGGCGTAAGAGGGACGCCTACGATGCACGAAGAGACGTGTGAGTAAGACAGAGGTAAAGGAGATGCGCGGGTGGTGAGAAAGAGGGAAATACATCGCGAGGAATAAGAACCAGAGCTTTTATTGGCATTCCTCGCCTCTAGAATTTCCGAATGGTTCGGATATGGCGGGAGGTCCTAATATCGAACCTTGATGTGTTCTCGATTGATCGGTGAATGTCGTTACGAACTGCGACGACGACGTCGACGACCAACTACCGTCGAGTAAGAGAGGCCTCAGTCAAAGAGGGCAGAGGGAGGAATTTTAAACTCAGAGATACCAATCGCGGGGGTTATTTGCCGATTACGAGATGACTCGCCCTCTCCTCTTGACTCCTAACTTTCTTCGTGGATCGCAGGATCGCTGGCTGAAATCTTGATGCAGATATACATTTATATATACATAAGAAATTATTGCGCGTAAGAATGAACATGTGAACACATGGTTTGATGATTACATCTCGTGTTAAGTGCGGATGGATGGATGGACCCCAGATTTAACTTCCTCAAGTTCAGGCAATAATTTTTTTTCGGCCTAACCCGCCCGACAGGCAACCAGCACAAGAATCGTCGGTGGAATTTGGTGGTTCTTCACCCTCATCATCATATCATCGTACACCGCGAACTTGGCCGCCTTTCTAACGGTCGAACGTATGATTACCCCGATCGAAAACGCCGCCGATCTCGCAGAACAGACGGAAATATCATACGGCACGCTCGAGGGTGGAAGTACCATGACGTTTTTCAGGGTGAGTCGAATTCTTTCGAGTCGGAACGAACCCCACCCCCCAAATCCGTTCGGAGGGACTCCAGACTGGAAAATCTTTTGCAGGACTCGAAAATCGGCATTTATCAAAAAATGTGGAGGTTCATGGAATCGAAAAGGCCGGCCGTCTTCGTCTCGACGTACGAAGAGGGCGTCAAACGAGTCCTGGAAGGGGATTACGCGTTCCTTATGGAATCGACGATGCTGGATTACGCGGTGCAACGCGACTGCAATCTGACCCAAATCGGTGGACTCCTGGACAGCAAGGGGTACGGGATCGCCACGCCGAAAGGTCGCCCCCTCTCACGTTCTTTTATCTCTAACTAATTCTAAGATAGGTATAAGAATCCTGGCCGAGGCATCGACTCGTTACTTTTTACCCCTTATCTGATCCGCAGGTTCACCATGGCGGGATAAAATATCTCTGGCCATTTTGGAGCTACAGGAAAAGGGAGTGATTCAGATACTCTACGATAAGTGGTGGAAAAACACCGGTGACGTTTGCAATAGGGACGAAAAGAGCAAGGAGAGTAAAGCCAACGCTTTGGGAGTCGAAAACATCGGTGAGCCCACATCCCTTACACGTACTTCTTTCAATTTCATTTATTACCGAATAGAATTCCGCTCTCCGAGGGTCGGCGACCCTCCAATACCCGTGATAATCTTCCCTGTATAATTCGCCGGCTCGTTCTTAAATAATAAAATATATACGTATGAATAAATAAACGGATAGACGAGTAAGTAAGCCTGAATAATAGAGCGAGACGAGAACCAGGGGTTACTTTCCCTCGGGAATCTTATCGCGGTAATAATCAAAGAAATCTCTTCGCGGCTGGGGGATTTCTTCGGTAAAGAATTTGGAGGGGTTTTCCTACCAGAAGGGGATGAGATTTTTAGACCGGCAACAAGTTTCTCTTCTCTTTTATTCTGCCATATTTTTTTACAATTAGCGCAGCAACAGCAACCGATAATGTGATCGTGAATTATTGTGGAAGTGATAAGACCGATGCGGAGTTCAGACGCGGAAAGTTTAACCAAGGCGTTCTTCAGAACCGGAAACCGTCTTTATACACTTCGAGTACAGAGTCAGCCGCGAGTTCAGGATATGCAGATAGCTAGTCGGCTCGGCCACGACGGCGGTGCCGGAAATGAAAGTTTCTCTTTCCGGTTTCAGGCATCGCCTAAATCACGACGTCCTGAAGTTATGCAAATCCAGCCTCACCACCCCCACACGGAGCGAAATGACTCTGCCACAGTGAAACAGCTTCCCCTTACGCGCAAATTTATTTGTATCTAAATTCGCCGGAATATCTAGTTCAAAGTTTCCAAATGTGCCAAGGGGTGCGGGAGGGAAACTCCGCGGAGTCTGTATCAATTTTCGACCCAAAAAAGTCTCCCTATTTTCGCGAAATTAATAATTCCTCGGGCTGAAATGATCGCTTGTTAGTTTCGCGATACCATTTTTTGATCTGGGTAAAAATTGGCCAATTTTCACGTTCGAAAGTTTAATAAGATCGGCGGGGAAAGGCGAAGCCCGAGAACCTGGTTGCCAGAAGCAACAATCGTCTATTTGCGACGCGGTCCACGAAGAATGATAATATCGATTGCGGTTTGAGCCACGGTGGGCATAGAGATAGGGTCTTACCCGAGGGCGGGCGTCGCGACGTGCACCACGCCGTACCGTGTCCCGTCTCGGCGAACGGACGATGGAAAAATGGGCAACTTTTGATAAAGTCGCGGCCCGCCTGCACCATGAATACATAGTAGCACCTAGCGGGTGGAGCTGGGTTCTCTTCCAGTTTAAGGTGGGGTATATATATCACGGAGAAGAATTTCATGGTATTCTCCAGTATCCACGAGCGGGTCAAAGGGCGTCGAGGGCGGAGGCCAAAGAACGAAGTAAAATCTTGCACTACGATCCGTGATTTCCGGCTCAAGATTTATATTCAGTTCACGATTTTCACCACGTTTAACTCCCCTCTCAAAATTCAACCTAGTCACCTATACACCCTCCGAATCCCACTAGGTATAAAGGGTTGCGAATGATGGGATATTGAGGGAGGCTTGTAGGGATGATTTCATCAAAATCAGTGGAGAGAAAAAAACGGGGCGATTTTTCCTCTTCCTCTTTCACGTGATATCAAATTTTTTGGATACCTCCAGGAAAATTGATTAGACATTTTTCATGCAAGGAGAATTCTACGGATATCAAAGATTCTCGTACGTTTATCCTAAGTACGCGTTTGTAAGTCAGATTTATGTGCAAACGGGGACGGAGTGTCGAGATTTTGCGAAAAGTCTAGCTCCCAGCTTTTACAGGCGATTAAGTTCAAAGCAAAGTAGGACAGAGTGTAGAATGTACAAGAAGCTGTATAATATAAGATTCAGGATCCTGTCTGGAGTCGAGGGTTTGAACGGCGGCGTGGAATGAATGAAGGCGATGAGAATTCATTTTTACACATTCATTCCGGTTTTCGTAAAATCCTCCCTGAAAGCTGACACCCCGATCTTTCAAGGTATTAAGTTTTTTACTCAGGGAGTCTCTTCGTCATCGGATCATTCGGGGTAAAATTATTTCCCCGTTTTATCGCGCCCTTACCAACGCAAACTGCACCGCGGACAGACAGAGAAACGTTCTCTTCGACCTGACCCACATAAACCACGAGATTCGACCACCCCCCGTGCATACATTTACCCAACCCCACTGGTAAAGGCTCGGCAAACTAAACAGTAAATCGTTCGAATCATTGGCCAATGATGGACGATCCCGACTTCCTGGAGACCGAGGCAATAAAGGGATGAAAATCCTTGCCAAAATAGAGAAGCTTCGCTCGGTCAATAACTCAATTAGCCAACCCCTCATACGATGATGCTAATGGTCCGGTATACCAGGAATTTGTCTCTTTCTCTGTAAGTTCTCGACTTAAGGACCCGGCGTCTCTTCACATCGACGTAAAACTTGTTGGAACGAACAATTTCGATACTTTAATTGCAAAGTTTGATCAATTTGGGACATGGGGGGTATTAATTATAAGACCTCGTTGAATTATACGGTATATATATGAGAAAATTGGATCCAGCCATAAATTAGGTGGCAGGTGATAGCGGGTTAACCCAGTTCAGTTTCAAATTACAACCGACGTCCACGAGGCCGCGAGGTTCCCGCAAAGGACAACCCTGGCCCTGTCTGCGGAGGGCCTACAAGGAGGGAATTTACAGTAGGAGCGGTTATTTGAATGCAAATAGGAACGTCCGAATGTCTTTGTAAATTGTGACGAATGGCGGTGGATCCATCCCCCCGGAAACCCTCGAAGCCAAGCTACTCCCTTGTTCCCGTTGACTTTGCTCGCTATCATCTCGGTTATACGTGTATATGTGGAAGATGAGGAAAGCTCGAAGTTCGAGGAGCTGAAGTAGTCGATGCCCTGATCCAAGATCGTAAAATAAACGACGTGCAAATATATTGACTCGATATTTTTACAGGCGGAGTATTCGTCGTTCTACTTTGCGGACTGGCTTTGGCCATACTTGTAGCGATCCTTGAATTCTGCTGGAACTCCAAGAAGCACGCGCAGTCGGACAGGGTGAGTTTTACTACGGGTTTTGCACGCGCTAAGGTTTGTTCGTTTCGAGTAAAACTTGAGCTATTATTCTAACCGTGAGAAAACTTCAGGAAATTCAAGACCTCAAGAATATACGAGTATACTTTTCAAAAAATCCTAAATATTATCATCTTCGTTTTATCATTCCGTTGAAACTCTCCTCAGACATTTTCAACAACTTTCTCTACAATTAGTCAAAATTCATTCAAAGAATATAGAAATGGAAAATCGGATGAATCTAGACTTTAAAAAATGCAGTGATACCTTTAATTAGCACTTTGTGTGACAGGTGATAAATCTGTTCTGTTTTTTTTTCTATTTCTTTTTTCTATTATGTAGCACTGCTCGTAATTACCTCCAAGTGTTCATTTTCTCTCCCCATTCGTGATTACGAGGTCTTTAATTAACTACGGTATAACCACGGTGTGGAAATTTTGCATCTCTATACTAAATTTGAACGTGAATTATCTATTCGCATGAAAAATTATTATGTCTATGTCTCTGTCGATTCGCGCCGATTTTTTTGTTTTCTTTTTTTGTTTTTGTTTTTCAATTTTCAGCAGTTTTATCTTGTCTTGTTCTCGTATCCGTAAACCGTATTGTATTGTACTGTATTGTATCGCATTTTATTGTTATTTTATATCGTAACACAAATCGTTGTCGTCCTCGCGCGATCCGCCATCCGAATTCCGATACTAGTCACTCTGCGCCGAGATGGCATCGGAATTAAGATTTGCCGTGAGATGCGGATCTCGTCAGAGACCGGCAACTAAACAGAGGATATCCCGAGAGGGTCATCTACCTTGTCCGCGATGTAGTCCCGGCGCATCTCTTCGACGAGGAAGATACTGCAGTCACGAAGAGACGACATATGTTCCTAGCATCGAGTTGCCTCGACTAAATGGTGTAAGTCGCGTCCTGCCTGACGGGTTCGCGAGTTCCCGTGGGATTCCTGGTTTTTTTCTCTTTTTTCTTACCTCTTTTTCATTTCCTTTTTCCGATTTATATATTGCTGTTTTACACTTTATGCGTACGAGGGGGCCGGGTTGAATCTGCGAATTTTAAGAGTGAGGAACGGTCACGATTTCGAATTTGAATACTCACAGTTTTTAGAAAAGGTATTTCTAAATTTATTTTAAATCTACGTAACTGATTTTCAGAAACTTTGAAACGAAGAATACCGAAGATTGAAAATTTTGAAACTTTTTGGAAAAAAAAGAAATTAGAACGAACTACTTTTTGTCTTCACATCCTGAGAAATGGACCAAAATTTTCGGATTTTTGGGTTTTCGTTGGGTGGTCTGAACTTTCGGAGTTTTGAGCTGTCTGCATTTCGACCTTTCTGAATTTTAAGATCCTAAACTTGATCATTTCCGAAAATTCGGAATCGTCTCAAACGAATCCTGATTTTCGACCTTTCGGAACTTGAAAAAATCGGAACTTCAACCCCGACCCCTCGTACAAATATGTACATAATCTATTTATACACGCAAGTCGCCTCGGGAACTCGCGGAATGGGATTAAACGAAGGTAGTATCCGTAGAACGGTGGAAATTGTCAATGTTTGCAAAATAAAAATGAGACAAAATTCATGGTGAAAAGAGGATCTATAGGTATACACCTAAAATTGTTGTGTATCGTCTGTTTTTCATTTACTCTATATCTTCGATCATTTCATATATGTTATTGACAATTCACTGACAATTTACCCATACTATATACATTGTGTATCACATATTATATGTATATACTTTCTAAGCATATACTATACCCATACATATGGATATATGCATATATACATGTGTATATGATGAATATCTGCATTTGGCACGACGTATCGAAATGACACGTACAGAAATACATATTTGTGCATCGCACCGCCGGTAGATTATACATATCTGTATATTTATGTTTCTGTATATACATATATGTACGTATATATATATGTATAATATAATGTACGGCTGGATTTCAATTATTTACACACGCAGTAGAGCGGAACGGAATATCGGCGAGATAGTAGCATCTATTATCGAAAAGTACAAAATTATTACAACATATTGATTCAAATTATACGTAGAAGTGGACATGGAATATTTGATTACAAAATTTTAGTGACATTTTGGATAGATATACTGTTACGTTAACCCGTTTCGTTACATCGCTGACACATCGAAGGCACCATGGAAGAACGTGCTACCTGAAATTGTGCCAGTAGAACGTGCGATCTCGAACAGAGAAGGAACTATATGTCTCATGTTCAAGCACAGGAGATAGCACCTTTCTCGTCCACAATTTGAGATAGCACGTTCTTCTGGCACAATTTGAAATGGCATGTTCTTCCATACTACCGTCGATATACACATATATATTTATATATATTAGGGTGATTGGAAAAAAATTTTTTTTTTTTTTTTCTTCCAAACAGGTTCAAAAGTTTCATTTAGTTATAAAGATACGCCTGTTCAAATTTGAGCTCTTAATATTAATATTAAGAGGTGGCGCATCGCGAATTTCTATTTCCCATTTAAATAACATGGGCAAATTCGTTTCTGCTTCTTCTGATTTTTACAACTAGCTAACGATGCGTCATACAGAAAATCTACAAACATATTTTTGTAGAGAATTAAATGCTCTACAAAAAAGGTCGATGGCACTTTTTTGATAAACTAAGTTTAGAAACTCATTTTTTGTCGGAAAGGTGGTTCTTTGAATTCGAATATCATTTGAATGGCTAAGTTTGTCAAAAAAGTGTAGGGAACCTTTTTTGTAGAGCATTCAATTCCCTACAAAAATATGTTTGTAGATTTTTTGTATGACGCATCGTTAGCTAGTTGTGAAAATCAGAAGGAACAAAAACAAATTTTCCCGTGTTATTTAAATGGGAAATAGAAATTCGCGATGCGCCACCTCTTAATATTAATATTGAGAGCTCAAATGTTAACAGGAGTATTTTTATACCTGAATGAAACTTTTGAACCTGTTTTGAAGAAAAAAAAAAATTTCGTTCTTTTTTTAATCACCCTAATATATGTATATTTATTATTATATATATATTATATATTTTTGATATACTACATTTTTTAAACGTTTGATGTCGCTTACATACGCAGTGCAGTAAATGGTTTTATATATATACATAATACGATTGACATGGTGCATGTGCTCGCGCGATTATATATCTCTGTGTCAAAAATCGGAAAACTGAAAAAAAGTAGAAGAAAAAAAAATCAATCGATTTCTTACAATTTTCAGTAACTAATGTAAATTGATTGAGAAATCAGTCGATCGTCGTGAAAAGGAATTTTTAGTTCCTCTTCTTAAATTTTTCTTCCCTGTTTTTTTTTTCGAGTGGGAGTTTTAGAGGAGTATTCGATGAAAATTTGGTTTCGCGTTATCTAACAAAAAGGAAATAAAACCGAGAAGGTACTACTTGTAAATCTATAGTAAGTCGTTTCATAGTACTTTTTAAATCGAGACGAATCGAAACGGAAAATAAATCACCTGCTATTAGGAAACGATTTGCGTCTTCAGTCTCGATAGAAACAAGCTGCAGAGTCGACAGATTCGAGAAATCGTCGTCCAATTCAAATTCAACGAAAGCTGGTATATAGGGGCTAAGAGAATTTCGAAAGAATTACCTGTACGTTATTCTCAAGTCTTTTTTGTTTTCGAAAATCGCAGAAAAAAAAAGAAAAGAAGATCGACATCCCTACAGAGAAACTTATTACCCTTTCTTCGGATATTTTCCTCATTTCGAGTCCTCAAAAAAATAACTTTTGCATTATCTCTAGTCTGATACTGATTTTGCCAGACTTGGACGGGGGCGAGGGATGAAAACAGGGGAATAGTTGTATGGCAGAAATTTACATAGCCTTACACAGGCGGGCGAAGAAAGTTGGTGGGTTAGTCGGATCGAAGTAATTGTTGTTGGCGTTTAGTTATCTTCCCGAAGGATGGAAACCTCTGAAACGATAGCAAAATCCAGGGTAACTATTTGGCAAAAGTTCTCCATGCTGTGTCAGATTGAAATTGTTTTTTTTTCTCTCCTTATTTTTTTTCCTTTTTTTCCTTTTTTACCAATTTTGAGTTTTTCTTTTTTTTTTTCTTTTCGCAGGAAACAGTCCGTACTTTAATTTAATCAGAAGAGTGCTTTCAATTTTCCCCTATCTCCCTTCGTTTCTCTTTTTATACCCTTCAGGGATTACAAGACAGGATCAGAATGAAAAAATATCAGTACTCGGATCAAATTCGTTGTGTGAATTCGAATTTGGAAGCAGAAAAGCACGTTGAAGAATTCCATTCATTCATTTCTTTCTCTTCATTTGGTCTTCCTGATACGAAGAGTGAAGATCCTAAGGTGTTTCTTTCGTGTTTTATTGTTTTTACCCAGAATTAGAAGAATTTTGTATAAAAAAAAACGAAATTTCGAAATTCTTTGTCTCGTTTTTTTTTTTGAGTTTTCGACAGTTGCGGTGGAGTTGGGAATTTTTTTTTCCTACCCTGGAAACTAACGAAAGCACGGGGGCAAAATGTTCAGGTCTGAAATTTAACGCCAGTAAAAAGACTTGATGAAGTCGAGCGCCAGTCTTTGCTGACGGGAAAAGACTACTTTATGTTTTACGGTAAAAATTAACGAGGGCCAAGGGGCAGCTCAAGTTTTAAGAGAAACAATTTGCTTGCTAAAACACGAAGCACCAAGTTTTAAACGTCTTTGTACAATAACATACAACTGTAGCTGTATATAAGGTGCCGGATGTTGACTCGACTAAAAAGCGTAACGATATTGTCGATCCAATTTCCGACACGCTGGATAATTATTGAAAATACAAGAAAAAAAAACGGAAATTTTCAAAATATTCTACAAAAATCTGCAGCAGCTTTCTTTGTCTCCTAGGTACGAGTGACGTTTTTTTTCCTTCTCTTTTTTTTTTACCTTTTACGTCAAAAGAATATCTCGATTGATTCCTGAGTCCTTTTAGTCAGAGAAGATTTTTTTTTCCCATAAAACGAGGTCTATCTCCGCAAGCGCGCTCTTCTCTCCTGCGTAAACGAACCAGGCACACTTATGTGTGTCCGTTCATGTAAGCGAGTGAGTGAGAAATGGTATGAAATAAGAACAATGGATACAGAGAACAAAGAGTGAAGCTGGTCTCTGAAAACCTGACAACTATTAAATGTTATCAACTTCCAATGAGGGGTTCTTCAATGGGGGCTTTCATTTATTTCGAACTTTTATTCTCTCGTATACTTTTCTCGATTCTTATACCCTTAGAGAAAAGATGAGTTTGATGCGGGAAAAAAATGAATCAAAGTCTTCTTTACTTTAATTCTTCACATTTTATTTACTGCTTGGATAAATATTCAATACATAGGTATTTATGTACATACAAGACCAACGAAGGACATTTAATGGGCTATGAATATGAAAAGCCAAGATTTAATTACTCGATAAAAAAGAAATGGTTGAAAAATTGTGTTCGGCCTACTGCAGCAGTCTCATGCTATTTTCCGGTGTCTAGTACTCGTCACGTCTTGAATTCATATGGAAATTCCTTGGAGGAAAAATTTCGCGCGTTGAATCACAAGCGAGAATCTTACGACCGATAAACCATCGATTCCAACCAATAAAAGTTTGAATTCTTTCGCGTTGCCTTTCGCTCCGAGCGATAACCAAGCTCGTGTCTTTTCGATGGGAAAAGAAAAGCAGGGAAAAAATAAAAATCAGAGAGAAAGATGAAGATTGGAGGAAACAGAAATCATCGGACTCATACTTTAATCGAAGATAATTGTTTCCGGCAGTCTTCTACTCGGAATAGAATAATGAATGTGAAGAGGAAAGATAAGACAGCTTCGATATCCCCGGGCGAAAATAATAATTCCATTTATCAGAGGGTTAGGGAATTGTATACGAAGACACGTACGTAACTACGTATACAGATCGACTCGTACAAATGTGGGAAAACTATGGAGAAAATTGTTCCCTGGTGATACTTGGTGGGGAATAAAATCGTATTGAATCGATCGCTATAAAGAAAACGAGAGAGAAAAAGGTGGAGAAAATTGAAGGGTCTTTTTCACTCTATACGCAATGCTGCGATGTGATATAGAATTTATGGGCAGGTCACAGCAGCATCGATGATTGAAGTTAAGAGAACGTATAAAATTGTAAAAAACCTAATTCCCTGAATGAGTGAAAAAAATATCTGGCTTACATTGTCCGGGGATATCTACTTTTCGCGGAATTATTTTCTCTTTGATGAAAAAATCGCGCTCATATGTGCTATACACGGGCTTTAATTAATTACGGAAAAAAATCCGGCAAATTAAGACCTACAGGCGTTCCATCGTACCGCGAATACTATTCTGCTGAAAAACCGAGTTTTTATAACAAAGATATGGTAGCTTTCGTTTAATTTAACGTAAAATATAGAATAATTGGACGACACACATTCCCTAGTAAAAATTGACAGGGAAATCAATGATCGATCGAATGTTTCAAATTTTTAGAAACGTTCTTTTTTTCCCTCTTTTTTTTAAATTTAAAATTATAAAAAAATTATACCGATATTTGAGTACGAGATAAAATATCGTTTAAAATCGGTCTCGATATAGCTAACACTGATAATGATTCCCAGCAGGAGGCTGGGGCGTTGCCGATGACGGAGATGAAGAAGTCATTGAGCTTCGAAGCAGCCACATGCAGGGGAGTTGGACGCGGCGGGGGGAACACCTAGCACAGGCCTCCTCCTCGTCTGCAACCTCCACCCTGCAGAACCCCGACGCACACTCACCCACCGCCGTTACTTCCGCCACCACCTCCCCACACACACGCGCATCACTCGCACGCGCACGCCCACTCTCACACTCACACGCACAAACATCATCAACCACCCCCGCCGAGGCTGAGACGGGACTCTTCCGGCATCGGGTTGGCTCAAGGTGAGAAAATTTTCCCAAAATTTCGCAAGGTTTCGAATTATTTCATAAGGCTTCAAAGAGTTCCGATGATTTCATAAGATTTCGAAAGATTAGAGAAGATTCGTAGACGAGTGTAGATCGGATTACATAAGTGAGCAACCCCTTGGCTTGGGACTTATCCTGGGGCATGATAAATCGGGATTTCTTGATCCCCTTGTCTTCCATTCCGGAATGATATTCTGATCTCGTTTTGAACCGGGTGAAAAACAATCGGAAACTGGAATGAAACTCGTGTAAAATGTTAGGTCGAGTAATACTCGATGCTCACTGACCCGATGATAACTTTCGTAGGAGGTGACCACCCTGAGAGCATCCTATGGAGGTTCGACTGCGACCTGGCGGGTGAACCCGACGTCGTAATATCGCCCCCACCTCCGCCACCACCTCCATCCGCTGCGGTGTCACGGACTACCACCCTTTGACCAATACTTGAGGAGGTGCCCACCGGAGTTCCCGTCCAAAAAAATTTACCCTCGAGCGCCTCTGCCCTTGTTGTCAACGTGGACCAAAAGGAAACGTGTTTATAGCACGTGGAGAATAACGACGATTCATCTAATCAGTAGGTTTACTCGTTTCGTATCGTAATATCATAGGTGTCGCGAGAATGTTTAATTTTTGTTCAAGAAAAAAAATACAAAAAAAAAAAAAACAACAAGACAAGCGATGGACGAAGATAGTGACCGCGGAGTCGTTCGTCGATTAAATTGACGAAAATAATTGCAAAGGACATTCGTTTCAGGATCACGGAATAAATTTCGTAAAAATTCGTTTAATTCAAGTGTGGAAAGTGGAGTGCAGGCTGAAAGAAAATTTTTATTTCTCACGACTAAAAATGACTCTACGAATTTGATGAATCGTTTATGAATAGGTATTGTTAAGAATTATCCGGTGAGTGACTACGTGACTAATTGCTACAGTGACTTCGCGGAGTGGTGAAGCGAAGTATAATGAAGATGGAAAGAGAGAAGAAGAAAAATTGATTTAACCGAGTTTGTAAAATATAAAAAGAGAAAAAACGAAACAAAAATTGAGAAACTGGAAAGTGTGTGTAGAAAAATGGACTGTATAAAAAGAAAAAAAAAAAAAAGGAAAGAAAAAACGGTATATATAAATAATCGGACTAAAGATGATATGTGTATGATAGGAAAAAAGTGTAATTTGTTTCACGCTATAAAATGTGGCGATGAAATTGATCTTAGCTAGTCAAAGTTTTTATATAATACAACAGAATATATAAGAGAAAAACAAAAAAATGAAAAAAAAAAAAAAGAAAAAAGAAAAAATAGAAAAAACGATCAACGTTGATTATCGGAATCGGATATGGACGTATAAATAATATAAACTGCAGTGATATTCTCTCAAGGAATTCGCACGGGATTCATAGACCCGATATTAAACTAAATTGCGTGTAAGGAGCTTAGGCTATTAATTGTATAAAATGAATAATAGGGGTGGAAAAAAAATAATAATAATAAGAAGAAGAAGGAGAAGAAGAAGAATGAGGAGAATGAGAAGAATGAGAATAAAAATGATAAAATGGACAAATAATATCTGAATTTATAATAAGTTTTGGGAGAAAATTAGATCCGGCTAATTATGTAATAACCTAATGCAGATTTAGGTGAAATTAAGCGAAGCTTATTTTTTCCCAATCCTAATCTTGTACAGTAATTATCATTGTACACAATACTATATAGTCGTTGAAGTATAAGGTAATAGTTAAAGTATTGAATATAGCTAAGAGACGAGGAAAATGTTTAGCTGAAAATAGGTAAGAGTGTTTTAGTCGTATTTTGACACAACTGCGATAAATGATATTAGTTGAATGATATACATATATATATATATATATATATTAAATTTGTTACGTAGGCTATACCGATGAATAATTTCAATTTAAAGAAAAAAGAACAAAAAAAAAAACAAAAACAAAAAAAGAGAGAAAAGAGTTATAGTTCAAATATCTCGTTAATTTCGATATTGCCAAAAGAAAAATCGTGCCAAAATTGAACGCTGCCATACATTTCATTAGCCAACCGAATCTTAATATAATCTCGTTAATCCGCCGAGTTCGAAACTGCATAATAAGGAAGAAAAAGAGAACGTCACAGTAACCGACAAGTATAAAAGCGACAAAGGTCCAACGGATGTCTATTGAATATGAAAAGAATTGATATATATGTATTTTGAGGTAAAGAAGAAGGAGAAAAAGAAAAAGAAAAAGAAAAAGGAAAAGGAAATCGATATCGTCGATTCTAAAACGCAAATAAAAATTTTTCTCTCGTTGAATGATATTTGGCAGGAAAAACAAAAAACAAAAAAAAAAACTGCGAACCGAAGGGTGCGGGACACATTTTTTGCGTTTGTCGAAGTAGAGACGAATATCGACGAATAGAGGGAGGCAACCGTGAAGTGAGTAAAAAGTAAAAGAATAAAGTATAAGAAGTATTTCTTCCCTCTCGGCGTTCGCGTTGTCCAGTTCTATGACCCGGAAAGCACAAAATTCGCGCCTCAGTATCGTCAATGTATTATAATTTAATTTTTTTTTTTCATTCTTTTTCCCTTTTTTATCGCATCGTTTTTTCTTTCGATAAATTTCGATCATTTTTCACTGGATATTTCTATAGCCGAGACTTATACAGTATATAGCGAGGGTGTCCACGTCCGAGGGATAAAATGCATCGTCGAAAATCCATAACTACATATTATATTATATTATGTTATATACTATATAGATAAAATGTATAAGGAGAGTAAGTTTTCGTTAGGTTTTATTTGCCGATAACTTGAAGAAATGAGAACAACAAAAACAAAAAACGAAAGAAAAAAAAACAAAGAAAACCCCGTCAAAAAACCCCCCCACCCCCATCGTACAATTACGGTATATAAACGTGTGCTTGTGAAAGAGTGTCAAAATGTTCGCCGAAAAACTCCCGGAGACCCTGGATACTTTGTCTATACCGAAATAAAGCATTTCAACAAATTGGTGTTTTATTTGGAAACGAAAAAAAAAACGAAATACAAAGAAAAAAGGAAAAAAACCATCGATAAAAAGTCAATTCGATATCAAATCCCTTGGTTATCGTAACGTTGGGGTGAAAGAAGAGAAAGAAAAACCCGGAAACAAGAAAAATTGATAAGATTATACGTAATATATATTTTTGATATAATTATTAAATTCTCTTCATCGCAAGGCGGCCCCTTCGACAGAAAAGCTCTTCGTACAAAGGGACTTTGACGGTGAAAAAGAGAGAGAAATAAAAGAACAAAAAAAAAACAATTTCAATGGGTTATTTTCAAAAAGCTGAGCTTTTTTCTTTGTTAACGATTCTTAATTCGATGCTAATTGCTATTTGATTACACACGTTAATTGCCAAATTACGCGTCAGCACTCGGGAAAAGTGAAAAGCCGAAAAAAAAGAGAGAGAGAGAGAGAAGGAAAGAGAGAAAAAGAAAAGAGGAGACGTAAAATAAAGAGATAAAAAGCTCAACGGTAGGTACTAACGACCCATTGACAGAGTCCTCACTTACACTCGCTACATAATTTACCGATTTCATTCCTCGTTCATCACTTCTACAGCCGGAATTCATTCGGAGGATTTTTTTTATCTTATTTTTTTTTTTTTCTTCATTTTCTTCACGGTTTATGTACGTTATCAACTGTGTACCAGCAAGAAGAGCAAAAAAAAAGAGAAAAAAGAAAGAAAGGTAAGTATACTGAATCAAGATGACACTAGCCGCTCTGGGGAGATTACAAGAGCTTTCTCACACGCGTGCAGACATCAGAGACGAATTAAGCAAGGCGACAGTGCGGAGATTTCATCAATCACTTCACTCTTATATTATATATATATGTATGATATACCAGGGGTGGCTAGCAGGTTCTGAACCGCGACTTCTTACCCGGAGATTTCTGTTTTTTTCTCTTTTTTATTCCATTTCAAATTACGGAAGAAATTACTCATCTTAGGAGCGGCGAGTCAAACTTTGGAAGTGATAATTGGGGGCGGGTTGAGGATCGGAATTTTAAAAGTACCAAACGGTTAAAATTCCGAATTCGAATAATACCGACTCACGGTTTTTAGAAAGGGTATTTTCCCGAAAGTCTAGATAGCCGATTTCAAAAATTTTGACACGAAGAACCGTAAAGGTTCGAAATTTCGAAAGCTTCGAGACTCGAAATTCGCACATGTATTCATTCAGTATTTAATAACTCGGGCTGCATTGATCGTATCGAGACGAATGAGTGATCAAATTAATCGTCTTGAGATGAACTTTTTGGAAAAAAAATTTCAAAATAATATCAACCATTTATGACATCGAAATTATCGATTGAACTCGGGGGCCTGGACTTTTGGAGTCTTAAGCTGTCCGCATTCCGACCTTTCGGAATTTTTATGTTCCGAACTTTAACCTATTTGAAAATTCGATATCGTCTTAAGCGAATTTACTTTACTTTGAAAATTTGAAACTTCAAACCAGCCCCTGATAATTAACTAACTATTTAAAGAAAGACACACGGCAGCCGCTTTTTAATTCGGTCTAAAACCATGCCAGCCAGAATTTTGTTCCTAAATATTTCTCTGGCTTTTGAAAAATGAACAAATTTCCCGATTCGATGGAAATTTAATCACAGACACTGGATAAATTGTCCCTTGACGAAGATGCCTCGTATCTGGCCACTCCGATCCGTCACACGCTTGTCTAATTCCTTCTAGTTTTTCGTCGCGATTTTTTCACAAGCCGGAACTAATCGTTTCTTAACTAATTGCCGGGATTCAATGGCGCTTAAAAAATCTATAAAAAATGAAAAAGACAATATGATGTTATTAATAACGTAATTAGGATTCGAACTCGGTTCTTTTTATTGTTAACTTCAAACCAGTATTTTTTAATTTGAATTTTTTTTTTGGATTTGGTTGATTTTTCCGCCAGGAATCTCCAAGTGAAAATCCTAAATCCACGAATTTAGATCTCGTGTAAATAGCGTCGAACGAGGCAACAGGTGCGTGACCAAAGGATAATCCGTTGATCCTGTAAAATCGTCGAACTAATATACGATTCGCGTAAAGAAACAACGTCATAGTGATACGTCCGTCATTCTTTACCACTTCCAGTCTCGTTTGTACCTCATCCGTTATCCGTATTCCCACCCTCATTTTTCTCACATCACTCAATTAATCCCTCGGCGTTTCTTCCGGCTAGACATTTAATTTACAAAAATTAAGTTATCCCCCGTCCGAGCCGTGATTCATCTCGTTGTCTGGTCCGAGTGAGTGACTCCTACAGAGCTAAATCAAATCTCGACGTGAATGAGATGAAATTACGTATTATACTTTATATGAGCCCCCGCTGGACGTATTGTCTACATATCTGTTGTACCAGGGAGATATGATTTATTCGTGGGAAAATTGTAGCCGTAGAGGATGGCACATGATATAAGAGATACCTCGTGACTTATAACGACGTTTCGTTCCGCTGGCTTCTTATCTCGCGAGTTTACGTCCGTGCTAAAAAAAAAAACGAACGAAAATAACGAAAAAGAAATAAAGAACAGATAGATAGAGAGAGAGGGAGGGAGAGAGGGAGAGTCTTATACTCAACCCTTGGGAGGGTGTAAAAAATCTGTATCCACCTCGAGTAATTTACTTACCGAACGTAAAATTTATCCGCCGAAGAGGGGACTCGCTGCGATAGAAAGTATCTTGCAGGAAATTAAAAACGGAGCGTGAAAATTTCGAGCGAGGTACGAGGTGTCAATTTTTTATTTCTCACCTTTTTTCTCTTTCGAAGTAGGTAAACGCATTAAATAGGGGCAGGATTGATTGTTCTGAAAATTAAAATGAATCGCATCCAAGGTAATCAATTTCGAAGCACGTTGAACAAGAAGAGAACAAGTAATGGTCCAAAATCTTTGAACGCGTATCACAGTCTTCGGAAATTTTTGTTCATACATTTTTTTTTTTTTTTCTGGATGCGAGCCTTGTGCAAGAGACATTTCGCGTTCGGGTTGGAAGTAACTCGGAGTGGCAATAAAGAGTTCCTTTTTTTTTTATTTCAACTGCAGGGTTCGGAAAATAAAATAATTTCTGATGGATCGCGCATCTGACTTGAGTGACGTATGTTTTGCCAATTAATACTTCATAAATCACCCGAATCGAAATTGTTATTATGAGAGAGAAAGAGAGAGACGCGGGTGAGAAATGAGTTTCCGAAAAAAAATTTAATAAAATGGAGCTAATGTATTATTATTATTATTATTATTGTTCTTATTGCTTTTGGAATTTCTCTGTACGAGCATTGTTAGATCGCGTGTTAACATCCCGTCGTAATTTGACAAATTGCTAATTTAGAAAAGTCGAATTTAAACTCCTCGAAATACTCGGGTGGCTACATAGAACTTGGTAAGTAATTTAGAAGTTGGAGAAGAGCCAAGCCCTCACCACCACGATGATAAATAATTATTTACACACAACTAAGACGTAACTAAGTATATAACGAGGAAATCTCTCTCTAATTACAACGTTTCTTGGTCCTCCTTTTGTCACGCCCGAGTCAGCTGTACGGAAAAGCCAACCGCATATATCAAAAGAAATTCTTATTCTCTCGAATAAACCTTGACTTAAAGCCTGAGAGAGCTTTTCGCGCCATCACCGATTCGCGAAAGACATTAAACGGAATGCTAAATTTTACGATCAAAAATCGTCTGTCTTCCTCTTAGTATATTAATTATTATTTATACGTAAATATCTGGTTTCGATCGATTTAATCTGCAGCTCGACTATATTCTATTTTCGTACAAAATTCTTGACACCATGAATATTTCGCAGAATAAGCCTCTTTGCAAAAACCACAGCATAAAATCTGGGCTGAGACGACGTCTTGAGGGTATTGGGCCTGGGATCTTAACTTCCTTTATTTTCCAGCACGCCTTACACAAAACCCACTTACGGAAAGCTAACGGCTGCCATTCAACAAATTCTGCTACCTCTGCCTCGGCAGATTCCTTTATATACTTATGTAGACTCTAGACGTACTTTAGGCTGTGTAGAAAATACCCTTTAAAGGTGATATAAGATCGGGATGGAATCGATGGCTGCTTTTTTCCAATAAATTTTCTTTTCTTCTTCGAAATCTCTTCTACATTCTTCCTTTCTCTTACCTCTACATCCAATTTTGATTCATCCATACATTCTAATTGATGTATTAATTAAGAGAGAAAATGTGAACCGCGAAAATTTGCTTATAGACGGGATAATGAAATTTCCTAAATTCTTGAAAATATTAAATTCGGGTCCACCGCCAAAACTTTCTCACTTATCTGGGGTGGGTATTAGATTATTAGAATATGATCATAGTTCATAGAATTTGATTATATTTTGTGGATATATAGTGACTCGAATTAATTTAGTTTGCATTAATTAACTCATTGATATTTTACAGTAATAATTCAATCAACGGTGCCACTCTGCAGCCCTTAAATATAGAAGTTGAACGTGAAATATACACGCGAACCTACCTAATTAGGATCAAAGCAGAGCAAACTCAATATTCGTTTCCCGACGCCCTATGAAATTAGATTTGCTTGATAGCTGAATACTTTTTCATCAGATTTGGTTACACCTTTCAAAATAACAGCTCCAGGTTACTCCGAATATACAATAGATCATAAATATCATTTTATGAATAAACACGAATGTACCTAATAATCTGGAGAATAAAAATCGCAGAATCTCGTGTGAAATTGAAAGAAAAAAAAAAAACGAATGCTGAAATTTAGCTGAAATTCGGATATAAAAGAAAACCTTAGGTCTACAGAGATTATTTTACTACTTCTGTTCATATGGGCGAACTTGACACGTATAGGTATACGTATACGTGGAACGGTCTTAACGTGACGGAGACGGCAAGAAGAAACCAATAATAAGGAATCAACGTCAAGCTCAGGGTCTCTCGAAGCAGTCCGATATTTTCTAAGTAAGATCTTTTCTCGCTTTCGCACTTTATTTGACATATGATTCAGCGAATGCCAGTTAGAAGCTCTGAACTTTGATATCAACTTGTCTTATTGACTTGGATCGACTTTCAATAGCTGAAGACTAACAAGCTGCTTTCTTTCACATAAAAAGACTCGCGATTCACGTCAAAAAGATCAGATACAGAAATACAAAGCCATTCCTGATAAATTTTTGCAGTAAATTTAACAAATCTAATTTTTTATCGAATAAAAAAAACAGCAAAATTTCCAAATTTCCAAAAGCTCCAATTTTTGAAACAGTAGATTTCTTGTAGCTAACAAAATGCAATGTAATAATAATTAAGAAGTTCGGTGTTACGAGAGATTCGTACCGATTTCCGCCTTCTTGGTGGCCAAAAATACGGTTTATTGAATCGTCAGTGACGGCGCCACAGCCCCGATCAATTGGTGGCTCCGTTTTACAGGATATTCAGGAACCAGACTTACAATAAGAGCAAAGAAGTTGCATGTAATACGGCGCGATTGCCCGCGATCATTTAAAACTCCGTAGATACGATACGTGCAAAGAGAATCTAAAACGTGAAACGGTTGCTAAAATCAAAAGAGTACAATTTTTATTTTATTTTTCGTTTTCTAATCGACGGATGTTTGAATAATTTTACGGAATTACAGACGACTCTGTTTATTCTCAGCCCATATATTCACGAATTGGGTAGATTACACAAAAAAATAGACAAGTACATGTAAAGAGTATAAAAATTGTCATACTTCGAATGACACAGAAAAGAAAAAAAAAGCGATAAAGAACGAGGTATATTTTAATCAGTCAATCCGCATTCTTTATTAACATCTCGAGGTCTCAAATGTTTCGTTGAAATTCTGAAATCCTTGAGTGAACAGGGCTGCGAACACCCCGGGATTTGTAACTCCTCGAATTTCTCATAGTTTTTGTAGAACACCTGATAAAAACAAAAAAACGAATCGTTTGAATCGAATACTCGGCTTTTACAGATCGTCAAATTCTTACCTTCACGAAATGCTTGGAACTTTTAGTGTCTTGGTGCATCTCGAGCATAATACAGCTACAGAAGCCCGGTATATGAGGCTCGAATATATTCAAAGCACTCAAAAGACCGGCGATATTTGTCTCGTGGCCAACATAAAGGATCATTTTTGCAAAGTCCTTGCCTTTCGCCACGTTTTCCATATTGTTAAGCAACTCACGAATCCACTGACCTAAGGTGCAAGAGAAATTCTGCTGATTTGAGACATCAAACTAAATTCCAATCAGAAATAAATGGATTATAATTTTTTTTTTTCTTTTTTTCTTAATTTAAAGTGAAAAATGAAAATCTTGAGCTCACCTCCGTTGATTCTCTTCAACTTGTTATTGTAGCTTTGGAGAATATATTCATTTGCAGCAGTCTTCTCGCACAGTTCAGAGGGGTAAATCTTCGATGTCCAACTGGGTAGAGGCAGGCCAAGTGATTCCTGAAATTTCATTTAACCTTGCATAGATGTAAACGACGTTAATAATTAATTTTATTCATTACCTGAGCCATTAACGTGTGCTGTAGAATAAAGGCGTGATATTTTGTCGCCTCAACACCCATATTTTCGCTCAGATATTTCTGGAAAGATGTCCATTCTTCGTCATCCTTCAACCGTCTCATGGATCTTTGAACTCGAGCCATTTCCGGCCTGAAAATAACCCAGAATTAAAAAAAAAATAAACAATTGCATAATATAAATTTTAAAAAATCGATAGACTTTTGAAACAGCGAAAATATTTTCTACTCTGATTCTTGTGATACTTGAGAACGAAAAATTCTTTCTATCTCTCTGTGAATTTGAATTAAAAAAAAAAAAGATTCAGTCCTCTAATCTGTGATCGGAATCGAATTGTCTGGCATCTGTTTAGGAGAATGCACGCTGCGTCTCGTGGCGTTGTTTACGATGGGGGACAAGGCTGAGGTTACCAGATGTGAAGGGTCCCCGGTTTGAGATTTCGGATGAAAAAGGGTCGCCATATGGCTAGATGAAAACTACTATTTTCAATCTCTATTGTACAGAAATATTCACGACAAGAGAAATATCTGCGAAACAAAAACTTGTGTCGGAATTGAAATTCTGTCTTAAAAATTGAAATACCAAAAAATCGGGAATACCCCTACACAACTGAAAAATTAATTTCATTGTCAATTGGTTTTTTCTGTGAAGCAATTCCGCATTATTTTATAAATCATTGTTCGTATTACTTGACAGTTGGGCAGATGTAGGTCCCCAAGAAGAGGGAATCCCTGCGCATTTCCTCGTGATGAATCGGTATCGATCCGCTATTCGGAAATAGAGCTTCGTGTATAGATTTAGCTGTCTTTTTGCAACGGTCAACATCCGAGGTCCGTATCCTGAACAAGGTACTCGAATAGTCCGAAGGCATTTGCAACGCAGGGAAATATCTGTCACGGATGAACTGCCCCAAAGCGAAAGATCGGTTCCGACCTACCTGCGAACAAACGTATACACAGAATGTAAAAACGAACGGAAAAAATCTGCGGAACTTATCGCGTTCGAGGCGAGAGACTCACCTCCGTCAATCCGCCGAATCCTATAGGCGCGTATTCTTCATTAACGTAAGGATCCGCGGGGTACCATTTTTGGTAACCATCGACAGGCGTGCGGTCGCCATGTCTGCACAACTAAAATTGGAAATAAGTGAGTAAAGTTATGGAAATTTTGAAGCGGGGTACGGCACTTACCACCTGGACTAGTTTGAGCTTCGAACAATTGATCATTTGCGGTAAAATGAATGATAAGAATATTAGAATCGGTCGGAAAATCATTGACGCGATCACGAATAAGCGGTTACCGGAAAACAGCCATAGCTGGCTTTCCGAACCGAACCGCGCAACTGTTACCTCCCAAATGGCTAGCAGCTGAGATAGAAATTTATTTTCGTATTCGTTCGGGTGCGCTGCAGTCCTATTGCCTTCCCCAATGCAGTGCGTTTCTCCAGACTGTTCTATGTCATAATAGTGAGCCCTGCGTCTGCGAGGTACAACCACAAAGAAAGTTTTCAGGAACAAAACCGTTAGCTATGCTATATCGGGTAGTAAACCGGTTTTTCTGAGCCTATACGATAGAAAAATAATAGACGCAGGACCTAACGAGTTTCGTGGAGGCAAAAGAGTGGGATTTCATTTTCAAGGGTGAAAAAGAACGATCTCGATTCAACGCGACCGTCGCCGGTCTTTGGAATCGCGAATCGCACCTCGAAGCCACCCTTAAGAAACTGCAGCGACGTAATTGCGTCTAGAAATACGTCTTCTAGTAGCATCTCGAGAAACTTGTAGATTCTCGAGGCAGCTGCCGGCGACAATCATTATCATATGTCACGAAAGAGACGTCGGTATGTGTGGAAGGGTTTGGCCCCAAAGTCGGACTATGAGACTATAGATGGAAGATAATTTGTATTCTTATTCCGAAAGATATAACAATGATTCGTTAGTAATACGGATTTCAACTGACGTTGGTAAACGTAGGTAAATACTTGAAATAAAGCGATAAAACGTGTGGATGGAAAAAATTGTGAGTCTGTTTACAGCTAGCTGCACCTTGAACAGCCGTTCGTATCGTTGATCGATCGGACTCGACAGTATGCTTCAGTTCTTTTCTTCTCTTTATATTTTTCTATTTCAACACTATCTCGTGATCCAACGTCTCGAGGCAAGTATTCGTTAAATAAAATTTACCTAAGATAATTTCATGACTACGTGGTCCAGCGAGTGGAGGATGATCTATTATACCGTTTATGGAAAGTATGCTAACCCTAGACGGGGTGATTTGTTTTTTATTTTACCCTCTGTTGGGTAACTGGGGCCCCTATGTCCCCCGACCGTTTCCTGATCCCTCGATACTTTCCATCTGCAATGAAAAGACTTTGCTATGCCCGAATCTTCCCGTTTTTGAATGAAGAAGGGAAGCGTGTGCGTTGAAGGATATTTAGGCGAAGTGAAATGAATGAAAAACTTTTTTAAACTGAAAAAAAAATCGCGAAAACAAGCCAAAGCTTGAATTTTACTTGGGGCACATTCCTACCCCAGTAACTTCTCCGTCTATGAATCAAAATCAGGAAAAACTGCGTCAAACACAAAAGCGGAAGGATTTTTCTATATTGCTAAAGTGTCAACGGTTTCACCAAATTTCATATTTCACTTTCAGTTTCGCGAAAAACAGTCTTCACTGAATTTTTCTTCGACGTTTTGCGGAAGCCATTTCCTGGCTACACTCTTTATCTCCAATTTAAGACCAGGGTCAATAGAAACGCATAAATAATTACTGATAAAAATTAATCATGCATTCTCTCTTTCTGATTACGCATTGCCCTCAGATATACAAAAAGTTCAAGTCTTTTTACAGCAAGCTCTGTCTGCTTCTTATCATTCTTCGATAAAACTTGGTACACGCATTACTGCTTTGGTTCCTCGTTTCTCTCTAAAGTTTTCTTTGGTAAGACTATCTCATATCTTTCGTCAAGTATTTATTAACATTGTCTATGAAGTGTATCGTGTAATTGTGCTGAAAATGAGTATAAAGTAAGAAAACCGAAAGATCTTTTAGACCAGGAAAGTACATGAGGAAATTATAATTCTCAATAATAGATGTTCGATTTCTACACTTTGTTCAACACAAATAGTTTAGAGTTCTACATCCCGTTATTGTCTATGATTTTATTTTAAATATTTGTGATTCACTTTTTATAGATCCAAGTCCAAAAAAAAAAACGGATCACGCAAAGCATTAAAGTCTCAATTTTTGATCAGGTTCTTCCGTACACGAAGACTTCGTCCTAGAAATCTTATCTATACCGAAACTATAATTACCTCGACGGAATAACAATACGAATTCGTAATAACAAAGTCCCTGCAAACAGCTCCTAATGCATGAGTGTATTATGTATCAATTTATTTACTCTATTGTGTTTCGTTTAATACGATAAATTCGAAGAGTAAGTACTAGTGAATCCCCGGCCAGCTACCATCGTGGCCTCTTCTTATATTACACGACTTCGAAGCTGTACTTCAGATTGTCTTCGAACCATGCGTGAAATAATTATTCTCGATGCAATTCTGATTGCCGTATCATTTCTGGCCTTCGTTCGAGCGGAACTAACGGTGACCCAGGTGCAAGTGGTGAGTAGAGATCACTTTCCATAACGAAACATGATTAAGCCTGTGAATTTCATTTCGATCAATCGAACTCGTGATCAACGAATACTTTCGATCATTATTTCAATCTTGTTTCTCGTTCCAGGTGTTCAGACATGGCGAAAGAACGCCACGTCTCTGCGAGATTTACCCCAACGATATTCATAATGTGTCCAGATACGAGCCGTGGGGTCTTGGCCAGTTGACGAAAGTGAGTTACAACCATGTGCCGAATCACTTGTGTTTGTTATAAGTTGAACCAAAGCCTGACCAAGTTCTTGATTCATTCACTTCATTCATATTTTCACAAAAAACTGAGGGATGAATAACATGAAGGTACTGGGTGGATATAGATAGATAATTCCTCGCTGAAGATATAAATGTTACAAGATTAATTCGAATTTCAAGATGGGGAAGATCCGCGAGTACAAAATCGGACAGGTACTGAAAACGAGGTACCAGAAGCTACTGGGCGGGCATTATCTTCCTGATGCTGTATACGCCGTTAGCACAGACTACGATCGCACGAAGATGTCTCTTCAGCTCGTACTGGCCGGACTTTTTCCTCCTTCGGAAGAACAGACGTGGAACTCCGAGTTACCCTGGATCCCGATTCCTATTCACTACGTACCTTCGCGACTCGACATCGTAATGACAGCATATCACTGTCCAGAGTCAGTATATCTCCGTATCCTCTGATTTTCACCCAAATATCAACGACCCTAGTTGCCCTCGATTGGGAGAAAATTTAATTTCAACTTACGGGATAATACATACGATCTAGTACTCCCCAAAAAGTGAAACGTTGAAGTTAGCCTATCTTATAATAAGCGGGATACCGTGCGGTCGATTGATTTCACACCAACATTCCATATTTAGGTTTAATGACGCGATGTCGCAGGTATTGCAGCTCACAGAAGTTCAAGAAAAAATCGCAGTGCATAAGGATCTGTTCGAATTTCTCACGGTCAAGACTGGTCTAAACATCACCCTACCGGCACAAGCCTTCGATATTTACAATCTACTAGTTGCTCAGGTGAGATAATGACTGGCGTTTGTAGACGTTGAAAATTGAAAGCGTGATATAAAATACTGATGTTCTTCGACGTATGTGCTACGATTACGGATTCTTTTTATTCGTAGAAAGCAATGAACCTAACGTTGCCGGAATGGCGCACGAAAGCGGTTTTTGACCAGTTGAGTAAAATCGCCACTCT
Source organism: Tenthredo distinguenda (assembly GCA_947538915.1). Classification (NCBI taxonomy): domain Eukaryota; kingdom Metazoa; phylum Arthropoda; class Insecta; order Hymenoptera; family Tenthredinidae; genus Tenthredo; species Tenthredo distinguenda. The sequence continues at coordinate 17,878,181 of OX384536.1, read as the reverse complement.
CCATTTCGAAATATTCTCCTATACGACGAGAATTAAAAGATTGCATGGCGGACAAATGCTGAGAAAGATCATCGAGAATATGCACCTGAATAGATCGCAGGAGAATCCTCGAAAGATTTACTTGTACAGTGGCCACGATTTAAACATTGCAACTTTTTTACGAGCTCAAGGAATTATCGAACCCAAAATACCACCCTACGGCGCAGCAGTGATGTTCGAGAAGCTTCAGGACATCGACGGTAACCTTTTTGTCCGGGTACATCATTTTTCTTTAACAAATTGTACAAAAGCTCTTCTTTTCTGACTCTTTGCTCTTAATTTATTTTTTATAAATATTTTCATCCTCTTGGGTTTGATATTCTTTGAAAACAAAGTTAATTTAAATTCCGCCTCATTCTTCCCCGATCTTGCATCTCATCTCATACCCTATTCCACAAACTTTGTCTTTCTGTCCATAACATATGCATATCCAATCCAATTTCGTTTTTCTTCAGCTAGTACTGTGGACCGGCGTGACCGAACAGCTAATTACACTCCGGGTACCTGGCTGCGAAGAAATCTGCCCAGTTGAAAAATATTTGCAGCTAACTCGCGAAGTAATCCCGTCCGATGAAGAAACAGAGTGTCTCTGGAGGCACCTGAGTGCTCGCGAACTTCGGAATATATTTGACGAGACTATCAACTACAACTAATCGAGTAAATTAACTCTTGAAATCGCCGATGCGCTCAGTTTCCATGGGTATATATTATTATCAAAAATAATTTCACAATTTTGTCTCTCGATACCAAATAATTCTCGGATTCGCCATTCCACTCTTTGTAAATTTATAGTGCAGCGGCATTTCATTGCGAATGAATCGAATCAATAATTTTGTCAGATGAGAAATAAAGTCAATTGATTTACACCCCGTAGATTTTTTACGGTTCATTTATCAGTCCTGAGTTTTAATAATAAGTTGCGGAAATCATCGTTGCTCATCGTCAAGATGAACTGAGAAGGCTTCAGACGTTAATTAATTTCGGGGAGCGCTTATTGTTTACCTCTCTGATACCAGCTAGTGCGCTAATCGCAACTAACCAATCTGTTCATGCAGGGAGATGATAGTTTTAAAATGAGACCACAGTCCTAGCAAAGATTAACTTTATCTAGACTCAACCACTCGCCGATATGGCAGCACAAATACTTGAGTTGGAAACGGGGAATTCCCAAGTGCATACATTTTTCAATGGGTGCTATGTGCGTTTTAATCGGCAAGCAAAACCAATCGTCGAGCCTAACGACTAATTAGGCAACGACACGTGGCTTATAGTGACAGGGTGGAATTTTTCCTCCGTACGCAAATACAGGGGAATAGGATTCAATGATTGTCATTAATGAATAAATATACTATATATTACATGAACTAGCGGCAAAACAGATAAGAATTTAGTATGTCTCGGATACAAGGCACACCGAGGAGCTTGTCGTGTCGACACCACGCAACGCTGTCAATTGAGATGTGTAGTATTTAAGAAATGTTGAACCGCGATAACCCCGATAACCGAGAAAACATATAAACGATGTGCTTCTCTATTTGAGAACAGACAAATTTCAGCCATTCAACTGCTATCTGCTACTTTCAATTGACTCCGGATTTTCACCTTATTAACTTGTCTCTCAACGATGCGTGGACTCACTATTTTTCAAGTCCTGATTGCCGTGTCTTTCCTGGCCATGGTTCGAGCGAAGTTGAAACTGACCCAAGTGCAAGTGGTGAGTAAAAACTGTACACCAGGCTTCGCAAGTTTTCGTAAAATTCAATTGGAAATATAATACCATATGGAAATGTTGAATTAGAAAATAAATGAAATCGCTGTCACTTTGAATTTAGGATATCGACACTTCTGGAAAAATTCGGAAATGACAGACAGTGAATTTTCTCAATTTAGAATCATGACATTTTTTCAAAGTCCTTGGACGATTACCTGAATGACGAAACGTGCAGTTGCTGAAAATAATTACAGGATTTTTGTTAAACTCGTCATTCGTGAATCTCTCCAATAACTATTCCCAATTCGTTTCTCGTTACAGTTATTCAGGCATGGTGAGAGAACGCCACGTCTCGGCGAGATGTACCCCAAAGACATTTATGGGCTATCGACGTACGAGCCATGGGGTCTTGGACAGTTAACAAATGTGAGTTACACCCATGTGCCAAATTATTTGTGTTTATATATCCAATTATCAGGGATTCTAACACCGAAATACTATCATTACGCAATTCAATAAATTGTACAGAAACTCGATTTAATTAGCTGTCTAATGATCTTCCTGACATAACAGCCTCCAAACACGATAAGCGAACTTAAAATTAACTAGGAATCGGATGATATTGCAGCATTTATAGTTTGCAAAAAAATCGAGAGATAAATTGCACAGACCTTTGTACTCAAAGCATCGAGATTATGTAGGTTGACAAAGCTGTACTGAAAGTTAGAAGGAAGAAGTAAAATATCATTGCTATTTGAAGGTAGGAAAAATGCGTGAGTACAAAACTGGGCAGGTACTGAGAACACGATACCAGGAGTTACTGGGCGACAATTATATTCCCAGTGCTGTCTACGGCGTTAGTACAGACGTTGATCGCACGAAGACGTCTCTTCAGCTTGTACTCGCAGGACTCTTTCCACCTTCGGAAATACAGACGTGGAACTCCGAGTTGCCCTGGATCCCGATTCCTACTCACTATGTGCCTGAGCCACTGGACATCGTAATGAAGGCGCATCTATGTCCACAGTCAGTATATCTTTACCTCTGCTAAATTTACCCAAATATTCGGGGACTCGATCGGCCTGAAGTATGAGAGAATGTCATTTTAACCATGAGTGGAATATATGTGATGTAGTACTTCCTAATTTCTCTGATAATGAAGATAGCATCTCGAAGTCGACACTTTTTACATTTATATTCCATTTCAAGGTACCAAGACGAGCTTTCGCAGATACGACAGTCTCCAGAAGTTAAAGCAAAGGTCTCAGTGTACAATGATCTCTACAAATTCCTCACCGAAAAGACTGGCCGAAATCTCACTGGACCAGGTCAAGTCTACGAAGTTTACAATCTTCTAGCTGCTCAGGTAAGACGATGCCTGACTGCTGCATAGGTTACTCTAGGAGTTGAGAAATTGGCAGCTTGTCGTAAATATACAGACATGATTTTTAACACGGCTTTCCTAATTTCTGGATCTTCTGTTTTATAGAAAGCGATGAACTTGACATTGCCGGAATGGTGCACGGATACGGTCTTTCACCAAATGGGCGAGATCACTATTCTCGAGTACCAGATAAGATCCTACACGACGAATCTGAAAAGGCTAGTCGGTGGTCAAACGGTAAGAAAATTCATCGAGAACATGCATCTCAACAGAGGGCAGGAAAATCCACGAAAGATTTACCTGTACAGCGGCCACGAAGTAACCATTGCAGCTTTCGTACGAGCTCACGGAATTTCAAAACCCGAATTACCACTTTACGGCACAGCAATAATGGTCGAAAAGCTTGTGGACACCGTTGGAAAGATTTTTGTCAGAGTATGTCATTTTTGGTTGATCAGATTCACGAAAGTTCTTTCCGTTCTCCCAAACTTTTACATCTCTTATATTATCTAATTTTAATATTAATTGACACAGCGCTACTCTTCATCTCTCTTCAACCTTTCCTGATGATACATGAACGTGATACTCTATTTCACAATTTATTCTAATCAATTTCTTCTTCAGATGATGCTGTGGACCGGCGTAACCGAAGAGCTAATCACGCTTCGGATACCTGGCTGCGAGAAAATCTGCCCGATCGAAAGATACTTGGAACTAACACGCGAAATAATCCCATCCGACGAAGAGACGAACTGTCATTGGAGGCGACTGAGTGCCCTCGAAATTCGAAATTTATTCAATCAAGAGATCAACTACGATTAAAAAGTTGAACTAATTTTCTCGACCGCCGATGTGACTGGTTCTTACGTGTACATAATGTAGATAACAGTCTCTTCTCCCCCAAAACACCTGTTATAACTTCATACACAATTTGTAGAATAATTAAACACGAAATGAAATCGGCAAGATGCAAGAGGGTCAAGGAAAGACTAATTAGTCTATAGGTATCAATAAATTTTCGATTAGGTGATCATTCGGTTCTTTATGAATTTATACTGAGACCTTCACTTCAAATCATTGAAATAGATCGTTTTTCTTCGATCCCTGATAACTCCGATCACTCGTTTATTAGTCTTGATTTTTTGCTAAAAGTTGCGCCTGTAGGATTGAATTTGTGCGGACAATCTTCGGTAGACTTTGATGCAGCCTATTTTGAAATGAGAAATCTTCACGGAACGACAACGTGTAATCAAATGACGAAAACTTCAGTAATCAAAGCGATCACGACGATACGATTACCTTTAATCAATCGACTACAGAGACGAAAAAGCATAAATACTTCAAAAGTACCACGTACTAGCGTTATGCTGTTCGGAGATCCGTGTTCTATGTAAATATGAGTTTAGAACGATAACGATAAGCATATGGTACACCCAAAATACAGAAGATAACATTCTGTTTTTCTATCTTTCTCTATTTGACTTTACGAATGGAACCAACGTCCTAGCTCCTGACGTAAGTTACATCGAATATCAGTATATAAAGAAAAAAGGACTGATAAAAGGACTGATATAAAAGAATGATCTGCCAACGATCCTCAGTTCTAAATTCATATCCTGAATAAGGAATAATATACGGCTATCCAGTAGCGAAGTTCGCCTATACCGTGTCCAGGGTATTAAATATAATCAATCCAAGACTGTTAACTACATAATACAAGATAGCGAGGTCTAAGAGTCGGATTGATATTGGTAAAAGAAGATAACTTTTGTTTCCGTGAAAGATCTTGAATTATTGATTAAGGTTCATAGTCAGCATACTTCGTACTTGGCGAACCAACATTATCATATTTGATCTCATGATTGGCAGTCATCCTGAAATTTTATAGGATTTAATGATTTACTACATCGGCGATAATACTTGCCTTCGATAATGGTTTTACCCCAAAACTCCGAGAAAGTGAGGAAATATGTATCTCTCAAAGATTAGAAAAAGAAAAAAAAATGTCTTATCGTTGATTTCGTCAAAATTTATTTTCTATTTTTTCGTTAATTTTGTGTAATTAACATTATGACAGATAACACGTATCAGAAAATAAATAATCAATAGTAGAATTTCTCTTATTCATCACATTTTACCCGATGCAACATAATGATGTGGGCATTTCATTTTTCAATCATTAAGCAAATGACCAAGGGAACGTTGTAGAATTATTATTCCCCTGAGAAGACCATGTCTTCCCACTTAGTCTATGCACATAACAACGAACCGCGATAACCCTGATAAGAAAAGCTTCAAATAAATATCAAATATACTTTAGCTGAAGAGATAGGACTATTCAGCCATCAACTCTCATCGACTCCTTACATGAAAGTTTGGAACATCAGTCTATAGCTTGTGTTCAAACGATGGGTGGAAACATTATTCTCAAAGCTGTGATTGCCATATCATTTGTGGCTAACGTTAAAGCGGAGTTAAAAGTCAAACAGGTGCACGTGGTGAGTAAAAATTATGCAGCGAGTTTCGCAAATTTTTATGTAATTCAATTGAAAGAAATACCATACCTTTACCTGAAATATCGGTATAAGGTCCGAAGTTAATAAGTTTGGAAAAAAAAACCAAATAACACTCCGCATTTGGGGGATGGAAAATTTTAGTTATTGCGAATAGTTGATTCTGTAATTCACAAATTTCTCCGATAATTACTCTCCGTTTATTTGTCGTAGTTATTCAGGCATGGTGAAAGAACGCCAGTTGAGTCGGAGATGTACCCTACAGACATTTATAATGTGTCGACATACGAGCCATGGGGTCTTGCCCAGTTGACGAATGTGAGTTACGAACATATGCTTTTACCCATCCATCCATATATGTGCAATATGCATGTATATTTACGTATCAGTAATTATGAGACTAGAATATGGATACAGAAACACAGTGAAATATGACCGATTACATTATCTATCTATTTATCCCACTCACAAAACAAGCTCCAGGCATGATAAGCCAAGTTGAAATGAACTCGAAACCGAATAGTATTACAGTATTTATACTTTCACGAAAAATCGAGAGATAAAGTATGCTAAACTCTTCGTATGGCGTACCAGGCTCGTGTAGAGAGATAAAACCGTGCTAAAATTACAATGAAATTACTGAAATATTGATTCCTATTTGAAGATCGGGAAAATGCGCGAGTACAAAGTCGGACAGTTGCTGAAAACACGGTACCAGGAACTATTGAGCCAACATTATATTCCCAGTGCTGTGTACGCCATTAGCACAGTCAATGATCGCACGAAGACGTCTCTTCAGCTTGTACTCGCAGGACTCTTTCCACCTTCGGAAATACAGACGTGGAACTCCGAGTTGCCCTGGATCCCGATTCCTACTCACTATGTGCCTGAGCCACTGGACATCGTAATGAAAGCGCATCTATGTCCACAGTCAGTATATCTTTACCTCTGCTGAATTTACCTAAATATTCAGGGACTTGAGAATGTCATTTTAACCATGGGCGGAATACATGTGATGTAGTACTTCCTAACTTCTCTGATGATGAAGAGAGCATCTTGAAGGCGACACCTTTTACATTTACATTCCATTTCAAGGTACCAAGACGAGCTTTCGCAGGTACGACAGTCTCCAGAAGTTCGAGCAAAGGTCTCAGTGCACAACGACTTCTTCAAATTTCTCACCGACAAAGCTGGACGAAATCTAACTGAGCTGGATAAAGTCTACCAAATCTACAACCTTCTAATTGCTCAGGTAAGACGATGCCTGACTGAGTTGAGAAATTAGCAGCTTGTCGTAAACATAACATGATTTTTAACACGCTTTTCCTGATTTCTGGATCTTCTGTTTTATAGAAAGCGATGAACTTGACTTTGCCGGAATGGTGCACAGATGCGGTTGTACAAGAATTGAGCGAGATCACTGTTCTCGAGTACCAGATAAGATCCTACACGACAAAGCTTAGAAGACTACTCGGTGGCCCGATGGTGAGAAGATTCATCGAGAACATGCACCTCGATGAAGCGCAGGATACTCCTCGAAAGATTTACTTGTACAGCGGCCACGAATTAAGCATTACATCTTACCTACAAGCTCACGGAATTTCCGAACCCAAATTACCACTCTACGGGACAGCAGTAATGATCGAAAAGTTCGAGGACACGGATGGAAAGATTTTTGTTAGAGTATGTAATTCTTGGTCGATCAAATTTACGAAAGATCCTTTCATGCTCTTCTTTACCCAATCTCATTCGCACGGGTTTAATATTGATTGACACATCATTGCTCTTTATTTTCCTCCAATCCTTCCTGACGTTACGTCGAATATTGTACCCTATTCCACAAGTTCTGACTTTCGGACCGCAACACACAGATATCTATATCCTATTTCGTTTTCCTTCAGTTAGTGCTGTGGACTGGTGTAACCGAACAGCTAATTACACTTCGGGTACCTGGCTGCGAAGAAATCTGCCCAATTGAAAGATATTTGCAGCTAACTCGCGACGTAATCCCGTCCGATGAAGACATGGATTGTCTCTGGAGGCACCTGAGTGCTCGCCAACTTCGGAATATATTTTATAAAGAGATAAACTACGATTTTCGATTCGATTTATCAAGTCCTTAAACAGCCAGTAAACTTGCTCATATTTTATTCATCGATTCCAGGAATCTAGGGGGATTTTATCTAAGCTATGTTATGCTCATTATTTCTCTCGTAATATCAATGCTCTGCGTTGCAAATACAGAGAATAAATAAACCAACATTTTTTTCTGGCAAATAAAACTGTCAAATCTCTTATCAAATTTCTTAAACGACTCATATGAAACGTAGAATGGAGTTTAATGCGTTAATTCATTGAGCGTGCAAATCCTTCTTGGGAATTGTCTACTTGACCGTTTCATAGATTTTTATCATCTAACGATAGATCGTACAAAGAATTGAATATTGAAGCCTAGAAAACTGGGAATCGTTGAAACGACAACCTTGGTCACATGTTGATAGTATTTTATCTGGTATCGTCTGCTTCGCTGGAAGTAAAGGCCATGAAATAAACAGAAGGTAATTGTATAGCCCAGAATCGTGTTGTTAAAGCTAAAAATAGTTTGTGACAAGCATCTGGAAAGCCTGCGAAAATATGGAAAGTAAATTTCATCCGGACAGGCGGCACGGAAGCAAGTGATTTTCTATAAGTAATTGCGAAAATGAATTCAAAAATACACATCCTCTCCATATATTGAGAAACTGAGAGCGTGGCCATGTGATACCCTTATCAATACTTCTATCTTGTATGATTTGTCTGTTCAATACTTACTGCGATCCTTCTCGTCGATTTTCAAGATCTGATGTTAGAAGACATGGGCTTTCAAACGCACCTGGTTTCGTAGCCCCATCAAAAACGACTTTCTCGATTATGAATAATGGGACGATACTTATATAGTGGCTTATTGTCAAAAAGAATACGTAAGTGGCTGATTTTTGCCACAAGTTCCATAATTACTTTCAAATTTATTACAGTGAAGTAAATCATTCGGGACCAATTCACAAATGGTCCGAATTAGAAGATAGCGGGTGAGCTATAACATAAGCAGTCGAGCTGACAGCACCGATGTAAAACGGAATTCTGAAATATGTGACAGGTCAGAATGCACCACAAATAAAGTAGGAGAAGACTGCAATCACGAAATATTGTTCAACGTTTTACATCTATAAACGTCATATTAAGTTTTCTGCATGCCGTACTGTTTTACGGGTTTCTCTGCAACAAAAATCAAGCTTGCAGGCCAAGGCTACAATCATTTTGTCTGTTTTTGGACATAGCTTCGAAGGACGAAGCTCGAAATAGACAAAAATTCAGCTAATCCAGAAAGAAGTACAATAATTTTGGAATAAGAATCAGATGTGGTTCTCCGAACTATTGTGTATAGAAAGAAAAATAAATTTCAACTCACAATTTAGAATAATTGTATGCATTCACTCATAAAATAATACGCAGGTGTATACAATATGACATAACTTGGGATAGTGCCGTACGATAAGTGTAGCGGAAGTATACTGACTGGAAGATAGACAAGTTACATAACCATTCCGCAACTACACTTTTTCATTATTTTTCTATTATTATATGTATACGTAAATTGATCTAAAAAAATGACAATTTTTGTACGACCACCCCAGAGCGTTAAAGCGCGATCTTTTTCCGTAACGCGTCCAAGAAGCTGCTCGATGTCACTTGCGACGAGGTGCTAGCCTTCACACAAATTAGATCAGAATCTGATGGCGTGACTGGTCTCATCAATTCCAGGAACGTATCCAAGGGACACAGCTCTGCGCATCCTGGTATCTTCTTCGTTACTACTTCGGCCGGGATTCCAGTGTAATAAAGTACCTGAAGAGTTACAGACATTTGGATATTATCGGTCCTGAATATAGAACGTATTCACGAGAGCGTTTCGAGAAATGCAAATTTGAGATGTCTGATCATTCATTCTTAGTAGCCGGGTCAGTAAATTGTTCGGTAAATTTTCATATTCTACAATTGACCGTGTACACGTAACCGCCGGAAGCTCACCTTGACAAAGAACTGGTCCTTCGACTGCCAAAGTTCGATCATAATCGCACTGGTATATTCGGGTACGTGGGGCTCGTATACCCCAAGTGCCATCAGCAAAGAACCGATATTCGTCTCGTGGCCACTGTAGAGATACGCGCGTCTTCCTGCCGGAAGCGTTCCGCTTCTATAAGCTGTCAGGTCTTCGGAAATCTTGCGCACGAACATACCTGTTGAGGATGAGATAGTGAAGACTAAATGATTTCTAATTGGCAACCTTCAGCAAGATTGTAAAACTTGTTGTACCGAAAAGATTGCAGCGCGAGATGCGACGGCATTAATAACCACGGATTTACTTTACGAACTGACAAATAAATTGCTGCATATACCTATACGCTCGCGAGAGCTTGCAGACAAACACAGTGATTAAAATTCATTCAGCCCATTTATCGCAAATTTTTCATCTCTCTATATGTTAGAATCAACGAAGCTGACCAGAACACTGATGAATTAAAAAAATGTCATCCTCGAGATAGGAAAGTTGTAGTATAACCAAAATAGTATGTCAAGGTATGAGAGCATGCCCCGACATCATCCCTAAAATCTTACAATATCTGCGTCAGGCAGAATGTTTTTTTGACATGACTACGGTAAACGATGTATTAAAAAGCAATCGACTTACCGCCGTTCAATCTTTTGAGATTTTCGTTGTAGGAAACGACCTCATACTGAAGACTGGCACCGCCCGGTAGTAGTCCGTCAGGATACACCTCAGCAACCCAATCCGGTAGCGTCAAATTCATTGCCCTTTCTGCTGCCAATGCATGGTACAAGTTCCACATGTCCCAAGTGGATTCGAACGAACGGCCAGTATTCGTCTCGAGATATTCCATAAGGTTGCGAAATTTGGCTAACTTTGTTTGCACCTCAGGACTTGCTTTAACGCGACTCAACTCGGCGAGGTACCTGAACGAAGGTGGTGTAAGATCAGTATTCGCTGATTGATGTGCGAATTCCAATTCACTTCCCTTCATTGTATGAATTAGAAACTTACTTAGGGCATTCTTCGGGTTCGAAGAGGATATCTTCGCTCATACGCCTGTATGACGCTGGGATCGGCTGCCAGGGCAATTCCTCGTTCCATGTTTGAAGGGGAGCCGGTGGATATAGAGCGCTCAGAACCAGCTGAAGCGACATTTTCGTTCTGTCATAATCCGTACTCCGAGCTTCAATGGCCCAAGGCTCGTAAATCGGTCCAAGAAATTTGCCATATCGTGATTTCAGCTTTTGACCTAAGCGATAAGCTCTCAACTTTCCAGCCTGCGAAAATTTAATGTCCAACGGATTCAAAAAATGTTGGGAACATCTCGCACAGCGGTATATCTACTTCCCTCGTATCGTAGCCTAGGTAATATGAGAAGCTATAAGAAATTGCGAAGCGTCTACCGCAGAAATCACGTTTCGATGATTAAATCGCAAGCAAAACAGCTATTTCAAAAAAAAAGCAATGTATCTAAACCATTGGTTACCGGCTTTGCAGAATAAGTGAAACTCCAAACAAATTTTCCGTTGATTATACCGTCCACATAATTATAATTGTGTCTTGCGAACGTTGCCTCTTAATCACTCAAATCGTAATTCCTATTTCTAGCTTAGGTATAATCTTTATGCAATAGCGCGATAAGAATTATCATTAGCAAAATCTCTTCGGCAATTATCACAGTTATGTAAAAACTCACGTTCGTCAGACCTCCTCGGCCCATTGGATAGAAGGAATAATTTAGATACGGATCATTGGGATACATTTCTGTCTCAGCAGGAGCTCGATCACCATGTCTGAAAAGCTGATGACAAATAAGAAATCATTCGGGGGTTTCGTGCTGCTACGATGATGAATCTGTTTTTATTTCATTTCATTTCATTTCTATGATACGTAAACTGGTGTTACGCTTATCGAACATTTCATGGCATTAGACATTGATCAGAAGGCTAATTAGAGTTTCAACTTACGACATTGACTAGTTTCAGTTCGGGGTCATCTTCCTGGGCCATGACAACGTAAACCAGTACGAAAACAACCGTCAGAATCGACGGATAGTTGATAATTGTGATCCATTTGTTACCCATGGTGTTCTACTCTTAATTTTATGTACGTACTACCATGAAGTATCCCTGTACCAATTGGAATCTTTGATTGGAATGGCTAAGCGATTGACTTTTGCAAGACGCTACCTCATTATTTCGAAATTTATTTTTTCAACGTATAGAAAATGAAAAAAAAATTCTCGAATTTCTGATTTGACCCGTAATTACGTAAGTAGCCAAGCTGATGAGACCGACATGAAACCAAATTTTAAAATACGCCCCAGAACTTGCTGCGAAGAATTCACACTCGAGCTGATTTCTGAATTACTAACAACGGAGTCAACACATTCATGATTACAAACACTGCGAATGCGTTCACTGACTACGCGAATAGTCAGTTTATCCGCCTCCTTTATAGGTTTTGTCTAAATACAAATCCACCAATCCGAAATATGATGCCAGAGGCTGTGTGCAAGTACAGTGGTTAAAATCAACGGACGATGTATCGCTTTTCGCAGGCGTACTTGATAAAAACAGATTATCTTAATTGCTATAGTTAGTAGTCGTTTGCATAATCGTCGTTTTGTCTATCAAACGATAGTTTTTCTACCAGTTTTAGATAATTTCTCCCAATTCACTTCAACTATTATACCAACTCTCTTTTTAACATCTACTACGATAATTCTCGTTGACCTAAACACGTCGATTATCGTTGATGCTCCGAACTTCGTGATTTTGATGTTAGAAGGCAACAGTTTCCCAAATTCACTTGCTTTCGTAGGTGCACCAAACACAAATGTTCTGTTATCAATGATAGCACGGTAATTAGGTTGTCGCTAGTGTTATCGGAAAATTGGTATCCAACTGGCTGACTTTCGTGAAAAATGTCGTCATGTTTTTAGAATTTATTGCAGCGAAGTAAAATAAGGTGAAAGACGATTCTTCGAATGCTTTTTACGGCTAGAAATTGGCATACGCATTCCGATGATTGATGAAAACACAATGTCTCACCTATTATACGATATTAGGTACTATATAAAAATCCATGCATGTAAGAATTAATGAATGATAAATGCGCTTTTCTCTGAATCGAAAAATTGATCTTTGGCTAAGGGGAAAATCGATTCGGTTGGTTTTTTAGCTCTGATATGTGTAGGGAAAGAAGAAGATGAAATTTGAAATCGCAGTTTAGTATTTTATTCTGCATAAAAAGGCGGGCAATTAAAAATACTTATGTATAGATTAGAAAATAAAATATTACACGGAATTACAATATGTTACAATTTAAAATAGTATACGATAAGGTGTAAGGGGAGAATACTGAAGGAAACATATGCAATTTGAAGAAAACGAATAGAATCGTTATCCAATATGCATATAGATATATAATTATATACATGTGTGTGTGAACGTAGGCAATAAATTATAATGCAGTAGACACGTGCTGCGATTAATGTAGATATGTTTATAAATGCAGGTATATACCAGTATGGTACATGATTAAATCTCTGACGGCTATCTGAGGTGCTTATAGAAAATTTTAACATTAAATCACGCTCGATTATATAAAAGCAGTTTCATTCTAGGTATAGCAGGAAAGTTAACAAAACCTTGACCGAAATTTATTATTCGTATCATTTGACGATTTAATTAATCGCGACTACGTTTCTCTAGTCTGAATTCGCGAGTCCGATCAACGTTTCAAAATTCCTGCTGTTTGTCTCTTACATTCTTCTTCCTCTCTTCGTCGATCTCTCTTTGTTCAAGTATATATTAGTGGACCAATTAATTCCTGAATGATTTCTTATAAACTGAATTAAAAAATCCTATACTATTCTACCGCTATAACTTGCTCGAGAATTATTTTGCTAAACGGTCAAATGATAATCGTTTGATGAACACCTCACGGCGTTAGAGCGAAACCTTTTTCCGTAATGCGTCTAACAAGCTGCTCGGTGTCACTTGCGGCGGCGTGCTATCCTTCTTCACACAAATTATCTCAGAATCTGATGGCGTGACTGGTTTCATCAATTCCAGGAACGTATCCAAGGGACACAGCTCTGCGCATCCTGGTATCTTTTTCGTTACTACTTCGGCCGGGATTCCAGTGTAATAAAGTACCTGAAGAGTTACAGAGATTTGGATATTATCGGTCCTGAATATAGAACGTATTCACGAGAGCGTCTCGAGAAGTGCAAATTTGAGATGTCTGGTCAATCATTATTAGCAGCCGGGTCAATAGATTGTTCGGTAAATTTTCATATTCTACAATTGACCGTGTACACGTAACCGCCGGAAGCTCACCTTGACAAAGTACTGGTCCTTCGACTGCCAAAGTTCGATCATTATCGCACTCGTATATTCGGGTACGTGGGGCTCGTATACCCCAAGTGCCATCAGCAAAGAACCGATATTCGTCTCGTGGCCACTGTAGAGATACGCGCGTCTTCCTGCCGGAAGCGTTCCGCTTCTGTAAGCTGTCAGGTCTTCGGAAATCTTGCGCACGAACATACCTGTTGAAGATGAGATAGTAAAGGCTAAATGATTTCTGATTGGCAACCTTCTGCAAGATTGTAAAACTTGTTGTACCTAGGAGATTGCAGAGCGAGATGCGACGGCATTAATAACCACGATTTACTTTACGAACTGACAAATAAATTGCTGCATATACCCATACGCTCGCGAGAGCTTGCAGACAAACACAGTGATTAAAATTTTCAGTCCATTTATCGCAAATTTTTCATCTCTCTGTATGTTAGAAACAACGAAGCTGACCACAAACGATCGATGTGTCTTTAAGAATTAAAAAAATGTCATCCTCGAGATAGGAAAGTTGTAGTACAACCAAAATAGTATGTCGAGGTATGAGAGCATCTCCTGACATCATCCCTAAAATCTTACAATATCTGCGTCAGGCAGAATGTTTTTTTGACATGACTATAGTAAACGATGTATTAAAAAGCAATGGACTTACCGCCGTTTAATCTTTTGAGATTTTCGTTGTAGGAAACGACCTCATACTCAAGACTGGCACCGTCCGTTAGTAGTCCATCAGGATACGTCTCAGCAACCCAATCCGGTAGCGTCAGATTCATTGCTCTTTCTGCTGTCAATATATGGTACAAGTTGTACATGTCCCAAGTGGTTTCGAACGAACTGCCAGTATTCGTCTCGAGATATTCCATCAGATCGCGAAATTTGGCTAACTTTGTTTGCACCTCGGTACTGGCTTTAACGCGACTTAACTCGGCAAGGTACCTGAACCAAGATGTTTCAAGATCAGTATTTGCTGATCGATGTGCGAATTACGATTCGCTTCCCTTCATTGTATGTATTGCAAACTTACTTTGGGCATAGTTCGGGTTCGAAGAGGATATCTTCGCTCAAACGCCTGTATGACGCTGGGATCGGCTGCCAGGGCAATTCCTCGTTCCATGTTTGAAGGGGAGCCGGTGGATATAGAGCGCTCAGAACCAGCTGAAGCGTCATTTTCGTTCTGTCATAATCCGTACTCCGAGCTTCAATGGCCCAAGGCTCGTAAATCGGTCCCAGAAATTTGCCATATCGTGATTTCAGCTCTTGACCCAAGCGATAAGCTCTCAGCTTTCCAGCCTGCGGAAATTCAATGTTCAAGGCATTCAAGAAATGTTGGAAACATCTCGCACAGCGGTATCTACTTCCCTCGTATTGTAGCCTAGGTAATATGAGAAGCTATAAGAAATTGCGAAGCGTCTACCGCAGAAATCATATTTCAAAGATTAATTCGCAAGCAGAACAGCTATTGCGAAAAAAAAATGTATCCGAACCATTGATTACCGGCTTTGCAGAATAAGTGAAGCTCCAAAAAAATTACACGTTGATTATACCGTCCACATAATTATAATTGTGCCTTACGAACGTTGCTTCTTTATTACTGGAATCGTAATTTCTATTTCTAGCTTCGGTATAATCTTCAGGCAATAGCGCGAGAAGAATGATCATTAGCAAAATCTCTTCAGCAATCATTTTGGTTGTATAAAAACTCACATTTGTCAGACCTCCTCGGCCCATTGGATAAAAGGAATAATTCAGATACGGATCATTGGGGTATACTTCCGCTCCATCAGGAGCTCGATCGCCATGTCTGAAGACCTAATCACAAATAAGAAATAATTAAAGCGTTTCATGCTGCTTCGATGCTTGATTTGATTTAATTTACATACATCTGGCGAACCGCTGTTTTAATTCGACACAATGGTTTCACGCTCACGAAACATTGATGATTGATCAGAATAGTAATTAATTCTTCTACTTACGACGTTCACTAATTTTAGTTCGGGTTCATCTTCCTGGGCAATCGCGATGGCGACAAGCACCAAAAGAGCCATCAGAACCGAGGGAAGAGTCATGGTGAGGAAGTTACTGCCCATGGTGTACTTCTGCCGGGTTTATCTATTCAATAAAACAAAACGATCTTGAATATCGGATTAGAGATTATTCGAATTAGTTGCTCCGCTGTATTCGATTTATGAGCAACTCGCAAGCCACGTAACACTGCGTTTTATAGTCGAATTATTCGTGTCTACAAATCGTTATTGGCAGACAACTTGTTGCTTGATCGGCAACTGACCGGTTTGGTTTGCTAATTATTGGCATTTCGCAGATTTAAAATGTCTGAATTATTCATTGAATTATAAATCGAATTCTCCAAACTCTAGCATTAGTATTCATGCCTAGAATAGCATATCGATTAGATCGGTATTTCGTTTCAGATCGTTCTTTTCTCTTTGTTTCTAATTATCGCAGGTGTTTTAACGATTTTTTCTATCCACGGATCAGTGATCAATCCATTCGCAACACGTGGCTTTTCGATGTATACAAGTTATGTTAATTCTGCTTGGAACGGAATTAAGCAATATACTTTTAAACACCCTCAATAAAACCAAATCACGTGCTGCACCAGCTCTAATGACCAAAACTAGAACTCATTTTCCTTGAAACTCGCTATACCGACAGATTGCATTAGTTTCTTCGAATAGCTCGTAAGTCATGCTTTTATATGCATCGTGCCGCACGCTGTTTCTGTATTCATATTTACAATCGGCAATTCAATTACTTTGACAAGTCACCAACTCTATAACGTCTCGCAACACATTTGTGCACGTGAAAATGTATGTAGAAATTATTACGCAATATTACCAGTTCTGCAGTATTTTAATTACTACGACGATAACTCGTGAGCGTGATTGTATACGTGTCTTTTCATTTTCTTTAACGGAGATAATCATGTGTGAAGAAGTCCAGCAAATATAGTAAAATCAAATACCACGTAGACACAGTATTCATTGACCAAATCACGCGCTAAAATGCGTTTACCAAGAACTGTCAGAACTGAATGCGAATTTTCTGATAATCACGATAAAATTTGTTTCCGATACGCAGGTTTAAATCGACTCTGAATTTGTTGTTACTTCATTTCGTAATTGATGATAGAAAAGTGCATGGATTATCTTGAAACGGATGCTTATGGATTATAATGGGGAGAGTGGATGGACCAGTAAATGGAAAAAATTAGTGAAAGAAGCCGAAAAGTTGAATTATGGAATAAGAAGATCCAAAAGTCTTGAAACTCTCGAATTATCTTCTGATAAACTACTCATTCATAAAAAATAAGAATTGGTCATTAACTTTACTCAAGTACAGGTCATACACTGGTGCAGTGACCTCACATATCACTCTCGAAATAACAGCTCAATATATTGCACAATGTATCGCAGTGAGATGCATGCGGTACAATCGTGCGAATTCTTTGGAAAAATGATTTTAAAAAAATTAAAAAAACTATATTAACGACGTCGATAGCAGTATCGAGTCTCACTACTACACCCAATAAAGAGATCAGCTCAAAACCAAAGCGCAATCAATTAGCTACTCGTATTTAAAAGTATGTTGCTATTCGTTTGAGAAAATTGGTGCCAAAAGAAAACGAAAAATTACTGTACGAGACAAAAGCACAAATCTTTGTCAATCTAATTGTAAAGTATATTCAAAATTGGAATTTAAAAACACACACCTTAGTGCCAATCTGAGCACACGAATGACAGGATTGACGACTGGAGTCCGCAGGTATCACCGGTACACGATGGACTTTCTCTGGCGATGGTGCGGCACAAGCTCGTGTCTTTAGGAGCGAAGAGTCCCGTGTTATAGCCGTCGTTATCAGACCCCGGACAATCGAAGACCGTTTAATAAATGCATTCGAAATCCCCACCTAGCGATACTCGATTCGTTCAATGTCCACTAGTCCATATTCACGTCTGTTTATCCTATTCCTACCCCGAACTACTCGACGCCAATTTATGCCGCCGGTTTATGGTAAAATTTCGTAAATTGTAATCATTTTGGAACATATGATGTCGGAATATGAATTTTCAATTGAAATCCCTGGAACTCGGTACTATAGAGTAGCCTCCGATTTTTAAATAGCTTGGAAAATATTACCTCTGATTCAAAGGTCAGTATACTTCACTAATGACGGGTCGACGTCCAGTTTGATAATTATGTGAGAAAGTTAACGAGAAAAAAATTACTCGGTCTATTATATCTTTTTCGGAAATAATACGATCGGTCGTCAAAATTCCTGTTATTAACGAAGAATACTTGCTGTTCTATTCCAATGCGGTAGTTCGATCCACTTGATATGTTTGCCTCTTGCCAGGTTTGACGACATTTTTGTATTTCCTATTCACAAATTTCTATTCTCGACATTTTCCTTGGAATGAATCAGCCCACAGCGTTTGGAAAACACAAAATGTAATGACGTAGATTGAATCGGTGAAAGGATTTCTAAGTACCGTGTATACAGACGAGGAAAATTCGAAGAGGAAATATCGTCGATTCACAATAGAGTTTCGCTAAATTTATAGAATAACAAGAATAACCCGAAGGCTGTTTAATGAGGTTCTCGAGATGGGAATAAGCAAGCTGAACGCATAGATATCACGGCTTTAGTCTAAACAATATGATTTTAAATAGTAAATTGCACACGTGCTCAAGGCAGGCTATTTTGCTGTAAAGTCACGTGCCAGTCGTGTGGTAATTCGTTAAATAGCGGATAGTTATTTCTCGATTGATCCTTGATTTCCGAGGAGTTGAGTAGCGATCAGGAAATCACAGCTATCTAAGAATCGTTATGCAAAAGGTAATAGCTTTTTTGAAAAACTACGCTTCCTGTGACTCAACGTAATTCGCGCAATTAAAAACTAGATAATTGATTTCAAGTCGGATTGAGATTCTGTCAATTAATTGGAATACAAGAACTCAGAGATTTTCATTCGCCTGAACCGTTTCGACTTGCTGGATTCGTACGTTGATCAACCATTACGATTTCTACCGAAACTTCAAATTCGTATCACCGTATGTTTAACAATACGATAGCGTCGAAGAGAGCATGTTTACACCACGTGTAAACCATCGTGACCGCTGAGCAGAAGAGATATACGTTTCGGGTATATTCTGCGATATATAAATATTTATCAGACAAACACGCGATTCATATAGTTTTGTATCATTTTTTCCTCCATCACGGCTCGAACCTCACGAATCAGCTTTAGTAATGAGACAGCGCGACTTTTTAGCTATGCAATCAGTAAGAAGAATGACGAAATACGAATAACTTGTAATTTGCAAGCGATATCTACAAAAAATAACTTCTTTATGCACATTTTTACGATCTCAAATCATGTGCTTACGTGTTTTACACACGTCTGTGATCATCAGGCCCGGATACGCTTTGATAATAAATAATCGTAATTACATATCTCCAAGAATTATCTCGGTTAAAAAATGCAATCTAATTAGAGATGCGATTGCTCGTGTAACAATCGCTGCTTGCATAAAAAAAAAAAAAAAAAACAGACATTGGATTTATTTTTTCGCTGTCTAGAAATCAGCATAGTGTTTTTTTTTTTGTCACAACGATTCCGTGGTTCCCCGCGATTTGTTGGCCTCTTATAGTTATACCACCAAATAAGGTTTCATTTCCTCGTACAATTCAAATGCCATGAATTAATTAATCTCGAGCTCCTAGTCGTGCGGGTATGTAGAAGAAGAGGAAAAGTAACAGTTATTCTCGCTACAAGGAAAGATAAATAACAGGTAAAATGATGACGTGTAAACTAAATCGCGATCAGTATCGACTACCAGCTGACAACGAATTTATGTTAGTCCAGTCTCTCTGGTCAGTTCATGGCCAGATCTATTAAACATGTGAGAAATAACAGGTGGCAATTAATCATATCAAGTTTTAACTAGCTACTGGGGTATAGTTATTATTTTTTACGATGAGATTACACCTTTCGTCTAGAACAAACCCAAAATAAAGATAAATGAATAATTAAATGGATAAGGTATTTTTTGCTATAAGTTATGCAGTATACCCATAACGTAAGAAACATCGACTCAAAAACAGTTTTGTTTTTAAGCTTATTATTCAACCGGCATATGTGCATGCCTGTGTAAAGACCAGAATCGTGGAAAGCATGAAAATCAGCTCCTTCGACATCCTTCAGTCTGAAAATGAACGTATTGGCCAGAAATAACCGCAGTCTAACGTAAGAACAGAATTAAACGTTACAGCTCTGTGCTAATCCCCGATAGAATCTCTGATTTGAACACCGCGTTCGTTGACCTTTTTTCCTTATCGCAATTTCGTAACAAGTCTTCAAGGCTCCTTCTTTTCCCCCATTCTCCGTCTCCTCAGTCCGTGACATTTTTTGCTCGGTCACGCGTATATTATTAGCGTATGAAAAACCGCTTTAGAGCCAAAAATAAAAATACGCACATACGTGAACCGGGACCTTTCAAATATTCAGATCCAGAATAAAATCTCGTGATATAAAAATCCGCAGAGAGTATGATACTAGTTTTATTAGGTATGCGACTGGGGATCACCCAATTTCCTCAAGTGGATATTAAACGAAAAAATCACAGCGGTTTCATCTTTCATCATCTTCTTCGTTATCCCAAAGATCTAGGGATTAATTGAAATACAATGAAGAAGGAGAAGAAAAGAGTAGATGGTTGAATGAGAGATTAACAGATTTCCCTGATTACTACCCTGCGCGGAAAAAAAAATTTAATAAACCTCATATGTATAACTCGAAACGTGACCAACGAGTATATTATCTTACGATGTTGTGTATTACGGACGTATTACGATGTTGTATAAGAATTTTGAAACGTGACGCGATCGCAATCTCATATCGCTCCACGCTCGTGTTACGTTATTAATAAGCGACTATTATTAATTATATCCATACTCATTCCGTAAAATTGGCGATAGTCAAGGCGATGAACGAACTTGCCGCGCGTCCACGTATGTCCTGCTGCATATATCACAGGCGCTAGTCTATTCCCGTGATATTCTCATGTCCTAGAAACAAACGCCATTCATATTGCAAGAGCTAAAATACGAGTCTTGTATACTAATCAGCCCGTTCACTTGATGCACATGACACCAATAACGTTGATTTGAGATTACAAATACAAGGTGCGGAATAAGAAAGATAAAAATAACTGTGACTTGTCGACATATACAGTACTCGATGCATTGATTCTGGATTGATTGGTAGAGATTTAAATTTGAAAGAAGTCGATCCTCTCAGACCTTTTTTCTCCATATAAATTTGACCTACTATTCTCTTCGGAGAGATAGGACCGATGAATTTATCAGCCACAAAGCAGATAGCTAGAGGCAGAAGTATCATACTAACGGCGATTGAAATTCGCCGCTATTCAAACCGCGACAATGTTTAGAATCCAAAGACACGATTATGACGTAAAATATAAGATATACTTCCTCGTCCACGTATCTTTCAAGAACATGAATACAACATGTGTATATTTAGATGGATTGAGGTATAAGTATCATCGATCTTTTCAGAAATTGTGGGAACATCAATGAAACTTTTACTGATTAACATTGAAAAAGTAAACGAGAACTTGAGCTTCTACACCTAGTAAATAATAGCTTCCTTTAAACGCCGTGATTTGATTGAGAACAATTCACCCCGTGGTTTACGGAGTAAAGGGTAATCGAGGTAAATAATTTTTAGCTCTTCGTCCACCTGATGGACCACCCGTTTCGTGCTCATTATAAACCCTCTATACAATGGAACATCTTCCCGAATCGGATACTTCAATTATGTCCACTGGCAGCCTGTATCCACCGGTGAGACGAAAACTGGGGATAAAGATTAATGCAGGTGAAAAAAATTTAGGAAATGAACAGTGGATCTCTGCTCTATCATCTCTGGAATGCAATCTGAGAGGTTCGGGTGGCAAGAGTCATGTTATTGGATCTTGCAGATGAGTTTGTGACGGGGAATAAATGAAAATATAATAAGCCAGACATAAGAGTCTTCAGCTTTGATGGCTTTTAGATGAAACTTCACCGTTACTCACATTAGATACGAATTTTTGAAATTGAATGATTCATTTGCGCTACTGCAGGGTTTTTTTCGTCAAGAGGCGATAGAATTGAATTTCAAGAACGGTATCCCTTGTATGAGGATCCTTGGGCGTATACCTGGGAGGATACCTCCTTATACCTGGATTATGGGGAAGCTATACGTCTCCTTTTTCTTTCCCTTTCGGTTCTATCCTTGTAGAAAATATATTCGACACAACTCCCACATACCGATTTACATTACGGCTTTCAGTTCAGTCAAAAGTGAACCTTCGTTGCTTGACGTGCTCTCAAAGTGTCTCATGTCAGTCCTTTCAGCTCGCGTTACTACAAAGAAAGATGCGCTAAGGCTAACGGTTCATAGATTTATCATTTGAAAAACAATACAGGACTAAGCCAACTTGAATCTCAATATCTCTGTTTCATTTTTGCATGACTAAAGTACACCTGTGCAGTTGGATATATTAATTACAATGCTGGGGAAAATGAACGATCAGTGCTCCCCGACCATTACCCTTCTACTGATGTCTATCGTGAACATTAATGCTAATTATAGCGAATTAAAGAACGTCCACGTGGTGAGGAAGCATAATTATTTGCTTTTCATCGTTCCGTGATTTTTTGAGTCTCTTTTTTCGTAATATTTCAACAACGATTTGTTGTTACGATGTGAAGATCGATGAGCTGGTCAGATAGTACCAGGAGATCTGTCTTTTTGACGAATTTTCGCTTCCAGATCTTCAGACATGGTGAAAGAACGCCGCTTGGAATTTCAGCAGGTGAAATGTATCCAAAAGATCCTCACTTAAACTACACCTTTTTTCCCAACGGTCACGGAGGCTTAACCAATGTAAGCAAAATTAGTCGGGAAGAATAAATTGAGACGAAGAATACAAAATTTGATATCAGTGTCGCTCGTTTAGGAAGGAAAGCTAAACATGTACACGCTCGGTACTTCCTTACGGCTACGATACAACGATTTTCTGGGGGATCTTTACTACCCCGGAGTCGCGAGGGTTCGATCAACGGGGCGCGACCGGGCGATGATGTCCGCTCAATTGGTGAACGCAGGCCTCTGGCCACCGCCAGAATCCCAACGTTGGAAAAGGATCTACCTTGGACTCCAATTCCTTACGGTATGGCTAATCCCTACAGATTAGGTCCTACGATCTTCTTACGTTTTGCTAACTCAATTCCAAAAAGTGTTGAGAATCTATTCTTGAAACTTCTTCACGTGTGTATCCAGCTGCATAGGTAGTAACACACATATAGAGCTTTGGAATACTTTGGTGGTTTCAGAATACGTAAAATCTGATATGGATAGCCTGATGATTTCCTACCAATGTCCCGCGTATAAGGCTGAGTACGAGAGGGTCTTGCATAGTGCTGAAGTACAGAAACTAATAGAACCACACCTAAAGTTCTTCGATTACCTGAGCGAACATACTGGTGAAAACATCACCTGGCCTCAACAAGTGTTTTTTCTTTATCATACGCTCAAGTCTGAGGTATACAAAAGAGCTTGCAGTCTTAGACATAATAAATTTCTTAACTTTGAATACGGTTCAATCGTTGTTGCAGGAGAACTGTAACTTGACAATTCCATCCTGGACAAAAGATTACTATCCAGACGGAGAAATGTACGACGTTACTCTATTGCAATACGATATCGCCTGCAAGG
Organism: Tenthredo distinguenda; assembly: GCA_947538915.1. Classification (NCBI taxonomy): domain Eukaryota; kingdom Metazoa; phylum Arthropoda; class Insecta; order Hymenoptera; family Tenthredinidae; genus Tenthredo; species Tenthredo distinguenda. The sequence continues at coordinate 17,854,274 of OX384536.1, read as the reverse complement.
GGGATTTACTCAAAAAGATCTACGGTGGTCCTCTTCTTCACGATATTTTGAAGGACTATGAAAAATTGATCGAGGATACTTCGACGAACAAATTGAGTCCGAAGATCACGTTGTACAGTGGTCACGACAGCAACATCGCCAGTGTGCTGAATACTCTAGGTCTGTGGACACCCCATATCCCGGACTTTAGCTCAGCGTTAATGTTCGAACTATACTTGAACAATTCGACTGACGAATTTGGCATTCAAGTAAGAAACCAATTCTTGCCACCGGATAAAATGAATTAGTATCATTGACATTATATCTGATTATATTTCGCACAGATTCTCTACTATCTCGGCAAATCTGGAAAGACGATTCCTCTTACTCTACCAGGCTGTATGCAGATATGTCCGGTCAGCAAATTCATTAACCTTCTATCGAACCTGATACCGGACGACATTGACAAAGTTTGTGGAATGTAAATGAAGTCCGTGGGAAATCGCAGCCCCTCTATATCCCTGCAGACCACTTTGTGTATTGCCCTACAAATATGGATTCTACTAGTAATTGGCGAATGAAGGACGTCCTCGGAAATGTCCAGCCTCTAGAAACTCGTCATGAAAATATCGGGCTCTGTTTCCAAGACTTTCAAACGTCTTTTTTGCGAATCTGTTACTGCCAAGCACTTTCACGAGGAATCTCATTCGTCAGCGGTTATGCGAATTCAAGGAAATGATCTGTACATTTTGCGATACTTCGTACTGTTTCCAGTAGTTTGAATCGGGACCAAGATCATAGCTTCTCTACTTCTGAGACCCGGTAACTTACGACTTTCACATCAACGGAAGACGCGTTGCAGAACTCGAGGAGTCATGATGCTTCTCGGCTGTCAGCTGGAACAATGTTCACATGATAAATATTAGCTAACTATAATTATCAATTCTAAGAACACATGTTTAGAATTGATTTTATCTAGACAACTGATGTTACATACTTTTTGATCGTTACAAAATTTCCGAACTTCAATAAAAAATAAATACTCTTCGAAGTGTGGCTGATATTTCCAGAAAATATCATTTTCTCATCATTCTGTGCTCTTCACTAATACAGCCTGTTGATTTGACGCCTGGACTATGGCTGAATTAAACGGTACCACGACTACATCGTGGCAATGCATTTTTAACGGAAGTGATACATATCATCATATTGAAATATGAGTATTTTGTCTTGATTTCTTCAGACGCTACTTAAAGTTGCAGAAGATTGTTCTTTCGAATCTCGATAATGAGTCGCTAACCGAAAAATTCGGTGGATTAACTATGAGTTTTATTATACCTGAAAAACGGTTTGGTTCTATAAATAAAGTGAATCTTATTCGACAGACCCGTTTAGAATGTGCGTTCCATAGTTCGCGCATGTGGCTCAGTCTTCTCAGCTCGCGTTGCTGAGATTAAGAAAGTTCCGGAAACCAGTTTACATATTTGTCAGTAGACAAACAATACAGAGCTGAACCAACTCGGCATCCGGCCATCTTTATCATTCCGACTACGCGTGTGGAGTTTAGTTATTTCAATGCGATGATGGGGATAAACGGTCAGTGCTTCCCTGCCATTATCCTTCTGCTGATATTTATCGCCAATGCTGAATGCGATGAATTGAAAATGGTCCACGTTGTAAGTATGGATAGTAATTATTGGCTTTTATTCATATTGTTTTGCTCTTTCAGTTTCGTATTTCAGTTTCTATGGAAAACATTTGGAACAGTTATATTTAGACACGCTTGTTCGCCACGTGGGTTGAACTCGTTTTCTATCTCTCCAAACATAACCGGAATGCAAATTATATTCCGGTATCGAAAGATCTTGAAACAACTAAATCGCCAATATTCATATAACCCTCTCATTGATCACAAATTACATCTCCTGTCTGTCGTGTGAATAATATCACACGGAAGCGTAGCCGTGGAATTATCAGAAACATTTGATAAAGAGTAGACTATAATGTATTTATGAAGTGAAGTTCAATTAGATGGTCAGAATTTTGCAGAAAATCTGTCTGCTGCACGTACGAATTTTCACTTGCAGATCTTCAGACATGGTGAAAGAACGCCGACTGGAACCGGAGCCAGTAAGAAGTATCCGAAAGATCCTTACTTAAACAAAACTTTTTTTCCCGAGGGTCGTGGAGGTTTAACCAATGTAGGTAAAAGTCACGGGGCAACGTGAATGGGGAATAAAAGTGGAAAATTTCATTGATCATACTGTCGTACTTATCAGGAAGGAAAGCTAAGCATGTACACACTCGGTACTTCCTTACGGGAACGATACAACGACTTCCTGGGAGATATTTACTACCCCGGAGTCACGAGGGTTCGATCAACGGAGCGCGGGCGGGCGATAATGTCCGCTCAACTGGTGAACGCAGGCCTCTGGCCACCGGCAGAAGCCCAACGTTGGAAAAAGGATCTGCTTTGGATTCCAATTCCTTACGGTATGGTTAATCCCCACAGTTCAAGTCCTTCGGTTTTCGTACGTTCTAATGTGACCCAGTACCAACCAGCGTTAGGAAAGAATGAAAATATCTATTCTTGACACTGCTTTAGATTCGGATAGAGCTTTGAAATAGTTTGGTGGTTTTAGAGTACGTAAAACTTGATACGGATAGCCTGATGTCTTCCTACGGATGTCCCGCGTATAAGGCTGAGTTCGAGAGGGTCTTTCATACTGAAGAAGTGCAAAAACTGATAGAACCACACCTGAAGTTCTTTGCTTACCTGAGTGAGCATACTGGCGCAAACATAACGAGGCCTCAACAAGTATTTTTTATCCAACAAATGCTCGAGGCCGAGGTATACATTTGAGGTCACCGTTTTGTACATAATGAAATGTGGTACCACTGTGAAATTCATATGAAATTTTTGTTGCAGGTGAACTATAACTTGACAATTCCGTCCTGGACGAAAGGTTACTTTCCAGACGGAGAAATGTACGACGTTACTCTATTGCAATACAATATCGCCTGCAAGGGGGATTTACTCAAAAAGATCTACGGTGGTCCTCTTCTTCACGATATTTTGAAGGACTATAAAAAATTGATCGAGGATACGACGTCGACTAAATTGAGTCCAAAGATCACGTTGTACAGTGGTCACGAAAGTAATATTGTCAGCGTGCTGAATACTCTAGGTCTGTGGACACCCCACATCCCTGACTATAGCTCAGCAATAATATTCGAACTCTACTTGAACAATTCTACCAATAAATTTGGCATTCAAGTAAGAAATCAGTTCTTGCCACCGGGTATAATGAATTAGTTTCATCAACACTGTATCTAATCATTTTTCTCACAGATTTTCTACTATCTCGGCAAATCTGGAGAGACGGTTCCTCTGACTCTATCAGGCTGCACGCAGATATGTCCGGTCAATGAATTTACCAAACTACTTTCGAACGTGATACCGGATGACATTGACAAAGTTTGCAGGGAGAGTAAATCCGTTAAAAGTCGAGGCTCCACCGTATCTTTACAGACCACGTTGTGTATTACCTTTCCAATATGGATCTTACTTAACATGAGATGAAGAAATTAGTACTTGGCGATTGATGGAAGTTTCGTGATGAAGAAAATGTTGAAAAGGATTCGAATTATTGAAGAAATGTGTTCCGTCTGCTGATAACCAGGCCTTTTGTTACTTCTCGTATGGATATTAACCAACGCACGTGGAGTAATTTATTGTTATTTTCAAAATAAGATAAATGAATGTTCACACTGTACACAAATACATAAATTGCCGCAGAATTGTCGATTGTTTTGTCTAGTCGCACGTTCGTGCATGTTACCTACATGCAATACTGATCATGGAATGCCAAAGGTCACCGTTGCATATCTTATCTATATTCTGCATTAGATATCCACCATTGAATAATATCCCGTCAAACAGCGATAATGTAAAGCGTAATCTAACGCCATTACCAAAAATATTAAACTGACAAGTTGGTGTATCCCAAATTCATATACGGAGAGACCATTTCAGTAATGGCTTCGAATTTTGGAGAAATTAACACGATTTCTCGGAAGTATAGGAAAATGTTTCAGCTATTGCAGACAAGATTAGTTCACATTCCTCAGATGCATACCATTGAAATATATTCAGAATCACTCCTCTGATGATATGGTCGTATCATCTCACAACGGATGGAGTACCAGGTATGAACGGACGAAATCATTGAATAGTACGTAACGCTTCCTTCAGTCCAAAATATAGGGATTAGAGAGCGATATTACGTATAGCAATGATTCCCAGCAAAACACAGCTTCAAACTCTATAGAGCATGTGCGTGAACTATTTCTACTCTCGCAAGGAATATTTCCTATACGCATACCTCAATCGTTACAAGCTATGTATAGCATTGTGTTATTTTTTCCTACAATTGACCACTACGAATCTGTCTCTGTCTATACGCGCGTAGTGAAAGCTGGCCTCACATGTAGTAAAGGTTCCTAATACCGGACGGCAATAGAACCGAACTCGGGCTCCAAGGTGCGTTGGTCTCACCTTGGGGCAAGTCAGAAGTACCAGTCGTATCCCGACAATCTTACGGGACATTGCTGATATTGCAGTTGCTGAAGAAGTCAGTTTGTATCTTATCATTTGACAAATAATACAAGGCTGAGCCAACTTGGCATCTAAAGATCTTTTCGTATCATTTCTGCATAACTTAAGTACCCCCGTGCAGTTTGATGAATTAATCAAAATGCTGCAGAGTGTGATGTATTGAAGATGGTCCACGTGGTAAGTATACATTTTCTTTTAGTGTTTCCAGTATTGGCCTGTATCTGCGTCACAGAATACCTATGGCACTTATAATTAGACACGCTTGTTCAGCTTATGAACTCATTCCTTCTCGTTTCAAATGATCCGAATAAAAATTTCTATTTCAGTATCAAAAACGTTGAGAATGTTGGAGGAAAAATAGTACACTAATTTTTGTCTTTCATAAGTTCCGTTCATACCTATCATGCTCATTATAACCAAGTTTACGCTCTACCTACTTTTTACCGTGTAAATATATTCTCACGCATGTTCATATATCGCTGCAGAATAGTTGATAAAGTCGCACATTCGTGCATGTGCATTCATTATTGATCACGCAAAGCTAAAGGTCGCCGTTTCACATCTTATCAATTTACCAATTTAACTATCCATCGCTAAATAGCACCCCGTCTGAGGGCGTTGTCGTAAAGCGCAAATCAAAGTAATAGCTGAAAATAAGAATACAATAAGTTATTGTATTTCAAACTCATACAATAACCAGAGGCTACAGTCGAGCGAGAAAATGCAACGATTACGTCAGCAATAAATTTCTGCATATAAATAATTTGCACGGTCTACGTCAGTCCGTTTTTTACTCTGTGAATTATATTATTATCTAAGATTTTTTCCAATCTCAATCATAGTTCACTTCTCGGCAATAGTCGATCAAAGACGACGCAACTAATAGGTACGTATCTCTATAATACGAGCAAAGCTTTCGCAATAGCGAAGAATCCAGGATAAAAGTCTTGCAGGACCACATGTCTTCCTGAAGTTCCCTCGGGAGAAGTGAGAGAACGAGAAAAACGCGGTGCTGGAGTAACATAAGTTTTAAACCTGTGCGGTTTCATACGTCGTGGTGAATCTTATTCGACAGATTTGTTCAGAACCCGCTTTGCTCGACACGCAAATGTGTCCGCTTTTCAGCACACGCTGCTGACATTGCAGTTGTTAAAAATGCCGGTTCATATCTTATCGTTCGACAAACAACACGAAGCTGAGTCAACTTGGCATCTAAAGATCTTTTCGTATAATTTCTGCATAGTTGGAGTATCCCCGTGCAGTTTAATAAATTAATCACGATGCTGGGAAAAATGAACGATCAGTGCTCCCGGGTTATTATCCTTCTGCTAATATTTATCGTAAGCATAAATGCTGCAGAATATAATGAATTGAAGATGGTCCACGTGGTGAGTAAGCATAATTATTCGCTTCTACAGATTTTCTTTCAGTGTTCTTAGTATCACGTCGTAAATTCTTCACCGAACATCTCTATCAGATGGGCATGTTCACCTTATGAGTGTAACGCATTTCTCCTCGTCTCAAATAACCAAATTAAAAATTCCATTCCAGTATCAAAAACAATGATACGACTGAAGGACACATATTTATAAGCTGTGTCAGACAATTCTAATTAACACCTGTAAATTAGTAAGTCGTACCCAAGCTGTTTGCTATATAAATGTTGTCTCTAAGAAACGTAGCGATTTAGTCATTTCAAATATTGTATAAATTATGGATTGGAAGATAGAGTGTTGAAGTTCGGTAAGCTATAGTTAGATTTTCTAGAAAATCTACCTGTTGCACGGACGAGTTTTCGCTTTCAGATCTTCAGACATGGTGAAAGATCGCCGACTGACAGCTCGAAGAATGAAATGTATCCAAAAGATCCTTACTTAAACTACACCTTTTTTCCTAACGGTTACGGAGGCTTAACCAATGTAAGTAAAGGTAATAAGGCAAAATAAATCGAGAAAAAAAATGGGAAATTTTAAATTAGTGTCGCTCGTTTAGGAAGGAAAGCTAAACATGTACACGCTCGGTACTTCCTTACGGCTACGATACAACGATTTTCTGGGGGATCTTTACTACCCCGGAGTCGCGAGGGTTCGATCAACGGGGCGCGACCGGGCGATGATGTCCGCTCAACTGGTGAACGCAGGCCTCTGGCCACCGTCAGAAGCCCAACGTTGGAAAAAGGATCTACTTTGGATTCCAATTCCTTACGGTACGGTTAATCCCCACAGTTTAAGTCCTTCGGTGTTCGTACGTTTTTTTCAACCCAGTACCAACCAATGTTGAGAATCTATGCTTGAAACTTGTTCACGTGTGTATCAAGCTGCAATATACACATATAGAGCTTTGAAATACTTTGGTGTTTCAGAATACGTAAAATCTGATACGGATAGCCTGATGATTTCCTACCAATGTCCCGCGTACAAGGCTGAGTACGAGAGGGTCTTGCATAGTGCTGAAGTACAGAAACTAATAGAACCACACCTAAAGTTCTTCGATTACCTGAGCGAGCATACCGGTCTAAACATCACGAGGCCTCAACAAGTGTTTTTTCTTTATCACACACTCGAGTCTGAGGTATACACACAAGCTTACAGCATATTGGACATAGGAAATTTCGTAACTTTTTAAAACGATTTCAATTGTTGTTGCAGGCGAACAGCAACTTGACGATTCCTTCATGGGCGGAAGGTTTTTATCCTGACGGAGAAATGTACGACGTTACCCTACTGGAATACGACATCGGCAGCTGGGGAGATCTCCTGAAAACGATTTACGGCGGTCCTCTTCTTCACGATATTTTGCAAGACTATAAAAATCTGATCGATGATACTTCGCCTATCAAATCGAGTCCAAAGATCACGTTGTACAGTGGTCACGAAAGCAACATTGCCAGTGTGCTGAATACTCTAGGTCTCTGGACACCCCACATCCCGGACTTCAGCTCAGCGATAATGTTCGAACTCTACTTGAACAATTCTACCAACGAATTTGGGATTCAAGTAAGAAATCAATTTTTGCCACTGATTATGAAGAATTGTAATTATAAACCTTGTATCTAATTATGTTTCGCACAGATTCTCTATTATCTTGGTAAATCCGGGGAAACTATTCCTCTGACTCTACCTGGCTGTACGCAGATATGTCCAGTCAAAAAATTTACCAAACTACTATCGAACTTGATACCGGACAACGTTGACGAAGTTTGTGGAATGAAAATTAAGTCCGTAGAAAATAGCAGCTCCTCTGTATCTCTGCAGACTACTTTGTCTATTACTCTACAAATGTGGATTCTACTTGAAATGACAGGAAGAGCATGGTGATTGGCGAATAAGGGACGTTTCGTAATGTAGAAAATGTTGAAGAGCATTCTGACTCGTTCAAAAATTTATTAAAAATACGCGATGAACACTAAAGAAATCTCATAAATAATTCTGTACTTTGTTCCGGGTCAATCTCTCATCAAATCCAATCAATGGGTTCCGTTGTCGACCGTTCATTTATTACGTGCTGCACTACTGACCGGTGACTTGAGCACTGCGAGACACTGCCAAGCCAAAATCTTGACCAGTGGCCAAACTGTTGTACTAACTACAACCAGTTCTTCCAATACTCGGATCCACAGTTCCTTCGGGTCCTCAGGAATCTCCAGCCTCTCCAAAGCCGTCACGAAGATATCAGGCTCTGTTTCCGTGACTTTCCAATGTCTTTTCCACAAATCGGTTACTTCCGGGATTTTACTCGACGCATTTTCTTCGCCAACTGTTACGAAAGTTGGAGCGAATGATCTGTACTTTTTGAGGGCGACTTTTAACGAGTGAAAGAGAATGTAAGACTTGTCCATGATCACCATAGACTCTCTCATATTTTTTTCGGTAGTTCGAATCGGGATCGGAATCAGTTTCTTCAATTCTGAGATCAAGTAATCTATGACTTCCGTACAAATAGAAGAAGCCTTGCAGAGATAGAGAATCACCAGGCGGTGATTCTCCCACGCTGACAACTGGGACAGACAATGATCACAAGATTATATGAATATTATCTAACTCTAATTAGCCTCCTCACGGGTACACGTACACAAATAGATCTCAAAATTTCATTTCGAGCAAACTGATATATTGTGAATATTCTTCAATGTTCAAAAGATGTTTGGCTTTGCATAAAAAATCAATAATCTTTAAACTTATTTCTCGAATATTCTATTTATTTATGATTCTGTCCTTCGAATTAATCAACTGTTAGTTCAATTTCTGTTTCTGACTGGCTAAACGTAAAAATTCATATTATGAAAAGTGATATTACCTTATCGACTTCACTGCTCTGCAACATCTTCTCCAAGACTCTCTTAATCATCGCAACAGCTTCATTCCTGCACGAATATGATCCTTTTTCTTTCTCGAGTTGATCAACGATGCTTACGACGGCTTCGATCGCTTCCTTATGCACAGATCCATAATAATTATTTCCGAGGCTGTAACATCCATTTTCCTCGCCCTCCAGAACTTTTAAAATGACTTTGACAGAATTTAGCAGCACTTTATTGCACTCCGAGCTTCGCAATACGTAGTTTAGCGTAGCTGAAGAAATCGAAAGCCTGGGTCGTTTCGTGATCCTCATTTTCGAAGCTCCTCCAAAAATGGCACCATGTTTTCTCTTCAACATTGTTTTTCCGCTCTGCAAAGTCCTGCAAATTTCTCCGAATGGATTTCTTCTCGAAGAAGATCCCACGCCAATAATCGACCCTTGATTACGAGTACCGAACAATTTCGCCTGATCTTTCGTACCCGATTCTGAATTTATCGCCTCTATAGACTCTGCAGGTTTTTCTGAACCAAAACCACTGTCAATAGTAGAATTTCCAATTGGCTCTGAGACTGTAATATTAATTATCGCTGATGTGTCTCGTACACATTGGGACGATTGGAGGCTCGGAGTTTCGCTCTCATCGGTTTCGGGTATCACAATATCTTCTAGATTTTCTCCAAAATGATCGTGAATAGCGAGTCGATTTCTTATCACGTCAATTTTCTCTCTTTGTTTCGTCTTCATTGCGGAATATGAAGAACTGCGATCTTCGAACGGACTATTATTCGTCGATTCAATTTTCGAGCTTAACTCCCACTGGTTTTGAAATGCTTTAAAAAAATCGTCGGCTGGTACTCGTTGCAATTTTTCTGTTGTTGATTTCAGCCAAATTATCGATTGGATGAAGTCAAGGTCAGTATCCCATGAAATTTCTGGGTCCTCGATGTTTTTCTGAGGACACGAGTGTATGGTCTGCGAATTTAGAGCACTAAAGCGGTTTACTTCGAATTCCTTTCGCATTTGATTGTTTGCAGATTCTGAAGAGAGAAAATCTTCTTCGTAGTCGATTTCTCCTTCGTCTAAACCCGATTGAGTCGAGTCAGAATCTGTACGCGATTTGAAGAGGAAATAAATACAACAATTTTCTGTTGTAGAAACACGATAATGATGAAATATGTAGGCAGAAATAGTTTAGCAGAATTAATTTCTGTATAGTCTTTGTGAAAAATCAGGACCAATTAATCTGCGTGTGTTATAAATAAAAGCAAGAGCGAAATACATCGTTCTTGCGAGTCGAAATAATTCTGATAATTATGTAATAAATATCGTAATAAATAGGGGATTGATTATTATTTGGTGTCTTCAAATATTTATTATTATTCATAGCTTTTTGAAAAAAATCCGCAATACCAACCCTCATCATCCGAATGAGTTAAAATTTGTGTTTCTGGTGGTAAAGAGTCCCATAGTTTGTTCAGTACGGATTCTCGTAGTTTTCTATTATCCTCCTCCTGAATGTTATGAATACATACACAATACAAAATGAACAGAAAAAAGGTTGAAACATAGTTCGAAGATAGTTACAATTACAAATATACTCATGCTGAAGCGATAGCCAGTAGTATATAATTCTCGTAAAAATAAACGAAATATAATAATCAATCATCTATACCAGTTTTTCTTCTCCAATTCTACTAGTCAGTTTTGACTTTGTCACCCCCGTCATTTTCACTGTACTCTTTATCCCTTTGTGAACATTTTTCCCTACAATTAAAATAACAAATAGGATAATGCTTCGTTCTTTTTATTGCGGATTTAGTACTTTACATTACTCTTACATTCCAAGGGTTGAATTATATGTATGAAACCGATAACTGAATAAGATACGTTTTATCATTCATAATCTCGTAAACAACATTAAAAAGATAAAAAATAATTGATTTATACGTATAAGGACCAAGATCTGAGCTTTGGCCAATATATTATGATATAATTCCCTCAGATCTTTGGGAGTTATTCCGTATTCGTTTTAATGAACGAAATAATGAAATGCTTACGGTAATCAGACCAGTTACTCATTTTAAACACTTATTATTACAGATAAGTGCTAATTCTCCTGTTTGTATTATCACGACGACTGTACGAAGATTAATGCAATTCTAATTGAGCGGATTTGTATGCATAGCGTCGATTTCGATAGATCGATCTCGATATCGACCCTTATCTCCGAAAAAGCCCCGGCCTCCGACATAACTTCACGTGTTTCCGCTTTCCTGGCCGACCTATAGGTTATACTAATAAATTCGTTCACTCTTAGTTTACGAATTTCGTGAAATCAAAGCGTCATGGAGTCGTTACAAACGGGAAATTTATCTGGCGTACAAAAGGACGAACTTATGGAACAAGTTAAACAACAAATAGCGGTCGCCAACGCCCAGGAACTTCTCACGGTAAAATTGCATAATTTCTTAGAGCGAATTTCAGGCTCGAATTCCACTCGCTAACAATCAACTTGTTTACTCTGGATTACATATTTCACAGAAAATGACGGAAAAATGCTTCAAGAAATGCATCCTAAAGCCAGGAACCTCTCTAGACAGTTCAGAACAGGCAAATATAAAACTATTCAAACAACATAACCTATAAATCACCGTATTAGCCATCGATCGAAGTATTTTTATGAATTAATATTTTTTAAAAAGCCAGAAATCTTTAACCGTGTTTTTAAATTTTTCAGAAATGTGTTGCGATGTGTATGGATCGATACATGGATGCCTGGAACCTAGTTTCTAAGGCATACAGCAGCCGGCTACAAAGAGAACGCAACAGAATGTAGACTTAGTTTAGTTGGTTGAAATGAATAATTGAATAAACTATTTTTGGTGTGATACCATGTAGTTAACTAGTCTGAATCAACTATCCAATGTGCAGATATTTGTCGGGCGAAAGGAGGAAGAAATAATGTAGAAATTAGATCCTCTGTCGACACAACGTTATGCAACGCATTTAAACTAATTTTCTTTTTTCACTATAAAAAATATGATGATATACACGATTACTATGCCCAATTTCCATGATATGTTGTTGGTGTTATTCATTTTCATTTGGATACCAATAATGTATACCTTGATATATGTGTAAATACAATTTTTATTTGGACTGTTGCAATTTCTAACTTTAAATTACCTTTACAGATATTACATTATAGGAACAGCGATAGTAGATAATTAATCCGATTTACGTAAATTTAGTATTTAGTATTACTAGCAGTTAAGCTTTTACAGGCAGAGCGAGTCTTTCTACGCTCAAAAGTTTAGTTTTTTCTTTCTAACTAGTTAGTGTTATCGATTTAGTTTTTTTTTTTGTACCATTTGTTGTTACAAATCAATTCACCAATTTATTCATTGATCGTTTAGTCAACCTTGGGACAACAAGTAAATTTTCTTTCTAAATTTGCTTTACATCATTACGGTACAGATTGTAAATTTTCTTATATGCCTGCCAAAACACATGTACATACATACATGTAACGAATTTTTTTTGTCCTCATAATTTTATAGTTAGTTTCACATTATTTTCGCCTTTAGCTATTTGATATCATGCTTTTCATTTATATGTATATTTATTGTTTATAGAAGAGTTTGAAAATAGTCTAGAATCTAAATTGTTTACAATTACATGGCAAATAAGCAGTGTAATTCAAATCCATTTTCATTGAACACTGTATCGACGGTATAAGTCGTAGCATTGAGCTCGTTTTTGCGAGGAGCAAGTCTAAAAGAAATTTTTAAATTATAAATGCAAATTCATTTTCTTACATTAGTGCGAGTGCCGAGTAGAAATGAAAAATAGATTGGAATATTTTTTACGTAAAGCATAAATATAGTACATGTTTAAAAAAAAAGGATCAGTTTTACAATTAGTTCATATATAAGTATGTATGGGTAGAGTGAAAAATGTTCAATCAAAGGAAACAGGAATACAAAGGTAAGTGTGTGTTGTTAAATATAAAACAAGACGAACAATTGTTGCAAATGAGAAAAATTTTTATAAAATAAATAACAAATACATGAATATCATTACATCGTAGTTCATAAATCATAAATAAGTAACTTATAAGTGTCTTATATAAAAAGAAAAAAAAATAAATTACATAAAAGAATTAAAAAATAAAAAAAACCCACAATTCCACAGTGTTTATTTGCATTAATTATTATTATTATTATTCGTACACGCTAAAAGGCACGATATAGCTACCAATATTTCAACGTGGTTACAACATGATTACCTGTATTTGTGTATGTAAAAATACCATGGATATAGGTTTAATACTTGGATCTGTTGAAAAATTTAGTCTATAAATTACTAGATAGTAACAAACTACGTCAATCGTCAACAATTATAGTATTCAACTAAGCATTTTCAATATTATAAATTAAAACTCCAATCGAACTATAAAAATGATATAGCTGTACGTATAATATAATATTTCTCCATCTATTTTTGATTATTTTGTTTGTTGTTTTTTTTTCTTTTCTTTTCATTTATACAGTCAGCAGCTAGAACACTTACACCTTTGTTGAAAAAGTAATTATAATGATATTATGCGATTTAACTCAGAATTCTGTATTGGAATTGAGATTTTTCTAGCTGAGTAAAAATATACAATATATAATTTCGTCGCTCACCTTTCCTACCTCCTCCCACAAGTTATTAAAAACGTTTGATATAAACTTACAAACTATTCTGACCAAAATATCGGTTCAATATTTTCGTTTCATATTAATTACTAGCCAATTAATAAGATAAAATAAGATAATCTTAATAAGAATGGAATGTGTCTCTATTGCCTTAAGTTCTATGAAATGTGGGAATGTTATACTCGCAGTCCTGAATTTTCTTACGTTTTTTTTTTTCCTTTTTTTTTTCATAATATCTATAGAAAGTAGAAAACACAATGTAACCACGCTGATTGGTCAGGAACACACCTGTTTTTTTTTTGTTTTTTTTTTGTGTTTTTGTTTATGTATTTGCTGTAGCATAAGATTGATTCGAATGGACAAACTAATCAATAGACTGATTTACGCGAAGAATGTTTTTATTTACTTTTTTTCCTAATGCGTAACCATTTTCTCAAGTTGATTAAATCCCATACGAAACAGTCTCAGCGCAATGTGTTATGTAATATTATTACATACTTCTACTGGATAAAAGATATTCTCTTATAAAAACTTGACAATTTGTTGTTTTTAAAAAAGTATATCCATTACTCCTCAAGTTGTATACAGTTGATCCACCTTGAATTGTACTTAGTTATTGCATCTTAGCAGGGTCATTAGTAATTTACCCTAGCTATTTTGATACTTTTTTTTTCTCATAGTATTGGATTGCCAAAAAATCATATAACTTTTTGTTAATTATTTGTAGTTTTCTGTTATTTATGTTATTAAACGTCAAAACACCTTGCGAAAAATAAATGCAAGTAAAAAATACCTATATCAGCACCCAATATTTTCGATTTACCTATACCTTCAATAATAAATAATTACATTACATTTTCAAACACTTAGCACCATTATCTTTGAAAATGTTTCTGGCGGATTTTTTAGGCAATCCATTTATATAATCAGACGGATAATTTGCTCAGATATCGCTACAGATATCGTATTCAGTAACTTTAGTTAAATGAGGTAATTTCACAATATTCAGTCACAAAGAGGATAAATACAGAGGACAAGTCACCGACGACTAAATTACCTAACGGCAGAAAAAAAAAATAAAAAAAAATTTGTTTTTGCAACTAAAAGTAACTAAGTTATTCACGAGTAGCAATCCGGATAAATTTCATTTCTTTCTCTAATTTTAAAATATTTATGTACCCTAAATACTAGCTTTATAAATTGATAATTATAATAATAGTAATACTAAGCGCTCAAACAGAACAGCGGACAAGGAAGATATTCGAGATTCGGGGCAATAGAAAATAAAGTGGATTACTTTGTCTACCTAGCGCATGTTTTTATCTTTAGTTTTATAAAATATTAAAAATTTCAATTACTTCATCGTCCCTCCCACTTATTGCAAACAACATTTTTAGCAAATTCAATATTTATACATTAGGGGTGTAGCTCTTCCTTGTGCATCGTTTTGCCGCGCGCAACTTATAAAGTATTGAGCCACATCCGGCAGTGTCTTGCTTATCGAAATAGTAGGACAAGATTTAGCCAAGATCAAAAACAAATGCAAAGTGGTTTTTAGTTCAAGATCACACCTCCTCGATGTAATCCGCAACTATACCCACTGTTATATTTGACATAGATTTATCCGTAGCAACGTTCTCTAGCTGGAAGAAAATACACGTAGGTACTTAATAACTAACGAACAACAATTTTTCACCATGTTTCATAGATTATACATCATATCAACATAAAGCCAAACATTGACAATCTTAAATTGTATGAAAAACTGCAAAAATATCCAGGCTTTCACCAATAAGACACCGTCATATAAATGAATTGATGTATAATTATATCCTGAGTCATAATTCATTTCCTGAAAGTTAGAACTAAGTGAAGGAAATATCCACTGTTTAATTATAACTCACGCAAGATGTGCTGCTAAGAATTTCGTCGATGCCTTCAATCTCCTCACTTATATCATCGCTTCTAATACTTTGGGGTCGGTCATCTTTTTTGTACCGAGACTTACGAGGGCTCCCAAATTTATCAGGGCTCTTAGACGGACTTTGTTCATTAGCACTGCCAGATGCAGAAGAAATGAAGTCCTCCTCGTAATTATCCATTCCTTCAGACGCTGAAAGTTATTTAAAATCAACTCGTTTCTCAAAATTGGAATCAAAAAAAAAATCGAATCTTCCATATGATTATGTACTGCACTTGGTCAAACACAAACTTACCAAGCCCAATATCCATCAACTCCTTGAGGTCGTTTATATCTGCTTTCTTAGTATTCAGAGAAGGTAAATCACTGAATATAGAAGTAGCCTTATTCGTTAAGGGAGGTAAATCTCCTAGCAAAGAAGCTTCGCTCTTGTGATTACCGCCGACCTTTTCCTTCTTACCATCGATGATAATTTCGTCAAAGTAAACGGTCTTCCCTAGCTTGTTATTATCCGTTGATAGTTTCTTGTTCTGTACATTATTAGCATTATGTAAGTCAGTGTTATTCATTGTATTCTGTTTAGTCGCGTCTTCATTTTGGTTCCGTTCTACCTCGTCGATGATAGATTCGTCAAACTTAATTAATGGCTCAGTTTTGTTTAGTGGATGTTTATCACCCTCCAGGTTCAAGTCGTCAGGGTTAATCCCGAACTTGTTTGAACGTAAATCGTTGTTTTCTTTGTTAGCATCGACCCCCCGAGTTTCAGAAACGTTATCAAAATTCTTATCATTTTTTCTAACAGAATTATTCTTATGTGGTTCGCAACTAGAAGTGTCTATTAAAACATTGTTAAACGTATTTTGATTGTTTGATTTCTTTTTGTCAGTTATTGTGACATTTATGGGAATCTTTATACCCGATTCTGAAATACTTTCGAATTTTTCTGAAGAATCATTATCGTTTGAGATAGAAACCGGATCTTTGTGGATTATCTTTGGTAATATTTGATCAAATGTTTTGTTGCAAATGTTCGTCGACGTGTTATTCAGTTTCGTTGATTCATTTCCATTGTCGTCGTTCTGAAATAATTGGAAAATTTATAACTTACAGAGCTTTTATCAACCAGTAATAATTGAGACACCAAAATCCTCGAGTCTTACCACCTGCTGCCCCGTTTTTAAACCTCGAAGCACGTGATTCCTGAATATTTCTCCAAGCAAAGGCTCGCTAGACGAAATACCCAATTCTTCGCACAGTTTGTTTCTTCCAGCATAACTGTACTCCTTTCCGGAATAAGTTTCTGGGTCGTATACTGATATCGTATAATCAAGGCCAAAATATTCTAGGAATTCTCTTACCAATGAGAACAGTAATCTTCCCTCTGGATTTGCCAGATACTGTTTCACAGTTTTGTTTAGAAGCGGCTTTGTGTTCTATAACAATATAGTTTCATGGAACGAATGACGAATAATTGCGTTCAGATACAAAGATTTGAGAAATGAGTTGGAATTTTTTTGTTTTTTAATTTTTTTTCGGATTCTATAATTTGTTATTATTTTATTGTTTTCTTTTTCTTAAAAAAGACGTCTCCGAAAATATCGTATATTCTTGTGCCAAAGAACACAAAAGCTTTCTTTGAGGGACTACTGTAAACAGGAAACAGGTTTTTTTTTCCATTTTATTGCCGAACGTAATTATAACTCACCATTACAGATTCTTGTTCTTCAAGGGCTAAGAAAACGCTGGCTCTAAGCTCGGCCTGTTGGTACAGTGGAATTAATAAATAATGATAAATAGACAATGTCGTGATATTTATAGGGTGATTTATTATTAGTTATTATTGATGCCATTAGTTTGAAAATATAAACCCGTATAACCTAAAAAAAAAGGTATGACTTTTTTTGAAATTGATTAATATATCTTACTCGAACTTTAGCCAACACGCCGTTATTTTCTAATGTTTGAGCGACCAAATCTCGTAGCTCGGTATCCTCCTCCATGGAAATATTTCCGTCTGTCATTATTATAAATAAAAATTACTTTTGCAAATACTCAAAAAATGTAAATATTTACGCTTTCCATCGCGTGCTTTCTTTTCGCAGATCTAGCCCAAGTCCATCGTTCCTTCGCTACCTACCACGTCGGTATACGTATGCATACATACAAACCTTTCGCTTCGTTCCCACGCCGGTTCCGTTCCGTTACTACATTCTTTCAAACTTGTAAAGATTCAAGCGTTGACTATTCAACCTTTTTTTTTCATAGATTTGGGTTGAAAGAATATAAGGAACAGAAACAAGATAGTTATAATTTGAGGACGTGAAATTGTAATGAAACACATGATTATACAATTCAATAAAAATATTTATTCATTCTAATGCATTGTCGAAATCAAAGTTTGCGAAACACCAAAACTCATTTGCGAGGTTATTCTTGTGACGCGGTTCGAAACTGCATTTTTTAACAACCAGTAATCTCGTTGCCAAATCCGTCATTATTGCTCCTGTATAAAATTAAAAGAAAGATGATAAATTAGTGTTGATGAACATGATTTTATATAATTACCTGTGCAGAGGACGATCTTATTTTTCGATAAGAATTTTATCGTCACTGCCGTTTTCGTTAAACATTCTTCAGACAGAAAAGGCGGATCTGCGACTACGAGGTCAAAGTGATTCGCCAGGTCCCTGGGGATATCTAATGGCGATTTATAATCGTAGGGAATGAAGTCAGGACCGAAAATAGAAAATCGTTGGTCGTATTCGAACAACGTGACTGTAAAATGAAACGAAACAGTTATACATTATTTATACACACATTAATTTTGGAATAGAAATGAAAAAGAACAAAAATTAATAGAGAGGGTTTGAACCTTGTCTTTCGTTTGCCTCTTTCTTCAATTTATTATAAAGCGTCGGACAAGAGATGAGCGCAATTTTCCCCGCTTTTTCTGTCGATTTAATAATACCTCTAACAAATGTGTCCGACGTCTTCTCGTCGTACCAAAACTGACTGAGTTGCTGAAATGATTTTATTCTTGGATCTTAAATGAATTTAATTATTAGGTCCATTAACTTAAACCATTTTTAATTATTGTCGTGCAGTTCGAATCATTCAAATATCAATACGCGATCGGATCCACGCTAACCAACGTACCCAATTTTCGTCAAACGTGATACTCTCCACTTTACTTTCATCGCTCATATTTTTTAGCTGATTTTCTTGTTCCTCTTTTTCTTTATAGAATTCTTGAAGGGCAGAAAGTGCCACTGCAGATAATTGCGGCACCTCATCATCACTGTCTGACATTTTTGTTATAATTTGTTATAGAAATCAAGTACACCGTACGACAAGCCAATCTCGTGCAACCATGTGCAAACTAGTCATTTTCTAAGTTGGTACACATGCATCATATGTCGTAAGTCATCTGCCGCGCTGCATTCAAAAATAATTATTTATCTTCAAACGTTTACCGTGTTGACTGAATAATGAAAACGAGAGAAGAAAGCTATGATAAAGTAGTTATTTATTCAAGCATATAAACTGGCCGTTTAAATACATTGATTATTACAATCTTCTGATATTATAATGTTTCCAATTTATTGGCTGATTTATCCATCCTCTGATATGATTCTCTCTGCGTGTATTATATACAAATTCCTCCAACTCTTTAGATCTATAATAATATTTTATACATATACTATATATCTGTACACAGAATACACGTAACATTCCCTGTATTATAATATACTATAATCGTTTCCTAGGCACGTTCAATTTTACGGTATACATAAGCAAGAATTTAAATTAAAACGAATGTGCGTTTCTTCTTTGAATTATAGATAATCTCGAATCATTTATTAGACATATTTTGAAAGCATCGATAGCGAATTAATAAACATTCGAATTCAGCAACAAAATCATAATACGCCTAGGTACCCTCAACATTTGGTCCCAGCCTTACGCCAACGTCTCTACAAATCTTTTAATAATATAATAAAATAAAATTGAGATAACGTGCATCAATACCAGGAGATAACATTTCAATTTCATTTTCAATTTTATATCTTATTGGCAGTAATAATTACGTGTTCTTGATTTTTTCCCTTAAAACTATAGAATAATTAATTCGTAGAATTGAGATACATGCAGCAGCGTTAATTCATTTTCTCTGAACTTCAATTTATGATACAACAAATAACGCCAACTTATCTACATCCAGACTTCAACTAACTGTTCTTGCAATTTCAATTCATACAGCAAACTATGCTTTTTCTTTACACCAATGAATACATGCTTTTTTCTTACATCCCAGCTTGAAAATATTGACCGATTCCCCATTCAATACATTACATTGTTATTATTGAATAAACATTAATTAACGCGAGATAAGAAGAACTGCGGATCAGTTCGATATTTTTATAAATAAATCAAATTTACGACGATTTAACAAATGTTTAACTCATGCTGTTTAAGAAAAGTTTTTTATATTACTTATTAACTATAATTGTACGCATATATTATGTATATAAGTAACCGTTATTATATTATTTATAAGCGTCAATCAATTGAATCCAGTATTTGGAAATGAAATTTCGTCTCTTCGCCTCTCCTTGCGATACTTGTACGTATCACAAAAATCATTTAAGATGTTTCAGTAGGTACTACATAAAATGTGTAGCACTTTATTGCGATTTCAATGGCTTTTACGTCTTCGCGCGTAGTCATCATAGACATTGATTAATTATTAATTATTGAAAATTGACAATTGGGATTTGAAATAATTTCTTTACAGGTGCAGCATCGTGTATTATGTATAAATAATGAAATAGATTATATATATGTAGACTATTCCAACGCAATAGCGTTCATCAGATTTTTAACTAACAATAAAGATAGCTACAGTTTAACGCAATAAATATTTTGCAAACGTGCAACGGAATATAGAATTTAAGTGGTGCAACGTGTTCGTAGAATAAAGTACCTAGAAATGCATACGATTACGAGTATTTAATACCTGTTCTACGATAATCCAGGCATTCTACTTTAAAATATCAACCGATCAGTTTTCACGGCTTACATACCTATAACTCTCAATTTCTTTAAGCTCTGCTAAATGTTGAAACGGTTGAAATACTTTAAAAGAACAAATATTCTGAACTAGTTTTTAGACCAAAGAACTTGACGTCTTATTTATAACAGCTATAATCACCTAAAAGAAATACTTCAACCATTTTCATTTTGAACCTTACTTACAATATATTCATATCATTCCGAATTCAGTTTTTCACATTATTACTCAAGTATTAAATAATTATCTCTGATTGCGTGTGTCTGTATGTACATTTTGAACATCTCTCTCATTCCAAACTACAAACCAAATCCCAGGCAATTTTGTAGACGCATTTTTCAATTCCCAACGACGATTCCGGTTCTACAATTTCTTCTTTTTCTTTCTCTATTCGATATAAAATACCTTCTTGATTTATTTATAATCGAAAGAATGTACCAGACATCTTCATTTTCAAGCTACCTATTACCAATTCCACAATTATAAGCAATCGATGAAAATGAAAGAAGGAATTTCTCTTTTAAAATATACTCCAGATCAATGAGCATCGATAAAGTATACGCATACATGCTTGTGCTTTAATAGAAACGTTATTATCACTTTTCTCTCAATACAATGCAATATACAATTTGACCGGAAGTTTGGTTTATATCAAAGTTCCGTCAGTCTATCAGCTACTGCTAGTCCAATCCCCAGTTTCTTTTAGTGCCCTATCAGTCAGTCTCTCAATCTCTGTTAACAATTGCTCAGTCTCAACGTCCACGCACGCCATATCAGCTTCCACCGGATCCCACTCCAAGCTATTAGGCGTTGAAACTCGAGACCAAGGTGATGCAGTCAGACTGGAAGGTTGACTGTTATTCGCAGATGGATAAGTCGCAGAATTCTCTGTTATATCTCCCTTTATATCACTGTGTGGAGATATCGGTAACCCTATAAGCAAATATTGATACATAAAGCACACATTAGAGATTTTTCAAATTCCGTGGAACAAACTTCAACTAATCTCATTTACTGGGTCCAGATTCTCAAAATATACCTTCGTGTTCCCATTCCAAATCTAAAGACGAAGCTGGAGTCGGCACGTAGCCTTGTTTCATTAAATTTCTAGCATCTAGAGTCTGAAGCGATGTATCCAGCCCGGAGCTAGTAGGAAATAAATTTGTTATTAGTTATAGAGGCAAGGGAAACTAATTTCTAGCATCGATTCTTATCGGTATGAGTTTACCTGACCGAAGCGTTGTTTTTAGAGTTCAATCTAACGTATTTGCTCCCGCCCATAGGCCACCCTCCGTCCTCGGCCAATTCCAGTGAAATTGGAACACTGCGTCTTTTCTAAAAAATGATTTTTAATCTTGTTTTCATTATTTCTCCACTTTCAAACAACTAGAAAAACCTAAATACTTTAGTCAATTGAACTAATGTTAAAAAAAACATCAAATTTTACCTTGAATCGTTTCAACGAAAGAAACGATAACAAACTGGGCGGCAAGCGGACAAAAAGAAATATGGAATTTTAAGTCAATAATATGCGATAGTATCTTTATTCGTTAATAAAAACTCATTTCGTTTTCACTCACGTCTTCGGCCTCTCAAAAGACATTGTGTGTTCATCCTCATCCATCTGCTGGCAGAACTGAATAAAGAAATTAAGGAATTAATTTGATAAATAATTTTAAAATTGAATAATGTTCAAATAGCAGACAAATTTGACTTACCTCTGTGTTTTCATCCTCTTGAAAGCACATGCTGGAGTTCCTGCGATATAATCTGTAATTTTATTTATTTAATTATGTTTACGGTTTTTCATAAGATTTATTGAGATTATGATACCTTTTGTTTTGTTATTAGATCTGTTTTAAGCGCAAGTTAAAATTCTGTAAATATAATTCTGTAAACTGATGTATGTAAGTTGCGTGAATTCTAACCTGTATGACGACGGATCGGTTACACTGGCAAAACAACGGCCGAGGCAGTTCCCCATGACCCGTTGTTTTGCGTTTAGTTTCTTTCATCTATCCGTTTTAAGAGGGATTTAAATTAGTCATACTTTGCCATAGTGCATCAGAGACTCGATCTACACATATTTGACATTTTTCCAATACTACGAGGAATCTGACATCTCACTGGGTCCCCCCATCTGCCAAACCCCAAACGACGTCGGGTTGCCGAACCGTTTAGTCGATTAGTCAGTTCAGTTTTGGCAAATAATATTCTAATTTCCTTTTTTTTTTTCAAATTACAAATGTGTGTTCTGAATTATTCTTAGATATCCCATTATTATTTTTCTTTAATCCAACGACTTCACTATAATATACGCTTTATTTAAAACACACAATTTTATAAGTTGTTCTGATAACACGTGCGACCTCGATAAGTGATTGTTTTGACAGCTCGTAAAAGTAGTGAATTTTTCATTGCCAACAATAACTTCCCGTTCCAATTTATGTAACTACCTAATAATGATGATAAATTTCCCTTCACTGCCGATAAATGAATAGATAAATTTAGAGTAGTTAAATACTTCGCTTCTAGCACCGTCTCATACAGTTGTTTAGTCAGCTGTCTAAACGTCAACAGTAACTCGTGTGTGCATTGCGACAGTGTCAAAAAGTGTTACATATACGTATGTATTTCATCAGATCAAACATTTTTATATAAATAAAACAACAAATTGTTAGCTGCTTTTTTATACATAGGTATGTATACATACACACACGATATCGGTATCGTTCGTACCTAAAATCTGCGATCGTGGGTACATCTCTTTTTGAGTTGGCATTTATGCATTTCCTGGTATGCGAATTGAGGTTTTGACAGATGAAGCGACATATCATCGCGGGGGCACTCAAGCTCTAGCTGCTACTGCCTAGCATATTGCCACATTAAAAAGAGATATACCCTCGGTTGCAGATTTCAGGTGCGACTGATACCGGTATCGTGTGTACACGACCTAAATACATAAATTACATTACGAAATTGACTGTAGTTTGGGACGTGTGTGTTATTTTGTATGCGAAAGTGTTTCGGATAATGACACTTTAAATAGGTGACATCAATTCGAGTGAGTGTTAATAAGTACAACCATAACTAATAGACTATAAAAATTAAAACACCGATCTCATAACGTCGTGGGAAACGAGACCGGCAACATCTTTTATCTGCAATGATGCCGATTCTAACCTCACTTTCATTACCTATTATGGTCCTTATTTTCGCCGGTGGTGATGTATCGGCCGTTTCTAAACAGGAAAAGCTACTCGTGATATCCTACGATGCATTTAGGTATGTTAAACTATTTTTTTACTTTTCTAAGTACCTTGTTTTATTCTGACTAATAAGGATGTAAAAAGTCATGTAAAGTATTTCTATTTGATTCGTCTAAAAAAATGTATTACTTATTACTCAATTCTCCAGGTACGATTATTTCAACAGAAATATTACCCCCTTTATGAATGAATTAAGGCATAATGGTACCCACGCAGAATACATGAGGAATATATTTGTGACTAAAACTTTTCCTAATCATTACACAATGGCGACAGGTTTGTTTGCCGAAACTCACGGCATTGTTGGTAACGAGATATATGATCCAATTACTCGAACAGTTGAAGGAGACTCCTACATCATGTATCATTATAATGAAAAAATAGCACCTATCTGGGTATGAGATAAAACAATCATTGATAGAGTAAACAAAATATGAATTGAAAAGTAATTATTCTTGTTTTATGTTCACATAAATATTTCAGATTATTAACGAAAAAGCAAGTATGGACAGACATAGCGGGGTAATGATGTGGCCGGGTTGTAGTTATCCTTTTCTTGATATTCTTCCAACTTTCCATCAAGTAAGACGTAACAGAAATTTTCTAAAATTTAATTGCATTCAAGTTCACGAAAGATGAAAAAAGCCAAAAGAAATTCAGATACAAACAATTTTCATTATAATTTTAGGCTTACAACGAGTCTTGGGATTGGGAAACTAGAGTTGATATACTAATGTCTTGGTTCACTCATCCAGAGACTCCAATAAATTTCGGAATGTTGTATATAGAAGAACCAGACGGTATAGGTCATGCCCTTGGGATAAACTCGGATGCTTTCAATGCGGTTCTTAGGAAATTAGACCGCCTTACTAAATATATTTACGATAAGCTTGAGAAACTGGGCTTAAGTGATGTTAATGTGGTCTATTTGAGCGATCATGGTATGCAGGTGGTTACAAAAGAGAGAATAATAGACCTTAATAATTTTGTTAATAAGTCGGATTATTCAATTGTCGCATCTTCTGCGGGGCTACAAATATTTCCTATAGACGGTGAGCTAAGATTCTAATCTGAATTCTATCTGTTTCATCTTCACCATTCAAGCAGCCCGGTATTTTTCTCTAACTCAAATTTTGTTCTAGGAAAATTCAACACAGTGTATCGGCAACTGGCTGATGCAGCCAAGACAACTGGACATTTTACTGTTTACAAAAAGGAAGAAATTCCTGAGAAGTATCACTTTGGGAACAACCCTAGAATCGCTCCTATATTTATTGTTGCAGATATCCGTTATGCATTTAACGATATGTATGAGCATATCAAATTTTATGAGGAGAAGTATAATTTCACCTGTATGTGACATAGATTTGAAAACTTTATTTCTAGTTCTTCAAAGGTCTGGACTTTATAAGTGTATATTTTATCTTCTCTTTTCAGCTAACAATCAATCGGAATTCGGAGTTCATGGATACGACAACGGAGAGCTAGACATGCAACCGATGTTCTTTGCTTATGGTCCAAGATTCAAGAAGCATTACGAGCTCGAACCATTTAATAATACAGATTTGTTTCCTCTGTTTTGCAAAATTCTTGATTTATCATGTCCACCTTCTAACGGCACTTTAGAAAATGTAAAAAGTTGCCTAGTAACTAGTCGCCATATGTCAACATTAGAGCTGGAACTAGCATGTACGTAAATGCATAGAATAATAGGAAACGGTGAGGCAGGGAAGATAAAAGGCAACGGTTTATGCAGTGAAACTGTTTATTTATAGGCGAAACGAGAAATTGTCGCGTACTTATTCATTGGTGTTAGGTACATGATATTATTTTTATTAGCTATAAGTTTACTCTTCAGAATATGAAGTTGTTATTTGTTTTTTTTGTTTGGCATTTTATTGAGTGTTCATAGAGACAAACACGTAAAACCTATGCATTAATCGCAGTTGTTCTATCATATCATCATCATCATATCAATTCTATCATAAATCTGAAACATATGTTTTATTCAACGACAAAAAGCTTTTTTCTTTCGTACTTCTTCTGCCCTGCCCTCACCTTACCTTATATCGAATAAATTGGTTATTTAACATTAGGCAGAGATTTTATCTGACTAATTTTAGAATCTGTAAATCATTATTTTTCTTGAATCACAATTTCTAAAATGATATTTTCTACATTTTGCTTGCTATGGTTTAATTTTGAACCTCCAATAACTGTAACGTAGGAGAATTTAAGATATCACCATCCTAGTTTGGGTAGACTTTAGCTCCTAGTTGTACAATTTTTTCAAACTATGTATTTTCAATGTATTTTACATATATGTGTGATTGTTTTAGTTGGTGGGGTGCTGATACTGTTGGTTCTCAGCTGCACTTTAGCTGCATTTTTATTAAAACGACGGAGGGATAAAACGCACACATATTACAGGTATGTATTTATAGGAGGATGAGTTTTTCGGTAACAAACAGACAAACGAACATAGCCTTTTACATTTTAGTATAGGTATCAGAATCAATAGTATATTGTAGCTTCACATTTTTCACCATACTGTATTTATTCTTTTAAGGAATTGGGCAGTTTATAACAGGAATATAAATTGCTAATCATCTATTATATACAACCAGAGTTTACATTGCCTCAGTAAATCTTGTGTTAAATGAAGGAATTTCAATTCTGATGCGTGTTTATTTTCAGTACGAAGATTGATTATAAAAATAATTTTATCCCTAGGATTCTACCAACTGAATCTGATCCGGAGAATCATCTACGGACATAAAGCCCAAATTCTGATATGGCTTAATGTTAGTTTTCTACTTATAGCTAATTTCATGAACAGTAGACCAACGAATTCACAGAAATTAGTTGAATTATATTCAGTAAATACATTGCATTTTTTGTAATGTAAATGACGTGTGATAAATCATACCTATACTTCGTTATACTTTTATAAATTCTGACAAGCGTCACAAATTTTGATCATCGTATGAATATTATAAAAATGTAATTCGTTTCTTATTACGTAAGAATTATGAAATATTCTATAGTATATGTATAGTGAAATTAAAATGGCGTAAGCTCTTATATTAGTATCCAGAAAACCGAGACGCATTAGGTTAATCAACAATTATTATTTATGTAACTAAACAAGATGCTTCATGCACACGTGATACTACCCATACCTATATTTGTAAATATCATAGCAGGTATATATATATTTAGAAATGTTAAGAGATGACATGAATTATATACTTTATAAATATTTCTTCTATTGAATAAACGATGAATAATAATAAAAACTATCCGCGTCTTGGAATATCTTCACACTTCTTATTTATAATCAATTGCTAAAACGACGACTGTCATGTCAAAAATCAAGTTCATAATTCTCGCGCCGCCACCTCACCTCCACCTATGCGGTCATTTCTGAACTAAATAAGTGTCGTATTTACTAGCCACAAGCCACAAACAAACGTCACTAAAAATGCAAATCGCTCCTTACGTTAGCACAAGAAGATAATTAATTATTTAAATTCGACTTTGTGACTTGACTGCTACCAATTTGGTGGATCAGAGTACAGAGTGTTAAATAAGGGCAAGTATCCTGTTATATGTATGGACTGTAATAATTATATACAATCAAATAACTCAACTTCTTCTCCGTAGCAGAACGTTATTGTTATTCTTTTGTAATTTAACCAATTAATTAAAATTCACACTATTATTAACTCTAAACCACTTTTATATTTTCTTTTGCAATGACTCGTACGTTTACCCAATACATTTAATACTACCTTGATCAATTATTCACCAACTCTTCTAATATCGTACACGAAGAGAACTCTACGAACATAATATAACCTATCTTCACATTTGTTACCACATACCACCCACAAACGTCTTGTTTCTCTGACTATATCGATACTGCGTAATAATTTTCACTGTCTGACGTGAAAATAAATCGGAACTAAATTTTCCTCAATATTTTAACACTCAATTATGACGAACGAAAAACCCATATTTACAGGTGTATGGAATCGTACGAGTATAATAAAAAACACAATGCAGCCTTCCATAGCAGTTACTCCTGGAAAGGTTCCAGTTTTTGTATTTCCTCAGAGCATTACTTTCTACCTAGATGATCAGTCGACTCACAAACAAGTCTTGACGCTCTACAATCCTTACGATATACCAATTAAATTTAAAGGTAAATATTTAGTTTATATTTATAATATTTCAAACACTTCAAAGGTATTCATTATTTTTTTTATTCGCTTATTATGCATAACTTATTCATTACAGTGTTGAGCACAGCTCCAAATAAATACAAAGTTGTTGACCCTGAGGGAATAATTAAGGCTCATTGCTTTGTAGACATAGTTGTAAGGCATACAGCTCTCACCATAGCCAACTGCAATGTTGTTGATAAATTCAGAATAAAAATGCAAGAACATCCAACAAAGCAGGTAATAATATGAGTTTTCTTTTTCAGAGTATAATCGTCAAGAATTTATAATTCAAGAGATGTTTTAGACGTTTTTTAACACAATTTAAAATTTTTACATGTACTTTCAGCTTCTTTTTGCTTTTACTTTCGTTTTTTTGCGACATTTTTTAGTATAGAAAATCGATGAATAGTTCTTAAATTACTGTTTTTTATAGGGAATAGGCAAGCGAGATGTAGAGGCAAGACTTTTGAGTGGAACTGTAGAATCCTCAGAAAGGGGGAACTTGGAACAAGACATGTTCCAACACCTACCAACGAATGAGGGAAAGCAACAGCATTCGTACGCACTCACAGCTCAGAATAGGAATATTGATAGTAAGAATGATTTCTAGCCAGCCATAATGAATTACAGAATTTTAAAGGTCTATAAACCTTAAGACATTAAAGTTTTAGTCAAATTTGAGAGAAGGGAGGGACTGAAGACCGAAAAAAAATGTTCAAATGTTTTTTCAAACCAAATTAATTCCAAGATTTTATGGTCTTTGTCAAATATGATGGAATAAATGTAAATTTACTATTAAAGAAGGGTAATAATTTTATTATTCGTTTTTTTCAGGAGGGACAAATTATGTGGCGTTAATAGCAGGCATAGTTTGCATAGCTGCATTACTTTTGCCTACAGAGGGAGAACGTAGTCCTAAAATTCCTGATTATCTACATCTATCTGTGAATTTTAAGCTTATATTTTCATTCGTGTTAGGTGAGTTGAAAAAAATTATTGTTGAACGAGATTTTTTCTAATTTCAGTATGTAAATATCGTTTAATATTATCTTTTCAATTTCAGGTATGGTAACAATAATTGTACTGAGGCTATAACGTGAATTTGTGGTAACTTTTGAGACACGCTTTTTACTACCAGAGAAAATAATAATAATAATAATAATAATAATAATATTGATAATATATCGTATGCACAATTAATTTAAGATCTTTTAAATTATTCGTAGGGACTCGATGAATTGTTTCATTTTTTTTTTTCTATCAAGTATACCTGACACTAGTCTATAAACTTAAGAGTTTTCTCCAATATGCTCCCAAATTAGTTGATATTTATTCACATATATACATACATACATAGGTACATATTATACCGTGAAATAATATATTTTTTTATTGTACATAACGGTGTACACTGGTTTTTAGTTTATATTATTTTTCTTCAATTACTTAACGCCTAATAGTCGTATTTAATTGTTACTACACAGAAAAATATGTGTACATGTTTTTTTTATTGCTCTTTGTCAATTGCTGTATAATTGATTGACTGGATAAATTAGGTGTTTCTTTCTTTCATCTTGTGTGAAGAAAAAGACAAACAAGTGGGTTTACAAGTAATTTTCATTCGGAGCTATGATTTATAATGATTTGTAGAATTTAGGCAGGATTTTAAAATAGTTTTTTACTTGTCTAAAATACCTATTATGTAACATTATACATACATAGAAAAGTTATTGTATCGTAAAAAGTGTAATTATAAGTCGTCTCTAGTTTAGATAAATAAACGTGTTCTCGTGATTCGAAGTCGCTGGAGATTTATCGACCAGTTCTTCGAATAGATTTATTTGAATGTTATTTGAAATACAGATAATAATATGCGTCGGCATGTAAAACTTTCAAGGTGATACAACTAACAATTTGAAGTATAAAATAGATTCATGCAGCTATAGGTAATATTAAAAATTATAAAGTTCATGAGCCATGAGGAATCTAATCTTGATCGCACACGAGTTCATCGGCTTTTGAAGCTCAGTGCTTGGATCATAAATCTTTTTTACAATTTCCTCCATATTTCACGTGTATAACTAAGAAAAAATCATGAACTTTAATTTTAGCAAAATTTATTATGCACTGCGTTTTTTATAAGTGTATTATGTATTAGGTAATAAATATTTATACTGATATGGAATCTTGTTCTTTGAGCATTGAGTGAAAAAAATTGTTGAATTATTTTATACAATTTTTATGGTCTACTCATATTATAATCTATGCTAGAAGTTCAACGTTTCAATGAAGTGAAAGAAACATGCGTTCAGAGATTCGGGGTAACATTTATAAACGAATGAAAATAAGTCTGCGAAAGGAAAATTTTCAAAAATTTATATTATACATTTACAGAGAGGTAAACAGAACAGTGCTATATTCTTTTCTATACAATGAACAATAAATAAAAATTGTTTGCTTTAGTCTGTTTTTTACGGTAGATCCATCCTGCTGCTGCTGCATTGATTGATTTCATTCACATTCACACTAGTAAATTCGCATTTAGAAATTTACACGCCACTTATTTATCATGAGACAAAAACAGTTTTTCTTTATTTTTCACTCTTTTTCGGGAAACGATAAATGTGCTGTGTAGGGCGTGATTAGATTAATTTCAATAAAGATCGTGTACAAAATCATTGTGGTGATATTAAATACCAGAAAAAAAAATTCAGATATATTGTTGTTTTTTTTTGTAAAAAATAAAATAAAATAAAGAAAACTTTGTATTAGCTATGTGCCGATCGAATCTTTCAAAACTTAGAGAAACGTTCTAAGATTACATCATTGTTTTAATTTTCTCTAATTACTACTCACATTCATATGACACGTATACTAGATGGATGCCAATCAGTATTCAAAGCCACAATGAAATTATACTGAATGCCTTAACTCGTTGAAAAAAATTCTATCTAAATGATGAACAGCACATAATCAAGAACATACAAATACTGATTATTCATTTACAAAACAGATAATTAATCTATCTGCATACACCAAAAAGTTCTATTCCAATTTTACAAGATATAGATTTTTCTAAGAACCTATTATATGTATCTAGATATTTGAGAATTTGGGACATGATTAATTAGGAGTATTATTCGAGACAATGAATAGAAGGGAAATGAATTTCTGTTAAAATTTTGTAGTACGCAACTAAGTTGGAAAAGAAAAAAGAACTTAAAGTAAATTTCGTAGAAAAATATAATCCCGTTGTATAATTAATAAACTCATTCAACGAACTGCTAATTAGTTTTAGTAATAGTTTTATTATCACTTTTATTCGCAATCAAATGTTTTGTGCCGGTGGTTTTGTGTATGAAAAGCAAAGAAGTAGATGAAATCGTAGAAAAACTTGAGTTGCTACTTTTTAGAAATTGCTTTTATTAGTTATTTTTTGTACTCCAAAAACCTTTCTTGTCATAGTTCGAGATCGCGGTCGGCATAGCTTATAACTGCAGCTATGTGCCTTTAGAAATTATTTCCATTTAAGGCTTCCGAATATCACGCCCCACTAGCACAATAATCTTTAACGAACGACGAGTTAGGATATCGTCAGTCAGTGATGTTGATGTTGCGGTATCATATTAAGGTACCTGAAATTCATTTAGAATAAATAAAACAACTTTAGTGAATCAATTTTCATTAAATAAATATCAAAATATATACTTGAGGCTATCGTTGTGAGTCTTGTACTCCATCGAGGCACTGGCAGGAAGATATAAGACACGCCTCAACGTGTCTCTAATTCTAGCTGTTGTCGCTGCATCCGACGCAGTTTTATTCCATACACAGATAATGTCTTCCTGAAAATTGAATAATGTTAATAATGATAATCGAAAGAATGGCATGAATCAAGGAGAGGAAGTTATACATCTTGATCATTCTTGTGGAGTTAGTTGGTTGATTATCTGCTAATGAAATAATACTATTACCTGAAATCGTATGGATACAACTGCGCCACATATCTCCTCGCCGACCATAAATTGTTCACCTAACATTGCCATTACAAGATTTTCCCAGCAGCGGGAAACTAAGCCTTTTCTTAATCGGACTATCCATTTTCCTCCCCTTTGGTTTGCTTCGTCCTTAGTCATTGAAAAAGATGATTATTAGTGAGTTTCTTTGATTTTCATTCTTTGTTTTGAGATTGTAGTATTATTTGAACATTCTTTTAGATCCTTTGAACACATGAAGTATAGAAAGTTCAAAGATTCACTTAAAGTCAAGTATAAAAATGATAGATGCGAACCTCCCACATGGGTTTTATCCCAGCTTTGAATAGATGGAAATCTGTGTGCGTGGTGAGTTCCGAAGGTCTGACCAAGTGGCTGTAGAGTCCCCAGAATTGTTCTACGCTAGCAAACCTCCCAACTAGCTTTAAATTCTGGTCATAACTTTGGATATTTGTTTGTTTACCCGGATTTCGTCTACTGTACCATAAGCAATATGCGTATTGTAGTTTGTGCTCATTCGGACTTATCTCTATGGGAGGCTGTAGGAAAAAATGAGTCGAACAATGGGAGCGAATTAAGGACACAGACATAATAAACTCACGTCAATTGTTAAAGATAGATTAATAATGCAGATAAATAATTACCAATGTGTCTTTGTCGGCTCGTTGAATATCCCTGGACTGGGAATCGTCATCGCCGCTATCGTCGCTTGTCTTCAAGCTGTGGGAATGTGATTGTACCTTTAACCTGTTTCAATGTGATTTTTTTTCTTTTGTGTAGTGGGGTGGTTTGAGAGAGAGGAATTTCGTTACATTTTACGGGTAACGGAGTGAATTTTCTTTGAAACTTTCAACGTTTTACTAATACGTGGAGAAATAGTAAAATTATTATTATTTCAACATTTTTCGTAAGATTTCTTGGTTTGATTAGAGGATTGGTCGATTTGAATGATAACTCTTGGGAATCGGAACAGAATATAATAATTTTAGAAGAGAAGTGAACGATTAGTAATTCGAAACAGGCTTTTGAAAGAAGAAACAGAAAACATAACCCCTGATTTGCATATGGTTATAGGATTGGGAATGTTGAGTAAACATTGATTAGTAGAGTGACGGTACTTACGCGTCAAATTTGTTGGACATTGTTTTTTATTTTATATTTTCCAGGTATAAATATATATACAATATAATTAAAATACTATAAACAATGTGCTTAAACACGTATGTATGATTAAAAATATAAAAGCTTCCCTTATCACCACACTTCTCTTTCTGTATTTTTATTTTCTTGGATTGGTATGCTTCGCTTCGATCGACGGACAATTCTCTTTTCTGTCTTCTATTTATGTTGGATAACATGTCACTCGTATTTGAAATTCAAATATTACAATAACATTTTTGTTATTCATTGTAGAATTATTTAATGGTATTTATGAACTTTAATTACTTGATTTAAAATCACCTATGAAATGATTTCAATATTTAGCATCAAGATACAACTGTACCTATTTCATTAACAAAGTTATTAATTTAACTTTTGTATAGTCGAAATGATGTCTGTTTTGGTTATTTTATAACAATAGGCAATTTAAGGGTATGGGAAGTAAAATTAGTTGGACAGAATTACTTTACACGTACAAAAGTATATTCACTGTTTTGTATACATACATCATAGTTTTCGTATTATATGTAATATAATAAATACTCGCGACCAGAAACGGCATTATACACTAATGTCTGACTTAACAATACTATCTTGACTAGCTGGTCGAAAATGAACGATGATAATTTACAAGGCACACAATACTCTGAATTGGATACATTTAAGCTTATGACAAATCGTCTGATTTCTTTCCTAAGATTTCGTATTAGAAAAATTTCTCTTTTCATTATTCGGTGTACTTAGTCGTATTTCGCAAGAACTTTGCGATGTTAAAAACGTTAAACAATCGTGTAAAATTCTATTTTCGTATTTTATATACTAACAGAAATTCATATCTCTGCTAATCTCGAATCGTAGAAGTCTGAATCTTGATTCCTGAAAATTTTTCTGGGGCTGTGAACGGCCTCGGATAACTTGCAGGTGTTTCCAATTTCAGAGGGTCTAAAATTACTGTTCCTGGACGGTGATTCTCTACTTTAACTTGAAATATTGTAGAGTCGCAGTCGACACGCTCTAACAGCATCTCATCAGGTATTTTTTTTCCTTCCTCGATCGACAAAGGGGCTGTTTTATTAGTACAAGTTGCAAGAAATCTTCTCAAAGGTGACGCTACGGCGTTTGTACCTGAAAAGGTGATTAATTACAAAAATTAACAAGCCCTTTTGCTTTAGTTTTTTCATACCTACCATTTCTCACGCTAGTCGACGACTCCGAAAGTTCCTGTAACATTAACAAGACACAATCAAGAATTGTGCATATAATATCTTCGATCTCCTCTTTGAAAAACATTCAAAATCTCACCTTCCGATGTATTAAAGTATGAATCGGTTTAAAAGGGTCAGAGTTCATAGATTCAGTCTTTGATGGTGTAGGAGATGAGGCAGTAGATCTGACCAGAAACCCGTTTCTATGAGGCGGTTCGTGCTTGACTCGACTGTTTAATGTTTGATAGTTTTTTTCTATCGTGTTGAGCAGCCATCTGAAAGAAAGACACGTTAGAGTTAATTACTCGAGTTAATGTCTATTCATAATAAGTAATACATAAATGATTGTGAGATCTTTTAGAAAATTACTTGTAGCCATTGACAATTCCCTCTGTGCTTTTTCTTGACTTAGTAACGGCATAGAAACAAGAACATGTTTCTACCCGAGTCGGACAGCGCATAGCGTTTGCCACTCTTTCTACATCCAAATTTTCAACCAGATCTAACTCGTCCAGAGCTCCATTCAAATCCTGCTTGTTAGCCAGCCTATATAATTCAAATTTTGAGTGAAACTGAGTAGATAAAGTAGAGATAAACAGCTATGGTGCTTTGTGATGCTATAATTTAGCTAAAATTACATAAAACTTGATATTTTCTGTGTTTTTGCTTTGAGAAATTAACTTGATAGAAGGTGATTCAATATTTTTTCAAAGTGAAGGAGGAATTAAACAACAGAGAAAAATAAAATATTGAAGACGGCGTGTTAATTTGCGAAGCAAAGTGCAGTGGCAATTTAAAACACCAATGGTGTGGATAAATGTATTCTCATAAAATTTATATATTTCTCTCACAATAATAACGGTTTGCCTGAAATATTTTCATTAGAGATTAAATCTCTGAGAATTATTCGATTCTCTGTTAGACGTGATGTATCGCTAGCATCCACCACATACACAAGACCATGCACCTAGAATTTATTCGAATGAAAAAATGTTAAACTTTACTTTCCTTAGAATAATCAAAATTTCTAATTTCTTTCGATTTTTCTTTTTCCTTTTCCGATACTTACGTCGTTGTAGTATCTCGGCCATATAGATCGAATTTGCGGGCTTCCACCCAGATCGTAAATTTTTATGTTACAAGATTTGTGCTTCAGGGACATTGTGCGAAATCCCATTGTAGGCACGACGTTTTGGTCCACATCTAAACGGGACGAAATATTTGATGAAATTTTTTACTCTTTTATGTCGCGTTTAGTTATTTATGAAGATTTGTAGTCGCAGAATTACCTCCTATTATACGATTCAATATTAAAGTTTTTCCAGCACCGTCTAAACCGACAAATAGTATGACTATATTCCTGAAAATGATAGTGATTATTCATTTTGTTTTTTGGACGGATTATTTGATGTAAGCTTGTTGACACAATAGAAGCACGCATTCAAATGTTTACTTTTCATGTCGTGGTCTTCTTCGAAATTTTCTTAACACAGATCGAATACAATTGCCCATTTTATACTGTTTCTAATTGCAGTATTTATAACCTCGTGTATATAGAGATCATTATTTAACAATGTTTTTTGTTTTGACAGACGGGATTTGACGTTTGTTAACTCGGTTTGTTTTTGATAAGCAATTTGTTCTGCATATAGGTGGCGCGCGATGTTAGTTCCTTACTCTAGAAATGTTATTAATCATTAGTCGATAATGCAGATACCAAATGGATAGCGGCAATTGAGACTTGCGTTTAATTTTAAATATTCTTTGACACTATCTTGGAAGCAATTTATTTGCAATTAACTTACAGTATGCGATTTACCCGGGACTAAAACTGATTTATTGAATTCATTGTGACACCCATTGTGACCAATGATTAGTTTTTTCAGTCTGCAAACGACGATGCAGGTATAGATACAATTCTATACCTTGTCGAAAGAATTACAAATTCAGACGATGAAAGTTGAGTTTATAATTAAATTTATTGATCGATTTTCAGTCTAGTGCAATGATAAATTATCTTTTATCGATATTATAGTGCTATCTATCCACTATCCAGACTTTTCAATAAACTGTTCCCGCTCGAGTTTATTGAAAGAGGATAATAAAGTCGTGTGTAAAATTGCCGAAAATAAAAGGAGTATGATTATATTATACTATGCCAGAGGGCAAAAATATAGATATAATGTCGAGAGCTAACAGAAAGAAAAACATAAATTAAAAAAAAACCAATTCAAACGTAGATAAATTACATTTTTTCAACTTTCACGTGATTCCATTACATGGCTGTTGAAATTCTACATTATAATCCATTTTAAATATCCTCAGACCTTATGATATTTTTCAAACAGATTTTCGTATATTAACGTATCCCTGCAGGGAGGTATGAAAGTAACATACAAAAGTTACACACCCGTCATTACGCCCAGTAGAAAATATATAAGCACTGCCTAGGGGTGAAGTTTCGATCATACAGGTAAAAAATCCGAATATATATAAACTTTGCCTCCGTTGTTTAATATTACAGTACGTTCTTTCCGAATAACTGAAAATATTTTTTTGGCCTTTCTCGATGTCCAGATAGCTTATTCATTCTAGACAAGAGACTGATGAGTTTATTCTGATAATAACAATAATTATTTCAGACTACTCGTTCCCTTCCCATATATTATTTACAGTTGGAATTGACCTATGTCATTAAAGCATTATCACATAGGTACAAATTATTCAGGCTGTATGCAAAATTGATGAAAAAGGTTCATACAATATTTTGTATAATCACTGGATATTATACGAATATACAACTGCTGCAGCATATTCGAGTTTGCAGAGAACCGAATGTATCAAAATGAAAATTTCTCCCATATAGTATCGAGTAGTTTCGTTTTCAATTCCTGGGGTGAAAACATGCGGAAATATTTATCTAAAATTTCGATATATCTCTTTTGCGAAAATTTGTCAAAATTATTTGAAGAAAATGAAACTTCGATAAAAATCCACTAGTATGGTAGATGAAAGCAGATGGAAACTATTTGAATCGATAAAAGTATAGGGTCAATATATAGATCTCTTTATTGTATTTTATTTAAACAAGTTTAGTTAGTACAGTAATAAACAATTTTACATACTATTATACAGTATATCAATTGAACAGAGCGTACGCACTTCAGATAGGCCCAAAGTATCTCATTACCATCACCACCATAAATAATATAAGAATCGTTTCAAGTCAAGTGACTCCCGATCGATTTACTCATTATTATCATAATCTTTTTATAGTTATTTCTAAACTATGATGCGAAAGGTCCAGCCCTTTACCTTTGGCTCTAGTTTAGAATATAGCGATCTTTATTTTAATTTTTTATTACATGAAATAAAATTGCCGAATCTTCATTCATTAATAATTATATCCGCCTTTCAGTGCTCAATTGTCTCTTGCAACAATATACATGGTACAATTTGTATTGTTTGAACATAATTCGTATTAAAATTTGATTGTGATCTGCACTGCAGTGTAGCATTCGTACTTTTAAGTATATAAAAGGATTCGAAATACTCTATAGCCACTTGAAGTATTATATAATTTATTAAGTATTAATAATGAGCGTTCACAAAAATTCCACCGTAGATTTTTCTATATTTTAATCGATGAAAGTTTTCTTTAAAATTATAGAAGTAGTTTAGCTCTAGAATAATTATTCATAGTGATAGTTCATAAATTTTGAATTTCAACAACGTGCTTTGTCTTATCTGCACAGCTGAGAACAGAAAGAACAGTTCAAGTTTTAGTTTACGATGTTATAATTATTAATAATAAGAATCTGTCGCCGTATAGTAGTATAACGTATAGAAGACTTCACTCCGTCCGTTTTATAATACTTCATAGATATTCTTTCCATATACGTGTGATATCCTACATTACCACGCATATAGCATATCTTTTAAATCATATCCAGGAACAATTATTATCAATTATACGAATCAATCTTTTTACGCATTGAAATATAAAAACATTATAATAGATGGGAAAAAATAAAATCCAGCAATGATTTTTGCATTGAAAATCTTAATTCATTTCAGACTAGATATATATCGGTATTCAATTCGAAGTTGATTAAATAGGGTTGATTTTTCTAAATAATATACCGTAGATATAATTATGTTGGATATTTAAGAATTTTTCGGGTAATAGCAGTAAAAACCTCGATTATTATAAAATTCTGCACAATATGTGAAAATAATCATGAGCTAATAAAAATCAGGAATAAAAAAAAATTCTCACATATTAACTAATCGATTATTAAATTTACAAATTTTCATAAACAAAACGTGCCGTCATTAGTCGTGTTGCATTGGCCATATAGTTTTCTATTCCAATTTCCCAGCTGCTCCATTCTAAAACAGAATGAGAAAATAAAACCAAAAATAGATGAAGAGAAATAAAATAGTCAAGAGCAATTTGTATAGTATAGGTATGTACGAAAATATATTTACCAGAATTTTGAATAATCGTAGCTTGTGCGATTGGCTAATCGGTTTCAAATGATTCTCAGACGGTGGTACAAGAACGAGTTCGTCATTGTCTGAGATATCTCGCGGTTCTAAGACTTGCTCTTGTGTCTCTCGAGACATAACTCTAGGTACAACCTGCACAGCTTCGTCACGCATCTCATCTTCCTCGCCATCATCATCCTCTATTTCAACTTCGTCTCTAAAATGATAGAAAAAAAAGCGATGCAGAAGATTCGCGATTTAAAAAATAGCATATCAATAGATAGGCGTAGTTTTCAACCATCGAGAAAAATTCCTCGTACGATATAGTTGCTGCACTGTGTCGATTCGGCGATCTTTAACACGAAACTTTACATTTTTTAACGAATATATGGAATAATTACCGTCGAAGTAATTTCGCGTTGTCCGATACGACAGCAACGTCATTAGAATCCCAATTGCGTCCGTGTCCTCGTCCTCTATTAGAGTCGTACCAATTTCCTCGAAATTTTTCAGCCGTAGGAACATTAAGCTGTCTCGTAACAAGACGCGAAAGTATCCACTGATCCTGTAGCGATTCTCCATCATTTCCTTGACCGCCCGACAAAGAGGGACGCTCTTCGTTCTCTATGTTATTTCCGGGGTAGTTATGTCCACTGCGTTTGCCGTGAGCTAGAATTAGGCAATTGGATAATTTAGCGAGGGTCCTTTAACCGCCAGGTCTGGATCTACTCAAAATTCTGCAAACGAGGACTCTTTTAACTGTATTTTCGTTTCCTCGCAAAAAAAAAAGGTACGAGATTATCGCAATAGTGTAAAGAGGAATGCGTACCGCCCCAACACGAGTGTCCGTAGCTCAAACAGGAGCCTAGAAAATAACAAGATTGAAAAAAATTAGAGAGATATTTTGGCGAAATTATTGCGAGATACACGATAGGATATAATAACGAATTCGCGTAGATGTGTGAGCCTTCATTGAAGGGACACCCAGCTGATTCTGTTCACGTTACATTATACCCTTGTGCATTTAGCGGCTTGATTATAACATTTCTGAATATTTTCTAACTATATTTCCAAGGGTTGATGCGGTATGAA
Source organism: Tenthredo distinguenda (assembly GCA_947538915.1). Lineage (NCBI taxonomy): Eukaryota > Metazoa > Arthropoda > Insecta > Hymenoptera > Tenthredinidae > Tenthredo > Tenthredo distinguenda. The sequence continues at coordinate 17,814,244 of OX384536.1, read as the reverse complement.
AAGATTTTTGCCAAAAGGATCCGCCAAGTGGTAGGTAAGAGCATATAGAAGTAAGGGATCTTCTTTTACAAAGGAGTTTGAAATTGAATAAGAAAATATAATAAAGTCGTAGGCAGGTGCCACAAGGTGTATCTACGGTGGTTCCCTATGGCTGATATAATAATCCGAGGGAAATGTCAACGGGATATTTTATTGTTAGTTTAAACCAAGGTTGGGGGAAAAGGGGAATAGAAAATTTTTCATGAAGTGTGTACGTTCTCAAAATTCCCCAGACTTCACAATTACTAAACAATTAATGACAAGGGTAAAGTGATAAATTTTCTAAACACGAGTCAAATTACTTGACGGCTCTGTAGTTTTGGTTGTATAATTTTTGATTCTGTTTGCCTCAGACAAACGTAGAGAAAATTGTGAATCCCGACCCTAGAGTATATTAGAGTGGACTCGGACTTAATTAATGTACCCAGTTAACAAGGTTGGCCTTTCGTTACGTATTTTTCACGGTGTTTGAAACGTGGTTAAATAATTCCGATATTATACCCGGACGGTGGTAACGACGGCTATAGGTATATAATATATATGTGTACGGTTCGAAACAGCATGTTTTTTATACTTATATTTATATTTATATAGGTATATGTTTGTATATAATATGCCTGGAAAAGGTGAGAGCAAAAATACAAGTCGTTATAAAATCGGGTTAATTAGTGCTTATCTGTCTGCCCCGAGTCACCTCCGAGCTAATAATTACCCCACAGACTCACATCCATGGTACGTATTACGCATACATATACCCAGGTACACCTATACCTACCTTTCGACGGCGATACAGGAAGTACAAAACTTTGCAAGCCAGTTTCGGCATTGAATTGCAAATATTTGCAGGATCTCATCGGCTTAAACACCGGCTTACTGTTCCTGTATCTAAACTGTCTATCCCACAGGCTACGAACCAACAGGTGGTTGGTTTACTAATTTATTGAGTGTTTGCACTTTGGCTTGCAGAAATGCGAGCCACATGGAGATTTTTATTCTCTCCTTTGATCCGTATTAAAATTGAAACGATCACATGCTTGCCTAGGTGAATCGTAAGTGAATACAGTTTTCAATGATCATGATTCTTTCTGTATTCAAATAGCTATAAGATCTACTATAAAATCTTTGACAATATAAAAGTTTGCGAAAAAGTTTGTTACTAAGTTAGACCCGTGTAGACAGTCAAATTAGTCGTAATACGATTAGAAAACTGTGTGCAATGTTCTTCTTTAGTTAAGATATTAGCCACGCGGTTTACCTTGCAGCAGTTTCTTACCATCTTAGATATTATACTCGTTTAAAGAATTGCAATAAATAGTCGCCATCTCTGAATAAGTAGAAAAATCTTCAATATTTTAACCGCTGTACATTCTCGAGTACAAGTAATATGATGGTAGAAGGTGACCGAACCCGAATACCCCAGGGCAAATATCGACGTATTAAGTAAATCGTATGGGTATAAATTTGTTTGGTAACAAACAAGGAATACTAATTGACTGCACTCGTCGCGCAGACCCTAAATTCGAATTACTGTATCTTTGCCCGACCGTGAATTAGTAGACGAATTTAGTACCTACATTTTGCGATGGTTAATAAATCCGATGTACATTTATAGAATCGTAGAATCACGCATCGAGGCAGTATCGTAATCATCGCCTCTAGTCCGTATCCAGTGAACCGGTATACAAGTGCGAAATGCATCGCTGTTTGTTATACGTGTACGTATATGATATTTATGAATGTGTTTTTAGTAAACGAAACGGTATAAAGCGCGTATCATTATTCACCACCTTTTTCTGGTCTCCGTTCTGAATCGTTAATAAGAAACGATCGATTTCGCAAATGTTGCGCAATTTTTTTCGTTCAGACCAGTGATTCAAGTTGCGTGTAGTTATTTCGACCAATAAAAATTTTGTTTGCTGTTCGTGGGTGGTATGTGTACGTACTCGATCAAAATCAATGATCCATACTGTCGTGTGCGATTCGAGGGTGTTATACCTCGGCGCATTCGAAAATTAATCATATTAATTAACGGGGACATTAACTAATCACGCAAACGCAGCGTCCCAGAGGACTAGCCAAACGTACTTTAATTACAAACGGGAATTTGTATACTCTGGGCTCCGTAAAGTTAGGATGGCTATCGTCAAAAATTGATATGTGTAACAGTTCTGCGTAGGTGTGTTTAATAACGAAATCATTTACCCTTTTGACAGCTCACAGCGGATCTTATTTGTCTCTTTCTTCTGAAATAAAAAATAGCTGGCCTGCGGGTAAGTACATTTTTTTGTGACTTCTCAAGGGGGTGAAAAAGAACTACCTTGATATTCACTCAGCTATATAATCGCGAATTTTACACCCAGTTAACCCTTCTCCTGTTTTGTACGAGATATCTCGCCCGCACACAGAGAATTGGTCGACCCAAGGGAGACATCAAGTTGTTTTACGTCGTCGGAAAAAGGGTTGAAGGGTTGCGCGACAAAAGTTGTCTACTCTGTGCTTATCCACCTTAACACGATCTCCAGAAATTCGGGAAAGCTATCATTTTATTTCATTTGCGAATGCTAGCGGTCACTAGCTTTTGGGATAAGATTTCGTTTAGGAGTAAGGATTTTCCCCAAGAAATTTGAGTATTCTGAATTTGAATTTTAAATTCTTTCAGTATGTTGAGAGGGACTATAACTTTTTTGACGTAATAATTTGTTCGTGCGACCGATAGCTTGACGAAAGCTCTACTAACTTGAAAAAATGTGCATCTGCTGAGCGATTCATACTGAAAATCTGAAATAATTCATACAAGGGTTTCTTGAATGGTATACTGAAAATTGAGGAAGTATTAAAAATATCCACGGAGTCGATGTAAGAAATTGGTCGAGCTGGAAAAAAATCCCTCATATCGGGAAGATTTCTAAATTTTCATTTTATTTTACGTAGTTGCAGGATGGCACGTATAGAAAAGAAGATTACGTGTTTGTGAGTTCGGAGTTCCGAGATATTGAGACTTCTCTTTCAGAAACTGAAGATCTGAGACCATCGCGGCTAGCTATCGATGTAGAGATATTTCTAAACTAAAACCATCGCTAGTACGTATCTATTTCTCGTTCTTAAATCACGTTTAAACTCCAATTTAACTTTTTACGGGGCATATTGAGTTACTGTACGGTGTCACGAGCCTTTTCTTCAATTACACATACTTCGGACGACGAGGAGAAATAATAGTTTCTTGTACTGTTTCAATGTATCACGCGACGAATGCCAAGATGATAAATGGTTTTGCGTTTAATCAAGTTCTTCACAATCTAAAAAGAAATAATAATGATGTATGAACGAAACGGAAAAGAAGACAATATTGAAAAAATAAAAATACTTTAGGGTCGGCGTTAATTGATTTCCGATAAGCTGCTCTTGAACTGAAAGGAGAAAATAATAAAAAATGAAATACCTCACCAGCCACCAATCTCATCAAGTTTGAATGATAGATATAAAAGAACGAACGCATTCGTGCTGCATATGACTGAAAACAAAGGCGTAAGCAACCAGTGATAACGACAATCCGTTGGATTAATTTTTTTCCAACATTTGATCGAGTAGCTTGATAGCTTGTACTTCCCTCAGTTTACGTAAGCTGTTGTGTTCACTCATGTTTAATATTTGACGGTATTAATCCGAGGCTGTTTGAGTTAGTCGTACAGAGTTGTAAATCATTTTGGATCATTTCCCACGAACGTTGATCACTTTGTTTGAAATTGATATTTGTTTTAGGCTAAAATCGGTGCCTTTTATTCTCCCCTTTATTTGGTCGAAAGTCACCCTGATGAAAATCCCTGAAATCTCTCGCCGGTATTTATAAGGTGATAAGGTAAAGCTTTTATGCGAAATTATGTGATTAACGGTGAGTGATCGAATTCGCAACCGAAAAGAGGAAAAAAAACAACATAAAAATGAAATGAAAAAAAATCGAACTCCACGAATTTCTCGCTCATAAATGCAGTGAAACACGCAAAGCTGACTTCCGGTTTCAAATGGATCAGATGGGGTGAAAAATTGATGAAAATATTTTTTTCATCGGTAAAAACTCTTCATTTTTTGGCTTATAAATAATTCGAAAAGTCAAATGATTCTACCTTTCTGAATGTTTCTCATAGTTTACTAGGTGCTATAAATTTCTTTTTCTCTCCCACGAACTATAGTAATCATTTTAATTATTCTAATCCCATTTAAGTCGCCATAATTTAACGATGTGAATTAAACTTTTTCCGCGAATCGCAGTTTCTGCACGTTTTCTCTAGTCACTGGTATACTGACAATAATGCGCAATCTACCTTCATTAACACCTTCCCGCCGGTCACAATTTAATTAACAAGCGATAGATAAATGGATCACCTTATTAATTAAGTAACGAACCTATATCCGACGGCCAAACCTTTTTGCGTGATAATAACTGAATTTTCTAGGGTCAAAGAGCAGGCATATCATTGCGTGTTTGAGTACTAATTATTAAACCGAGCACACACACATACACACACACGCACAGTCACATCTTTCGCACGATAGATACGTTAATAAAAATAATGACTCGCGGTGTGTATGACGAAACTTTTTTTCCACAATTATATGTGAATAATTTACCTATCTGGTTTTTGAATTTTTATGAGAATTATAGAAACAACCATGTTATGGATAAAAATAAATGAATTGAATAATGCTTGAGGAAATTCGGTTTGAACTTGACGAGATTTGCTATTGGAAACACGTCACAAATTATTTGGGTAACCAAGTTCTAATTACATTGTTCTCATACTTCGAAAACCGGTCAACTTAGGTGGTGCTGGTGGCAGCTGAATTTTTCGTGACGTTCAAAGTTAGACGCTTCAATAATCGATTTCGATTGGAGTTGACAGTGTAAACTAATTGCTTGTAGCAGGCATACGTGAACAAACCCTCTGCGGTACCGGACAAAATCAAAAAATAAAAAGAGAGGACAGAAAAAACTCTTCTGAAAAAATCTGCATTATAGCGCAGCTGGGAAATTTCACAATGAATAATATCACATTCATCCATGCGCGAACTGCAAACTTTATCGAGTCTAATTAACATCCTGGCTGCATTGAATTATGAGTTGAAACGGTAAAGTGCTAATTAGATAAAAAAAACAAGAAGAGAAATTGAAAGTTTAAACGATAGAAGTATTCTCAAAAAAAGCGTTAGGCTGCCCTCGGTTCTAATTTCCGTGGGGATGTGGAACTAGCTGTAATTACGTCCCACAGTTCAGGAAGTAGGGTCATTTCAATTGATCTTTAATTGTCATTCATAATTATTGTTCATAATAATTATCGGTCTTCACTTACCAGCAGCACATCCAGCGAAGCAAAATACTAGCATGAACATCAGTGATCTCGTGACCGCTGTAATGGCAGAAGTACCCCTGCAGGAAATGGCCTCTGCTGGATGATCTCGCATTTTCGTATTATTTGTTTCCTCCCTTATCTCACTTTTATTTCCACCTCTTTTCTTCGATATATTCTCTATATCCGGGTGACTCGATCCCTTTGTTCACGGTTACTTCGGATGCACCTCTGCAGCAGATCGTATTATTTCCTCGTATATCTACATTTGTTATATATGTATACATACAAAGAGCAAAAGTGAATCATAATCTATGGGGTAGCTTTTGATATGAAAATCGCTTGAAATAATACCGAACTATCTCTACGCTCATATTTCACTAACGTTTCGTGACTATTTACTATATCATATTATATGCGAAAAAAATTGTTCTCGTTTTGCTATCCGATAAAAACGATTATTTCAATTATAGTTTCAAGTCTGAAACAGATTCTCAAGATATTTCAAATTTATGAATAGATGAATCAACGCTAGGTGCCGATTTTTATACATGATACTAAAATACGGTGTCACCAATACCGGTTAAATTTCACTTGATATTTCAACCGATTGATTATAAATTGCTAGTTTCATTACGTGGGAAGATATGCCATCGTGAGTTGCAGGCCTGCAACAGGTTGACTAATAAAGTCGTTAAAAATCGTTTTTGTCAACGAAAGATCGCCTCTGTACGAACTAGAATGTATTTCTGCGTTTTTATTCCACCCTCGAAAAGATTCTACTAATTATTTCCCTCCGCGGATACATGAAATCGCGGGAAACTGCGTCTGTTTCGAATTTGAAAATATCTGCATTCAAGGAGTCACATACCTAGTTTCCGGATCTTACGGAAACTTTCTACGAGTCGATACTACTCCCTATTTTATTTGATTTTATTTCTTTATGTATTGTACCTTTACTCGTATGTATTCAGATGTGAATGTGGCAAGTGAATAATATAGCTAAACACACGTTTGCACCTGAACTCGGGCTGCTCCCTCGTTCGGGCGATGCTTTTATAGAGGTGGTGGCAGTCAGGTGGTGGCCGACCTAGTCGTGGTGGGGTTGCTACGGCCACGTTTGCGCGCCGACAACGAAGCAAGGGATGACCTGAACCTCGACGAATGGGTGTACAACACATATGCAGGTATTAGTGCACCTACACATAGAATTATACGCGCCCTTAGTACGATATTTGGTTCTCATTCGAACCCTCGTTGCCCTCGAGCTTTCATTCATCAATTCGTATGTTGATTGTGAACACAGAGACCTCCTTTTTAGTTTCATTAACGTGCAAATGTTACACCAATTGTTCACTAATATCAAAGTCTTGAATTATAAGAACGTAAATTGATTTTCGACTGCAATTACCAAAGCCTCAGAAGCTGGCTAATCAATTGACCATCTGAGCTAATACTATTATGACAAAATCGAATAGTTTATCGCACGTTGTGCCGAGGAATGTGTGTTATTGTACAGTTTTACGTATCGCAAAGCTGAGGTGTGCTATTTTATGTAGAACTGAAAACCGCAGTACGTAAAGTGGGAATTTGATTAGTCTACGTGTAAAATATAGCCGGTTCATAAAAGGCCATGCTGAGCTCTGTCGGGTGACAAAATAGCAAGAGAGTTAGGCGATACGATACGATATTTTGTGCGGTCGAGAACTCTTTGCGTTTGTAGCTGACAACGAGGAAAAAAAAATAAAAAAAATAATTTGACACTGACAGTTTCTGCGAAGAATTTAGATTATATTTCGACTTCACTGTGCGGATAATTGTATGGAATTATACGTACTGCGTGTCCGTTTACGTCTGATTTTTAAGGCGGGTGTAACTTTGGAAATTCTAACCAGCGAGAAAAATCTCGTTAAAAACAAAACCTGAACATTAACGTCTCCGTTTATTTAATTAGAGTATCCTGTGTAAGAGGATTATGAAAACGACTGGAGATACTGTAGGCTATGAGGTACGTATATAGGTAATACTCGAGAGAAATTCTCTACCCTTTTAAAACAGCCAAAAATTTGATCTTATCGTTGATTTTCAGTATAGATAGAGGTTTTTCAATTCAGTTTTATGTTTGGATGAATAAAAATCTTATAATTGAAATTCCGAATCCAAATCCATAGGTTTTTTAAAAATTATTTTAAAGTCTTGTTGGCCTCTACTGATAAATATGATATCCTTAGGTCTTTATATACTTGGAATTTGATAACAAGGTCTCGTGTTACGCGATCTGAGAATAGGCTTTGAGTTATAGAATTTTTTCGCGGATTGTTTATCGCTATTTTTTTCATTCTAAAAAAGCTTTCGACGAGTGGGCCGTTAGTGGGGTTGAAGAATACTGTTTGAAATTCTTTTTCACCAAAACGCGTCTTGTCTTCTTTACTATAAAGGCGAGGGAGTTGCCTTCATCCACCGCCTTTTAGTAATGCTTCAATAAATTGTTAGATTTAGTAAAAATAAGGATAAAGGAAAGGCAAAAGGAATCTTCGAGCCAATCAATGGCAGGCAGTGAACATAAACCTTGAGGATATGCTTCGCGCCTTAAGCCAATACCATAATTATTTAAAAGCTCTCTTTCCATAATATTGGACTTTTCGATTTCCCCCACGCTATGGCGTTATTAGACGTCTGAGTGCACCACTTCATGTAACATCTCATGTAGAAGGTGACATTTCCGAGGGGGTTGAAGGCCGAGAAAACAATGAATGGGGAAACGAGTGGGATTGAGGGAAAAGCAAATTGCTTTATTATTTTTTAATTTTTTAATAAACTATAGGAAAATGTATATGAATTTCATTAAAATTCAATACATAGAATGCGTGTAGTAATTTCTGTTCTATATAGACAGAGAACGCGACTAACCGACGACACAATATTTCGTTGTTAACAATAGAGCTGCGGTATATGTATAGTTAACGGTTTAGGAAGCCACGTCTTGTATGGGTAAACAATAGCCAATAATGATAAGCGAGACGTTTAGGCCCTAACAATAATGATTCGGCTTTAGGTCGTGTACCACCCACGTCCGCAACTATACTAGCCAACTTTTGACAGGGTAGCTTTTCACAAGCACATATATAGATATATTTATATATATCTATAGACAGACGCGAATTTATATGCCATTGTAAATCGAACCTTCGCAAAGATTCTGACCAAGTAATGAAATCGTACTGGTCGGTCATCCCGGGACAACGAGGTCATTAGTATCGCGGTTAAAAACGAAGTAGCCGTTGTCTCAAGTAATTTGTGGAATCTAAATCCAATTTTCCCTAAAATACATTTGAAAATAAATTCTCAATTAGTTTAAAAGCATTTGTGTCATTTTATAACTCATGAAGTTTTTCGTAAACGAGATTCCAAGGCTTCGAGAGGTTTCATGGATTCTTTACCACAATCTATCTGCATAATTCGTAGTCCGCGATTTAGCTAGTTGGTCCTGCAGTATCGGAGAAAAATGATCTCAAACAGATATGATGAAACAAGCTAGTTATATCCATACTAAATTATCTGCTAATGAAATTTCACTCTAATGACTTATAGTAGGCAAGTGGAAGGTCCCGCGTGTAGCAGCCCGGTTCCTGCAGTAGTAAAACCAGAAACGAGTCAGCCATGTGGTAAGGAAGCGTTTGCGGTTCAGTCATTCCGTGTGATCCAGTAAAAGGCATAAAGTAAAGTCCACCAACGCCACAGGTGTTAAATTTCTCTTAATATTTGCCGTGCTACTACCGGTGGTTGGGTGAGCCAATATTCGTCTTATTAATCCAACATGAGCAGTATTGCTGCAGACAGACGCTATGAGTGCTATACGTAACGTCAGACAAAGCAAACGTGCACCAAGTTGTCTGTGCATAGATTAAAGCTCGCTCGACACATCCTGGTTATACGTCGATTGTGGATTCAGAATTGATATGCGAATGAGAAAAAAAAAATGATGATGTGGAGAAAAGCAGCACGCGCTTTGGCGCTAGGATGTTAAAGGTGCTAATTCAAGCCTTGATTTAATTTATTATCGACTGCCTACCCGCTGTCTTATAATAATCACTTTCCTATATCTATATGTCCGCTGACGAATGATATTTAGCCGGAAAAACGTCAGAGGTCAATAAAGGAAATGTGTGTTTAGCATTTGGGGTGAAATTTTCTGTGACAATTTCAATTAGAATATTAAAAACGTTATTTTAAACATTATCGCTAAATTGGAAGTTGTTCCAAGACGTGAAAACGCCGTGATATAGAAACTTGATGTGAAGTCGTCAGTCGCATGCTTCAAATGAGTTTTGGTCGGAATATTCGCTTGGCAGGTTTGCGCTTGGATTGAGTTTAGCATCTGCCATACTGATATATTGGATAAATTATTGGTAAGTTACGCGTAACCAACGCTAGTTGATTCGAGTTTCTGACTCGGAGCAACTGCGGTGTGCGCGACGAGTTTCCACCGTGTAAACATTGCGCTACAACTTGCAATTTAAGAATCTGTTAGCACACCATCCTCATCCTCATCCCCATCCTCCTCCTTCTCCAACTTCTATTTCTCACACCTTGGGCTGATCCGTGGGCGTGTTTGTCGCGTGTGTGCTTTTGGCTAACGTAATGCGTCGTACATGTCCCATATGGCACATGCTGAGTATCTCAAGTTTATCCTCTAGGTTCTGCGGTATAAAAGTCGTAAAACTGACAAGAAGACGCGGTGACGAAGACCTCGACGGTGTGGTGCGGTGTCGGCGTACGTTGCGTTCCGCTTGGCGGAAGGACTCTCCCAGTATACTATATTCGAGGATTGAGACACGCTGAGGGCGAACCAAGGGGTGCAGAGAAAGGAGAAAAGTCGAGACTTGATGGTGTGCCGAGGGAGACGTCCGGAGCCGCAAAATTAAGTTACGAGAGTACGGGGCAGTTAATTTTACCACGAGACCCAATAATGATCTTGTCGTAGAGTTTACGCCAGCATACCAGCAGATAAAATGCTCACACTAAAATTTCGCATCAACTCGAACTTTTTCCACTGCTATTTGTTCGTCAAATAGAAGCTATAATCTTAATTTATAGAACTCAGAACATAGACACCTCGAAGATACGAATGACATGCAGTTTTTGTAAAACTTTATGCAGCCCGTTCTGGCTGACCTCCGTCGTAATAAATTTCTAGACAAAACTCTTCGTCTGGTATTTCCCTGTGGCACATTTTGCATTGTTTTACATCACCTGTGTACAAGATGGAGAGAGCAATGTGTATATTTTATTTGCGGGACATACATGCGTATAGGTGTTTATGCATTTCACGTATTCTACTACAAGTTTTGTCTTGGCTTATAATTGGATATAACTATGAATCAATCATATAATTGTGAGATTCTGTTGTCCTGAACTTCAAAGGATAGAACAGTTGCTGTTGGATTCGGAATAACAATTCCTATCTATCTCAATAATATATGATTTCGGATACAAAAGCCCCGGGGGAATATTATGGGTGTAAAATTAGGTAATATACTCATCAAATTTCTAACCACGACATCGATGGATCATGTGGATTAGGTACGTTTAATATAGTTTGCCTCTATACCGGACATGCGCTTCACGAATGATTATATTGTACTTTCGTACCTTCACTTGTGTCATAAACTGGCAGAAGAGCGATGAAATTTAGCAATGAAAGTGATGTAATTTATAATAATTTCCATCACGTTCATATTATAATTATTCAGACCTAGCCATCGCAGGTATAACTAAGATTCGTTTCCAATTTCAGGTACGAATTTTCACTTTGATGGCTTTATTATGAGAATCAAAAATCGCTAATTAATAGAACTTCGTATAATATAACAAGATAGAGGAATGCAAATATAGGCAAAAAGTTTCCTAGAATTAGAGAAAACGATGCGGAACTGGCGTGTCTATTGTATATTATCATTTTATAACGTAAATAGCACATGTAACGCTTCCGGTGAACTGAACTGATGAGCTACATACACCCACGCAGTATTATATACCCACGTTATAATACAGATCTTTGACCTGTGCAGTTTCTAGTTTTTATTAAGAAATAAATCATTTTTTTTAGACCACTGATTGGAAGCCTGGAAAATTCATTATCTCTGATCATTTCTGTTATTGTTATTTTCCGAATTTTTAATAATTTTGTATTCAAGGCATAGTTCTTAATTTCTCGCTATACATATACTCTTTACCAATTTGCAGTTCCCACAGAAAATGACAATGTATAAAACACAAGGGAGCAAAAAGATCGTACTAGAAATGATAGGGATGGTTTGGCGATCCGGTCGTTTTTACGGTTGTTGCAGAGTAAGTGCCTGAGACTAAGTCTCTTCAGTCTCTCCCAAAATTACAATTCACCTACTTTCACCCTCTCCAAGGAAACGATGTTTGCTAATAGAATACAAAGCTGCCGAAAAAAAGTGACACAGTTTTTGCAACCGATATATTATTTTCAACAGGATTGTTATAAAAATGTGAATCAGTTGTTATACCTAAAAGCGTAAATTCAGTAATCTCGCTTGACTTACATCATTAATAGAAGAAAGTTCGTATTTGAATCATAGTCCCTTGAGAATGAGATCGGTTCTTAGTTTTACGCAAATACTGTAATTCATCGTAACTATAGTTTTTTTTCCTTACTTTTTTTTTACAATAAGAGATCAACATTTACGCTACATGGGAAAGTAATGTGGCATGGGTATTCACACCATTTACCTGAACAAATGGTTTCGCAATAAAAAAGATAGACAAATGGCTTGTGTAAAATAAAATACGATAACTGATCCGCGCAACAAACTGCAAGTGAACCTACGCGCCAGTTATTTGAACCTTTTTGTTCACTGTTTCGAAATTTAAGCTATATACACATGAATATCTACGTGTCATTTAATACTAGTTACGATGTCGACGGCCAATGTGGACAGGGAACCTCATTATTGCTATATTCTGCAAAAGTTTATTATGCCAAATTAATAACAGTCATTGTCTGATATAGGTATGAAATTATACGTTTGGGTCTCTACGCATATATGTATGATACAAAACGCACTTAGTAGTATTAAGTAATATACTTTAAAGGGGCGTAACTTCTAGGTAATATTTTTAATTAATCACTGTTCAGAATTCTATTATATCTGAAAGTTGAAACGTTTTAATCACGTAAATTTACACATTGGTAATATCGTTTTATTTTCTCTCATTGTATTAAATACATACTAGAGGTATAACGATGCGCTTATGAATGATGTATAAATTTTGAATAATTTATCACAGAAAAAGAAAACGAGGAACTTGGTCAAAAAAACAAACTAAAATCCGTTGCTTTGTAAATGAGTTTTGTGAAAAAAATTCTATTCACTGAATATATTTGACAAAATTGATCGTTACTTGAGCTGAATCTAGTAAAGATATTTTTTCCCTGAATCTTGCGATTGGATTTATATACGCGCAGATCCCCAACTTGACAGTTTAGCTTGCACGCGTATAAATTTTGAATAGAAACTGCGAACGAGGGTCCATTCAAATCAGCACTCTTCATCTTTGACCATTATCACGATGTCAATTAGGATCTTGTTAGCACCTGTAGGACCTGTGTATGGGTTTTTCAAGCCAGCTATTCTTCAGATAAGTCTCAGAACATGAAAAATACGGACGTTCGGATGTATAAATTGGATCAGAGGCTTGAAATACATCTATTTCTTTATAATTTTCTTGCATGTGTGTGTGTAGCACTCGAATACACCGTATAGTCAGTTTTAGAGATTGAACCGATTACTTCAGTGATCGATTTTTCTTCGGGTTGTCGCAATAATCGTAGAATGTTACATGCTTACATTCGAATGCTCCTGCCTCCCACGAACGATCTATTTCGCACCCTCTTTCGCTCTCTCTTATTCTCTCATCTCTCATCTCTCGGATCATTTCCGAGCTTCAGCATCTAGGCTGCAGCTTGCAACTCGCAGTTTAATAGCTTCATAAATGCAAAGAGCGTCGTCCGTTCGATCAACGAGCAAATAAAACTAGTTATCGACGTGATTGCATAACCACATGTTCGTTTGACCGTGAAGGCGCTCGAAAATCTACAATTTTTTGGACTTTGTATTTTTAATCTAAAAATCAGCCTTTATCTGCTGTATATAAATTGCTCTATTTTTGAAAATTTTAACACAGCTATATTTATCATGAACGATGAACCGAGTAGAATCATGTTAATATGCAATTTTCAATATCAGAGTCGAAATTTTCTTTGGGTAATTATTTAGCATTTTCACTCGATAAAGCTATTCGTATTATAGCATATTATAAAATCTAGTGCAAAGCTATCTTCTCATATGAAATGTCCTAGAATTAACTAGTTTCGCTCGAAAAAATGATTCTGACTACCAGAAATGATGGCTTTCTTTATCATGTACACATGACGATATGATTTATTTTTTCTGATTTAATGTATACAGTCTTGCATCGGGATTAAATTTCCATCCTTGAGAGTGATGCTGCATCGTCGGTTTTGGTGTGGAAGATACGAACGTCTCGTGAATACTAAGCAACTTAAAGGTGAGAGTAGAGGTCGTGCTTATGGTTACCATAAAATTTATTTCGCTTTTTCTGTTGGCACGTGTATAGATATCTTCATATTTCCCAATAAACTAAAACGCCAAGTGAATGTCTTCTCTATTTCGCCATAAAAACAAATTATATTGAAATTATTTCCCATTCTCTTGAATTCATATTAATAATCCGAGATCGTGATCATTCTAGTTTCTCAGACTTAGCATTCTGACTGTTTGTTCAATCAAGAAATCATTCTTCTGACGAGTCTCAAGGCTGAAAAATCAAATTCATGTAATCCGTCTAGAAACCGAGGCTACAATTCTTTGTAATTTCGAATTTTTAAATTAATTAAATGCGCCGTATGTTAGGCAACCCCTCCGGCATGACAATAAGGTGATATTATCATTACCGACCCAGAAGTGGGTTGCATAGTACCAGATATATTCCGCGAATAGTCGCTCTATGAAATTTCTGAACACAGAATGCTCGTTTGCGTATACCCTCTACAAAACTCATACCATAAACTTGAACATTGTCATGGCTCCGGTTCTATCAATTTCTTAAAAGAAACGCAAATAGACTGAAATTATATCCTCGTATTCGTTGGATTTAAGAAAAAGAAAATAAAAAAATCAAATACTCTGTCAGAAAGTCGGTAAGTAGATAAGAAATTCATTAAACGTATTTAACCCTTAATTCACTATAATAACTCCGGCGTAATTATACGTCGAGAAGACAAGCCCCTTTTTAAGGGTTATAGCCGATAACATTGACAACTCAATGAAACTAGACTTAATTATTACGATCTTAAACAGTCGTGTTATTTACTATTACGATGATTATCAACCCACTTTTTTATCACACCAATCATATCATTATAGCCTAAATTTAATACCATGAGTTCTGGTCGGCCTATCAAATGTGTCGTAGTCGGAGATGGAACTGTTGGAAAGACTTGCAAACTCATTTCTTATACAACTGACAGTTTTCCTGGAGAATATGTGCCCACTGTGTAAGTATTTCATCTTTTACATATATTTAGAAATGATTAATTACATTTTTATACCTATCCCGTAACTAGGCGGCGCACACATGCGCTTCGTTAAAACGTATTTTGATAATAATTTTTTTACTTTCTAATCGCATGAATCTCATTTACAAATGTTGAGGTCTTTAGTTGCTGACGATAACTGGGTAATAAGTTTAACTGCATGTTTAAAAAAATCAACTTTCATCTTTATTATCTACTTGGTTTGTATTTTGGTTAACAATAATCGCAGATATTTAGACATCTTGTCTTCTGGAGCCATTTATTTAATGGATAATATGACCTGGATAATGTGCGATATTTTTAATCTGTGCGGTTTAGCCAGAAACAGAAAGTAAAAATAATATCCTAGTTATTTGGGATGAGTAAGACGTGGTTATAAAATTGTTTAAATTATATGGCTGCGTTGTATTTCGAGAAAAGGATCAATAATGAATCAGAGTCCTTTCTGTGATTCTATCTCTTGGCCTCGCACTCCCCCTTCTAATAGGTACAGACTAGTAGGGTGGCTAATAATAGTTTAGGCATGGCTTGAGAATGTCCCACTATTCACAGGAAGCAATCTGTTTGTAATTATCCTACTCGCACTTCCTTTCTTTCTTAACGGGTTTTAATAATCCTAACTTTTCTTGTTCGGACTGAAAACTCCTGTCCTCTCATCCCTTTGCATCTAATATGTAATATAATGAAGAGACTTTGATTACAGGCATTTAGAAAAACCAATTCAAGATCAAAATATTGTCTCTATCTCTTCAAATTGAATTGAAAATTAGTAAACACTCTAGAAACATCTTTGTGATGTTTATATGATCTATTTATTTTTAGATTTGATAATTATTCTGCCCCCATGGTGGTGGATGGTATACCAGTGAGCCTGGGACTTTGGGATACCGCTGGTCAAGAAGATTATGATAGATTGCGGCCCCTCTCTTATCCACAGACTGATGTATTTTTAATATGTTTTTCCGTAACGAGCCCTTCGTCTTTCGAAAATGTTACCAGCAAATGGTATCCTGAGATAAAACATCACTGCCCTGATGCACCAATGATTCTTGTCGGCACTAAAATTGATTTAAGAGATGATCGAGAAACTCTTACCGCTTTGGCAGAGCAAGGATTAAGCGCTATTAAACGCGAACAGGGACAGAAACTAGCTAACAAGGTGAAATTTGAACCTCAACATGTTTTTCAGGCTCTTGTTCTCAACAGGAAATGTGAAAATAATCTGAATCAAATCGTTATTTGCAAATCCTGATTGATTTTGCATTTTCTGCTTTTAAATCTGATTGAAATTGCAAAGGTATTCTAATATTAACTCGAAAGATACATCATACCTGATTTTTTGATGATTGAAATGAAAGAAATTGATATAAGGATAAAAAATCTCCGTCTGTTAGTTATTTGAGAAGGTGAATGATTATGATTTGTATTCTCTAAAAAATTGTGCCTTTTTACTTTAGATACGGGCGGTCAAGTATATGGAGTGTTCCGCGTTGACACAACGTGGTCTGAAACAGGTATTCGATGAAGCTGTTCGTGCAGTTTTACGACCAGAGCCACAAAAGCGTCGACAACGAAGATGCAGCATGCTTTAAATGTTGATAAAACTCGCCATCCATAAAGAAGGAGAATATAGGAAATGCCGAGAAAGACAAACGGCGCGATATTTCGTTTGTTAATAGAAGTTGGCTGTTCACAATTCATTTGACGAGATCAGTGATGGAATTAAGAGAAATAAACAAAAAAAAAAGTATCAATTTGGCAGCTAAAACTTGGCCAGTCTCAGGTACAGTACCATATTCAACTTCCTGGTTTTATATCGACTTTGAAAGTTTAGTCATAATTTTACGCTGAGATCAAGCCTTAGAAAATGTTTAAAAACTATCAACCCCATTGGTTTTGGATGAATTTGATAAATTAACAGTGAAAAGAGGTCCTGGTATTTTGGTAAAATGATTATTTCATTAACTGGGCAGCAATAATTGTAAGATTTCTATCACTTTGGTCAGGATTGACCTTCGAAACTATAAAACATTACTCTTTGAACTTTTAGTTCGATTAAACGATTAAAAAAATTAAAAAACTGTACATTCGTTTTTAACACTGACGATTCTTCTCTTGCCAAAATACCATTGCCTACATGGATGTTTATCGATAATGGTAAATAGTACAGTTTAAAAGTACTAACCAGCACACCTGCCATACAACTTACGAATCGCACAGCTGTATTTAAACGATGATGAGAAAACCATATTCCGTTATTCCAACTTACAAGAAAAAAGTAAAATAAATCTGCGGTAGCTATTCAATGTTAGTAAGACTTTGTGAAAAATTTAGTTATACTAATAACTGGAGATAATGTTAAGTATAGGTAGATGGTGCCATAGCAACGAAAAATCAAATAGTGTATACAATTAATAGACTGCGGGTTCAAATCTTAGACAATACTATGCCGTATCAAATGTTTAAATAACGAATCAAGCAACGACTCCCAACTTTGTCATTTTTTAGTACTATCACGTAAAAAAGATCTACAGTTTCCAGTTAGTTTTTTTTCTTTTTACAAAGGATGCAGCAGTCGTATATTGTCTATGATTCTAATTCTCAGTTGAATCTGTTAGTTGAAATAGAAAGATTGATATAATCTTGAATCTGATTTAGTCATGATGGTTTCTTTTCTTTCACTATTCTTAGAAATAAACAGGTAGCCTATATGAATCTGGCAAGTTTTTGAACATTATTTTGTTGCTGGCCCATAATCAGTGCAACAGAATTTCAATATTATTTTATATTTAAAGATAGCAGAAGGTAATAAAATGCAAGGGGAGATAGAATCTGATTTGAAGAAATGTATTACTTTTCTTTAAAAACACGTCGTTTATGGCGCACAATTATCTCTGAATTAGTGTATTACAATTCACATATTAATGTTAAAAAATTCAGCTGTATTATGTTGGTCTAATGATATTTTTCACAAATTTTTTGATAATACATTACATACCTAGATAGGTTTAAGCATTTTATGCTCTCTAAGCCCTGCACCTCAAAGTAATAATACTAACGATAAATAAAACTTAAACTAGTTTTTAAACATGCTATTTTTTTATATTTATCTTAAAAAAAAAAAAAAAGAAAAAACACTGAAAAGGCATATGTAGGCCTAAAAAACGTAAGAAATTTCGTGCCATGTACTTTGGATAACACAAAAAAAAAAAATGTATGCCATGTTGAAAATGAATATTCCCAACTAAAGAGCAGAGTAAAAAAAAAAGAGAAAATGAAATTCGAACGGAAACCAAAAATAAAGTAACATATTATATTCTAGTAGATAAGGTTGAACTAACAAGGCAGATTGCTGCTTGCTAGATGTATATAATGTAGCATAGGATGAACTTACTCAATACAAAAGAAAAAAAAACGGCAGTCTGTAGTAATTTTTGTACTTGTTAAGTTCAATCAAAATATTATGCTTAAACACAATAATAATAATAATTATTAATCAATTATTTATATATTGCATTTATTTGTACCAGGCATTGTTACAGGCTCATTAAACAATCATATTAGTTTTTCTACAACACTATCGCGCTTGTTATATCTAATTTATGTGACGAAAAACATAAATTTAACTTTTTATACTATCAATATACTTTTGCATTTTTGCTTGCTTTTATTATGAACAAAAAAAATCTACGGTCACAGTGTCAAATCAGACTTAGTTAGTTTTTATTTTTTGTTCTGTGAACGTTTTTCATCATCTACACGCACACATCACGATTGTTTGAAGACAAATAGCTAATGAGTTTGTAACTTATTCCAGTACATAAAATATTATTCTATGTGTCTTTAACAATTGAGAGAGTGAAATGTTTGAAACTAATGATAATAATTTTTTATATTCTCAATAAGTTACGCTTAACGTTACAAAAATCCATTGCATTTATTGTAAGTGGTGAATATTTCTTTACTTTATAATAATTTGATTATTATAATTTTTATTTGTCAAATCAGAAAAAGAAGAGAAAAAAATAATAATAATAATTATCGACTATGATATTCTCAGTAATATTACAAGGTTTGTGAAAGCTAACTAGATCATAGATTATAATAGAACTAATTTTATCTCTTAAGATCTCCGTAAAAAAAACTTTAACTTATTTTTCATAAATTTAAATAGTATGGGCAAAGAAAAAGAAAGGAAAAGAAGTCGAATACTAGTATTTGACGGATATGACAGCATTTTTTGATGCAACTAGTTTTAATTGTTTTTTTTTTCCTGCTATTTTTTTGTGAAGCTGATTTTCTTCAATTTTATTCAAGCGTGCGCGTGTTACTAACACCACAATTTCATGAACCAGAAGCTTATTTCTTCTGCTAATTTTTTTTATGTCATTTTTCTTAAACTGAAATAATATGAAGATATGGAGGAATACTGGAAAAACTAGTATGCAATTAAATATTTAAGACTTGCACGCACGAAAATAAAATATACATGGACATTCTTCTGTATGTGCCTTGCTTTTTGTGTCATATGTTCTTGATGATTTTAATTCTCTTATTAGCCAGATGAACACAATCTGAGAAATGATCATTAATTCATTTACAAATTTAGTCAATATATTGTAATAAGAATTATCGAATGATTATAATACCTAGAAACGAAACGATATTATTGCGAATAATTAACTTGTTTACATAATTTGCGCACGTAGTTAAGGAGAATAAGATACTACATTCCGCTGTAACCATCGTGAGACATTATATAGTTTTCCAAAATAACTAGCATTGCGTAAAATAATGAAAACAATAAAACAAAAAAAGAGAAAAAGATGAAGAAAAAATAAATAAAAAATAACGATGAGAGATAGAAAAACGTAACGAAATGAATGAATATTTCCTCAAATGGTTCACACTTGACACTAAAAAATACTACTTACAGATAATGCAATAAATGGAATTGCTTTAACAATAGATTTTGTATGACTTTACTCCATGCAGAGTGCTGTAAACCAAAGTTTAATAAACGATTTACATACTACAATCTATATTATAACATTTACAATCATTGCACGTGAGCGAAAATATAAGTGAATGAATAAATTATAAAATATTCTAGTCACCACGAATCTGCTTCTAAATAATAAATTTTATTTGTGAATATAAAATACATACTAAAATTATTCAAAATGTATTTCATTAATCTTATAATATTCCTTTACCCATCACAAAAAAGAACTACAGGTGTTACTACTACTAATACTACTATTACTATCATCGGTTTTAATAATTATTAATTAAAACCAATATAATACGGAATTAAAAATATTGTCAATTTCATAGATCAGAAAGAAACTAAAATTCTCTTTAAATTACTAAAAAACGAACAGAAAAAAAAGACAAATTAATCATACTAAGTATATCCGATATTCTATGTATAAAAATTTCAATAAAGGCTACATGTGCTAGAATAGAATTCTTCAATTTTTTTCAATAAATGATATTATGAATATACAATTGTGATCATATTTAATTCTTATCAGGGTTTAAAAACACTTCAATTTTCAAAAAATTAGTGGCTAATCATATTCAAATTTAAATAACAGCGGGCCGCTATCAATTCGTATAATCGATCTCTGACTATTGGTCTCGAAATTCTCACGATTCGGTACGATACAAATGGCTGTAGTCGGTCGAACTTTGGTCGATTCAGTCGCCTGGACACGTTCACACTGCTCATCGTCATGGCACCCTTTCTGCCAGGTTTCAGAGGAAAGTTCAACCGGTTTTTATCCGATATACAATTACTACAATATTTGATTGTATTCTTTGGGTTATTTAATTTATCCCTGTGCCTCTACGAAGATCAAGTTGGAAAATTTGACTGGTAATAAACCATTAATATGCTTCAAATATCACAATAATCACCGCAGTGCCCAACCTCCTCAATAATTCACGACGCACACCATCATCATCATCATCATCATAAACTTGAGAAAACTTTTTACTACACGACACAATGACCGTGCATTATTCCGTTATATTTCATTTCCTTCAAAGCAATCAATCAATGAAATTAACTCTCCATACGATTACAGGAGACAGAATTATGTAGGAAAAATAAAATTCGCCAGTTTTGACACGGTGTCGGCTGCTAAAAAGATCATCGTTGCTACAGAAGAGAATGTTGTCGCTGCTCTAAATCTAAAATCAGGTAATACTTTTTCATTTCACTATTTTAATCTACTAGAATTTAGTCTGAACATTTTTATGTCTTTCGCGCACATTTCACATTTTTTTTCACCAATTTATTCCAGGACAAATATTATGGAGACGAGTATTAGAGCAAGGATGTGCGGGTCGTATTCGAGCCTTAGGAGGGATCTCAGACGGAGATCTTGTCACAGTCAGTGGCGGAGTACCAGCCATTGTTCGTGCCTGGGATTTAGCCACTGGTCACATACTCAACGAGTGGCCATTAGCAGAACAGAATCCTGAAAGGTTTGTATTAATATGATATTTTATACACAGCAAATATTCATGCTGGAAACTTAACGAGCACTGTTGCAAAAAACAGTAGATAGAACTTCTCAAGATTTAAAAGGTAGATAATGATGCAAGAATTGTCAAGTTCATTGATACAGTAGTTAGGGAGTAAAGCGTTTTGTTGAATTACAAAGGTTTAGAGGCAGAGAATCGTTTTTATAAACAATTTGCAAAGATCAGTCAAGATTGACCAATGTAGAGAGTTGTCTTCAATGTGCTCATGCTAGCGAGTATCATACTTATATTGGTGGTTTCTTCCAGGCTTGATTCACCATTTATATCATTTTCTACAAAAGGATTATATCCCGCTAAAAGGTTTTTGATCAATCAATCTCTGCACGCTAAGCAATATCGTCACATATTACAAAGAGGGTGCAATAAGATAGAAATATTTCTTGTTCCGATCCCAGTTCCAACTATATAATTCATTGTTAATCAATTCATGAGAAACAGACTCAATTTTATTGAACAAAATCCTCTCTTCTTACTTTTTTTTTCCATAAAAGAATTGATAACAAATAAAAGGGAGTAAATCCTGGGAAATATGATTGTTATATGATTCACTGTAAGCACTTATAGTTTCTATCACAAAACACACTGTGCTTGAATTGTCAGAATCGATTGTATCATGTTGTCAACTATATGTGATAATCCGAGCCTTTGATAACTTTTTGCTGAAAATAAACGACCCAAATTCTCTTCCACAGAATAGAAGATGTAATGTGGCACATAAAATATGGAACTTTACATCACATCTTACCGGTATACAACAGCGGTGTAGAAGTGACATCTTTCGACAGTAAAACTGGTGAAAAGCTGAAAGTGCGAAAGGTTTCGGCGCCTTTTATAAGCGAAGAAACAACGTAAGACCAGCGTCTATACCCAGATATTCGACTTATTATTTTCAGGAATTATTCAATCATAGATCTATAATTTAATCTCTTAAACCACGGTTTCAGATGTGTCTTGGCAGCGCCATACCTAGTATGTCTCAACGGCGCTGATTCACTGGCTAGACTTTTCATTGTGCATTTATTCGACTCAAATGCACAACTCCAATCTATAACAATAAACACTATTTTTGGTGCCGGGGAACAAGGACCGTATAAATTAGAGCTGGTACCTGGAGATGAGCCTGTTGTATCTGTGAGCACAGATAATGGCCAAAGAAAACGAGTTCTTATTATCGGGGATCAGTCTTTCCCCATTTTGAATGACATTAATGGAGATTCATCTCTCTATGTAACAACATCTGATGAAGGAAAGGCTTTACTACAAACTTCGATTAAAAATGGGGTAGGATACTGCTTATAGAATTTATAGAATGCCTAAGATTGAGTAACGTTCTCTGCAAGCATTGAATACATGATTATTCTTGCTATTTTACAGGCTGTGAATATCGCCGCTGTTGAGTTATCGACTTCTACTCCAATTCCAAACTTGTCTGTGACTTTGTCACATAGTTCTATGCAATCTCCTACCATTCTGGCGTCTGTTTGCCCTCGTCAGCCTAAAGGTACCGGTTGTCGTCACCTTTTGTCATCCGATGATCACAGCATTGGTTTACTGCAACATAGTCGTCTTGTTTGGGTGAGGGAAGAAGCTCTAGCTGATATAGTTGCAGTCGAGATAATGGAGCTGCCTATGTCCGACCGGGAACAAGCTATAGAGACAGAATTTGATCAGAAAGAAAGTGAGTTGTTGATTTTTTGTTTTACATGATCATGTTGTAATGTTTATGGTGATGGTAATCGATGGATAATCGTAAAGAAGTCTAAAGATTAATAATTGATCAAAAATTGGATTTAAATAATTGAAATTTGTCCTAAATCAACACATATCTGTAAATTACATTAATTAACTTTTCTTTTATGAATGGCTGCTGGCAGATTTTGATGTAGATGGTTCATGTAAGTAGTCATGTTAAGCAGGCTGGTGAAATTATGTTTTACTTTTTAAATTTGTAATTAATTATAGAAACATGATCGGCATGATTAGAAAGCGAATATTTAACCCTATTTTTGTGCTAATCTATCCTACTATGTGATTAATTATATCCCACAACCGAATACAAAAGAAGTGTGAAAAACCATATCTCTCATAGAGAGGTAGTTTCAGACATCATAGAATTACAATATTTAGTGTTTTAGATTGGAATTCGTGTTTACAAAGCTGTTCATCCAACATAATATATGTGTGGCTTATCGAGGAATAGCATGATTTGTTATAGAACTAGTTTTTCCCATTTACAACCCATATTACCTCCCTGTAATTGACTTCTGTAAACAAAAAAAAAAAAAAAAACAATCAAGAAGTTTCCAGACTGATAAGCTTGTTCTCGTTTCTCTAGGGGACGTTGTAAGTATGATGATACGAAGAATATGTTCTCAAGCTAATCAGTTGAAGAGTCTACTTCAAGCTGTTATGGGTTTTTCACCGCCTCAATCTAATCAGAGAGCTGATCTAGTGCGAGATGAATTTGGACTGCATAAAATGATCGTTGCTGTTACCGGTGCTGGAAAGGTAGCGACTCAAGAAGACTTTTGACTTGGAAATTTCATTCACAAATATTTTATATCAGCGTATTTTCTTCAGATATTTGGCATCGAGTCTAAGCGGGGTGAAATCATCTGGCAACTGAGAGTTAAAAACGTTAGCAGTTTCTCTAAGTTATCAAATAAAATGGTTTTGTATGCTCAGAGAGGCAGCAGACACTTTCCCCATCCGCCTCAGTGTGCTCTTCTCGCAATGGATAAAGTAAGCTGTTGTATACTCTGCGATGTAGAAACATTTGTCCAAACATTTACACACAAAATAACAAATTCCTATTATTTGTAATCGCTTGTATTTCTTCGTGTAGGAGACTGGCGAAGGTGTAATTTACACTTTCAATCCAATGACTGGTCAGCCTCTAGGCGAACTCACTAAACTGGGTTACAAAGTGAAGCAATCTATGTTGCTTCATGTATCCACGGATGATTTCCTTAGAGCAATTATTCTCCTTGACACAACAGACGCTGTTCACGTATTTCCTGAGAGTGCTACATCAACTGCTGCCTCTGTGGCTAGGAACCTTTATTTCTTTACAGCGGACCCGGAAACTGGAGTTCTCACTGGATTTTCTCTGTCATACAGCACACCTGAGGTACCATCTTGTGTTTTGAGAGTATCTATACCTTAAAATCATAGATTTAAGGGTGTTTTCAATTCAAATTATTGTCTTCACAGGAATTAGTAGCGCATACTGTATGGCAAATGATTTTGCCCGTAAAGACCCAGCAGATAGTGCACGTTGTTTCAAAGAGTACGATAGAGCGTGTTCACTCTCAAGGAAGGGTCTTGGGCGATAGATCCGTGCTTTATAAATACATAAATCCTAATTTAGTTGCAATTGCGACATTGGGTGTTGGCAGCACTCATAAAAGTGAGAAAAAAAGAATATAATCTTATTGTAATTGCGAAGTATCTAATCTTCACAGATTTTTAACACAGACTGTAATCATTTCAGACACTCTTAGCTTATATCTTTTGGATGTTGTATCTGGTGCCATGGTGTTTTCTGTTGTGCATAAAAGAGTTAAAGGGCCTATCCATGTGGTACACTCTGAGAATTGGCTTGTCTATAGCTACTATAATGAAAAAAGTCGCAGAACTGAGTTAGCAACATTAGAACTGTACGAAGGAAAGACACAAAGCAACACAACAGGTTTGTATACATTTCCCTTACATTTTTGATTAAGAATCACGCGAAATTTCTTTAAAATTCTATTTCATTTACAGCTTTCTCCTCTTTAACAACAACTGTGTTGCCAATTGTTGAGAGACAGGCATTTATCTTTCCTGCATCGATTGAATTTCTGCGAGAAACAATCACGGAAAAAGGAATAACTAGTAAACATATTATGGGTGAGTTTACTCTACTGCATGAGTAATTTTCAATCAATTTCATGAAACTTTTCACACTATTGTAATTCTTTATTACAGTCGCGTTGGCTAATGGAGGTATCTTAGAATTACCATGGATGCTTGTGGATCCAAGAAGACCAATAAACCCAGAGATGAGAGAAGAAGGAGTCATACCATACATGCCAGAGATCCCAATTCAGATGGATGCAATCGTTAATTACAATCAAAGCATAGCTAGAGTTTCTGGAATTCATACGAGTCCTAGCGGTCTCGAAAGTACCTGTTTAGTATTCGTTCACGGTCTCGGTGAGTTGTTGAACCTTCGAATTTCATTGTGTTTTATTATTTTTACACTGATTAATAAACTTGTTTTTTATTTTCATAGATTTATTCTACACACGAGTGGCTCCGTCAAAAACTTTCGATGTACTGAAGGAAGATTTTGACTATTATTTAATAACAATAGTTCTTTTGGCGCTAACGATTTCTTCTTACGTTACAAAAAAGCTTGCATCTCGAAAGGCACAAAAACAAGCATGGAAATGATGTCTTGATATAGGAATTAAATCGTGAAATGATTTTCACCTGGTTTTCTTTTGTTCATAATAGAGAAATGCTGCTTGTTGAAGGTAATATTGCGAGATACCAGAAATATTTTATAAATAGCTATTAAAGGTACAAAACGATATCTAGTAAGTGGTTAATGTACCCAAAGATAATCTTAAAATAGATTATATAGATTTATTTAACTCTTTTACTGGTACAAAGGCCGTTGTATTCTACAAAGAAAATTAATTAGCACGAATTCTACTTTTATCAGAAGTTTCAGATCATTAGATTCATTGTTCATTTAACTTATTGATTAAACAACATCAGAATTAAATACATTTTATTACAATTAATGTTGCTGTTAATATTTATTTATGGTTTGATTGTTGCTATTATGTTGATTTTGAGTTTGTTGTAGAGCTAGGTAACTATAGAGAGACACCAAAATAGGACTATTAAATTCCATTCCATGTATCTTACGTGTCTTACATATAAATTAGAACACATATCTAAATGTGTTAATTGGGAGTTTAAATCGCATACGTAATAACATACGTTTGATACGTACCTACATACATACATGTCTGACTAAGGTTTTGATAGTTTATTATTCCAGTAAAAGAGTTAAAGCTCTCCAAAGATACGAGTGAATTTTTGTCGGCAAGTTTTGTAACAAATCTTGAATAGTTATTATTTACTTCGAAGAAATAAGCACCTATTTGAATTATAATGTGAGGTTCCAATTTTATCAACTATAAAATATTTGCTTTTAGTGTTATACTGCCTAGAGATTCTATTATTTTTTTTTTATTTTTTTTTTTTCTTTCAAGACAGAGTACATACATATTCAACTGATTTTACCCAGAAAAATGTTTCGAATAGTGACAAATTCCTGTAATTTGGATGCAAAGGGTTATCCGATTATGGGATAAAACTGTTTGCACATCTTCGTATCCAGAAGGAAAATATTCCGCGGATTAGTTGAATTGTATTCTCGTTTGAAATAAGTGCCATGTTTCGTTTTAATGAATAATAAAGATAAAACAACTATAGGGATTGCTTATGAAAATCAGTGAATTACATATTAAAATTGAAATAGAATATATACATGAAATGGAAATAAGTATTGTACACGAATGATATAATTTGTGAGTATGTTAATAAGTCCAATTGACGTTTGGTAATCTGACACTGTATCGTAGTACGAATAATTTTTTTTGTTAATATTATCAATCAGCATTTTGAACGATTGAATTGATGGTTTCGGTTAGGGTATTCAAATGATTAAATGTATTTAATTAAATAATAATAATAATAATATTAATATTAATAAAAAATGAAAATAGTAGCCAATTTAGGGGATGTACTAAAATTGTAAAGACATTCTCCTAATGATAGAATTTTTTTGTATCGTTTAGCTAGTCCGATAAGTAGAAAAAACAATAGCAAAAAAATACAAATTTTTCAAATAAAGCGCAAACTTGGAATTCACTTAGAATCCGAGCTTTTTCAAACAGAGCATAATAATACATTAAATTGTTATAATAGTAAAAATATAAATTTCTAAATAAAACGCAGAAGGTTGAATCTACGAATACCAATAATGATACTAACAATTAAAGAAAAAAGTGTAAGTAAAGAATTTATTAAATGAAATATCTAACAGTTAAAAAATAACTTACATACCTAGATGAATAGATACATTGAACATAGTTTTGTACATAATGACATCAATATTATATTTACATATTGAACGTTTTATCTTGGATGTAAGTTACGATCGTTTCTATATTCACCTGATATTCGTTTTGTATATTGAAATTTGCCACCTGAAATATAATAAATCGAAATTTGTAAAGATAAAGACATATCTGTCGGCTTAGAATGCCAAATTTAGACGGAATTTCAGCTAATATTATACCTTTTCGATATCAACATCACAAGTTTTGTCCATTGGGCCAAAATTTCCAGCAGGACTCCAAATGCTAATACATTTCACCCAAACTATATCCTCGTTGTAGTTGGCTATTTTCTTATACAATTCCACACAAGCTACCTGCAGCAAGTATATAAAGTGTTTAATAACGCTTGGTATAATCACTTAATTGCAAGATTCGGCTAAAACTCCTCTTTTCAATTGATTGACCTGTAATTTACGATGTTGATATTTGCTTAGATAAGGTCTAGCCGCTTCCAGTATGTCCCATAATTCTCTTTCGTGAATTTTCAAATTATTAACGATGTCTCCTAGGTGGGAGAGTAATTCTCTTTGAAGTTTGAACACTTGAGTATACTTGTACACGTTCCCAGAATCCTTTTTATAACTTTCTTTGGCTGATTTCTTTAAGAAATCCGAAATAGCCGGCAATACTTCTCTATAAAAATATGATAAACTGAAGATGAGAAAATTCTGATACAATTTGGGCTTTCAGTTGCGATAAAACAAGTGTATTGGATAACGTCGGAGCAAATCGTAAACTAACTTCAGTGTTCTTGACCGTATGAAGTCCTTAGAAACGTGGCCAAGTGTACAAAGCAGACCCCAAGCACGATTTATGATGATAGGACTGGAATCTTTGAACCTATGGACCAGCGGATGCCAAAGCTGATGAACAATTGGTAATAACTCATCCTCCCAATCGCTTATAACAACCAGACCTTCTTGCAAAGTTTCGATGGCTAGCAATTTTATCGCAAGATCTTTGGATGGCAAGAAATGAATGCACCGATTCATTATTGCCACTGTCATTTTAGTGTGCAATGGTATCACCGGCTTCTTCTCTTCTGGAATACAACAGTGATAAAATATCAGCTAAACATCGCTTTCTGGTATTTATTTCACTCCTTTTCTATAACAGTATTGCTGTTTACCCTCGTAATTATTATAGTCTTGCAAGTCTTGGTCTTCTATTCTTAATTCAGATGTTTTTTCCTCAGGTTCAGACTCTATTTCGTCGTCCAGCTTATCAGTGATCTTCTTAGCTTCGTAATGTTCTAATAATACGTTGATGACTGTCTCTGCTTTGTCTAAAATCTCGGGCTTATTTTCCTCTTCTACAGTTCTATTCGCGTTACTATTGAACAACCTTCTTATACAGGTAACAAATGTATGAAACACTTTCAGGAATGAGTAACAGTTTCTCTCCTGAAAGTTTACTTTGCTCTGCGATAACACATCTTGGACTATCTCTTCAAGAGAAGGAAGTATGTCCATTGTACATTGCTTCATGACTACACTGACTACATCTAATACACCAGGATTACGCTCAACCCTGCGCAACTTCAGCGTTATATGATATGACAGATAGTCAACATTTGCTTGCAGGAGATTTCCTGTTGTAGGGCACTGCATCGCCTCGGCAAATGACGCAAGTGTATGAAAACCAGCAATGCTGACTAAAGTTTGCCTGTTTCCTGAAATAATCAAAGAAATAACATCAGAAATATTTCTCCAAGTCAAAAAAACAATAAGCAACTGGAAAATAAATATGGAAATGCTTTGAATCACTGAAATAGAACGAAGGTACTTGCCAGCTCTTTCTATGACTAGGTAAAGAGTCTGTAAAAGAAATCTTTGGAATTCTGCTTTCAGGGTTTGTGCAATGATTCCTAATCCTTCTAGCAAGAGGCAGCATTGGGCTACGTTGCTCTGTGCTTCGCGAAGACTTACTTCAGCCGAAACAGTTAGAGGTAAATTCCAAGTTGTTTGCATCACATAATATTCAACAATTGATTGATACTCGGACAGGTCTGATGAACTCGTGACTTGTTCTGTAAGAAAAAGTACATGGTTATTAGATAGCAGAGTATCGATATACTGATTGATTATCTCATCTGCATGTACGTACCACCTATAATCCAGTTCAATAAGAGCGTTAACTCTTTCCTATAGTGTGACATGTTTGAAATCATTTCAATAATCGTGTCTACTAAAATCTTCAAGTCTCCATACTGGCCAAGAAGTCGGCAGATATTTTTAATCTTTGTTTTCGCGGTTGAGTCATGAAGGAACTTGAAATGTCTCCAAGAATTAAAACCGTGATGATGAACTATGTTGTCAAAGTCTGAAATACAAATAGCAGCAATTTAACTGGTATTTTATATTCAATATCATTTAATTTACCGAAGTGATTACACCTTCAGTATCAAACCGGTATACATACTTGCCTTTAATAGCCACGTCTTCCAGAAGTGAAATATCACTGCAGTCTAATTCAATTGTGTAAATTAGCGCCAGAAGTAATCTTTGCAGATGTGATACAGAAGATATTATGTGAGGCAAACGTTCTGTTCCCAGGATTTTCATGTATCCTCCGAAATGATTCAGACAAGACATTTGCTCTGAATGGTCTGGAAATAAATTCAAACATGTTTCTATCTTGGAGATCGTTAGTATTGTTCAAGTTTTGTCAAACTTAATGAATATTTTTGTACTAGTAATTGAACATCCTTACCGCCTGTTCTCATTATTCGAGGTAGTCTTGTGAGCAGTGTGTAAAAGGATTCCTCTAATCCTTCAATGATAGGTCTGACCGCGTTATTTCCTTCAGCATATTTTTTTCTGATTTCATTTAACGTAGACCTTGCGGCTGTGTTCACTTCATCGATATCATCTTCTGATAGAGTGATTAAAATCTCTGCTAATTCTTTGTGATTTGGCTTCATATTCCTTTTATTGAAATTAGATGAAGGGAATTGAAATAACAGGTTAATCTTTGGAGATTGATGAACTAAATACCAATAATCTGAACAGTTTAGACATAATAAAATACCTAGGACATTTTAGCAGCAATGAGCCTGAGAATTCTGCTAATTCTTTCCTAACTTTGAAATGTGAATGTTTTACTAATCCGACCAAGGCTCTTATACAAAGATTGAGTTTTATTGAAGCAGCGTCCAGCCACTCCTGAGTTCTGCTAGCAGTTTCCATAAATTTCATCATTTCACCTTTAGACCTAGATGATATTCCCAAGGGATCTGAAATAGACTCAGTCTTGTGTCCAGAGAGAAAAATTAAATGCCTCACTGTGTCCGGTTCAGGTAAATCTTCCATTATCAGAGATAATATTCTGCTCAAAGCACGAAGAGCCATCTGCAATTATTGGCCATCAATTCAAATATCTTCAAGGAACAATGTGTAATTTCGTAAAAGTTTTCATTATTGTTTTTCCCAATTTTAATTTAATAGCCTCTACAAATACCATAGGAATTTTATGTCCTTGGACTTCAGTACCCTGAGCTGTTTCTTGAAGCCCAGTTATGATACCGGGAGAAAGTAGCATAATTATATCAGCAGCTTGATCGCGAAGTCCTGCATCAATAGTGTCAGAGTCGTCATGAACAAGGGACAAAGTCATGATAGTTTTTATTGCAGTTAATCTGTGGATGAGATTAAAGACGAATATCATTATTTAATAAAAAAAGCGACAATAAAACGTTTCTAATTCAATATTTTTTAGCCATCTTACCTGAGCGACTGAGA
This sequence comes from Tenthredo distinguenda, assembly GCA_947538915.1. NCBI lineage: Eukaryota > Metazoa > Arthropoda > Insecta > Hymenoptera > Tenthredinidae > Tenthredo > Tenthredo distinguenda. Next base: position 17,782,740 of record OX384536.1, on the reverse strand, counting down.
CCTTTCTGTCTTAGCGATTGAAACGCATACGTAAATGGCCTGACCAAATTTCCCGATATTATCACGGACATAAAACGCCTCGATCACATCTGTGCAGCTGTGGTTTATTAAATCATTGATAGACAAAAGTACGCTTTCCTTTAATTCTTCGTGGGATTGTATAACTGTTAGATGAAATGAATGTTTTTATGTTTTAGATGAGAATTTGATTGGCTATAGTAGCTCAATGTTATTTTCACTTACCCATGTGTTTTTCTTTTTTATCGAAAATTTGATAAAGTAGAATTGAGAAGAGTTTTGAAAATACTTCTATCTTGGCTATTCTTGTCTTTGAAATTACTGCTCTTAGGCAATCGATTAAATGCAACTTTATTTCTTTGCTGAAATAATAATATATGGATTTTAACTATTCAATTCATACGATTATTATATATTCTAATTGTAAACGTAAAATACATAATTCTATTCACCTCGTATCATCCTTCAGCAGATGTGTTACGAGGGGAAGTAAAATGTGGTCTTGAAGATCTTGTATAACTGCCGGTGATATCTGTTCAACATGCCGTTTCAGCTGATCTGCACTAACTATGTCGGGAGTTTTTTTCAGAGAATCGCAGAGTGGTTTGAGTTTCGAGAATCCTTCGAATATTTCAAACCTTTCCATGGTGTAGTATGAATGACGTTATTTAGATTACGCTATTGCATGACATCGCACGTTTTTCTAGTATATAAAAGAAGCAGAATTATTGTGAGTGAATTATTACTAATAATCAATTAATTATTACACGAGACATAATACTTGATTATATGAACAACAATCGCACATAACCCAACTTGACATAATACAACACGTAGCACGTGACTTTGACGTTAAACTGTCAATACTTCGATGCGACGTAGGATTTTACAATTTACACAATAGTGGTTACATAAAACTGGTTTAACTTTCTCAAAGTTAGATCTATCGCAAGTACCGATTAGTCTGAACAACACTTAATATTTGAGAAGTGATTTTCTTTCTGAAGGGATGGTTATTTTGAGTAAAGCGCGATCCAATACCTAATCTAACCTTTGAACTAACTTAACCTAACCTCAACGGATCGGAAGTTAGAGCAGCGGTATAATTTCTCGTGACGTTGTATCCTGTCCTAAACTCATCCAACTTTACCTAAGCAATTGAAAAGCGGTGATAAATGACCAATGCATAAATTCGATTAGGGTTGCATATCAAAGAACTTTTTTATTACATTTCGACAAAAAAGAAAGAGCACCTTTGGCGTTCGGACAGGGAGGATTGCGAAAGAAGAAAAAGAAGGAAAGTTTTAAAGCGCGTAAAGGTGTGTTTTTCGGGATTCTGTCGATGTATTGAATGATAAGACTGTGTCGTGCCTTGTTGAACTGTTTTTGTGACATTAAAATTTTAACCTAATATAATATAGTTTGGCTTGACTTAAAGAGATTAGAGTTTAAATATGGTAACTATCACGCGTGGCTCTGGATTTCACGCGTCGTTGATTCCGCCCAGTAATAATAATTCCGTAAACCCTGAAAGAAATACGTAATTGTATATTGTAAATTCATTTTTCAGATGCAATTCATGCTTTTATTCAGTCGTCAGGGCAAACTACGCCTACAAAAATGGTACGTGGCTCATCCAGATAAATTGAAGAAGAAGATAACACGCGAATTAATAACAACCATTTTAGCACGTAAACCGAAAATGTCTAGTTTTTTAGAATGGAAGGACGTGAAGGTTGTCTACAAAAGGTATATAAAATCAAAAAATTTCATCAATTATTTTCATGCTTTTATTGGAAAATTGATCAAACGAAATACCACAATACCATAATTCTTCATTTATTTTCATTATTTTTATTTATTCCATTTTTTCAGATATGCTAGCTTGTATTTTTGCTGTGCCATTGAACAAAACGACAACGAACTTCTAACTCTTGAGATTATTCATCGTTACGTTGAACTACTAGATAAATACTTCGGCAGTGTAAGTAGTATCTATACTTTCTATATTATGTAAAAACCGAAACTAATACTTCGTGCTAATGGGGGTCAGATTTATAACAGTTATAGTGAAAAAAAGAAGAAAAAGTTTGATTGAGGTTACCGAATCATAATGTTGATAATTTTCAAGGCATTTAAAATTCTTTAGGTTTTTTCATTCATAATATTGAAATGATAGAAAGGAATGAGATATATAAATTCTGATTATGTGTAGGTGTGCGAGTTGGACATAATCTTCAATTTTGAAAAGGCGTACTTCATATTGGACGAACTTTTGGTCGGTGGTGAAATACAGGAGACGAGTAAAAAGAATGTGCTGAAGGCTATTGCTGCCCAGGATCTACTGCAGGAGGTTAGTCACGGGGATGTACCTATTGAGTTGTGACCTGTCTTATTTATTACCATTGTTGCAAGATAATATTACCTTACCTTCCCTTCGAATATTCACTTCCAATTATTATCCCCGGGTTGTTTTAGGCGCGTGCATGTCTGTATTATTATATGAAATATCTCTAATCGGGGTGTGCGAAGGTTCTATTAGATTAAATTATTTCCTTACTTTACTATTCTTTTCTTTTCTCAAATTGATATAGATTTAATTATATCTATATACTTTATTTATTATTAGGATCATTCAAATGTCTTAATATTATCTTATATTATAAAAGATCAGTTTTATCCATGATATGAATCCTGGTATAGAGTTATCTTGAAAGGTGCCTGGGTATGGAGTGATTGAAACAGAATATTCTGTATAAAATATAAATATATCGAGTAGAATTTACGTTGATGTTTAAACAATATTTATATATTTTATTCTTTGAACAATGGAGTTAGTAGATATGGTAAATATAATGAAGTATTTAATTAGTGAAAGTATAAAGAGTCAGAGTATTTTTAACGAAAATTTTGTGACAAGACACTTTCGTTCCTTTGAAAACTTGTTTGAAAAATTAATCATCTCGCACATCCTCGAAGAATATGAATTGTATATTTATATATTCATATAACTATAACTGAGACAACCCAACTGTATCCTTTTTATCCTGTGGTAGTTGTGTGTGGCGTACCTAACAGCAAGATTTATTAACATATGAATTTACAGCACGTTCAGTATGAAATGTATATATACCTATATATATATAAATATATATATATATATATACCATATACATATGTACAGAGCTTACCAAATATTGAGGAAATAACTTTTTCCAATCAAGCAGTTGCTGTGTAATAACTTTTTTATCATAAAAATGATCTACATATACATAATAATAGCATAATAAGATATCAATGTCAAATTGTTAAAACATGGGTGAAAAACAAAAAGTCTGTCACGTGGTCAACACATGTTTTTTCCATGGAATTATTATTATTATCACTTTGTTTAATGTGCCAACGACACGACATCATTTCTTATCAATCGTCCTACACGGTAAAATATACAGCATGGGTAACATTTATTGGAAATTATAGCTTAATGCAAAAGCCACGGAAAAATCACTAGCAATAAGATAGCTTATTCACATTACAGTATAGCACAGGATTCAGCTTCTTTTATAACAGTTTTTGTCTATGAAAATACGTCCGATCTACAAATATTGTACTAAAATTTCTCGCAGTATCATTCCTGCTACGGTTATTTCCAAATAATCAAATATATCTGAAGCTATAAGCTATTGTGTTACGAATGGAAATTGGTTAAGTCTTCTAACTTAGTGAAGTTTCAAATATTCTTCTGCATTTAGCTAGTATTTCTAATGATAACACACACCAAGCACATCTCAGATCTCATATAGGTACGGATTAGGAATCTTATAGAGAAACTCTTGGTATAAGTGAATTTTTGAATTATAATGATATTTGCAAGTTTTCAGAGAGAGCCATAACATTTATAGTGTGCTATAGTTTTAATGTTAATGTAAAACTAATGTGACGTCATATTTTGCGTGCATGATCATTAAATACCTGTATTCGTTACTCTGTGATTGAAAATAGATAATATAATTTTATTATCGCGTGTAGAGGCATGCCAAAATGTAACACTACTCGTGTAAACTGAAATATTTGATCTAATCTAATTTGTATTTAGTATTTTATGTATAGAAAGCTTGTACATTTTGTCCTATTAATTTAAAACGGGTTTGTTTACTACTGCACTAGATCATTGCTGTCTTCAGTGCTGAATTATATCCATATTTATGAAGCGGCATTTCTATGGTTCCAACTATTTGTACAGGTCTTTATAAAATCGATTGAAATTTGAACAGGCATTTTCTATACAGGCAGAATATTTAGATAACGAATTCAGGTACAGCTTAAATTTGTCAGGGTCAACTGACAAAATCTCCAGCAGTATAATATGATAAAGAGAAACGCTAATATATAAATCTTATATTCATGCAGCTAACGTTGGAAATACTTCTGATATAAGTTATATCGCGCTCGAAATTGCACTCGACTACTTTTCGTTAGAAAGGAACTAGTGACAATTTACCAAATAAATTCTGTTGAAGAATTTCTCATCAATGAGACATTGGCAGCTTAGTTTAATTCTATTTACATAATATCTCTAGATAAGTTCTACGTAATCATAAGTTATTGGAAACTGTTCAACAGCAAATGGTATTTTTTCAACTAAAACAAATAACTACATACCTTGATTATATGACTTACTATACAGGAAGGATAAACTCACTTCTATAAAACTGTGAAACATACTCTAACATTTCCGGTAGATAACAGTAAGCCAACCATGGTGCAAAATGCTGAAAAATTACTTGAAATATACTATTGAAAGCAATTTATTGCTAGATAAATAAGAGCTTGTGAAAAAGTGAATTTTCAATGTATTTTCTGTATACTCCGACGATTGTTGTACCGATACAACAGTCTAGATCCGATTTGTAATTATTGTTAAGTAATTTTTGTGCCAAATTGTTAAATAATTACTAAGTTTTACTCTTAGGTTTAATGAAAAATAATGTAATATCCGTTTTCTGTTCTTTATTTGAAGTTGTTTGGAACATTGGTTTCAATCGCTGTGAAATAATATCACCACATACATGGTAAAAACAGTATTAAGGAGTACTAGCTGAAATTGAATTGGTAGTAGCTGTTATAGTATAATAATAGGTATTTTAATTAAAAAATATTGACTTTAAGTGCACTCAGTCAAATGATTATCTAACTCTTTGGCAAAAAATAGTCAATTTTCACCTCGTTAATAGAGTTTAAATTGCTTGACCACTAGTTTTAATTACTGCTGACTTTTAACGAATATTTATCACATTAATGCCACGCTTTTTTTGCTATATTTTATCACAATAGCACATAGTATTTAGTAGATGCAATTTTTATCATGCAATATTATATTTGGCATATTAATTTTAATGTGTAGCAATATATTTTCTTTTAGTATATAATATTTATTCATATTCAATGATAATCATCACTTTATCTTGCCGCTTGCGAGCTTATGTATTCTATATTATATTTATTTATACATATTTATAGTGCCATAGTTTAGGACGCTTCTATTGATATATCCTTGCGAGAGTAGGATCTATTTTGATTTGCCATTTTTGTTTATTTCATTCTAGCTGCTAGTTCTAGTCTTCTCACGTTCTAGTATCTCAGTTTTTCCTACCTCAGTTTAAATTCCGGGAGATTATTCGATCTTATCAAAGAATCTGGTGTCTTGTCTTTTAGTTTTAGCTTCCAATCACATTACAGATCTAAGCATTTACCCCGAACAAATTCATCTGCTGATTCATAATCGAATGAATAGAGTATTCCTAATTATTCAGCTGCAACTATTAATTAAACTAATTGGACGATGCTGTGTTAATCACAAGTTATATGTCTAGCTAATATGAACCATAAGCTATAAAACTTTTGGTGAATAATACATTTTTTAAAAAAAAGCTTTGTATATAGTAATACCTTTCGCCCATAGACATTGCAAACGGAGCTAAACTAAGGGCTTGTATTATTTTGTTGTAGTCGTAGGTGACATTTAGGGTCTTCTGAAGATCCTCAGTTTTCATGATCTTTCATAGTGTTTTTACTCATGAAAATGCTATGAGAATTTCTGCCAAACGTGTTAGCGTTAACCATTTGCACCTGTAGTGGTTTCTAAAATAATAAGGAATTGAAAAATGCGTAATATATACAAACGGAGTTTAGAGCATAATATCATAGATTTAATTCTTACTCAAGTTCTTTCTATTCGTTAATGTTTAATTTGGTAATAAGACTTGCAAACTGATAAATTTCAATTAAACACTTTCCTTTTGGCCATAGAAATGCCGTTATATACGATAATAGGGTGTTGATGATGTAATAATTCTTTGTTTCTAATTTTTAATAAATGATGATATTCACCAATCGTACGTATGCTTTGATATTTACAATTCATACATGATCTTATTATATTCATAAGTCATTTACACATCTAAAAGTTTATCACTATTTCTCGGCAATTGACAATTAATGTTTTAGGGATTTTCTCACATTTACGAAAGGGCAAATTCCAATAATCTGAATCTATGCATAATCATATGCAACTGAAAATCGACCAAGATCATTGTCATTAGTTATCATAAATATAACTGAATAGCGGATGTATAATCGTCGGATGACGTGCCACCACAATTTATTTCAATACGTTCAGGAAAACCACAAGATTAAATTTGTGATTTGATATATCTGATGATACATGTTATTTTTATTTAATTTTAGCATACTCGATCACAACTGAGACAAATATTTTATTTATATTAAATATTGATATTGTCATTGCATACAGCTAAGCTTTGCTGTTTCATACATATTTATACATATTGTCGTTCGTTATTATTGTTGGTATTATTATCACAATTATTATTTTCAATTGTAAATACGTTTTCGTATCATTAAACTCAATATATAAATGTATTCAATATCTGCAATTCTCATATAAGTTTATACAGCTTATCAAAAATATCGCAGCTCCATCATTTGGCATTGACAATTGTACATGAAACGTTGGTATATCATCAACTTATTACATAAACTAAATTCAAAACAATTGAGATATTCACTTTGGAAAAGAAAGTTCCACATTCAATCTCAACAATGATAAGTTAATGATCTACAAATCTGTTTCAATAAGGGCTTATAATATTAAATTGATTAAATTGTACTCATTACATAAATAGTTCATTGAACTATTGAACATTGTGCATCTTGAAAATTTACCTAAGGATATGGGCATCCGGGCATAGATATTAGTTAGTGTTTGTTTGTTTGTGGAAGGATGAAGCTGTTGAAGGTGCTCTGCGGGAAATAGGGCTTTTATAGGCGAAGCTACTCTCTTGTGCGTTCTTCGTCGCCAATGGAAAGTGACGACCAACAGGAGCCTGAGAAAAACTTCACCTGCATGATGTCATCATTCATCATCATTTATATTACAAATTTAGATTTATTACGTGATGAAAGAAAAAACACTTTTGTTGGTCAATAATAATTGATTGCCATATTTTCCACATATGTGGATTGAAAATTCTTAATGATGAAGATATTGTATCGAAATAGTTTACCTATATATCGTATAAAGTCCTATGAATACTTAAAAGCTCACGTACTTTTGTTACCAGTATAAAATAGATTTATTTCTTTCACTGATTGATAATATATTATAAATATTTTATAGACTATTAATTAACTTCGCTGTCGCATAGCGGTATACATATAACTTAAACATATTTTACAATGACTAGATTTTCAGATCTATAATACTCTAGCCATTTATTCTTGTTCAAACTATTTCCAATTATTCAAACAACGATGCAATGTACGTTTTATGACTTAAAAAAAAAAAGAGTCTTACTAACACAAAGTAATTCGGGTCGGGGAAGGGGGGGGGGCTAGGCGCATAGTAAAGAAGTTTTATATACACATATATATATACATATATATATATGTATATAGCATATTCATGTATAGTTAAATATGTCAATTTCTAATGTCAAATAAGAAAACTTTTCAGTATACACGAAATAAAGGTATCTCTATATCTTATTTGTTTGTAATACTCTATAACCAATGTTGCTAACATTCTTTACTGTTCATATGTTGTCTTGAGTTTTTTTTTTCTTGTTTCTTTGTACCAAATTCACAACCAGTTATAGAGAATGTTAATGAAAATTGGTTCTGTCATGGATTAACCCTCTGCTCTGTGTACTTATACTAGAATTACTATAAAGCACAATTTCTTCATTTTTATTACTTTTATAAAATCAAATGGCTTGACTATTTCCTGCAGGTACTTTGTTGGAGTAAATAAGTACTTGCGGGGGATTTAATTAGAAGAAGTATCGCTACCACTGTTATTATCCTAGTCTACAGAATCCAAATTTCAAAGAAATTTGGGTAAGACATATATTAGCTGCTGTTTAGCAGAATTCTTGATCGTTGGTGTCTGGGTATTGGGGTGGTAAAAGAAAAGGAATGTTTAATAGTTGCACTTTAAGTAAAAGAAATTTGTGATGAAAATCTCTGCTATATTATCAATTGAAAGGCCCAAACATAACTTTCATGATGTGTTTTTGTGAGGCTTGGTGCGTTGCGGGCGCGTGTATATGTTTGATTATATGAAAAGGGTTCAGTTCATCATTTGAAGCTGCAACGAGAAGATAACTTGTTACAAACTAGGTACGTGTATGTTTATTAATATATTTTGTATTCCATGCCCGCTTGTGTCATGATGTGCAGCATCAAAATAATTGACCCCTATTCATATTTCGTATTATAATAACGCACTCTTATATTTACAACTATTTATCTACTTTTCGCTATTTATGTTACAGGAGGAGACTCCACAAGGATTTTTCGAAGATCATGGATTGGGATAAATAATTTACAAAATCTACTAAAATATTACGCGAAGATATTATACTTCCGCTGATTTTCTGCACATTGTCAAAACATTCCATTTTATTATTATTACATAATTTCTGTTATTTTATTATGCTTTCATTAATTAGGAACACAGAAGGTACATTTATTATGACTCGACTGTTCATAATTTTAACGCTATTCATATACTACTATACAAACATTTACACTTATATCTTTCCTTCAAGCTGCATTCTTAGGCATAAGATAACGCAAAAAACAGGGAATCTTTTTCTCTGCGATGCTTATTTCTTGCTACTAGACACGGAGTCAGTAAGCATTTATAGTGCCTAGTAACTTAACTCAATTCATATCTACTCACAATTAAACGCTTTACCGGAGCGATCTGTACTTTGCACGCAGTGAAGAATTTTTTAAATCAATAATTTTGAAAGAAGTATTCAATTCGGGGATCAAACTAATCAGTGAAGTTGAGATTTTTTCGACGTATTTCAAGTAATTGAGTTACAACTTACAGTATTTCCGAAAATTATGAAATGTGATAAATTTCTGGGACATATAAGACTTCAAGTTTTTTTTTTTAATATTATCTTGACTATGACTCAATTTGTTAAATAGTAATACATACGCACCAAATAAAACGCACAATATTTGTGATTTTCACTAGTGTGTAAGATGTTATGTAGATAACGCGTTTATTTTTTCAGAATTTTCTAATTTTTTTTTTTTTCGTGTCATTTATTATTAATACGACGATTTTTTACATTTGACAAAGTATGGAAAAAAGTATTCTCTAGATATTAATAACGTTGAAAGAATTATTTGATTTTATTTAGGGTCGTTGAATAATTAGTCTGCGATAATGAACAATAATGTTGAAAAAAAAACAAAAAAAAAAAAAAATATATATCTTATCCTAACAAACGTGGACCAGTATGCTTCGGAAATTTTTGTTAGTATAGTCCTACATTATGTATAGAGCAGCTCATGCTGAATTTTAATTATCATCCAATACACGTTGTTTTTTTCTCTTCCACACGAACTAGTGCTATGATATTCGCTTGTAAGCTCACACAGCTATTTTTAATCAATTTATTCTTCTATATTCATGGTTCTCTTTATTATACAATTATAATATTTCATAAATTGATGCTCGGTGATATTCCTAATTGCGTCGGTTTATACGACATGGTATTATTCATGTATCTATAATTGATCATTTAGTATTGTGCAATATGCATACTTAAAAATCAAGTATTATTTCTGTAGAACGTGCTTTACGCTCCGTCCACAATCAACTATAAATAATAGTTATTATAATAATGGTAATAATGATAATAATAATTCGTTGTTACAGCCTAAACTGATATCTGTTTTCTTACTTCCTGTATCCTCACACCATTAGGAAAAGAAAAAGGATATTTTTCAGCATTCAGATTCTGTCTCTCAAAATTTCAAAATCCTTTGCATTTCACGATGCCACTGTAGTATTCGGATCATCATAAGATCTTATCAGCTAAAAATCTTTTTCTTAAAATTGTTGATTCTTTTTCTATTTTCTAAATATCGAATGACAAGTAAATTACCGAATCAAGTTACGCTGCGGTCTTATCAGTTAAGTATATACACGCATATATTTATACCTTATATAGTCCTAGTACGTAGGCATAATAGAATATCGTGTTATGAACTTTTTTTTTTTTTTTCTCGAATAATACGTGCGTGACTATAAAATTAATCATTGCCGTTGCATCGATCGGAAAATAGTACAGAAAAGAGTGTAGAAGAAAGAAAGAGAAAAAAGATGTCTAAGGACAAACGCGCCGCGGGTAATTGTATAGTTTGAATCGTCCCTCCAGAAGGTTGTCGTGGAAGGACCGCGGATCGATTAATCAAAGAATCTGTACTGCGCGCAGTAGATAACACTGAAAATTCTGAGTAGCGAAAGCTCTAAATGACCATCGAAGCTCGCTTCTAATCATATGATACATGTATAAAAATCTTTGGCATGTATATTTATAGGATCGCTAATATCATCCTGGTGAGAGAGTTGGGTCTATAAGGGTAGTTGAAATCTCTTCAAATAGAATGATTGTAATTCTTCCGAAGAGAAGCGGCCCTTGAAACGGAACGAGCCGCTCCCCGCACACCCCAATCTTTCTACACCTGGTTTCTGGAGGAACGCGATTCCTGCGACCGCGAAGTGGTGGCGCAACGCGTTAGTTTTACGATCCTCTCTAAGCGTCGCGCATGCGGGTTTCTCGGGTCTCTTTAGTCGTCGGGTCATTCGCGACCGAGAACTCGTCGTCGACGCACGAAGCTTAGCGTGCGGCTCGCGCTTCGGTTTTTTCGGGCCTTCCATGGGGCGCAGTTATTAAACGCGGGTGAAAAACATTAATTTCGTTAGTAGTAGTAGTAAGTTACCGCGTCTACATCGGACTGGATAAGTGATATAATCATAGTATAAGTAAAAGGGGCGAGACCTGATAAACTCTTGCAGGGAGAGATGAATAATATATAAAATAAACTTAAATAATTTAAATATTATATATTCAAAAAGGGTTGCGTGTGAATTTCGGCCTTGCGATGGTTCCTGGAGAACAACCGCCCGCATACGATAACGGAAGCGCTTTAAGCTAGAGCGCTTTGGACTCGCACTATTATAGTTGCGGGGGTTGCGGATAAAATATGAGCCCGATTTATCGTAGCAGGGGCTTTTTTTGGCGATTAACTTCAAAACCGAGGCCGCAATCATCATCGTTTGGTATAAAAACCGCGCTGAAAGAAGCTAATGAAAACGGGACAAGACCTACTACTATTACTACTAATACTACTACGGATCACAAAATATACAAAATATTTATTGGTTCAAAACTATCCTTCTATGATATCGGAAAGAATCTTTATTATCGCGGTTACATCCTCCTTAAGGAATCTAAGGGAGTAGCTATGTGCGCCGCAGGTGCTATCCTTCTATTCCTATTGTGACGCGGCGATAAGTTTGTTGGAGATGCTCCCTGCAGGCAGCAGGCAGCCTTCTTCCATTCGGCCCGTCCTGGGCTAAGCTGATAGTGCGCGTGTGCTGCAGACCTAAGAAGAGCGCGATTTTAGTAGGCGAGACCCTGACTTTGAACGGCGCCCGCGAAATCGAAAATAAGAAGAATCAAATACTAAGCGGAAAAACGAAGAGGAAGACAAAGTGGCGACTTCGCTTCTTCCACCAAGAGGGAACATGTTCCTGGTGAACTTTGACAGCCAATGAGAAACTCTGCACGCACATGAATTACCCCTGAGTCCGAAGGGTTGTTATAATTTCTTCGATTTCTAAATCGATATACGAATATTTATATATTATGGTGTTTCGGTGTATTATAATCATTGAATCATCAGTCGGACGTATATAGGTATATACGTTTTAACATCATTGCGCCAGTTATCCATCAGCTCGACAGTTGTTATATAGGCGCGTGTTTTCCTGCATCCATCAGTGCGCGAAGAGCTGCGAGCTGCGAACAAGCTTAGCGATCTATCGAGAACGAGATACATATATTAATCTATATATAGTTATCTAGAGATTGCTGTCGATATAGATAAAATACAGCATAAAGATATATCGTTAAAGATAAATATAGATAAAATAGATGAATAGATAATTGGAGAGGGAAAGAGACGACGCTATGTCGTCGCGTTGCGCGGATGTCATGGTGCGGAGGCGCGTCGGCGCGTGAGTGTGTGACGTCGTCGTTCCGACGTCGAGACGCTAGTCCGTCGGTCCGTCGGTCCGTCGGGTTGATAGGACGGATAGGACGGGAACGGCTCCGAGTCCGGGTTGGGGTGGCGTACGTGGCGTGCGCCGTCCCTGCTCTGCGGGGCTGAAGCAAGTGTGCCGAAACTAAACGCGAGGTGGTTTCGTCGCACATATAATACATATACGTACGTACGAAGAGAGGGTATAAGGGTCCGGTTGGATGCTCGGTAGGAGATATACATACATATATATATATAGTATCAGTATAATTGAAGATCGGAGTAAAATCAAATCGTAATACTATAAAGAAAGAAAAAAAAATTGATATATAGCAAGGGAGAGAGAGAGAGAGAGAGAGAGCGCGAGAGAGAGAGAGAGAGAGAGAAGAGAGAGAAAGAGAGAGAGAGATAGATAGATAGATAGATAGATAGATGGATCGAGAGAAGAAAAAATAAATAAATTTTTTATAGTGGTGATGGGTCAGCGGTGTGCAGACGGCGGTGTTAAATATACGCCGCTGTGAAATTGGAAATGCGCCCTAGGCACTGCAACGCGACGTTAATCTACAGGGATACCCTACGGCATCGAAATGTTCGCGTACGGTTTCGAGATCACATAGGCATGTAATAATTATCATCAAATGTGCGGCGTGTGCCTTGTGTAATTTCACGGTGAAAATCTGGCGTAAACGGTGCCGCGGTGGGTCAGGGATCATGGCGTCGGTCTCGGCCGAGACACCAGCCAGCCATGGGCACAGCTTCAGTAAGAAAACATTTCACAAACCCACCTACTGTCATCACTGCACTGACATGCTCTGGGGCCTCTTACAGCAGGGGTACATCTGCGAAGGTATGCACCATCTCTTTCTTATTATTTCATTTTCATATTTTCTGTTTTTTTTTCAAATCCTTTTCCATCTCCTACCAATACCTATACACATAGATACGAACACATCATCATCATCATCATCTATACAGACGTTAATCAGCTTTTCATCTTTTTTCCGCCTCTCGTATGAATACAAACTATATATATCACTAGTTTACACCCTGTATTCCTTCTTAACCCTGCCCTCCTTCTACAGTGTCTATATAGGAAGGATGGATACTGCGGGAGCTGTTCAAGTTTATGGTACCTGATCGTTTAGTCCTGTAAAGAGTCTTGGTTCCAAGAGTCTGTATTATTCTTCTATTAGGGTAATCTTTAGAGTTTATTGTCAGATGTAATGATGTTCCTGAATTCGTGATGTAGTTATATATTCTATATTGCGAACGTATTAATGTTGACACTCTTCTATCATTCAAGCGCAATTACATATGCTGATCGATAGGAGTGTGGTGTCTATACCGACGCAACGATGTGGGTGAACTTCTGATTTGAATTTATTCGAATCAGGTTTGTTAATACATGTATATAGGCGTATATCCAATATGATTGAATAAGGATTAGTGGATAGGTAAATGGTGATCGTATAGCGGTGTGAGTTTCGTCTGATCTTATACCCGTATAAAACCACTTAAGAAGATACTTTAAAGCCGAGATAAAGTCGGAAGGATGCGAGGTATATCTGGCTGACCTCCAACAGCGATGAATGGATGTTGGAACGGACATGAATGGATACGAATGCCAACGCGTTCGAAGCACTCGGTTCGTCGGGGTCCAATGAATCGACCCGGACCTCGACCTCCCTCGCGGTATACCATGGCTTATACGTATATCTTATTTCCCTTTTAATTCCCTGACAGTAAATATGCTGACGTACTCTATTTTCCAACCCCTGGAAAATATCAATTCTCTCTTGTTGTCGAGCCAATTCTCATTTCTCGATCAGCTTCGGTTCGCCCTTCTTCACACCTACCCCTTGGGTACAGGGTGTTTCAAGAGCGCATGAAAATCGTCGAAAAAGTTCTCGACGCCGCTGCCCCGGAGCACCGGAGTGTCGTAGCGCGAAGAACGACGCGGATCGAGGAGGACGAGGCGGGGGTCGAGGACGCGCGCATCGTGGCTCGCACGAGCATTGATCGCGGGAGGGGGTGGCTGAGGGGGTGGCAGCTATGGCGACTATGGAAGCGGCTATGGAAGCTGTGCAGAGAAGGCTATGTGGACGCTATGGCGGCACACCCGCTGGTTGCCCTGCCCGCTTTCCGCCTAACCCCGCAACCCGCAACCCGCCACCCGCAACCCGCAACCAGCCGCCTGCCCGCCAGCCCTGTGACGTCAACGTCCGTGCCCCCCACACAGAACCTAGATACATTCACATAAACACGGGCCAGCACCAAGCCACGGGTTCAGAGGAGTAACCAGCGACCGAATAACCGAACGCTGTCTAACCAGAACTGGGTTACTCTTCCCTAAGGCTTTTTTCTTCCACTGTTCCTTGTTATATTCTTGTTTTATAGTTTTTACAGATCTCACGATTTTTTTGAAATTTCTTCTGCCTCCGTATACGGGCGAAAATTGAACGAATATAGACTAGAGAGGATTATTCGTTTGGGTACATGCTTCTTGTGGATAGATTTGACGATAAATTTAGATGAGAGAATTAGTACAGGGTGCCAAGTAGACGGGAGCTGCTGCAGTGATGTTTTGGTTCAGTTTTATCACTGCAGGTTTTGGTATCTTCTGTACCGATTATCTGTCTCTTATTTTGCAATATTGCAATTTCCCCATTGTTGTAGTATGCGGGAAACACTCCGAGGTACGATGGCGAATGTAGAAAATTACTTTTTGGTTCTTATATACGTGACTTACGGCATGTACGCAAAAGCCTCAAGAAACCGCCAGGCTCTTAATTATAACACAATCTAATCAGACTTCCTTGACCACATTCGAGGAGAATAAGAGCTGCAGGCAGACTGCTGCTTGATGTGAAATCCATGAATCAGCCAGAATCGTAAGATTTTTTTCTACGTACTGTATGTGCAAGAAGAATATCGCATATTATTTACTGAATTGATGAATAGGCGAAATTCGGGGGATGAAACTAATCGTAATATCGAAATGTTGAAAGGGGATGACCGATCGCGTGTGATATATTTATTATACAAGTAGCTGCGGCCAACGGAAATACTTGCACTCTATAATTAATGAATTAGAAAGTGTTATTTTATGTAATTACTATGGTCGTAGTCACGCGAACCATGGTGCAGACAAACGTGTAAATTTATGAAATGCTTTTCGTCCTTGAAATAACGACTCAGCGAGCTACTAAATTAATTCGTAGCCGTTTTTTTTTTCGCTTATTTTACGCGGAAATTTTTATAGAGTTTTTATTGCTGCGACAAAACCACCATGATAAACACCCGAGAGGTATACATAGTCGATTCTCTAGCTTCATTTGCTCGGGTTATTCACTACACGTGTGCCAAAAGGTGATTCCTTAGGATCCACGTACATTATACTTTCCGCAAATACGTTTAAACTTCTGTCTCACTTCCGAGTACAATCGACGAGTTATACGCCGTTAGCACGTCGCAAGAGTACGCGAATCTGTTCTCGTCTTAAAATAGAGCGACATGTGTAGTTTTTACGTCCTTTTTTTTTATTGGCAGTTGGGTTTTGACGTTAGTTTCTAACGCCTCGTGCAGCTTGTCAGTCTTTTACCCGCACGAACCCAACGTTCTCGCCTAACACGAGTTCCTCACATCCTGCAGCTTGACGATATCTACCGCCTTGATCCAGGTGACAATCTCAAGTTTAAACAAATACCAGTAAACTCGAAAAATTACCAACTTTGAGTTTCAACGTGACAATTTGAAAAATCTATTCATGTAATCAAATTCTGAGTTCATGCCCCGGTCTTGTAGAAGTGTATAAAAAAAAAAAAAGATTCCTGGATTCAGAAGGCTGGTCTAAACGCACCTCTTTTTGTTAAACTGAATTAGGTCTGTAGTATAAACAGTAAAGTAGTTTTTATCGAGTTATCGTGAAAGAAGGAAACCGGAGCTTTACTTCACGTGGATTTTTACAACTTGTGAAGATATTTTACCCCGCGTGATTGAGTATTCGCCCTAGTATCGCAGAGGGCGGCTACATCGAAGGGCATGAAAGAAAATCGAATCGATTTTCAATTTTTACTCAAGGAGATGATTTCATGAGCGATAATAATGATAATTGAGCTCTGCAGTCGAAAATTTGTTCGGCACGAATAAACCCTCTTGTATAGATATATGTGTAGAGGTAGATCATTTTTGCCGATATAAGTTCAACCTTCATAAGGAAGAAGAAGAAAAAAAAGAAGAAGAAGAAGAGGAGGAGGAAGGTGGGGGAGAAAGAGGAGCAAGAGGAGGAGTAGAAGTATAACCAGAAGTAAAAGTATAAGTAGAATTGGTCCCACGACAGTTTCCCTGTGCGTTAGCGAACTAGCTTGAAGCTTGTGTATAGGCCTAGGAGGCCAACCCGATAGAGGAGCGCGCAACTCGTCCCAAGGGCACTTTATTTTAGAGGTTTGGCGGTCCTATCAGCAGAAAATAGACACTGTCGACGCAAACGGATTACGCAATTAACAGCGGAGGTTTAATAAACCAGAATTTTGTAGGGATAGTTTATTAATACGATCTTACAGCTCCGTATGATTACCTAAAGAGATATTTCGGCTTATCTGGACCGAGCGAAGGGTGTACCTCGAGATCAGAAGTGAGAATTTTCATTTTCCTAATTCTTGTAATATTTTGCGAGCCCGACTCTTAAGATTATCGATTGGTTAATCGAAATCTCGATTGCCTGAGTAGTAAAGCTTTGTCCCAGATCGAGCTATTATATCTCAAGAACTAAGTGTCGTATGAATTGCAAATTGCATCTAAGTAAGTATCTGCCTGTTTTTACCTCGCCTTTTTTACTTCCATCATCTTCTCTGTGTCCGCTTCCAGCAGACCGACCTCTTCTTTTTCCTCTCTCACACTTTGAGCCTCATACTCTTCTAGACGCTCCCAGGTCTCGAGGAAATTTCTTACAGGCGAAACTGCAAAGAGGCCTGCAAAGCTGAAGCTAAGACTCTTACAAAAGCACCGAGCTTTCTCTCACGTTCAATTGTATATCTCATACTGAGTATATTTGCGCTAGTATATGTATATAGCTTTACTTACGTCTCTTTCCTCTCGCATCGCTAACGACAAGTAAAGCAACATTGCATACGACACACATACATAGTTTACTTTAATCTCTACGCAAACTTTGTTATAATCTGTTATAATATCATATCTGCAGATGATACTATCAACATTTTTGTACCAACGTAAACTTATATTTACATTCAAAACCGGAGCCTTTTCACTCAGAAGGTAGATATTTTGATATTTTACTAGAGTTGTTGCGAAATTTACTTCATTGATATAAATATTGCATGTAAAAATGTCCTCGAGAGATTTTTTGATTTAAAAAATTTATTATTGTACCTAATATATATTTCATCGTCGAGAGTTGTTTTTTAATCATTATATCAGTGAATACATGCATGCGTCTAATTCCTAGATTCGTATGGTAAATAAATGTCAGTCTCTCCCGGCAGACATGTCTTATGTTAGATTGATGTTATATGTACATTAGGATTTCGCTACAAGCTAATTAAAAAACGTGGAGTTGAATTAAAAATGTAGATTCTAAGCTGCAGTGAATGGTAGCTCCACTCTCAGACTGTTGTATTCTTCTTAAGAGTCTGCATTGGTACAGTACTTGTCAAAGAATAAAACTCTTTTGCTCTGTTTGACGTTTCCTCTTCAAGTTTTTCTGCAAACACTCCACCACGCGAGGTACGGCTCGCTACTAGTGCTGCTGCTGCTGCAAACTAACAAGTATACTCGGAAAGATGAATTTCTAATTTATTTTCTTTCTCCGTAATAAATCTTCAACTGTGCTGATGTATTTAATAATTGTTTCACTTCATTTCAATACAAATATATTTTCACACACTAATCTCATTCATAATACAACCCTCGTTTCCTCTTTTGAAAATCATCTATTTTGTTCTTTTTTTTTCTCCCCAATAGGAAAACTGATTCTTATAACTGAATGAAAATTTGGTAATATTTTTATTCCAGTGTGCAACTTCGTGGTGCACGACCGCTGTCTCAAGACCGTCGTCTCTCCCTGCTCCAGCATCGCGGCAAGCCTGATCAAGGTAAGATTGACACGAGTTAAACGTTACGTGCACACCCACCTACATATAAGAACGTTTTTCTGTTCTTCTTCTGATTTTCTTTCTCGTTAACCTCTTTCTCGGATTTAGTTCGACGGACAAGGCTTATTTAACATTATCTCCCCGATATTGTGCTCTGTCTGTGACTTGTCGGGCAATTCGGACAGCCCTACGATCAATAACAGAGCTCGGCGGCTCTTTGGCTGTTTGCCTCTTCGCTTAACTTGTCGAAGTAGATACGCTCCCGCGTTGGTCAGACACAACTCTTAACGTCTGTATTTTTACTCTCACCTGTCTTACTATGACGGGATCTTAACACTGCACGCCCGGTATCTCTCACTCCATTCGATAAGCTTTTACTACTTAAATTACGTCACTGTATGACGTGCGAGAAGCTATGCCGCGTGTTTGACTAGCAACTCACACGTGCTACTTGACAATCAGTAGTTGCGGCTAAATTTATTCTAGATATAAAATCGAAAGTAAAATTTTTAAACACATACTCATATCAAAATATACAATAAATGGGCTTGAAAAAAAAGAAAGACAAATTCTATTTCTCATCCTTTACGTCTATATAATTATTAAAATAATCCAGATTTTAAAAATTCAATTTCATTTTACTAACAGTAGGATAATAATTTTAGCATTGACGCAAAATCCGATCGTTTATATTGCACATTGTTGATGTAAATTAATATTACAGTCCTGTATGTATAAGCTGTACATCTGTAATAGTAATGAAAGTAATACGAGTATGTAATTGCTTCAGCGAATCGTAAAAATAATTGTTATAGTCGCGCGCTGCTGAATATAGTAAAAGTATATTATTTGAATCATGAAATATGCCTGTTTAAAGATAAAAAGAGAGTTTTTTTTTCCTCGTAGAACCCGGTTGCACATTGTTGGTCGGAACAAGCGCACCACAAAAGGAAATTCTGCAATGTATGTCGGAAACGCCTGGAGGACAGCCCATCGATTCACTGTGAGAGTAAGTATAACGTATTGAATATCCTCAAAGATCTTGATAAGATTTTTCCTCTGTATTATTATCCTTCTACCATTTGTAAGAAGTAAGAAAATTCTTATAAATAATCATAATGATAAATAAAACAAATGGAAAATCAATAAAGAAATCGACCCTAGATTTACAATATCTTCCGAATTTAATGGAAAAATAGAGTAAGCAAGAGTTTTGTTAGTTATAAATAGATAAATCTATCAATTTACCTCTTCATATGATCCAGTATGCGAGTACTTCGTGCACACGGATTGCCAGGATTTTGCAGTTGCTGACTGTAAGGAGAATGCTACTTACCTGCCGGGGAAGGATCTCGCTTCTGTGCGACATACCCATCATTGGCGGGAAGGCAATCTTCCAAATAATTCAAAATGCATAGTGTGCAAGAAGACTTGCTGGTCAGCAGAATGTCTCTCTGGGTATCGCTGCGAGTGGTGTGGCATGACGGTAATTTAACAATAAGAAATTCAAGGAATTGATTGCATTCTTTCCACAAAATCGGGCGTGACTTTTGTACTCAATGTACAATAAGAGTTGTTCTTGGTCTATTTTTTTTATAATATGAAATTATTTCTTAGAAGATGTTATTTACGTTTTTACAGTCACATGCCTACTGCCACAAGAACATACCGCAGGAATGTACGTTTGGGAATCTGGAACCGATTTATTTGCCACCACATGCAATCAGTATACCGCGCACCGAGGTACCTATGGAGGCAATAATCGGTGTCCAGGTTCGTCGCAAGGAAGTTCTCGCGCGTGAGTATTCTTGCCGTAAGTGTCTGCTTTATTATATCATAATATGTATATGAAATTAATTTAGCCCTAAACTGGGCGTAACAGATTCAACATCGGTTGATATGTAATATGGAATGCATTCAATACTGAGAGTGCAAAACTTGAAAGTATTTATTGCAGTTTGATAATCAGAGTATATTATGCTTGATTTATTAATCAAATATAAAATTGCATCTTGCTCTGTGAGGCTTGATTTTTTATTATGATCTCAGTGAGAAATAAAATTAGATCTTGCGATTCATTATCGAGGAGGCAAACATGTGATAATCGATAAAGAATTATTATGGATGAAATATTGTGTGATTATTTATTCTTTACAGTTTTCCTCGAATTAATTCTTATAACTTTTTCGAATGTTGATAAAGTCGCATATTTCATATTCTCGTGTGTTACTTAATCTTTGGTACAATATAGCGCAATCTCTTCTAACAACATTTCAACAATTACTTCTGATAACTCTGTGATTTGATTCGTCGTAGCTTTGAAACACCGTCTTTTGTGCGTATTTAAAGATAATCAAATTCTTGAGTTTTTGAATTCATATCATATTATATGCACCATTGCACGATATCCTGGTATCTGCAATATTATAGTTATATGCACCAATGTTTTTCTTTTCTTTATCTCTTTTTTCATTTATCCAGTTTTGTTTCTAATGGCATAATACTTTCACAAATGTTAACGTCGACAGGGTAGGTACATATATTATATAATTCTGATATTTGGAATAAAAATGCAGTTCTATTTATATTCTACATACGACAATTAAGAATGCTTTATATTTGCAGCCGTAGTAGTTACAGCTATATAGAAAAATTTCGTAGTTAATTTAGAATAGAATAAGAAACTTGAGGTAGCCAGTGAAAATCAGTCTTTATCATATTCATATTAATATCAATTAGTTAAATCAATTCTAGAAAAGTCTGAAATTCATCAACGTCTAATAAAGAGTTGAGATCATTTATATTATCATAATTTCGAGGAATAGAATTTATTTAACAATCAATGCTTATATTACTATCAGATATTTCATACAAAATGTCTTACACTGCACTTTTGTTGCTGGTCGATTACTATAATAATATAAACACAGTAAATTTGTATATATATATATAATATATATATATATATGTACACATATAGATACATGTGAAACACGCATATTACATTTATATACATGTTAGATTTTCCCAGTAGGAGCTTTTTTCATACTATTTAGTTCCATTAGAAAGTATTTCTTAGGAGATTTTTCATACTTCCATATCCTAATTTTGATCTCTCCGGAGTTAGAGAATCGTAAATTCGATACCTCTGATCAGTGAAACTCACCTCAAGTGATGTCTATCTTTTCACCCCCTTTCTTTTTCTTTTACAACATTTCACAATACAATACGTAACGTACACATATTAAACAAATTTAAATGATACTATTAATCCTAATGCTTTCTGTCATTGTACTAATAGCAATGATTGTCTGTTACAAATTTAAAGAAATAACTAATTAAGTTCAAGAACTATTAAATTCACTCTAAGTTATGGTCCAATGCTTTCCATTATTGTATGTCTTTATGGTATCACTACCAATAATGTGCTTCACGTGATTCTGCATCAATTCTACAATGACGGTTCAACTAACGTGACAACATTAAACATCAGTCTACAGTCAAGTTAGCTTATCTAAAACTGAAACTAAATTGATATAAAGTCTTAGACAAAATAAAGTACAGCTTGCCTTTTTCATTAATAGTTTTAAAAAGAATTCGGATTATTGTTTGCTTCTCTTTGAAGATTACACCGGAGAGCAATTCGATTTCGCTGAGAGTGAACAAATTGGGGGCGAAGGCCACCTTGCCGCAGCTTTGAGGCGCCTTTCACTAGTTTTGCCACGTAGCTGCCATGGAAATTGTCATGCTTCCCCTCCTTATGTTCGAGGTACCTAGATTATTAATCCATCCTCTGCCATGCAACCATGTGTGTGTGCATACTGAATAGACAACTACACTTATACGCTCAAGGGTGGGAAGCTCTAAACCACACTTTAGTTGTCATATCTTATCATATATACATACGTGATCACCTATATACTTCATCCTGCATCTTCAATGAACATTTGCAGAATTAGAAGTAGATCAATTTAGGTGATTATCATTACTGTTCGCTGGTGTCGGTTTAGCAAGATTATTGGCGATGTGATAATATATATATATATAATCAATATCCCCTATCAAATCATAGAAAATGTATAGGAATGATGTAAAGGCGAGTGTAAAAAAACTTCCATCATCGGATAGAAAATACAATGCTGTGTCTGAAAGTTAGATGCAGGGAACTGGGTGAAGATTTAAGAAAGAATACAATCTTGAGAAGTGATTCCTTCATAATGCCTGCTGTAGGTTGCAGATACATTTATAGCAAGATATCTGACTCAATGAAGTAGGTGATCGGTAATACAGTAGCAAAGTAGCCCTTAGACTCTCTGTAACGCCAGAGGTACCGGCATTGAGAAATCCGTTATTTTCAGTCTGAAATAGATTCATTAATTAGCGAAAACTTTTAATTTGCAAAAGGAACTGAAGCATAAATGTTATTTCTGTTTTGCCATGAATATGAATCGTACAATGTGCTCTCTAGAAGAGAGGTAGAAAGGCAACTTTGAATTGTGAACTTTTTTTTATGTTGAGGTGTAAGTATAGAATTCTTTGCAACTTATACAAAGAATAATTAGGGTTTACTATGGATAATATTAGAGTTTAGCAACAGGCAAGTACTTGTGCTTGTACGGTATGATTGTCATTGGCAGTTCTAGCATGTTCATGTTTGACTTGAGTGCATGTGCTTTCAGTATCGAGCCGACTGGATACATTGTCATATTTCTGCGATGCTTGTCAATCCACTGTCTGATGAAGTGCAATAGAATGTTATTCGCAATTAGTGCTCTCCCTATTATGTGTGCTACATAAAAGTCGAAGGTGTTACAGCTACTTGAGCCAAAATACAGAACAATAAAGAATTGTGTAGAAAAAACAACTAAAATCTTTTAATGCACATAAATAAATGTCTGCGAATATGATTAGGAACTCGTTCAAAGGCTCTACAATGGAATGTGTAGTGGTATAATGTTATATTGAAACTATAGCAGAATAAAAGCAAATAATTATGTCTAGCGTGTGGAAAAGTAAGAAACTATATACGTAATGGGTTTGTCGTAGAAAAATCAAGTTTAATCTTTCTTATAGTTATGTTTATTATACTCATCAAAGAATTTATTTAAAACACTGTGCTTTCCCATTGATGTTGAGCTGTGTTACTATAACTATTACTGAACACCCTACATCAGGCCAAAATTAAAGACCGAATGCAGTATCAGAGCCAATTGACTGCGTTCTTTCACCGGATATCAAGTTTTTCATATATTTTGCGAATTTTTAGTCATTTTCCTGTATTATTGCGAATTTCCGAAGGATATAACTGTTTTTAATAATTTTATCGAGAATCTGAATAATAGGAAAATTGGCTGATGATTGGTCATGTTTAATTTCAATTAAAATATGTTTTTTACAGCACGTAGCATTTCAGAGGAATTCAGCAGCGGAGACACTCGGAATAGAGACAACGATGAACCGGCACAGCAAAGCGGAGCTCATAGCCGGGATTCCAGACCTCAGAAAGAGAAAGAGGACAGAGATGAAGGTATTACAACTTATCCAATGTCCGCATGCTTAGGCTCCTTCAAGAAGCATCTTTTCACCCCTCTGGTCATACATCTACCATGTGCCCTTACAGAGATGATCAAAGTTTACGATGGCAATATTTCCGTGAGGCGGCGGATATTTAGAGTAATCAACGTGCCTCGTCAAGCCAGTACCGACCAGGTCCTTATTATAGCCCTAAGAGCATTCCACATAACAAAAGATCTGAGTATGTTGCATTTCAAACACGTATTTTCGCTTATTTTAAGCTAGTAAATCGCCCTTATGCTCAAAATACTATTTGTTGTAGGGAACTTTTATTTAACTGATTTGTATGCCACCGACGAAACTCGTTTGTGTGATCCAACACCAGTCACAAACTTGCAGCGGAGGGAAGGCAAGCGTCCGGCTGTCTTCCTACGTTTCAAGTAAGTCTTTCATTCAATGATTCAGAGACTCGTAATATAAAATTGTGAGAGTTAGGTGCTGTTGAGAAATAATGAGTCCCAATAAAAACTGGATGAGAGACCTAACTGTTCATTTGTGAATAACAATCACAGAGATAACGACTGCGGTGAAGTACGAGTCTATCCAGGTAAACTTCAGGTGTCTGAAGCATTTTGCATCGTACCAGTCACTGAAGCAAGTACCGTTGCTGATCTTATTCGGGAAGCTCTTCTTCGATTTGGACTTGAAAATTTTAAATGTGAAGATTATCGCTGTAGTGAGATTCTACTGGATCGTGGTGGTCAGTATTAGTTATTTTCGTATCCAAAGGATCGATATGATTACAAATAAGTAACAATCGGCTATTATTTTTATTAGTTACGGAACGGGTATTATCGTGGAATGAAAGGCCTTGGGATATTGTAAAGCTACTGGGAAAAGACTCAATCCGACAAATGGAATTGATGCGATTTTACCTTCAGCTAAAACAAGACCCTCACGGGCCAAATCTTGCTTTATTTGTTGGAAATCTTCCACCCAATCTTTCCGAGCGTAATTATGAAAATATGTTGACGGACTTCTTAGGAAAAGGTTGGTTTCTCTATTCAATAGTGCATCATGTGTTATCCATCCACTGAGACTTTCAGTGGCGATCTAATTTGTCGTTGAAATATTTTAGAGAATAAATTTTCATCCATTGGCCCAATTTATTATGAGTATGGATCAATGGTAATCATATACGAGGATTCAAACAAAGCTGTAAAGGCATTATACACATTACGTGAATCAAAATACGAGGACAAACATCTTTTAGGTACAGATATGCATAAAATTAAAATGAGAGTTGTGATATTACTTAGAATTGTCTAATTAACTCATTCATCTGTTTACTATGAACATTTTGCAGTAATGCTTTTACCCAGTATCGAGCCAAGCATGGTACCTCCTGGCGTTCAGCCTCTGCTTGTTTTTGTAAATGTTAAGTCTGGTGGATGTCAGGGCCTCGAATTGATTTCAAGCTTTCGTAAGCTGTTAAATCCTTATCAAGTCTTTGATTTGGATAACGGAGGCCCTCTTCCTGGGTAAGTGAAATAGTTCGAAGACAAAATTAAGTCAAATTCGCACAGTCTGCTATTTTAAATATTTTCATGAGCAACGACTGATTGAAATCGTTTTACAGGCTGTATGTCTTTAGACATATAAGGAATTACAAGATTCTAGTGTGTGGAGGGGATGGAACAATAGGCTGGGTATTACAATGTCTGGATAATGTTGGTCAAGATAGCGAGTGCTCTTCACCTGCATGCGCAATTGTTCCTTTGGGAACTGGCAATGATTTGGCAAGA
The DNA here is from genome assembly GCA_947538915.1 of Tenthredo distinguenda. Taxonomy (NCBI): domain Eukaryota; kingdom Metazoa; phylum Arthropoda; class Insecta; order Hymenoptera; family Tenthredinidae; genus Tenthredo; species Tenthredo distinguenda. The sequence continues at coordinate 17,756,636 of OX384536.1, read as the reverse complement.
GTATTGCGCTGGGGCTCAGGGTATACGGGTGGAGAAGATCCGCTGAGTTTATTGCGTGACATTATCGACGCAGAGGAGATAAAGTTGGATCGATGGACAGTGGTCTTTCACCCAGAAGAAAAGGAGGACAAATCTCAGCAAGTTTCCAATGCCGCAGGTATGGATTTGGTGTACATGAGAAAAGAGATAGACGGGTTCCCAATTATAAATCGAAAAATCTGCTTTACCTAGTTGCTGGTTCAACGAGCGAAGATAACACGCAAATATTCGTTATGAACAATTACTTTGGTATCGGAATCGACGCAGATCTGTGTTTGGCTTTCCACAATGCAAGGGAAGAAAATCCAAATAAGTTCAATAGTCGACTCCACAATAAAGGAGTCTACGTTAAAATGGGCCTACGTAAAATGGTCGGTCAGAAACTCTGTAAAGACTTGCACAAACAGATTCGATTAGAAGTCGATGGAAAACTGGTAGAACTACCTCAGGTCGAAGGCATCATTATATTGAACATTTTAAGGTATTCTATTGATTTTTCATTCATTATTTCATTACGAAAATATAATTATTACTTATGAAATGAATAGTTGGGGCTCTGGAGCTAACCCTTGGGGTCCTGAAAAAGAGGATCAATTTAACAAGCCGAATCATTGGGATGGAATGTTAGAAGTAGTTGGAGTTACAGGTGTGGTTCACCTAGGACAGATACAGTCTGGTCTTCGTTCCGCTATGAGAATAGCTCAAGTAAGAGAACATAATATTGGAATTTTACGTCTGTGAAGAATTTCCGTATGTTTTTCTTGACTTTTTTTTTTCCAATTGAGTTTATTTCAAAAAGCACCAAGCTATACAGAAAGTTGAAGATTAAGCCATGTTATAATTGGTGAAGAAAGAAGTAACACTGCGCAACTCGTTTTTAAAAATTCGTTAACATTGTGCCTAATAGGGTGGACATATTAAAATTCATCTCCACTCAGACTTGCCAGTTCAGGTAGATGGAGAACCCTGGGTTCAGAGTCCAGGCGACGTCGTAGTTCTGAAGTCTGCGTTAAAGGTAAACTGAATTGAAATTGATTGAAACCTCAACATCCCATAGAAAACCATATGATAAAACTTAATATTCTATGCGATACATACCTTTGTGGCTTGGATATTCAGTTTTCGGGATGAATGTAAGTTCGGCAAGAGTCATAAGTCAGAGATTATGGGATGCTGGGGTTAATGTATGGACATACATACTTGTGGCACGTGAATTCTCAATATTTAGGTATTTATTTATGTATTAGGTAGTAGTTTTGTTATATGGTAACGCTATATTATGGTAATGATCTCCGCGAAAGCATTAGCTAACTGCTGATGTCCGTCAGCGCATGCATTCCTCCCCTAATCGCACTCTACTAATGTCTCCTTGTTCCTTTGTTCACTTCAGGCAACCATGTTGAAGAAAAATAAGATCAAGCGTCGGAATACTGAACCGTCGATTCTACCTGCTAATGGGGAGGGGGGCAAGAGCACGGACGAGTAAATCAACCATTCTGCAGCTTGCAACTAGTCAGTTGTTTGATCATTCGTTATAAGGTGCGCGATCTCTGCCTAGACTCCTCCGTGCGTATTTACGCGCAATGCACGAGAGGGGAGTTTCGGAGTGATCCCACTAATAAAGGCAGACCTCTCGTACGAAGATTGTTCCTCGGCGCATGCAACCCTTTCAGTCCGAGTCCTATCTGACCTTTGCCCAACGCAGTTTATGCTTTTCGTATTTTACCGATTAGCCATGCATTCTTCCAGTTAGTATTTTAGCTTTACTATGTAACTTTATTTACTTTTTCTTATTATATTTCATTTCATTATTGATTATTATTACCATTATTGTTATTGTTATTATTATTATTATTATCATTATTATTATTATTATTATTATTATTAATAAGTTCTGGTGTTGTGGAACGAATGGCTATTTTCTTCGTCATTCGCATTGACTTGTTATCAATCGTTCCTTTGTGCATCCTCCTGATCCTATCCCTTCCTAGGCCACGATGCTGAAGAAGGTGAAGAGTAAAATGAAGCGGCGAAATACAGAGCCCAGCATGCAGTTAGCACTTCAAGCTGGACCCTCAAACGATCCGGATTCCGAGGTCTTCTGAATCAACGCCTTGATAGACGCGGATGTGGATCCCCAAAGAGTATTATTTCACTGTATACATAGAAAGAATCACAGATTGACTTGTGATCCGTACGGCCTCGTTGCGTGCTGTAGTCAAAAACGGTTACGCTATACTGTAATCTACACACACATATAAGTACTTAATATTTACAAAACGCAGTTATTAAACTCAATTTTTTGAGCAAAGAGAGACAGAGAAAATATTTAAGAAAGTTTTTCTTTCAAGTGAACACACAACACATATAAACTTCAGTGCTCGTTTATTTCTTTTCACACGTTAATTAGAAGTGACGTAGATCTCATTTTTAAATGTTAATCATAGCGCTGTATCTAGTTTATCGATAAATATTTTTTTAGTAAGATTACTATATAGATTTTACCAAATAATGTTACTACAAATGTTAACCAGTATTCAATTGAAATCAAGCGTCACCAGCTTATATCGCTTACAAATATTAATTTGCATTTATGTTTATATAATAGTTTGTTAGTTAAAGAAAAAAAGTAAACTGTAATGTATATTACGTTTCGTATGGTATTTTACCAATCTATGGCAGTGTCAAGGCACAAATAATTGTGTGTCGTGATGCAACGCACACAAAAGAAAGAAAAAAAAAAACATAAAGAGTCAGTTGTTATTAATATATTATTATATGAAATATTTACAAACTAAATATTAATATATTTACATAATATTGTATTAGTATTACGATTTTAATTTGTGATTGTTGTCAATCTGACTGCCGGGCAGTCTGGAATTTATATATACCAGTTGCAGTCAGAGTTTCCTAGAACACGTGAATAATAAATTATAATTATGTAATTTCAGTAGAGCTGAGACGGGCACAGCTTTTGTTGCCAATTCGTCTCTTAATCTTTAGTAAAGGCTCAGCGTACAAACTATCTTTGGGATGGTGACGAGGCGTATTGGCAATGTCCTGCAAACATCTGACTCTTGCAAATTACTGATTAAGAAGTTTGCTAGAGTCTTTAGTAGATAACACATTCCACTATAATGTGGCAAACCATGTACATTTATATAAACTATGCCAAAGAACATTCAAAACTAATTATATTATTTTACCGTTAAACATTATTGTTACGGTATTATTCAATTACTACTATGGTAAAATGAATGTGACGTGTTGTACCCTGAGCAAGTTCTGCAGCACAGGTATAGTGGATCAATTCAAGAATCGAGATACCAATGGGACTAAATTGAGTGACAAGTTAAGAAGGCCAAATATAAAGGCCAAAGTGTAAGCAGGCTTTGATTGAAATGGATGCGTGTTGGCATAATCCAGATTCGGAGGGACAATTACGGTGCCAAACAGATGTATATAATATATAAAGGTATATAGGATAAGGAGGTATGAGATAGCAGCAATTGCGATTGGAAGAGAAACATGAGAATTATATTAAATACGTATAGGTAAAGCATGATAGGATTAACGAGAGTTATTGCAGTTAACGAAAGGGACTCACTTGAACTGTGCTGCGACGCTTGGGGTAATGAAATGCTTTCGATGGAATAGAATACATCAAAGCTATAAAGAAAAAAAAAAAAAATAACAAAAAAAGAAAAAAAAAATACAAATGACATCCAGAACCTAGTCCGTGTTATTAAAGCGCTTGTAGAACGCGCTCTTGCATCTAGTCAACTAATCCCGTAGACGAATCCCCGCTGGATGTCTTGAAATATATAAACAAAAAAGAAGAGAAAAAAACAAAAAAAAAAAATTAAAAAAAGAAAAAACTACTATTGAAAACTAATCACTAAAATCCAAAATTTAAAGGGAGGCCATCATATCCGGATGTTGAACGGCCTCCCTTCCCTAATCTGCCGACGGTGTATGGGGCTCAGTTGTTCATGTATTGTGTCCGGGCTCGAGCATGAATGACACACTTTCGGCAGATTGGCGAATACATTTGTTAATCGGATCAAAACTGTAATAATTTTTTTTGTTGCAAACAGAATAAATAAATTTAAAACAAAATAGAAGAATATTAATAAGCTATGAACAATCTAAGTATAATAAATGAATGTATGTGCTACACAAAGTAAGCAAAATGGTACTCTATACTGAATACCTCTCCCCATTTATTTTTATGCTTTTTTATTTTAGCTAAATATAACATATATCCTTCATTATAGGTCTAAGTTTATCTCGTTCCAAACCAAGCTGTTCGTACAAAATATCAAACATTTCTTCTAGCCATGGAAATCATGTTTATTTTATACAAATGCATTTTTTTACACTTTCATTATTATATTACCTGATATATTAAACTTCTGACAGGTTTGCATGTATGCATACACACAATTGCAGCATAGTATGAATATGTAAAAAATACGCGATGTTTCCCAGCTGTATAAAGTTCAAATCAGTCACTCAGTGCGATATGAAAACAAATATTTGTGGCTAGAATAATTACTGTAAATGAAATCGCAAGTTTAAGTTAACTGTAACGTTAGAACCTTCGAAGCTTGCTGTGCCAACCTTGTACGATCGAAAAATCCATGCCTTTGTTCGTAATACTATGAAAGTAATTTCAATAGCAGAACAAGAAAAGTATCAGATTTAATTCCGAGTCATGATTGATAGCTTAAGAAATTAACTTTCATATATGTAGTTAGATCGACTGCTCATATTATTTGATACTACCAAATAAGGTATAAGATATTCTAATTTTCAGTTGCCATAATTAAACACCCAACAGCTTGTTGTCGCCAACAATATGACCATCAGTGTAGGAGCCAAAAGTATCTGACGGTAGACCAGCTTCTCCTGTCGTAATTCACCTATAATAAAACACCATGTTCAGTGCAAATTATCCTGCTGGAAGAATACTCATTTAACATCTGAATGTCTCTGTTTGCAATGAAAGACAGAAGGAATGACAGTATCTGAAGAACACTTGTACTGATTGACTCTTTAAGAACATACAATATCTGTTCCAAGACAACATAATGTTAATTTGTGCTGAATAGGCTTTGTAAATTTTATATTCGTTGCAGATTTTTACTAGTAGTTAAATAACAGAAACTAGAAATAGAGGAATTCATTTTTTTTAAAATTACTTCATATGAGATGTTTAAATAAAATTTCAAGTACAAATGCGATAAATGCAGGTAAATAATAATTATTGCTTGAGTGACAATTGAAAATTCATTAAATTTGTTTATTATAATTGTACATAGATCTGAAGAAAAGAAAAATGAATTATTGCGAATAGAAACCGATGTCTTCTTGCGATTCATACAGATACATGATATGAATGAATAAATTTGAAAGGAAAAAAAAAGAAACTACATGTTGTATATCAATTTATTTGACATTTTTTATCGTTTATGTCATAATATAATCTATCAACATGGTCCATGTATGCTTGTAATCGCTCATAACTTAGAGCGTTGATGATGATTTTTAATCATTATGATTAGTCTGCAGTGATAATTAGCGAGGTCAACGATTCGGAATATTCAAAGCGATTGCCGCACTATTTTTGCGGCAAAAGTAGTTCGCCAGTTCGTCACCAAGATTTTGGGCTTCCTACTTCATAGATAGGTCAGTAATCACATAATTGGCGTACGGGGTACCAAATGATATTGTCATCTCGCGGTTGGATTGACGAACTACTTTTGCCGCAACACCTCCACTCCTTACGATAAGCAATCTCATGTTAGCAATTACAAAAGAGGCATGCGGGTGCGCACAACAAGGCGCACATACGTCTTCGGCAAAAGTGGTCCATCAATTCAACCGCGAGATGGCAATACTATTTGGCACCCGCTGGCCGAAGAGCACTGATTCAGGGTGCATCTGCCGTAGACTCAGTGGCCCTCGCGGTGTCAGAAAGTCGTGTAAGGGTCACGTTAACTACTTACGACCACGAATTGTGACAAGCATCTTAATGAAAATACTCCGAATGAAAAAAATCCTGGCATACTCATTGACAGAAGATTTTTTTTTCCGTTTTTTAAACATATTTATTGAGCGATAGTGATATTATAACACATGTCCTTCTGTTACAGTAGAATGCACTTTCACCAGACTCCAAACATCTCCGTCTAGCAAGGATCCTGTTGCACTTGCCGCGAACTGGTGTTAATAAAATTCAGTCTTTGTAAAATCAGTCATATTAGCTAGTGTATCATTGTAATATGAATGACAGTTAGAATATGGAAATTTACTTGCCAAAGCAAATACAGAGATTCTATCAGTTGCAATATGTAACATATTTATTTTTAAGAAACAATTATACATTTTACACAATTTTGACAATTAGTAAAATTGTATCGATTCTGTATCAATAAATTCCTAGATATACTGATAATCAATTGCTTCGTTATTTTTCACTTACCCATCCCTGCGCCACTTATTTTTCATAATAAATATATGCCTATATAGTGATGTGCATGAAGACACGTATGCATATATACCATTCCTCTCTCCCGCCAAAAATTTTAGCACACCTCCTCGGGTCAGATGTTCTCCTGATGCCAGGAGTAATAATTTTCGAGTTAAAATTTGAATTATCTAGAGTTAGAAAAATTTTAAGTCGAAAATTTTCGCTCCTGGTATCAGGAGAACATCTGACCCAAGGAGGTGTGCCGAAATTTTGGATATATGTATAGGTATATAGGTAAACGCATGTATACGTGGCTTCATGCACGTCTCTATATATTAATTGAGACCAGCGTTTTTCGGAGTTCGAAAAATTTTAAGTCGAAAATTTTTGCTCCTGGTATCAGGAGAACATCTGACCTGAGGAGGTGTGCCGAAATTTCGGATATGTGTATAGATATAGGTATAGGCATGCATACGTGTCTTCATGCACGTCTCTATATATTCATTTATACTAGCGTTTTTCGGAATTTGAAGAATTTTAAGTCGAAAATTTTTGCTCCTGGTATCAGGAGAACATCTGACCCGAGGAGGTGTGCCGAAATTTCGGATATGTGTATAGATGTATAGGCATGCATACGTGTCTTCATGCACGTCTCTATATATTCATTTATACTAGCGTTTTTCGGAATTTGAAGAATTTTAAGTCGAAAATTTTTGCTCCTGGTATCAGGAGAGCATCTGACCCAAGGAGGTGTGCTAAAAATTTTGGCGGGAAAAAGGAATAGTGTATATGCATACGTGTCTTTAGGCACGTCTCTATATACCTGTATGCTTACGTTACTAAGATTTCCTGAAATTTTAAGTCAAAAAATTAGCCTAGTAGCAGAAGAACGATTGAATTGAAAAAGGGTTCCAACATTTTCGAAGGGAGACATGTAGCGAAAGCAGCAAGCACACATGTACGGAGAACGAAACAATTCTTTGTTTATCAGAAATCAATCAATTGCTGGAATAAATAGTTGTAGGGAGGGGAAAGTAGACAGTAACGAAGCAATTGATCATTAGTACATCTGACAATTCATTTATTTATTACGTACAATTTGTAATTGGTTTTTACAAATGAATTTTCTACCTAGCATAAAAGTTAGCATAATATAACCAACCTCCGTAATAAACAATATATTAGTTAATATTACTAATTTTAACAATACGTCCAATATACACTCGTTCGTTGCAATTGGTACAGCATCTTCGGTGGACGGAGATGCTCGGACTCCGAAATAAGTTTATTCAACTGTAACAGAAAGACGAGTAACATTAATATCATCATCATTCAATAAATTATCAGCTAATTAGACATGAAGAATATTTTTCTGTCATAGAGTAAGTGCGACAACTTTTCTACGCTCGGAGTATTTCTATTGAGACGCGTGTTGCAGTCGTATCTCGTTCACGCAGCCTCCGTCCATACTCTAAGACGCCGCGAGGGTCACTGACCCCACAACAGGTGCACCTACTCTAAGTCAGTGCTCCTCAGCCAACGGGGCTCCAAATGGTATCGCCATCTCGCGGTCGATTTCACGAACTACTATTGCCGCAAAAATCGTGCGGGAATTAAATTGAATTCTCTGTATCGCCGAATTGACATACTAGTCTACTATAACAATTGTTTTATTATTTGAATCGATTACAAAGAAAAAAAAATTCAAACTGACATGATAGAATAGATAAATTTTTCTAATAAAAGAAAGACGAGAAACACATAACACAAATATTTCAGTTATATTATGTATCATTGACATTGGTATTGCTGAGTTCTTCCCGGGCGCTCGTCCGTTCGGACCATTGTGCCTGAATGTATATATTCATGAACTATCTAAAAAAATTGAAAATCAATAAACTAATCTTACCTTCCGAGATTCTGCGGTGTTATGCAATTATTGTGCTTTCTAAAATAAATGTGATGTTACAGCGTAACTCTGATTAAATTTTGTAACAGAAATATAGTGGATTAATTTGAGGAGTGATGCTATTATGGTTTAAAATTAGGTGATCAGCTCACGCAGCCAAAGGAGCCGGAAATCTCTTACCATTTATTGTCATTCTCCTTTAGTTCAACTAGGAATGAAAGTCTTGTAATGAAATGAAAGTTTCTTATCCAAAGTGGTATTCAGAAAAACTAGGAAACATTATATTTAGCCATGAATATCATATTTATTTTACACAACCGAATTTTTGTACATTTACACATAGTTATTATCTACGTAAATCTGACACGTTCACATATGTATGCATAGACGCGATTGCGGTATATTATGAATGCATAGAAAATATGTGTTATGTCGTAAAACATTATAATGATAAAATTAGTCCATCAGTAAGATATAAAAATAAATATATACGGCGATTTTCACACTCACTAATTGTACCGATTGCTCATATTGCGAAGTCCATACAATTACGTGACTAGAATAATTACTCCAAATGAAATGAAGAGTTTAAATGAACTATTTGGTAACGTTAAAATATTGAAAGCTTTCCGTGCTGACTTTTTGCATGCTGGAATTATTCATGCCTGTTTTTTCTTAATACGATGAAAATACTTTCCGTAGCGGAATGACATAAGTAACAAATTTCATTTCGAGCCGTAACTGATAAGCTCGAGAAATGACTTTCATATATGCGTGTATGTAAATCGATTGCTCATGTTATTCGATACTTCGAAATAAGATATAAAATATTTAACTTTTTAGATGCAATGACTAGACACCCAACAGCTCGTCGTCACTATCAATATGGCCATCAGTGCAGGGGTCAGAAGTGTCCAACAATAGACGAGCTTCTTCTGTCGTATTCACCTATAATAGAAGACCATATTCAGTGCGAATCCTGGCGCAAATAATATACTCATATAACATCTCAATATCTTTATTTGCCATAAATAGTTTCGCATTACCTATACGATGATTATAATGGTGAAAAGAATTAAGATATTCGAAGAATACTTGTATTTGGGGATTTGTGAAGAATAAATTGTTCAAAACAAAAAGCTGAATAGTCATATGAGCAAAAAATCCAGGCAATGAGATGTTTTTCCATTCCTTTTTTTTTTCTTTTCGGCAAGAAACAGGGTTTTAATAAATACACATAACTATAAGTCATTATTGTTATTTTTATTTGGTCTACCTGCAGGTATCTAACAAAAATGATAACTTTAAAAATAGAAAATAATATTCTGCATTTAATAGCGAATATTAAACTACTAGAGATTCGGCAATGTATCAAGCAGAGAATATTTATCATTCTTATCACAATAAATATGCCTATAGTACATGGATAATACTGTACACATCTATAATCCATTTTATTAGGTATATGAAAAGCAGATTGACTTGTCAAATATATTTGACGTAAAGTTATTAGATAAGAAAAATGAAAAAATTAATCAGAAAATGTATGTGGAAAATTATTGAGTTGATTGGATGAATCGGATTTTTTTATCAAACGATTTAGAGAAAAAAATCGAGTGTCAAACTCTTGGACCAACTTACAAACTACAAGATACAATATAGGGTTTAATATATACCCCGAATATAATTATTTGCATTATATCCTGAGAGGAACAAGCCCAGTTAAAAAAAAGAAATAAAAACGATCGATAAAAAAATCCTGTGAAATCCACCGCTAACACTTCATGGTAAAGTAATAACTAACTAAAGAACTATAAAAGTATCAGGCACAAAATGAAATAACTAATAATTAATAGCAACGAACTTAAAATAAACTAAACACACTTTTTTCAGTGATTACCATTCGCCACGATAAACGCTTCCCACAGATACACATTTTTTGGCAAAATAATATCAAGGAGTTATCGATACAAAAAAAATTAGAGAGAAAAAAAGCAATTGCAAATCTGGTTATAAATTTAAAAAACACAATGCTCCCGAAATCCATCACCGCTACCAAGCATCTTCCTGGAATCAAAAATTTTTTACAGGATAGAAATTACCTACCCATCATTTCCAGACCCTGATATCCAAAGTATATGTATAATCTACTCAAACGCCATACAATAACTCGATGAAAAACGGTCAGGGAAATACACTAACATTTCTTTTAACTACTAAGCCGATTTTTCTTGGAAGGAAAACGTTCAGGTCAAACCCCATCGATTGGACGACATACAATAGAGCCACTAGTCTCCCCTAATTACCTAACATACGGATTACGGATTTGAGACTTAGGAATATACACAATGTTACAAAGTTCGGCTTCCGGGGGTCCAAGTGTTTCCGTTCGTGAACCTACTTAGGGGAATTTCAAATTGCAATGCCTTTCCTAGAGGAAATAATTAGCGCTCTAGAAAATGAGATGTATGAGTTGATTTCCGATTTTCCAATTATTCCTAAAATTCATGGAAACCGTAAGGTAATAGCAATTGAGGATATAGGTACCGAAAATTGTCAGCTCTATAAATCACTTTTCCGAAATACGAAAATGGTTATAGGTGATTATAAAGGATTTACCTACCTGGAAAATGAAACGATAAAGACAAGCACGATCTTGGACAATCCAAACAAACCTTATGGTTTTTTTTTTTCTAATGATCAGATCTATACGTTCTTCTGTAAGAAGATATGGACTTTCTATGCAATGATTAATTTACACGGATCATTCAACCCTTACGTATCTAATCTCAGTATATCAACTACATTAATTATATTGAGCATACAAACCCTCGAATACTGTACACGGCTGTGGTTCTTTGTAGAAGTGATCGCACTGATCCTCGATCTCAGGTGAGCACACCTTCGAGGATTACGCAGGTATAGCCATATTCCGATCACGATGATCATCAGGACTAGGGTGCCGGTTATTATTGAGGCTAAAAATTGATGGTTCTATCAATTTAGCACATTACACTGGACCGAAATTTTCATCCTACGAATTTTCTCGGTCAATTTTAAGCGAGCGAAAAATTTATATCAACTCACTCGGAACAGAGCTTATAGCTTCCAAGCTATCAATCGATGTCTTCTCGGTGGTGATTACTGGATCAGAGGGTACGACCTCGGGCGATCCTCCTAGACATGCAACGTTGGTTTGCCACTCAAAAAGTGCGCTGCAGTTGGGTTCCTGCAATTAAATTATATGGACAACGGTCAGAAAGTGTTCATTGAGTAATTATTATAACTGTGGAATGTCGGTTATCTGGAATGAAATCCGTCAATAGTGTTTTTCACTCCGATCTAAAGATCAATTGACGACTTTTCTCACATCGTGGAGAGTCTCTTGAACGAATATCGGAACGTTAGCTTCGCAAATGTAAATTTTGCTGTGATTGGCAGATAATAATGACGGACAGATAACGGCTAATGGTCACGGGGTCAAATACAAAGGAAATTCCGACTCGCAATAATAGTTATATTATCACTACCTATGCAGGGGCTGACTGCAGTATATGCACTCTAGGCAGTGGCTACGAAATAAGATATGCATCTGAGGAAAAACTGGAATGAATATCTTCCATCGGAAGAAGAGAAAAGTGTTATTGGCTTTTTTTTTATCGTCACGTTTTTTGAAAATAAGTGACCCGACGTGTAATAAATTATTGTTCAAATTTAGACAAACTACGTCAGCTGCATTATACACCTACGTCATAAAAACGGAGAGGAAATCCTTTCAACTAGAAATTCTGTGGTCATTTACTCGGCGAGTAAACAGGGTCTAAAAATAAACCTGATCGATTAATTTCAGGGTGAAACTGGGGGAGAGGTCAAGAGGTATATACCCTGTGCACATACGGTATATCCATGGTTATACATACATATAAATGGTACTTTTTGATAAACGGGAATACCGGTCTCCCTGGGTTTTTCCATGAAATTCGGAAGTGAGAGGAATTAAACTAAACTACAAGACATTTGCATTTTGGAATCGCCTTTGAACCAGATTCTTCGATAACTGTTCATCAATTAGATATTTCCGAGCACAGACGCGCCAATTAATATAATCGTTAAATAATAATATTTCGTAATAGTATTACGTAAGTTGTGAATAGCGTAGAGTGGAAAGACCCAACCACAATGGAGAAGATAAAAAGAAGAACCAGTCATCCGTAGGCAAATATAAAATTGCAGATAATTTTGAATTCGAGCCTTGCGATACGTAGATATCTCTTACGGGGACTTTGCGAGAATCTAAGGGATTTCAAGGATCAGTAAGTAGGTGCGGTCGTGTATTAACCGCGTTTGGTAATTATTTGGAAATTCCAAATTCCAAGCATTATTTATATAGCCAATGACACGACGAAATTTGCCGCAGAGCATGGAATCAAAACTTCTACCTACATCTCTGAATGGTGTATGAGAGATGGTATAACATCGTTGTGACGTTTGTCGCGAGTAAAACCTGTTCTTCGTGTTTATCTCGCGCTGAAACCAGGAGATGGAGATTATAGTTCGTAGCCAGATATTTCTGCGGGGAATACCAAATTATCGATACGAATCATTATTCTGTCAATATAACATAGAGAAGTGGAATTTCTCTAGTATTATAACATAAAAGTCAACCATAATTTTCCCACTGCACAGAGTACGTGTCAAGTAGTACTGGCATAGTTATAATGACATCATTTCTGTAAAGAAACCGTACTGGTTCTGTTTCTGACGAAGCACATAAAATGAAAAATATCATAGGCTCGAAAAATGACTGCTTTCGGTTTTGCACATTAGGCGAAGCCAAGTGAATATTAAATTTTCAATATTGTCCTATTTCACGAATAGTTATCAACGGCTTTTAGGATTGCTATATGCTAAGAGACGCAGCAGGATCTTGATAATAATGAGAAAATGAATGATCACAAATTTGAATTATCTGTTCCAAGTGAGCTAAATGCAATGAAATCGGCTAGAAAGGTTTTCCACGCTGAGCTGAATGGGTGTTTGGAAATTAATACTTCTAGATCCGTAAATTATGAATTTTTAATTAATTCTTCTGTTTTCATATTTCATGCTATATAAATTTTCGAGACATGATATAATCGACGTACAACTCTTATCTGGTATTGCCTTGTAGTGAGGTTTGGATACGATTCCGTACTAGGCAAAACTTGTTGTTTTCGTGTGATGTTTTTCAATAAAGAGTTACCGCAAGGTATAGAAGGAACAAGAGGAAGAAAAGAGTTAATGATCAAAGTATAATTACATTTTTAGTCTTCCCTATTCTACCATTCAATATACAAATCTGATTTCATCCTACAGCGTTCGAAACAAATGACTTGGGAGCAATTTTTATGACTAACAGGAAGGAAGCGGGGACGATAAGTGTACCACGACGTTATATTTTTGCGCAGATATAAACATTGCTGGAGAAGAATTCACTCTAGTTAGAAGAAAATTATGTACTGAAAGATTTCTCAAAGAAAATGTTAAGGAGGGTTCATTTTGTTCTATCAAATTGGTCTAAAATTGTACCTACTTAGACTAATCGCAAGAATTTTCGGGATATGATGGGAACCATCTGTGTTCTGTGTATCGTGTTTCGTCTTCTACTATCTCACGATTAGCAGTATATTTATTTTGTTAACATGAAGCTCCATAGCGAGCTGATAAATCATGTATGTATGTATATTAATCAAGGTTAAATGAATTTGCCAAACTAGGATAAGTTCGAGACAGCGATGACGTTATCGGTGGGAATAAAAAGATTGTTTTTATCTTCTAACTTGAGTAATAACGTACGATTTTGATCAAAACGCTAGTTTCTTTCCACGCAAGCCGATATACGGTGATGAACTTCGGTTGTTTTAAATACTTCTCAAAACCAGAGTAATTTCGTGATCCTGTAGAATTCTGTTCTCTAACTGTCGTCCTATCTTCCTATCCTAAAATTCTTCCTTTCCCAAGAAAACATGCGAGAGGGTATCCGAATATTTTTTTTTTATGATCTCAGAAAGCTCTTCGAACAATTTAACGGACCATAAGCCTCACGGCAGTCAACGATTTCTAGAGTAACTGATAAGGGATGCCTACGTTTTCTGGACCTCGTAGTGCGGAGCGTTAAATAAAGATCGAATATTTATAAGAGTAGTCATTCAACGCTCAATCCAGGGCTCGAAAAAATCCAGAAACAAGACTCGTGTTTAAAAATTTATTGCACGTTTCTTGTTCGAAGTCATTGTACGTTAGACATATACATACATGTGAATCATACGTTTCACGTTCGCATTCTAAGTCTACTTGCGTCGCGGATTCGTTCGTTCATCGCGATTTAAGTCTGTCATTTCTATTTTTTTTTCCTATCATTCGAACAGAGGAATTTAGTATCTTTTCTTTCATTTTTTGAATATATTATACCCGAAAAGTTTGAAACCCTGACGAAACTATTGAAATTGATCGATATGACGTGTTGTAATTGATTTCTTTATTACGTAGTGATTTAACACACATTTCCCTTATTACTTGAGAACGCCGGATGTGACGCATGCTCGATAAATGATGTTTTCGAACATGTTTATCTACGAGTTTCCACGTTTAATCTTCTTACACCTCTACTCCATTTCATCTCTGATATTCTCATATAGATAACATTTTCCGGGCTTTTTTTTTAATCATAGTTTTCTATGAATTTGCGTTCTCAGACTCGCACCGCAAAATTTTATGATAAAGGCGTACATCACGTACGGCGTTGACAGTCATGACGGGAAATACCTATACCAAATAGATAACTAATCTGCGATCAGTGTAGACGAATTTTTTCACGCATCTTAATGGTACGCGTCGATTCCTCGCAATGATTGAAAAATAGCTACTCAGAAATTCGCAACGAGCTGTAGGCTTATTTCATTCAGAATGTAATTGCACTTTGCCACGTCATATTTTCGCTGAATCGTTGCCAACAATGGGTAAGAAAAAAAAATCATTTGCACACACCGTTATTTTTTCGACAACTCTACAGAAATATAATATCATACGCACAGCCGCAACATGTATTAATTCAGGGATCTATGGCGTATAATGAAGTGAGAAATTTCACATTAATTTACTAAATTATAGGAATGCTAAGAACTATTTATCAGAACATAATTTATCACAGAGAGGTATTAAAATGAAATTACCAAAATTGAATAAAAGAGATATCAAATTATCTTCGTCCAGTGAAACAACTGCTTTCATTTATTATACTGCTGCAATGTAAGTGCTTTTATTACTATAAAGCGTTGCTTTTGATTGTTCCATTATTATTCATTTTTGTTATTTTCTTTCATACGTCGTCAATCTCATATCAGTTGTGATATGATTCCCACTTGCGCGGAGTTTAATTGCAAAAATAGGGGGTGTGGAAATACTATTCTTATCTACTGCAGGTATGCAGAGTTGCACCGTCAAATAGAAGAGTTTTCACACACCGCGTAGTTTAAGGGAAAAATAACTTGCAAGGACGACGACTAGAAAGTAAAATTTCAAGAAGTTCTGATACCCAGAATGTGTATGAGGTAAAAATTTGGCAAATTATAAATCACGCAATGAAAAAATGAAAAAAATTCTTTCGTTGACTCCCATTTCTTCCGAATAAATAAACCCATACGTGTTCAAGTCTCGTCTCCATCGGTTCAAGGATTATATTCATTATTATTCCCGCTTTTACTCCCCTCTCCTTGTTTTCCCCTCACTTCTTCCATCTCCTCCTTTATACTACCAATGAAACTTCACAGTTCACAGTTTGCTGTGAGACTGACAGAGAATCAGTCGTTAGTTTGCCGCGGGCTGTTAGAAAGTCGAGAACAAAATTTAGTCTGTAGATTATAGCGGGGATATTCGTGACGTCTTAAGTTGGAGTCTCCGCGATTTTGGACGCGGAGTAGTGGAAAATAACAAAACCCCCACCAAAGAACAAAAAAAAAAGAAAAAGAAAAAAACGGGAAAAAATAATTCATCTATAACTATTATGTGTTCATTCATTCGGTCATTAGTTCCTAGCTGGTGTAAAACCTAACGATTTTCATGATTCGATTGCGCAGTGTTGATCAAGTGTACCGTAATAATCGTCCTGTGAATATTAATCCGTGACTCAACGGCCCATTGTTATACAGAATCAGATAATTTGGATTGTTACAAAAGTTCGAATGTATCGCATTATCGAATCCTAAGTAAGTTTTCGCCGCTGTTGTATTATTCTTGGAATATATAAATATGATGAACAGATGGATGATAAGTGTTGATCATTTCATAGTATGACGTCACCGATGTGACTGTGTCATGTGCTATGTACCGCATAACGCGCGGTAACGAATTTCCCACATCCCGTTTCTAGAAGCGATGATAACGTAGACTTTAACGTTCAATTAAGAGAACGATAATCCAGCAACTGCGTAGAATAGGAGGAAAGATTGAGAAAAACCGGGGAGTTTTTTTCTTCGCTGATTAAATATAATCATCGGATTAATCGCGATGTAGTACATGAAGTTAATTTTGCCTCGTTACAGTTATCGGTATAAGAAATGTTTTTTATCCTCAGACGAGGAAAAGTAAAAAAGGTATTATACGAATTCGTTTCTTTTAATCCGAAGCTGCGTTTCGCCCGACCTAGCTAATTATATTCAGTACCGATAAAAGGCGCGGTGTAATTTGGGTTGCCGGCACACAGGCGTTCGGTCTGATAATCACGAGCGTAACTACGTTCCCGATAGCCATGAGGCGCAGAGTAATGACGACAATTCATTCGTAATACATAACAGGGTATACAAGTATTTTGCAGTGATAGAATAATCCCGTTAACTTTGACCTTTTCGGAGATCTAGCGTGTAGATCTCTCCCTAGTGGAGTGATTCGCGGAACTGTAATAATCCATCTTTGTTCAATCTATGAATTGAATAATTGGCAAGCGGTAGAAAATAGTGAGTATAATTATGGCAGGTCCGTTCAGACGTCGATCTTGTCCTTGGAAGCAGAGAACTAGTCTTGAAACGCGTTCGTAGGAATTCCGCTTCGTAATAATCTGAGAATAATTAATAGAGCCGATCTTCGGAGAAGTTTCAATAACTAAGGTGTATACCTACGGTCGCGTGGATCTCGTAATAAGAATTTTATGACCCGAGAGATGGGTATTGCTTGTGCTTGTGACTTCATGTGATTCAATGATCCGTAAAAAGATTACACTAATTAAGAAGAGGAGAAACTGATTGGTCATTGGATCGTGTTTACGAGATCGGTACCTATAGTATAAGTGAAAAAAAAAAGATAAAGTGTTATCATATCCAGTGAAAACTTCGCGCTACCAGTTTTCGGAGGAAGAAAAGGAACGAAATCTACAAATAATTTGAACAGAATTGTCGTTCTTGTTTGTAAGCTATAACGAATAAAGGAAGCGATGAATACGGTTTTTATGTTGACTGAGGAGATATAGCTGTAGTTGAGGATAAAAAGAATTTCAATTATAACTTGAATGAAAGAAACTTTCGCAAGATGATGCGGAAAATTTACAAAGTTGCAGAATCAAGTGATGTATTTATAAAGTGTAAATATTGCGTCTTTTTGAGTAATATCTTTTGCGTATGATGATTGGTGATTGGCACCACTAGCATGGGTTTAGTACAGTTAGGTAAAGCTGGGTGTGTTTAGTTTAGCTATACAGTAAATAATAATTACAACGAGGTCACGGACCGGATCCTCTCTGGCGACGTCATCCAACTGGCACGGAATGATGATAATAATAGTATTACAATTCGCGTCTGGTTTAGACTAACCAATTTGTTGACATATGTATACGTGGAAATAATATTTTGCAAGCAGGTGCTCAATCGGAATCAAAACTCATCCACAAAGCGTTACGTGGATGCATTGCGCGTTGGTAGAAGGCAGTTTTAAATACCGTTATTATTCTTATTTTATTCTTTCAGTGCCAGCTCAACGAAGAAGCTAGGATACGAAAAAAAAAAAAAAAGAAACATGGGGAACAACGGGATGCATTGGGTTTTGCTGTTGATGCTCATCTGGGCTAGGCAAAGCTTGCAATATGTATGCAGACAGAGCGAGGACTGCAATTGCGCGTGGATGCCTCCAGATGAGTTCGAGATGAGATGTTTCAAAGATTCGGTTTCTACGTTCATTATACAAGTGAAATCTGATATATTTACCAGTGTGAAATGTGCCAGGATGTCAACCTGGTCAGATTTCGAAATGAATTCAACAGACACGGTTGAGGATATCGAGACCTTTGTCTTTGATCAATGCTCACTGCCCGATTCGAGTTTACATGAAATAACTCAAAGGATCGGTGTTCAGCCGATAGATACACTAAGATTTGTGTCAATCAAGAATCTGAGTTCTACCCTAGAGCGGCGTCATCTCTCCGGTTTTCCGAAATTGAAAGAATTGAGTTTGAATTCTAACGGTTTGACCAAACTTCCGGCTGATTTATTGAAGGATTTACCAGAACTCATCACGTTGGAGATGCGACAGAACAACGTCATTCTGCCGCTGCAATTTTTCGACAATGTACCAAAGCTGCGATGGCTGGAACTGGGGAACAACAACTTGACGCATATCGACCCGAAGTTATTTCGAAGTCTTGAAAGGCTCGTTTATCTTGCTCTTTATAGCAATGGATTAACTGATCTCGAAGAAGACACATTTGAGAACTTATCTGCGTTGAACGTACTAGAAATCAGTAGAAATAAACTGACAACTTTACTTCCGGGAGTTTTCAAGCCACTACGAAACCTCAGCACTTTGCATATGTCCGAAAATTATTTTTCTTCACTGCCAGGGGATTTATTATCAGAAAATCTCAATCTAACAGCTTTCCAGATGAATTATAACCAAGGAAATTTAACTACGTTACCTAGTAGACTTTTTAGTAATTTGCCCAAACTAGACAAGGTAACTTTGATAAACGATAAGCTGGAGGATTTACCAGACGATATTTTTCGGGGTAGCTTTGCTCTTAAGGAACTCACTTTGAAGGGAAATTCTTTGTTTACTCTGCCGAAAAATATTTTCAACGAAAACAAGAATCTTGAACGACTCGATCTCACTTCAAATAGACTGAACAATCTCCCCGATGGTATATTCAAAGCATTGAGCAAACTTGAGAAATTGGAGTTACAGAACAATAATTTAACTTCGATTTCGGAGTGAGTGATCATTATTTTTTTTCTCCTGCTTATTGTGTATTTTAAATTATTCAAAAATATATCTGGTATACAGAACATTTAGGATAAAAAAAAAAAAATACAAGTTGAACTCGCAAATTTCCCACAAGGTTTTACTGATCAAGTATCTTCTAAATAATTTCAGGAGGACGTTCTCGGGCTTAACTGGTTTAAAAGAAATAAATTTGGAATATAATGGACTGAGGAGTATAGCTTCATTCGGTCTTTCCCATCTGCAAGCATTGCGAGTTGCACGATTTTCACATAATCAGCTCACTCTGCAGGGAAACCTGATGATGCTAGAAAATCTTCAAGAACAATCGCCATTCCTACGCTGCACAAATCTGAGAGAACTATATTTAACACACAATAACATCACCACTTTTTTTTCGGACTGGGCCTTCGTATTGCATAAGCTTGAGAAGCTAGATCTAAAATACAACCAAATATCCACCATATCGGTGAGTTTCGCTTTATAAATTGAATTTTAATAAAATCACTGGATTCAATTGACGTGAGAATCAGCAGCTATAACCGTGGCTTTTTAATCAGATGTATACGTGAACAGTATAGTATTCAATGCTCAACCCCATTTTCTAGACTATCTATGATTTGTGTATGAGACTATTCACAGCCCCTTGTGTAATTATTTCTTTTTTTTTCTGTGATTTCAGGCTAACGACTTCCAATTCTATTGGCAGAATATACTCATCGATATCACACACAACAATATAAGTAAAATCAATCTAACAGAAGCTGAACTATTGGCCGGGTCCCAAAATTCTAACACAATTTCAGACTCTAAAAGTGTACGGATCTTGATAGAAGAAAATCCAATACTCTGTGACTGTGATTTGAACAGCTTTCTCGAGTATCTCAATGGAGACATGCATCCAGATGTCCAAAAATTGTTCCACATAATACCCGGCAGTTTGAAATGCAATGGCCCTGGATGGATGCACCAGATACTCGTCTCAAATTTGAAATATAAAACTTTCATGTGCCATATGCCTGTTTGCCCGGAGAAATGCGAATGCTGGTTCAGAAAATATGATTCGACTGCTATTGTAAATTGTTCGCATAGAAGCCTGCGCACTTCACCGGAAGAGATTGTTTTTCACGGAGATGCAGGAGTTGAAAAAGTTGAACTCGATTTGACTGGTAACTTCTTAACACAGTTGCCATTTACCAATCAATCGGGATATGGCAAAATAACGAAACTCTTATTGTCACATAACAACATCTCCATCATCTCGCCTGACAACGTACCTCCGAAACTTGAGGTAAGAGGTGTAGAAAGTTTGCCAAAGTTTATTGAATAATAGAGTAATTGAAATGAAGAAGTTTTGTGAAATCATTCGACTCAAATGTTTTTTGCATAAATATATTCTGACAATACATTTCACAGTAGAGTAACAAGATTATATTTTGAAATGGTCTTCTGATTTTAGGTATTGGAGCTACACAACAACAATCTTATGAGAATAGATAATACGGTCCTTGAGCGTTTCATGAACTCCACGCCATTGAAAAACTTAACACTTCATGGAAATCCATGGAAATGCGACTGTAGCGCCAGAGATTTTCTCAGCTTCATTCAAGCGACATTCAAAAAAATACCAAATCTATTGAACGTAACTTGCGAAAACAATATTCAGTCCATCTCAAGTCTGACTGCGAGCGATTTATGCCCGGTTCCTACTGGAATGATTGTTGGAGCCAGTGTTGGGCTGGCTGTTCTAGGTTTGCTGATCGGGCTTATAGCTGCATTGTATTACAGATATCAAACCGAAGTTAAAGTTTGGCTATATGCCCATCAAATATTCCTATGGTTTGTAACCGAAGAGGAATTAGATAAGGATAAATTACATGATGCTTTCATAAGCTACTCTCACAAAGACGAAGATTTTGTAGTCAACAAGCTAGTTCCTAAGCTAGAAGAGGGGCCTAGACCATATAAACTATGCTTACATTTCCGAGACTGGTGGCCTGGCGAACTGATACCTGCGCAAATAGCAAGATCTGTCGAAGACTCAAGGCGGACAATAGTTATACTATCTCCAAATTTTCTAGAAAGTGTTTGGGGAAGAATGGAATTCAGAACTGCTCATAAACAAGCACTCAGTGAAGGCAGAGCAAGAGTGATTGTCATTCTACTGGGAGATGTTGGACCTACTGATAATTTGGACCCAGAATTGAAGGCATATTTAAGTATGAATACTTATGTCGAATGGGGGGATCCCTGGTTCTGGGACAAACTACGGTATGCTTTACCTCATACAGCACAAGTCAAACAGAATAATGCCAAACAGGTTTTCAAAACCCTTCAAATTAATGGAGACAAAAATGAACTAATTCATCCACCTGGGTTTCCTGCCACACCACCCGCAGTCACTACACCTCCTGCAGACACGCTCAAGACTTTCACGTCTAATGGGAGTCTCAACAAAGGAGTTCTCATAACTGATTGTTTCAATAATGGGACGAGAGATTTTGATGCTACTGATAATAAAATCGATCGCTTAGCAAAGAAGCGGGAGTGTGATAATAATATAATCAATGGACAGACTACACCTGTGTGAAACCAGGAGAATACTACCAGGCAAAAAGTACAGTAAAAGACAAATAATTCATAGTTGGCAGACTAGAATTCATTTTCCACTCAATGGAAAATGGTTGAGAATAGAAAAATGTTCGGTGTACTAGAAACCTGATGATGTGGGTGAACTGGACTAGAGTTCATGACTCACAGGTAGTATAATCAAAATGAATGAAAACGATCAATTATAAATCATCCAGAATCTCAGGAATTATGATTATATATGTTGAGAGCAGGAATAATAGACAAATATTATGACCTATCAATTATGATTGAGGTATAAAATCATAATATAATATATCATTTAGCTTTGAATTAATACATATAAAAATATCATTTCTATAGCCAGTGTTACTTTATATGGAGAGTTTATATCTTTGTTAAATGCTCAAAAATAGATAGCCTAGTACCATTGCTAGAGCAAAAAAAAAACAACTTGCAACGCCATTGTATATAGCTAATCAAGACTGACTGGATACAAAAGCAATTAATACAATACGAAACTAATTAATGAGTAACAAAGTATGCTCACTTTATGGTAGGAGATAAGAAATAACTCCCACCAATGACAAGGTTTTCCTCAATAAAGATTTTCATATGGACGCGAAATTCTAAAGGAATATCAATGAATAACTAACATCGGTTTAGTGAATGACAGAAAACTACTTGCGACACAGTTAATTCATCTATTTATATTATTAATCTAACTCAGATTGGTCGAGAAATTGAATTAGGTAAATTTTGATGATCGCATCTGTATGTGGTATTAATTTTAAGTAACTATGCACGTATATCGATTAATTCTAAGTTTTTTGCAACCGTACAATTTAGATTCGAGTTTTAGGTATAAGTTTTTATACTGATATACATACATTTATACGTCTGTAAAGACAAATTATTAAATAAATTACTTTTCCGTACGATCTTATATAATTATAAGATAAATTTATTGACTTACCAATTTCAGCACAGGATCACCAATACCAGCTGTATGATTGCAGATCAATGACAATTCAGATGCATATGATTCTGAAAGTGAAGTACAAAGAAGTAAGATACAGGTTTCCATTATAATTCACAAATGTGACTTAAAATCAATTTTTTGCGTCATGTTACTTACCCTTAGAACACTTGGTGCCATTGGAGTACTGAAGTTTTATCAATTTGCTTCTGTAGTCAAAAGTAACGTGTGAAAATGTTCCGTATCCATTTCTTTCTTGACAAACTGCTGATCCATTGCAGTGCTCCTTTCCACCGCAAATGTTTATGCTGTAGTTTTTTCCTTTGTTAGTTACAAACTGAAAGATCATTATGCTGTACATCACTCAGTCTAAATATCTTTTCGAAATATCTATTTTATAACTAAATACTAAAACTGGGGACAGAAATCGCTTATTTTGTGCTTGACCAGTTTTTATTCAGCTGAAAATCTCTACTTCTGTTTGACTTCAAAAGAAACATGCAAAGCTCTGAAGTATTCCACATACCCTAGGTATTGGCTGTTGATAGAGCAAAGATAAATCCAGTTCGTGCGAGTGGGAAGAATCCTTGATTGTACAAGGCGAGAACCATTCTCCCACAACTGCGCCACACACAATATTAGTCCTCCATTCAAAAATATAGTGGCAATTGGAATAACTCTTATATTCAGGAAGTCCCTGTGAAAGTACACGTGCTATAACTTATTCTACTTTCATGTCAATATTTCGGGATTCCAGACAAATCTTGATCAGCTTTTTCACACCAGAACAGACGAGTACCAATTATAGACTCACCACATCTCCTTTGTAGTCGCAGAAGAATTTGAAAGTTGAAGAAATATTTTTTTCGGGTTGTTCTCGACAACTAGAACCCTGATTGTAGTTTAGGTAAAGGTTCTGATCGTTGATCGCTGGATCGACCAAAACTGGGTTTTCATCAGGATAACCAAGACTCTATGAAAATATTTTTTGCTCTTAGTATAAAGTGGTTGAAAACCCGAGACAGTTCGAACTCTATATTTCGACATCCAATGGGATAAAATAGAACGTGTAAATTTGTAAAGATTTTCTTGAATCGTACTTTATCCTTCCTGATTTTTTACCTGCAGTTTTTCTCTCATACTTACAGTTTCATTGGTATATTGACCTTTGCTATTTCGTACAGCTTGACAAACCGCACTACCATGTGGACATGCAAGACCTGGTGTTGGCACAACAGGGCGACATATATTTATGTGAAATTCTGTACCATTCAATCCCTTTACCACATAATTCTTGGAGTTCCTTATCAGCGGCACTAAATTCGTTTGATGCTGATCACACGATATCTGTATTTAAGTGATATAAATATAAATTAAACATGAAAAAGAACTTAGTCACTAAAATATCTCCAACTGAATCAATTATTACTATTCAATCGATCGATTTGTTCTATTTTAAAGTTTGGTTCAAATCAATAGATAAAAAAGACCAAAAACTGTACATTATAAGTTCATTATACTTTTTCTATGTAAATTTAAGCCGATTGCCTGGAAAGGTGATCTCACTCACTCTATTCTTGTTGCATAGTAAGTCTGTGTACCAATGTATGATCAAATAACACGGTTCGTCTTTCAAAATAATTGGTAAATTCTGAGAACCTTCAGCTCCACAGACAAATGCGATAACGGTGTAACGCTTTCGGCTATTTCCACATGATGCTCCATCAGTGTAATTTAGATAAGGCCCTCCGTGTCGCCAGATGAGATTACTGTTGGCGGTACCAGCAGAAGCTGAATTTTTGGTATCACAAATCCCTGTGAACAAAGAAACGAAATGAATGAATAAAAAGTCTGGAACTAATACATTTTATAGATAGAAGTGGATTGATTGTAAAAAGTGTCATTCGCCCTAGATTCACTATTATAATTCTGTGGCTGAATACTTTTACTAAATTTCTGTACAATTTCTATTCTCAAGACAAAGGAGCTAATAAGATGCTTCCTTGATAGTAGGAATTTTTTCAAGTACCAGTTCCTGCAGCACATCTACCGTCGAGAAGTGGGCCACAGATTCGAAGTTTATACTGTGTATTATTGGTGGAATTAGCAGTGAAGTCTGTCTTCATTAATGGCTGTAAGTCAAACCTGCAGAAAAAGGTTTGAGATATAAATTTGCTAATTTCTGTATAACATATCTTACTTTTACAGAAGAGGAATACACATACTGGATTTTTGTTATAGGATTGATTATCGTGCATTCGGTGTTAGCAATGCGTTGTTGACCTAAAATTGTTTTGGTACATGCAGCGGCGGTCTTCCAAGTGAATTTATAATCGCAAGGTTTACTGTCGTTGGATAATATCGGCTCTGTATCCTGGAACAGAATAATTACATTGCAGCAAGCTTATCCGACTTTCAAACAATCATATAAAATCATATATAAATAACTTCTTAACATACCCCGATAGCTTTGGGATCACAGAGGAAATAAATGGTCGTTTGATGATGAAGTGCAAATGTCCCAGGGTCCACGCATAGGTCACCGGATGCATATTTAAGTATTAGAGTGTTATTTTCAATAAAGAGTGACCGGGAATCCAATTCGCCGTAATTGCTGTACCTGAAAAGATTGAGTTTAAAATTACCATTAGTTAGTTTCATCACTCTTTATGTAGCGTCAGTTTCCCTTGACAAAAAAAATTTGCGGAATATTGATTTCTCACCGATAATCATCGCTGATGTCTTTGGATTTATTTACTAGCAAGGCTCCAACTGCTCTAGTATGAGTTGTATCATATTCATGTATTATACTGTGGCAGACGTTGATGATCATTTTAGCTTTGTTCTCATTATCAAGGTAGACGACATAATTATCAGAGAACTGTGTTAGTGGGCTAAGATCAAACGTATTACCAAACTGATCGACAACTGAGCAGTTTGTTGTAACTTGTGGCACACAAGCGAACTTAGTTTGCCACAAGATGTGTATTTTGCAAGGATCTTGAACCTATAACGATATTTGCTATTATATAAAGATAATTCCACAAAGAATATCGCTATTTCAATGCCACAGATCAGCTTACATCTGCAAGTAATGATACGCTACTATTATCAGTGACCGAATAGTCGCATTTCATCATTATAAGTACTGTGTAACTTTGATCAGACCTGCAAATACCCCCCGTGGTATTAAATAGCAGGGTATTATTGACGTTGGTCAATATTAGCGGTGATTTTGCTGTAATATATAAACACAAATTAGTTTATCTCATTGTGTAAATTTCATGATATAATCCTTGATTTTCTTATAATAAATTCAATTCTATAGCTGAATTATTGGGCAAGAATCAAGGTCATTTTTACCAATTCCTATTTCTCTACCCTCTGTAGTTAGACAAATACTGTAGCCGTCTTTTCCTCCGCATTTTTTACTTAGCGGTGAACAGAGGTTTAGTCTTATCGTCTGACTCGTTTTTTTATCAAAGGTTGTGGTATCGGAACTTGATAACTGGGTAAAATCATACGTGTGCTTTCGAATTCTATCGGGGATTGTACAATTCGTACTCGAGTATGTCTGTAAACAAATTATAGGGTTCAGGAGGCTGGTTTGGTTGGGGTAAATAATTGATGTTTCTGGGTAGTTTTTCTTAGAATTTTGTGATATAGATACATCGAAATTTAGAGTTGAACATTTCTACCTATCATTAAAGCTCGATAGTTATCTAAAAGCTAGGAAGTTAAAGATGAAACAACAAATCACCGAATGTGGAAGGAAGATAATACGCTTATAGCTGAATTTAAGATAAATATGACAACTCACCTCGGATAACCCGTGCTTGATAGTTACTGTGAATATTAATATAAGAAGAATGTTTGTTCGACAGATCATTTTGTTAGATTAATGCAATGCGATAAGTTTTAGGAATGAATTGTCGGGAAGTAATGAGTATAGCACGTAGCACGTTGCAGTTCATAACCAAAAATAGTTTAACGGTTAAATTGCGCTTTACATTTATTGTGGATTATTTCAGGAGATTTATGGTCTTCGAACCATTATATCGTTTGTCGTGTGTAATCTATTCTATAATTAATACCTTCTGCGCTAGAATTCTACCGGTACTACGTAATTTGAAATTACGATGACGGCAACGATGACGCGACTCGCGAGTCGCGACTGCGAAGAGTTACAGGGAAAAACCTCGCGTGTAATACATAATACACAAACTGCATATACAGAGAGATTCTGAGTAAACCAATTCGTTTTTTTCGAAACTGGCAACGCTGTCGTACGACCGGATCTACAGACGACGTTATGTAGCGGCAGCTGTCATGTTGTTAGGTTAGATTTAGCTGTCAAAGTGTTCGTAGATATGGTCGCGTCGTACGAAAGCGTTGCCAGTTTGGAAAAAAAACTAATTGCATACCCAAGATTTATAGTTTACTCAGAATCTCTCTGTATATGTTATCAGTACCTATACAACCATATATGCTTGTTACTACATATAACGAATTCCGCGCTCTGCTGGTAATATTCGTCATTTCCGATCCAAATTGTCCAACCGGAAATTACAATGTCAACTAAGTTGGGATTCCCCGAATTATTGGCATTATGATAATTAATGTCAGGCAGGTTCAAGTGGATAGTTATATATTATAGTATTTTATTAATAGATGAAAGAGGTTCAAATAATACTGCAAATAAACAACTCTACAATAGATTGTCTAAATTGAATTTATATTTGCACGAAATATTCAGCGTTTCAAAGTTCCTTTGGATCATGTATTTCCATGCATGCGTTAGCTACACGCGCATCTTGACCGCAAGCTGAAGGAGAGTCGGTGTAGTAGCGTGCCTCATTATCATTTTGTGTAAAATAATATCAATCTATAGTAGTGTAGTTAATAAATATCCCATAAGATGGCGCCATTACTTAATTTAACGACGTTCTAAAGTATTTTAGCCGCAAGCAGGAGCGCGAACGTTTGAATGGAAAAAAATATGATCGATAATGAATATAAGGCGCTTCGCACGCCTAGCATGCCAGTAAAGCAAAACAATTCTGGTCAGGTACCAGCATTTCTGCTTCTTTATCGACTTTTTGTACGCCCTGCTGGTTATATCACACCTGTCGATGGTTGGTAATTTAAAAAAACTAGTAAGTGTTATTATTCTTCAATCAACGAATCAATTAATTGATTCGAAGAAATTCATTTTGTGTTTCGAAACATGCCGAATAGGATTCCAACGGAGCTTATACTTGAATATTTTATTTTGAAGTCTTGCCATTTAGCTTCAACACGAAAACTAATAATTGCTGTATCGTTTTAATACCCGTCCTGACGCGTTTGACGGAAATAAAATTATTTCGGAAGGCTCTCAAACATTTTTATGAAATTTTCTATATGAAAATACCCAGTAAGGCTTTACTCCTTCTTGGTGGACGTGGTATGAGTAATTGAAGTGATAAAAATAGCTCATAGACTTCGCTACGAAAATGTTAGGCTTTCTTTCATTCATTCATTCAATTTAGTACGGCTGAATAGGTTGTTAATTCTGTACGATAACACAGTCTCCAGTACTTTTATATCCGTTCAAATAATTCAGGGTCAGGTAGTCTCTTCTGGTTGTTTTGATATCTACGTACTACATACACACGTCGACAACGAATAATAAATTGTTAGTCAGTTTAAATCCAAGATCTTTTAACTTACGTGCTGAGGTTTTCAAATCTTTAATGGTATTTTACTGGTTGGTTGAAAATACTTCCGTCAGCTTGTTCAATTTACTACAGATAACTGCAGAAATTTTAACTACTACTTGCGATATCAAGGACACGATAGAATAATAGAAGAAAGAGTAAAAATTACTGGGAAGAACGAATGGTAACGAACGACGATTCTCCTACACATCATACATGACGTTCGATATTTCATCAATTGTATAATAAAGTATTACGAGATGTTATTCGAGTCGAGCTTTTCAATCGAATTACTGATTGGCATGCGGGTTTAGCTTCGTGAGCCGGTAAAACGATTGGTAGCAAGTGATGACTGGCAAATTTCAACTTGTAACTGTATGTCTACTTCAATAGTGGTGTCATGGCGTAACGAATTCACTCTTACTTTCTCTTCCACCGATGCGCAGGCCGACTACTGTGGCCCATCCAAGAAAGTATCTTCCGATCGATTGCATCGACAATCGTATAGCGTACTAGTGTCATGGGCTAGAAGGAGTCGAGTTCACGAGCTTGAAAAACCGGTTTTCGTTCAATCCTTGCATCTTGAATTGACATTTTCGCTGCATCTGCATGTATTTCTACTTTCTACCTCAAAAGTCAGTCGTGGTTATTCTTAGTTCAAAAATCATCTCTCTTTTGGTGAACGACTATTTTTAGTCGATGATCCGTCGACTTTCTTCGCTATCGAATCTGAAAAAAAAAATTTATCATTATCCATATCGCCCTAAGTTTTCGTTGCTTCAACGACTTAAACGACAGGTTCGAATCTGATAATTGAATGCCTAGATCACACTCTAATATCACACTCACATATGCTAATAAGTGGATGAAATGTAACAATATGAAATTCGTCGGCGAGGATATTACTCGAGGCTAATGGGTGTCTAATGAGTGAATGGCTTTCGTGATCCTCTCCTGTCTGATTAGCGTGAGCGATATTTATCTGCCTGAAGAAAACTGACACTAAGCCTTGTCAACCTTGGATCAGATTGCTGCAATAATTATCATGACCTATGCTATCGGAGAGCCAATTAAATTTCGTTGGAAAGGATCTTCTTCTTATTTTCGAACAATTTCTGTCTATTTTTTAAATCATTTTATGTATATTTGTGAAAATAAAACTGATATCTTATAAGATTATGTATTCATTCTTATACTAATAAAAATTCATATCCGAGTGCAATTCTTTTCTAAGACTATAGTATCAGTTCTGGTATTCTGATACAGACGAGTTTCTCTGAATATGCATACGTAGCTAGATGTATCTCGATTTAGCTTCGTCCCATCCATTATCGTCTTGCCTAGGTGTTGGTGATGTAATGAAATAAATCTGTTTACTTAGCACTTACTTATTGAGGTTCAGTCCTGTTAAATGAATTATTTGAATTTGCATTCCTTAGCGCAAGACGTGAAAGAAGATACGACAAATGGATTCTGGGAAAGTCAAATATGCAAATTTGGAATTAGCTCCGTACAATTAGGATTTCTAAATCCAGCTCTCAGTATTCCTTAGTCAAGTTAGAGAGAAAAGCTCGAAGAGAAAATTTGATACTGTTTTTCGAACGATTGTATTCAGGATAATCTCACCACGGTAAACTCAATGATCAATCGCATAAATTCTGTGTCAAATTGAACCGAAGTTTGCATGTCTTATCGAACATGTTTTTACACATTTTTCAACGTCTTTTGCATTTTGATTTATCGTGGGTCACGACGTACGATTGCGAGAAGCTTGCATCGTCGACTTACCTTTTTGTGTAGTTATCATGATAATTGTGGTCCAGTCTTGGACTGGTGTAACACTTGCGTGGCTATATTGTGCGTAATAAGTAGGACTCGTAAAGTCTTGCACGTCTTACGTAATTGCAGACTTTAACTTGGCTGGGTCGGTACCACCTCAACAGAGAAAATATTTCAGCTAAAAATTTTCGCTCTCATATTCATGAGGGTTACGCAAACCGTATTCACAGCCTTCGATCGTGAATACTGTAAGACGATTTCAGAACAAAATGTTTCGAATGAAAGCGGATCTTCTCCGAGATTCTATTATCTAAGCTTATTCTCACCAAACATAGTTCATAACTGGCTGAAACTGTACGAACGTGTATAGTATCTGTTTAAATTATAGAAAAAAAAAAACGAATTGGAAGTTTAACGAGTCTACGAGTCCCGTGAAGTTCCTGCGATATTTCAATAAAATTCAGTTTTCTTCCTTCGCAAAAAATTTTTATGCAAAATTGGTAAAGTGTGGAGACCCGGACACCGGTGAACACTATATTAATATGTACTCTTCTCTGTTTTTTCACCCACCCAATAATTGCTCGCCGTTTGTTCAGCGCTTGAACTCGAGTAGAGTCTACTTTGATTTTAGGATTGAGACGACAGCCTGGAAATCGCAAGATAAGTGTTTTCTCACTGGTTTTCGACATTATCCACACCTAAGATTGAGTTAACTATGTACAAGCTGCGATCGAGTTAATAATTCAGAACAAAAAGCTCCCCTCAGGCAGTTTCATACGAGGACGTACGTATGATTTAGGTGGGAAGTTTTGGTAGGTTCTATCTACCTTGGCAGAATTTCGGAATACGAATACATTATATCTATCGTGAAATTTTGGGATCAGAGTTCTTCGCCATTTAGAACTTGTTAGTAACTAACTGGTATTAAAATCTTGTTTCCACTCACCGCTGTTTCAAGCTCGTCTCACTCAAGGATTATGAGCCTGTAATAGACTCAAAATCAGGGCTTATATCATCCGCGATATTTTCATATTTTCTAGCTAAATTTTTGTTATCTTTTTAGCGCAAGTATTTCCTCGCCGTGATCCATTCTAGGTTTACCATTGACGATCTGAAGTCGTTCTTCTTACACGTTTTCTACCCGATGATAAACATCGAGATAAATGGACAGCTGGAAGCGAAATTGAGTTCACTGGGATTGGCGAGAGCAGCGCAAACTGCATACTTTCGACATACGTGAGCTATAGGATCGTTTTTAAGTGGGTATGTACATTATTGTACGGCTTAAAAACCCATTAGTGAAAGTCTGGACCGCGCGAAAAGGAGAAACAAGTGTTCAAGAATTCTGAACGGTGGCAAACTCGCGAGACAATCAACTCCAAATAAGTTTGATGACACATTCAACCTGTGGTAAGGAAAATACCCCATTTCCTTCTCCCAACATGAAATGTGCATCCTCAGCTGTATGGGTTCGTGTCGTCGTCGACATTCCAGAGATAAGCCTGCGAGAGAGTGGATTTCCTCTTTGTAAAGTGGTTTAGAGGTCGGCTGGAGGCTAATTCAGTCACTCGAGTCATCAGAGGGCATCGTGTTCGCGAAGTCGCGTGTTCTTCTTCGTTTTGTAACTAGAGAGGGAGATTATAACTTATCAGTGAACCAGGACCGAGGATGTCCTTTGGTGTGCTGCCCCTTCTCTTCTACTACTTTATCCTCCTCCCACGTGACAGCGACAGCGTGTAATTCTCGCGATTTGCAATTCGTAATACCGATTCCACTGGTGAACAGACCGGGCGATACAGAGAGTGGATATCCCGATTTAATAACTGTTTACTCTCTATATTTTGTGCAAATATTTTATTTCTATATTCACGATCGTTTCGAAAATGAGGCATGAGCCGCCAGTGCAGCGAACGAAGTGTTCGATGAGAGTGGAAACATGGTACGGTTCGGATATTTTTTAGACTAGTATTCAGTTCGTGGCTGAAATAGTGATGGTGAATTCCGTGCCAGTATTTGTCAAGTTGGCCGAATAGAACCTTGATAACGATATCACCGTGGATTATGTGCCACTGTGTGTCTATCCAATTTAAACAATAGTGTATACCGTTAACCATATCGACTGAAAAGTATATTCAACGGAAACGTGACGAAGAGGGCCATGAACGTCAGAGTAAAACAGTTAGGTGTAAATCAATTTCAGCCTATGATTATTTCGATCATACTGTGAACGATTCTCATAGTCTCTGTAACATCAGCGAGTGAGAAAATTGGCAAGAAACTATTCTGTTGTATCGCGTATAAAAAGAGATCAGTGAAATCAAACGTAGCCAAATGTATATACACGACGTATTATCACATTCGCTTTCTAACTGACTCAGTGTCAGCGTAGTCGAACCTGCAATATCTAACTTTTCCAATTAGTATTGTTGGCCGTTTGTTCAGTCGAAAATATTTTTTAACATCGAGTTTCGATATGGGAAGATAAAAGTTCCTAATTTTATAGTGATCACGATTCGATGCGATATATCTTCACGTAAAGTAGTGATAAAATTCTTGATTGCCAATTAGCAGCCTGGGAAGTGATGTGAGTGAACTAATTACTGCAAGTTTGAAAAGGCTGTTCCTCAAAAGTCAGCAATAATTATTTCACTTCGAAAAAAATTCGATTTAGCTATACGTACAGAGACAGTCGAGTGCACTATACTCGTTCTAATCAGTGCTTTTCTTTTTAACTCGACAAAATTAAATGCAATGAAGTGCGTAAAGAGTTCGTGGAGTTTACGCCAAAGTTTTATAGGATTCATAGCTTGCGCAGTTTTCGTCCCTCGCACCTTTTGAGGATCGCTATGCCTGATTTGCCAGATATTTCACTGGAAATACGGATTCAATATCTTGGTAAGTAGGTGTCCTCATTATTTGACCATTTTGTATAGTGCTACATGCACTGATCTCCATTACTCCACACTTCAAGCTTATTTTTAGTAGGTAATTTCATCCGATTCTCGAATTTTATTTCAATACAACGGTTCGTATATCACTGACCGGATTTTCATCCTCGTATTCGCGAACCTGAGGCTTATATAGCGATTTACGTCAAGCCATTTGACAAGGGCGTCGTTAATCGACGAGGGCAATTCGGTCGAAAAAAGTCATTACTATTCTTGAGTCTCTACTAGGCCGTTGTTTCCAATCTATTTCTCAGTTGAAACTGTCGTTCATTCAGGGTCAATAAATCCGGCTAATTGTTTCCAGAACACATCAATCGAAGCTGACAATAGTAACCATCGAACATTACTCGTTAAACGATTTTCTTTCGGGAAAAATGAGGCTACGAAGATCCGATTAGATTCAGATCTGAACTGAACCTCAATACATGAATTTTCAATTAATTATCTCTTATGAAATGATGATAAAATTGCTTTATCTCAACGAGTGCCAAGGTGGCCTTCCAGCTCGCATACCCACTCCAACCATGATCACTGCAGCGTTAACGTAATCGACGACCGTAGCTAAAAAGTAAAAGTTGTCCTCCTCACACAGTTACCAGGTTTGTAGGTCAGCTATCCAAGCGTTGTATCAAACTTCCGGCGGTAGTTAAATTACACATGCTCTATATAAATGCAGTCAGTACAAATTCTCATAAAACAAGTCGAAGTGCAGGCCGAAGATTCTTTGCACAGGTGACACGGTCGACAGTCATCCCCTTTGTTTATTTTCCATCCGTCTATATTTAGATTACGATATTTATCTTAGCGTCATCCTCGAATGACGAGACATCGATATTGTTTGCTCCGGTATGCGCGGAGTCATCAACAGACGTGGAATTATCCGAAAAATTCAAGAGATACGTGCACGAGATTGAAGAAATCGTTGGAGAAGCGTCGAGGGAACGATATATGTATATGTATATGCTGTACAGTTATTATTCACTGTTTATTGTCTGGGTATGTGAGAAAGAAATATTTTCGGGACTTGCTGCGAGGAATTTTGAGGTCGTTGATTTAGTTATCTTCGTGTCTTGAGGCTCTGAAACGGTCAACATTATTCATGTTGTGTAGTTTCTCTCTCAGCTCGTACGGCAAGCTTTTCTTAAAATAATTATGAACGCTTTGTCCGTCAATTGATTAGCTGGAGAGAGAAAGAAAGAGAGGAAGTGAGATAAATGATCATCCAATTCAGGCGGTCGCTAGGATAAAGAAACCTCAAAAGCTGTACGAGAGGATCACTATTCTTTGAGCAGTCTGACCGTGGCAGACGTCCATCCGGTCTTCCTATCGGTAGGGTAAGAGTCAAAATAATAATAATTTAATAACATAATTAATCATACAGAGAAGAGAACTCTTGAGGCAAGTACGGGCACAATGCAAACAATAATCATTCCAATCGAGATATTGATACCGCGAGCTCATATTGAGGTCTTCATTTCATTCTGTTGCGGAAATATGTGAGACAGATTAAGAAACTTGATATCTCAGTAGCTGATACAGTATCATCTGATGAGACAATATCACTTGATTTGTGGGTGTTTGAGGTAGAAAACTGAAAACGTTACTTGGTGGGAATTTGGCACTTCGGCTGCACCATCGATTCGGTTTTATCAACCTGAGGGAATTCACTGTAATGTGTACGGCTGGAAAATAATATCCGAGGTTTTAAGGTAATTGTGAATGAAGATTATGCTACCTCAATATTTACGAACGGTTTTTATTCTTCAACTTCCAAATGGGCTATCAAGTTAAATATATGCATGTCTTGTATTTTATTTTCACTTAAATAGATTTGGCGCAATTATTAGCACGCTGTGCTCGATTCTTTTGCAAACAAAATACATTTCAACCGGGGAGAAAATTTTCCCTCGGCTACGGCCTTCTTACGCCCACTCTGAGTTTGTATAACATAAGTTATACAGCATAACGTTTATTATCAGCGGGATTTTCACGATACCTTTTAATTAAATACTTTTAAACGGTGTTCACGGTAATTAAAATCTTCATTGGCACGAGTATAATCAACTTGAATAAATTATACGCGATACGAACTGTTAGAAACAAATTAGTTGTAAGATAATTACACTTCCATTCGCCGGTAAAGAATAATAGAAGAAAGAAAATAACGATTCAGATTACCATCGAAGAAATTGAATGAGTCAATCTAACGGTTCATAAAATATTCTATATAGTGGATTTTGACGTAGGAATAATACCATAGTAGCCTGAAATGTACGCTGTGAAAATATTCCTCACATTTATGTAATAATTCGTTTAGTCAGAAGTTCATTGCGTCAGGCTGTTGTCACATACCTAATTGTTGAAGAGTTGACGATTTTATGTGTGAGGTTTAAAACTGTACTATCATCGTTCTCCGCGTTTTAGAAGATTTAATACTTTTTAATCTATTCACGATCGCAGAGAATATTTCTCCATAGTACGCAGAGAATTATAATTGACGAATAACTAATCACAGGCACCTGCGAATGACTTATATTGACCCAAAAATCGAAAGGTTAGTTGCGAATGAATTAACTAATCTGAATGAACAAATAGTGGGTAAAATTATCTTCCATGTTTCTATCTGCACTCACAGGTTCATATCGTCTTCCTAAAAAAAAATACGTCCCACACGTTATTGTGTATACTTGTATTCGTAGCGTTTTATGACTAGCACACGATATAAAACAGCAGAATCAGATGGATATCCGAATAAACTTCCGTTCACTGGCTACACCGGATGTGTCTTCGTTGCTTCACGATAAAAAGCTAATTCAACGGCATTTAGTTGAAATATCAAACCGCGTTCGCATCATTCGTTAAGGTCTTCGAAAATGACGGGTCTCTTTCGTTAGGCAAATATTTGCCAGAAATAATTTTTGGAAACTCGCATTTTAAGGTATGTAATCCCATTTCATGCCAATCTTTGAGTTTATTACAAAGGAACATAGACGGCCTGATGTTACCTATGGTACGGCATTAATTTGAACAATTTTTTTATGAGTCCTTCGTATCCTTTGAA
This sequence comes from Tenthredo distinguenda, assembly GCA_947538915.1. Classification (NCBI taxonomy): domain Eukaryota; kingdom Metazoa; phylum Arthropoda; class Insecta; order Hymenoptera; family Tenthredinidae; genus Tenthredo; species Tenthredo distinguenda. The sequence goes on along the minus strand of OX384536.1, from coordinate 17,719,917 downwards.
TAAAGTTCACTTTTGACCCTCGTCAGGGCGAGTGGCACTTCAATTTGCAGACACATCGGTGCACACATGCGTAGGGTAGAGAAAATTGGTTGTCTAAGGACACAGCTGATTGCGAGTAGCTCCCTTTTAGTCGTAGAGATGTCGGCAGAGATATCCGTGAATTCGAAACGGATGAGAAAAGGCACGTGGCAAGGTCCATATTTCACTTTTGGGGTATTACGGCGTTTAGGATGTTACGTTTGATTGATGTTTGATATCCATATTATGCATGTTTGTACGGGTATATGCTATGGCAATCTGATGTCGTCAGAGAAATTAAAGGGGGAGTGAAAATTAATCGGCTTAAAAGCGTTCGTCATTATTATAAACGCGTGTACGAATCTCTTGCGGGAAGATTTATCTCCTGAATAGCCGACAAAAATTACCAAAGTCTTGCGAACTACGTGAGAAAAATAGCAGCTTATTCCCGAGATGCGGGGAAACGGATGCTTCCAGAATGTAATTTCCAAATGGCATAAAAACATTCATGGATCCATTCAATCCGCCTAACTAGCTATCCCTATTCTACGTCTCAGGACTTATACTGAGGGATTTATCCTTAGGGGTATCCCGAAATTAGAGTTGTTTAGAAAATTGAAACGCGAACCTCTTCAGACTTTTCTCTCTTCTCCTTCCTTTGAAGGAAAATCTCGAAAAATTTCACACATCGTGTCAGTAACTTTGATTTACAATTTATAGATAACCACTGCTAGGGCAGATAACAGGACTTGATGGATTCATCGTTCAACTTACATTTTCTGGGAACACTATGTTTCGTCCTGACGGCGGTATGTGCTGCAGGGGCATCCTACAACATCGGGGTGGGCATCGCCGATACTACAGGACCCGTAGCCGAGGTCGTTTTCGTAAGTAATTTAATTCAATTCATTGCCTTAGATCCAGCTCGTAGATTAACCGGTTGCAGACAGCTGCGTGGAAAGCAACAGCTGATTAAAACGGTACTTGATTCTCATGAATTGACTAACTTCTGGCAGCACCATGGAACGAATTGAAATATTTGTTTCTCTGGTTTTTGTTATGTATAGTAAAAGAACGCGAAGATACTAGAAACAAAATTTCTAAATTTTACCACAGCGTCGAAATGGCAAAGTAGTCACACATTTTTCCTCGTCCCTTTCCTCTTTGTGAAAATCACGACCTGCGACGTTTAATAACGTCGCTGTAACTAGCATGCTATGTAATTAGAGAATCATGGTCATTACAAAGGTGCCTTTTCAAGACTTGGCACAAAGGACAGTAATTATAGTCTGCAGCACTGATAGTTGACGAGGTCGCTTATTAATTTATTAATTTACGCTACTACAGGACAACTTTTCTTATTTTCATTAAATTCCAATTTCGAGACTTGACTATGCGGGTAATAAAATACAAACGAATCACTGTCTGTTTTCCATGACATGAAAAAAATTTTCCTAAGTGTTAGAGGTTACTGAAAAAATATCAAGACGATTGTGCAGAAAACAAAAGGCGTGATGGTTCGTGAAATAATTTGAAAATAAATTTATAGATGGGATACGCGAGGCCGGAGCAGAAAGGCTCAGGGCTTCATCTAAGGACCTTTTCCAGAGCTTTCATCATTGACGACGGGGAAGAACGGTTCGTCTTTGTCAGTGTTGACAGTGCCATGATTGGACACGGCGCGAGAATGGCGGTAACTAAATTATTACCATTTCTCTGAAATATCAGTGTTAATTAAACTCATATTAATTTGAATAATGAAAATGATGGCACGATTTTCGGACACCCACTGAAAAATCACTGAACCAAATATAAGTATCGAGAGTGCAAATATTTGCGAATAGAACGTATTCATATTTTCGAAGCTTATATCAATGGGCATATATTTCCAACGAGAAGCCGACATGAAGCTAGCTAATATTTGCGGACGGCGAAGGGTTCCTGGTCCAAAAAATAGATGGTTTTAAGTATGCAAATAGTATGTACATTGCGGTTTCGTACACGAGTCGAGGCACGGTTCAAAGACTTCAAAATCTGTAGACCGGTCTGAAAATTTTGCTAAATATTACCCCTCTTCTCGGACCTAAGTCAATATCTAGGTTGAAAAATATATACCTACTGGACATAGTTATTTCAGTAGGTAATCAACGGAGAATTACGAAATAAATGTTGTTCACCGAAGTCGGTTATATGTTTCACAATTTTGCGAAGCTGACCTGTTTTTTCAAAGTTCAAAAAAATTTGGTTCTGATGCAGAACATTAGTTGTAATTAAAACGAAATCCAGCTTCTAATAATAAGTAAGGAGACAATGATCCGATAAAACATGATTCGTGTCATGAATACTGACCATTATTCCTCATTTCAGGTTCTTAGAAAACTTCAGGGACGTTTCGACGATATTTATACTGAAAAAAACGTAATGATCAGTGGAACGCACACTCATTCTGCTCCTGGAGGGTACATGATGGATGTCCTCTTCGATCTAACTACATTTGGCTTCGTTCAAGAGTCATTTAACGCAATTGTCAACGGAATTACGAAGGTGAAACGATAAATAACGCCGGTTCAATCGATCGGTGACTTCAATTGATGAAGAATCCTACAAGCTTCATTCATTCGATATTTAAATCGATCATACTGATGTTATTCCCCATCAAATAAGGACTTGAGTTAATTGAAATCAAATCCAACTGTAATATACCCCGAAGAGCATCATATCGCCTCGGAGCACGTCTGCTTCAAGAATATCGGTGGATCGGTTTTATTGAATTTGATTCAATGAACACCGGAGAGATTTGATTTCTTTGATTAAGGTTTAGACCAAATTTTAACACGGATCGCATCCGATGAATACTAATTATATAAGTGAATCTGTGGATGCCGGAATTCAATCAATTATCATCTGTTACTTGAAAGAAACTTCTGTCAAGGAAGTAGGCATTCCAAGACACTCCCGTCGCCGTAGGAAAATGAATTTCACAAAGGTTACAGCAGAATTTCAATCCGGAGCAATATCGCCTTTCGTTAGAAATTCGCACCACCTCATACCCTTTGAGAAATTTCAAACGCGCTTTATATTCGAAAAATCTTTGACGCAACAAGTTCAGAAACGTTTGAAATAAACGACGTCACTTTATACCTATATACAAGAGGTAATATGCCATTTGACATATGACTACGACCGTCTACTCTGGCAGAAAACTTTTTCGAATTAAATTTGCATTCAATATATTGCAGTACACTGCACTCATCAAGTCTCGAAGGAGAATTGATATCGTATGATAATAACGGAGGAATTTCTCTTACAGGGGAAAACTTTTTCCGAAGATATTTCGAGCACCAACTGCGGACAATAAACTTTATATAAATTTTATTTATCGGTCTTGCCGTTCAACCGAACTTTATACAACAAGAGAATTATTTTTATCTTACTGCTTTCGAACAAAGTTGAGAAAAAAGCTATCGGTCTGTAGAGAATCCAGTATAAATAAAATACAAACGGAATCTTGTTACCACTGATCCTTTTCGCAAATCCTCGCAACTTGGCCTCGTGTAGAAATGATAAGGAAAATCAACGTATCGCAGATTCTTTCTGCAGATATTCTTTTTTACATTTATCTATCGATCGCGTTGGGGCTGGACGTAAACCCTATCTAATATTCTTCGGCAAAATATTTCCATGTATAGGATATCATGTGAGAAAAATAAGTTATACAAGAAAATGGAACAGGATCTTATGGGATGATATCAGAATCCTTTACGGTATTATTGTCAAATCTTCGATCATGTGAAGCGTTTTAAATTATCGCTTATAAGATATTACGTGGTCTGATATGTTCGATTGCACGGACCAAGTGAAAATTTAATAATATTGGCTTAATTTTTTTTTGTTCTTCACGTGTTTGGTTGATTTCTGGTGAGAATAGAGACAGAGAATGTGAGAAGAGATTGGTTTATTTTCGGTTGACAATCAGTCTGTCTTACCTTTAGTAAATAAGTGACAAAACTGAGTTTTCTTCTTCAGAGTATCGAACGAGCACACGAGGCCATGGTTCCCGGGAGAATTTTCGTCACTCAAGGTGAATTGACTGGGGCCAATATAAACAGAAGTCCAACAGCGTATCTGAACAACCCTGAAACTGAAAGGGCTAAGTAAGTTTAAAGTATCCTAAAATAGTTTCTCCTATAGTTCAGAATTGAATGATAGATCTGAGAAGGTAGTTTCGACTTGAGAGATTGAAAAATCAAATTCAGGAATCTAAACTATACATTCAAACCCGAAATTTGAGGCGACACGTTCCTTCGATCCTCTTTCTCTTCATTAAAAAATATCATAAATTTATCGAACAACGAATATCATGGTATCAAAATTAAAAAGAGAGCAGTCTTCCAAAGGCTACCATCGTGCAAGTAGAAATTTCGAGAGGAATTCTCTCTCATTGAATTTCTGTAATACAGCTGAGATTTTTCGACTCTGCAGTGTATTGCGAAAATTGGCTTCTTTGTAAGTTGAGATTGAGTGAGTTTACTAGGGATCTGAGATATATAAAACAAGGTTCTGAGTAAGACCAAAGAATCGAGTTTCATAGACGGCATTCTTTACACGGAAGATCCTGCGCCTAAGGGTTCTCCTTTCCAATCAGTATTTCATGATTATCTTTTTCTCTTTCAGGTACGAGCACAACACCGACACGACCATGATTCAACTACAGTTCATTGCTGCCGATGACAGATCTTTAGGCGTTATTAATTGGTTTCCGGTTCATCCAACGAGCATGAATAATACGAACAAATTAGTTTCCAGCGACAACGTTGGATACGCTGCTATTCTATTCGAAAAAACGATGAACAAGAATTCGATGGTTGGAAAGGTGAAGAAAGCTTATTGTTAGTCTGCGATCCTTCGACTTTAAATAATAACTCGGAAAATAATCTTTCGTGGTAACACTTTAAAACAATCGAGAACCCTATTCTGTTTGTCTCTTCTCTGCATAATAGATGTAAATGGCATTAATTAAATCGCGATTGCTCACTCGACGAGATTTACCTAGCATTTCAGGAGAAATAATAAGACTGCAAATGCTGGTGTAATAATATGAGCACCAACGACGAGGATGAATAATTTACAAAAATATACCCAGATTTTCTTTTGTGTTTTAGAATAGGTGTGGCCATATATATGGCCGTAATTATCATCATAATTTTAATTCGTGATTTATTCAAACGATCTAACCGTATTTACAAAAGCAGCCTGTTGGAATTAACGGTGCCATTCATTCGCTGTGGGTTCTCAGTGTTATGAATCAATCAACGAAAGCGACCAATTTCAAGCGGAATTAATTATTTCTTGAAATAACAATCTCCCTCTTTCTCTCTACCTTAGCTTTCTTATTCATTGACATTTAATTCCGAAGCACTCATTCCAGCGGTTAAATTCAAGACTTTGATGTCTCTGCCTTTGCGCCAGTGTCAAAGATAATCAATTAATTTCTTATCACTAGGAAATTCAAACAATTTACGAAACGTCAATCGGGACTAAATTAAAATTGGTTTCCATCTTAATTTTAGTCACAAACGTCTGCTTCGTAGGTTTTTTCTTCTTCATACTTCATCAATTTTTATCATAGAAACTTACGGATATTTCCGATACTAAAATTCCCCTTACTCTTCGCACAGGGCTCTTTCGTCGCTGCATTTGCGTCTACAAATCTTGGCGACGTTTCTCCCAACACTCGAGGACCAAGATGCGAATTCACGGGAGATCCATGCACCGGCATTGACACATGTCCCGGACATCACGAGATGTGTTTCGCCTCAGGACCAGGAAAAGATATGTTCGAGAGCACGAGCATAATCGCGAACAAAATGTTCAAGAAGGCATTGGTGAGTAGAAGAAGATCTAATTTCCCTTATTTTCGCAATTATCATTCATAATGGGAATAATAAATAGAAAACCAGATATACAATTTCTCGATGCACGATTTGGCTACAATTTTATTAACTCATCAGTCGACAGAAATTTAATCGAATAGAACTTTGTTTTATTGTTATTAAGAACCTATATCATTTATTTACATAGGGATCAGCCGTTTGATAGCATATAACTAAAATCCGTCAAGATCTAGTAATATTTGTTGTATCCATATCCGGAATCGTAATGAGCTGGTCCAGCTACGTATTTAACCAATGGAGCTGGTGCGGGGTGTACAGCGTGTCCAATCTTCTTTACTACCGCATTAAATCCGTTATGATCATCGGCTGTGTATTCAACAACGCGAACAGTGCCATCAGGTTCATTAAGACTGTAGGAACCCTTGACGACATCTCCGTCGCGGACTTCTTCTTGACTCTTTACGTCTCCGGTATGAGGGTCCTGGACTCCGTAGTTGTACGAGTATTTCGGGTAGGCCTTTTTTAATTAAAGAAAAGTTAGCTTTTCGAACAGGATTTCGGACGATCTTCATATCAGACTTTTCCTTCGTATTAAATTTTCCAGAAATTAACTTACGTAGGTGTCGTGGCCGGCTCCGTATCCGCTTCCGTATCCTCCGTACCCTCCGTATCCTCCGTATCCTCCGTATCCTAGTTTGGCGACAGCGACAGGAGCGACAGCAATTGCTGGTGCAACAACGGCACCATGCGATATCGCGTTTCCGTATCCTCCGTATCCTCCGTATCCTGCGTATCCTCCATATCCTCCATATCCGTGAGCTAGACCTCCGTATCCACTACCGTATCCAACGACTGCACTAGCCTCACTGGCTACGGCCATAATGGCGACGAGAGCAAAAATCTGTAAATAAATTTAAGAAAGTGAAAAATTGGGAGTAGAAATTTGATAGAAATGAAATATTTAATTTTTCGAACAGCTAGACGTTTGAAATTTTGATAGAATCAATTTTCCGAAGGCTTGATCGAACCGGGTGATCATTAATTGCGATTTTCAGTAGCTACTAACCCGGAACATGATTGGTTGTGTTTACGGAGTAGTTCTGCTTGAGACTGATAACATTCGAGTGTTGTTCGTTGCTTTTATAGTAACTAAAGACCCGCGAACATGCGGATCACGGTAACGACTTCTTCTGTATCGCGGGTTGTGTAATTCAAGGCCTTACTCGTGTTCTTTTTTTTTCTCTCCACGTTTTTTGCGTTTCTTTCTAGTAAAACTTCGGCTCTTAGGAGTCCGAACGATTGTGTACGCCGAAGGTGGAGGCGAGTGTTACCGCCTCTGTGAAGGACAACGGACATTGAATGCCTACTGAAAAAGTATCGTGACCACACGAAAGTACTAAAAGAATGTGGGCACGTTACGTTTTGCCCAATATCTACTTTATTATTACGTATCGACGATAATTAACGAATTTCACACCATGTCCATATACCACATTAGATTGTGAAAAAAAAAATCATATTTTATAATTCACGATTTCGGAATTAGATATTTTCGAGGACGACTTTTCCCACGTGACGCACAAGGCTTGCGTTAAAAATGAATTCCATTAACGAATTACAGATTAATTGATAAAATAATCAATTATTTCATTTGAAAAATTAACCATCGATTAAATTTTAGCTGAAGAGTCGGTTAAAAATGTTCTATTTTTATCACAGCCAAGAGTCTTCATTTACGCACTAATTAGGCTGTATAACTTTCAGATATACTTAGGTATATATGTTGGTTTCCATCAAGGACATTTATATACCTATATTGATGTTGCGCTAATTAGAATTGCTGCATAGGTATAGCCAGATGCAAATTGTTTCAGGATAAAATCTTTATGAGAGAAGCCGAAGCAATTTCTAAAAGCTAACTCCAGATGCAATATACTCTCTTCTTTTGACAATATTAGCTTGTTTGATATTCAAGAATCACCGGTTTGCTCGGAAGCAGATTACTCGAAAGAAATGGAAGATTGAAATACACGAAATGAAACAAAGCAAATAAATTAGTAAACAGCAAATTATGTCTGAAAAGAGCTGCATATCGGATTCAATTGAATAAATGAAAGGCTTATTCTCGGAATCCGAAATCCAAAGCTCTGCAAAGGATTCGATTTGTTTGCTTTGTAATTCGATTGGACCAATCGATTTTTCCGTACTAGAATAAGCTCCGCATAGGCATATGCGATACGTGAAATAAAGTCTTCCGTACGATTTCTTCAATCACGAGCTGCAGAATCGACTGCGATTATAAAATAGCTGTGAAGAAATTTCGCAATACTTCCGGCACCGTTATTACTGCAACACTGATGATTAACCCAATTAGAAATACGTCTCGAAGTGATGTGTCAGATCGATTTCATCTCCAATATATCACGCTAATCACATATTAAAGATTTCATCGAATTTCGCAGCATCGCGATTTAACGACGTGAATTCGATACACCTATCTATCTACAGTCATTTGGAAAGATAAATTTATTTGCTAAAAGCAGACTCTCGATCACCTCTCAAAATCGACCTTCGACGAGTGGCGAGTGTCGAAAGTCTCCGGTCAATGTGTCTCCGCGGCAAATTTCGATACGCTTTTAATTTCCCGGATCAATAGTTTTTCTGTACGATTTTTTGGCGAACGTTTTGCTGCTAGACTTACGCTCCACCGATGTAGTACGTATCTACTTACTCGTTATCTTCTTCTCTGTATCTCGTTTGCGAATAATTGATCAGGATGATAATTCGAACAAAACAGGCTATTCATGAATTCTGTAAAACCTTTCTCTCGCGGTCTGAGATCACGACCACAAAATATGCCGCTGGTATTCCTGGCAAAAAATTTTATTTAGGTATAATTTATTAAAAGTATGGAGATATTGCGAAATTCCATAAACGGTGAGCACGTATTTCCCCAAATAAATACATGAACAGGTATACCTACATTCGTGCTTAAATTGAATCAGCCAAAAAAAATATATTACCGTATAATAACATACATTATGAAGTGCACTAATAATTTACTCATACGTAACCTTCTACTATGTCTTAATGTGAACACTAAATTTTATCGATAAGTCACCGTCACACCTTGGAAAAGACACAGCGAGCAGCATAGGTATTAAAGCCCGCAATGTAGATCGTAACCGGAGGTAAAGTAACAAAAAATAAGAGTGTAATAAATCATTCAACGATTCAATAACTATAAGAAGAAAAAAGAATCACATTTATTACACCAATTATTTTCAAATCTTTAATTACGAGCCAGTTTGACTCTGAACTCAGTTTTATTCGTCATATCCGCGTACCAGTTATTAGATTGAACCGATTTTACGGGCTTATCTTTCTTGCAGCCTCAAAATTTCATCGGAACAGAGACTTCGAAGTTTCTCAAATTACTCCTCACGCGAGGATCAATCTCATTTCTCAAAATACGTAATAGTTTTTGGTTCAACGCAACTTCGTGGATCAGAAATATTTTTTATTCCATGTTTATTACAATTGAGTTCCAATTATTTATTCACATAGTACATGCATCCCGTGTCTATAAATTTTCTCTAAATATCTAATAATGCTTGTTGTATCCGTATCCGGAATCGTAGTGGGCTGGTCCAGCAGCGAGGTATTTTACTACAGGAACAGATGCGGGGTGTACAGAATGGCCGATTTTCTTCACTACTGCATTAAATCCATTATGATCGTCGGCTGTGTATTCGACTACTCGAACTGTCCCGTCAGGTTCATTCAGGCTGTAGGAACCCTTGACGACATCTCCGTCGCGAACTTCTTCTTGACTTTTTACGTCTCCGGTATGGGGGTCGTTCACACCATAGTTAAAGGCATATTTTGGGTAGGCCTGATAAAGAATAATAATAAAGACAGGTATTACATCCCTTGGAAAGATTTTAAACTTCTTTGTACAAAATTAGGTAAAACGTGAAAGCGAGATTTTGGATCAGCCTCTCGGCTTTAAGTCGCGCCCTAATCAGTCTGGTGTCGAATTGTACAATTCGAAAGTCAATTAATCTAATTTGAAAACGATCTCCCTTGATACACACGAATCACAAGTTCGGTTGTCGATTATATTACTGCTACGTTTACACAACGATTTGTTACGCCCAAAGTGCAGACAAACAGAGGGAGAGGATTAATGGAAAATTAGGGGATAACATCCTCCGTACGAATTTCAACGAAATTTTTCAAAGTATCGTATCAATCCGCCATAACTCACGTAGTGGTCGTTAGAATATCCGCGATCGTATCCACCGTATCCCAGAGGAATCGGAGCCACAGCCACGTTCGAGAGGTGATTATTGTAGCCATGACCTCCGGCCCTTTCGTAAAGACCGGTGTAAGGAAGTAGTCCGGCTTGAGTTGCGACTAAGAGTGTAGCGAAGACGGCAGCGAGCTGAAACTTTTTTGAAAAAACGAGGTGGATTTTCAGATAGGGTCTCGTAGAGAGTGACTGTATCCAATATCGCGGAGTTATATGGATAGATTCGATAAATTAAAGGTCTTTGTGTGACACTGGCACTGTACTGCAGAAAAGTACGAAGACTGTAAGTTCCATGAATCGAATCAGAGCCGAAAGGCATTATCACGAGCGGCAATATCAATTTGGTTTATTCTCTGTAGAAGAGAGGTATATACTGTCGATTGAGATGTGTAGATGTATCTTAACACGAAAAGATTTGAATCATCCCTGAATTTGATTCAAACGAAATTTTTACTGCCGAGGAAGAGAGGTATATCGAATATATTTTTTTAAATTCAAAGTCTCGAAGAAAAATTCGAAAAACTTCCAATTCGTATTAAGTTTTCACCTCAAACATAGCGATGATTTTTTTTCCTCGTTCTTCAGTTTTGTGGATTATGTTAACGCGACACCTGACGACTTGTGACTATAATAAACGCACTCCGGTATTCACCTTTTATACCAAAAATTATGGAGTTAAGTTAGACTTTAGAGGTAGTTGCGTACTCTTTTTAAAATATACTGCCGTGATTTCAAGGCTCCATTAATCCCCCGGTTAAATGGTTACCGCATGTCATATGTAACAAACGAGAGACTTGTTCATACATATTTCGACAGGCTTGAATAGCGGAAAAAAGCGTGCATATACAAATAGGTATATAATACTATATTGTATAAGGCTAGGTTTGCTTTCAATTTTATCCAGTGGATTTTGTTTACGGCACGTTCGTCACTGACAATGAGATTTAGAGCCACGCCTTGGTGGTATTCGGACAAGAGAAAAAACGAAATTGGCAAATCCAATTTCGTAGGGGAATAAATTTCCCGCTGTTTTTTGATTGGGCAATCGAGATGCTCGCGATAATTGATAATAGGTTTTCCATAAGTCATGTCACCACGCGCTATTCCATGCCGAGATAAAGCGTCGTTCAGAGGTTTTAAAACTAACCACTACATCGCGTGTTGCCTACTATTTTCAACTTCGTTAATCATTTTTAATCCTCGAGTTAAACCGATTCGTTAAATCCGACACGATTTCATATCTTCTCGGTTATCGTCGGCTAATTGATTCACCTCGAAATATCCTCGGAGTAAAATCGCCTCGCTTATAATAAAACCGTAAAAACGAAACGGAAAAATCGTACGAGGACTCTGTTTGAAATTCGTTGCCGCAACATTCGACTGCAAGAGTATCAGCCTGTAATAAAATTCGATATTTCCCTCGAAATAGATACATTTGTTTTTCATGAAAAATTCAACCCTTATATCCGCCCTTCCGATCTAACAGCGTTCGAAACCAATTTCATCCCACTCGGAAGTTCAAGGATTTATACCTCACCCTGTGATTTCAAAAAGGTAGAACAAAGGGCGCCGATTCGGTTGAAAATAATCTAAAATTGAAGAATGATTTCATTGTCTCTTGGTTCTTTTACCTATGATTGAATTATCTCGTTATTCAACTATGGAAGCGATTAGTTCCACAGAACTCACGATCAGGTTGTTGCTAAAGAATTATATTTCCATGGCAATAATAACGATTATTATACAACAAAATTTAGCCTACGTATTATACATATATGCTTGAAATAGAGCGCAGTTCAAAGTCACGTAGTTCAGAGTTGCACGTATACTATGAGCGCTCGCCTTGATTAGGTAAATGAAAATTGTTTCATTTGTTGTAACAGAGAAAGTGCGTGTCGTGATCTTTGATACACATAATATAAGCCTTTATAGTCATATCATATACATATAGATATATGTGCAGTAAAGCAATCTATGCTTTTTTACGATCTCTATAGGTGATTGTCTATTTTCATAGGTAATTTGTGTATCCCGGAAATTGTTCGTTGAAAGACCTATAATAGAAACGAAAGGTTCGATAACGGAGTTATATTTCGATTCGAAAATTTGTTACCGTTCTCTTCAACAAAATTCTTTTTATTTTTCACAACTAAAAATTTATTTGCATTCGAAATCGCTAGATTTAGTAATGTTTGTCGTATCCATATCCGGAATCGTAGTGAGCTGGTCCAGCCACGTATTTGACTATGGGAATTGGAGCGGGATGTACTGCATGACCGATCTTTTTCACGTTAGCGTTGAACCCGTTGTGATCATCGGCTGTGTATTCAACTATGCGAATAGTCCCATCGGGTTCATTCAGGCTGTAGGATCCCTTGACGACATCTCCGTCCCGAACTTCTTCTTGACTTTTCACATCTCCGGTGTGAGGATCGTTCACACCATAGTTAAAAGCGTATTTGGGATACGCCTTGATATAAAATGAAAACAAAACGAAAAATTATTAAGAAAAAAAGGCATTAATATTGATGCCAAAAAAACAAACTCGTCAAAAATAGTTTTTCAAGACTAACATAATAGCCGTGAGAATCGTCGCTGTGTCCATATCCTGAGTATAGTCCTTCGCCTCCGTATCCTACCAGGATAGGGCCGGATATCGAAGCATGCGAAGAAGCATGTCCCAGATGATGTCCGCCGGTGGTTCCGTATCCGTAAGCAGGATTGTAGCCAACAAGAACCGCGTTAGTCGCGGATAAGGCGAACGCGAAGAGAGCTATAACCTGGGATAAAACGAGTCGATGTTAGGAAGGACTTTAATTAAGTTTGTTCGAAAGAAGAGACGTTCATCTCGGCAAAGAAGATAAAGCGAAATTTATCGGAAGTATCGGGTTCGGGGTAACTTTTCGTTTCTGCAATGAGAGACGCGATCATCTCGAATGGGTTTAATCGTCGAGTATAATATTGACAAAGTATAGGTACGACTGTTTATCGAAATATTTACACACTGATATGTCTGAGATTTGAGATGGGTTTTTATTGCGGCAGGAGATTGTTCATCTTTGATTTATTTGATGACAAATATCGATGCAGTCTCTGCTGCAGGAGGATATTGATCGAGATTATGTCTGCGTGCTGGAATTGGGATTTTAATCGTGATTTATTTATTTTTAGCGAATCTTTCTTGTATGAAATGACTGTTTCGAAAGTATTCATGAATTTACATACCTTGAACATTCTGATAATTGTAAGATCACTGTTAACTTGACGACGAAAACGAAGCAATTTATATAGTTTGAAATCGTCACAGTAGGCTGATTCCAGAAAGCGTTGCCTCACTGACATTGAAGGTTGCGCCCAGTTTTTTTTACCTGTAAAAACATATCGTAATTTGACTGCAGAAGGACTGCTCCACATTATAACGAGACAATGAGTCGAAAGTGGTAGTGAATTGCTCAATTTAATATACGCACTGTATATTAACTGAAAGATCCTAATCACGCATTTGAATTATTTCAATATATATATACGAAATAAAACTATAGAGTAATTCCATAAAAGTTTATTTTTATTATTTTGCAACGAATGATTTACGATATAGTCATTACATTTCGCATGAGATTTATTTTAATTAAGATTTACAATAATTCCCTTTTGATATTTCATTTTTTCCACCTTGGCTCGCGTAACTTTGATATGAAATTCTATATATTCTATAGAAGACCTTTAAAGTATGCATGAAACATTTCGCATTTACTGGACCAATTAGTACTACTACTGCAGTTGCATAATTCCTGCAAGATACAATTAAGCTAAGAGCTTGGAATGCCGGTTCGTTTGGTAACACAATCATAAACCGCAAGAGAGTCGAAAATCCTTAGCAAAGAATGAAATACCGTAATAATTATGAGCAACTCCCTATGCACAGAGAACTGTGATTTCATTAAAGAACAATATTAATGTGTAAACAATAAAAATTTTAAACTCATTAAAAACCGACAAGTCATTCATTCCTTGTTTTTTTTTCTCTAAAGGGATTAATATGCAGGTTTTAATTATCTATTGACTCTATTTCAATTTCCTAACAAATATAATATGTCCTACATTTTTCACGAGTTCGTTGGAGGTCGCTTTACATCTTGCTACTGCCAACAAGGGACAAGTTACATAACTAGACAGTTCTATAGTAATTAAGATAAAACTTTCAGAAGCAATGACATTTGAATCTTTTTTTTCTCCGATACTCATACTAATGATAAATCACGAATTATTGAAGTGTATGGAAATACGTGGATATTATATGAATACATATACTAGTTAGTTTATCGTCACGCTGTGTATCTCGTTAAACGTTGGCAATCGTCAATTTCCTAAAATGCTTGAGCTCAGATTGAATGTAGGTGTGTGAGTATTGAGAATTTCGATCACACAAATTCGAGGAAGATATTTTGTAACCGTATCGTTATTTGATGACAGAAGAGGAACACCAATTATGAGCTGGAGCGATAGTAAGACTACTTCAAATATTGGGTATGCTTGACCTGGTCTCTTTGATGAAACGCTCGTTTCAATTTTATATTGCCGAATGGTGGGACTCGCTCTTTGACAATTATATAGGTATGTATACACATTGATCCTGTGTACTCTATTTTATTCGCAAGATCTGTTTATTCACGAAGGCCATGATACTTCCGATAAAAATTTCAATAAAGGTAGAACTCCAATTTGGTTTCTCATTTTTTTTCTTCTTTTCTTGACACGATCAATGTAATGTTTAACAATTGAAGCGAAGTTACATGAATTATAAGATGATAAATTTATCAGGAATTTTTATAGCTCACAGAATAAAACCATCAGTCTAGAATAATCAAACGGAATCTAGACGCATTTTTCCTTGTCAGTATACATAGTTTCCATATTCGTGGGGCGAAAATATTTCCTGACCCTCGTTTACGCCCGTACCTTTTCGAGTCAGATTTACATTGAGATTTCGTTCAACCGTGGTATACACTCGGTTATCTCGAGACACTTTGGCTGTGATAAGTGGCAGGAAATTTCCTGTCTCTGAATCTTTTTGATTCGTGATTTCAACGGAGCACACAAATCGCAATCTTGCTTCTGAAATTCTGAAATTCTTCAAAAACCCACCGAGAGAAATAACCCAAGAGATTTCGGGGTAATAACTTTAACGAATCAAATTTTAAAAGAGTTTTTCCAACGGTTTTTAAACGACGAATGAATAATTGAAGATTTGTAACAAAAATAGTTAAATTTTTTTATTAAATGACGCTCAAAGCTTTGTACATTAATATACGTGAGGTACAGAATTGCCTTTACATGAGTGAAACGTGTTTTAGAATTTCGAAATTTCGAAATTCACCGTTTTGATTCGAAAAATCCTCAGTAGTGTTTGTCGTAAGCGTAAGGATTGTATTGATTATGATTATGCTCTGCGAAGGTGATATATTTGGGAACGGTTACTGGAGCAGGCGCCGGATGATGTGCTGGACCAACTTTTTTAACTACAGCGTTAAATCCGTTATGATCATCCGCGGTATACTCGACTATACGAACGGTGCCGTCTGGTTCATTAACGCTGTATGATCCATGAACCACGTCGCCGTCTCGTACCTCGTGTTGCGTTTTCACATCCCCAGTGTGCGGATCATGTACACCATAATTAAAGGTGTACTTTGGATGGGCCTGGAATGAAAGTATTTATTTTATCATCAAAGAGGCGTAGAAAAGCTTCCATTTTTTCCATCAAAAATTTTTTTCGCTCATGGGTCTGACAAAGATTAATGAGAATCCACTTTGTAAGTACATTTGATTAATTAGGTGCCACACCACGCATTGGAAATATTAGGTACCCTCAGGCTCAATTTCGATAATCTCTGACATAAAGAAAAGTTCGCAAGTAACGCGGTAAATGAAAGAATTATTAGAAATTTTAATTTCCGAAATTTGAACACTCGAGCGAACTTTTTTTCAAAACCTGCACCAGGTCCGCAATTCTTACGTAATAATCTCGCTCATCATCGTAATCGTAACCGTGTCCGCCGGATGAATGGACAGAATGTAGTGGAGGCGCTGACGAAACGGCATGGATTGGTACAGCGACAGTAGGCAGAACCCCATGCGTTGGGTAATGGTTCGCGTATCCTTCGAGTCCTGCGTATCCAGAATATGAACCTGAATGTCCGCCGTCATATCCGCTGATTAAAACGGCATCAGAGACCGCGGCGATGACGAGAAGTAAACTTATGGCCTGAAAATCGTGAGAAAATATGAGAATGGACTTAAAGATTTTTGGTAGAGCGTCAAGTTCTTGTGAATCGTCATACTGAATGATATTTTGGATTCGTGAAATCGGAGTTGATGAGAAAAAATGAGGAGAAGAACCGGAATGAACCTCCCAACTTCTTCTTTACTTCCTTCCTATGTATACATGTGTGCTCAGGTACATAGAATGCTTTTTTTTTAAGAAAAAACTGCTTAGAAATTCATCCGGTAGAATTTCAGAGTTGAAATCAAGCTGCATATATTAGGCTCCGGAATTGTGCTCTGAATTAAACAGATCTTATTCGCCAGATTCAGACGTGTATCCTGTCAGTTATATCCGGTGTATTATAAGGCCGAATAAGCAATCTGAAGAGAATGAAAATTCTTTCAAGAACCGCGTCAAAAAATGTCAAAAGATCGAAACATTTCTACAGAACCAGTGTAGTGCGATGATACTCTCGACTAGATTCCCCCAAATATGAAAAAAAAAAGGACGTATTGGTCATACAGGCATCGGAAAAAGCGTGATGTGGGAACCGAATTCCCATCGGAGGTAATCGAAATGGATAATGGTAACGAAAAAAGGGGAAGACAAATAAACAAGTATAAACTGCTTTTTGATCTACTCTATAATAGCTGGATATTCTCGGTATGAAATGATTGGTAGAGATTCGACCCCTGTACAAATGTATGGAAGTAAAAACAAATGACTGAATAAGTAATGAAAATGGATTTAAATTAACGTGGGATAATATAGAAGCACACAAAACCAGGGCCACCGTTTTTTCACAATAATATTTGGGCTTTTAGATACGACGAAACACTGCGACAACGGATGATAACAGATAAGCTGTGAAAATGTGAATGAAATTTATTAGCTGATGGCACACGTGTAAGTATCTGGTTATATACCTTCAGCATGATGCTCTTACGCGAGATCGTAGTATATCGTATAGAGAGAGTCTTTTCACTGATACAATCATCCCTGGTATTCTGCCTTATATGCATCTCCCTCCAGACGGTGAGATCCCCGTCAAGGAAGCGCGACCGACCCCATGATGGAAGAACCGAGCTCAAGGTTTTCTTCAGACGCTGTTAGATTTTTATTTTTCACCTATATGTATATCTTTTTGAATAATAATCATCCGACTTTCTTAATATTTGAAAGGAGTCACCTAGATCCTCGGTGTTTTCGAGAGAAATAATACATCGCTATTTTGCATATATGGATTCAGGTATCTCTTTTGGGAAGCTTTTGCACACTGTTGTATCGCTTTGATTCAACCTCAACAACGCGTTGTCGCTATTAGACCGACAGAAATATGATGAAATTATTCTCGCTCTGTCGAGTGATGAGAATTTGTATTCGGTGTGCAATTCCCCGTTTATAATACGATCATGCATGCATAATGTAAGCACTGATCATCAATGGTTTATCTCCCAGCGTAGAGGATAGAAGCAAACAATATCTGACTCGGAAGTAATTCATTTAGTTCACCGTATGCGCCTTTGCAGTAGAAATCCGCTGTATTTAGTTCCATGCAATCCTGCATAATCTTGACTGTTCAACCATTCGATAGTAATAATTATTCTACAAATATTTATGATTAAATATTTTATAAATAAATATAAGCTTGGGCTCAAATATTCGTCGGTTGGTCGAAAAATTTCTGGGCTTTCATTGTTCGAGGATTTAATCCCATTTGTAAGTAATTAAATGCGCCAGGTGTTTGTCGAAGCCGACAGCGTGTGTCCTGGAATTTCGCATTGAATAAAATCCGAAAAAATTTTGTAAAAAATTGAGCTTTTTTTTGTTTCGCATACGTTTCGACCAAAGAGACAGATGCCAAAGGAAATACCATTATTCCGCGGAGCTTTTATCTCCGAAAAAATCTGAAGAGAGAAACGCGTGCGAACTGGTCCGGAAATACGTCGAAATTCAAACATTTGCTTGCGTACTTGTCGACGTTGCGAATAAAATAACCTTTTCACGTCTGGTACGAACATGCGAAATTTGCGATTACATATCTTATGACGTTTTCCTGAAAGCTTTTTAGTTGAATGATATGCCTCCACTGTAATTCAGGTCGATCTTATAATAGAATAGAAAAAAAAGGTTTGGATCATTTCCCACAAATTGAGCAACGTATTAAAATTCATAAAATTATATATGAATCAGCGAACGGTGTCCGTTCTAAAAACCTTTCAAACTTACGCTATTACATTTATAAGCAGCGATATACTTTTACTCGTGAGGACAGATCGTCGGTTATTTCGATTCAACGATTACGCAACGGTTACCTTGTTAACGTCAAAATTTAATAAGCAACTAAAAAGTAAATGAACAGTTATGCCGCACCGTAACTGGGAACGTTACTCTCCGTTTTAATGATATACCTTAAAAGTCATACATGTACTATTTTCTCTAATACACGTAAAGTGTACAGAGTGGAAAAGTGCGTCCGGAGTTCCGGAGAACAAGACGTTAAAATAGACGCGAAAGCGTGTCTGGGTCTATGGACTATGAAGCATATTACATCCTCCTGATAGATCTGTTGTGTCAGTGCAGTAAACCTACTGACGCTTTCCGCAGAGGAACCATTTCTTGCGTAGGCCAGTAGTCAAGTCCGGGATGTGAGGTAACAGAATTTCATAATACCACTTATACTTCGAGTGCGAAAGAAGCAGGATAGGAAAAATGATAAAAAAAAATAATCCAAATGGGTTTTAGCGCCGTGTCACATGAGAGGATAATGCTATTTCATGGGAATTGCGATTCGTATGTGTGTTAGATGGATATATCTTGCTTTGCAGCATCCGAATCGATTCATATATTGCGTAACTTCTACTGTGGTCTCAATTTCGCCGGAAATACAAATTTTCGTGTCGAGTTGGCAGCTCTATTTATAAAGATTTCAAAAATTTATTTCCGTTACTTGATCGTGATGGATAACCCTGTGATGTTGGCTATTGGTGAAAAATAGGGAGATAAAAAGCTGCTCAAAAACTAGACTCTTGAGTCTCAATATATCCACGTGATCGAGGAAAGGAAGATATAAAAAAAAAGGAAAAACAACTACGCCACAAAATTTATCAGCGTTCAAGCGAACGTGTTATGTCACTTGTAAGGCGAGCGAGACAAATGGCACCTCGACGAAAAAATAATATCAACACTTAACACAGGGAGTGAAAGTGCTATATGGACATCACCGCTATTTTCCTTGGGCTACGCGCCAATTCGTCACGTGTGACAACACGCGTCTAAGAAGCGCGAAGAAGAGCGTAAATTTGCGCACGTGCTTTCGTTATATTATATTATAATTATTTTTAGCTTGTTCCCTTTTCTTTTCTGTTTTTTATTTTTATTTTTGTTTTTATTCTGCTTTTTAGAATCAGCGATCCAGTTATCTTTCCAATTTTAATTGACAGTGATCCTATAAATTCACGTGACACGAACCCGAAGCCAATATACATACGTAGAAGAGAAAAAAGATTAGTCGATGTTTTAAGATAGGGAGTTGAAATTCTCTCCCGCATCTGTAACATTTGGTACTTCAAGTTTAGTTAGAACCGTTAATTATCTCTGTACGTGATCTCTCGATGGGAGAAGAAAGTGTCACTAGTTAGTTAATTTGGTATGAAGAGCAGGGAACTATTCCGTCAACTTACGACGTGTGGTGGTGTAGTACTTGCTTGTTTAGAACGTATCTGTGTGCCAGGAATGTTAATCAGTTATTGTAAACTTCAGTCTTACGTATTGTAACTCACTTACAATATATTTCAGTCAAACGTTGAATTGGAAAATCATGACACGGAAGGATATTTTTCAGGACGAATTTTCCCTCGGGGAATCGTTTTCATTTTGATAAACGATCACGCGAGGTATTGACAAAAAAATTTATATTTCCGTCAAATTTTTTGGTCATTCGCTTTTCATTCGTAAAGGATAATTCGTTCTTAGGAATATTCTTTCTGTGGCATTTTTAGCTGGGTAGGCAAATTCTTTCGGGCGAAACTGATTACACGTTAGTTATATTCCTTGTTAGTTTTATACCGTATGTATATACGTATGGGGGAATGGCAGTGACTTCTGGCAAAGGGCACCATATGAAGACAAATATGGTTCATTGTTGGGTGTGGAAGATCCCACGGTATAATAGACCCGGTTACTTTCAATCGTCTGTGGTATTATCCGGACTTTTTAACACCTTCAAGTTATACCTACCTGCAAATAGCTCGGTGTATATGTTTATTTGAGTGCATATACGTATACGCGTACACACATAGACATATTGCAGCACATAGAGGATAAATAAAAGTAGTATGATACGGAGACAACAGAGTTATGCAATATATTGTTCACGAGTACCATTTCAATACAATGATGTGAACCAGTTGCCTTCCTTTGGTCTCGTAACCCAAAGGAGAGAAATGTCTCAACGTATCCTTGGTCAGACTCGAGTCGTGTGACTCAACCAGGCGAGGCCAATTAATGAGACGACTAGGAAACGCGAAATGACGGAATTTATTTAACATTGAAAATGTCTGGATGGTAATACGTGATCAGAGCATTTTTTCAGCTCATTCAATTACTCGAAATTTCATTTATTTCTTCAAAGCTTTGACCTGCGGTTAAAAGAATCTTTTTATGGACAGGAAAAAGGTCCTCATGAAACATTTATTTATATTACTTCATAGGATTGAAAAAACTGGAGGTTGCGGATACTTCGAAACCCAGAAGAATTCTCACGAGAGTGAGAGGGAATTTAGTGCGGGTCGTTTGCTGTCGGATCTTATTCATAATTCATTTGTGATTTAGGGAGGCAATAGCGACTCGTTGCTTTTTTTATTTCGTTTTATTCATTTCTGTTTTTGTTATGATACTCTTTTCACGAGATGTGGACAAGTTCCTTGAGAGGGATATCCGGGCTAGTTTACAAACTCCCGTAGATTTTTGTGTTAATATTTATGCTCGTCTCTGTAACGTAGGTGTTTCCTTAAACCCGGAGAATTTGAAATACGTCCGCGATTTCTAGGTAGTAAAACACAAGTTTGGCAATTCGAGTTTTCCCAGAATTTCTCTCCAGTTCTTAGCCATTTCGATCGACTTTTATTCCAAAGTCTCCCAAGTGACCCCAGCATTATTTTTTCCAATTTAAGGATATTCAACTATACCTAAACAGGTTTAATAAATAAAAAAGTCCATCAACCCAGCCTTTCCATTTTTGATTTCACTTTTCTTTTTCAAAGTTCAATTACTCTTTTTCATTGTACTGCTAGGTAAAAGTCGAATTATGATCCTGTTCCTTGAAAGAAATCTATAATTTAATGTAAATAGCGTGTAACCCACTTTATATTGCAATATAATCACTCGAACAAAATGAACTTTTTACATACGTGTATGAATCGATTAAAATCGACGCCGAATCGCAGCTGAAATTTGCGAAAAGTACAAGCGAAATATCTTACGAAATTGATGCAAGTGACCGAACACTTTTTACCATTCTATTTATACATACTTGGCTGTGATTCAATTACCAATCAACAAATACCACACACGATTTACGGTGCGAAACTTACGACAGACTTTAATCGAATCATCACGATCTCCTGACATAAAATAAACCGACACTTACAGTGAGAGAGTAATTTAAAAGATTCTCTCTTCTTCCCACCAGAGTAAATATATACCCATAAAAACCGCTGAGTAGTTCCGTACGATTTACCGTAACACAACGAAATCAGTTTTACTGGATTTATAGAAAATAAAATTTCCTGTTAATATTTCCATAAAATTTTACCTGTCCCTCTAAATCCGCAACTGCACTCAGCCTGCAAGTACACGTAGATACACGTAATTATATATATACGAACCTACGCGTATGCTGATTCAGGGAACCAAGAAGGCGTGGTAATGTCCTTCTGTTGATGTAACTGGTCTACATCGCGATGGTTTAGCACCGTGAGACCAGAACCTCAAGGTTTACTGTTTCTCTAGCCGTCTTTACACTCGCTTTATGACAATTAAAATTGATCATTTAGAAGTGTTTACTTCGTTCGAAGTTTCAAAGTCAACTGACTCACTGAGAACTGAATTATATCTCGTGTCACTTCATTCCTCGGAGACGTCCGTCAATCTTTACTTCATCAGCCGTGAACCGCGTTTTTTTTAAGCAATTTTTCAACCGGGATATCAAGACGTATATGACTACTCGATGTGTTATATGTAATAAAATACGTCATAAAAATTTCTACACACGTACTCACGATACATATACCATAAAATACGAACTTGAAATTCCTAGACAGGTGAACTATGCGAGTACGAAGGATTTCCCATTCATATTCGAATTCCGTTTGAAATTTAGATGCAACCAATTTCACGGTCACACATATCTATATATGTCTTAGAAACTCTGCTTTTTGGGTAGAGATTCTGATATTAACGAGTTTTGAGACTCGGAGGGAAAACGAGTCTGCATAATCTGACGTCAATACTTAATGTGGAAATTGTGTGATGCTAATTGCGTGAGACAATGTCAAATGTCTGCTCTCATTATATTATCCATAATTTTATCTATGCAATTATAATGAACGAACTTGACTTTGCTTCCTACTACATTCACATCCCTGTGCGAATGTACAGAGCACTGCAAGCGGTTATTATAATGCATGTATGATATAAATATTTATAACGTTTTGCACCTGCTTATTTGGTGTTTGCATTCAAAGATATAATCGAAGAATGTGAAAGAGGGGATCAAACAAGACTGCATGATTTATTGATTCATGACGACGTATTTATAACTGAAGAATATTTATCTCTTATACAATTATTACCGGTTTTTAATCGTTATATCGTGGTTTTTACAATATGGTTAGAAATTATGTGGGAAAATGATATGAACCGTAAACTGCAGGGTTGAGGATTGATGGTAAACGCCTACGAATTTTTATCCCTGTCATTTTTCCCTCCCACATAAACCTAAAAAGGATGAGAAGGATTTCAGTGGTCCAAAAATAGGCCGAAACGTCGTTTGATCTTCTGGGCATTGAGTAGCTGGAAAGTGCTTAATCTTAGTGCCATTCTTTAGAATTAAGACCTGAAATCAGACTTGAGTGAGACAATTAGCTTGTAATTTTTGAGATTAGATAAAAGGCAGAACAAAATAAAAACAGAGAGATTCAATTGGTTCCGAACTCACCGATTCAATTATAGTAGTTGTTCAATTAAACGACATGACGCCGGTGGCAATATAATACATGCAAATCGATATATTCGTGGCAACTCAATACCCACATCCTCCTAAATTGGATCCCAAGACGGTGGAAGTGACATCTGGGTAACTTTGATTAATGGGATTGATTTCCTTCCACGAAGGGATGAAAGTAGCCGGTATGATTTCGCGAACGTTATTCGATCAGCTGTGAAGGTTTTCAATATTGCTTCTCGATTTCGAAAGTTTGGCCGATACAAAAATGATGACAGGTCACCTGAAAGCGGATTTGCAATAAATTTCAATTGAATCACAGTCGTCGTCGCTTACTTCTTCTTTTGTTCATAGTTATAGAATTAGGTCTTGGGATAACGAGTTCCCTTTTCATCTTTTCGTTTTTTCTTTTATTTTGTATGTTTTTTATCCTCGCTTCAAGTTAGTTGAGAAGAATCGCTTCGGGGAAACGTTGTCACTTATCTCGACTGCTTATTGCGAATCTTTTGTCCAGCTTTCCCTTCTGCGAGAAAAGAAACAAAACATGTTCGAGTCCTTGTGTCGCACGTCCTTGCCAACTCCTACTGTACCGCGAGATGAATCTCACCTTTATTTCCACTTTAAAAATATGTATTACGGATTTCGTGGCGCAGTTATGAACCGGCAAAAAATATTTGTCGAAAATAAAAGGGTATGAAACCAGCTACCGATATAGGTACACGCCAGAGAGCGGAGGCCTTCTGTAGCTTTCAAAAAAATTTATGAGTGATGTATCGGAAAATGGGAAAAATTTTTTAGAAGATTTTATATGGCTCACTATTTGATGGGACACGAAATTGCTCGCAACAAAAAAAAAAAAAAGGAAAAATAAATAAAACGCTGCGGAACAAATTCTTTGGTACATATATACCTATGACGGTCTTCTTTCCGCAATGTTTGTTTTATTCTTAACTTGCGTTACGTGTATTGCTTCGTTACGTAATTTATGCTAACTACAGCTAATTATATTACATGGAGAAAAGTGGAGAGGAAATAAAAGAGGGAAAAGAAAAAAATAATAATTAATAGAATCTGACAAACGAATACTTTGACTTTGATTAAAAAGCAGCGAGCTACTCGTTTTGCCTCATCTACAATTCAAATCCATTTTTCTTTACTCCCATTTCTCTCTCACTTTATATTTTCTATTCTACATCTACATATTCGAACGGTAGTTAAGAAATATTTCGAATAAATGGTGACAGATTCCTCGTTTATGAAATATATATAGCGATGGAAATTATTTCATTATCATGCTAATCGGTCAATAGGCAAGACGAACTTTGCAATCTGTTACAAGTATGTAACGAGTGTTGAGAAGAATGGATACTGAAATCTTCTACTTTGGGGGAATTTCAACGAGACTTGGTAAACTAGATAATTACACGCTTCAGTTAACGCGTATTCTTCCATTCTCATGATAATTCGGAGTCTAGATTGCCTATGTAATTTAGTCTGGATTTCTGAAGCATTATTTATGACATTATTATGCTCACAAATTATATCGTTACCTCGCCAGTTCTCATTTGTCAAATCAACACACTTTTACCTGAAAAAAATCTCTTGATTTTTGGATTCTCTGGAGTCTAGGGGACTGATGATTTCAAAAGTTGACGAAACAGTTGATGAAATTTTTAAAAGCCATATGAAACCGATTTGGAATGAATTGAGCTGAAATAAAATCCTGAATATCGCTTTTCGCATCATTTTGATAAGCCTCGTCAACTCAATTATTTCGGAGAGTGTATATCCATATTCGGAAATCGAATTGAATTTTATTCTATTTCATATCTCGACGATTTTCCACAAATATTACAGTACATAAACGTTTCAGTTCGATTCTGAAAAATAGATCTGGTACGATTCAATTTCTTAAAATAAATAATGAAAACATCTGCATCGTGCGCTGTGTCAGATTCCTCGAAAATAATTTCTCACTTTTTACAGCTATCTTCTTGGGAAAGAAAATGCAATACTTATGTATTGTTAGCTCACAAACCATTGTCTCAGGATAAAAAAACAAGCTGTGAAATATTTCAATCGGACTAACCGCGTAGTCTTGAACTCTATGCGCAGTGACCGAAAAGAAAATTCTATTCAGTTTACAGGTCAACCGCGAGAACGCCAATTTTCCTCTTCCTTTGTCGCAGGAAACCAGTCGACAAAATTCCCAACTACATTATTATCCAATATTCAAAACTCGTTCTTTTACTTCCACAGGATCTATGGCACGGTGGCGGAGCAACCGAAGTTACAGGACCAATTCGTGTGATCCATCAATACGTTCACATGCCGGAACAGCACGCTCAATTTTACAATGAAACCAGCGGAGTACTCGAAAACGTAAGTTTTTGGCGAATAAAAATCAAAAAATCGAATCGATGCATCGATGATATATTTCGCATCTCCAGTTCTGATCATGTTCACCGTTTCTACAAACTATTCGCTCGGCAAGCAAAACTAATATAATTATTCCCATACGTTACTTACACTCATCGTCGAGTTCGTATTCACTTCAACGATCGAGTAAATGCTTTAGGAAATTGCATTTGGTAACCTATATTGAGACAGACTCTGTACTAATGGAGATCGAGTAGGGCACTAGACATCTATTTGAGATTGTGTACTGTAATTTATTAAAAACAATCTCACGGGTTACTTCAATTCGCGTCGTGACGTTCGCACACCTATATCAGTGCGAAGGTATTACACTTTTAGTATTTGCCCTATCATATCCGAATGATCGTGAGATCTCTGGGTAGAGTGATATAAGGTAGAATACGTGTGCAAGCCGAGCCGTAAAATATGTTGCAATTTTCACTCCGCACGTATGAGAACTTTCATTAAATATTTTTCAAGAAAATTTCATTATAATTATTCTTGTTGTTGTTTAGTAAATTTTATTCAAGTTCAAAGCGAAGTGAAAAAGGCAGAAAAAAAGTTTTTCTTTAATCACCTTTCCGGAGTACATGTTTTCAATTATAAAAAATATATATACCTACTCTGAACGTTGAACGAGGCTAATTTGGGAGAACGGTTTTTAATTATCTCCTGTCAAAACAACTTTTCTTTTTCTTCTTCTTTCTGAAGCTAATTGAACCATGTGAATTGGGAGTTGGAAAATGGTTAGCTACTTCCTGATCTCGGCAACGAGAATGTGGATTTATATTTATATAAATTTACAATGAATTTAACTCGAGGTAAAATATTTATTAGATTCTCTCATTTACGCAGCAGAATCTTGTTATCCGAGCCGTGAATGCGTGCGGTCAATTCTTCCTACTTACAATTAAAAGTGTATTATACGCGTTACGCGAGCCACTTGTCGAAACTGAAAGTGAGAAGCATTGTTTAATTGAACGCAAGTTCTTTTACCTAATTTATCTCGTTGCCACACGAGTCTGGAGTCGCTATACCGTGCAAATTAACATGTTTAAATTAATCCCATTACCGAGAAGATTTAAATTACCGTTCCGGAGGAAGTACCTCTCTCAGAATTTCATTAAAACTAATTCATTCAGGTGAAGGTAAGAAATAGGGAGTATGTATACTTAGACATTGTCTATATCGTTGTCAAATAATAAATATCCGGGATAACTTCGCTGTCTGTACACAGCAATCGAATTTCGCGTAAATCAAATTTCAGTGATTTTCCTCAAATTTCTTTTACTTGATAACGAAAGTCGGGAAATATATTCCGCTGCGGTAAACAGGAAGTTCGGTCGATAGATTTGTAGAAAATATTTCCAAGAGTCTGGCGTCGATTGAATTTAAGTCTTCCAATTTTTATGAATCCGACACTTTGTCACTCTGGAATTTCTATTACAGGTCACAGGGTGTATTCCGGCGATGGGATACAGTTTTGCTGCTGGCACCACCGACGGACCTGGTTCTTTTTCATTTCAACAAGGTACTACGTCTTCGAATCCATTGTGGAATTTGATCCGTGACTTTCTCGCTAGTCCTAGCAAAAAAGATATTCGATGCCACGGAGCTAAACCAATTCTATTGGCCACTGGAAGAGTAAGTAATTTTTCATTTGCAGTATAGACACCAGAAATCATTCGGTAAAGTTTCTCGCGATACTTTATCTGTTTCCATGAGCTCGGAAAAACCATTTTCTTCATCGAATATATCTGTCGCTATTCTTTCAACGGAGGATTAACGATCCTTTTAGCCGTTCGTTCAGCTGAGTATAGACTGCGGAGTGAGCCTCCCAGTTTACTTGAAAATTTTATAATTGCGGGCAAAATTGTTACGAGACTATTGCAGGTACTAAACTTAATTATCGGACGCGTGAATTACGTGAAACTGGTTTTCTCAGTATCTAATGTGCGAGCGTAACCGACTTACGACACTGCATGGCCTACATGCTTATCCAATTAGTAGTTTTTGGATTTGCGTTTTTTCTATTCTCTTTTCTGTTGTTTTTTAATATCGTCCATCGAGGTTATGCGGTAGCGAGAAGTTCCCCTCTCGTTTCCTCAAGATCTTCTCATGTACTCGGTCAAACATGATCAAAGGCACGCGTTTTCAGAAATAAAAAATTTTTAAACAATTAGAGTACAAATTGCTTCCATAGTCGATTCCCAAAGCTGTTTCGGGGTGAAAATATCCCATCTGATGGATAAAAAATCGGG
Organism: Tenthredo distinguenda; assembly: GCA_947538915.1. Lineage (NCBI taxonomy): Eukaryota > Metazoa > Arthropoda > Insecta > Hymenoptera > Tenthredinidae > Tenthredo > Tenthredo distinguenda. The sequence goes on along the minus strand of OX384536.1, from coordinate 17,691,521 downwards.
AAGGGGATAACAAAGTTGATAACGTAATACCAGGATCAATCATTTTTTGGAATGGTTTCGTTCGATTCAGTCAAACAGAGTGGAATAATATGTGATTTCGGATGATAATACCTTACTTTATATCCAGGCACGATATATCGACTCATATTTTTGTTCAAAAGTTAACTCGGACTTGATGCCTCTTCGATCTTCGGATAAATCGCCAGTTTTCGCGGTTTTCGTATTATTGCGTACATCGAACCGAGAAAAAAAAAGAAAAAAAAAATGCCGAGCCATTGACTTGACTCGCGGTATTGATGGCATTCCCTCTCCGATCATTCACTGGGTTTAAATTCGTACCTACCCTTTGGTCAGCTGAACGTTTTACCCCTGTCAGCGTTTCGGGACATTTCCACGTCACCAGTTTTAGCTAGGTTTCAGATAGCCATATGTCAGCTTGAACCCTGGCTGTTACGGAGTTTACCCTCCAAACTACCTGCGTATAATGTGTTTATAGTGAGGGAAGCTGCACTCGGGCTGAACAAGAGTAGAATAAAACAAACACAATTAAACGATACGTGCTGAAAAGTTTCGACGAAACAATTAGGCCCCGTTTACCCCTATCCACCTATAGATACTGTTTTCAAACGCATGTTATACCAGTTTCTAGTAGTTTAGCACCGGGGTTCGGGGAGTTATTATGAAGCTGTTAAATAAACTAGCGATCAATGAAACGTGATTAATATTAAACATGATATGCAACGGACGGTAAAACTCCATTCACAGAAATTAATTGCATCAGGTGAAGCCAACTCGAGAGCCGTTGCCTTCATGTAGGTATTCAGTACGAAGAAGTGTTTCTGACGTCAAGGAATATAATAACTAGACGGTTAAATGAGACTCTTTAACTTATTTTCTTCTATATAAATTTCTAGAGCGTTATTACATTCCGCTGTACGACCCTAATCCCTCGGTATATCGTAATCAACTTACTAATTTCTTAAAAATGAGGGGTGAAACAAGTTTACGGCATTTTGAGCTGATATCTTTTTTATTCACTCATTCAAGCGGAGGCGAAATTTCCAGTCATCAACCTCCGAGTAATTTGGGGGATGTCAACGAGCCATTTATAACTAAAAGCCGGGCACCATCTTCGGCATAATGGCTCGAGAAACACGTGCGATCCCTGAATTCCGGGTTCACGGAAGTCACAGCAAGGGTCTTCCGTAATCTATATGTATATTAATTCGCATCGTCACGCTCATTATAAATCGGGTTGAACTTCGGTCAGAAAAATTTCTTTCCACTTGAAAGAGTCTCCCATTCATTCCTTCGCCTTTCGTATTTGGTTTAAATGAATCAGGAAGTTTTTCTCGCGTCTTAATCATTGCCAATTCAACTTGACTCAAGCTCGGGTAATTGGATATCTTCATACGAATACTGATTGAATATTAACGATATATTTATTAAACCCAGGATGAGACGTTGACAGATTAGCTCACGCGACAAGGCTAGTCCTGATACGTTTTCATGTTTTATTGATAAAGTTTCACCGCAAAAAATCCTATCTTTCATGCCTTGGTATCAACCTTATTAAATTTTTGTCAATTAATACAGTCCGTTTCGCAGTATAATACCACGATCGGAGATTAAGCTTAACCTATGCCAACATTTAATGACATTAATCAACATTCAGTATTCAACGAAGCGCGCTCTGGCTTTGCAGGTGTTTACGGCCTATCCATAATTGATATAATGTTATATGCGTATGTGAGATCATTGTTTCAAGGTAGATCATTATCATTTTAACGGCAACGAAAAACTGGAAGCCAGATATCCGTCCTTGCCCGAGATCCGTTTCGGCACTAGTTAAGGTAAGGGTCGTGCGTTACTCTCTAACGGTCATGACCCGCAAGAGCTCAATGAAACCGGAAGTGACGTTAGCTCAAGGTCTTGGGGAGTGGAAATAGCAGCCTATTACTGATTTAACTCTATCGTCAGGAAATTCCAACAGAAATCATCGAATTCTTTAAAAACGAGTAAATAATGCAGAGAAAAAATTAGCCGGAATCAGAATTTCGATAGCAAATTTCACGACTAATTGCTTCCTCATGGACGGCTGTTCGTTTTCCTCGAGTCTCGAAGAACAAGATATTTTTTTTTATCAATCAGAACAGCGCGTCGCGTGCTAATCGGAGCAAATTACGGACGATGTAATCGAGGTGGTCCGTCGACTTTAACAATCTCACGTAAAGGTCAGATTCGGGTGTCACATCGCGCCTAGAGTCAAGCAATATAAGGTACGTGCGAGAGACCGTGTTTGCGGCTGGGTGTGAGAGGATTATTGAATAAGGTGCAATGTTGGGACTCGGTACGGTCTCCGAAGTGCTGTGTACGTCGGACGATCAGAAATGATCGATAACAAATGTATTATATCGTCACATTTCTGATCCCAGATGGTATTCCCGTATTCCTGGCAGCCGCAGATAGTATCCACTCACGTGGCTCTCCTGGGGGATATAATAATCGCTGGTGTCCCAGGGGAGTTCACTACAATGGCAGGTCGGCGACTCAGAGATGCTATAAGAAGTTCTGTGCAGAATGCTGCCTCAGATGATTCCGTTATCATCATAGCTGGTCTGTGCAACACTTACAGTGACTACATCACAACTCCTGAGGAATATCAAGTAAGTTCTCATCGCTTCTAGATTCTCAAAAATAGAGCTTCAGTCGAAACCTCTTTCCTGAATTCGATCATTCTTCTTTTCTATAGATGCAAAGATACGAGGGAGCATCCACCATATATGGACCACATACTCTGACCATCTATCTAAAGCAATACCAAGATCTCGTTACAGCCCTACTCGCGGTGAGTCTGCATGTAAAAATAAAAATAAAAGAGTTGAAAGACTTTTTGTCTATGGTTAAAATATTTTTTTTTAATCCATGTTTGAGCAGGAAGAATATTATTGTACCTTATTTAATGAATTTAATCAGAATCAACTTTATAATCTCCGTATGCATACCACTGATTATCAGCCATATGTATACACCAGCCGGCTTGTGACAGGATTACCATATTTTCAGCGTAAGTCATTAGCTCCCGGACCTCAACCTCCGGATTTATATTCAAGTCATTTGATCTCTCTGGTGACCCCGGTTCTTTTTGACACCCCGAAATGGCGACACGAGTTTGGGGACTGTCTTCAGCATCCTACAAAGGTCGCTACACCCGGAGACACTGTTACAGCAAGATTCGTGAGTTTCTCATACACGATGATGTAAAATCTTATATCGTACCGATATTCTTCTTTGATTTTTATTTTCTGTCTGATACTCGTAATCGTTTTTATTTCTTAGTCATAATGATGACGTGGAATCCAGTGCTCTTCGTGAGAATATATATACGCGATGACCTGACGGATATTTTATCGTTCAATAGTATCTATTCAACTCGATAATATTCGATAGAAAGTTACGATCATAAAACGGTTTATGTATATACTGGAGTATCGTGATTTTAACACGGTCACCTTGTATCGTAGGTGTATGTAATAAATTTCCTAAGGGTCGTATTTTATGGAACTCTGACCAATCGATAAAGTAACTACAGTTAAAGACTCGCCTGTGTTCCGAGCACTTCATTAGGAGGGGAGATATCGATCATACAGTAAAGTAATTTTCCTTCAACCGCAAAGAACTAGAGCAAAGGTGACTAGATATCTTATAAATCATAGAAATTTACATATCTGATAATTGTTACGTCTTCCAGTCTTTTATACGCCTGTCATCGACACATCGAGTTATCGGCGTCTCAAGTAGATCCTCTTTCTTCAACGACTTTGAAAATTTGGATACAAACAAATCCATTCCAGTCCGAATCCTCGGTCGTTTGATATTTAGGGTGAATCTGTAACGAGACTCCTTCCTACTTTCCGGACCAGAATTCTGGGATATAACATTAAGTAAGATCTGCGGATCCAATATAGCGGGTAGCCCGGATTTTATGCGTATGGAGGGTGGCTATTTTTATATTATTGGTCCCACATATGCCTACACGAATACAATATACATATTCGTATTACACGGACTCCGGAGCCCTTGAAAATTTTATTGTCTAGACCTTTTCTTATTTCTTCGATTTCTCATTACACCATCTCCGAATTTCTTTTCTCTTTCCCTAATCTATATTTTACGAATCACGGCTTGAGGTCATTCGTTGAAAAGGCTAGACTGGCAAAGTATCAATAAGAGATAACGTATTCGGTGAAGACTGTAGGCGTTCTCTAATCTACGACGCGAATTTTGAACGAGTTTCTATACATTCTTTTCATATGTAACTAAACCAAAGTCGTGAAACAGGAGCCGCATAACTGCAAATGTAAAAATACGATCGTTACTCCGATTTTCCGTAGTTTCTGTAAGTCTTTGCTGTGACTAATTGCGGTATTGATTGGAGCTTCAAAATGTATCGATAAACGTTTATACGTCGTATAAAAATTTAACGTTTATTACCGCTATTAGTTCAGTAAAGTTTATTAATCGATAATGTTCCGTTATTTCGATTATTCGCTCGCTTATACCAAATAGAGAGTTCGAAGTAAATTCCTGTGAACATCCATCAAGTTTTTATGAAAAATGCATGAGTCTTTTAAAAACGAGGACGGATACGTTAAGGATGTATTATACCAAAGCTGTTTGTTGCACAATACCAGACCATTTCAATATTTTCAACGTCGGTGATCTATGGCTATAGCCACTGAGAAAAGCACTTAGCAATATTACTGCTTTTCACACGCGTATGAATGTTTTCGTAGGGTAAAGTCGACGTGGATGGACTAAGTCGTATCGTGCCATTCGATAAAACATAACTGATGAAAAATTGGAAATCGTATACACATTGACAAAAATTCAACACAATTTCGAAATTTTAAACTCGAGTTTTAATTAACATCCTGAGTTTGACGAGTTCTGAAGTTTCAATTAACTTTCGGAACTATTGTCCGTCACGTCGTTGAGTAGTAGCCCACAATTCATCTCAGCATCTTTTTACCCCGAAAATGTTTTCCATTTCAGAAGAACATTTCTTTTTTCAAAATTCATAAAAAATAAACGGTTAATCTCAAAGTGCCATCGTTTTTCTGAAACGTCACGTCGAAGCGAAGGAATTGCACGGGTTGATTTTATATGGGAGCTTAGGGAAGGCTAGAAATAATTTGTGGATTTTTTTGGTGGTCCATTTCTCGATCGTTATCTTTTATTTTGCTTTCAAGGTTGCTGGTCATCCAAGAAATAATCCTATGGCAGGAGGCTCCTTTCTGGTAGTTGAGAGGCTGGAGGACGACGAGTCGTGGACTACAGTGGCTACGGATGCTGACTGGGATACAAAGTGGGTTCACGTTTCGCTACTAAATTTTTTAACCCGTTCGTAGGTGTGTTAGGATCAGTATCACGTTCGTCTCTGATATTAGATTCCCTTTCAGACTTGAAAAGTACTCGAGACAAGTACGTATAAAAGAGTAACGAGCCTATCAAATAATTCAGCGTGTCAGTCAGCTGAACGCATTGAATAGCAAATAATCTATTCATGTGGAAAATTCCTAAAAAAAAATTAGGAAGAGTTTCGTGTCTAGACATCTCAAATAGAGCGACATACGAGAAGAAAAAAAACTGAAAAATTACTTATCGATTTGATAAATTTATACCGATTCGATTCAAAGGTCAGAAAAAAGTCTAACTCTTTACGTGGTTACAGATTTATTTGGAAACGTACTTCACTAATCTTGGGCTCTAGTGAAGCTATCGTTTCCTGGACAATTCCAGAAGACGTTGAACCAGGTGAATACCGTCTGAGACACAATGGGAATTACAGATATATTCTGGGGGGAATCTACCCCTATCAGGGTGTCAGCAATCATTTCGAGGTGAGGATTTTTTCACAAAATTTCAATATTTCTGATATGAAATCGGAAAGTTTTGAAATTGGTGTTAGAACTGTGCCAAAAATAATTTATCAAACAATAAATCCACGAAGTATGTTCATTCACGTTAATTCCGTCGTTTTAGGTGGTTGCTTTTGGATCGAGTAGACGCAAACGTTACTACTTTGCCTAGTTTCATTTACCAATGGGAAATGTGGACGTATAGGTATACGAAGATGCTTGCCAGTGACTTTTAGTTATGTTAAAAAATAACTATTACAATATTATCCACCGTAGATTTAATCCATTAATTTTAATATGATAAAATAAAGATGATATAGTTATAAATAAATTATTTGTTGTACTAATTCTGTCATGAATATACCTAATGGTTTTTTGGAGTTATAAGTAAATACCGTGAACCTATTCCATACCGAGTAATATATTCCGCCTATTGAATTCAACAAACAAATATATTTTGTATTAAATTTTCAAATTTCAATTTATTTTTCGGAAAGTGTCTCACCGCATTCTGTCAAAGCGTGTTCATTTTCAAGCTGTAGAGAAATTTACTTCGTGAAATTCTTGTAAATTTTCCTTCAACGCAATTCGGTTATCCTCTTTCATGTAAATCTACACGAGCAGTAGATAAAGTGATTCGATACAAGGGCATGGAAAATCGTAGTGTATTAGTCGAGTTGAAGGGTCGGAAATTTCGGTCTATACGACGAGAGACACAAATTTAAGGGTGAATATTTTATAAATTATGTCACATTTTTTAAAACCATGATCTTCTAGAGGGGTGCTCGCAGGTTCGATCCACGTTGATCTCATCAAATTGATAGAGATTCATTCAACTCTCGACTGATCCTCGTCGAAGTATATCGAAGCATAGAATCGCTAATTGGGTGTGGGTGTAATTCGAATTATCGCCAATTATTGAATAGATTCATGCAGAAGCGTGGGGAACTCGACTATTGTTGAGATAATTGTTATCCAATAAAGTGGATCGATCTTCACAAATTCCATAAACATTCGCAAACAAACTTTTTTCTATTCACAACACGACGGATTTCTGAATTAATTTTCCTCTGATTTCTAATCCGGAGTCTTTTAGGGCGCAAAATGCAATCACGCGGCTATATGTTGTGGACAATATAGGGAGACGTGAAATCGGCTTGGGAAAATCCAATCAAAGGATTTTCTGGGTTTCAATGACTTATAAAAGGAACTATCGAAGTCCAATGAGGATTTGGCGTAATGAATTTTTGACATTGCCAATACGAGGTGAATGTTCATTATTCTTCACACTCCAGCCTGAATCAGAAATCCTGGAATATCAGAGCTAATATAAGATTCCTCGTTGAATTATTTATTAATTATGAACACTTCAAGCCCGGAGGGAATAGTTCTTATTAGAGAAAGTTATTTCTAGGAAAACTTGCTGCTGCAGTTGACAAAAAGCCACCTCCACTGACAGTGCCATAAATAAACTTGAGATTAAATAAATGATTTCTGAAAGCACCAGACTTATACAGTCGAGCTTCTTACCGGAACGTTATGAGTATGAAATATGGCTTGTTTAACGAACGATTAACTGATATTGTTCAGATAACAATACCTGGTTTCGAGTTTAATGTACTATAATATGCAAAAACGTATAGAAAATATGGGGCTGAAAAAAAAATTGAGTTATTGATTTTTTAACCATCTTTTGAACGACAAATTTCAAGATGATTAGTTAGCTCGACTAATAGACTTGCGTTTGGATTTTTTCAAGAAATTACTCAACATTTCTTAAACTATACCAGTCGCCCTGATTCATCATTGCACGTTGAGGTCGTGTGTCTGGATCGTGTATAAAAAGAGAAGATTTAATCAGGAAAGTTTGATCTTCTATATTGGCGTGTCAGCTGAGGAGTGAAACCCTCACCGAAAATAAGTTGAGTATCAAATAAGAAAAAAAGAGGGTAAACTAGAGGAAAGAAAAAGTGTCTGGGATAAAGAGGCCGATTCTTCTTTTATGTCATAAACAATACACCTCTAGTTTGCTAGAAACAAAAAAAAGAAGACAAAGAAAAAGCAAAAAAAAAAAAACAAAAGAAGCCACGTTACTCTGCTAAACGTATATAGGTATAGTGGAATACAAAGCATGTGTCGTACAGTGAGAAGTAACAGATTGCATCTGCGTAGTGTAATGTCGTATTATAATTTATAGACGAGTATCAAGTGAAATTGATTGATAATTTTATCGCCATATGAATAATAAGGGGCATAAGTTCGTTTATGATTATTGAAGAATTGCGTAATTATTAGCAACTTTGAAGTAATTCGCTGCTATGAATAATGAATTCAGTTGGATCATCAGAGACGAAAAAAAAAAATAAGGAAACACGTTCTTGTCACGGGCACTATACGTAATGGATGGTTACAAAATCCCTGCAATCCTGTCCACGACAGGGTAGAAAAGTTGAAAAAAATTACTTACAGGATTTACTTTTTTCTTCTAACTTTGTACTCGGTTTTATCAGGATCTCGTGCCGCTGGATGCTTCGAGTCGGTACATCGCGGCGTTTCCAAAGTTAAAAGCTGAGGAGAAGTATGTAGGTAACTCAAAATGGCTGGAAGAGGATGATAAAGAACCTATAAAGCTCAAAGAGGAGAAGGTAGGATCCTCGACGTTTTCTCATCTTCAACGTTTTCTGTAAAAGGAAAGAGCAGTTTTTCGCTAACTAGAAGGCTCTGACTTTCGGAAGCTTTATATTCAACGAGCCCAGAAATAAAACACGGGGTATCTATCGACCGTGCAGTTTTCGAAATGATTCTAATTATTCTAGTAAAAATTTGTAGCATCGATCGACGTCAACTCAATATTTTTACGATGTGCTAGAGCTAAACGTTTCGAAAGGAAGGATGCGGTTTAATACGCAGCGGTATGAAATATATGTTAATATATGAATATCAAAAAACCCAGAGCCGTATACGCCGTCAATTTTGATTTCATGCGCCTAGAAACAGGATGGCATTTTTTTATAGGATAATTTTTCCACGTATAAGTATCGTATAAAATCTCAACGAAATCACTAGACCTTCGGAAATGAGGGTAGGCCGCTATCCTATTATTGGAACAGTTTAGTGTACGTATATTTCCGGCTTTACTATGCGCGAGAAGTATTTATCAATCATCGTAAATCAGCGACGCCATTTGGAGTCTTTATCGCTACAATATTGATAGGAGTATACGTCTATACTACATTCGCTGATTCGCAGTGAATTTCTGTTAAAGTCGTGCATGTGAGCTTTCGATAACACGCTTTGGGGCTAATTGGAGAATTAGTTTTATTGTTAGAAACTATTTTGTTTCGATGAAATTACAGGATATAACAAACTTTGTTTCACTGAACATTAAACTTCCACAAATTGATTTATTCAAGTTTAATACCAGCTCTCTGATCGAATTTTGTATTGCACGCTGCAACAAGAATTGAAAATACTTTGTTTTTCACAGTCTAATTGGTCGATTTTTACCGCAAAGAGAAACAAGTTTAAATTCATCGAGAAAGCCACATAAATAAAACGAAGGATTACTTCATTTTCCGCAATTCCAGCTGCGGAAGTTATAACAAACTTTTCTTATCAATAGTTTAAATTTTCTTTTTCTCCGTCTTGGAGTATAAATATTTTACTGAAATATTCCTCTTCTATTTTTCTACCATTTGCCATATTAATTAAGAATTTTTATCAAAATTATTATTATGACATTTCGCATATTTCCAGTGAGAATATTTCGCATGATGAATATCGCAGGGTTAATTAACTGTACATATTCCTCGCAATTATACCCCCAGGGCCCGCGGCAGGGGTTTGGTTTGAGTTAACTTCACAGATCAAGGGCAGAAAATTATGCTACGTTCAGGAAGTCCGAAGGGATGCTTCCACGATTAAGGCTCAATATTAAATTACCATACCACACGTGAGGCACCTAGATATGTCCCATGTAGCATGTTAATTTAGTGAACAAATGTTTGCGGTATTACTCTCCGTTCAGGTAGGTATATCGATGCATAATGAATTTCTCAATTTACTTAAAGAGCTGCGGGTGGTTGCTCAATTTCCTGAAAACGGCTGTGTAAATGTACCTATGCATATACCAATCCCTTAACGTGTGACATCATCAATTTCTGTTTAATCTCCTTCCACAGTGCTTTGCTTCTCGGTGCTTGAACCTTCCGCTCGGGTGCTAATAGTAGATTTTCCGAGAAGCGAAACGCTTGGATGTGGATTGAAGATTCAACATTTCGGTACAATTCCTCAAATGAATCCGAGAAATGAAAATTTACGAGAAGGTGGGAGGAGGGCCCATGTATACTTCTGTTACCCCTGTCAATGAGATAAGGAGAAATTTTGTCGATTCAATGGAATACGCGGCAGACTCATTTCCATTTCCGTGAAAATTCTTATCAAGATGATTTTTCCAATTTCATTCAATCGGTTAACCTTTCGTCGAGCTTTACACTGGTTTGAAAATTCAGCAGACACCCACGTATCGCAAGAAATAGAAGCTCACTTACTATTAGGCGATTGAACCATCAATCGATACCACATGGCTAGACTATGAGTGACGGTTGCACTTTGTGAAATAGTTTTGTACATCGCATGAATATACTCAGTTAGTCATAGCTTGATGAATGGTGCTTGTTATAAGCTACCTTCGGAAGGAATTCGAACGAAAGTTATTGGAGCTAAATATTGTCGGTCGGATAACAAGAACATGAACAGGGAATAAATTCTCACGTAATATTATTACAATGTTTAATTAGCCCTTGCATGTCTAAGTATCACGAAAAAATGGGATCGATGACACATATATGCGAGATACTGAAATTTATACATCTGGTCATTTTCGATGAAAATTTTCCTCGTTCTATATACAGCAATGTAATTTTATTCTCACTTTTATTATTCTTTGAATCATTACAAAATCCGAAAAAGTTCAATGTAATTATAGGATACAGTGTCAAATTTCTCAAGGGAATAATCGTGACTTTGACGCTGCGTGGGATCTTCCAGTTTCTCGACCATTTCATAAAATATTTCCTCCTAACGACTCTAATTATATTTAGTTTATTTTCACCGCCCAAAGGGCTGAAGCTCTCGAAATTCCAGAATAACGACAAGTCATGTAATGGAGGAGATGGCCGGAAAATACTTCAGCAACAGAACCGTTAACCGATCGAAGAACTATGTCGAAAATTTTTGGTATTCGCAGATTTTCAGTAATTAAAACCGTGCAGTTATCACATTCACTCAGTCAGTCAAATTATATTAGTTACACAATTCTTCCCAATATTTCAGAGCCGAATCGTATAATAAAAAGTTTTTAGATACACGTATTTCTTATCAGACTTATTTCGCGATCTTTGCTTATCCTCCTTCTCGATTTGATCCCAACTCTTTGAACGGTATAATCTCCTCTCGATCCCCGGAGGATGATAGGAGTGGGATACACCCGGGATTAACATTCGTCTTAGGGTTTACTGCAATCTTTTTTTTTTGAATCAGCCACAGAAGTAAGTTTACAGTACGGCTGTACTCTCCATGATCATCCGTACAGGATTTATCTATCAATTGAACCGAATTGAACTTATAATGTCTGATCAACAACAAGCTGGTGCCACGACGGAAAAAATGTCATAAATAAGCCATTGAGCGAGGTCATCTCTGTCATAAAAAAAGAATCATTGAGGTCAAGGGGTTCGTTATTTGATTCGAAAATAAAACCTATATGACTACTCCGTCAATTTTTCATAGAGTTAATCTCCATAATCAAATTCGTAGCTCGACGGAAAGCGAGAAGAAGAAGCAGGTTCCTCCGTTCTGTATAAGGTCTGAAAATCATTTTGAAAAGAAATTTCGAAGGGGCGGAATTCCTAATGAGAATATCTGAAGTGAGGTCACATTTATTCTCAAAGGAATCTCTCTCGTTGGGAGGATGAAGACTCCAGACAAAACCATCGACAGCTTCTATCTTTTTTTTCATCTTTTGCTGACTCTTTGAGTCCTGCCTCTACGGAGATGGGTATTCTAGTATACTTACCTAAAAGTAAATAACGGATAAATGAAACAAGAAATGTTACTGTCTTCATTATACATCACCCTTAGAAAGCTTTCCGTTCATGTTCGAATAGTCAGTCCTAATGTATGTACATACTACGCCTACGTATACAACATGTGCGTGGCAAAAGATGGGCAGCCAAAGCTGAAGGGTACTTGGGAGATTGCAGACCCTGGAGAATTCTATTTCATGGATATTCCCAAAGTTGGTGAAGAGCGGATACAGGGTAGCTTTTCGCGACTGTTTTGGGACAGCACCCTTGTCTTGTCAGGTTTAGAGCATAAACTTCGGGAGTTTGCTAATTCCGTAAAAGACCATTGCTCCTTTCCCTCGCTTCGAAACTTTGTTGAATATTCTCAGCTAACAATGGAAGAAAGTGAATGAAACGTATATTTTTTTTTTTATAAATTTGCGAAATCCCGAAAACGTTTGGGAATAAAAAGATACTGCAGACCGGAGACACTGAAAAAAAGGGCTAAGCTGCAAGGAGAGAATATAAAATTCTGTATGAAGTAACTTTCTACTTTCAATTTTAAATTGTTAGCTGGGGATTATTCATCCATTGTTTATTCGGATCTGATAAAATTTATGGGATGATTGATTGGGAGAGTTTTGACGTCGATCCACTCGAAGCACTCAACCGATATGACGTATGAACGAACGTATTTTAGGCTCAGACTAGTCGAGTAACATTCAAGAAGATTCATAGACGTACCTAAATAAAAAACACAAGTTTTTCACACCCAAGGTTACCTCGAATTCAAGAATCTTAATCCATGATTTATGAATGAAAATATATTCAACGTTTGCGCAGTAAGTTTAACGAACCGTGCACACAATACAGTTTATACGTTTCATATTTAGTTTCGAACGAATAGCTCTGACCATAAATTGACTTCCCTGTTGCAGTTGATATTATTTCCTAGTTAGCCAGTTTTTAATTTCACCTGTAAGCTGGAGGTAGATAGATGCAACAACAGGTGCATCAAAGAATACGTAAGAATTATTTTAATATAAAGTACAAAGATTAACCAGAAAAATGTGTTTTTTTTTAAGACGAAGGATATAAATGATGGCATTTGTATTCATGCCATTTTTGTGCCTTTCAAAAGCTGGGCAATTTCTTTGCGAATTCAAACTCGGCTTAGCAGATTGATAGCTTGGAAAAATCCACCTGGCTATGCTATGCTGGTAGGATAATTCTATACGTACCTTAGCTTTCGCGCAAGTCTACCTGTTGAGTCGACTATAAAGTCTGATAAATTAACGAAATCTTTAAAAGCTCGTCAGAGTTTTAGAGTTTTAATAAAATTCACTGTTTTTCCATAGGATCTCGATAACTGGAAAAAAGTAGACGTTTTATGAATTTCTTGCACGATATGTGTACGTATGTATGTATGTGTGGGTGTGTGAGAGGTAAACGGGCGATTATTGGATCCTAGAAGGTAGGAAAAAAGAACACGGAACATTTTATATAATTTAGTCGATATTGCCGAGCAGACGAATAAAAAATGGGCAAAAACGGACGATAAAGCACTCGATCGTAACAGTTCGCATATACTTACATAACAGATTGAAATAAACAGGCGAAATACGGCGCGTTATTTTGGGATTGAAAGGAAACAGTGTTTACCTCTCGACAGAAAGATTCGACGATTTTATGAGAGATTTTGAAACCGTATCATCGTTCTCGTGGACAAAAGTGTATCTACAACGATATATCGGTAAGAAAATTCACATTGATACCAGAGAGAAATGAAATTACATAAAAACGGAACCGATTCAATTGATTTCGAGTTATTGCAAGTAGAATCGTGAGGACAAGTTCGTTCGCAAACGACAGAGAGAGTCATTATACTCGTTACTATATTGGCTGTTGAAAACTGCAAGATATTTGGAAAGTACGATGAAAAGTTTGCACACCGATCGATTAACCGTCCAGTTATATACCCCTTTAGCGATAAGATTCGCACAGTTTGATTCTGTGTTCACAGAAAATCGATAACAAGTTTCCAGCTGTATCAATCGCTTGAATAAGACCTTTGATGAACCTCAATCAACGTCGTGTGAAGGTGGAATGACGGCGTCTTTCCAAAACCTGGTTTGGGGAATTAATTGATATTTTTTTTCCATCGATTAGCACGATGCCTTCATTATACATATATTTAAAAAAAGATTCATTAAGGTAGAAAATGTCTCGGGTAAGCCATACTAAGCCCAATTGATTAATAAGCTGCTGATCAATTTCTGAATGAATTCATTTTAGCATCGATCACGTGAATATTTGACATTTTAGTTATTTTACGTAAAAATTGTGAACCGTTTAAGGATATTGAGCAAAATATATGCTCCGCAAAAGTGGAAGACAAGTGGAGAATTAGGAGGATCGTAAAAACGTGAAAAATGAACGAAAGAGGGAAGGAGGAGACGAGAAAAAAAAAAGAATTGCAAACGTTTGGGGAAATTTTCAGTCCATAAATTGCGGTTGGCAGATTTGTGCAAATTCACGCATCGCCGCGCGCCGCAGAGTCGTGTGGCCGCGCAGAATGTTTCAGGATACCCCGCGCCGCGCCGGTCGTCGTGTTCCCACTTTACGACGCGGCGTTTTGCCGCGGCCCCGACGCCTCTACCGCGACGCTTTTCCCGCCGTCGCAGTTGTTCCATCCTAGTCGCGAGTTATGGAGCAGGCGATATTTACGTTCCCAATTAAACTCCAGTTTATAACAGACTTGATGAAGATGACGCGATGAATGAGCGGGCCGAGATATTCGAAGCTGTTTTTGGTTGGAATTTTTTTAAACTGAAGTGCGTTTTCCCGGGCAGATTTGAATTTGAATAATTGTGATCAAGCTGAAACAACAGTGCAGTGGAATAAGTATAAAATAAAAATTGAAACGCCCGCTGAGGAAGAAGCAGATGGCCTTAATTTGAGCCTGAAAGAATCTGAAGATGAAATTCAGAACGACATTTAAAAGTGAAATCGAATGAAGAACCGCAAGGCGAAGATTACGTGGTGCTGATTCGTTGCGGAATAGAAAAATCGAAAAAGAGGATAAAACATGGACGATAATTTCGGAACTTATTACTCGACTTTACCGGGGTCAGAAGAACCGGTGAAAAATGGATTCGCGATTAATTACACGACCACTTTATCGCCGCAAAATTACAAGCTTGTTAATGATTCGGAGACCGATGTGGCTTTCGAACTGTTTGGACCACGTCGCGACGCTCTATACGTCGTGGTACCGATCACGATAATTTACGCGTCGATTTTCCTAACTGGAATAATCGGAAACGTCAGTACGTGCATAGTTATCGCACGTAACAAGTCGATGCACACGGCGACCAACTACTATCTCTTCAGTCTGGCAATATCAGATCTTTTATTGCTGGTCTCCGGTCTTCCACCCGAGATTTATCTCGTCTGGTCAAAGTACCCGTACATTTTTGGCGAAACTTTCTGCGTGCTTCGAGGACTGGCTGCCGAAACATCAACGAATGCGACAGTCTTGACTATCACAGCTTTTACCGTTGAGAGATACGTTGCCATTTGTCATCCATTTTTATCGCACACTATGTCGAAGCTGACCCGTGCCATTAAACTTATTTTAATTATTTGGCTCGTGGCTTTGTCCTTCGCTATACCGCAGGCTCTTCAATTTGGAATCGTCGGAGATCTGAACAAGAGTTCAGACTTTGTGATGTGCACCTATAAAAACGTTATTGTGGAACACTCCTTCGAGTTATCAACCTTCTTGTTTTTCCTAGTTCCTATGACACTGATAACAGTTCTTTACGCATTGATCGGTCTGAAGCTCAGAAAGTCGAACATGATGAAGAGAGATTCGGGGAACAGTAGCGGATATCGTAAAAGTAACACGTCTATCCGGAAGGACCGGAACTGTCGCCATCACACTGGAAGATCATCTCGCCGAGTTCTTAAGATGTTGGGTGGGAATTCATTTCGTTTTATTCTCCTCCTGAAATACTCGTTCTTACCATTCCGAAAAAGCTTTTACGTTAATGACAGTTCCACCCGTCTTTTTTACTCTCATCTGATGTACTCGAGGGTTGATTACACGAAAAGAGTCCTCGAGTATGCCAGGATGATGATTTGCCATTCTTGCCAATCGCTTGATGGTTAATATTTCAGTATTTACCAGGAATCTGAGGAATTACGTGCGATTGAAGATGTCTATGTTGTCTGAGCTGTGGAGCGGACTTTCTGATATAATTCTCTTCCCATATTTTTGCTCTCTACCTAACACAACTTTATTTATTTCATTTGTCCATTTGCGCTTTTAACAGTGAAATAAATTTATACTGAAAGGTCGGTGTATAAATGAAATGCCACAAGCGTGGAAATTACCCTTTGACACGGTCAACTGAATGGTTAATAACTCGCCTCCGTTTATCAGGATCTCGATTAGCGATTTGTAATTAACCCTCATACTCGTACACAGCTCTCAGGCAGGACAACATGATCCTATGAGGACTGTTAATGGGATTTGTTGATCACAAATAGGGAAATTCTGCGGAATTTAAGAGCGAATTTCCACCATTTTATTTTACGATTGATACTTTCACCCAAATTTTTCATTTTCATTTGGTATTTCGCTACCGATGATTGAAGAATTTTTTCGGTTTTTAGGAATTTCGTGTTTCAGCTTTTCATTATAAATCTATATTAGTTTCTCTTGGATAAATTCACCAGGTTTCAAAGGAATGTATTCACGTTTTTGCACTCATGAAAATTCCACAGTTCCAAAAATTCTCATCACCCCAACAGACTTTTATTTAATCGTACATTCCCTTTTTGGCATGATAAATTTTGCGGATTCTTTCCGGCAACTTTATTTTTCCAATAAACATCAATTGGCTCAGATAATTTGACGGGCTTACTCGCTCCACCTTTTTTTATAATTACTTTACATTGTCACTCTAACCAATTATAATTTATCTATAATTACGAATTTCAAAGGTTTCAAAATTCTCTGCCACCTGATCATTTGATACGTGATATTATTGGTTACTTGAACCTCGGTGTACCGGTAATTGAAAATGTTTTGAACTAAACGTGGAGACCTTTTTACCCGAGAACATTTTGTCAATTAATAATCTAAAACCAGAACAGCAAGCATACGGGTAGCTGAAGAAAAATTTGGAAAATATCTCGAACTTTTTAATGACAGTTTTCAACAGAGTATAACATATGCATGAAAAACGTGGATTATTGTCAACCGAATTTCAGTGTGCGTGGTTTTGCTTTTGAAACAAAGTTTCGAGTAACCAGGGTTGAGTAGAATTTTGGGGAATGAGTTTCATTGAGGGAACCTTGATTAACTTACCATTTCAAAACCGCATGTAAATAACGACGTATGAATGCCTGTATATTATATAATAGAAACATATTTGCTTGTGATTATTTGCATACGTTGGGCCTTGCGCAGCCTGAAACTTGCGGAAGGTGTTTTTGGTACGTATGTTAATTCTTGGATGATTCATTTGAATCACGAAATGGTGATATATTTTAGAAGTGAATTTCCTCACGTTTGCCCTCTGTCCTTATTACCGCATCAATCTTCCGCAAAGTCATCGCATTCGTATAATCTAAGAATTTTGACAGAAATCCCACTTGCCGTAAGATTTGAATGTGTAACGAATTCGGTGATATACATGCAGAAACGTGGATTACCACTGCCTAGGTAAACCTCGCCGAAAGTATTTCAGCGAAAATTTATTTCCCATGAAATTATATTCACGAATTAAAAAGCAGGGATAATTTCGGTTAAAAATTGATTTACGTTTCTCCGTATGAAGCCATCGCGAAGTAGCAGAGATTATCGCGCCGTTTCATACATACATACTATTCTCCCTTTTTCGCGAATAAATCTCCGCGTGTCTTATGTCCGTAAAAATTATTACCCTCGAGTAGAGTTACCCAGACATAATTCACCCTCTCTTGAGCATACTTTTAGAAATTGTGGGCACTGCCTTATCTTCCGCGTCGCGAAAACTTCTCAACTTATTGTCATTCACAACCTGATAATATATCGCCCTTAGAGAATTTCTGATTCTTTATGTTTTATACGAATCTACACGAAAATAGCTCGCATCTGTGTCAAACTGAAATGTCACTCGCATATTGATTCCAGTTTGATCGATAGGTTGGAATAAATCCATCCACCCCAAGGCCGTCTCCCCAATTTTTGAATTCCATATAATACACATTGATATTGACATATCGGAAAGCATGATTTAGACACAGCATTATACACATAGGTGAAGAAATTGTACACACATTTTGTCTAGTCGCTTTATTACATTGCCTGAATATTTCCATCGCATATTTACTGTGCAATATATGCATGATTTTTGCGGCCTCCACATTAACTTGTTAATTGCGATCGATGTGCAATGATTATCATTATTGTACGTCTTGAGGTGACCGTTGCGGTCAGTTCTCTTCGGTAAACCAAGGCCGAGAATTATTCCTTGAAAAATAAACGTCTAACTGTAACTTGTAGATCGATTTTGTTCAAATTTTATTAGTCTTGATTATTTTTCCTACAATTTCACCTCTCTCGATTACAAATATCTAAATGTATATGTATACGTATGCGATGGAATAGCGCTTCAAGTTCAACAATATGTCGTTGATTGCGGCTGGTACCACGTAGGTGAAAATATTGGCAAATAATTTCGTCTCTCGATACAGGTTACCGAAATTCATATCGCAGTGGTATTCCTCGCCGGTAATAAGTGATCAACATTATATTTTTTTTTTCGGTTCAGTCCGCAGACTTTCATGGGCAACCGGTTTCCGCCTTTATTTCTGACACTGACATTTATAAATGTGTATTGATAATGCATGCGGTATTCAAGTAGCTATACGTATGTAAGATTGAACTTGCTAACCTGCTACTATTATTTCATTCAATATCTCGCGCGAGTGTTTCGTAAGTGTAGCTATGTTGCGTGTTACGTAACGATCGGCAAGCGTTTAAAATTGACTGGAGAAAACGGCTTCACTTCGTGTCGATCCTGGCAGGATAATAAAAGTGCAGTTTGCATGTGCCTCTTCACGAATATCAACCTTTGCATTCACCAATTAGTCTATCCTACCTACGTGACCCGGATATCAGGTTTTACGAACTCCACTGAAGTGTATAAAACTCGAATCTTTTCGATTTCCTTTTTGTTATTACGTAGAGGAAAGTAGCGGAAGCTTTATAACAGTTATTAATCACGGTTGATGAGTTTTTTGTTGTTGTAAACTCGATATATAGTCGTGGAGCAGGTGCATTCAATCATCGTCTAGGCCGCTGTGTTTATTCATTCTCACGTCAGTTCATTTTTCTCTTCGAAGTCGGTATCTGGATAGCTACGTATCATATGGTTGTTTTTAAAAAAGCGTTTTCATTTACTTTGTGGAATGATAGTTATGCGACGAAAGCCGACAGCCTCGGATATTTACCCTCCTTTTATTGATTCAATTATAAACGTCGATTCAGATACCTAAGATACTTTATCACACGTGGGCAAACAGTGGAAGCCACTTGTGCTAATTGTAGATGGGATATAAGGCTGTATTAAAATTTCTTGATTGCTAAGCTCGATTATTGAAGAATAAGGAAACGTTAGTAGTATGGATAATCATTTCAGTTCACAATTTATAGATTGTGTATTAGATACGACCAAATTGTAGGTAGAAAGGAATAGAATTTAATGGAAATTTTACATAACTCTAGGTAGCCAATGACCTTCGTAATTTAAACTATAGTATTAAAGATTCATGGATCTCTTTGTGTTTCTCCGTATAAATTTAGCGGGTCGTGTGTTATCGTGACCCTTATATAATATAAATGATAAAAGGTGTCAGCCTATATCTCGCGAATCACTTGAAAAAGTATTATGATTCTGTGTCAACGAGTCACAATTTCAAATTACATCAACTGATTTGAAACTTCATGTAAATATTCTGGTGCCTACGTTTCTCATTCTTTGTTGTACAATTTTTGAGAAAAAACGTTTACAATTTGTGCCGATTATTCATTTTGTGAATCAAATTCTTATTATTTATATAAAAAAAGAAATTCAACCAGTTGTCGCGCGACTTAATATAATATGATAATGTTCTCGAATCATATCTGCCTTAGAATCAATCATAACTGACACCAATGATTTTTGAATCTTTGAAGCCAATGAATTATTATACTCGCTAATTGTAATTTATTATCCATAATTATCCAGCCAATAATTTTCAGCTAGACTCCAGAGATTGAGACAGTGTAATTTTCATAGCTGATAGCCATAATGTTTGGGACATTCTTAAATTAAGAAATACATTATCTCTGATACGAATGTATTTCGTGATACATGGGAATAATTTAACGGAATAAAGCGATGAAGTCATTTGATATCAAATCCGTTTTGACAATACTAGTACGAGGTTGGACTTTTCTCTCAAACTCTAAAGCTGTGTCCTCAAATTTCCATTTAGTTGACAAAGTTTGAGTCTCCGAAACTTCTCAAGCTTGTTGAAAGCCCAATCCACCCTATCCTTGACTTCGTCCCTAAGGCTAACCCCAAACCAATAAGGCAAACATAGACACGCGAATATCTGACTAAACTGAATCACGCGATAAGATGTTATGAACTACCGTCAGACCAATTTCACACGCTGTTCTGGAGTTTGGCGTTCAATAACAGATGATATAATATGGAATTTCACTAGGTTTATGAATTCCAGCTATAAATACCGGTTCAATAAATTCAATACTGCAGGCAGTAGTTTTCCATCCACGTCATACGAGATGTTGAGATTTTAAAATATGCTGATAAAATTGGAAAACTGAGTGTATTGAATCAGAAATTTACCCGAAGCGCAGGGTAAAAAGTGTTTAACATTGAATATTTGTATGGAAATATAGTCAGCCATCAATAATTGAAATTCTTGTCAAATAACTGAATTTGCTATTCATTGAAATCGCACTTTTTCATTATGATACAATAAAGTGGGCGAATATCGACCGACAAAATAAAAAATAAAAAATTCGCAATGTTTCGCTGCTCCAAAATGAAAAATCTTCTCACGAAGTTTCCTCGTCGTTCTGTCATCTATCGAAAAATAGAAAAAAATTGTACAATTTGCCACAAACATTTATTGTTGGGTAGTTTATGAATCCGCGACCTTGTTTAGATTTTAATAACTGCAAATGGACTCAGCCCTAATTTTTTAAGGATTCAACGAACCGACTCAAGTCCAGCAGCATTTCGTTTTCTATAGAATTCTGATTTTTTTTGTACCAAACGGAAATTTGAAAAACGAAAGATTACCAACGTCACAAATTTTCTAGGACTCATTATGCTTGAATTTTGAACGTTGTTTGTATTCGCAAGATGCTGTAACTCTGGTTCAAGCTATCAGAATCGATTCAATCTTTTTTTCCCCAGTAATTTATACGAAATATCGATCATCACATTCACTCACTCTACCCTATCGATTCGCGGTGTCTCCAATTATAATCGAGCACTCGGTACATAGAGTTCAGCGTTTCACGGTACGATCTGGAAACATGAATGAATTCTTCAACACTTACAGCACGAGATCGTCAGGAATTAAGTCTTCGAGTTGTTTCGAAGTTCTCGAAGAGGTTTATAGCCTATTCATCACATAAGCGCGATCTCTGATTTCTAGCTTCTCTCGGTATATGAAAGCGACGTGCTCGTTGCAATGGAAACTCCTTGCGATACATATCTGCCCGTGATCGCAGTAGCATGACGATAAAAAGCACCCATCTGTCGATCTTCTCTCACCTTACCTTCATTTCCGCAAGTTCCTTGCCTTTATTTTCCCATTTCCTTACAACGAGCATAAGCCTCTACCATATCGAGGTTATTTCCAGCATATCCGGTAGCACTTAAAATATTCTAGAAAATCATATCTTCACTTGAAATAGCTGGTAATCTGAAATAGGTACTGAAAGCTTAATCGATTAGGAAACCAAAATGTGGAGTAACTCATTACTATTGTAGATTCAGATATACAGATTTCATGGTAACCTGATCGTTGAGTTTGTGGATAATTATGATCGTTCGACGTTGTGTACGATTTGTCAGCTCATTTTAATTGATCGATATGTCTATAACAGTTGATGATTGGAATACTGGCTCGTCGTGAATCAATAATTGCAGAATTATGAAACACTATTCTCAGCCTGATTCGGATACATTGATGAATAGTAAATATCATCATACAAATGTACAGCCTCGTTTCTGTTCAGTTGTCTTCACTTTTCTTTAGTCTGCTTGCTCCGATTTTGATTTTATGTTGCTTATTTTTCATATATCTTCAGGTATTTTTTGATATTTTTTTTATCGAGTGAAAAAATTGCTTGTAATAATATAAACTTGGGTTGCACAAAGTGAAGATAAAAATTCATGATTCAAATCAAAGTTGAAAGTCGAAATATGCGAGGAAAAACTCTTTTCACGATTAGTCAGAGATTTTTAATTGCCTGTTACTTTTGGCACCTTAATGATGAGACAAAGGAGCCTTGTGATAAAAGTAATTAGAGACTAAGCCGACCTTGTTACTCTAAAAGTCTACAAGACCGTATCTAATTTTAAAGGAAACACGTTCGTCGACCAACATGTGCTGGTGTTCACTCTTTAGTTACGTCCCAGAAATCAGAGCCACAGAAGTTACAGGGTTTAGCTGGTTGGATAATTATGTCAACGTGCGAAAGCCGAAGTGAACATAATAATTAGCGCGGAAATATTCCCTAATGGAAAATTTCAAGCCATCAACCAACTTTTGAAGTTTAAAACTGTTGCCTGATTTTCTTTTCCTAACTCACGTATTCAATTTTAGTTATCGGTTATTACACTTGCGTGACTCTTGAACGTGCCATTGCGATAATGAATATAATTTGCACGCATATGCAGATACTTGGGAGAATAGAATTTAGTATATGGAGAAAAAAAAAGAAAATTCAAACCGTGCAAAAGATAAATGAAACTCAAAGTTTGAGCATCGAACACACTTGAAGATACGAAAGTTTCCGACTTGTTTCCTTCGTCTGTTCGCACGTTTACTCTCATCGCTTCGTTCTTCGCAGAGGCACTCTTTCCCTCGGGCAATATGCATTAAAAGTTTACAACGATTCCACTCTTCTTTTTACTTCAAGTATGCGGAACTGATTACATCACAGTCTCCGTAGCATGTAATTTTTTATATGGGGTGCCGGAAGAAACGCGTACTTCGAAATTCCTCTCATATTGTTTCGCTTATGAATATGACTGAGATGAATTTGAAACTGGAGTTTTGTAATAGTTCCAAGAGTAACGCGCGATGAATTCGACAAATGGTTTTCACTCTGGGAAACAAAATTTCTTCAAAGGTCTGTGGAATCCATATTACCCAAAATGAAGTTACAAGATAGAGAGGGAGGAACTTGGTCGACCTGTTTTACGCACAGAAACATATTTTGGCAAGCTTGCATGAGTAAGAGGTGAAACATAAAATTGTGGCAGACAGATATCGTTATATGTACACTAGGGAGCTTCATTTTAGATCATCATTTTCATGGGAGGCTCCTGTTTGAAAAACTGTTAGAGTTCAGCAAAAAAAAAAATCCTCACGAGAAGCGAGCTTTTAATTTTCGTTTTAAAAGGTCCATCACTCAATTAAAAGTTTTCCCGTTTAAATAACACGGAAGTATATTTTTGTTCCGTTTAAATGGTTGTTGCTTAGTGAGATGATTTTTGTTTCCGATTCCGCAGGACATAATTTTGTAGAGAATTAAATTCTCTACAAAATTTCCTTAAGAATCAATTCCGCAAGATCAATAATGAAAGAGTTATAGGGGTTCCGAATTTATTCTCTGCAGAATTTACAGACTTGATTCCAAAGGCAATTTTGTAGAGAATTTAATACCCTATAAAATCATATCCTGCAGAATTGGAAACAAAAATTATACGATGGACCTTTTAGACTGAAAATTAAGAGCTCGCTCTTCGGGAGGATTTTTTTTTCAGCTAAATTTGAAAGATCCTTGACCGGGAGCCCTCTTAAGTAAAAATCGATCTGAAACGCATCACCCTAATGTACCTACCCACATATGTACGTATATCGTATAAATTGGCGGCTGTTTTTGTATAGCTGTCCAAGGCGCCAATAGTCTTGCATAGCAGAGGACCCTGGATTTGTCAGAGTCTGGAATTCAACGAGCCATGAATTCCAAATTTGCGGTGAAATCTGCCTTGAATCGTGGCTGCATAGTTTTCTGTCATCATACCCGCATCGATAATAGTGTAAAGTAAATCGTCGATGGTGTCAGGACACGGATCCTTGACTTCAATTTGTCCTGTACAATTCTACAAGCCTTAAAAATAGCGAAGATACAAAAAGGACGAACAAAACTATGAATCAATTTATCAGAATACGGACAAGAGCATAAGTTTCATAATGACAGTACGTTGAACTATTTTATCTTTGACTATTGCCGATTGCTAATTGTATTGGACTCCAAGGTACGGGGTGAAAAAATTTTATTGAAAAGTATAGATTATCTTTATTTTATATCCGCTTCGCTCCTAATATTAGAGTCAAAAATTCAGCCTGTCAATCACGCGGGAGAAAAGTAGGAAGTCTGTTTGAAACATTTAACGTATCAAGGCTACTTCTCTAATAGCTACCTTGCGTGTGATGTGAGCATTACGAAGTTGAATTACAGGCTCGAAATTTATGTGGCCAGAAACACCCACGGGGTACCATTTTATGTTTTTATGTCATGTCTCATATTGTTTGATCTATCCAGCTGAGCTGATGGTATTATTATCTCACGAAAATATAGACACATGAATTCGTAATGTTCGAAAATGTTATTTTGTCTATTTTCTCGCCACTCTCCTTTATTGCGAGACTACTTGATTCATTTCAAATGTTAACATCATCTTTTTCTGTCTATGAAAAACTAAATGGCATGATGTAATATACAAATTTCAATTCACTCAGAACCAGTGAAAAAAGGGAATGTGAATCTCTAGTCGAAGATCTGATTCACTAATAATCAACAATAAATAATTGTTATATCGTATTGTAATAATGGTTACAAAACGCTCGGGATTGGAGTGGAAACGTTTATGCAGATTGTTGTTATGAGAATGAAGTAATAGCTTCGGTCAGGGAATCCCTGGTTTCGTTGCTGTTGTTTTTGCAGACGCTGAATATTCGACATTGATTTATATTTATTCTTATAGTAATGTAAACACGAACGGTTATGGGTTCACGCTACTGGAAACTTTGAATGAGATGTTAACTCGATTATTTATCAGTTGAAACATAAATCAGCGATACGAGTGTCGTTTGAAAAAAGTTTGTAACGGAAATTTTATCCATCATATAATATATTCGTTCCCGAATATTTATAGAAGCCTCTTTCTGTTCAAGTTTATTATAAATTTTAATGAACCCTCGCTCTGGAAACTTTTAACAATACTCTCAGCTATATGTAACACAACGAGTCATCGGTTTATTATTTAAATGGGAAAAACAATCATCTCGATTTCGGATAACCCGTTATAGAATTACTTTGAATACTAAACAGACGATGTAAGTCATGCATAAGTTTTTGCAGTAGTAATCCCCACTAGTTCTTAGGCAGCTATGAAACGTTAACTTGAAAATTAATTTTTTATGCGTAAAATCGAATCAAGAGGATTGATCTATTCGATTCATACAATTACAGGTAATTCTTGAAGGGATTTTCAATTTTATTCTATTTACGTCTATGATATAATTAAAATGTAATATGAAATGATTGGAAAATATGCTGACAGAATTACTGTATCAAATTTAGTGTTATTATTTAGCTTTGAGATTACAAAGGGTGATATAACGTGATATTGTTTCAAGGCCGACGAATATCGGGTGGCAAGAAAATTAGGAGATCGTTATCTCAATCTCATACAAGACATATGTCGTTACATTTTGCCTTCCTTCATAACTGCAGGCCTGGTAAGATTAATAAGCCTATAAAATATTGGAATAAATCATGCAAATCGTATAATTAATCATTTGACAAACTTTGCCCCTTCGTAGCCAATAACTTCCGGGAACATGAGAGCAGTGAAAAATGGCTATTGAAATCTTAGAAACATTCATCTGTATTCATGAAGATGACAAAGGTCGTGACCACACGTTAATAAGTTTGCAGGTGAATTTTTCAGGCATGTTTGTCAATGAAATTAACAATTTGACACTGATCTTGGTAATCAATTTGCCGAAAACAGCTATATCCTGTTGGCGACGATATTTTTGTAACATTACCGAAACGAATTTTTTCGAAAAAAATTCCTCAAATCTAAAAATTATATAAATAGAACTTCGTTCGTAGCTGTATCTGATCAGAAGCATAATCGCGTGTGTGGATTGAATTAGATAAAAAATAAAAAAACGAGCTTTTCATAAATTCACCTGACAAGCGTGGAATTCAAGTGGTAGAAATAACAGACAGAATTTTCAGGCAAAGGAAATCCCCGAATGTGTTTGTGCTTTCGTATCCCTATAGTTTTTATTTGAGATCGGAAATTTCGAGTCTCATGTAAAATACAGGCATCGCGGTTTTCACTTCATTAGCACTTGTATATATCTCTGAAAGCTCATGGCTGGGAGAAAATTTTGTTTCCTTTGAATAATGCGATTACCTTCATGACACGGGGTTCGCTTTTCTGAGGGTTCTAATTCTAAGCGATCTCTGAGCTCAAGGAGACGCGGAATTATACGGGTTGTTAAATCCAGAAAATACCCGCTGAAGTATTTAGCCGCGACCATTACAGTCGGCATTAGCGTACGGAATTATTTATATAAATTGAATAATTAAGTCCTGTTTGTAATTTAGCGTCGCTTGTGATTCCTGAATTTATTTCGTGCCAAGTAAAGCATGCTACGTAGTTTTTTATAACACTTATCGGTGTCGTGTGAGTTATGTCCTCAAGTCATAAGAGGAAATTGACAAATACGATTAATTTGCATACCCTGTGTAGCTATAATTCGGCAGGCATATCGCTTGATTACTAATTTTGTATTTCTCACTTATTCTTATTTAAAAAAAAAAATTTGAAGAATTTGTTGTTCAACGTCAGTCACTCATCTTCATTAACTTGAGACTCTTATTGACTGACAGTAGCGAGACAAATTGAAACTTCTGTCAAATTCTTTTTAAGATATTACCAGACTTCATCCATATTCTGTACCTATCTATGAACAACAGTTGTTTCACTTATTTCGAAGTATAATATACACGAACGCAGAACCAGCAGGTCCTTTTTGTAATTACAATGAACGCAAAAATGGGGAACAGTTCACGGTCGAGTAATCACCTTAAAATAATTGAGCGATAATTCAGTACCATATTTTTACTCGAATATAATTATTTATGCTATAAGCGATTTTCATTTTCATCACCAGAGTATAATATACCTATATCATACTCGCCGAAGTTTTTCTACATCCAAAGTTCTGCAATTTGTTTAGCAACGTGAACTGAAAGGTTTCGATGTTTTTTATAGGAGTAGGTATATTAAGTTCTAACACACATGTCCCACCAAGCGAAATCCCAGCCATAACGAACCGGTGTCGAAACGTTCTAACTACGTAAAGTTCGTCAGTTGACATTTGTTGAAATTGCCACATCATTGCAAAGGTGTGAAAATTTACGATATCGGTATAATGGAAGCTCCGCAATTTCTCGCGGGGAACAGATTCCAATTACAAGCTGATAGAACGGTGATTTCCGTTCAGTACAACCAATTATCCCGATGTGTAAGTCAGATCCACTCATCATAATGAAGTTGATGGGATCAGGTGAACTCGATGTATTATTTCATCCCTCAAAATTACCTATACACACATTTACCTAATTGCGTGGTACACATATATAACGATCGTAAAACAGCTGGCAATTAATGTGGACCTTGTACCAGTAGATTGAGAAAAAAATAGACACGTATTTGCCGATCACACAAATAAATAGGTAACTAATTTTGTGATGAAAAATAGTAATAGAGAGAAGAAGAATGGAGTTGTCGCTGTATACTGATGAGGTCGCGTAATTACAAGTCCATTAGTAACCCGTAGCTACATACTTTTCTGGTGTTACTTTGTTTGATCATAGCTTCTAGCCTTCATCACTTGATATTGAATGGCAATTTGAAGATTTCATTTTTAAAGGTCAAGCACATTCTACGCCGTATACCTGCTATATATCGATTGCCATTTTATTTCTGGAGGCATGTAATTTTCAACGTATTACGCTGTACGGTAGAACCTCGATATTTTCGAACTACTTTTGTAACTACTGCATGTTCTAGGGTACTGTGTCACGCGCGATACATGACCAGGGTATGCACATGCACAATTTATCGCGCAAGCTCGATCTTTCCTGTTTGTTGACCGAATCGTTCGTACGAGACGAGGGAATCCGAAATACGTAGAAATAATTTGAAAATGTTGAGGTTTTACTGTATTTCGGATACAAATAGACGTACGAAGGATTGTTTCAACACCTTGAACAGTCAGCGGAATTAACAGACTCTCGTTGATCATAGTGAGGTGTCTTCATTTCGGCACAACGTGTAAATATCAGCTTTATCGGATACGACTGTGCATATACATATATGATGATCAAAATTCAATCGGAGATAATCTACCGAGCTGAGCCTCAAGCTATACTAAAATTCCGCCTGACTAAGCTGTGTAATTAATACAAACCCTCGAGCACATGAATCGTGATCGGCGTTAATTTGTGATGGATAATTTTTTGGAGGAGGCAAGAGAGGAGGAGTGGAAAGAGTAGAGATGAAAGGATATCCTGGTGAATAATTGCTGAAAGAAAAGTCACCTCCTAATCCCAACCCATATAATGTGAATTAAATTTACATCACTAATTGGTAATGATTTAAACAGTTACGACTCTGCTTACCCGTATTCGGAGGACAAAGTTATCCGATCCGAACGTAATTATTCAATGCCACGTGCTAAGCGTCACGTAATGTCTCAGAATATGACAAGAGTTCTAAAATTTGATAATTTTATTATGTAAGTTTGCTCAATTTTGTTCGGGTTAAAATTTGATCCGAATCGTAAGTTCGAAACGCATGTATGTATATTCAATTTATGGCGGAGTAGCGATGTTCCATTTGAACCCATCGATGATTTATTTGGATAACCAGAAAGGCGAAATAACCGCGAAATATTCTCGACTCTGTTTTCTTTTCATTACCAAATTAATTGTTGTAGCTGATTGCGAATATCACCTCGTATTTCTAACCGTGTAAATTTTGTTTTAGTTGCTGTCGTAGTCGCCTTCTTCATTTGCTGGGCACCATTTCACGTTCAAAGGCTGATAGCTATCTACGGTACGAACTCAGTCGACCACGTCAGTTCAAACAGCCCTTGGATGGAATTTCTTTATCTATTTTTCACCTACGTTTCTGGGGTTCTTTACTACGTGTCAACAACTATAAATCCAATACTCTACAATATCATGTCCAACAAATTTCGCGAGGCATTCATGGTGAGTCCCATACAAGCAACTCTAACACTTATAACGTAAAAATCAACCCTTTATATTCTGAAGTTTTGAGAACACCCTCCGATCATCAATTAGAAAAAACTACAAGGCTATAGATTTTCTTGTAAAGTTAGATTTCTGAATTCTCGAGGTTCTTGTTAATAGCTAGGCAGGTCGAGTAGCGTATATAAAAAAATAAAAACGCAAAGCTTGTTTCCCTTGTTCATAAACCGAGGAATGGTAAACGTCCACGTATTTGGCAGTTCATCCGTGTAAAATATTCTGACAATGAGCGAAAAGTTTGAATAGCTATTAGCTGAATCTTTTGAAAACGAATTTCCAAATTGACCTCAATTCACAGTAGAAATATTTACAACATACGGTAAAATAAACAATGGGAGAAAAAGAGTGAGGGATGAAAATTCGACAAAGGGTCGCGTACGACCATTTGAATATTTATTCATTGTTAACTATTTATGAACACACTCCGTAATGCTTCTTGTGTTCTAAAAGCTCGGAGGGAACGAGTAGAATCCTTTTAAAAAATGTCACTGTTTTCAAATTTCGCTTTTGCTTTGGGGTGTTCGTAGAGCTTTATTATACCTGTCCTACGCGGTCTTTCAGTAAAGTTTTGTCATTCTATACCCGCTACTATCTTTAGACATGCGATCGTTTCTTCTCCTATATCGGTGGTTAAATTTTTTCTAAATATCCTCGCCAGTGAATGTAGCATTCTTTGGTCTAGTTTTCCTGATTTTACTTGAAACCAGTTTCACGTCGCCCTTAAATTCGATTCCTTAGACAGTTGGGCACTGTAACGCAATATCACCCTGCCATGGAAAGTATCGTCGTTATATTTTCTAGCTAAAGCCAAAGACGCTCGTCAATAATTCTTGGCAACTATCACGACCATCGCCTGGTTGACGTAAAAGCTGAGCCATTTTATGAGCATAATATTTATCAATTTTATGGAATTTCTATCCCTCGCCGGTAATGGAAAGCCGGGAACTATTTTCTTCGCGAATTAAGGCCCGCTCTTACCTTGGCCGGTATTAGTTCAACTTTATTTGAGTCAACAAACAAGAGAGGAATCCAGTCGTTGATTTTTAATGATTCAAGCTAGTCACAGGATATAAGACAGTCGCTCGCAGATGAAGGAAAAACTTTTGATTGCGTCGTTATAATTTCATTGTAAATTCAGCAAACTTGACGTAACTTTTCAATTTATACTTTCCTTTGATAACGTAATTTTTAAATCCTAATTCTACCCAGGGTTGAAATTAAGCAAAAAATTGCCTTCCCTGAAATCTCTGTAATCAAAATCTGCCCGGAGAAATTAATATACGAGAAATTTACTGCAGAGGTTTGATACACAAAGCCGGGATGTAGACTACAGACCAAATCTATAAGAGATAATATTTGAACTTTTTATAGATTTCGAGAGAAAAGCTACATTAGCCGCGAAAATTAATATCGAGCTCTAATCCTAACCGGATATTTTAACAAAGTTGAAACGCGTGCTGCGTAATTATAGGATTCCTTCCTCTTCGATGATACGAAGATGATATTACTTGATTACGCAGCTTCTTTAAAAATATGGAGAGTAGGTACTTATGAAAATCAGGTTTGGCAACGGTTATAAAAAGAGGCTATGAGTCCGTTTGACAAAATTTTTTAAACAAGAAGTATTCCGGTCAAATAATCTTCCAAATAATACAAATGCAGGCTTTCTTTTTCAGGAGACATTGGCACGCTGTTGTAGGGTTGGGAATTTCAAAGGGAGACGGGGTCAACGTCGTTCTTACTCAACCTTACTGCGTTCGCAACAACGAACAAATGGTATCTTCGGGTGCAGAAACGGTGGAATTGGAGGTCCTCAAGAGAGTACCGATTGTTCAGGGAATTCACAATCGGTTAGAGACGACAGTATGCAGCAAAGCTTTTCTGGAGTTCCGGGATTAAACTTTGTCTCGAAAAACCCGACCTACGAATCTTCCCAGCACGTTCCGACCGGGAAACGGTCATCTTCGAGGAGGACCTTGAGCACAGAAGTCGGAAACAGCGAAGCAAATGTTTCGGACGTATGTGAAAGCAATAAATCGATGTGTGGTTACCATTATCGTGGTCGTTGGTCCAGTACGAGGACCAGTTTCACTTCCAGCAATGGTCAAAAACATAATGACGATACCACAATTCCCCTCAGACATCCCCAGACACCCGAAGGTCCGCCAGGCTTGGACAGAATAAAAATTAAAGGCACTGCTATAGTTTACAGGCCGAATAGTAGGGCGAGATCAAACAGGAGGTGGTGGAATATTTTCAAGTGGTTATCAAACCGTAAGACGCAATCGGCTGGTCGAAGAATGTCTTATTCTTCGCCTGGACCAGTAGATAATATGATTATCAACGTCCAGGTTAATCCTGAGGAATATTCCATGACACCGTGCAATATAAGCAACACTAGCCTCAGAGACGTCGATCGCAGGGCAATGGACGAAGAGCTTTCGGCGTACATGGAGGAAATTCGAAAGCGTGAATTTCAGAACGAAATTAGAGCCTCGGGAAATGGTTAGCCGGGATTTTAATGCTAAAATTCTGATCGGTGATTTTCTTATTTGCGAAATTAAATTGGGTGGAAATTTATTCGTGAATAAAAATGAGGAAGCAGGAATAAAGAGGAAAAGGGGATCTTTTAACATCAGTATCTACGATTACTTTTCATTGATCAGCCGTTAGAATCGTCAGATATTAAGCCTCGAACACTATCTCAAAAATGTCGACACTTTTTGAACCAATTTCAAGTTGCTCAAAGAATATAAAGAAGTGTTTGGCGTTAGTATCTTTATCCATAAAGAATCAGTGCATGAGGGTATACTGAATCGTGTATAGCAATCTTAGGATCGATAATTGCAGAAAAGTTTAGAAAGAAACTTGTTCGATGTTGTTTCTTGGCTAAATGAGTTTTTTTTTTACGAGCATCTCCCATGCTTTATTATATAAGTCGTGGTTATCGGTTTGTGTGCAAATAAAATCACTGCTATTTGTTTAACGTGTTGAGAGGAGATATTTGATTTTGGGAATCGTGAGATCATCGAATGAGGTAATTATTGATAATAACCTATAGCTTTATGTTATGATACGAGCGTGTTCGCGTCATCTTAATAAGATCGTGTATGTCGTAGTCCCTTTTGAGTTTTGTACATTCTATGAGATTAATTTAATAATAATTTATAAGATATTATATACATAAATATTAGTGTAATTTATTAGAAAACAATATTTTCGCACTGAATGTTTCTAAACATAGATTCTGTAAGATATGTTTATAACTTTTACGATTTAGTAATAAAACCCGTGTTTCGGTAAGAATATGTTGTAGTTGAGGTAATATCGATATTTCGAATAAATTATCCATGTAAAGTATATACGTATATACTATTGTTATAGCGTTACATAAAATCGTCATAATTATTCTCCCCAAATTATTCAATGATGTTATTCAAAGATTTACTGCGAGAAAGAAAAAAAATAAATTTAACGACATTGAAGTTTGATACGAGATAGATTTGAGTTCTCATGACAAACTGACAGAGATAAATATCATTTACTCATAAATAATCCCAAATTCATTGTAAACATGATTAGTATCGAGATATAGACGTATAACTGCACGAAATATATGACCAATTCAGCAATCAAAAAATTTCTTTCGACGAACATTAAATTATCATTGAATTTACGATAAATTAACAACGACGTATGATTAGGGGTCTTCTTTGGTTTGTATATCTAATACGTAAACGATGATTTGGCGAGTGATTGAAGCTGAAACTATCCAAATACGTTTGAAAGGAATCAGCTGTGCGGGAAATGTCTGGGAGAAATATAACCCACATTGTTAAAAGAACGTGTAATGATCTAGAATATAGATGATGATTACTTTCTGATATGAAATCGAGGGTGGGAATGTATGTGTAAACCGGTGGTAGTATAGAATGACTGACGATGAATTATGTGCTATAATTATACATGAAAAAAAATTAAAAAAAAAAGAAAGGTTTATTCTTATGCATATTTAAGAACTTCTGTGATATGTTACACATTTATAACGGTTAGAATATATTGTTTCACTTTTTTCGCATAAGCACTTATAGCTAGACGTAAAAATATGTATACTGGATTCTGTGGAATTGGTTTTTTATTTACACTAATGTAATAGATGATACTTAAATAAAGTATGTTACTCTGTTTTTTAAAATTTGCCATTTTCGATTTAATCATCTCTATAAATACAATAAACCTATCGAAATTAAAATTATTCTCGGGCAAAACACGATCGAATATCTTTTTTCAAATTACCTGCACTTACCGCGCGAAGGTCGTCCACTCGGATCCTAAAATAATATCCAGTCTCACAATTTCTTTCACCTCCCGAATAATTGATCATTATATCGTTGCACCGACTCATGAAGTTTCGAATTATTTGCTACCTACGATAACGGAAATTCACACACGTTTGGTTTCGGAGTCCCCGTTGCACTGAAGCATAGCAAGAATAACTGTGACAACGAATCCATTAAAATCCGGGTTCTTCAAAGACCGAAACTTTCGTTCAATCAAAACCCCTTAGGCATGTAATTAAAGCTGCGCAGCTTTGGATTTCATTTGCTATCTGTTAATTACTTCGAGGTATTAGCGTGTGGGATCAGTTCTGATTTGACGATAACAAAGTTTCGGTTTAAGCCTGAGGTAAGCCTGATGATAAGTCAACACTAAGTTTCACGGGATATAGTTATCGCTGATTGAATTGTTATTATTATGATTTTTTCAAAACGTTTAACGGATATTATGATAGGTGAATGAATATGGACACCGTCACTTTTATTCACAAGGCATAAAAATATAATATTTACATTTAGAAAAACATGGGATTACCTTTACGCGTAACTAATTACAGATTTAAACGATATGAGATTTCGCAGTTCGGCATAAAACAAGGAATCTTTGTAGTATATTGATTACATATTTTTATAAATCTAATCTCAACGCATATTAGCTGGAGCAGAAGAATCAGCCGCGAGGAATGAATTCATTCGTGTATACTTATAGATTTAACGGTACAGTAAATACGATTAATGGCATAATATCGATACGCACTATCAGGTAGGTGTATGTATATATGTACCTTATAATTTACCACTACACAGGTTTCCAGTTCCCCAAGGTGCAAGAGATCTGAGATATTATACTTCGGGTAACGCAATAAAAATGATTCATATATTCGTAAAGCACCCTGCGCGTACGACTTTATTATATACTATAGGTATGTTTATACATGTATATATGGTATACATATCTATGTAACGGTCTTTTGGAAATATAATAAATCTCTCCACCTCCTACTAATAATAAGAGGCCTAGGATACCTACTCTTATTTCTAAGTAGAGCCTGCGAAATATAAGCCCTAAACTTCGTACGAGGCGTGTAATATAAATCTACGTCTTATACCATATATTAATGTTTTAGTGAGGTTTCCATGTTTTTTTCGTCAAGTTTCATTTCTTTCCCTGAATTAACTGAGCCACCAAACGAGCAGTAAAATGCTTCGATATGGAACCCATATCATGTCAAATCTTTAGCAAATAAAAAAAATAAGTCTTAAGGCGCTAGCGCTGAAGCCTCTGCCGAAGTAATTGACTCTGGTTCTAGTTTTATCGTGCGAGAATCTATCCTCGGGTTTTCAGATTCAGCGTCTAAAAAACGATCCGAATCAACGCTCTGCGCTTCTTCGATACGGGCGAAGCTTTCACCGTCGTACGAGGCCTTAGAAGCCCTCTTCAATTCTCGCATGACAAATCGTTGTTCGTGAAATATTTCAATGTCTTCTACTTTCGCGAAATTGTCCGGATTACTGCTGACCACCTCGCCGACATTAACAGAGAGATTTCTGCCCGTCGGCGAGGGTCGAGACTTTGGATATCTTGAAATCCTTCGGCGACGATCTTCTTCGCGAACCACCAGATCCTTGGCGTGGTTTTGGCTCCCGGTACTCATCCCTGGAGGCTCCGTTGATTTCTGTCCAGATTCCACCAGAACCACGGTCTCTCTGCAGTTCTCAGTTTCTATAGCAGGTGACTCTCTGCAAACCACATGCAAAGATTGATTATTCCTTTTCCCCAGCGCGAGGTCGATCCGTCGCGACCTGAATATTGGGTATCGCGATTTGCCCTCGTCTGCAAGGTTCGCCAATGCTTCTTGCAGCTCGCTTTCCAACTCGTCAGTTACTGTTTCGGGAGGAGGCGAAGTATCCACTTTCGAAGATACGACGTGACGGCGTCGAAATGATACGACCAAAGGACGACGAAATTCTCGTAGACTTGTTACTTCTGTTTCCAAGTTATAACGAAGATTACCAACACCTCCGTCTTCGTCTATTCCGTAATAACCTGCCCCGTTACTTCCTCCGCTTGTACTGTTGTTCTGAGAGAATCTCCCCGACAGGATTGAGTAGCACCTACCTACGCCTCCTGGGGCGCCTCCTCCTGCACCACCAGTTCTTCTTCTTGCGAGACGACCTCGTCCGCAGCATCGGGCTAAAGTTTCCTGCAACAACAAAAAAAAAGTAATCTATAATTCAATTTCTGTACTAATGATGCAGGGAGGTCGCTTTTTACGAGTCAATAGATATCGTTCATTGCCGAAGGTTGTTACAGTGATTTACTATTCTGGGTGATACGTGCGCAAGTTTATGTTATCTCGGTAAATTACTAGAGCTTAGAAGTTCGCAGGGATAAATCCTCGTTTAATTTGTTAAATAGTCTACCGGCTTAATTTTCACCAAGTTTACAACCCTGGTATAATCTGACTTCGGTTGAAAGGTATACTTCATTATGAGGTCTATAAGGACAAAATTGTCTATGTTCAGAGCACACGTTTGATATAGATTAACTAATTATACAAGTTAACGGTAACCCGAAATTCGGGTTTGGAAGTTTTCCAAAACTTTCTAAATGGCAATCAACTCAAGAAGATCTTCGGTCTATCCGAAAAACTTGTCAAATTATCTTGGAAACAGCTCGATAAACAGATCGGAAATATAAAGGATTTCACATCAAAATGATGGGCGTGCAAAATTGCAATATCTCGTTAAATTTGAACGGTTTCCTTCTGCGAGAAAAAAATTAGACTCTCAATTTTCGAATTACTAACTTTATTCTGATCATACTGAATAGTAATTCCGGTAATTAGGTACATGGGTTCGTGGATCGATAGAAAGTATCGTGAAGAACCGTTTTTCTCGCCTTGTTCAGAATTTGGTTCGCTTCTTGCATAAGTAAGTATTCGAGACCATTCAGTCTTGAAATCTAATTCTGGTTTATAGCCTTGACCGAGCTCGAGATTCATCAAATCATATTGATTTAACAAATTGGTACTCTCCAACTCGGCTATACTATATTATCGAATATTGATGTGTATCTCGTCGAGAATGTCTTCTGGCGATTTTCAAGTTTATTTTAACTTCTGCCAAAATCTACCCTATCAGCTTTTGCTAAATTCGCGACGTTTCGCAAGTGAGAAAACATTGGTGGTTGATAAGGAAGGATTCTCTCGTATAATAAGAGGGAAGACAATTCATACTCGAAGAGGTGTGCTCAATCGCGAATGGTACTGCAGATTTTTGCCATTTATTTGGTCATGAATTGAGCCAGGTATTTCATGGTACTCGATGAATCTGCCGAATAATTTCATTCGGGTTACCTTGAAGGCCTCCCGGAACTTGTTGGACATTATGTGGTACAGTAAAGGATTGATGGTTGTAGAAAGGTAGTATAGAACTCCAGAAACGTATGTCAGTACGTTGAAGACAGCAACCATGTGTGGTGCGTTGTTGGTGCCATAGATAGCGAGTAATCGTTGTGCGTGGAACGGAGCCCAACATATGAAGAAGGCCACGACGACAGCAACTGAAAGAATTCAACGTGCTGTAATTACTAGGGTATGTACTAAAATATTTTTCGTTTAATTAAAAAATCGCGGAAACTTTTATATTGAACTGATTTGAATACGCTGCGACGTGTCTGGCAGCCTATCAGGCTAATGAACATCCAGAAGATTGAAGATTTTTATGGAAACGCAATTTTGAAGAGCTTTCATGTACTCACGTATAGTCTAGCTTGTCTTTAAGTAGCCGTTTCTCTTCCATTTCGGTACCTACGTAAAATTGGCGCGATACTTTATGAGGAATAAAACGTGGCTAAACCCTAATTCGAATTTGGTTCATAAATGGATGAAATGGCGCAGAAGAAGCGTGATTATTCTATTCGAGATAGGCAGACTTTTAACGCACATATTGTCTACAATTTATTAATGATAAACTTTTTGCGTGATATACTTAGCCTAATGCGACATTTGCAGAAGACAGACTGTAATTCTTAGGTCTAAGTTCGGGCGTTATTCATCTGGTTAGCAGACCACGTAAATCTGACTTTCATTTTAGACATTAATTAGGGTAAACAGGGAAGGAATCTAATTAAAGACTTATGGTATCAAGACTCTGGAAATAAGGTAAAGCACAGAGAAACAAATTGCGGAATCTGTTTTGAAATCATAGTAAACTCATGGCATAAAATTAAATTATATATGCATGTATGCGATTCTTTTTCCATTGCTATTTGCGTAAATATATTCTTTTTTCAGTAGTACGAAGTATGCCTATGAATAAATTTGAGAATAAACTTTGGTTCTTTATCCGAGATATTTATTTGAGAATAAGAAGTACCGACCTTTGTAGGTATACGAAAGAAACGGATTAGATTTCAAATTCAATTGCCGAGATACAGGCCACAGAAGTAAACATGTTTTTCGCTGCCTGGCTTGATTTCATCAGTGCACTTTTAGTAAGCGCCGAAATATCGAAGGTTTGAATCCCACTAAAATAGCGAGGCCCGCGGTCAGCCAAAGTTTTTGCACTATCATGGCCATTTCTTTGAATGCAAGTAAAAAATAAAAATAAACTGGAGAACCAGACGTGATAATAAAATAATACGAGCTTCTTACCACACTACGATGAAGGACTTTATATGCCTACTAAAAAAATGTATACTTATTTTAGTTTTGTGATATGGAAAACAATTAATTTCTTCTCTTTCTACCGCGCTGCTTTCTTCAGTTGGCCTTTCCCATTGAATCGAAATAACACCGCGATAAAGTATTTCTCTGTGTTTGGACTATAATATTTCTCAATTTTCCCAAATTTTACGCACTGCCGAATCCCTTCAATGCATTGTATCCAATTTTCTGAATCCACGCCAGACGCTTCCATTTCATAAGATACAATTCAATCAGATCTGCACTGGGAGTGCTAAATGATTTTTTCGTTGATCCGGAAAATTGATCGTGAAATAAAATTGGCAAACAATATTGACTAAACACATCGCTTCCTATATACAGCAAGGGATTTAGATGAGCCTTCTTATTTCGCCTCCATTTTTTCCGACTTCCAACGAAGTTGGCGGAACAAAAGCGAAAAAAAAGTAACATGAGATTCAGTTGTTCTTATTCTTCTATCTCGACGACTTTATTACGCAATCTAAAAAACGAATCTCCTTCCTCCTCTACTTTTTCATCTTATGTTAAAGTCTTTTCATAAAAATCCCAGAACCTTCCAGCAGATTTTTACACTTGATAAAGTTATCATTTCACCGGACTGAATTATTCGCGGAATTATAATGGAGACAAATTTCGTGTTATTCCAAGGGTTGATTGCGGTTCGTATCCGATTTTGTGAAAATTATTAGCTTTACCCCGAATTTACAATTCAGCCTGGAATTAATGTGCACGATAACGATTTGCGGCTGGCTATTGCCCTCGTATCTATTCCACGCAGGCGTTAATTAACCCGGATTGTAAACTATCATTGATGTTAAACAGTCACCAGCAATTAACTCGTTCGAAGTTTCCCAGTATTAGCGGCCGTACAGTTTGCTTTGGATTTAGACAAGATTAATTGTCGAACAATGGAATCAAACATGCAGGAAGATTACCGAACTGTAAAACCAGATGATGAAATTTACGCTGCCATCTGGCAATGAGTCATACCGATTATTATCTGTTGCGATATTTGTGTCAATAATTTTTAAGGCATTTTTAATTACGCTGATCAAATAATTGGTAGCGAAGAAAGAAGGGAATACTAGCCGCATAATCGTCTCGATTACAAACTCGGAGAATTTATAAAGCGATGAAGTGAAACGATGGTTCAGTGATTAAAGTTATGTTACATCATTTAATTGCCAATTATAATTTACCTGGAATTATATGCGTGACTTTTAATCGCTCGTATATTGAGTAATAATAAAAACACAACCCCAACTCTGTACAAAGTCTGTCGGCATGATTACATGAGCATCGGTATAATTAGGACAGTAATTTATAAATTTGAACGCCCCTTTCGTGCGTGCGGTACCACAGGTCCAATTATGAGAGTAATGTAATTGCTTGAAAGATTCAATTGCACAGAATATTAATTGAACATAGAGAAAACTTTTCAGAATTTTTATTACCCTACTATTTCTCGCTGGGGGAGGTTGTGGCTACGAGGGCACAGCACAATGATGAATGACTAAAAAGCGTAGTTTTACACAGTCTAATTTATCAAATCATAGAAATGAGTTAGACCGCTAGAAGCAAGTATTATAATAATATATTTAACAGCTTGCGAAAGTTTTGGCAGACTAATAACTGTGACAAGGGGTAACCGCGGACGCATAAGATGCATGAATTTGCGTGATACAGTGAGAGTACTTTGACGCCTAGGGTTGGGTCGTTGGATGGAACTATGACGGAGATTGCGACGTGTCCAAAATTGCTTTAAAGTATGGTTCGAAGGTAAAACGTGAAACGTAACACTCATGTGGGTAATGAGATGTTCCTTGATCCTATATCAGACGCGTCTTTGAGTCCTGAAAAAAATTCCCTCGGCTGCTGATCTTTCGTCAATAAAAGCTTCCGCAAATAAGGGCTGCTTTCGCGGCTCATAATCTGTCAAAATGAAACGAATTTCCGGCTCAATGTGGAAACTGTCAAACCGCACATATCCTTCGGACGTTTTTATGAAGATAAGATTTTGGGCAGAACGATTAAAGCTTTTGAAATGTGTACTTGAATGTAACTTACCAAGCATTTTAACGACATGTTTCGTGGCCTTGTTCTGAACATTTTTCGAGTAATTTTTTCGTCCATCGTCCGGTTGATGATTGTCATTAGGTTGGGCATGGTAGCTGTCAGGAAGCATGACGGCAACGACTTCGGTAGAAGCTCGTTCTTTTCTCTTGAACATCCCCCTGGCTTTCAACGACACGCTGCTGCCCGCTGCACCACCCCTGGCAATGATGCTGGATCTCCGAAGTTGAAGACCGATCAGAACGTATAGAACCGTGATCAGAGTCATTGGAGCGACGAAAAATACGAATGTGGATATCTCAAAGGCGTGCGGAATAACGACCCGCTTAACAATGCAAACGTAATGATCTTCGTAGGGTGTTCTACCGTCTGCCAAAGTCTCGTAAACGATACCGACCGACATTGCCTGCGGTATTGCGAGGCATAAAGCCACTAGCCATATCGCAACGACGAACTTTATCGCCCTGGTGAGCTTCGACATGGTATGAGAAAGAAACGGATGACATATGGCAACGTATCTTTCTATTGTGAAGGCAGTAATCGTAAGAACAGTTGCATTAGCGGATGTTTCGGCAGCGAATCCTTGAATGACGCAAAAAATTTCACCAAAAATGTATGGGAAGTGTGACCAGATGTAATACATTTCGGGCGGGAGGCCAGAAACAAGTAGTAAAAGATCGGAGACTGCCAGGCTAAAGAGGTAGTAATTTGTCGCAGTGTGCATCGACTTGTTTCTCGCGATTACTATGCAAGTACTCACGTTCCCTACCACTCCAGTCAGAAATATTACAGCGTATATTATCGTTACTGGTATCACAATGTAGAGAGGATCTCTACGGGCTCCCCAAGTACTTCGGAAGGCCGATGGTACTGGCGTTGACGTAATCGACCCCACAGAAGCATAAAGAACCGAAGCTGACGAGTCCTCGTACGAGAATGGTATCGAGGATGAGGCGGTTTGCTGGTATCTATCGAGCCACCTTCCGTCCTCCAGGACGAGGGGAACCATGCCTTTTTCTGAATTTAAAAAAGGGATTATTTCCTCCCCGGATGCAGGACTCTGTAGCAACGCG
This sequence comes from Tenthredo distinguenda, assembly GCA_947538915.1. NCBI lineage: Eukaryota > Metazoa > Arthropoda > Insecta > Hymenoptera > Tenthredinidae > Tenthredo > Tenthredo distinguenda. The sequence continues at coordinate 17,649,672 of OX384536.1, read as the reverse complement.
CGGTCCTCCTCTTATTTTTTCTTTCTGACACCGTTTCGCATTTCCATTTATGAATTAATCATTATTTCATGGTGAATCGGTGTCTCGCAGACACTCGTTCGTCCCGAATCATTTAGAATTTTTTGTTTTCATCCTGGAGTTAGGTCAAGCCATAATCCCTCGTGTAATTGATTCTTTCTACTCGAAGACGCTGTTCCTTCGCCGATTTTTTGAGCACGGTTCTTCAAGCTGTTTCTGAAAAGAATAAACGATGCGTTATGGGAATTATTGTAGACTGGTAATTACTTTGCTGTGTTATCAGTGCCTCCACACTCTACAGGTTAATTCATTTTATGGCAGACGGAAATAAAGCCCTTATCGTTTGAGATAACCGGACCGCAAGAAACGCCATTCAAGAGTAATTGCCTACACCTTGGCCTTGGCCTCTAATCCAAATAACAAAAGTTATTTTCGTTGGATTCTGGCCATTCTATAAGACACTGTTGTAAGTGATTCTGTAGTGGCAGAAAGGTGTGGTAAAAAAACAAAAAAAAATTCTGCGTGCGGAAAAAAGGAAGAAGAGACTACGTGCCTATGCGAACTTTTTATACCAGGAGCTGCGGGATGTTTGAAAAAAACCTAAAACGTTTTTTTAAAGATTTTCACCGACTGTAGCACCGTGATTCTTCTTCACTCTTCGAAACTAAAGTCAGAAATTTGGGAAGACGTAAGTCATCTAGGGTTTTGTTTGTTTTATAAATAGAAGCGTGTCCTTTGTTTGAGGCAATCAGTATCGTTTCGCGAGGGTTTCCTTTATCGCAACGAAATGTCACACCACCCACGTTGGATTCTAGTTTAATGTTTGTGGCACCCACAATGCAGAGCCATTACGTTCTTTTTATGAAACGATTTCTTGCTTCGAAAGTAAATCGTACTTTATAATGCAGCCGAGAAGAGCAGTTTAATTGCTCAATTAACTACACTAGCTGGCAATGCTCGACTACATTGGCGAATGGCGCGAGCTTTCGTGCATTTAAAAACAAAATCTGTGCGATATTTCACACGCAAAGACGACGTGTATAAAAAGTGCAGAGTAATGCCTAATTGAAGAATAGAAACGGTGCCATAAGCATTGCTTCGGCTCAAGGAAACCGTTGGACTCTCACGTACGATTTAGCATCGAAGGTATCCTCAAGCTCTCAAGGCATTCCTTGTTTAAGAGAAGTTTGAGACAAGATGCCAAAATTCTTGGGCCACATTCTGTAGCATAATAAACAAGGACACCCTTAGGAAATTCAATAATTCCTCCGTAGTCCACAATTTGAGCGGTACTAACGCGAGGAGACATTTCTCGTGACCCTTGAGGTTGGAGTTGATAAATCTATTCGACCGAAAATTGGGTATCATGGTATTTATGAACCCGTAGTTTCGTAAGAAAATAAGAACAGTATTTTGCGCGAAAAATTTCCGTTCTATTCGAAGTTAGCGATGCTTATTATCCGCCAAATTTTTATATCTATAACTTTGAATGTAAAGAAGAACGACTATTTATGTCTTACATCAGCATTCTTTTGGGATTTCGAAAACAGATGTTTATGCGTTAAAACGTCGGGGTAGATTTTAAGAGAAAATGTACTCGGATCTGAAAGCTTTTTTAGGCATGACCCTAGGTTCACCTGTTTAACATATATAAATTCTTTTTGTTGCTACTTTATTCAGTCGAAGGTTTACCACCCTACATCGACACCAAAAACAGGAGAAATCCGAAGGGCGTGATGAAACGTTTCGATAGAATAACACGGTAAAAAAAAAATACACCTTCACACAGCTCAGGCGAAAAGTGGTCAGATTATATTTGATTTTAAAGTCTCGTAAAGTGAAATGGTTTTTTGGTAGGCCTTCGAAGACTTCCAGAATTTTCGTTGTTAAATTATTTTTCAGCTCTAATTCTTTAGAATAAAATTCGATTACAGACAATTCAAGGATCTTAAGTGGAATACTATTACAAATTACAAATTTGTATCAATATCAGTTCGAAGGTTCATCGAAAAGGGTGAACAGAGTAAATTTTAAGTTAAATCGTAGAGCTTATCCAGATACACTTGCGGAGATAAGCTCACAGGGCTTATTGATTTACTGTTAAAGTTTATACCAGTGAAACTACAAAGCGATATCGATCAAGGGTGGGTAAATTACTTTACCTAATAGTGTAGATAAATAAATATGTTCTAATTTGTAAGAGGTGATAATTTTCACGAATCATCATCCCCTAGCCGGATCTAATCTGTATTGTGCTAGCGGATCATTGCGGGTGGAGAAAGTTCAGTTCAACGAAGCACATCAGTTAAATAGAACATCGATAGCAAGACCGCAAGTTTGGGTGGTACAGACGTATAGGTAAGCCTTATGCTGGAGGTGTAACTAATGGCAGCAGAGCCCGCACACTTTTAAAGATAAATGAGGCGAAATTGAACCGCTTTATTTAGTTCTAAAGATACAATTTTTCACGATTTTCTTCACCTTACTTATTTCGCTTTTGAATAGAATGCGCAGAATCTTTTTATATCCGTTGCGTTGTGAAAGTTTTAATATATAGTTCAGACGTCAGAATAACGCAGAGCTTCTTTTACGGATAATATACGAACTTTCTGCGTATATGTATAGTAATAATTGGTAGAAGCTCAATAAAATCGATTGCTTTATGGCTAATTGGTATAGAGAGATGCGCAAATGATGATCAAAGCAAAAAAAAATATAGCGTTGAAATATGAACCGTGTTAAAAAGAACATTTCTATTCAATATTCTCTAACTTTAATAAAGTGGAAATTGAAACCGAGAGGCAAAAGTGTTATTAAAGAGATGTCTAATTTATGACCTCATTCCTGAAAATATTCATTTCTATATTAAAAATATATCTTTCTGTAGAATTTATGAACAGAGCTTTCATATTCGAAGAAAAGCACCGGTAATTGGTCCCACGTTAATGGGTCGATGTCAAATCGATTTACCTATCTAAAGTCTAGATCTTTCGATACAATAATACTCAAAATCTTCTTTGAAAAGGATTTACAGTATCCACTTGAGTTTTTAGTGTATTTGAAACGTGACGACGATGGGTGTTGGAATAGATGCTGGAGATCAAACCGTGAATATTGTTTTATTATTTTTAGAGAGTGTAGGGTACGCTAAGGCAAACATGCTTTGTTATTGGAAGTTGGAAAAATGTTGCCTTTAGGAGATAAGTAGCTTTAGCTGAGAGGAAATCTATGTTCGTATCAGTGTGCTATAGAGGCTGGCTTTTGAGCAAAAGATGATCACGAAAAAGATTAATCGTCGAAGAATGAACTCAGAGCTCTTCAATGCGGAGTAGATCATCAACGCATATGATGAACAAATTTAACGCTTCAATAAGCTCGGGGATTTTCTTAATACAGCGGACAAAGAGCCTTAGTTATTTTTCAAAACATTATTATCCGAATTCCTGAGACTCGAGGAGAATTCGAGCTGTAGATGGAGGATTTTTTATGTCCTGCTATAACAACGTCGAAAAATAATAACCGAACAATCCCTTCTACAAACCCATTTGCTGTTCACTTTTCACTAACAAGGCAGCTTCTCATTTATACGCTATTTTAAATTCACGTATTCCTGTCTGTTCATGTAATAAACAATCTGGAACTCTGTTGTCATATTTTTACCACACGTTGCAGTAACTTTTCACTGATATATGCAAGATAAAAAATACGTTCCAACAGCATGGGGAGTTTGTATTTATATATACATATGTTCTTCGAATTTAACGAGCTTTGCCAACAGATGTGCGAAGAATTCACACAGTGAATATTTCTTTAAGCCACGTTTAAGTCGGGTGGCAAAATTTATACTTGCACGAATTCGGGTTTCACTACCCACGTGAATCTACACATACCCAAGGGGATTGTCAAATTCACGGGCAGGTTGCTCTATACATATGTATATATGTATCCTACGTATACCTGGCCTGAAACTTTTTGACTATTCCCCCAGGATGTTTCTTATCTCAGAATTTTTCACAATGACTATATATATCTGTTCGATTTCTTTTTTTTTTAAATAGTTCTCAGGATTTTAGAACTCTGAGACTATTTCATTTCGGAAGTTGACCGTCGTTTTCAAATTCCCGAGAGAAAACCATGAATCAAATAAGGCGAAGTCCTTTCGGAAGAAACAGAAATATGGTTTCATTAGTTTGTCAATTTTTGAATTTATGTCAGATTTATTAAAAATATTTCGAAAAAGTTATTTCATGTTATACCGAGAGAGCCTCCGACCTCATTTCAGTGGTTTTCTCAACTCGCGCGAACGATGTACCGATTTTCATAAATTTGAGTTATTGAATGTACTTTGAATCTCTTCAGGCCTAAAAATTTTTACTTTTCGCCAGTTTTCCGGTGTTCGAGACTCTGTGAACGCCACTTCGGAAGATGAGCGGGAACTATAAATGCTACGCCTCAGAACGTTTTTGGCAACAATTTCACCGTTCGCTATTTTCTCTGCTCTTTAACGACTTCTCCATCATTGGATGTAACCAGAATGGCTTCTTGGGTAAAAAGGGCGAAATAAAATCGGCGAGAAAAACAACACGTTGCCCCATAAATTCACAACTCACATCAGTTCAGAAGCTCACGACGTAAGTAGAAGAACGCTGGGTTTAAAAGATCAATTTTTGGACTCGCCTTAGACATTACCGTATATTTAAGAATACCTATAAAATATTCGCATCGAAGGGGATGATAGAACAAAGTTAATCGAATATTGATGTACTCTTCTTTGAAGAGAAACTCGAGCGTTATTAGATAACAGGTAGGTATCTGCGGTAAAGAGATATCCCTGGCTACACGGGCTTGTGTCAAGCCGATCGATGGGCGATTGGTTTACTATTTCTCCAGGCCATTGACTGCATTGAGGCAATTTTGGGGGTCGGAAGCACTACCGCAATGTTGGTTGTCTGACTTTCGTCATTTCTCAGAACTTGAGGGAGAGCATTATCCAAAGTTACCATAACTCCTGATCCAAACTCGAAAAGGATCGATTGATCAAGAAAGTTCATATTTATTCTATCAATTCGATTTTTGGCTCCACCTCAATTTTACTGTGATAGAATGACCCAAAGTTCCACACCGTCAAAGAACTTTTCGAAAACTCCGCTGACTTCGGTTACCTTTAGTCCTAAGCTAAATAATCTCCATTATCTGTAAATGACGGAACACACTACAGAGAGCACACGTATCATTACCATATTACGTTACACATTCTAGTTTTTTTTTTCACCATTATCGCTTTAAATTTGTGTGTTTAATTTTTACACAGTAAACACCGTGGCCCTGGTTCCATTAATTTCTAAGATTGATAATTCAACTCATACATATTCATTCCTGAGTGAAAATTTATCTTTACGTAACAAGAAAATTAATGAAATAGTTGAAGTCAACGGTATGGCACATCTTCGACGATCGTCGTGTTTGTTATTTCAATAATATTGATGTTTGTAATCAAATACCCCGACAGCAAATACCTAAAATAATATTTTGGGTAGAGCTCGGGGTTGCCTAAGCTTTTGGCTATCATCTCTGTTCAGACAGTCTGCATACTTGCGGGTATAATGTAATCTAGTTGTGAGGTGAGGTGGCTGAAACACGGTGCGAACTAATGTAAGCAGAAGCTTGAATTCTGGATTCAACAGATCAACACTGTTGTTTCATCTGGTGTTGTCGGGTCCAGAGACTATCAAAAAGTAAAGTCGAAATGGTTTCGTGGTCCATAAATACTTCGCGTCGCTAGAAATTATTTCCGTATATTTTTTGTACGTTTCATTGATTTTATCTCATTTCTTTTATGAGGGAAAGCGTTTCAAATTTATAGCGGTCGAATACTATACGGAAGCAAAACTGGCACGAGACCGGTACCTAATCTGAATATATTTGAGGGAAAAAAATTGGTATATTTCATTGTCATATAAAAGAGAAAGAAAAAAAAAAATTGTGACCGCATGAAAAAGTACGGGGTGATATCGAGCCGCGTCGGACTGTAAAGGGAGGGTTTTGATTGTACTAATTGGCAAAATGAATTTAGGACAAATCACGAGAAGGGGAGGGAAAAGACAGTAGGTCTGACAAACCGTGGTAGGGGTGTAAGTCAACCACCCCGTTTCAGAGATTCTTTGAAAAGTAATTCAGGGACTCCCAGATAATTTATCTACGAGGAAAGAGTGAAGGCACATGTTTTCAGTCGTTATCTGAATTAAAACTTAAAAAACCAGGCGTGGTGAGGATATTTCATTACATTTTCAAGCAAACTAGAACGATTCTTTTCAAAGTACTTTCTTATACAACTGGCGATGAGCGGATCTCATAATTGAAAAAAAAAGTACACGATATAATATTGAAAGAATTAAATTCAGTGATATCGACCTGAAAGATTGAATACGTATTTTGTGTATCATGTTTTTGAATAAGCTGCTGAATGACGTTCGAGAGAACCTAATCTCGATAACTGTAGGCGGGTTGTCACAATTAATCACTATAATCGAAGATCAGAATAGACAGGCTCGTTAGATCATATTGCAAATGTATTCATCTCTTCGGAACTTGCGAACTTGCAAACTTACCTCATGACAATCACAATCCCAAGTTACATACGTCATATCGTGATTTATTTTATGCACCGACTGTGAGGGTTCGATTTTACGAAAAATTAGAATCTAAAATTCAAATTTTTTACACCGCGTTTTTAAATCGGCGAATGAAAATGTAAATAAAATTTCTTTACGGCTTATTATAACCAGGAGTATGAAATATAAAGTTCGAAAGAAACGTAAGAAAAAAAATCACATCTTTTTTCTCTCGTTGATAAAATGACAGCTATTTCATTGACACGGTCCCGTACGTTCATTCACAAAATCTGGCCAGCCAAGCAACTAGTAGTGAATTCAAGCGATAGTCAGACAACGCGAGACTTCGAAGCGTGGTGAAACTGAACCGCGTTGGAACGCCAGTTTATGTCCAGAGAGGTTCCTCGGTCCGTGGAAACAATGACACGCAAGCGCGTCGCTTTTGTATAGATATACGAAATTCCGCCAAGATTTATCCCGACGATATTTTATTCATTTTTTTGTATTAACCTGCCTTTCTTCTAGTTTTGTATCGATCGGGATCATAAATTACTCTCTAGCTGGGTGTTCGGCTTGTGTATAGAAACAAAAACGAGAAAAGCCTATATTAAACCATACACACGTGTACGCATTATGATACAGGAAACGCTTGAGAAAATTCTTATTATTAGACCTGAAGCCGGAAATGAAATTAGAAGTGTACGAAATTGAAAGATAGTTCAGATTAGTCTGACCTCAATTCATAAACTAGAGTAAATTAATCTCATATATATTTTTTACAACTTCCTAGGTAAAATCGTTTAATCACCAGTTTGAAAAGTGTCGTAGAATTTAATGACGATCGAAAATAATGTCTGAAGTTTCGTGAAATGCAGGTATACATGTAGGGTACATTTATATTGTTCTTTTATGCCAAATCATAATGTTGGAAACGATGAAGGAACGACAAACTTTATAAATGGTGGTCGTTTCGTATTCTTCCCAATATCCCGAAGACATTAAGAAGATTCCAGAAAATAAAGTAGCATTTATATCAAATTCAATTCGGCACATCGATCAGACAGCTGGTCTTCTCAAGCGCTTACAATTAAATACAGAATCAATACTATCATATTTTATTTGTTGATTCAAACGCGGTTTTACGGTACTCTAGGACTTAGTTAGCCCAATTGGTAGAATCGTGAATCAATAAATAAACTTGAATCGATAATTTGTACTTTTTTGAGCGGAGTCAGACTCCTTTAAATCATTGAGATTCCATTTCGAGCCCCGAGGCGTAAATAGGCGAGTAAATTTATGCATAAGTATAAATTCGAGGTCAAAGATTTACCAGATGCTCAAGATCGTTACGTCAAGCGTGAATTCAACCCGAGGAAATAGCGGCATCCTCTAGGGGATGGAATAATTCCCCCAATCATTATTTTCCTGACCGTACAGTACGTTAAAGAGAGCGACATTGCACGCTCGGTCTGCCACGGAAACTGTACGCGGGATTATACGCCAGTGTAATGTATATAACGTTATATAAACCAGACAGCAAACGTGCAAAATGATTCGCAAGCCGTTGAATTTATCCAAAGTTTCTGAAGGAAAAAAAAATACGAGGGTGCGTTACACACGCTTTAGTGAATTTGATTCACGTTCATCGATGGAAAGAACCTTTTAACGTGATTTTATTTCATCCAAAGTTAAACCATCTGTCATGTCAGAATGTGATGTGAATAAATGGCGACTTTTGACTAATTGGTTTTCATGCTTTCGCCATTTCCTTATGATAATATTCGCTTCGTATTCAGAGTCCCGTTCGCTTCTGGTGGGTGAGGTAGATACAGAGAAAATACAGATTGTGCGAATGAGGAAAAGAAGAATATTATTCTTGTCCAAAACGGCAGAAGCTGGTTGTTACGCTTGGCAGGCTCGTAATTACAACATAAAGTGTGTTTATTGCTAAAGTTCTCCGGGTCAGAAGTGTATAATGGTCGGTACTTAGGGGTACCAGATCCCTCTTGGCTACTTAAATATCGCTTATATTCAACAAAAGAAAAATAAACAAGGAAAGAATACAGAGTCAAAAGGAAACTGGCGAAAAGAGGTGAGAAACTCCCAATACGTGGACTGGGAAGAATTTTACCGGGAGAATAACTCCCAAGTATGTTTCCTTACGTTCTTCAGGATGAATAGAACGCTACGATCTGTTTTCTTTTATTATTTTGAAAAAAAAGGGATTTAAACAACCTTGCAAACGAGACAATCGACTGCCATGATAAAAATAATAAATCAGTTTCTTGCGAGACGACCATAAGATCTGACGTATTTATTAATATTGGATTTCGGAATTCCGCACGTAAATTCTACAGTACGTCAACGACGACAGATCTCTTGATCAAACCGTTTGATCGAAGAAGAGCAACATAAAAAAATGTTAATTCCATCGCCTGAGAGGTAAGAGAGCAACTAAAATTGAGGCAAATATTGGAATTTCCGAAATTTCGGCCCTGCAAAATGTGATCAACGTAAACGTTGACGATTATTACGCTTTCAGAAATTCTGTCGAGTAATAATAGCCGCGATATTTCATCCTCCAAGAAATGTTACCATATTTCATACATACCTCTTGATAAAGATCTGATATAATGTTCCGACAATTGTGGAGCTCGGTTACATTAGTCATTGCATGCGGTTGCCAAATGTTACGCTGCCTGGTACCGGGTCTAAAATGCATAGCAAAATCTAAAGATTATTCACGTAGAATCAACAGATCAGCGTATAACTTTTTTTCTGGAATAAGATGAATGTACTGCAAGACGGTTCGCCGAAATTCTATCCACTTTAAATAATCAAATTTGCAAAAGACTGGGCGACCGTTAAGTCTGGGTGACTTTAGCTAGTCAGTCACGCTATTTTTCTTTGTACACTCGTTCTTTCACGAATGCAATTATGCAAATTGTACTCTGTGCAGTATAGCGTAAATTGCCTTAACCCAACTGTATAAACTCCCGTATTTTCTCTAGGCACCGAAAATTACGTGCTTATAATTAGTTAGACGAGTACGTGGTGGCGAATGAGATCCAAAAAATGTTAAATGTAAATGATTCAACTTACGCGGGATCGGGGAAGGAGGATACTACATTTTTTTCATTATTTCATCAAGCATGCCTCAAGCGTCAACAAGGGTTGGATAAAAATTACACGAGGTATTTCGATCGTGACGAGGAAACGATATTCTACCTATATTTATGATTACGAGTAGGTTTGCGGAGCAGAAATTGGCTAAGGAAACGACTGGCTGTTATTCGTGCTGATAGTTTGGAGGCAAAAATTATTAGGTCAATTGGGGGTACCCTGGAGAAGATTGGACAAATTAATTATATCTTGGCGGGGATTCCCCCTTTTTTTCTCGGCTAAGCGTAACGGCGTTTCAGCTTAGAGCGAAAAGCTCACCTTTGGAATTTTCGCCCGACGCCTCTTGGACCGCAATATGTACCCATGTCCCTACACTCGCATATTTCGGTTAGAAGCAATTAGACAATTACAACTAATTGAAGTACCGGTTTTAAAGCCTTCTCTAAAATTCTAAAATCAACTCTTGCTCTACTCACTAGGTTTGACCCTGACACGTTGATTAAATTGAAAAGAAAAAACGAAAATCACATATTTCCTAAATAATCGAAAGCTAATTTCAATCCTTCACCGCCAATTCTTCAAACAGCTAAAATTTGGCTATCCTAGCAGCTGCGCCTTGAAATTTTATCGTAAATCTACAGTTTCTGGAGATAATATTAATTAGTCAGTAAGAAAGATTGAAAAAGACATCCCTTTGCTTACTCGAGTGGATCGGTTCCACCCGGCTTATACTAATTGCGTTTTCAGACCCCGTTTAATTTACCGCTCCCGATTGTGTCTACACCAATTGACCCATTGTCCCAGCAGCACGTAAAATAAATATTGATCTGGCGGCTTAAATCCTTCGTAACTTGCTCAATTTTCGTCATTTTTTCCGGGTTATTTACATGTTCAATTTTTGAGACTAGAGTCGAATGATAAAACTGTATTTAATGCCAAACTGAGCTTGGTAAGATCTATATCAGCACAAAATCTCGTGTAATCAACATATCGTTCGAGTTCAGAAGCTCATTCGAACGGCTTAATCAAGATCAATTTAACTATTAATAATAAAAATAAGCGAATATAACTCGAACGAAAAAATGTTTGCTCCGATTTCCGGGATTGGGAAATTGCTCAATTATCGGTACACACGAACCCGAGAAAGTAGTAAGCGAGTTTTCCTTTTCTTGAAATTGCTGAGAGGCGTGTCTCTATATATGAGCCTAAACATACGTCTAATGAATAGATCAGTGTGTAATGTATAATGGATTAGGATTAGTCTTTCCGTTTATTGTTATTGCAGTCTACATATTAAGTTCGTGGTTTCGTATAATCAGGAAGAATCGTGCAAGTTGAAAATTGTTGACGTAACCGGGATAATAACAAAAACTGAAAGATAAATAAAGTGATAAAAAAGAATACGGCTAGTACAGGGGTTTCGTTCCGTGGGATGTCAGTCACCGATTCCACTACCTGGATATCGAAAATTTCATCGCCTCACCCAATGTGCAAATTTGTGAATTCAAATAAATCAAAATATTCATCGTTTTCCATCAGTTCGGGGCTATTTCGTTGATATATATGAATCGAGTTTCATATGAAGTGACAGGTGAGTGCTATAAAGCTTCAAATATTTATTATAGAACTTTGTGTAATTATATTAAGTATATAGATGTTTGTGTACATACCAAACGAACTGAGGTCGCGATTACTTGGCTTTCGAAACTCGTTGGAAGGTCTTTGCTTATGGTATGTTGTACATACATCAGAATAAAGACACTAATTTATAATCTAATAATTTTGGAGACAACTTATGCTGCAACGACTGGTAGATAAAATTATATCAAGCCACTAGGGAGGGTGCGACTAGGGTCCTTCATTATATTTGCATAATCTTTAGCACCGTTGGACGTAGACGGCCAGCAAATGGTTCGCAATTTCTCTCACCAGCCTAACAAATTTGACGTTCCGGTACAGGAAATCTTTTTTCTGAGCTTCCTGATACTGATGAGACAAATGTGGTGCAAATCCAGGTGTGTAACTCAGGCGTGGGGGCGTAAGAATAATTTTTTTATTAAAAAATCTGAACAAATTTACATTAATCATTATTTAGCTGCAGTGAGTACTTATGTTACGGTTCAGGGATGATAATATGGTATATTCAATGCCGTTCAGAAAGTTCCTATTGACGATTACGTCGGAAAACGCCTAGATAATTAACTCGCCTAAATTAATCCCTTCCTCCCCGCAAGTATACACATTCAAAATTAATTTATACCGCGGCTGTTTACTCGGGACTAGATCCTAATTTGTAAACTTCGAACAAATCATTCGGCCCAATCCCCTGCGAAATTTCTTCGACGTACAAGTCTGGATTGTTCAGAAAACTGGAACAGACAGCATACCTATTCAATTATTCTTTGTTGACAATCGTTTCAAAAAGTTTTCATATTATTATTTTGGTATCTCCTCATACCGATTATAGAGTGTCAAGTTCTTTCATTAAAATTCACTTTTCTTTGAAAAAATGTATTTCGTAAGTAGTACGGAATCTAGATGAATACGTTTCGTAAATTGTCTGAATAAAATGCAGGATCAATCTAAATGGACTTTCTGTCAAGAAAGTGAAGTACCTATTTCACAATAGGCGCCTCATTGTCGTCAAGTTTTTAGCAATTATTGCTGAACGATCTTCAGAGGCGAATTCTAAAGACAAACTAAACAGCGAAAGATGCTGGGAATACGGGTCTCGTTGTTTTCGTTTAAGCTCAAATGTCCAAGAAGCACAAAGACAGGGCTGAAAATTTTCAACGGGTCAATTAATCTCGCCTGTTTGCAAAAGTTTGTGTAAAGAAGCAACAGCTGAGACCATAATGATTGTGTATAAAATACCTTTAATCAAGCGCCATTAAACGAGAGTCAATTTGCATTGGGTACTTAGGTAACGGCTGCCTCCTTACCTTTTTAAGTGCAGAATTCGTAGCGGATTGAAGCGAAGTCTTGGATAATTATTCCAGTCGAATTCTGCTCGAGTTAACCAGATGGGATCTGGGCTTCTTCTTGTTGGCTTAAAGGCCAAAGTTTTAAAAACATGTAGCTTCCGAGATCACGAAATTGCTCGATTCTTATTCAAGTAGCACTCGCTGGCTCACAAAGGAAGTATCAAGGTCTGAGAAAGTGTTTAATCGTCTAATTAGCCCTATGAAATCAAATTAATTCTATTTTTGATTGCAGAGTAAAAGAACGACGTACGTTATAAATTTTACAAGTATCGGTAATATCTCGTTCACGGGACATTTTATTCCACGGATAAAAGAAATGTTTACAACTCTTTTTATATTCAAGCAGTATATTTTACGGGCAGGGAGATGAGCCTTAACGTCCACTTATCAACGACCAAAGAAAATTTTTCTCTTTCCTTTTACGTCTTTACGGGGTGAAGTAACTCCCAGGTTATCTCAATGGACCACGATTATATTTCCCATCCAGATAAGCAATTTGAGAAAAAGAGAATACCCAGAACGTAGGGTATATAGTACGAGATGAAACGAATTTTAAATCCTTTTTGATACGAAGATTACCCAATTGGATTCAATACATCGTCACCGAGAACCTTTAACGAGAAAAGCTTAAATAGCATTTAAACTTCGAAACCATCTTCAATTTTAAAGGTATACGGATGCTGGTTGCGCTCAGTTACTCCGAGCAAGTATTTGCTCATTCTTTCTATTCCCCAAGGTATTTCACACCAAACGAAATGGACGGGGTATCAAGAAAGTACTAAATTTGTTATACCACGTTCATGTATGTTTCATCATCGAAAAGAATAAGCTTTTGCACTTTTCGAATTTCTTCGAAAAGATTCACTCACACCGATTTATTTTTCAGCGGCTAGTATAACTATGCATGCTCACTGGAAGTGGGAAACCGTCTTGTGCAATATTCTACTGTATCATACAGTGTGCGAGCACCTTAAGAACTGAGCTTTGTCACAGCTAACCACAAACCTGCCAAATTCACGAGCAAACTGTTGTAATCAGCTCGGTGTCACGCGACCCTGCATACAAACTACGGGTTTGCCATTCGACCGAACCCTCTTGCCTTCGATCGTCAAGACGGAGGTAGCTCATAAGAAATGCCTTGAATCACCACGAGATCAAATCCGAAGAGCTTCTATCATCCGTAAAGGGTCTTCATTGTAAATTTGGCACGTATTGGAATACATATATCGTCGCAATCAAATATGCAATAAATGGTTGAGAGAAAATTGAAAAAAAAAATTCTCTATGATACATGACCGTACGAAATATAATTTTTATGAAATATAGATATTTGTTAAAGGTTTTCGAGTATTTCTGAAAGGTGGTTCCATATATATTTGAATATATGATACGTGGAGTTATTTGCGGAGTCGAAAACCACGCAGGTGATGCCTGACGGAGAAATGTGGTCCAATATGGAGATAAAAATATTTGCATAGGAACGTTCGCGTTCGATAAAACTGCTCAGCAATCATTGGTGAATGGGGAGCAATTTTGACACCTGTTGGTAGGCATTTTTAGCAATAAAAATGAGAAGTAATCAGTAGATGAGCCAGCCTTTTACCTCGTATTCGGTGTAGAGGTTTAGTCCCAGTGGATTTAACTTTCAACAGTATATCGCCTCTGGCAGATGAAAGTGGAATTTCACGATTTTGCTTTAGTCGTCTTAACTCGGTAGAGAAATTTTACAGTATCTAAAATTTAAACTAATTCAAAATACTCTCAGGGTTTATTCCTGTTTATATCCGAAGTTACCTACTTGTTCATTATATTCAATTACTTAGTTAAAGTAAAATCCATCCGCCAGAGATATTACGGATAGTAATCAACTCCGCACATAATCGTTACGAAGTTTTGAGTCTCGGATGAAAAATTTAAAAGCAATTGTGTAACGCTAGCTATTTTGCGGTTTCCAAGACTCCCAGGTCAGACTTTGGGTCGCACGCCACGAAAGCATATCGAAAATTGTAGAAACGTGGAATCTACTTATAGTAATATCGATAAGTAAAGATTGGCGTACGTTATCGTAGCGTCCAAAGCTTCTGCCTCGCCTCTGCCCTTCTACATTTCGATCTATTTTCATTTTCTTAAAGTGGATTCCCTGAGATCGATACATTGCTGATCGGGGCCCGTGAAATTCGGTTGGGCAGCTGGTTAGAGACCTAAATTCCCCAATTTCTTGTCAATATATGTTTCGCCTGCTCCTTCGCCCTAAAAATCGCCTCACTTTTCAAAGTAACATTTCGGTTCACTAACCAGATGACGGTACGTAATATTGACTTTAAAGATTTTTTAATCTGTCGAAACGGAGTTGATTGCCTAATCATTAAAGTAATTGTTCAATTAAACGAGTACAACCAGCTATGTGTAAAATTATATCCAAGGGTCGTATAATTTTAACCCGTTATGTAACGCGCGAGATGACATAATTTTTTATTGATCGGAATACCTTTTTTCCTTCTTTCGTATTTGCCATTTGCTCCACTCGCTGCGAACATTTGAATTCATCGAATTACAGTTATAAAATCCGGTCATAAATTTATTTGATATATGTATCTGCGGCCGAATCGATTACTCGTAAAATAGCTCAACTTCTCACCTCAGTCGCCGTTGTGCTTTTTATCGAGGGGATATGAAAACGAATGTCGCTACCAAAGTACGAAATTATTATACCCACCGAATTTCTGCCCATACAAGTATCGCTACAAGTCTGCAGAACTGACTCATCCACTTTATTTCATAAACCTTATTCAATTAAACTATAGATATTTACGGATTCTACAAGCTCAGGCTTATTATTTATTTTTTCTTTCTTCTTCAGAATCCAACTGAATCTGGAGATTTTTCAATCACTCAAAAACAGAATGCAGTGATCGAAAATATGTGTGAGTCGACATTGGATGAGCATTGAAGCTATCGCCTTCATTCGATCACCAAGAAGAATAAAGGCTCGAATATAAATTGGAACCTTCTGAAATGGAAAATTATGAATATATCTTGAAGGCAATGAATTGAAACAAGCGCATTTATTAATACAAGCAATTATAATGACGGTAATTTGAAAAATAATTTGCTCCATTAAGAAACATAAAATTCAAAGAACAAGACTGATTACCGTGGATGCAATTTTAAGACTGATTATTCTGTAATTGAAGTGAATAAGCGTTATTTCGATAGAATGCATGTTAGGAAAGTTTTGATTCTTTTGAAACAATTTTAGAATCGTCAAGACCTTTAGGACACTTCGTTCATAGGACTCGACGTATATGTATCTCTCACGATTATCCAAGCGTAAAACAATTGGGACAAAAGTTGTGGAATTTTTTGGCTTGTCGCCAAGTGATCAAAATAAATTGCGTGTGACAAGGAAGTTTCATTTCCTTTTCAACCTCATTTTCATAGGCCAGAGGTCCTCGAAGAACCTTGAAACTCCGAATTGTAGCGTACCTAATTTCCAAATTTGACGTACTCATTTCTATAACTTATACTTTGCTAAACTGCTAGCCATTGAATATAATAATTTTGTATATTAATTACATGGATTTATTTGTATATGATGAAAGCACGGCTTACCAATGTATATATGGGGCGAGAGGACCAAGTGATCATGCAATAATGAATAGTAGCAATTAACTAAATGATAGGTGTAATGAATCACGTTACACCTATACGTAGATGAAGTACCTACATCTACACACTCTGCGGTTGAAGAGAAATGTATAATTCAAATCCGCCAGTTGGTGCCACATATTTGCACCATTGCGGTGAAGTAGAACCAGCACAATTAACTAAATAAACTCAACCAAGGTGTAACAATGTTGTTGTTATAAATTGCGATATATTCAAGTGCGAAAACAGAAATGTAAAATAATTTTCACAATAAATTTGCACGCTATTAGGACGATCCGGTTATATGCCCAGAAGTTAACTTCTCGAATAGTAGAAAAAATGAAGAATAAAAGTTCACATTTTTTCATTTTAGTATAGAAACAAAATTCCTCTTTATTTCATTCAAACGATGATCGAATTGATTCACCAGCTCGCCCAAATCGCACAAGATAACAAACGTGTGAGATATATACACGAGTCATTAGTTAGTTTGGTGAACATCCATGTAAGCCTAGCCGCTATTAGCGATCTGAAGGTATTAATATAGTTTCCTGCAGTATACCATAAATCTTACCCAGGTTTCCTGAAAGTAACCCTTGACATGGAGTCTAGCTAATTTTCATTCATGTATGCAGGATTTGCAATTCTCTCTATTTCATGACAATGAACTGAAACTGGTTCGGATTTGAGTGTAGCAATAATCTACACGCAGAAGTTATGTGAAAGACAAGAAATTAAGAGGCTTGTTATTCAGTCTACGATTTTTTTATTTTTAATTTGACGAAGAAGCCTGCCAATGTGATCTCTTATCAAATGGAATATATTTACGTCTTATGCCACAGATCTGGCCCCACGAAAAAGAAAAAAAAAAGAAACCGAGAGAAGCATTGATGGATCGTTATTGAACAGCCATGGTTTGTTTGCCAATAATAACGAGCGATGTGGAAAGACCAGAGTTTATTTTATAGCAATTGTATTGCCTCTAAAGTTCAGAATTCTTCAGCTCTAACTATAACATGGATATCAAAGAAAAAATAGAAATCCTATGCGATGTATATCAAACATCACACTCACAGTGTCTTTGGCTATTTATCAAGTTCTTCGACAACACCGACTGAGGACACGTTCGCAAGATTTTCGGTTCCTCGCGAATGATGATGGCCGTGAAACGAAGATATATCTCTATTCCTGATCGCCAGTCCAGTCGACTCGCTACCTAGATGATTTTACTTATTTGTTGGGAAGGAAAAAGACCGATGAACTACGTCTACTGTTTGAATAGATGAATATTGACCCACGGGTGTTCGATCATGTCCTAACGTTTGGTATGTCTATATTCTTTATAGTAAAATATTGAAATTATAGTCACGAAAACCGAATGCTAGATCAAAAAACTCAAATTTCTTGACGAATCTTAAAATTTGGTCGTTTTTTAGCCAAGAGATTGTTGTACCTTTCAATTTTTCATTTTCTGAAGATATTGAGGAATAGATATACTCAAAATGAAACTTCATATCCGTGGTGGAAACTTGTCTGACGAGTGACACACTATATACTACTTGTGTCGTTATTAACGTACATGGTATCGACTACATCATCTATTAGTTGCGAGACTGCTAAGTGATCGCTCTACACAACGGGTCTGTTATTTCTTGAACGATCAATCATTTTCAGATTCTGAGCGGAATAGTACTTGTTACAAAACGTTCAAGCATAAATTTTGAGTGATATTATAACGTTTGAATGAAAATTTGAAACGAGGAATGCCTTCTTTCATATGAACGTGAGTGATCGATGTGTGAAGCTTGAAAAATAATTATATGTTCATTCGAAGCGAGTTTTTTTTTCTGATTGCGAAGAATTCTTGTTGGTAATCGACGATTTGAAGTTCTTAATTTTATTCACAGACGTGTATTAGCGACGCGTGTTTTACTGCAATTTGGTCTTGTTTTCTTTTTGCATTAATCGACAATCTAAACTGCCTTGGCGAGTCTGAAAGTATAGGTATTATAATGAAACGACGTAAGCGTGAGGAAAATGTATACCGAAGGTATAAGAATCTCCTAATATAACAAGAAATAAGGTTTGTTATAAGTTGATAAGAGTATAGAATAGAAATGGGAACGGAAAGCTTTGGAAAAAAAAAAAAAACTTTGAACGAACGGCTTAAACTTGTATAGAGCTTTCTCGATTGGATTAAACTTTTGAAATGAATCGAAAAACGCTCATCCCACCAACGTGGATCCAACTTTCATGCCCCTTGAAAGAGAACAAACCACGAAATATTTCCGAACAATGATATCCAACTTTTACCAAACCGCAAATTACGATAAATAAGGATAATTAGCGGCCCCAGCTGGAAGACGTTTTGAGCTTAAGCCCATAATTAATATAAATCATGAACTCCACCTCCCCTGATCTATAGTATGGTACGGCGTGACATGAGTATACGTGTGTATGTATTTATTGCTAAAACGTCGACTTGTAGAGCGACTTGCATACTATTTCCTATCGTTTTCTCAAGATTAGAGGTAGTACATCAATATATTAGGTTTTCTTACTTTATTTATAATATGTATAATTTATAACTACATTTTTGAACACTAATTGTTGTCTCAGATCGGCTGGTGGCGCCATTGAGTAAAAATTCAGAAAATGAGAAAGAGCGCAAAAAGGCTTACTGACTGCATATACGTTCGCGGCATCGGTAGTTCGTGACTAAATGATAGTGATTTTATGACATTCGTTTTTCTGTTACAGTTGAACAAACCTCTATCAGACTCGAATCTTCTCCGTCCAGCAAGGATTCTGTTCCAATTAAAATTGCGATGAACGAGTGTTTATTGAAATAAATACTTGTAAAAGTCATATTAGCTACTATGTCATACGATTGAGGTATATATATTATCACAAAACAGACTTAAAAGGTGGGATTGGAATATTAATTTTTAATTATTTTTATACAGATTAACAATCTACACGGTTATTTTTGAACGATCAGGGTCCATCCTCAAGCTTCGAAAGTAGCTTGCTGACGACAAGGTACTCGTCTCTGTGAGTGTAGCTTATACAGAAGCATTGAGTAATTCATCCTTATCTGATTCCTCTTCGGTTACAAACTATAAGAACGTTTGATGGGCATATCGCCATACTTCAACTTCGGTTCCCCATATCTGTAATACAATACTGTTAGAATTCCAATCAAGAAGCCCATATAGAAGGGCTATCCTCGTACTGGCTCCGCCGATCATTCCAGTAGAAATTGAGCATAAATCGATTGCAGTCATACTTCGGATGGGCTGAATATACGTTTAATAAGCTAGGTCTCTTTTTGAATGTCGTTGGAATGAAGACAAAAAAATCTCCAGTCCCGCAGTCGCATTTCCATGGATCGCCATGAAGTTTTAGTTCTCACCGTTCGAGGACCATATTGTCTGCTCTCATAAGATTGTTATTGTGTAGCTCCAATACTTGAAACCGAAATACCGCATTTGAAAATATACTCTTCTTACGCTATTGTCAGATTGATTGTCAGAATACATTTTGCGCATAAAACAATTCGGCCAAATTACTTCATTTGCTTCTTCAATACAATTACTTTATTATTCAAATAACTTTTTCAAATCTTTTTTCAGGCAATAAGCAGCTGTGCACTAGCCTAAATAAAATAGTCGGCGGAGAGCCACTAAGCGAAACACATCGATTAGATCAAAGCCAAATACTAGAGTAGTAAATGAAAATTTATTCTGGAGTGCATTGCTGGCTGAAGCGGCGTGAAACAGCATTTGGTAAAAAGGACGGAAATCGCATAGAACCAGTATTCTTGTAATAACGCATAGATGGCGAAAACCTTCGCGAGTAATGGTCTGGAAGCTCTATGACATCTCGATGGCTAGATGCCTGAAGGTAAAATACAACATTTTCACGGATTGTCATAATAAAACTAATAATAAACTGCGTGTTATTGATCTATTGATTATTTTTAGCTTATGCGAAGAAATGACAATCCTCAGCTGTGATCAAAGTAGTACATTTAATCTCCTGTTGATAATACAATAAATATAAACTGATAAATAGTATCTACAATGATCAGATTTTCACTAATTTACAATATTTTTGCTTTTCCCGGACCTGGTGTAACAATATTAATGAAGATTTCAACATCGTATTATTTATAATTTACGAATAATCATTATATGACTTGGAATAACAGAAGAAAATGAAATAATAATCAGCAGGTCTGGCGGCTAACAGACTTACGGTAGAAATCATAAAATTGGCTCATGGGGCACCAAATGGTATTGCCATCTCGCGGTTGAATTGACGAACTACTTTGGCCGTAAAGATATGTGCGCCTTATCGTACGCAATTCTTCCTACAGCTCTGGTATAAAGTTACATACCATAAGGCGGCTATATGTTTGCGGCAAAAGTAGTTCTTCAATTTAAACGCGAGATGGCGATACCATTTGGTATCCTGTACGCCCGACTAGCCAGGCAACTAGAAGCACTGATCCAGGTAGCGATCTGTCGTGGATCATTAGCTCTTGTGCCGGCAAAGGGATCGCATGGGCTCTGTGATAATAAGATGCGACTTTGTAATGTGACAGGCATCCTAGTAAAAGCACTCTGAATGCAACAAAGTTAGAAAATAAACCATTTACTCATTGACGAGAAAATATTTGTCTAATATAGTTTTTAGAGAAATTTATTGAATGATAATGATATTATAACATAGGTCCTTCTGTTACAGTTGAATGGACTTCCTTCATAGTCCAAACATCTCCGTCCAGCAAGGACTCTGTTCCAATTGCAGCAAACGGGTGTTTATACAACTCAGGCTTCGTACAATTAGTTGTATTAGCTAGTGTATCGTTGTAATACGAATGTGGTTTAGATTATGGTAACTTGTATGCTAGGCAACAAATAAAGAGACTCGAGCAATTGCAATTTGGTAGTATATTTATTTTTAAGAAGCAATTATGAATAGTGCACAATTTTGACAATTAGTGATATTGTATCAATTCTGCATTAATAAATTACCAGATATACCAATAATCAATTGCTTCGTTATTTTCCACTTTCTCCTTTCTGAAAAAAAATTTCAGCACACCTCCTCGGGTCAGATGTTCTCCTGGTACCAGAAGCAAAAATTTTTGACTTAAAATTTTTCTAAGTCCGAAGAACGCTAGTATGAATGAATATACATATAGAGACATGCATGAAGACACGTGCGGATGCCTATATCTATACACATATCCTCTGTCCAGCCAAACGAATTCAAGACTAATACGAAAAAGTGTTGAAAATATTTAACGAAGCGTTTGGCGTAGTCGGTAGAGCGTGCGATTAGAAATGCGAGCGAGCGAGCGAACTCGGGTTCGATCCCGGCCGAAATCTCGAAAAAGATTTTCCGAATAAAATAAAATCCCCACTTAGCATGAGTATGCGGTGAGGTAGTAGGGGTACTCGTCATCACCGGTGACGTCATAGGTAGGACTCGACTAGAAATAAAAGCGGCGCAAGGTGGGGGAACTCTCCAGAGTTCGAAAGTTAAATAAAATAAAAATAAAATAAATTTTCGAAAATTAAATAAATTCGAAAATCAAATAAAAATTAAATAAATTTTGGGCAGAAAGAAAAATAAAATAAAATAAAATTCCAGCTCGGAGAATCGAACCCAGGTTTTCCGGGTACGAAGCTAAATTTTTGCCCCTGAGCCATTTACTGCTCGAAATTCAAGCGAAAATTAAAATGGGTTATATATTCAAAGTATTATTTTGGTTAAAATACCCGAAATTTGACAAAAATTTGATTTTCTGAACGCTTGGCCACCTGGAGCCTTCCTTCCTGGAGCCTTCGTCTTTCTCTTGCTTTTATTTCTAGTCAAGCCCTACTTTCCAACCGCTCGGCCACCTGGAGCTCCTCTTCGGCTTGCTCTTGCTTTTATTTCTAGCAAGCCTACATACCGAGGTTCAATTTTTCCGAAACCGACGACGCTGTCGTACGAACATATCTACAGACATTTTGACAGCCACAGAATTAGAGCTGCCGGTACGTGTCTGTAGATATGGTTACCGACGACGCGGTCGTACGAACATATCTACAGACATTTCGACAGCCACAGAATTGCAGCTGCCTACGTTGTCTGTAGATATGGTCAGTTTCGAAAAAATGGAAATTTTATATTAGAAAAATTTTTCATGATTTCGGCCGGGATCGAACCGGCGATCCACGCTGGCTTGGATTTCTAGTCGCACGCTCTACCGACTACGCCAAACGCTTCATTAGAATACCGAATCATTTTTTCGTATTTGTTTCGAATTCGCTATCTGTCTCAACGATATCAGCGGCTAAGATATCTTAACTGAACATCCGAGTTTCAAATATAACGCTCACAATAAAATTGACTTTTAAATAATAGTAGATATAGTTTAAATAATTTCAAGTCGAAAAATGCTCCTGGTATCAGGAGAACATCAGACTCGAGGTGTGCTGAAATTTTTGTCACGGAGAGAAAAGTGGACGAGAACGATGCAATTGATTATTGGTATATCTGGTAATTTATTAATTCAGATTGCAATTAATCCAGTCGCTTTATTTGCTCCCTAGCATACAAGTTATAATAATCCAAACTACATTTGTATTACAATGATGAACGTACTTAACTAATTTTACAGAGACTGAGTAATATAAACACCTGTTCGGTGCAATTGGAATAGTATCCTTGCTGGACGGAGATGTATGGACTCTGATAGAAGTGCATTCAACTGTAACAGGACATATGTCACGATATCACCATCATTCAATAAATTTCTCCAAAAATTATACAAGAAGCATATTTTCTTGTTAATGAGTACATTGTGCATTTCGCGACAACTTTATCGCGTTCAAAATATTTCCATTTAGATGCCTGTCACAATTCACGGTCGTATGTCGTTAATATAACACCCATCCGAACTCTTTGATGCCATGAGAGCCACTGATAACTGATTCCACGGCAGGTGCCTATACCCTCGGTCAGTTCCCCCCACTTGGCTGGCTAATTTAGCCAACGGGGTGACAAATTGTATTGCCATCTTGCGGCTGAACTGATGACCTACTTTTGCCGCAGAGATAGGTGCGCCTCGTCGTACGCAATCCGCGTGGCATTCTGTGACTCCTAGCTTGGGATTGCATACGGTAAACCGAACCTATGTTTGCGGCAAAGGTAGTTTGTGAGTTTAACCGTGAAATGGCGATGCCATTCAGCAGCCCGTTAGCACCATACGACCTTGGATAATGCACCTGTCGTGGGGTCAGTGGCCTCCGTGGCGTCGAAGGATACACACGGGGGTTGCGTTAACGAAATACGATTGTGACAGGCGTCCTAATAGAATTATTTCGAAATTACTAATCTGTATGCCACGTAGCAGATAAATCATTAAGAAATGGGATGCTGCTCTCACTAATCCCTAGATATATCAATAATAAATTGCTTTGTTATTTACCATTTTCTCCTTCCGGCGATTTTTTATTTTGGTATCAAATGCGCGGAAGATGCATCTTTACAGAATAAGGCAGTTGTTCATTTCTCTGATTTCGATATATCCAAATATACTATAGAGTAGAATAACGCGCATTACAAAATGATCAGTCGTGACTTTCAAGCCGGGTACAAGTATAGGTAAATTTGCGTGAGATTATTCTAATTTTATTTAAACTTTGTCGAACAACAGAATATACATATATACATATATATGTATATATATGTACGTATATATAATATATATTACATTACATTAATGAAATAGGCACATATAAATACTAAAGAGTGCATTTTCAGATATTCGTATACTTAGTACAACGTGTATACTATACGTATATATTAAATAAGAATATTAAATAGTCTTAGACTTATTACGTGAAAGTCATTAAGCTTATGAATGCAGGAATGTACATGTATACATTGGTGACATGGAACGATTAAGGGTTTTTTTTTTTGTGGTGTTACTTGATAAACAGATTGTACTTGCAGGATTGCGTTTATAATCAATTACGGAATACTTTCCAGGCAATCTTTGATATGTTGCCAAGTTTGAAGACCCTGAAATAGAAAAACGTAATTCTTCCCATTCGGAAACAAACAAACAAATAATCAAAAACACATAAAAGTGAGTTAAATCACGATATAAATGAGCGCAAAAAAAAGGAAAAAAATTCAGCAAACAGTGAAGCAACAATAACCAGAAAACATTAGGCTATAATCTGATTAGTATATTCACCTTTCTAGCAAGCTTGAATTGTAGAATACAATATGCAGCAAGAGTTTCCTTCAAGTCTATTACTTTTTGGTGCTGAAATCTCTCGATATCTACCATTGCTTTAATAGAAAAAGATCTGTAAAAAAAAAAACAACAGTTACTATAACAATAGTGAACAGCAAAGACGTATTTCATTATTATATTCATCGCAATTAGCATGAGTCAAGATGAAGGCTCAACTTACTCCAAGTCTTCATCTGCCTGTTTCACAGCTGTTTCACTCTGATTTATTCTCTGCTCTAACTGATGTACTTTCAATTCACGAACTTCTTCTGTATCAACTGATCCAAACAGACGGGACATCAGACCAGTCTTACCTGAAAATAAAATTTACATAAGTAGAAATTAAAATTTGACTATTAAATTGCCAGTACAGGTTCCCTGTACAGATTTTGATTCAATAATTTAAACTCTCGTCGAGTATTTTCGGATCCATTTACAATAAGCAAACATAGAGATTATCAATTTCTGAGCTCTTTCTTATTGTAGAAAATGATTCTGTTACTAAACATTTGAATATCTTCATAAGATTACTGATCATCGAAGATACTGTTAAAATTTTCGTTTGATTATAATCCACCTTGTTGAACTCTGTCTTTATGCTCGCAGGTGGCTGTCAGTGCGTCGTGAGCTTCGTCCTTCACTAGCTGCAAAGCTTCCCTTCGCCTAACTACCCCTTGTAATGCTGAAGCTCCAAATAGCCACTCCTTCAGTTGATCCGCTATGAGTTCTTCCTCCTCTAAAGCTGTGTCGATACTAGCAGCTATCGAGTCCAGGTAATGCCCTGATTTCTGTAAAGATAAGGTTTAATCATTAATTCCGAAATAAGTTAATAAGTTTAATGATTTAATCATCTGTTTAATACAGCATTTTCAGTACTGAAAAAATGGAAATGAATGGATAAACAAGCTACCTGAAGACCGTCTCCCATTTC
The DNA here is from genome assembly GCA_947538915.1 of Tenthredo distinguenda. Classification (NCBI taxonomy): domain Eukaryota; kingdom Metazoa; phylum Arthropoda; class Insecta; order Hymenoptera; family Tenthredinidae; genus Tenthredo; species Tenthredo distinguenda. Next base: position 17,624,052 of record OX384536.1, on the reverse strand, counting down.
TTTTTCGATGGCACTCCATTCGCTAAATACACGGCCGTAATTAGCATGTAATTTATAAAGTCCATATTGCTTTTCAACAAGACGTGCTCGAACTCTGAGTAAATTGCACAAATTGTTCTGAAAGTGAGAGTAAACGAGATTCAGCATCAATTGGGCGCATAACATTGTAATGATCTATGAATGAATTGTGTCTTCTCAAAGAATCTATTACCTGTAACTCAATACCGTAATTTTTAATAGTTTCAAATCGTTTGTCAGGTTTCTTCAGTCTCACAGCTACACTCAGAGCCTTTAGCTTAGATTCTGCTATTTGCAGGTAACCTGTCGTAAAAATTGATGATTCAAAATTGGATTCTTAATTTCTTACTCCCACAATAATCTCATTTGATATCGACCTACCAGTTTCTTTGATAGTTTCTCGCCAGTCATCTTCCTGCTGTAAGAAACCCATGAAATGTTCGTCATGGGATAATACAGGATGTGAGGCAACCCGAAGGAGAAAATTCTGTGCAAAAAATAGATAATCAAGAGTCGAGATCAGCAGAGATTAAAAATAATCACATTCTCTTGCATACCTCAAGTCCCGCTCTGCGACGGTCAACAAAATCTGGATCGAATGTATCGCTAGCTACTTTTTGCCAACCATAGAGAACCTTCTTTTCTGGCAATGGAGGTAAGACTATATACGGGTAAGAGACTTCCAAGTAAGCTCTTAGAAGTTCAAATTCAGTATAGCGTCTCCATAAAGAACTCAGTCTTGTCAAAGCCCCTTTGAAGTCTGGATCAGTTACTCTGAAGATAAATGAAACAGCAATTAACGCGAATTACTTAAAATTATCATCATTTTTATCAATTCCAAGAAAAAAAAATACACTCACTTAGTTTCGACCAGATAAACGGTGTAAAACTCTCTCAGATTCAGGGCACTGTTTGCTCGCTTTTCTGCCTCTACTATTACTATCTCCATATGATCAAGCAGCGAATCCTGGATCAAGAAGAAAGATGGAATTCGATATTCAGATACGTTTATCGTGAATTTTACGATTTAGGAATTAGGTCAGACATAACAGAAACAGTTTAAATAAGATTTTGAGAAGCTTGAATGAAACAGGGCTACTTTATTGACGAAAGATTTATGAGAACGAAGGGTCAAACCGTCAGGCTAACATACAATCAGAAGAGTGTAGTGATTATTGAAAAAAAATCGGGAAAAACAAGTACGCGTGATTGTTCGATGAGCATAACTACAGCGAATGAAATTCGTGATTTTGTAACTGTCAGAATCGTAATTCTATTTCTTCCCTTTTTCGAAAGCAGAGCGGAATGTTTACAGACTCATGTTTGCGGAATAATAATGAGGTGAAAATGACATTGATAAGTGATATGATATTGTTGTGCTCGTTACAACGCCTGTCATGAAGGATGGTGTTTGATATATAAATTGAACGCACGTACCTCTTTTCGTAATTCCTGGGACGAAGTCATGTTAGAATTTTCCAATCTATCGTAATTACCGTTTTGAAATATATCTTCCATTGTACTAGCCGATGTATTTAGGTGTGAATAATTAGTAATGTTGTGTATCCATCGACAGATGCAACTCCCGAAATCACCTGATCACATCACGTCCCACTATACTCTAATTTTAATAGCCAACTGAGCAGACGCGGACGTATGCATATTATTGAAGGCGTAAAAATATCCAGACGGCAACACCATCTGAGATGATTGTGGCGCCATATCACAGATTATTTAACAACTAAAGTATCGATGAGTTTTACTGGCTGCGTAACGTAAGGCGCATATACAGTTAACATTCTAAAGTAACGCTGGGAAAAACGTATTGATTGTTAGAATCGGTGCTATAGGGAAATAATGTTATTGATATTTTTTTTTAATTTTGGCGTAATATGATACATGGTAATATACATTGATAATACCCCGAATAAATTTCAATTCCAAGTAAAATGTTTTGTTAGGTTTTTGTAACTTTACTACATAGTATAAAGAAAAAACTAGAAATAGGAAAAGCTTAAGGTTGAAAATAGTTTTTAATTAACCATATATGAATGATACTGGATAAACGAATTATAGTCTTAATTGATAAATCATTATTAATTAATAAGCTTTATATAATTGATATTTTAATCTATGTATATTAACTTGCTCCGAGAATAAGAAACTGTGAATTACAGAAAAATATTCGTCATAAAGCAAACAGATTTTTTCGACTTGATTTTATCATCGAAGTCAAAATATTTATCTACGTTAAGTTTGTAAAAACAATTTTACTGTTTAATATAAGCTTAAAGCCGACGTTAGGTAACGATAAAATAACGTAGTTTCGGGGGGCGGGGGGCGGAAAAAATGTAGCCTGCATTAATGTCAAATATAAGTACCTAATTAACTGTATAATTAGTTTGCAAGTCAATTTTTACGAAACAATAAACATTCGTAACGCGCGAGGACTGAATCTATATTCTGATAATTTGTCATACAAAAATGTACGATAAATAAATCGTGGTATTTTAATTTTTTTCCGCGCATGATGATTTACCCGAAATTCAAATAGTTTTGTCAATTTATCAGAGCTTATTTCAACAAATTCACACAATAGAAATTCAATAATCTAATACAGATACAAATATTGAGAAATCAAGACATGTTATCTATTTAGTATAACGAAAATAAATCCGTTTCATACGTTGACTTGCATTTATTTTCTCCTCTATCGGTATAATAACGTATAATTTGTTGTATCTCTTCAATCAATAAACTGAATCTATATCTTTGAGACTATCATTCATAAACAAGGCTTTTCGCGTATATCCACAAGACAGAAAGCAATAAACCATTAATTCTGTAAGTCTAATAAATCGGCAATAACTTTGAACCGATAAAGCGACACCCTTGATTTCTCATACTACCAAAATTACCAAGAAACTATCCTTATATTCTCCCTCTTAGCCTTACAGTTAAGCTAATCAAAATTAAATCATGTAAATTAAAACCGATTCGCACTAACTAGTCGGCGGTGGTGGTGGCGGTGGTTGCGCCAACAATGTTGGTAAACTATTCAAATCAATACCCGGGGGTGCAGGTGCCGGTTGTTGAGGTGGCGGAGGCACAGGAGCAGCCGGAGGCCACCCTCCCATTGTCTGTTGTTGCCATCCCGGATATCCAGGTGGTGGTGCAGTCCCAGGAGGCGGTGGTCTCATCGGCCCCTGTTGTCCTTGTTGCCAAGGTGGCATTCCTCCCATTCCTGGAGGCATTTGGCCAGGTGGCATCTGCCCAGGTGGTGGAGGCTGGTTGTTGCCAGTCATCCACGGCATCAACGGCGGAATATTTGGCTGTCCAGTTGAGCCGGGTGGTGGAGGAGGCGGCTGCATCACTCCAGGCGGTGGAGGCATGCTAACCGGAGGTTGCCATTGCATGTTCATGCCATTCATGTTGTTTACATCGTTTTGGGTCCATGGAGGAGGCGCCATACCAGGCGGAGGCATCATCGGACCACCTTGCATCATCTGAGGCGGTGGATGAGCCGGAGCTGCCATCAAGGCACGTGGTGTTTGTTGTCTGAAAAACGTTATAAATCAGAATTAGGATTGTTCTGTGATGTTTTTGAACAACCAATCGCCTTATTTGTGCCACAAATTAATATAATTCAGAGTTTGTTGAGAGAAAAGCTAATTGTGCGAGACAGGGTTTTTACCTATCGAATAGACCTGGATAATTTGTGTTTTGAGGTCTTTGATGAGCCTTGGATCGATCTGGGGGTGGACCTTCTCCGAGTTCGGCCATTAGAGACATGTATTCTTCATCAATCTTTGCTTTGTCTCCTCCCGGTGTCATTCCTCCCATTCCCGCGGCTGCAGGACCACCTTGACCGGGTCGTTTAGACCGACAATCTCTTGCAATGTGGCCTGCTCCCCCGCAACTTGAGCACACGATGTTGTTTGTGACATTGGGTTTGTCTGGGCACTGAAAATATTATTACGAATATTTACAGCAGATGATTTATTGGAAGTTTCAAGTCAATAAAAGCACGAGGAGCAATGATACTCACCAACCAAGACTTGTGGTCACTTGCTCCGCAATTTGTACATCGGGGCCCGTCGTTTTCTCGAAGAGTTCCGTTCAGTAGAGCTAATTCTCGCAATTGATTGCGTCGTAAATCGTTCTGGCCTTCCGGCACTTCTACACCTTGCCTAATTATCTCATGAATCTGTAAATAAAAGAGTTTTGTTTAGTATCGAACGTGTTATAGGAATTTGATTGATTATCTCGTTCGCTTCGCATTTTATAAAGTCTTGCACGTACCCTTTCAACAGCTTTCTTAACAGCATCAAGATTATTTGCAGTAATATATGCATGCAATGGTTCATCTTCCCCTGGCAAAGGCTGGCCGTCTTTTCTGCCAACTTTTCCTTCTTTAACTGATCCTTTTCCACGAATGATTATCTTGGCGCCAGTTTCTTTCTCCATCGCTGTAAGGAATCAAAAGTTTAGAACAGATCTTGGGACCAAGCATCAAAAAGTTTGTTGCATTTTAAAAACAATTACATACATTTCAGAGTGTTGCCACGTGGTCCAATGAGCAAACCGACAAAGTTAATGTCCGGATGCTCCTCTTGTGGAATCATAACTTTATCATGCACACGTATTATCGGTGGCCTGTAATGAATTAACAGAAAGTTTTAGAGCGGAAATTTGTTAACTGACAGTGAAAATAAACGATTGAATTTAGTTAGAGAAGTAGAATGAATTTAGATTCTCTCATTAAATAGTAATGATAAGTATTATTTATGGCATTAAATTGATTGATTACGAGATTCTGTAAATCTCACTTGTAATCTGGCGGCGGTTTGAATTCGGGATTGATCTTTAGTATCTTCTGAATTAGATTGTGCCTTTCCTCCTCCAACTTCCTTCTGGTACGATATTCACGGGTGTTCAAGCGCTTACCATCGCTACTGTAAATTGGCTCGGGAGACGGTGATCTGAAAGAAAACAAATGAAGAAATATCAAGCCTTGCTCAGAGGGAGATGGTACTAGCGTACAAGCAACCAGATTCCCTAATCTCTTTCTCTCTTTCTACCTTAAGTTGGATTTTTCAAAAAATGAAAATTTTATAGAAAATAGACTTCGCTTTAATGCTTAGGCACAATTAAAACTGTAATTACTATATTGTTGAATATTGCGTTTTTAACCCAGTAAATCTAAATCAGAATGAATTCGCTTTTGCCCTGTTTTGAATCTTTGCTTTCATCTTTCTCACAAGCTTGTTGATGTAGTTTTCACCTAAGTGTACAATCAGCTTACTTTCAATTTTTCAAGTTATTTATTCAAATAGGTAATGTTGTTGATTATTTTTATCGAAACTATCGAAGCCTAACAGTGAAATTTCATTGTCTTGTTGTTAGTATATATCATAAAACAACACATGAAATAAGAAGAGGATGAGAAAAGTAAAAAAAATATGACTAAATGATTGAGAAATTCTACAATAACTATTTCTATGGGTTGGACATCATTCACATATCAGTATATAACGTAGCAGCGTACTTTTGGATTTACATGATTAGATAAGTTTGCCCCAAAAATGAAAGGACAATAAAATTATTGAAACGAACCACGTAAAACCATTATTTCAATAATATTTGTTATGTATAAGATTTTTGAAAGAATAATTTAATTGAGTGTAAATAATGGCGTGGCTATTAATATTAATAATCACTATCGTAGGCAACCGCTGGGAAGACTGCAGATATGGATATGATGTCAGCTGCTAAGATAAATCCTGTGATTATTAGGAAATAATAAGTTTTGTTTAATTAGTCATATATTATGTACGCTTTATGTATACTTGTAAGTATAAACACTAAAACGATAGTACAATAATATACAAGAATGCGTCCGGCTAAAATTGAATTAGTTAATAACCTATTGGAATAAATCAAGATATTAAGAAATTACTGAAAATATCAATTCAAGTTGTTTCCTGAAAGTAACGTTAGATCGATGCCATGGTGGTAAAGTAAATTGATTATATTAACATTTACGCTTCTTTCAATCATTCTTTTCCTGTAATCTCCCCGTTAACATTAGTTATTAGTAGTAAAGATGTGTGCTGCGGTATGCTATCTGTACAATGTACCTGGTTCTTAGCATTAAATTTGTAATCATCATTAGTGGTTTATTTATTAATATACGCCGTGCAAATCACGGCAGTCATAGTAATAAGGTAAACACTATATAGAAAAGGTGCGAAGAGTGCCCCTTCAGCATTAAATACTGTTACTGAATTCTCCAGGACATATAAAATTGGAATTAATGTTTCATTTCATACAAATCACCGTTTTATCAGAATTTATAGCTACTTGCCTGGTAAAATTGTACCAGTATTTAATTGAAATGAAATAGTAAGATAAATTGATTAGAGCAAACCAATATTATCATAATTCATCTTCAGCGAAGAGTCAGGGGGCTCAAGTTCCAAGGCCCAGGTTTCAGTTGGCTTGGTTCAGAAAAGTCCACTAATTTATCAGTAGTGCCATTTACAAAATCTTAAGAACTCTGAGTTATCGGCTGCTCAGTGGTAAGAGTCGATACAGACTGTAGGTAGGTATGTAATGGTCATTTGTTTGGTACGTAAGATTTTCGTTCAAACCTTTCTTCAGGGTTTAGCGGTATCCCAAGGTCACCAGTGCGTAGCTTCCTGCTGATTTCCTCAATCTGCAGCTGAACTGTAAACCAACGGGTTAGAGGGGGCGGAAACCCCAACAGTTAGACAATGCCAATTTGCCACAATGGTATACATTAATTAATCTTTTCAGAAGATTTATTAATAATGTATACCTACATGTTTCAAAATTGTAGGATATCCGCCTGAGAATCAAAACCTTGAAAGAACTTTGGTAAAAAAAAAAAAGGAAAAAATGTATAAAACAAATTAATGTAATAATTTCTTCCTCAAGTTTTTTTATGTTTTTTTTTTTCTTTTTCTTTTTACAGTTTATGTAAAAGTCTTCATCATGTCAATGTAGTAAAGTATGCAAAGTATCATTATAGGTATATCAGTGTTCGAAGAAATGAGGAAATGATAAAATTTATAATATAATCAAAGTTTTGATCGTCTCAAACGTTGAGTAATTTCATTTTTTTTTCTCTTTCTTTTCTTTTCATTTGATTGAAAAGAATTTTGTAAATTATAACAATTACCTTACCTTACCTTATCGACTTATCAACTATGAGTAATTTTAAGAAAGGTTTTTTTCAATATAAATTCATACTTACTTACATTGTAACAGTGATCTACTTTAAAACAAATAATAATACGTCTAAAAAAAATAGTATTTTTCTTTTTCTTTAGCGCGTAAATGAGACCTAAATTTATTTGTTAATTAACGCTAAATAGAATCCCCAGTTGTGAAGAAAAATAAATAAAATATATATTATATTCGAATAAAATACAACTTACAGAGGTAAGCCTGTTCCTGTTCCGGAGTAAGATTCGTCGGTAGAACCGTAGGCATCCCTGGAATGAAAGTCTTGTCGTGTTCGCTACCTCCCCATCGAGTCTTCCTTCGTTTCCTTCGCTCCTCTCGCGATTCCTTCTCCGATTTGACATCATCTTAACATTTTATAACAATATTATTATCATTATTCATAATTAATTGATCAGATATTATCAGAAATTTAGATTTCGTTTTGTTTATTCAGTCCGTAAACTTAACCTGTATGAAAATATTTTGCGAACATTACGCACTTGAGAAGTAACGTAGAAAAAAAAATAGACCATTTAGTTGTGTGGAATGAAAGATCAACTTACTATCAGCTTCACGTTTTCTGTTTTGGCTTGAATTGCTGGGGCTTATCGGTGTTCCGTTGGCGATAGCTGCTGATACCGCAGCTGCTGCGGCGGCTGCTGCGGCGGCCGCATTAGCCGCTGCTGCATTTTGGGCGTTTTGTAAATAACTCGGATTTAAAAGCGACGTAAAGTTTCTAGACTGATTCATTGCTAGAAAGATTTCACGGACACGCTATCAATTTACTTTTATCTCGCTCTCGTTCACTGTGAAGAAAAACTCGATACACTTCAAAGATGGCGATTCTTGTGTATGCATGCGACCTTGCCGGATTTACGGGGAAAACTGGAACTACTTTACGGATGTGTCGCTCGTGGCTACGTTTACACTTTGCGTCCCCACGCGGTCCGCTTCAAACTCAACAATTTGTACGACACGAACTATTTCATTCCCTGAGACTCCAATGTTTAATGATTACATGATTTCAGGATCCCAATGCATTATTTAATCATATTGAAGCACTTCTCACTGATTATTCAATCAACAGCACTGAAGATTCATATGAATATCTGTCTGGAAGTGCGTATTGAAATAATTGAAATTGCTAATAGGAACAACACCGGTTGATTTGCAAATAGGCAGCACGCGACACATCAATGTCTGACAAGTTGCTGTAGTTTAATGCACGAATCACTAATTCACTGTCTTGATAGATAGACAGTAAAATTATAAAGAATATGATATATTCATATACATATGACAAGATATTATTTTCATTGATATAATAAAAATATATTAAATATATGGTACAGTATAGTTTCATAACTTTAATCTTTTTTCAGGCTTGCTAGGATTGTTCCTCTTCTAGTTCGCCCATAAATCTTCCAAAGATGTGATTTGCTCTGCTCTGATAGTTTTCCAGGAGAAGCACACGACTTATCCAAATTTTTCAAGGTCTTGTATGATTATATTGTCATATATTGACATCTATTATAGACAAGAATGAATAAAAAAAATAATTGGACAGGTGTGTCTGAGCGGATCGTGTATCTTGAATGAATTATAAAGTCGATATCGGAAGAGGAAAACAAGGAGATTAAAAAGCATTATAATTTTTTTCATACGTGCTGATAATTGTTATTAGCAGACACCAAATTCATTTTTTTTTTTTTTTTGTACTATCGTGACATTGAGTTTGTGATGTACGATTAAATTTTTACCATTGCAGACATTCATTTGATGTATTTTACTATATGAAGTGAGAATCATAAATTTTGTTCGCACAATATAAAAGCAGGCAAAACTTGATATTTATATAATTATTCACTGTTTAATTTGATGATATCTATATATTATGTTACTTGTTTAGTATGTATAATACATAATGTAATTCAATGCGTTTTGGTATATTATAATTAGTAATATAAGACGACGTGAAACTTAAATTTATTAAAAACATATATGTATATAATTTTTTCATGTGCCGATACAGTCGAATGGTATAGTTAATTCTGAGTAGATGATATGGCTGGACTGGATGTCAATATTCTCAATATTAAAGAACTGACACAATCCATTCTCTGCCATCTACATCTTTCACCTAATACTATAAGTTACAATTTTGGTATACTGCACTCTACTATTAATCAAACGAAAAGTGTGTTAAATAATAATATAATGTAACTGAAATTGGGAAAAGGCTACATGTATCTGCATATAATGCTCTCCTCAGATGATAAAGTTTGGTCTCAGGACGAGACTAAACATAGCATTTCCTTACTGTATGCGCATTCTGTTTGGCAAGAGCTTTCCACTGTATCGATCATGAATGAGACGTATTATTATAATACATACAGTTTAAAAACAATTTTTAAATAATTTATTAAATTATCCTGTTCATTATTCTACACCATATTCATAAGTAAGAGAGATTAAGATGTTTGAGATGAAGAGTCCTCGTATAAAATCCGGAAAAGGGAATTATTATTTCGACACTGTATTTGTCGACGTAGCAAGATATTCCAAATTTCACAAATTTTATAAGTAATATATTACTGGTTAGTTATACTATTTCATTTGTTCGAAAAATAATACTGAACGTTTAAACCAAGTCCTAAAATTAATGTAAACAATCAATCATAATGAGTCATCAATTCGTTAAGAATTAATGACACAAAACATCTAATGAGGATAAAATATAAAAATATTTATAACAATTTTTCCCAAATATGAGATTTAGCTTTTAATTTCATATCTATTGCGCCAGTTCTGTCGTGAAATATTCGATTCATACGGAAATCAATGAGGTCTAAATATTGAACGGTGTGATAATTTGTATAGCGTAACAAAATCTATAGTCTCGTTATTTTTGTTTTACTATGAATGGAGTGAGTGAGCTCAGATAAAATGGGTCGACAACTAACGTTACACTATATATAGTGATTGTGATTTTTGAAATAAAACAAAACGTAAAAATTTAATAAACTATTTTGGTCGTAACTAACTTTATACTATACCTATATGTATTTATATTTAGGTATACGATTATATTATAGGCATGTTGTTTTATGGGGTAAAAACGAAAACATCTAACAATTGCATGACCAATATTAGTAAAAATTAATACTTATATCTTTGCGATATGTAATAACATAAAATTTCAATAAACTACGGTCATCTACTTCTGTTCATTCAAACAGATTGACTAATTTCAGCCTGCGATGCCTACCGAGCATCGAGAGAGAACAACTCTAAATGTATCCTCAACTATCCTAGAACGCCTCATAGCAGTTCCCAAACGAAGAATACACGTACCGCTATACAATATAATAAATATTGTGCAATGCTCTCTCGATCAACGCATTTCGGCAAAGCTGCCAAATTTTCATTACGATTAAACAAATATTATATTCCCTCAATATTTGCTGTTTATTTAAGCCGTGTTGGCGTCGGAGATCTTCTATCGTACGAAGATGGAGGAGGTAATGCCAAGGACGGTGGTAAGCTGGCTGTGCTAGAAAGAGTAGAGTCCAATTTTCTGGCTTCATGTTCCAAAAGTACAGCATCCAAAGACGGATCCTGTGATACCGTTCTCAAGGAATCTCCCAAGGCTTGACGTAGCTGTTGCATTTCTCTGCCAGCTCGAGAACTACGTAATACGTACAGCTGACGACGCTTGATTTCCTGATTGAGTTGTTCTCGTAGCAATTGTATCTAAGGAATCAAAAATTCACATACAATCAGAATTTTAGTTAGTTGATATCATTTTGTGAATTAAATGAATTGAAATTCACCTGATTTTCCAAACGCAAAACTTGCTGTCGATGACTCTGTTCTCTAGCCTCTAGTAATTTTTCTGCTTGTAGCTGTGCTGCTCTTATTCTTTCGATTTCTCCACTTCTATCCCTGCTAAGATCTAACGTTGAATGAGAATGAGAGTGAGAATGTGATGTTCTTAATCGAATCAGTTCGGCTTCTTTTTCAGCTAATTGTGTTTCTAATCTACGAAGTCTTAGTCGTAGTTCTCTATTTTCTTGCTCGAGATTATCCACGTTTATATTGGAGCCCATCAACTCCATCTGGGCTTTTTCAGGGCGTTCGTAACTCTTGCTACGAATGTTGCCAGCCCTAGACGACGATAACTGACGTTCCATATTGCGCTTATCAGATTCGAGCGCTTTGACCTATAGAAAATTTGATTTTTAATGCAATTCAATATTTTTCATTGATCTTCATTTTCTTAATTAATCTCGATATTTCTAGATACTGATCGGACTACATAGTTCACCTTGTCATTCAAAGCATCGACTTTTCCTCTCATTTCACTTCTTTCGCGTTGCGCGGTATGCAGTTGTCGCACCAATTCTTCGTCTTTGTTAGAGCTGCCACTTTCGGGAGGCCAGCTTGCTAATCTAAGCTGAGATTCTAGACCAGATCGTTGAACTTCATTATTAGCTAATTCGTTCTGAAGTCTGGCTGTCTGATCCGCTAGTGTTTGATTAGTGCGTCTCAATTCGGCCATTGCCTGCTGCGTCGAGTCCAATCTCTCAGAAAGTACACGACGTTCATTCTCGCTGTTCGACAATTGTTTCTGCAGCTAAATAAAGCACAACAAAATATATTCGAAATCAAAAGGTTCTTGTATTATATAGAACAATTAATCTATTCAAAAATTCAACCTGTTTCAGTTTTTCGCTATTGCTTTGCGACGATGCGTTTGCTTCCATAAGACTGCGTTGCAATGCGTTGATCTCGTTTCTAAATTCGCTTTCTCCAGATGAGGCTCTTTCTAAAGCTAAATTTAACTGTTCAATCGTCGTTTTCAACGAGGCACATCTCTCCTCCAGGCTCGCCGTTGTACGACTCTGTGTTTCAGCTCTATCTTGTAATTTCTGAAATAATGTATGACATGATATCGCGAAGACGCCTAAATGATGGATGCAAATCATCTCAGTTAACGCCTGTTATACCGCAACCCAATTCCAAACTGATTAGACAGTAGTACAGAGGACAGAAAGTAGATCGCCGTGAATTCTTTAGGTCCATAGTGGGGGCGTTCGGGATTCTCGCGAATGAAGCGAGTTGGCTGTGGCTTATCACCCGGCCAGTCAAAGCTATCGGTACAATTGCCTCAGAGACTCCGCCGAGACTCGGTAAAGAATTTTTGGAGGCTTTGCAGCCCCGCAGGTTGGCAGGAACTGTTGCCGACCGATCGCAAGACATTCTTGCGATCGGACTGCGATGTTCCAGCTTTCCGCGAGGACGAAGCCTCCGCGAAGACCGCATTGAAACTCCGCGGAGTCTCTGAGGTTTGCAGCAACAACTCAAAAAAAATCCCCTACAGCTTATAAACCCGGATTGCAAAAAAATTCAGGCTCGTCTCTGTCTAACGTGATCTGACCGACTTCGGAAGACGTTTCAGGTCCAAGATGTATTCGTTCATACCTGGATGTTTCCTTCTTTTTCTTGTAGTATCATTTGTAGACGCTGTAAATCTCCCTCTAAAGACATGCGCTGTAATTCAAGCTTGGTGGAGCGAGATTCATTTCTGCCCAATTCGTCTTGTAGTGCACGCTTGTCATTTTCTAATTTAGCCAATGCTTGTCGCATTTTTTCAAGTTTGTCCTATCGGAAAGAGTCGGTGATAATTACTGTGATAGTACGAGAAATACTTCAGATTTTTTTAGTTTCGGTACTGCCTCACCTCATATTGACTCTTCCCTTCAGACTCACTACTGATTGTCAATTCAAGTGTCGTCATTTTTTCGCGCATTTGTTCAGACTCTTGAGTCTTTTGCTTCAAGGCTTCGGACTAGGATATAATAAAATAGTTGGATGAATTACGGATAATTAAAATGAAATTAATCCACATTGTTCTTCATATGCATATTACCTGCGCTTGGAAGGCAGCTTGTTTTTGAGACAGTTTTGCTTCAAGTGTACTTTTTTCATCTTGGAGTGTTCGTAGGTTGCTAATTAAGTTGTTAACTTTCGAATCACCCTTGTTTTGGTTCTCTTGTGCTTCTGTCAACTGCTTCTTAATGCTACTGATTTCAATTCTGTAATCATCCTGAAATAAAATAGCAAATATACATTACGTTGTGCGATAACGATAGACTCACGAAAATATGGGTACATTGGATGTTATATCTCCATATATCTTTTATATTTCAGTCACAAACTCAATAGTAACGTATAGCAAAAGATAAAACGGTAACATACTCGCTCTCGTTCAATTTGAGCCACTTGTTGCATCAGAGATCGAACCCCTTTCCTCACAGCCTCAGGATCAACATCGAGCATGACGTCTCGACCGCCATCTCCGTGATCGGGGTGACCAGCTGTAACGTTTGGAGTGATTAGAAAAAGAGAAAAAGAGTCAGGAAAAATTTTTACAATTGACAATGAATTTTATTCTGTATCATACCACGTGCGGGGCTCCATCTACGCGAAGGGCTCATTAATTTGAAAGGCATATTGACGCTGCCATCGAGTTGAATACCAGCAATACGACGAAGAGTTGATCCAACGCTGCTCAATTTTTGCTCAACTTCTTTCTTAGCTGTTTCCAGTTGAGATAATTGAGCATCCAGAGCACGGACTCTTCCTTCGGAACCCCCAAGGCGAGCCTGTGGAAAAAATTATCGAGTTCTTCGATATTTACAGACAAAATACCAACCCAAAGAACTGTCGCTTACCTTGAGTTCCTGAAGTTGTTGGGAAGCATCAGCTAAGCAAACTTCCAAGTTGTGCTTTTGGTCTTCTAGTTTTCTTTCCCTGCAACGACTGTCTTCCAGTCTCACCAGTAGTTCTTGTTCTCTAGTTCTCCATCTTTCATCTTCTTCATCACCACGAGCACGCAGTCTTCCAAGTTCTTGGCGTGTTACTTCTAAACTGTTGTCCAAGTCGATGACCTGTGGTCGAATACCATGGTTAACATCGATTTCTTACAGACTAGACAGAATACGTTTTACCTGTTTCTTCAGTTGATGAAGTTGTAGTTGAAGACGTTCTCTCTCTTCAGTTTCGTTAGCCAATCTGGCTTGCAACTCTCTTTCTTCATTTTGTCCTTGTGCATTTGCAGCTTGAGATTTTTGAAGTTCATCCTGAGTTGCTCGAAGTTGTTGTTGTAGCTGCATAGCATCTCGCTCCATGTCTCGAAGTTGAGACTGAAGTCTTGATCTTTCGTTATCGATTGTTGTCTTGAGGTCTTCCAATCCTATAAAATGGAGAATATCACATGAATCATAATTCTTGATTTCATAATTGTGGATCTTTAGCAAAGAACTGTTTCTGTATGTAATTGTGGCGTTCAGAATTACCTGCAATCTTTTGATAAGCTTCCTCAAGAGCTCTCCCTTGCTCTCGTTTTTCACCTTCTATGCGTTTCACGTATTCTCGTAATTCTTTATTGCTGCTGTTATACTTTTCTTTTTCGTAGTTTGTGTCTGTCAATTGACGACGAATGTCCACGAGTTCTTTTCGCAACATTTCAATTGAATTTTCAGCTAAAAAAAATGTCAATACTTATTCGCCTTTGAATTTATCTAAAGTTCTCAATCAACTGAACTACTAATCATTCATTGTCGGTGTAGCTCATTTACTTTCAAGAAATAACGCCGTTCAAAAAAATTGCGCCTACCTTCTTTCAGCTTTCTGCTAGTTTCCTGTAATTGATTCTGTAAACCGTCGACCTTATCTTCAGCCATGTGTAACTGGACTTGAAGTTCTTCGGTTTCTCTTTGAGCGTTGTCTTTCTCCTTCCATACTTCCTCGAGTTTTAAATCAAGCCTCATTTTTTCTTCTTCTGCCTTTAGTTTGGTTTCATCATATCGAGCTCGTAGGCGAGTCATCTCGTCGCGAAGCTGATTAATATTGTTACGATCTTGATCTGCACGGGTTCCTGCCTCTCTACGCAAACGATCTAAATTTCCTCTTTCTTCTTCTAACTCTCGGTACACGCCTTCGAGTTTTTCCATCAGGGCTTGCTGATCGTGATGAGCTAAATTGGGACAAAATAGATATCAAATCAGGGAAGATCTATGCATATTAGTATTCATCGCATATACATGAAGGAAGATACGCTCTGGTAGAATAAAGTACCATTAAATAGCACACTTCACTGCATAACTTTCTTGTTTTTCAAAAAACCAACGGATCCACTCATTTCCAATTTTTGATGAATTTCGCAGGCTTTTGTGTGACAAAATTTGTCGTCAATCAATTTGTGCTCTAAGAAATGGTTGCATTTAGTGAACGACGGAGCCAATGGCCGTAGAAATTTTCCCTGATAGCTGCCTGTGAGCGTTCTCTATAATTTACTTAATTATGTATTTGAGTTTGAAGAGGCGATGGACGACATTAGCGAGAATCTTTCAACGGAGAATAAATCTCCTATGGTTCATATCGACCGATCAAGAAAACATCGAAAAAAGCTAGAACTAGAGAATAATAAGCAGTCTGGAAAGCAGAGAAGGCGATTTACGAAACCCCGCAGTTCTAAAAATTTTTCTGAAAGAACGTACTTAGACTCGGTTGGTTTTCCTTACGATACCATAATTGATAACGCGTATTGCAATCCACGCAGTGCATGTTACCCTGCAACTGCTGGATACCTTTCTTGCGAGGGAAACAATTATTTCACGTACGCTATTCCGCGGTATAACATACCGCATCATAGAAATTCTGAGGGAGTATTCAAGGCGAATGAGTTTTACGAAATTGAAAATGATCAGGGTTCAAAAAGATCGAACGATACTAACGCGATGAGAGTCGTACAGGACGATATGAAGGACCTGAAAGAAAAATTGTCCGCTGTTGTCGAAACTCTTACAAAAGTTGTGGAGGCTCTTGCAAAAACTACTGGAAAACAGGATAAGAGAGATGAGAAATCCGACCGGGGTCTGGCAAAGGCAAATATCCTTAATTTGGAAATAACAGAAAAATCTGTGCAGTTCGGTGCAAATAATATGAAATCGCGAAGTCATGGAAGGAGCGGCTTCTGCTGTCTTGGTACAAGGTCAGTGAAAAGCATGGAAAGTGACTCCGATTATTACAGACCAGAACAGAGTCGTAATTCTAAATCAAAACTACAGAAAAAGAATGATCAGAAATGCCTTCAATCTTCTGTTTCTGATCATGGAGAAACTTCAAGTTCAGAAAGCTGTAAATCACGAACTCGTCATCGCGTTACCGTGTGTTATCTTTTCCAACAACTGTTGTACCGTGCCAAACTTTTGTTCTTCTAATCTTTCCAATAAACCTGACAACCCTCTTGGCTCTGTTTTAATTATTTCATTCGAGACTCACCTATGAGCAGGGATTGTTGCTTATCATTTTCCGCTCTTAGAAGAACTTCTTCGTGTTGTTGACACAAATTTTCAATATGTTGTTGAAGATCTTCAATCCTCTGCTGAAGTTGTGCTATTTCATCGTCCTTTTCACCGCCAAGTTGGGATACCGTTTGCTGGAGTCGTTTTTCCAAAGAGATTCTTATTTGTTCCTAAAAAAAAAAGGATTCAACGTCAATGAAAATCTAGTTTCTAATGCTGTTCAAAGTTCAATTGTTAAAGCAAAGCAAAGCAACCTTTTCTTCGTTTAGCTTCTTGACATTATCGTCATTCTGTTTCTTCATATTGACAATAATTTGTTGGAACTCTGCCTCTTGGTTACCGCTCTGCTGAGTCAAAGACTGCTTGATATCGTGAGCTCGTTTTTCACTGTTTTCCAAATCCTTGGTTAATCTGATCACTTGGCCTTTCAGACTTTCTTGTTTCACTAGCAGCTCTTGCTGCTCCTTTTCCAATTGCGTTTTCTTCACATGCGTCGCCTCAAGATTTGTCTGGGTATCGAACAAGACACCTTCCAATGCCTCTTTCTCACTTCGCAAGGACGCTAGTTGTTCCTGAACGCGCTGAAGTTCTTTATCAGTAGTTTCTAGCAAGACCTATACGAAAAACAAGTTATATCACAAGTCACGTGAATAAATTAATAAACGTGATTGATTTTCACAATATGCTCACCTGTTTCTCCTCGTTGTCTTTGACGAGGTCCTCCAAGTTCCTATTGATTCTAGAGTTCATTTCGTTCGCCTGTTCAAGTCTCTGTCTAAGTCTCATCAGCTCTTCGTTCAGAGCTTCTTTCTTTCTTGCGAGAACTGAGAGCTGGTTGCTTAAATCGCCACGTTCTCTTGACACTTGTCCAAGTTCCATCTCGACCTTTTCTTTCTCGATTTCGAGGAACTTTACCTTTTCGTTAAGTGTTACTTTATCGGATTCTAAATCAAGGCGGGCTTGTTCCGCTTGCAATAGTTCTTTTCTCAGAGATCCGAGATCACCCTGCTGGTCTGTACATTGACTTCCAAGTTTACTTTTTTCGTCTTGCATCTGTAACAAACATTTTTCAATACAAATGCCATTTTATCATGACAGGTTCCACCTCAGATCAAATTATTACCTTCTTTAACTCATCTTGTAAGCGTCTTTTGTCCTGCTCACAATTTGAGCACATAGCTTCAAGTTTTGCCAGCGCTTCTTGAACGTCTGATTTTTCTAACAAGATACGTTCCAATTCCAGCTCAAGATCGCCTAAGAGATATTCATTCTTGAGTCTTAGTGATATGCGGTGAATTTTTTGGAATTGTCATTCAAAAATTACCTTTGCTTTTTTCAATTTGTGATATAAGACCGTCAGACTCCATTTTTTGCTGCTCTAACATGTCCCTAGAAAGGTAAGTCTTGTTCAATTCTTCCCTTAAGGTTAGTAGCTCTTCCCTCAATCTGCTACACCGATCTTCTTCCGATCGAAGACTTATTTCTCTGTGAAATAAATGCCACGTTACTACACGTTTGATCTCCTGGGACTTCAAGCCCTGCAAGTTGCACCACGAAGTCGTACCTCAATTCCGAATCCTTGTTAACTCGATCAAGCTCGGTTTGCAGGTAGAGTTTCTCATCCTCGAGATTGTCCACAATCTTTTGCAGCCTGTTATTAGTTTTCTGGAGTTTCTCATAGTCCGCATTCAGGGCTTCGACCTTTAGAGGAAAAATGACATAAGATATAAGAAATATGAAGTCCAAAAGACGAGGTTTAGAAAAAAACGGATGGAGAATCGGCACGTCAATTGGTATTACTGACCATAGCATTGATTTCCACTCTATTCTTATCCAGAGCATTTTTCTCCGATCGAACAGTGTCGAGATTCTTTTGAATCAGATCCTTTTCTTGAGTGAGTTGGGTACAATGAGATCGTGCAGCATCCAACTGTGAAGTTAATTCAGCAACTTTTTCCTCTAAACCTTGCGTGCATTCTTCAGCGCAGTCACACTGCTTCCGTGCCATAGATAATTGCTCTTTATTCGTTTGCAGTTTGACCTGAAATGCAAAATTGAAAAACCATTAAATAAAAATCAAGCTCGGTCGATTTTCCCAAATTATTTAAAAACAAAATTTTGCATAGTTATTGTATTTACCATACCTGAAGCTCGTGTATCATAAGCTGATATTTGTGCAGAGCTGCTTGAACCGCGCTGATCGTACTTTCAGCAAATGCTGGTGTAGTGTTACTTCGTGCACCTCTCTTAGGAGATCGTTGTGGAACAGCTCCAGTCGGTGATAAATGTACGTGTGGTGGAGCTTGTGTGCTTTCAACATCTCTCGACTCTGCATCCTGAATAACAGCGTGTGCGATATCGCGTAAAGCGGACTGCAAGAGTTCTACATCTTCTTGCATTCGAACGGCCTGGCCCATCCCTGCTTCTGCTTCCCCGCATCTTTCTTCCTGGAATTAAATACATCATTGAAAACCAAAATGTGCATCAAAGTTTGCAAAATTCTCTACAGTATTCACGCCAGCTGAAATTCTATACCGCAAAGTACTCACCAGGGTATGGACCTCTCGGATTAATTGATTTATACGGTCTTCCTTAACGCGAATTTCGTTCTGGGCTGCGTCGAACTGCTGTTTCAAAGCTACTATTTCTGATTTCATGTCACACGCAGCTTGAGCTTGTTGGAACTGCTGAGAAACCTGGAGAGACCAATGAGTGAATTAACGTTTAAGATTATATTTGTGTCTTCGATCGTTTCCCATAATGTCCTATGTTTCATCATCAACGGTACAAATTGCAATACGATAACTTACAGATGACTGAGAACTAGTGGCCTGCATTTTCATAGCAAAATTTGTGCTGCTACAAGCGGATGCCATATCTCTAGAGGTAAGAGAGATTTCGTTCTGGAGTTTAGACAGATCTCTTTTCGTAGCAGATTTCATTTCCGAGAATAATCTCTTTACAGAGACGACATCACGCCAAAGGTTCAACAGTCGATTATGTTCGGAAGTGTAATACTCGTTGAAAGCTTGTTCCTCCTCCTTCCACTCGTCCTCTTTGATGGTCATTTCCTCCCTCAGTGCATCCCAGTCGTTACTAAGCTTCTGGAGATCATTTGTAAGCGCTTCGTTAGTCTGATGAGCCTCCTCCAATTGATCTTTCAACGAAGCATTCACTTGCAGGATCTTCTCACATCTGTAAATTTTCAGATGAATATCAAAACCAGTCAAATTTCAGTACCAAATATTTTATTCAACAATTTTCCTTCATTTAATTATGAGTTACTTGTTCCCTACCTTCGACGTTCATCCGCTAGTTTTTTCAGTGCTGTATCCAAGTCGTGAATTTGTTCTTCGCGCAATTCTCGTAGCGTCTGATGCGCAGCATCCAGAGCTGATCCGCTGGGCACGGAAGAAGACGGTCCTCTGCCGATGTCTGTTGGCACTGACTCCATCATTTGATTTTCCAGATCCGAGCATCTTTGTTTATACTGCAGCACCTGATAAGGCCCAAGTAGATAGAATCATAGAATATATAGATTAGGAAATGATTGCTTGATTATACAACTTGAAAATAATTCGAGATTTGAATTTGGTGGAGATTTACTTTAGCTTGCAAGCGGGATACGAGAGCAGCCTGATGCTGCTGCGCCTGTCTGTAGGTATCCAGCCGTCTCTTGTAGCCGGCTGCTTCTTCCTCAAGACGATGTCGCAGTTCGAAATTTTGGCGAACCAAAGCATCAGGTGCCAAATCATCGTCACTGCCTCCATCCCCACCGCCACTACCCAAAACTCCACTGCGTCCAGATTCCATTCTGCTACTTCCAGTGCCTCCTGGCTAAAATAACAGCGATAAAGAATGATCGAAGATGAATCAAAGGGACTTATAAAAATTTCTTCGGTATTCTTACCTCTCTAGTTTTTACACTTGATCCTCTGAAAAATGGCGGTCGTCGCCTCTCCATCTGCCCTCGGGGCGTCAGGTGAGAGGCGCTTTTGGGTGGCACCTGAAACAAACGATGATATTCTTTGAAACTATCGAAGTTCACGAGTGAATCGATTTATAGAAAACTAAAATAAAAACGAATTTATTTTCAGGAATTTTCATTCAAGATTACGTTGCATCGTAGTTCTTCGCGGCTTCTGCGCGTCTCCTAGAAGTGCATCTAACATTTGCAAGCTTTTAATAAGTGAGATCATGCTTCGAAGATTATTTCTGGATACTGGTAAAAATGTTTTATCAGCATGATAGGTCAGCGAAGAGATATGTCAATGGAATGAATCAGCTTATCTCATAACGAATGGTTACTTCGAGTACAAAAACGTGGAAGAATAAATGAAATTGAACGGTATGACTGTCATTTTTCGTGTCATTATGTTCAGAAGATCCTGTTGATATTAAAGGACGAAAGTAATTTGATATTACGGAACATTTTGCCTGTCAAGTTTCACTTCTGGAAATAAAATCGATCTTTACTTCCGTCTTTTGGAAGTTCTTCATTGATGGTTTGACGCTTCGGAAGTTCGGGATGTTATTGACAAAACAATGTTACGAGCCGCATGTAGAAGACACGCGATAACGACAAGGAGGAAATCGTAGTACGGGTTGTAGACGGTGACTGGCGGTGTCTTGCGTGAGAAAAAAATGCGTGCGCCATATTTGGCCATTTTCATGGTGAAACGAGGGCTGTTTGACGGTTGAGGAAACTTTCGAAAGACTGCATCTACATTAGACTGCGACCGCTCGATTCAAGATTCATTACACGCGATCAGAAAGCAATGAAGGATCATAAATTTTCCAGGGTGTATAATTATACCTTAAAAATTCATTCAATCAATCGCTGCAATCCAAACAGTTGCTTTATACGATAGAATATATTTTTAGGAACCCGCATCTAAGCCTATTAGAAGCTAATCAAAAGCTAATTAAGACGAAACGAATGAAATGAAAACAAAAAAATACTAATGAACTTTAGACCCCATATATGATTATGTATAAAATCACTGTTTATTAATATGTTTCTTCTGGTAGTATTGCAAGAAACGCATACGGTACTCACATCACGTATCGAGCACGCGTACGTGACGATAAACATGAAATTTTCTCATGTGTTTATGTATGAATTCATCTACAATCACAAAGACTCCAGATTTGTAAGCATAGGTGATTTCGTCGAGTCGAGTGTTCAGACAACAAAGTCCAAGGGTTTGAACGGTCCATCAACTAATCACTATTTAATTGCAACTCAATTAAAAGTCTCCCTATTCGTATCTTCATAAAAATACAAACAGCACTCAGCTGCGGATTCAACTCGTCTACAACTTTTCCACATTGCGGACAAATTGATCGTTTCATTCTCTCGATCATTCCACATTTAAAAGATCAATCATATACCACAATACTAATTAAGGATTGTAATAACATATCCCACATTCCTCACGTTCATATTTCATCGGTCATCCCTCACGATGTTTTTTTTTTTTTTTGTATTTTTAGCTCATTCCTGAAATGGCTTATCATTTTTTTATACAAATATATTTTGGTATACGATGTTTACTCACGATTTAGAATACCTTTTGCAGAATCCATGGGGACGAGTCATCGGCTAGATCTTTCTCCGCGAACCTCTTCGAGTTTTGGCAACTAAACCGATGTGCTGGACACTACGGGTGCGTATAAATTCGTGCTTTTTTGTCCACCGAGCTCACCGACCTCGTGGTGGTGGCCCTCGTAATCGGGACAGTACAGTCCGTCGGACCTCAGGTGTTGAGCTAACCAGCTAGTGCACGCCCGAAGGGGGGGTTGCTTGGTCTACCACCTGGCACTGAATGGCACCAATCGATATACACCCCCGAATACTATTCCAGGTTTCTACGGCTTCTCATATACCTTAAGGTGAAATGATATACCCAGGTATTTTAAATCAGAGATTAGTATTTCGGAAGGAATCGGGAATCTAATTCCATACAGGGCGTTCCGGGACAACGAACTTTCATGGGGAAGAATAGACGTTACAAATTTTAGTGCCTTCCCGGAAAAAATTTCCTGACGATGATGTCAACCGATTTTAAAGAAAAGTACAAATTTCCTTGACTGACTTCCTGAGTTATCAAGAAATCCTTTTCCGTTTAGCGATTGGAAATTTATGTCTACTTCTCAGTAATCTGTAACGTCTCTCCCTCGTGCAATTGCTTATCGATCGCAGTAAGCTCATCGTTTGATCGCAGTAATTTAGGATAGCGTGGCTGAAATGGACGTTCTCTCTCGATTCCGCGTTCGATAATTTGGCATGTGGTATAAATTCCAAATTGTTAGTTAGATTAAGGAATTGATAAACTTTGTATAGATTTCAAGATCTGATCATCTGATTGTAGGTATGTAGGTATATCCGATCGGAAGCTATACGCAATTGTAAAGAGAAAAGACGATTGCCTTGTCCCCCGTTTTATGATAACTTCGATCGCCTCAAGTAGCCGAGTTAAATCGCGAGTTCACGGAGAACCTAATACCCAATTAAAACTTTCACGATTTAATCAAAGTCATGTAGTACCTACATCCGCCCCTCTTAAATTCAATTAATATTCTAATAAAACCGCGGAAATTGGACAATGCCCGGGTAATCAACGATCCAGAATCCGTCGATCGAGTATATATATCTATCACAGAATTTACACTAACCTCAGAATCGTGAGAATCGGATTAACTCGTCGAATCGCATGCAAGTACTCGCCGCATTGGTTCAAACTCACCAAACATGGGAATTCTGCACCTGGTTCGTAAGATAAGCCAAATATACAGTCACCTTTGCTTGATTAAGTAATCGTCAAACAACTTTTCGACCTAATTTTTCAGTTTGCGTCATTTTCGATCAGCTTAGGAGTAAATAAATAAATCACTGTCGATATTCTCCATTGCGAATTCCACCTAATTTATATTTTAAGCGCCTAAAATATCGGGAATCGAATTTCCTGATTTTCTCTAAAAGTGAAATCTACGTGCAAGCAGATGCTACATGAACCTGATAGAGGATTTAGTCATATATCATGTGTTATCATCGTCGAGCACGAGGGAAGGCCACTGATAGAAGGTATAGAAATTGGTAATCAAAGGGCGAAGCTATACGGTGGGGAACGTCGTAATAACATATATCGTCGCTATGGACCGACCTAAATTAATTTCAAAAGTAAACATTTACTTTTTCACTTACAAAGTTATGTATCCATTGATTATTACGTAAATCGGTATTCTTACGCTATCGCATAATTGAATCAGTCGATATAAAGAAAAAAACTGTCTGCGCCACGCTTGAACTTTGACACCAAGGGAAGAAATTGATCTATGTATATCAATGCCAGTCTCAATACGGTATTTTTCACCCATATAATCTCTGCATTTTGTTGCAACATGTATATGTATATATATCAGTCTTTACTTACAGCTTATACATACATATAGTCGCGAGATTCCAGACGTTATTTGTGCTGTCTGTTAGACTTTAGACAAGACCTTTGGAACTATAGATAAATCAGTTGATTCCTGATTTTGAAACAAGAATTGACAAATTGATAATACCGCTTTCGTTAACGAGAAGCGGTTAACGATTGGAACTTGAACCCCTGTCAACGTGCACCAGCTCAGAGATTCAATGAACTGGTTTGAACTGTCATATTGTATCTGAATACGTACATAAATATATACTTTTTACAGACTATGGTTCTCTGGGTCACTACATACTCACATGTATATTTACAGACCTAATACAATAACCCCATTCTCTATTTCGTGAATAGACACTATCCCAATCAGCTCGATACCCCTGCAGGTGTTATTAACAAATTTGAGGGGGTATATTCCAATGACTCAATTTTTTCACGGTTGATTACTTGCATCTTGAGACATGATTCGAAATTATCTGAGATTCAATGGACTTCGCCTTACATCGATGTAGAGTATTTCCTCCGAATTTGAAACAGTTTCGATTAACGATACGACCTATACCCTAAGACAACCACTTTTTCTCCGGTGCAATCAATCTATGCGAGGCAAAGTCCATGAAATCTCGAATAATTTAGAATTTTGTCTCAAAATACTATAGAAATCGAATATGAAAAAACTGCATCAATAGATCAATTCTTCACAGCGTGCCAGAGATTGAAACAAGAATTATTTACAAGGTGTTCATACCTCCTTGAATCCTTTCCTAGAATTTATAATGATACAGATTCCACGACGGATTCCACGATTTCAAAATCATCGTGTGTTTCGAAGACAGGAAAATCTTTTTGCAAATTAAACCTGCAGGAGTGACGCCTGTTAAAAATTTGGCACTCTTAGTGAGTCCAGAATACGAATTGTTGCAATAATAAGACCACAGTATGTGAGATAGTTTCTTGCATATATAGCCATACACGACAGGGTTGGCGTGAAGGAATTTGTATTGGGTTAGACAGGACGCTGACAAGCTCATGGCCGCATAGTTTCCAAGAGTTTGCTTCTGTTATGTCCTAGACCTTGAAATTTTCACTACGTTTCTACATACGAATGAGCAGTCACATGCATAATTAAAGGATTGCAGCCAAAATCATAATTAGCAAAAAAAAATCTAGCAGTTTATTACCTACTGACAGTTTCTTCCGTTACTGAACTCCTTTTCATTCCCAGATATAAAAAAATTTGGAAAATCTGAAGACTATTGGTGTAAGAATTGCTAATGAAGGGAAAACTTGTGTTGCATGGTATCAGCCGCATCGCATGGGTCAATTGCACTCCTTTCCTCAAAGTAATCCGTTTCCCTCTTCATCACGTGTGAATGTTACACAGAATCGGAGGTCGTGTTTTACACACATATCAATAATAGGTCGTCGAAATTTCGGTCTTAGGTAACGTGGGGCTTATGGAGACAGACCTTGCGATGATAACATGATGTTCATAAAAGCTAGGAAGGCCGAGATGCGTAGGCGGAGGCTGGGACTGCGGCGTACCCGTCTGGCTCAAAGTCCGTAATGTCCGTGTCTGCGGAAGCTGATGCGATTACCGTCCAATAAAACCGTAAACTCACATCTTTAACGTTTTGCGACGCTAATTTTTATCAGTCCTCGTGCTATGGGAAGATATAAGCGAAAGAAGTTTACCGTTTCATCCGTTTCGATTTCCCGACAAATAAGGGCTATCGAAAGTCGTGCTGGTCACATTCGCAAGAGAAATGAAATTGGCATAATATGGACGATAGAAAAATGAATGGAAATGTACTCATCATAGCCCCTAGGGCGTACGAAAAATATATCGTCAATTATATGCAATCTTTGTTGAAGTATCTATTGCAAAGGCAATGCGTAACCCACTTTGCATCATCCTTGATCGATTCTGTTTTTGTTTTTTTGCGTATATTGTCCAGTTTATTTCCGACGAGGGAAAAAAGTTTGTCGTACGGCTAGACTATTCGTTTGACCGAATTTTAAATTGCGCTACTAATTAGGGAGATAACAATTTAATGAGTAGAATGATCATCACGTGCCTATATTAATTATAATAATGTAATTCTAAATTTACGATCAAAAAAATTCGTGAATAAAAAGTGATTCAGCGAGACATTACAAAACTTTGGGTATACATTATCTGACCTTCAGTTTGATTAGCGATTTTTTTCACGAACTAAGCTATTAGCGAAGAACTTGAAATATATATCGATGTAAGGCTGAAAGCCAGAATATACATTTCAGGAAATTTTCATAGTCGATGATAATGAACAGTTTTCGGCAAAATCAAAATTTAATCTTAACTGGGGTATTGATTTCATAATTTTATGTGTCTCTACTTCACAGAGCATGTAATTTTGTTGTTGCCCATTATATCACTACGAATTTACAGCGACTAGGATGAAACGTTGAAAATGGGAAATTATCCACTTCATCCACGATCCCGTGCAGAAATGTATGCGGATAAAGAAATCATGTAAGCGTCGTACCAAACCAAACTAAGGATGTGTACCCACCTTGACAACAAGCATGAATATAGTTTCTCCAAAATTATATAAAAAATATGATGAATTGACTAACATAATAGGTAGGACAAATTCGCTTCGCCCTGGATATCTGCTTTGCTTGTTGAGCCATCGTTTCCTCTAATCATATCTTCGAATAATTAAAGGGTGAAACTCATATCAAAATTTGAGTATATTTTGCTGTTTTTTTTTTCTGATCAAAAAAATTTGTAACCCTGATCGGACTAAAAGGAATAATTAAAGTTGATTGATAACGTTGGTTATTTAATCAAAATTATTATTGCGCAGTGAGTGGACTAATTTGCGATCCAATTATATATATATCAAATCCTGATTAAATTCTGGCGTAACCTGCAGATAGTGATTGAAAAAATTAAATGAATATTACGATATATGATTTTGGCCATCAGAAATTTGTTCTCTCGGCAATCTTATTGGGTCGGATTAATAATTAGATTAACTTTATTTTAATTAAACTTGATTCACCCACGAGCCTGAAAAATAACGAATGAAAAAATTTCATTTCCAACGCACGAGGTTCCCTCGATATGTAATCCTGTAATTATTTTCACAGCCCTAATTAATAACTACTATCACGTTTCTGAGATTCGATAAATGCGTAAGTATAGTTTAGCTAAAGTTGAATTCGTTCGTCGTGGCCAACCCGAAAATATATTTATATGTATCTTAGTAATGGCTCGAATGAATCAATGTCAGAAATAAATTAACCCTGTTCATTTTCTTATCCGTCGGAGCTATAATCAAGTAGTAATTAATTCAATGTCGTGCTTGTGTATAGGAGCCAATCAGTATAGGTATATAAACGAAGAATTTGGTAGTAACTCTTGACAAGAAAAACAAAAAAAAAAATGATTATACCGGCGAGTGTTAAGAAAATATTTTGACGATGAGCTAAAAACATTACAGCTTTCGCACATTCTCGGAGCACATGCTCGAAGATAGTGCAGCATGCCCGCTAGTTAGTGCGATACCAATTTATCTGGTCATTAATTATTGACAAAATGATATCAGTAATGAATATAAGATAATTATACGTACTGCATTTATGCTTCGTATCCGTTTTATACGTTATTTCCTGACAACGATATTTATTTTAATTAAATACAGAGCGTAGGAATTATATTTTCAATAAACTGTATTTCGACTATATCGACGTTAAGTTCATATTTTAAGTGAAAGAAGGGGATTCGCGCGAGAAACAAATTAAAAAAACAAAAAGTAATTATTTTACCGCAAAGTGTGTCTTTTTTCCTAACTTTAAAGCTTAATGTCAGTATGACAGAGCCGACAGGCTGTGGTCATTCCCTCCATACGACTAGTGGACACGTGTCCGACCACCCTAACCCGTATATGAAATTTTAATGAACACATTTAATAGTCATGCAATGCGTCACCCTCCAGTGCATTTATGCAAGGGTGACCAGTGCCGAGTTTCGTCCCTTCCAGCCAACACAAGCTCTTTAAAAACGCTCGTTTCTTCTCAGTCTTCGAGAAATAATTTTTCTTCCGAAGGATATAATTATTGCTTGAGAATTGGCACTTTGTTTCAACTCGTGGAGGATTTTTCAACGAGGGAAACACGATTTCTATCCGCGAGCCTGATGGTCAAACTCTTCGCCACAGGCATAAGAAGGCACTCAGGGCATGTGTGTAATCCGTATCGTGTTATACACACGGAATCGTTATCTTCCACTGACCACATGTCGCGTTTATCGATTGTAACTCGTATTCACACGTAAAAACGTGCACATTTTAATTGCGTAAACCTAATGAAACTGGCTATACCTAGGGTCGAAATACTGGGATGGGCGAAATCGTTGGAGACCAGTATAACAGAAATTGTTGAAACAATGATTTTGTCAGCATATCTGACTTTGAGTTATCGAGCGAATGAAGAAGTCGATTCAAAAATTTCACCCAGTTGCTTTTACAGTTTTCCCAAAATAATCAATCTCCGAATTAAGAAATCACCGAAAGATCGCGTCTAGCATCAGAATGTCGCTTTCTTTTCCTATTCGTTTTCTTCTGTCCATATTCAGTCCAGTTATCCCGATGAGAACCAAGCTGCTACCTTTTGAAAAGAATCCTTGAATCATTCTGCATTTAATTATAACCACGTATCCATGTACGTGAGTTCGATTGTAAATCAATTAGCACACGTGGTGTAGATAGGCTGAGTTAGTTAACCCGATTATCTTGAAGCAAGGATGACGAACGTACGAGAGAGTTACGAATACCCTTAGATAGTCAATCAACCGGATACGCATCCTCCTCGAAGCACACGATCGCACGTGGTCTCAGTAAGTATAACTCTAATTGTGAGCTCTGATAGAATGAGTCAATCAATCCTTCAACTGGGTGAAATTGGTTAACGAGAAAACGCCTTTATTTCTATACTAAGTACTTTGATTCCCTGTAGAAAAATCATCAGAAAAAAATTCTCAACGGCTAGCAAAGAAAAAAATGTGCGAATCTTTTTGGTGAAAATCGTCGAACTCACCCGCGGCATCTTTTCAGCGGGAGGCTGGTTGAAGTCAAGGTGAAGTAAAGCGGAAATATCCCTGAACTGGGGTGGCGGTGAAAGAGGTAACGGAGGGTGAGATGGATCCCTGGTGGAGATTGCAAGTTTTGGTGCGCTCGGAGCGGACGGTGAGCTTTCACTAACGTTGGTCGTCGCGATGTTCCTACTTCCATCCTGGCCACCGTGATCGCGTGTCACGGCGCCTATCTGCGTTTCAGTGCGCCGTGGGGCCCTCGGGGGTGGTTCTGGGGGTGGTTGATATGGGGGGGCTTCCCCCGTTACTTGGGGAAGGCTGGCAAGAGAAAGTTTTCAACAAATTTATACATTTACTGATTCAAATATCTTCGGAGTACCTGTAGTTAAGAGAACCGGAAGTTTTACTCGAGAACTTTTACTGCACGAGGTCTGTAGGTATAATGTATACTACGTGTATACCTATAAGGGTGATGGATCTTTTTTTAGGGAGAAACGAACGGAATGAATAAGAAAAAAAAAGCACTGTCATACTCTCCGCGAAAATATTACACCCTTCGATCGATTAGATTGCAGGAATAAAAATTATACGAAAATTACTAAATCATCGAGCAAAGTGAGATGCTTCAAGTTATTTCCGGAGAATCAAGAAAATAGTCAAGTGGTCCGATAAAATTACCGGAAACTCACTTCAGAAGTAGAAGAGACGAATCAGAAGAAGGCCAGCAGAGCGGAGCCCTACACCGCGCTTGGAGATCCACCATCGTCGTTTTGTCACGCAACCGATTTTTTTTTTCTTCGTTTTTCAGCCTCTTATTATTTCGTCGTTTTAACTCCCTTCTTCCCTCGCCCGTTCAACGTTCTGCGGTTTTTGTATATTTGAAGAATTCTTTTTCGCCGAACGATCTCAGAAACGGCTCGATGGAAAAATCCGAAATTTACAGGATTTTACATTGGATCAAGCTGCCACTACCATGTTCTGAAATGAACTGGCATCTACCTGGTACCTCGTCATGCCACATTGGCTAGATAGGCGAAAACTCGAAATTGGTACCCGAGATGTATAAAATCGGGCTATTTTCCTGAAGTCCCTTGGCTTTAGATCATTTGTTATACAATTTTGTTTGAGTCCTTTCTTTTTTTTTTTTCAAGTACAATAAATCCAAAATTGAGATGATAATCTTTTAATATTTACTCAACGTCAATCAGAGAAATGAACGATTATATCCATATCTATGTATATCAAGCATTGTAGAGTTAATAATAAGTGGGTTGTGTCAACGTGGTAAAACTTTTTGAGCAATGAAGAGCAACACGCGAAGAAATTGAAGATTTCTTTCGTAACAGTTAAAGTGAAGCCACAAGAAAGATGGAAAGAAAAAAGAAAAAAAAAATGTAAGAAAGAGACGGGTATAAAAATAAAATAGCAGAACCCAAGAGTCGGAAGAACGCAGCGACATGACAAAAAGAATTTTATTTATGAGGATAGCTACGACATTCTTGCATATATTTATAGATATATAGGTATAAACGCGGGAGTCTCTATTGGATAATATTTTACGGTCGTGAACTGGTTCGAGGGTTGAATCAGAAATCAGGATACAAACGCTGCACGCAAGCTGAGCATCGAGCCATCCGAGGGTTGAAGAACCACTCAACAAAAATAGTATCAAACAGCTATCTGTGTCTGAATTCTGCTGGTATAAATTTTAGTTCGAATCGCTAATGATAGCGACAGCGATTCCTAAATGACAAAGATTCCTTCCGCGGTCTATCAAATGATAGCATTAGGTAATAAAATTCGGTCGAATATCAGACAGCGAACACGCAACGGTTTGTTTTTCTTTTTTTTTTTTTTTTGTTAAAGTTTATTCGTACGCTTTTAATTTTTGTGTTTTATTTTTAAAAAAAGAACACTTTCAGACAGGAACTCGCGACTAATTTACAAGGATGCCATCCTTCTCACCGAAGCGCCACTGAACGACTAAAAAGGCGCTTCCTGCCTACGGAAATTCTTATTAAAACCGATAATAAGAGTTCCTTAGAAAATTTCAAGAAGGGATTACGAGCCTCGAATCGATCCAACGCACGATCAATTCTTCGACACATTAATCACCGCTGCCAAAGGCTGTTTTATGTTATGCTATGTTATACAAAAATTGGTTGATGTAATACCTGAAATCCTGATTGTGAGAAATAGGTCGTACTAAAAATCCAATTGCAGGCACTCGGAATTCGCTTGATTTATTCTTGAAGTACCTGAATACAATCACATTGTGATAAAACATAATTTTCCAAGTCTACAATTTTATTAATCAAAATGACATACATATGAGTAGTAGGATTCCGCGTATATGTTCAAACGGCGCATTACTTCCATCATAATCTGAGAAGATCGTGATAAAATAAAAATTCAAAGTCAATGATGTTTTCTGTTTTTATTTTCCGTTCCGTTTTTTTTCCTGTCATCGCAGTGAAGAATGTAAAATTTATTAAGTCAGCGAGAAATTATCTTCACGAATGATCAACGTCTAGTTCGCACCGAGGAATGACCCCCGACTCCTAGGCTTTTCTGCGCATCTCGATTACACTGCACTGTAATGATAATTGCGAATATTGCAAATCGCAATTAGTTCGATCGAGGGAGGTCTGCGTTCGTGTATTTATTTTTACGACTATAATTAATTGAAAAATTAATTTTTTCGTTACTTATTATTAATATTATTATTAGTGTCCGTAAACGAGAACTTTGACATTTATAGGGTTACCACGAGTCGCTACGATGTTAAGTTTTACATGATTTGATCCGACACCACCAGAAGTGATCCTGGCTACTCCGCTATCTTGACGGATCGAAGTTACGTTGATGCAGCTGATCGTGGCTCGGGCTGCTTCGTACTGAACTTCCACCGTCTTAATTAAAATAATTAAATTACATGATTACGTCATATCAGACATTAATATCGTGCCAAAATTGCGTTCAGAAATATTTATTTGAATATCCACCGTTTGGGTAGATACATGATAAGAAAAAAAAATCGCAATTATAAAAATGATAAAATATGTCGACTAGTTGTACTCGAATAATATAATTGAATAAATAATTTGGATATTTTTTGGATTATAATTTATTTACCTGAAATGGCATCATGTTAGGATTCCTGCTTACGTTATACTGCCAAATCAATTCTCTTTCATTAACAGCCGAGCAATCTCCGTAGTGTTGATTACCCGAGGCAAAATTATTGGCGAGAAGTAAGAAAGTGCACAGAATTAACAAAGACCACATTTTGGACTAGTCGAAACAGTTTGAGTAAAAAAAAATTATAATTTGAGAAAGAAAGGGGCACACGGAATGAGAGGAAAGGAACTGATAGAGGAGAGAGTAACTTTCCAACAGCAATTCGCGGCGACTAATGCCTAAGGAATATCTTCAAACTGTTTCGTAATTCAATAATAATTAAAATTCTGTTGTGCAGCAGCATCAATAATACAAGTATGGGACGAAAAATAATTTTATCAGGTTTATATCCGTCGAACATGGTGGATGGCGAACCAACAATACGAATATATGTATATATATCTATTTATAGCGGAGATACCAGCCCCACCAAATAATTTGTTCAAATTGTCCTTCTATAAAATTAAATGATATCGCATTTGATTTTTCATCCTTCAGTTTTCCGGTTTCTTCAAAGATATACGATATACAGTATCGTGTAAATCGAATCTCAAAAAGAGAAGCGATATTATCGGTGATTTTGAAAAATGTTTGGGCCGCCTCACGTAAAACGAGGTATGTGTGCTTACTATTTTTTCTTTTTAGATAAGGATATATCAGCGTCTGCAGACATATACTTACACCGAGTAAATATGTCGTATAGATATTCTTAGGGTGTGATAGCCCGATCTTATACATTGGAAACCGAGGTCAAGGCTGCTGAGGCGTTACGATGCTAAATGTAATCTATCAATAAAGTTACGTAGGTGCTTAATCGCAAATCAAAATTTTATTTCGAACTAATACCAAGGTTTTTTATTCTTAAATTCCGTTAATCAAGGGGTCCATGATCCCCACCAGTCTAGAACTCGATATATGCTCGTATAATTTTCGAACGATTGCTAAAAATTTATCAACGATTCCAGATTTTTTACATCATTTTTTATGCCGCCGAGATTAATTGAATCGAATATCAATTATTTTAACGACCTTGTGAAGCGGTTCATACTACTTTTTCGCTCACTGGAGAGTGCGAAAAGTGGAAAAAACGCTTCGGCAGCAAAATTCGAGCCAAGCCAATCGCGAAAATACACGATTACTCAATTTAAAAGAACTAAATGGATATTAGGAAAACCAGGAAATGGGCAGCGAGTTTGTACAAAGTACCTACGGCTTTGGTAGTAAAATAGAGTATTGGTATGTGACTCTGGAGTCAGGTGAATTGGTTCCCACATTGCCGTACCTGGATCCTCATGGTACACGCTGCCCAAGAAAATGGTTTTCGCAATTTTGCTCAAGTAAGGTTCACGGCGGTCTTTCCTGAGCCTGAACCAAACCATTAATTTTCACCATGGTTCAAGGTGGTCATGGGAATAGATGAAGAATATTCACAAGCCTTAGAGCCATGTTGTTATTCTCTAATCTTCATATTATAAATGTATATAAATATTTAACGAGATCGTGGAATTTTTCTCACTCTTCAATGAATTAATTAACTAATGATTAGATAACTAACAATAAGTTCAACCGCGACTATGAGGTACTTGTTGTTCTACCGTTTTATAAGCTAACTTAACTCCCGATGAGTTTTTCTGTGATTTCAAGTAAGTATAACGAAATGAGAGCTTTTTTTTCAAGTGGGCGATTAAAATTCTGTAAATTCATGTCTCGCGTGTTTCATTCGGAAAGAAATATGTACCTAGAGTAGTTTATGTATCGATCTATTAGATCTCGTTGTCAAGGAACTGCATTTCAATATTATAGCATGATAAGATTCTGTTACGTGTTTTATAAAGAGCGCGTTATCATTCCGCTGTTATATTGCCAATATATTTTATTGATAATTGTTACCAATTTATCTGTACCCATCGGATGTATAATTACATCAGATTCGTCTTTAGTCGAGCGCTTTCCGTTCCCCGTTTGCGTGCCATTATCAATCCTTAAGATTCCTGTCGCCATCACGAGACGTTTCAAAACTACTTATCTACCCACGGGACATTGGGATAGAAATAAACGTAGGAAAGCTCATTAAGCTCAAAGCCCCGAGTATAATTCATTTCTTAAATTATAGGCTAGAAATTACGAATTTACTCAATTATTAATACCTGTATGTGTACCTGTATACGTGAGAGTAATCAGAAAGTTAACCGATGTGAAAATGAGAAAATGATTATAGAAACATGGAACGATGTCGATTCTTGAAAAATTGGCCGAATCTGTGAAAATCTACGGTATTTGTACCCGCGATGCACTCGAGCCAAAACATTTTATAGAATTGTACAATCTGCAGACGAAGATATGACGAGATGAGAGAAAAATAGAGAGAGAGAGAGAGAGAGAGAGAGAGAGAGAGAGAGGAGGATGGTGCGTTTAACAACACGTGCAAGTGCATAAAAGCTCGTAATTAATCACGAAGTACGACGATGCGGAGGAGGACACGGACGGACGCGGAGAAAAAGAGGGAAACGATAGTATTGCGGGCATCACCAAACGACCCCAGCCTACCAAAGTCCGATTGTCGAGACAGCGGACAGCGTATAACTAAACGCCCTGAATATCAGACTTTATGCTGTGTAGTAAATAAAATAAGTATACTTGTACAGCGTGCATAACATATGTGGCTAAGCTAGTTGCCATGGGTAAGCGCCAGAGAGATATAAGTACACGGAGTCATTCGTTGATATAGGAGCCAGTCGAGATATAGGAAATTTTGTTTTCTCGTTTACGTGAGAAGAAGGTCTTCAGTTCAGTTCAGTCCAGTCCAGCGTCCTTGTCTTGATTAGATTGAACGTTTCATTGCAACAATAATAGTCAAGTCCAATGTTTCGCTAGATTGTTGGTTCTCACTCCTTTGAGCAGAGATAACCGCATCTTTACATCGTATGATGGAAATATATCGGACAGATTTTGGCAAAAATTGAATTACAGGTGTATACGTTCGTTCTAAAGTCATTTTTGATCGCTCTGCTGGATATTCTTGCCGAAAACTTTTCTTTTATCATCTGGACCAGCTAGCTTTCTATCTGAGGCTGTGAATTTTGATATTTTTCACTATCGCAGTTGCTTAATTCCGAAATATCAATACCAACGACTCGATAAACCGATAAACTTTTAATGGGCTACTGAAAATGATCTCAATAACTGTTCGTAACAGTAATAATTACGAGAATAAAAATACCTGATAACACGTGATGGCGAATTTAGTTATTGAAGATATTTCATTGCCGCGATCATATTCATCCAGAGCCATTAGAGTTACGTAGTACGTAAATTTATTAAGTCAGCCAGCAATTCAAGTTAATAATTTTAAAGCAACTTTTCAATGACTATATATGAGGCAGTTGATAAATCTTTGTAGTTATCATTGAACGGCAGCTGGTCAAACTTTGGAGTCTGTATTTGTTTTGTAATTAATTAGAAACTTAATTGCTGGTGAGGAAAGCGAGTGAGTAATCTAATAATGTATATTTTAATCTTGCGGGACTCCAAGATTTCTTTTTATATTAAGAATATTATAAGATCAGGGTATGTGACAAAATTTAGTGTGTGAAAATGACTTTTATAACAATTTCTTCATTTATTATGAAATCATTTGTTAGCTATTGGCTAACACAGAATTGCGAACAACTTTTATACGAAGCACACATACACACACGCGCACACACACACGCATATATACAAACGACATTATAAATACATTAGAAAAAAGTAAGTCTATTATAAATAGGGAGATTATTTATCTCAACTATGATAAAAGTATAGATTATAACAGCTTGCGAATAGCCGAGAGCATTGATCCTAAAATTATTTGTACATGCATCATACCGTCGGTTTATAAATTCGCAAAAACAACTCTCATTCATACTCATATTAGTTATTATAGGCTAGGTTCGAGATATTCTCAACGAATATTATAAAGAATAATAAGAATATCAATGGTACGTATTGCAGAATATTTCTTTCAGCGATAATCTTTCGAAACGTTGCATAATACCGTGCAATAATTTCCATTACGATAATGCAATCGAAAGTTCAGATATATCTGTGCAGGGGAATTTTTTCTCTTCCCTTTTCGCTACGTTTAACTCTAACGCATATAATTATTATTTGTCGATTAAACCTTATCCATATTCGTTACTTCGAATCTATCCAATAAATTCTTTCATACAATCTCATTTCATTGTCAGTGAAATTTATAATCTCATAATTTTTCAGCGTATGTCTGTATATGAATAAATTACACCTACGTTATGTAACATACATATATATGTGGTTAGCAATATACAAGATACGTCAATTTATATTTACAAATGATACAATCAATTAATACGCAAAAACACCAGGATATGCGATACGCCAAAGGTCCAGAACGCAGTTCTACCCAAAGTCAAGAACCTCATAACTCTCGATCCTCAATACCCAACCAGCTATCAACGCGAACTAATGAAATCAATCTCTTCTTCTTTTCTACTGCACCAAAGCCAACGGTTGTGCATGTTGACCTGCGGGTTGAGCCCTTATAACACCGGCAATGCGTCTGAAGGGTAGCTGGAGATGGTAATAAGCACAATAAGGCAAAGGGTCCCAATAAACGAAAAGAGCATCTCTTTTATCGAGTACAGTCCCGAGTAGATGAGCCGCGATATCAGCAGTCGGTCTTTTCAAGGCGTTGGCGACCGCTTCATGGAAATTATGTCTATCTCCGTTAAGGAATTGCTCCGAATTATGTCGCGAGAAATGTCTGCAAGGCCTCCAGACTAGCCTGGCGTGTACACCGGTATGACAAATGTACGGAAGAGCAACACCGACGCGACATCCGATCGGAACTAAATCGTCGTCCGAATTGACGGCTAATCTAAAGCTCAGATGACCGGATATCTTGCGGCCAGGTGACCGGGTGAAGAAACGGTCCAGCCATTCGGAAACCACGGGTTTATCTTCGAAGATCAATCCTCTGTGCTCGTCTATACGACATGTGATGTTGGCTACCACTCTGGAATCCTTGACCGTGGTACAAGTCAGATAGTGTGTGCCACCGGGGTCTCGAATCACTACCCATGGTCGCTTCTCGCTTATCTCATGCATGGAATTTTGACTCATGAACTCCCTTGCCGTTGGTGGAAGAACGATCTTCGCTCTGTCTCTCATCCCGGCTGGACCAGCTGCCAACATAACGTGTCTTCCGGTACGGAGAGTTCCTCTTTCGTACAAATTCGAGACGTCCGCACCTGACTTTAGCACAAAATGCGAGGGTGTTGGCTGCCCAACGGCTCGGCAGTGCCGCAAAAGTTCAAGAGGGTCGTCTAATGACGTAACCTCGGCAGCACCCGGTACGAAACACTCGCACCCCATAGCTTCTAGATGGGGTTTAGCCAGGGCGTCGTAGTACGCCGTGTTCGAAGCACTCACCGGTATATAATATGCTGGCTTTTCTTTCTGCACAATGTCTCTGAGGGCTTTTACGTACTGGGCAGCACTGTCCGGCCCGGGTGGAGGAAGGGTGTAAAACTGTGAGCAAGCGGTCGAGAACCTGGCCAGACCAAAGAGACCGTCTATTTCACAGATCACAACGCGTGCTCCCGCCTTGTAAAAATTTCTTGCAAGATGTACGGCCTGCACTGTGCTTCCTCCACTTATTAAAACGCAACGTTTATGTCTGACCCGTTCCGATACCGGGGTGTGGAGTATCGTCAGAAACCATTTGACCATTATTAACGGTAGCTGAAGTATCACCCAGAGCAAACATAGCCATGTCGATGCCCAGAGGGCTGGTGCCCAAATAATGTAGCTGATTATATTGTACACGGTATTAAATCCCCCGATTATTAGTCCGATATACCAGCCGAGGATTCTCGTTAAAATAAAAGGCCGTTTAACAGGGAGACGAGATCCGTCCTCGGATAACGATCTCCGTTGTTCTTGTCGCGAACTAATCGACGATTGGGGTGGCGGAGGACGTTTGGATAAAATTATCGTCGTTTGAGCGCTAGACATGTTCGAGATACCTGACGATATCGAAGCGTTTGATAGGTTCGATATCGTCGATGCCGAACGTTTCAAAGTCGGCATAGACGAGGTGCTCAACGGTGACGTTGACAGGGGTGATCCCGGCGAGGATGGAGATGTGGTACTGTTCCTTCGCGATCTTGCGGGACTCGAAGCCCAGAATCTTGAGAGATTTTCGCTGCCGCAGGAAGGCATTTTCGCAACTTTATTATCCGGTTTTATCAACGATCAGAATCACCGGAATTTTTCGTCTTTCTTGAGGAGATTCGACACGTTATACCCGTGGGACTTGAATGGGTGGGAAAAGTTCACCCTTCATAACTAGGTTTTATTTATTATTCGTAAAGTATGAACCGGAGCGTTGTAAACAGTTTTATTTTTCGAACAATCGGAGCTCACACTTTGTGATAACTTCTCTGATACGATTAACCGGACGCCCTCGTCCATGCGGATTTACTTCTCCCCTTTTCGTTCGGAAAAAATGACAATAAATAAAAGGTGAGAAATTTCGAGGAACTTTACTCTCCGTGATTTACTCTCTCTAGGCTGACGAGTATCTATCTGGTTCGACGATATTCACAACACTCGCGATGAGGTGCAAATACAGATAAGAGTTCGACCAAGAATTAAAGTATAAATAAACGTTGTTTGTCGGTTTGCATACAACGCGTAAACTGAGACCGAAGCGGTCGAATCTCTGCTTCTTATGAGCTCTGCATCTTATGTTAGCCGCACTATGAACCGTCCACTGGCTTATCTAATCATTTGCCGCAGACACCGTCGCATAAAGAATAATGATGCGCGCGGGCTGCTACTATGGTTTAACATTTGATTCTTTCTAGCCAGCCCTAGGCCATCGACGTTAAATTACAGATAAACGTATGTATAGACGCTAAACCCAAAAAGTGTAAACACCTCGTAATCTTGATGAGATTTATACGAGCCTTCTCGTGCATCGCCCTATAATGACACTACGATCTTTATCGCTATACAGCTACGCTTTTCGTTGAATTTATATTTCGAACCGAATTACTATAACTGAACTTAGTACC
The DNA here is from genome assembly GCA_947538915.1 of Tenthredo distinguenda. Taxonomy (NCBI): domain Eukaryota; kingdom Metazoa; phylum Arthropoda; class Insecta; order Hymenoptera; family Tenthredinidae; genus Tenthredo; species Tenthredo distinguenda. The sequence continues at coordinate 17,584,616 of OX384536.1, read as the reverse complement.
ACGCCAGTAGATAACCACGATGATTTAAAGTTCCCTCGATTCAATTTATGGAATTGATTCTATTACTCATTTTCGTCATTACGTACGACGATTAACGAATTGTATACGGCTATAGACATACCTCTTGCATAGTCGACAGCACATTTTAAATTGCATGTATTCGGCTTTAGCGAAGACACTGAACGAGATTTGGATAAAATTTGACTTGGGCTGTGAAGAAGCTATCGGTATTTTATTCATGACGAGTCTAAACGGATATGATCGTTCCAATTCATGAGCCACGTTGACCGATGATCTACAATTCATCCTGTGTCTCGAAGATTATTGATCGTTAATGATTTAGATGGAATAATATCAAAGGAATCGATGGTTTTGGAAAATCTGTGATGGTTCCAAAATTGGCTATCCAACTTCGACATTATTTTTTTGCACGTGATCAATTACTCATAATTTTAATAATTGCTGTTTTATGTATGTGTCGATATATTTAGCTATCAATTTCACTCCGCATATCCGTACCGCAGATTTTATCGAGTCGATATTTCCCGAGAAAAATCTCTTTCAGGTAAAGAATAAACAATTGTTCGAAGACGCAAAAGTCAGCTTTCAGTTCGCTAATAATCTATAGAACTGTGAATGACACGCGTTGGTGTTAAAGATGGAAACTGCCTCTTCAGTAATACTCGACTTTCGACCGACTGTAGGTTTACCCGGCTATCGATAAGGACGGTAATCGCACAACGCCATTGATCAGTGCGAAGTATCCGCGACAACATTCGCAGATCTGTGCCAATTCTTCTGGTCTTTAAATCGCAATAAATATTTCAAAAAAATACTGAAATTCCTGAACAAATCAATTTATATCATCCGGAACGAAAGTCTGAGTCTTTCTGTGCGTAAAGTATTCCGTCTGTGGATGAAGATTGATCAAATCGTTTAAGAAACAGATTTGAAAATCACGAACTTTGAGGAATTGTTGCTTGTCAGTCGCTGGCGCGATATTTCGAAAAATTTGAAGCTCGACAACACTTGGATTTTGATTTGCATTGTCTACATAGATTTTAAGAATCCAAAATAACTCGCATGCTATTAGAATTCTAAAAGATAGCCTCGGCTTAGTCGATGTTAGATGTTAAATTAGGTGTAAAAAGTGGAGCTAAACCTTCCGAGATAATATTTCTAAATAGAATAAGCATTATCTACTCACAACTTCTCTAACTCTTCAATTCACGCCGTTAATTTTCAACACTGAACTTATGTCCCGCCAAAATTTCACTACAAACATTAAACCGACGCCTCAGCGTGTTGCCAAGAAACGACGCACGTTTCAGCCATTTTCTTGACGTTTCGTCATTTTTGGTAAACACCTGCAGCGACGGAATATAGAACCTGCGTTCGTTCTTCGACGCTGAAAGTCGGCAAGAGAGAAGTGGCTTAAAAATTTACCGTTCTCTTTCCGTAACGCCAAACATCGGGCAAGGCAGAAACGGTGAACAGTACACTGCTCTCTCTGGCATTGATCACATTCTCTTTCCAGGTAGACTGCCTCAACGATAAAGTAGTCTTCTGTCGAAATCGGCCCACTATGCTATACATAATATACTCAAATACAGAGATTCCTTTTTTATAGCTCGTACATTTGATTGTTGTACATACATATACGAGATGGATCATTGAGATTTGTTATGAACGTCAAGACGGAGACGATCATAAATTACAATTTTTATTGGGCACTTGATTTTTTGCCACCCAATGCAGCACTTTTATTCAGTGCAAACGATGTCGACTAAGGTCTGGCCCGATGCGATCTTTTGGTTTATTGACGAGAACAGAGAATTCTCGAAAACGTTATTTTCTCGTAAAATAAAAGCGAACATTAGAAACAAAAAGACGAAAACTTTAATACACCATCAGAGTTCACTCAGTTAATTATCGGAATGAAAAACTTGTAATTATATTTTGATGAACTATAAAACACTTTATGAGGTGGCTGAATATAAATGCCGAGATTGGTAAGGTACGCTCGTTTTTTAGAAGCTTGCAAAATTATCCCCCACATAATAATAAAATGATAAATTTTTTCCTTTTTTTTTTTTGTAAATCAACCGAAATATGCCAGAAAAACTATCACGATCAATTGATGTGCGCTTCGACGAGCTAACAGGGCCTTCTTCACATCGGTTTATCTGTTCAGGATACGAGAAAGGCGTATTTTGTTTGCTCTGCAGTTAACAGTCTCGCGGATTCCTCATATCTCATGTAATAAAGTCCCTTACCTCCATCAGCAGTCACCCTAACTTTGGCCTGGTACGAATCGCGAATAGTCCTGCGGGATATTCAAGCTCGTCGTTAACTGCCCAGGGCCTAAATAGAAGGATTTAAAAATTATTGTGTTTGGCTTCCCGAACTCCACGAAGTCCGGCCCGTATATTTCTCTCTGAAAGGCCAGCAGATGGCTGTTGTAAACTCGGGTTATAAAATAGCTAGCTATCTCAAAGTGGACGAGGCGAGATCCTTCCTAGTCTCTGGCATCTATACGCGAGATGCTGCGCCGAGAAGAAGGGAATATACCCGCTACAACCACCCCATGCTCTTCTTAGCGGCGCTGTAGGCACTCCGGAAGAAGGAAGAAGATGCTGAGAAGACACCCTCGTCCATTTCCTCGCCCTTAACCCATAGTTCATACCGGGTCACATGCAGGACCGTAAAACCTCAATATAAGGGTATTGTCAGGGTTGGCCCTGGCCGAGGAAAGGGCTCGGAATTTAATACTAGCTACGGAGTGGCCCTGCACGTATATAGAAAGTCATACGTGTACATAAACGTATATGTACCTACCTATAGGTGGATATAAAAGCTGTGTACCACAGAGAAAGGCATGCTGCGGTATCCCTCATATATCCATCCCTTGCCCGAATGATATTGGCAGAGGGGACTTATAAAAGATCTTATTAGAGAAGAGATGGGGACGATGTAGAGGTAACGGCCGGTGGCCCAATAAACTCGCGTTTTCCACGGGGTGCTACCGTGGCAGGGTGCTTACCCTGGTGATCGTAAAACAGGGGCTGTGAGCCAATGAGGAAAAGACACGATGTGGGGTGCCCCTTGCCCCCGAGGCCTTTCGGAGGCGGTCGTCAAGCCAACTTTGAACGAGTAATGGCGAACATTTCGATACGCCGTACCTACTACTTCCATCAAATATTAACTTCTTCTAAATTAATCTCGTAAAATAGATCGTCAGGTTTAGCTGGTGTAATGAGATAACGGTCTTTCCAGTATTAATAGTCGATGCCACTCCAGAAAGAAACCCTTTCTTTACGTTTTTGCTACCAGGTTCTACCGTATACGAGCAAAATATAATACAACGGACGCTGTGCTCTTTTAGCTCTTGAATTTCGCTATAATCTCGGATTAGGAGACACAGAGATCCCGTTCGATCAGAATTTTTCGATCCAATTTTATTCAAATATTGCCAGGATCTGGTTACTTCATTCTGTTTGTGATTTGGTAGATGCCGTAAAAACTTGCCATCGAGAAACTTGATCATGGAGTTTCTCTATCTTATTGAATCTAGTAGAATGATAATTGTCATGTATGTTGCAAATGTGTTCAGAAAAGCTGCCATGGATCCAAAAAATGTTCGATGTTGATTACATACAGGAACTTTGGTAGGCTAACGATCACAATTCTGATTTTCGTAGTGATACAAAAAGGAAAGTTTTTAGACGAGTTATTTAACATCACTTAAATAGCGAATCGATCTCGGATTTCATACTAGCGTCGGCAGTACATTCGTGTCTTTGAGACAGATAAGAGTAGGATGAAGTCGACGAAGATGAACCAGTTCCGAAAATTATATCGCGGGATTTCTTAAAACAAAGTTGTTAGAGTCTGAAATTCTAGACAATATCTACGTTTGGTAGCAACTAAAAGTCGAAAAGAAGTTCAGGCCAGTGCCGAAATTTAAAATCGAAATGGCAGCCTTCCGCGAATTTTGAAATTTCAATTAAAAGTACGAAAACATTTTTGGTTAAGCCATCCGGAAATAACTGCTGCGTCCATCTTGGTTCGTCCTTTGAACTCGAGGACGTGGTCCATATTACTCGGATCTTTTTCTCGTTGCATAAAAATTAAGCGGAAGGTGGACAACCCCATAATTTATTTTGAAAAATCTTCAATTGCAAGCTAATATGTTTTTTCTGGAACGGGACGTCGAAATGCAGGAATTGTGTAAGCTGGTTTGATTTTTTGGAGCCAGAAAAGACTAGCAGACAATTTTCGATTCTTGGTGATTCATCTTATTACACATTACCCCATACAAGCTATAATATATTCAAAGAAATTGATTCCTCATCTCGCAATGTACTGATCAGATTCCCGCTTCTTCTTCTTACAATGAATTTTTCGCGAATCTCTTTACCGCACGTGAAATATCAAAAGCAGCTCTTTCAAAAAATTATTCGTCTGTCTAATCGAGCTTGAAAATTATAGACATAGAATTAGCAGGTTTTTTCCCTAGTTTATATTCAAAGGGTTGGAACATATCCTTTAAGGATTAACTATACGATTGCATATAATCATCGCAGCCACGATCACTATCCCAATTCCAAATTCAGTGTGCATCGATACTATTATTTCTATCTTTTTTCTACGAGTAAGAAATTGTCCAAAAAATTCTAGACTTCGGACTAATGAAAAAATTTCCATATAGCTTCAGCTTCATTTACTCAACACGGCGAATTTTTCGCCCTATTTTATCATCTATAATGTGTAAATTATTCTCGACACGTACCGACCATTATCTCTTGGAAATTGAAGTGCGCTTTCAGCCCCTTAAGAGTATAACTGCAAATACCAAAGCTGCTGACGAAGAACTCTAGAAACTGGACGCCATACCATTCTGACCCCTGGATGAACTTTGCACAGTGAACGATGGAAGAGCATCATCTCTCAGGGTGTTGGCATGGAAACACATCATCTGCCATACTGCCTATGGGCGTGGGGTTGATCCCAGGGTTATGACCTGAAACCCAATAGTTTCTATCAGCGAGTTTGAGCCGATGGCCGTTGGCAAATATCGCGGATATATCATTATTCGGCAAGTATCTTTTTCGCGAAAATATCTATCACGCTAATTTTTGGTGCGTGTGAAATTTAAACGCGAATCTTATGTATACGGATTTGTATAATATCTTGTCGGACGTATAGCGTGACGGTAGAAAATATTCTTCAGAAGTACGTAAATAAGGAGATAGCCCTGGGCTAGAATACGTCCATTCCTACTCCGCTCCTAATCCTGTTCGTTAAGGTTTTTATAGCTTGTGTATTAATTTAACGTTACCACAGCACGATAGGTCTCCATTCTTGTTCACTCAATTTTCTCCTTTTCTCACCGGTTAATTAAGTCCAATCCCCATTTCTGACAAATTTTTTTAAACATATGTTCACGTTACATACCGTTACTTTGCCTTCTAAATGATTTAAACTAAACGCGGGTTTTCACAGCCCACATAATACGAGGTATACCTGTAAACTGTGGCTAAAATTATGCGATAAGTAGAACACGGTACCCGCATTTCTTCACATTAGAATACAACAAAGAGAACGTAATCAATAAATAAACGAAGCATTCGACGCCACGTATCGCGTTGACTAACTGACTGACTACGAACTGAACCCAAACGTGCAGTTCTTGGTCACTGAAAATTTCCAGACCGCGTTAAAACGGATCACTGCGGTCCATCCCTGTCAGAACAGAAGTCTTATAACACAGGCGTCGGATGCTGCGGCCAGACTGGACCAAGACACAATAGAAACCCGAGGAAGGCTTCGGCCACAAAGAGTTAAAAAGAGCAATATAACCATATAACTGCAGTATTTAGGTCCCAGAAGAGAAGCGACCGTCCATGCGTTTCTTGTGCGTGTTTTACGTCCGTCAATTCACGGTGTGACTCGGAACGAATTTCCGTGCACGTGCGGCTATTCATAAATCCCTTTTTTCTTATACTAGTGAACTCGTGAGCCTACATTTTATTGCATGCAATTAGATAGTTTTCGAATCGCTCTTGCGGTCATGTAACGGTCCTCTTCAAGCCCCCATTTCTACATTTATTCCTTGTATTTTTTAATACGATACACATTTAGTGAAACTATGGTAAAATTAGTCTATAGTAGAATCGGATGTCGAAGGGAATGTGCTGAAATATTTAAAAATATTTTAATGAAATCAGAAAAAGACCAGGATCGAACAGGACACATGCATCGCTTTATTCTCTTTGCTCGTCGTTAACGAATTACACATAGTAATTGGTGAAATCGTCAAGTCGAAGATGGGGATAACGGATTTGGTAGGCCTGGTATCTTTCCTGGGATATTTGCAAAACTTCCAAGCATCGATGCCATGTCGGTTATTTTCGGCATCGGCATTTCCATAAGCTGGTAAGCTCCTAGCCACAATTTTGCTCCATCAGTCACAGAGCCCAAATCAGGAACTCCGGGGAGACCCGAAGATCCTGATGTTTCTTTGCCCGGCAATGCGTTTTGTATGACAGGCAAAAATGGATTGGGCAAAGCTCGTGAATCCTCTTCAATAACTTCGGTTAGTTTTGATTCTGACGAGAGCATCTCTTCCTTCACATCTTTTGCCTGTGGACCAGAATTATCGATCTCCACTTCGGTGTCGATCGGTGCTGATATCGTTCCTGGTATTCAAAAATTAAATCCATCTTACCCCCAAATATAAATCATTCACTCGATTCAATACATGAAAGAAAAAGTCATATTTGGGATAAAATAATTGCAATAAATCTTTGAACTAATTAATATATCGTTGTGATAAAAGTCTGCAATTATTTCTATAGAGTAAAAACAACAGTTCAATAAATTCTTGGGTCTGTATCCGAGGCTTGAACCTTTTTTAGAGCCTGCAGACCCGTGTGTGTATAGATTTTGCAATATTATATAATTTATCGCCAATTATTAGAGAACGTTAACTGCTCTGTCCCAGCTGGCAAGAGTCGTCGGTAGTGATGCCTATTTCTTATATTTTCTTATCGCCCCAGAAATGAGTAGGATTTTTAGTGATGGCTTGTTATAGCTACTCGGAAGTAATACCGTCGTGTGGGATCGTAGGAGTTGAGGAGAAAGATCTGATATTGCGAAGGCTTGGGTTTTGAATAAGAATTATTAACTTACCTCCGACGAAACACGTGGTTAATAATAACCGGATTAACAATAGACGAAAATTATACTGAGAATTCATTTTTATTCGGAGATTGCGAAAGTTCTGTTCGCTTATAATTTCGCACGGATCTTTTATACGTGCGTACCTACGCGAAAAGGGAAAAATTATATAAGCCACGCTTAGCGCACTGATACATAAGCAAATTATGGTAAAATGTCTGATAAGTTAGACGAAAATTTACCGCTTCAGAATATAGAAGTACAAGCAGTGACGATTAGATTATGCGAACCTTATTCACTGTTTTTTAAAATAATTCTAAAAACATTAGCATGCGAAATATGGTGTTGAAAAAATGTATTCAATCTGGTATATAATTATCATTTAACATAGTAACAATTTGGCTAGTGAAATAGGTGCCGGTTATCAATATGAGAGGAAAATAATAGCAAAATTTAAATTTCTTTGGATAACGTTTAAAAGAATTGTGTCCATTTTATTCGGTGGAGATTTTGTTACTGTTTGGATTTCGGTTCGACTCGGTCGAATTTCCAGTCCAAGTTTCAGCGTCGAGGGCAACCGGGTCATGGGGAATTTCAAACGAAGGAATTAGTCCAAGCAATATATCAAACAACACGTCGAAAGGTGCGAAGTTCTTTTCAGAAGCTCTGAACCCATATTCAGTCACGTTGATGGGCGGATTTATCACATCCTGAACAAGTGCTTCGGTTGGTAAATCAGTGCTGGCTGCGTTTCGCGATTTCGATGCAGGGCTTATTAATTGCGAAGACAATTTCGAGCCCAATTTTTCGGAAATTTTCTCTCGCAAGTAGTCAAATGTTCCTCCCGACATAACGTATCCATTGCTGGTCACTTTTCCACTTTCTAATGTCTTGGCCATCGCAGCGATTGTACCTGGTAATATTTCGACATAGGAAATAAATTTTTATCGATGAAATAAAATGCAGAGCCTACATGTGCGAAAATAATTGAACCTCTATCGATATTTCGAACTCCATGAAATTAATTTCGCAAATTATACACTCCTCAGAGTACGAAGAACCGAGTTGAATTACCTAACGGAAATCGAGAGATTTGGTCGGTGGAAAAAGGCGTAAAAATGTTCATTAGATATGCAAATGATATACTTACGATCAGAACTGTAAAGTTCTGCAGAGAGTAAAATGAGGAACACGAAAAACCGAGTCATTGTCAATCGAGTGTGACTTGTTCCGCGGACGTGCGAATCTTTTATATGTTGCTCTGAATGTACGAAATACCACGTGAATAGCATTAGCACGCCCTGATATTTTATTTAGGTTACATAGGTGATCATGACACAGAGAAAAGTTGCTGCAAAAAGTCGTTACTTTTTATTTATTACGGAGATATTTGGCAATCCACGCATAACGCGACGGTCTTATACAGTGATTTCGGCAAAGCCAGAGGAGACGGATTATTTACGCGAAATCTGCAGTGAGGTAAAAGTTTTTTAATCATTCCTGTTATCATAATATGTTCTGTAATTTATGCGGGTAGCGTGTCTATTTTCGACGATGAAAAGAATAAACTAAAGTGAAACTGAATAGCGTACTGAATTCAAGCTTATAATTAAAAAAGTAGAAAACTATGAAGTTTCGCTTAGTCTTTTCGGCACTGCATTTTCACCCGTGAAATATGCGATCTGGAAATAATTCATAGGCATCGATATTACTTCGCCGATTTTCATTTTCAGCAAAGTACATCTATTTCAATAAATCAATACCCTCCGGGTCTTGAGGTCCTTGGCGAACAGATACGAATTTGAACCCGCGGTCCGACAGCTTCCGACGCTTAACGCAGGGGCGCAGCACCAGACGGTTAAGATATACGAAAATCAAAAAGCGCGCGACGCGTGTAATACCATCGATTTCGAATTTCTTTATTGCAACGTTATTAATTGTCTTAAACACTAAATATAGACCCTGAATAAATATAAACTGATATCCAGCATCATGAACAACATTCATATGCTACAATACCTAAATAATAAAAAAATGACTTTTCGTCGTCGAATTTAATCGACCCTTGAATGCATTTTTCTCAAAATCCTTTACTAATAAATACATCCCGAATAATACAAAATTGAGGAGACTTTTCTCCTGTGAAACGGAATTTGAATATGGAATATGATTTGGTAAATAATTCGAAGCCTGAAAACGAGTCAGACGAATGATGGAAAAGTAGGAGTCTGGAGTAAAAATGAGAAGAGCTTTTCCTCTGGTTTCCAGGATTCGTTGGGTGGTTTCAGGGAGCGTTTCGAAGTATAGATATAGTACTGTTACGTATTGGTACGCAGAGGCCAGGACTAAGACCGTATAGCTCGCAACTTACGCCAGTAATGCTTGATATTTTCGGTTCGTAAAACTTTATGGACGGTAATAACGCGCAGCGAGCGCTCGGCAGACTCTAAAATTTCTCTCTGGCTTCGCCGATATACGATATATACACCTAGGTGTACACGAGCCACGTACACGTATATACGAATACATCCGCATTGCTACCCTCGCCATTTTCCATCCCTTTCGCCAACCCGCAACTTTCGGCTCTACGTTCGTCTCTTGCCTTCCCTCCATCAATTCCCTCTTCCCTCTTCCCTCTTTCCTCTTTCCGCTTTCCTCATTTCGTACCTTCCTGGACCATTCTTTCTCCCGTACATATATACCTACAAAAGTACAAATACATTGACGTATCTATATATATATATACGTATATACGTATGTACGGAAACGTACCCTGCTTCCAACCCTCACTTCCCTAGAGATATTTCGCTGAATCGACCCAGTCGGTGCTACTATACTACAGTCGAAAACTTCCGTCTTCGTTCTTCGTTACCAATTCACGAAAACATGGAAACTGGCTCTATACTTATTCCTTTATTCATCCGCTTATTTATTTAAACCTTACATGGAGGGACGCAGAAAACAAAAATTCAAATTTTCATTTTTAAAGCTCCCTTTTCCCTATGCATAGGGTTGCGAACCTTTATATAAATATTAATCCATTTTCCTCGTTCTTTTTTTTTTTACTTTTTACTATATCTTATGCAGTATCTTACTCGTACTCGTGCGATTATTCTCTTTTTCACTATCCGTATACTTAGCATTGCTGAAGAAAAATCAATGAAAATTTATCAAACTATACAAAACATCAGATTTTTTATTCATCCTAAAAAACCTGTCAAATTATTATTTTTTTTTTTGCTGTTTTTTCAAAATATCTCACCTGATACAGGTACGACGAGAGAATCTTCGATCAGATTTCAGAAGCGATTTACAGGATCCGATCTTACCGACAGTAGTAGGAAGCAGCAACAATGCTGGAGCTTTCTACCACAGATGGCGATGCTCAACAATCCAGAAACGGCGTTGGAAACGATCTTCGAAGTGATTCGAGTCATCGACCATCAGGGGCTTTTCATTGAAAATTAATTCAAACGGTTGTTCACCAGTTTTTTGAATTTGTTCGAGTATAAATCAACTGTACAAAAAACTGCATTTATGAAAGAAAAAAAAAAACATTTTGGAAAAAAAATTCCCTCGTATAGTTATCCGATATTTAATCTTATAGCGCCAAATTAAGAAGATGTAAGTGTCCTGGTACGTGGGCGTCTTCGTGCGTGGGTAAAAAAAATCAGAAACTGGTATAAACGTATGGTAATTTGAACCAGGTGTAAGTTGTAACACCTCCTGAAGATCTGAGGCTCGAGTGTCAACGGCACATAGGCCTTTAGCGACCCATTGACACTTTCGCCTCGTCTTGCGGTACTAATTGAATCGAAATGAATGAGAAACAAAGTTTGAAATCTCTGTTTGAGACAAATTTATGACCGTGATTACCTTGGTGATCACGTTCTCAATAATCTATATCTATACACGTTTATTTGATTTATCAAGCAGAGTAAATTTTAGCTTAAGAATAGAGAAATCGAGGGCTGAAGGGAACCTTGTCCCTACAACCTAAACGGACACTTTCGACTTGGCGTCGAAATAGCTGTGACAAAAAAAGACCCTGAACCAGCAAGACTGCGTACGTGTAAACAAACTAAGAGGCGCGACCAGCCGAGCGGATGTGCAGGGCGACCGCGAGTCCGTCGAACACAGTTCCGAAGATACCCACATGCATACGAAACTCCAAAAATTGAAACTCCCCGAGGAATTGAGAAAAAATGAAAAAAAAAGAAAGAAGGGGAAACGGTAATGGCACTTGAGAAAAGAATAATCATTGTAATCGTGGGCAGAATATGTTTACTATTTCCTAACAAATTACTTAGGCATGAATATAGGAACGTTTATGAAACTAATTTAACGCTCAGATATCAATTTACTCATATCTGATGTTAATGGTGATTATATACGTAATTTTTGAAGAACCGAGATGCTGGAAGAAGGTATTTTAGATTTATACCAAAATCTGGGCCTATAACAATGTCCGAAAGTCTTCTCATCGTCAATATGAAACCCCGTGCTCATGGCTTCGTACGTAACAAATATAGCGTGTATTGTATACCAGAATCAAAAAAAAGTAGCGCAAAAAAAAACCGAATGAATTTTTTAAATCTGAAAATAAAAATTGTTCAATTTTCGATAGAACTGAACAAAAAAATTACGTATTTTAATGTTTTCGTCGAATTTTATGTTTCAATTAGTGTCTGTAAATAAGATGGATAGCAAAATTAATAGAAATACAAATAATCACGAATTCGTTTTCGCTAGATACTTTAAAATCTTACGTTAAATTAGTTTCGCGATTGAAAACGTTCCGGCACTTTAATCACGTACTTTGTACGAGAATTAATCTGCCGGCTGTAAATCTATCATCTATATATAATGCGAATTTTTTTGCGAATTTCCTGCAGCATTGGTTGGTCCGGAAATTTGTAATAATTTTTGTTTCATAATAGGATCGACCGCCTCCGCAGGTGTTATAAAGATTCGAATTAATTCAGACTAGCTTAAGCGATAATGTGAAACCCATATACAACACATCACGTATCTCCAGGAATCAGTTTCTTTAATTAGTACAGCATATCCATTTAATCTTATATCCGTACCGAGCGATTCCTCGGAGCTATAAGCCACTCTGATACAATAAAAGATTCTCATCTCCAGGATGCAGTAATAAATACGTCAGGACCTGGGATGCGGGCAAGTACCAATAGCTCGATATTAATCAATCGTCGTATGAATCGAGCCGCAGATTCTCACTCATCTTTCTCCTAGCTAAGTTCAATTCTCATTTTTTTTTTCTAACGAAAGCATCAGCCGTTGATCGAGATCAAATCACGTTAATGATCAAATAAAAAATTATAAATTAGGCAAATCGAGAGTTGTGACGAGCGCAAAGCGTCCATATTTTTAAAATGGAGTTTCTATCGCAAACATAAGTCAAATTATACCCACGTAGCCAAACAGAAACGTTCAGTGTACACCGTAGCTTAGAACCGAATCCTCGGAGCTAGAAAGTACACTGAACTCTGAGCTGTAAGACTTGCGAGTCCGGTTGTCAAGCGGTTATTCTTCAAAGTCCTTGAAAAAATGTTCGATCCTTTATTTGACCCGTTGCGTCGCATCGCGTCGTGGTGTGGAGGTAGGCGTCGAAGCATGAGCCTTTTGACCAGGGCGCTGCATGGGCTCGAGATGTTGAGCTACGAGCTGTGAATATAGTTTGAGGAATTCTTACTGTTTGCCGAGGAACAAGTGATAATTACTTGAGTAAACGTGAACGGGCGCGATCATGCGACGGCCGTCGGGACGCCGAGCGCGGTTCAGCCGCAAGCCATCTATCTTCCTGTCTTCGGATCTCCGAAGGCAGTACGTCGCGAGCTGCAGGTGCAAGTCGATTGCATCTGTCTCAGGTAAACTTCCGTCTGAAATAATTCGATCGGTTAATTTCCATATTTTGAAATTTGTATACCGTTTTAAGCTATTCAACGAACAAGAATTAATTCCGGAAGTAGCTACTAATTAACAGCGTATAACTCAATTTCAATTATATTATACCCTGCCTATACGCGATACGTTGTTGAAAATCGAGATAACTTCTTTACTGCATTATCAAATAATTCGTTGTGCGTAAAATAGGAATTTTATACGCAAGGTTTTCCCTCGTGCAACGAGTCTAATAATCATTTTCTATTTTCGATTTGACCCTGAAGTGTTGGTGCAAGTATTACCGCCACGGTATAATGCACAATAAAGTTTGTGTGATCGTAGTGGCGTGGAAAGTACCACTGACCGTTAATGTCTTGCTCTACTGCAGTAGGTAGGTATAAGGTAGAGTGCACACACGAACATGATATAGTATACACGTAGGTCTGCTACATACCTACCTAGTTGTTTTTATAATACACGTTAAATAACTTTACGACGTCTTAGTATCGGGCAAATTGATTTCATAACGACAATCGCGGAATTAATGCACAATAAAAATATTATGTTGGCAATTAAGTGAAGCAATTGCTTAACCGAGTAGGTATAACTCTGGTATGCCAGTCTTTCTTTCGAGTGGCGAAGGGATATGTTCTCCAGCGAGGAAGCGGCTGCCCCGTTTTAAAAACGTCTCTCTTTTCGCGTTGGGATAAAAATTTCAATTATAAAAAATAACGTAACGAAGTTTCACTTAATTTACAATCAAAGTTTAAAAGGAAAGTCTAGTGTGTGTCTATACAATGAATAAACTCGAGAAAATGTGAGAATTAGGCTATTGTTCTGTGCGGGTGAAGAGGCGACCATCTAACGATGAGATATATGAGATCGTGGTTCAAAATCGCACCTCAATAAAAATAAATAATAAAAAAATCGTGGGTTCGCATTAAATAATCTGTTACTAATTGGGAAGTGATTGGATGATAAAATGAGAAATTGTAACAGTGATTCGCAATGCCTTGACCGACGGGACGGTACAGGGTGCCCATGGGGTGAGCGCGTGCGCCTGTGTACACAACTATTAAGTGCTTACATTTATGCCTGTCATAATTGGCTCCGTTAAATGAACAGAGAGGTTGAGAAATTAGCTTGTGGGTAATAACCTGGCTATTTATTAACACGTGAAACAAGACGCCAGTCAGAGCTTCGCGGGTTGTAGAGGTACCGTCCGACGGCCATAGTCGCTATCCGCACCAAAGTTCGCCATTTCTATTCGAATTTGATAATGTAACTACGGGGGAAGTTATGCAGATTTTTCTATGGTGAGTTGAATTCAATTTTCCGTATAAATCGTCAATTTTTTTCACCCAACGTGTAAAGCATACGAGCTTGTAAGAACCGAAAATTCAGTGAATCTAGTCTAGGAAGGAAAAAAAATAGCTTAGCTTCAATATAATATTAACGACTTTAGACCAAGGTGTGATTTATTGTGTTATAGCGGTCCAGGGTGATCACGAGTCCATTGATTCGTTGATATATTTTATTTGCTCATTGCGGATCATTTTAAGCCCGCGAGTATCTTGTCGCGCTACGGGATCACCGAGGTATACCTTAGGTATATGATTTACGGGTATTATACGTATATGTAGATTCGAAACCCTTTATTCTCAATACAGAAATATACGTATAAGTTCGACAGTGGTGTAGCAGGAGACCGTTGTGTACCTATAATCTGAGACCGTCGTAAATTATTGACAACAATCTTTAGTTTAGTTATAAAACCACTGCGTATTATGGGTAAGTTAGGTACGCAATATTTTAGAACTTCGATGAAAAATGTTTGCAGGTTTAACCGTTTCGCTTTCGTCCTGTCGTTTTATACTCGAATATATATCGGCATTGCATGCATCGCTTTCGCGCCTCGCTGTCGTACCATGGCTTTGCGCCGATGCAACTTTTCTATTTTTGAAAAGCGAGAAGGTTTGGGTACGCGACGAGGGCAAGATGCAATAAATTCCTTTGGACCGAGACCCGGAGCTCGAGATGGCGAGCAGACGAGAGAGCCTGCACAAACACAACCCGTCCGGTCAGCTGTATACAATAATAACAATAATAATTATTTTTATGACACCGCTGTTCTCGCAAAGGATCCTACCACGGGCACAAAAAACATTTCTCAAATAGGTTTTAGCCGAAGAATTTTTACTCGGTACACGTTAAAGGCTCCAACGATAACCACGCTCTTTGTGTTTCAAGTCAAGGTACATTTTTTGCCTTTACCGTCTCAAAAAATCGAAAAATTTGATCGAGTTTATGGTCAATTAATCAGAAGAAGAGAGTGAGAGAAATTTTGGTTCCAATGGGTGAATTTTGAAAGAATGGTGAATACTCTGCAGCATCCAGGAGCTCTGAGCTCCGTATTTTCGAGGATGGAAGCATCCTTCGTCGTCGAAACTTGTGGAATACAATTTTTGAATTCAAGTGTTTAGGATTGAGTCAAAAATTGATAATTTTTAATGAAATATTAAATCAGAATTTGAGAGACAATCATAAATCGTTCCATGTGCGATGCCATCCCTGAGATCTCTTCACACCCCTCGGGAACCGCCTGGAGACCGGACAACATCCCCTTGGCAAGGGCTGCAGGCTCGATCGATCTCACGCATGCAGACACACCCGCGCACACATGGCCGCATATCTGGCATGGTAGTGTTTTCGAAGAAAATAGATCAGTCGAAAGTGCCGTTCTGCGGTTCGTTGAACGTCGTGATACACGGTATACATAGGTATCTAGGAAATGATAAGAACAAAAGTAAAATACGTGAACGTTATCGGGCCACGTTCCGTATCTTTTCCACGCCCAAGAAACGAGGCAAACGTATCTTTCTTCGAATTTCGTGACTCGAAATATCGACGAATCTCACCCAATAATCAGCCCGTCCAGTAATCGATAAAAAATCGATCAGATTCCGAAATATTTGCACGAAATGAACGAAATCCGTGCAAATCTTTAATCGCGAATTACAGGATAGAGCGAAGCAATGCTTCTGCTTCCTACATGCAATTACGGGACGTTTTCTGAACTCCAGGGAGTAATTGGCTCCGTTGCAACAGCAGGATGCGTTCAGATGTGAGAATCTTGCAGGAGTAAGATGGGTACATGTATAAAAGCACTTTATCCCATCGTTGTGCCTGTTTCATTTTTTTGCACCCTTCAGTAATGGATATAAGCATATCTGCATACGGGTGTCTACTGTTCAGCGTCACCTCACTTATCCTTATTTCCTAACCCGCGTACCGCGCTACTATTATGTAGACAATAATGGCTAGCACATAAATATTCACGCTGGCAACGGCCATAAACGCTACCGTCGCTGCTTGCAGCTATATGGAGGAGCCATATATACTGTATATACGACTCAGAGGTGCACCTTGTCTGCAAAAACGTCGCAACAAGAGAGCAGCAGAAGGTCTGCGAGGCTCTAGCTGTAAATTTGATCTAAGTTTTCAATAACTTTATAATCAACAGTTTCATTCGGGTAATTATGAAAAAAATAAATCTAGTAGCAGAAGAAAAAAAAGAAGAAGAAATTTCCAGAGAAAGAGAAATGTAAAACCAATTTCCAACAAGAACATCGAAGGATCTCTCCAATTTAAATCACGGGCCGAATTCGTTCCTGTATAATTCTTTCGTTGCAGCATCACAAGGCAAGGTGCATTGAAGCAATGGCGACGAAATTCGAAACCTCGTCTTTTCGGTCCAGGCTGACTTTCGCAGCACTTTTATGATCGGCGAAGTGAAATGAACCTTGCACATTGATCATGCCGTCAAGAATAGCTAATATCATGATCAACTAATTGTTTGTAGAATTATTTGAGTGATTAATATTTTGAATTTTTTGAATTTTTTGATTCAAAATGTATAATAGGAGAGAGAAATTCGCTCTCGTAATTATAACGCTACGTAAAGGATGCGAATTCGAGGCCCCTAGTTTGGTTTAATTTCCAAAGCGTGAAAATCTCTGGTACAGAAGGCGTCACGACGCGTTCACGGAGGTGGAGCGTCGACGAGGAGCAATCAACTCATCGTCACACGGCCACAGCCATATCTACATTCTCGGTTCCTCGACCACCAGAAGAAACTGGCGACGGAGAGGGTCCACTTACACAATTATCTGCGAGCGGGATCTTCGTGTCGGCCGTACTGCACTCATCGTTTTACGACCCTCTCCTGAAGACTCGCGCTAGTCCTTTTTGAACTTATTCTTATTCTCTCCGACTCGGAGGACCTCCTCGCTGTCCGCCTCTCTGACTTTAGGCCTACCAAAGTCTGCGTGAAACCCGAGAAGAAGAAGAAGAAGAAGAAGAATAAGACGAAGAAGGAGAACAAGAAGTCCTTTCTTTCTCATTTTATCAGGAACGGCTTACTGCACGTATGTGTATTGTAAACGGCTGCATACGTTATTCCCTGCACATATGTGTATTCAAACATATGGGATTATCCTAGCATACCGATAATATTTCTCGGTCTGTCGTTGACTGAAATGGATATATATCGGGCTAGGAATGTGCAGGTATCGTATACCTTACCATCCATTCCATAGTCTCCCATCTTTCTTCATGATCCGTCTAATATTACGTTACGCGACTCACACTGACGACGAGCTCGTCGAACGACTAATCATCCCGCGAACCAAGGCAATAGGGAACGCGTAACGAGCCAGAACCCGTTGCGAATTATGAATTATGCGACATTCTTACGACTAAATGGTGTGAAGATCTCTTCGAAAGATTGTGACCATGATTCTGAAGAAACAATTCTCGTTTTATATCGCCTTTGTTGTTCGACCCGACCGTAAGTAGGAGTGGACGCTTTTCTCTCAAGATTGAGGATTTTTGACTAGCCGAAGAAAATTTGAAAATGCGAATCAGTCCGGGATGAAGATGTCTGAAATGGATGGAGAACGATCCTACGAGTCCGACTCGAAAACGCGGCACGCTTTTTAAAAAAAATTCATAGGTTTTAAGGGTGTACTAAATATAGGTATATATATCTATGAATGTGAAATGGTTTTTTAATTTATCGACTTTCAACCGAAACTGACAGCCAGTCCCGCTCTCGAAAATCACGGAGTCAAAAGTCGGAGGCTGTAGTCGTCCATTACAAAGAGTTTCAGAAGGGGAAAGAGAAGGTGTGGCTGCAGGGTATAGTTGCTCATGATTTGTATCCACGAAGGAAACTGGTTTTCGAATTCTTTTTCCATTTTTTTTTCATTTCCTTTTTTTTTTATTATTTTTCCTCAAGAGCTCAAGCTCCTCTCTCCACTGAAACGAGAGATGCGGGTGGCTCAAGTGGGTGGGATTTCTTCTTCTCAAGAATCCAGACCACCGATGCAGCATCCGTGGGAGTGGCGAGCCTCGGTCTTTGGTCCATGGCATCGGCTCGACGTGGAGTCCATTTCATGATTTCGTGATATTCCGCGGCGAAGTTGTTAGGCCGGCCATAACTCGAAGAGAATTTGAATCGGCCTTTTCTCTAGAGAAAATAAAAATATCTACCCAATATAACACATCAACCCCTTTCCACAAAATCGAATATTATTACTCGACGCAAGGATAATGACCGTATTATACCTATATAAGTATCGAAGGCTGAGAAAAAGGGCTGGAAAAAGATCGAGCAAGCCGGATGGTAAGTGCAGCTAATAAACGTCAGCGAGCGTGCTAAGTGCTGTTCAAAAGACTGAGAGCCAAAGTATTCTCAGCTCGCAATTTAGTTAAGTTGTGCCTACGTCTCGGACATTAAGCTTCTAAATGCAAAAGTTCCAAGCTCCCTGACCACTCGATGCTACAGCACTGCACTGTAGGCCTTTGGGCAGCTACAGATAGAGAGGCGGTCGCTGCACCGGGCAAAGTGGCTACTCATAAATACACGTGTAAATATATTGCAGCTGGTATACTGCCCGTTGTAAAATGGTAGTAGAAAAAGACCCTTAAATTCATACGTTCATCCAGGTTCAATCGAGCTCACATCTCGTACATTTATTCGGTACTTTCGCGCAGGTAGACCCAAAGTTTCGCATTTTTGTTTTTCATTTTTTCTTTCTTTCTGGTTGCACATTGAATTGGACGATAAATTTTCATTCTTACATCGAATTTTCGTATTTTGTTGGAATGTATAATCACTGATGTATACATGCGATAGAACGAGTCATTATGGATCTTCATCAGCGTACCTGGTGTGGCATATTGAATAACGAGTTAATGTTTTGTGGCGTCTTGCGGTTATCTCGGTTTAAAAATCTGGATATATATTCGTGTCTCGTTTTTCACTCGTTTAATGGCCTTCTGGTCATCGCGTCCTCTTCAGAGTCTCTTTTTTATCTTTACGGTTTGAGACAAAGCCGAGGTAAAGAAAAAACTACCGATGCATAGTTCGAAGGTGACGGCGCGGAGCTTGAGTGAGTTTTCAGGAATTAAGCCGTATCAATCATTCTGGAATAGGGCTGAATTCCGGGTCTAGGTTACAGACATTGTGCCGATAGAAATCTACCCTTAATTAATTTCTTTCGATATGGGAGTCTGCATACTGTGGCTAATTAGCACCAAATTCAAACCACATTTTTCGGCATCCTTGTCACTTGAGAAAGAATAAAAAAGGAGATAAAAAAAAAGGTTACGAGGGAGTAGTTCATCCTTCCAGATATCTCCGCATTCTTTGCTCCCGCTTTCGAATATCGTCTCTGTCCTGTCCGTAGGTATGGGGGGAGGGATGAGGCAATTTTGACCACTAGAGAAATCTGGTCGCGGTTGAGAATAACCCGGAAGAATTTTCTTCAAAGGTTTAAGAAGCCGGCAAAAAATTTTGTTTGTACTTCGGGCCAAACTATAATCCCAAGCAATTAAGGTCAATGGGATTCGGTGTGGGTATATGCCCACTGTGTCTGGGATACGAGAGGTAGGTAGCGGTTCTGAGAACGTGAAACTTTGCCAGATTTCTAAACTTCCGGGTTTTCCAGACCTGGTGGATAAAAACGCGCAGTTTTGAGGAAGAGCTTGCCCGCAACGGAGACGCGACTCACTGTTTCCCTCGCCTTAGATCCCGCGTTTATGAAACGTTCGATAATGTCGAAAAGGTCTGAAATCGGTACGGGGATCGGGAACGGGATCGCGGTGCTCGAGCTTACTTTCTGCAACAGTATCGCAAGTTTCAACGACACTTGAAAACAGATTACCACGTACTCGCGTGCGGCTATGTTCGTGGGAAGGAGTGAGATATCATTGAGACGTGATAGTCTCAGGGGTGAAGTTGGGGGTGGTAGTCACGAGGATATTGAAGCACTCGAAGTGGCGCGGTTAAAGGGATTTACGACGTCAACAAAAATAATCGTTTAACAGAAGAGAGAGAGAGGAGAGGAGAGGAAAAGACGTTCTTGTCACGTCCTATTGCCCATCAAATTGGCCAACGTTACGCTAACTCCGATCTCTCTGTGCAAGTGCAGATTCACTTCAACCAAACAACAACTTTACTCTACGTACCTACTTCCGCACTCCACGAGGTGTGCTGAATTCGAGTGTAACTTATATCGTGCATTCAAGGACGCGAAAGCAATAAGAGGAGTACTACTTCCTCGGCGATTCACACTATGGACCACAACTCTGAAAGATCAACGCTGTTCGGATTAGGGTGAGTTTGCACGTGGCAATTAGGATCATGGAAGGCACTAAAAACAAGAATCTAAAACTTACCCAAATTTCTCAACGATATCTGCGAACGATTATTTCCTGATGAATCTAAGTTCAAGATCTTGAGTCAAGAATTTGGAAAATCAACCCCAAAAGAGTTCTGCGTGAAAATAAAAAAAAAAGGGGAATAAATTCGTAGTAAAAAACTTGTTGGAGTGTTTGACTTCATCTTTTGAATATTGAAGAAGTTTTCGTTTTCATTTAACGTAGCGTCCTGCAGTAGGGTATATCTAAGGTAGTCACGAAGTGGAATGCAAATGTGTAATCACGGCGGTCGTTTGAGAAGATCCTTGCGACAGGATACGAGAAACTGGGAGAGCCGGGAGACGGGAGATGGTATTCAAGGAGTGGAATTGCGCTAGCGTCTCTCTAAAATTCCGTTTGTGCTATCTCTGTAGTTTCAGATTTAACGGCGGCCCCGCCAAGGATTCACTCGACGATAAGGCGTGTTGGTGTCACGCCGCGTTTCTATACAGCGCGTTTCATACCGGTTTTTATCCACCCGATAAATCCATCGTCCAATAACGCGAAGTCACAATTTGCTAACTTGTAGACTAAAACAGACTCTAAACATCCCCTGAGTATACTAAAAAGAAATTCTTCCCGCTTTCTATTATCTCCACCAAGAAAGCAAATCCTGATACAATTCGATAAGAATAACTCCAGAACCCTGAGAATCTAATGCCTATGGCGTTCCTCTTCTGAGAAAGCTTCGAAAAAAGCTCAGGAGAAATTAGTGCAATTATAACCGCGAAGGCGACTGTTATAAGCGGTAAGTTTGAGGGTAAAATGTGGTACAATTTTTCCCTCGGGACTTGTTTGGTAAAACCCGAATCTCCAGAGACCTTTGGACTTGTATCACCCTATATCAGTCGAGAGGGTCGCTTCCACGCCATAACATAGAATCCGTGTGTCGCTATATAGACACTAACACGAAAGTCAGAGCTTAGCGCGGATCTCTCAAAGCGCGCATCGCGCTTTGCCTCTCGAAGCGACTTCCGCTGTTTTACGACGCTCTTCCCTTCTCTTCCCTTCGTTTCCCTTCGACTCGTTTCACCCCTCGATCCCCTTGCCAGGGGAACAACCGCCATCGCTAGCTCGCAGAACTGGAGATCCCCTTTCGAGATGCGGGAGACGAAGGCTGGGCCAGAGATAGGGGACCGACTCGTTCCCTCTTCCAACCCTCGAGACCAAAAGACATTTTCTTTCTCTCAATTCTAAAGTACGTTCTAATCTCCGTTTTTTTAGAGCCACCGATTTGCTGGTCGATAAAAATTTCAAACAATGTCGTTGAACCGAGCGCCTAGTCCCAAATGTTAGTTAGTTAGTTCGATAAAAAGTGCTTCAAACGGACTCGCAAGCTCCCATACAAACTGGGCTCTCGCAGAAAAAGCGTTTCTTCTTACGGCAGTAAATAATCTGTATAATTCAATCGTGCTGAAGAATCATGAATTTGTAACTCCGTTGTAAATCTTAGCCTGAGTCACGGTTTGCGGGCGGTGACAGTATATTTCGTATCTGAAAAATCTCCGGCTTGTACACAGTCGGATATATACAAATCCCACCCTAGTTACCCAGGTCCTAAACCAACCCCATTTTTGCCACCATTTCCCATACGCGTAGAGCTATGCACTTCTCCGCAGCTCATATCTCGTTAACGAGATGTGTATAATGGAGGGAGGATATAGAAGGAGGAGATTTTTGGACGTAGGGCAGGATATACGCGCATCTTTCAATCCCCTCTTCGGATGCTGGAAGGTACTTACTTACGCAGGCTAGAGTGCACGTGAATTAGAAGACAAATCACCGAATACATCTATATCATACGTAATTGGTGTCAACCACCCTTCTCTCCGTGCCTGCAGGGGAGGTTTGGTTTGGTTAGGTATATTTCAAGATATAACTATAAAAGCGACCGTTCAGCATAATAAACTCAGCCGTTAATACGTACAATCGCTAATAGAATCATGGGGTCCGATGGATCCCTGTGCTTTAGGGGCTGCAAAGTTGCTTCAAAGACTCGCTTCTCACTACCATTTTTACTCCAAGATATCTTTCATTTGCATTCAGTGACGACGTTGAAGTCGTAACTATGAATTTCTGTCAATATCACCAGCCCACTGGTACAGAATAGAATTAGGCTTTTTTTAAAATTTCTTTCTATAACACGGCATAGATCGTTTACCTCAAGATTTACGACCTCGTATGTATTACCAATCAATTTATGCATCCTAAATGTGACAAAAATCTGTCATATTTATTTGTCTAATACCATTTTTGAGGAAAAATAAAATCGTGTCACACCTCTATGTGATTGAAACTATATCATTACAATTAGAGACGAGATAATTGAGCGTAAACTCGGTAGGAATTTTCGGGGAATTTATTTGGCGAAAATAATGGGAAAATTTCGTCCCCAATCTTCGCGGAATACCAGTTAGAAGAATAAAAAAAATTAAGGGATCTGCACTCGCCACGCACTCACAGTGATTGCTTCGCGTGACTCAACGCGATATACTTTATAGATATATAGGTATATGTGTGTATCAGGTATATAGATTCATCTGTGTATAGATTGAGCCAGTTCCTGTAAGAGATAGGCGAACAGAGCCGCTCCCTATAGGTCCGTGTGGCTAGAAAGACGTCTCACGTCGACGCCTACGTCGCGACGTCGTTTATCTGGGACGGCGACGAGCAGCACGTGAATCCTGAGCGGGTAGCAATTAATGAGAGCGAACTAGCTCCTCGACCGAGCTGTTGTTTTCGAAAATGAATGGTTTATTTTTTCTAAATTTGATTAGCTTCACTAATCACTTATTTGACCGGCTTAATTGGCGGAATGATAAAAAGCAAGGCTGGCTATAAAATTACAAATACATCAGGGCCAGCTATCCTCTCTCATCTCTCTGGCATACTGACACTCACAAAAAGATGTGGCGATTACTCGCTGTCGTTCGAAAAAAGCTCTAAGTATGCTGGAAACAAACCCAGGCTTTTTTTCTGTCCAAATTATGGGCAGTTTAAATTTTATTTTCAATCATTTCAGTTACAGAAGTGAAAATTTAAGATTCTCACACATCTGTCACCTTCGAGAACTCGTAGATCTATATTTTCATGGCTTTTCAGGCTTTGTATGCCTGCCTATTAGCGCGTACAACTTCATCTAGAAATTCTATTCTCAATGTGTAACCGAGCAAGTATAATTTTGGAATCTAACGACGGTACGAAATGTAAAGAATTTCTGTCTTCATGCGGAATGGAATGGAATGGAATGAAATGAAATGAAATGGTAACATCGCTTAAACTGTCATGGCCGATTGTTCGTGATCAGAACTCGACACTGAGCATAGATAGAGAGTCAGACAGACGTTGGAATGGACGGAACGAGGTATCGAGCCGAATCTAAGATGGCTCTGAAAGCGTAAAATAACGACTACAGTAATTTATGACTGAAGGGTGTCGTATAAAACGTAGATACCTTCTGTACCTCCCCATATACGTCGGTGGTGGAACCGGATACCTGTGTAATATATCTATACACATAGATCCTATACATTGAAATTCATCTATACCTGCCCACCTCGTAAGATAATCACCAATCCCTTATCCCAGTCTTTCTTCCTCTTATTGCACCTCTCCATGAAGAAAACGGGTCCCTATTTAAGGGTTGAATTAATAATACGAACATTAAAATATATGGATCTTTGTCTACGAGTAAACAGATTTTAAATTTTATGATTTTAGAACTCAGTGGCTTGGATATTAGTCTAATCATAGATGTTTCATCTACACAGCTCGTTCCGTTAATCCTAGGTGTAGGTATAACTCGAAGCGATATATATATTTTTTTTTCTTTTTTTTTGAGTTGTCGCGAGCTCGTTACGGTAACTTTTATGAAGGTGTTATGTTTGTAGAGTCAATATTTAAACGTCTCGTAACTTTCTGTGCGGTTTAAGTTGCAGTACAATAAATAGTATGTACGTACCCGTCATTAAACAGTTTTCATTCAGAGTTCTAAACATTATTATTTCGTCAATGATCACTATCAAGATTTTTGAATACCGATTGAGCTGTTATCGAAAAGAAGTGTAAAAATAATTACACATCTTTTTCATGGGAAACGACATTCAAACGACTAGTTTCCCCAGGAAAGTTCGATCCCCCGAACGAGCACCCTTGACGTTCAAGTCGTCTTAGGCTTTCAGCACAAAGAAGAAAATCGCAAGGCGATGGAATCTAAACTAGCTGCAGTCGACGAGAACATGTAGGACCGATAGTCAGATAAACCGACAAGCCCTCGGATTCGAGAAACGTGAATTACCGCACATAGTTAGTCTGTCTCGACACCTTGAATCACCGAGATCCCTGAAGCAGCAATAATTTTCAGCCCAAGCCTTGAACCATCTTTAATTCACAGCGTAAGTAACGCAGAACTTCAGAGGTCTGATTTTTTGCACTAAAAGGAACTGGACCTTGCATGGTCTCTATTCCTTCTTTAAGCACAAAGTTAATAGTTGCAGTTTAGTTATAGAGGCTATTATAAATTAGCGGATAAGTGTAACGTTGCGGGTACGTGAAACGGATGGAAGACTCGTGATATGTACGAGTCGGTCAGGATCGTTAGGTTCACTTTGTATTACCATTCCTATCCTGCACCAGGATACTTGACGCTGGTGAAATACGTCTGCTGATCGTATAGAAGCAATGATTTCACGTTTACACCCGTAACTGTCCGCATTTGACGCGGGCATTCTAACTGACAGAATAAATCAGAAAATGTAAGACACTCTCTTCAGATTTATATGCAGCATCCAGTCTACTCCATTTCTTCGTAGAAATTATGCGGAATGAATAACTCGGTGTACCGAATAACGGACTCAGAATTATTCTATAGGAATCAGTCAAGGATAAGATTTGAGAAATAATACCTCCTCTCCGGTTTAATCTCTTTCCTCGATGGATCGAATGCAAGACTCTAAAACTCATCGCCTCGAAGGATGAGGATAATAACTTATAAAAAGATGGTCCGCAGACACGTTGGACGTGCCGCCAATTGCGAAGGCTACTTTGTCAGAGACCCCGGTACCTCGCGGTTCCATAGGCTATCGTAAGGTGTCGGTTGTTCGAATGCGGCACACAATAATTTTGCGTTTACACCCGAGCTGTCCGCATCGAGTGGTAGAACTCGAGGGGTTTTTATTTTAGTTTAACGGCACCGTAAGCTCGGCTGTCCAGCGAGCTAAACTCCGGCATAAGATTCCGCGGTAGATCTGGCAGACGTTTGAGTTCCGTCCGTGTCGTGTTCCTCTAACCACTAGCTCCGAGGGCGCAATTTCGTCCTTTTTATTATTATTATTATTATTATTATTATTTTTCTTCTTTAAGCAGCTCATGCCTTATTCAAGAGAAGATCACCTCTCGGTTCCCCGTTCGCTGCACGGTGTTCGCTTGTCCAACGCAAAGCCACGATTTTCAATTAATGCTACTTTACGACGTGGTCCCCGTGGGCTGGACCTAACCAAAGAGTTAACCATCTTAACCGTGTCTCTTTACCTGCTTGAATATATACCATATTTATGTATACAGGACTTTGATTCCCGCCCTGTGTTACCACGGAGATAACTCCCGGTACGACGCCGGCTAAGCCGGCAATGAATTAAGGACTGGGGCCTACCTGGAGCTCGCCGCGAGATGAAGGTCCAATTCTACGAGCCTTCAGGAATCTTTTCATATCGCGAGTTAGGAGTTAGGTACACGAGTCAACTTGATTGCTCGTTGATGTTGGTGGTAGCTCGGATCCGTAATATCTCCTTTCTTTCCACGTCGGAGAACGCGGCCGGGACAAACGGGAGAAAAGCTCTCTTTTTTTCCATCTCTCTTCATCCCGCTCAAACATGGTCTCTCGAATACCTCACGTTCACATAGACGCTGGATACTACCACCATCCCGGATAGGAGGGTGGTTGACGTGTCGTTATTTATGCCCTCGGCTCCAAATTCACCCTCCGATGGCGGCCCGGGCGAGGATCTACCGCTCTCTGCCCTCCCCTATCCGGGACCGCCCTGTCCCTCTTTCTCGCCCTTTACCCCTCTCCACTTCTCTCCATCTTCCCTCTCCTTTACCAATCATGGTTCCTGTGCTCCGTTACGCTTCATAACAGCATCACCGAGCTAACCCAACATCGACCCGGCCAGCCTCCGCCTACGTTATCGGATACAGATGGAAGCGGACACGTAGGTGCGACGCTCTTCGACGATGTATGAAGATCGCCGATTTTTTATTCTCCATTTTCGATGCATGTTATTTTCGCAAATTCGCCCCGACGTCACAATTTCAAATTATGCGATAGAACGGGGGATGATCGGAGTAGACAATGTAGCTCTGTACAGTTCGATCGGTATTTGTCTTGGTAAGGAGAAGAAGAATGAGAAGAGAATGGCTTGAAATCCTGACGACGTAATAAATCCAGGTAGAGGTGTCGTTACGGCAAAGCGTCCAGTGAAACCGAACGCAGAGTACGATGAAGCGGTACAGTTCGACAGTCAACCGAATGACCGGTCAGTCGAGTGCAGGGCACTTTACTCGAAACAGCGTCGTCACCATTATCGTAGTTCGCTGGCTAATATCTGGAGCAGTAATACCTATGCGTATACGACGTGGGAATTACGTGAAATCATTCACACGTCACTGTGCGATGTTATCGCGATCTATACATCCCTTATTATTATTATTTTATCTTTATTTCTTCGATATGTATTAAGGGTTGAATATGTGATTTCCGTAGACATGATAGATGCGTGAATCTGAAGCGAGGGGGAAAAAAAGGAAACGACGAATACGCTCCAGGGTTCACCTTTTATATTCGCAAGGGCTTAATTCTGATTTCCCTCTAATTTCCCACCGAGGCTTATACCTAATTCCGGCAAACATTGATCCAAGAAACGAGACGGTGAATACTGTGAGAAGCTGGATTTGAGACCTAGACTAACCCTGGGTTCTGGAGAGACCCGCAGTTCCCTTCGTCAAAGTAATATCTCCAGGATCCCCTGCGGCCCGAACCCCCAGCCTACGTAGCCGGGCTAATTAAACGCGCAGACATCACGGGATAAGAGAACCAGAACCAGGGTGCAGGTTCGAGTGGAGAGAGGTTCGAAGCGAGAGACTGAGACCGCCATATTGTTATCGATGAATGATTTTTATTTTTTATTTTTTATTTCAGTTTTTTCTTTCTTTTTTCTGTCACGTCGAAGAGAGCGGCCGTGGTGCAGCCCCAGGGGTACTTTTCCCGAGGACTGAAATATTAAAGCGGCCGTTTAATATTCATTTAACTGCAGCGGTTCGTTCCGAAGCATGAAATTATTGGTAGAGGTAAAAAGGCTGCCGGAGCCGGTGTATAAAAATTTTTCAAAAATGTAAACGTACAGTGCACCCTCGCTTTCCCCCTCGTCAAACGTTCAAACCATCGTTGAGGCGGCACACAGGACTCTGTAATTTACCTTCGTAAAATCTCTGCGCTTCACAGACCTCGTTGTTGCACATCGGATATTTTCTACCTAGCCCCCATTAAACTTTCCGTAAATTTATTTTCATTCGGTTACGTTCAAATTGTCTGGATAATTTAGCTCAGAATCTCGGCTCAGTTCATTTCATTTCATATTAACTTTTCTAACCAAGTCTACGCTGCAGTCTTTAACGCTAACACATATGCTAGACGAATAATAAACATGCGTACAGACGTGTGCGTTATACCTACAATCCTACATGCGAGATACACACACGTACCAAAAAAAAGCTCTGTTTTATAATTACGTGGGTAAAAAAATTAGTCTTCGCGAATTAATTGAGCGAGACGAAGGAATATAAATATATTTCGGATTTTTATTTTACCAGCAAAATTTTCACGCGCCGTACCATAACTTTCGACTTTAGTGTGCCAAGAAGCTAAAGACACATATTACGAGGAGTTAGCGACGGAGGGATCGTCTTTGAAAATCACGTGTGGCCAAACGCGAAAACATCTGCTGTAAATCTGTCCTCAGCTGTTAGATGTTAACGTACGAGAACGACTTTGTCGATTCACACGTAGTACGTATAGAAAAATTCTATGAGACGAGTCCGACGTACGAAACACGACGCGAAATTAGAAGGAAGATCGCATATTTTTTTTTTATTTTTTTTTATCTTTCCAAAATTTTATGTCTACGAACTTCGGAACAAGTATTCGCATATGTGTTCATTCTACCGATAAAAGTCGGACACCGACTGCCGATTTTTATTCCTCGATACGTCTGAGATAACGATTTATTATTTGGCCTAAGAATGATGAAACTTACGTATTCTCCCGTCTCTCGTTACATTCGTTTAACGATCTTAGATAAACTCGTTTGCGAATTGCTACCGGTTTTTGCCCGATCATGATCCTTTGACTTTAGATTATTTATACCTATGCCTACTTTGTTCCTTTTTCTGGCTTTTTTTTTCTTCTTCTTGTCATTCGTTGGTTTTGGTTGAGTCAACTAAACACGAACCTTTAAAACCATTTATATAAGCTTATAGTTTATAGGCTGCCGTTTCTTTGTGAAAACATTCGAAGCTTACAGCTAGACTCGGTCTTCTTCAGACTGCAAAACGATCTCCTGCTGTTCCATGGTTACGCGTGTAATATAAATAAATAAAGTTCTGGCGACCTAACAAATAGACGGCGAACCCTTAAGACTAGAAAAAATAAATAAACGAATCGAATCGTTCACACGTTGAGAAGACCGAGTCCGACTGTGGAAAACAAACGAAACTTGCTCCAATTGCGATCGGTGTTCGTATTATACCGATCCGGCAGGGTAATCCCATAATAGTCAATTCAAACAACAAAATAAATAAAACGAACACCAAATACAGATTTTTATTTCACCTCCAATCAAGTTTGACTGTATACCTAATTCAATCAAACACATCGATTAATTAACGTTTATCTATCCAATCAGTTAGAAACTGTTATACCTACTCAGGTACTCGTTGCCAGAATGAACGGACATTTATATGATTGCACAAACTTGAAAAGAAATGATCATTTTCGTTGCGGTGATGAAAAGAGAAGAGAAGAAAAAAATAAAATGATGGTTAAATTCGGAGCAATAAATGCCTTGCGATTCGCACAACCCTTGATGAAAATGGTTTCTCTGTCTGTAAGGGAGTGGCTCTGTACCGTCCGAAACCGAGGCCGATAAGGGCGCGAATTTCCACCACCACGACGACCAGCGTCGCTACAATAACCTTCAAGGTGGTTGGAGAGAGTCTAAAGGGAGTTTTAGGGGAGGCTGGAGATAGCAGGGATGACGACGTATCAGGGGTAGTGAATATTTGCGCCGCGACGCCCGCGCATGAGCGCGACGCGACGTCGACGCGGAGCACGCGGCGCCCGAAACCGCGACCCTGGCGCCTGCACCCCATTCGATTGGGGAGGTGAAGAACACTTTTACTTATAGCAAAGCACTTCACCCTCTGCTTCCGACGGCCTTACGACGATCGTCGAGATCCACCTCGAAAGATCCTCTTCTTCAATCTCTAGAAGACTCCGACTAGCCCTTCGTCCAGTCTTTATTCATTTCGGCAACCGAAGCAAGGATTTACACATACATACACCATTGGCAGCCGGAAATTACACGGAGGATAGCTGAGCTGGGAGCCGAAAGTTTCTCTCGTTATCTTCGATAAAATAAAGAAAAATCGGTGAGTTTTTACGCACACTCAAATCCATTTTATGATAGCTCACGATTAGTACAGACGGTGTGATCTGGGAGTGAAGTATAAGAGAGACAGTTTGTACGAGAAGAGATCATGGCATCTTCGGCCGATGTGTAGTGTTTCAGTCGGCAATAGTTTGATCGATTTTAATAACCACGTGCAGGCTTGAAATTTTGCTCGGAAATAAAAACCGAGGATGTGACAGCTGATCAAAATTTTGTACATTTTCCGGTATATCATGAAATTGAATTTCTGTAGAACGATAGCGAGATAGTGTCGCGAGAATCGGCCGTTTCTTGGTGAAAAACTTTCGCAAGGTATTTCGAATTTCGGTTATTTTCATTCTCGGTCATCTTCGGGTCGTTATAATCCGATGACACTTGAAATATGGACGAGTAATCGACTAATCATTGTGTTTCGAGCGAGATTTCATTCACGGTAAGGTGTCACGATAAAAAGAAGTACGTCCTGCAGCTGAGGAGACCGTAAACAGCGGTCATCAACGCGTGCTCCGTGCTCGAGCCGAAAAGATAAACTTTTCTAAGAACTAGGAATTTCTATTACTATAAAATAAAGTTCTCAGGAAAGTCTAAGATCGGTTGATTGGTTTTTGCTGTATTTCTCGGAAGGAAACGGGTCGTTCGTAAGAACACGCCGCTCTAGTCTGGGTTACTACATCTGGTTGCAGACGCGGGTTAAACTCGGGGCATACGACGTCTGAGCATTATTCTTTCCTACCGTTTCCATCTTACACACAGATCTACTAGATTTCCTTTTTATGTCTTCCTAACGATCGACGTAAACTCTTTTTCAAATATTTCTGACCGAGAAATCTAGATCCGGTAGCAGTTACGTGTCTAAAAATCCACGACCTCGCTTTTCGCAACTTAAAATGAGGAAATTACACGAATTATCTACCTGCTATTCAACGCGTCGAATGCCCCATATCTTTTTAGAGCGAAACAAATCGGCTCAGCTTACTCAACTCGTGAACTTTGTAGCAATCGTCGATTGGTATTGTAGTCATGGCGGTACAGATAACATGAAATACCGTTCGCCTCGACGTTGATAAGTACACCTGGCAAATGCGCCACACACGTAGGTATGTACGTAGATATCCAACTGTAAGTTACGCTCGTGGGGTATTAGACATGGCCAATTCCTTCTTCGATACTCAAGCTCGGATTGCGACGGATGGCAGACTACCAAAGGCTGTTTTCTTCCTCAGATTGCATATCGTAGAAACGATATTGCATTGCCTGACGAATTTTCGCGAAAATGAAATTGCTTGACGTGTGCCCTTATATCTCAATATTTCAGAAATCAAACCACTTAAGATTATACGATCGTAACGATCCTGTCGATTTTCGAACCGTCGATGCATAAACACGTCCATAAAATATTTCCACCTCACAATTATACGATGTAACATAATTAGTTATATAACGTATTAACGGTTAATTTGTTTATCATTATAATTGTGGTGAGTAGAATGAAGTGTCTGAGAGAGAACGGGTGTAGGTAGGGTGTAAATTATATACCAACGCAATAACGAGGTGCATAGATAGTTTTTCACCATGTTGGCAGTTAAGAAACTTATATAGAGTTAGAGGTGTGTCGTGATCTCGATCTCGATGTCTCTGTTTCACAGGTGTTGGACCAGCGTAGAGTGGACGTTAAACTTAGAAAACGGGGTAACGAGAGTAGGCAACGTTAACTTTTACAATGACGATAACTTCGGTGCAGTAGCACCAATTTCATGTTGCATGTATATAACCGCTTAGCCGGATGGCTTGTAAATATAAGTACTAAATGGGGGATCAGCTGACTAGGAATATGAGAATTTAATTGGCTATATATTTGACAACGTAAAAGAACCGGGGGATTTATTCGCGAAAAATTTGTTACTTTCTAGGTACACCGAAATACTATCAAAGAATGATACAAGCCACGATATATACCTTCTATTTTATACCATACCTCAAACTGCTAACGGTATATTGAGAGACTTCGAGCAGTTATGTATCACTAAAACTAGTCGTGCTAACCTTTCGAAGCCATAATCGCTGGCTAAAATCACGCGACCAACAGGTGCAAACTTACGGTTTACATAGGTCAGGTTTAAAGCAATAACGATCTAGGGTAGCGGGGCTTAAACCTGCTATGAAATTCACGGTATTATTTCGAGTCTAATTCTAATTAGACGGTCAAAGAATCTCTCGGTTTATCCTTTACTTTGCATAATCTACCGCGTCAGACGTCACTGTTCTTTTTTCGGCATCAGGATTGGTGTAATGTCATCATAGACGTTTAGCCCCGCTGATTTTTAACGAGGGTCTCATTGTCTTTATGACTTTGTAATGTAAATTGCACTGTTAATTCCCTTTTCTCAGAGATTTATCGCACCTCGAGGGACAGTGAGAAATACGTCAAGTTTTATAACGCCTTAGATTTCCTCGACTATTGTTTATACCGGGTATTATATTTCTCACGCTCTGCCGAATTGCACCATTCATTTTTGACCACGATCCGAGCTTTCGCTGTATAATTGTCTTACGGTTATTCGTTAAAATAATTGGAATATCGTAATCTCATCTCCTCTCCTCTCTCCGTATCTTTCTCAACGCGAATTCGTCGGCGTTTCCTCGAAATTTTCTAAAAATGACATCCAAATAAACGGCACGGTTGAACGGCAAACATTACGTTACACAAGAACAAATATGTGAGTAGAATTGAACACACGTATACACATTCTCCTATCTAGGGTTTAGAGGACCTGCGGAGACGCCAAGGAAATTATATACCTACTCAAAGACGCGTTATATAGCTCGGTGTTTCTATGCCTTTAAGATGGTTCGGGTTAAGATTTTATTGAGGGAGCAATAGCCCCCGTTTTTTCTTAAACATAAAACGTCACAGTTTCACTTTTCGGTAGCTCTTAGATGTGTCGAAGTTTTTTTTTCCTCTTCTTCCTCTTGTCTTTTACTCACAATTTCGAGCACGGAAGTGTCCGAGTTTCACTGCCGATTCCATTGTCCGCTGGTCAGTCGGATCTACTCCTTCGGCCTTCACCTAGATTTCTAATCCCTCAACCAGAATAGTTTTTCCCTCATTTTTTCGTCACTTTTTGTCTCTCTGCTCGGTTTATATTTCCGGCAACATTCTCACCGCATTTCATTGTCAAGATTTTGCCTCACGGTCACACCGACGATTCCCTATTTCACCCTTTGAATTACGGAGAACCTTTCCGCGGTCAAAACTTGCCCAAGGCTCGTCTTCTTACAAAGGTCACTATTACTATTCAGGGATAAACTAAACCATAGAGCCTACCTTTTTCCGTCTTAAATCCTTTAGCGAATTGGCTGCTAAGAAAACAATCTTACGAATCGGTAAGACGGAAAAAAAATTAAAAAATCTCTCAATGCAGTTATACGTCTCCATTAAACTCGAATCATCTCAACTTGTCTCTGGCAAAGCTGTGCTGTAACCTTCGCCCCAGATTATTCGGCGATTAACGCAACTCTGTAATAATTCTAATGGCTTCATCAAAATTCATTCATGATTTATAGTTTTTCCGTTTCTCAGTGTCTTTCGCTCACGTGTTTCACGGCTATAATGTTATATTTTAAGATTTAACTCGCCACGTTTTTCCAGTGGTATTTTAATGCCAAAATTTTTTGCTCTAATTCCAGAGCCTTTAATATATGGGGCATCGTCTTAAGTTGCAGCCCTCGCTGCATCGTATGGCATAATATATAAAAACGCGCATGGCTTTCAGAATAGGTAAATGTCAATCGAGCTGTCTGCAAAAATGTCACCCTCTCACCTTTCAGGACGCCTCGACCCCTGGCGCTTTTTTGATTCTCCCTATCTTCCGGTTTTCTATCGTTAACAAAAGTTAATGCCTTGTGTCGCGGGTGTGACGAAACCCTCGAGTGTGTTTTTCACTTAAACATTATACCCGGTGCTTGCAAGAGACTCGTGATATGTCTCTGTGCTGGGATCACCTCAAATCCGTCGAATTCAAGACAAGAACCTTTATGGAACTAGAGGTGTGAGACATTGGCCACGTTGGACCAGCGAGAAGCATTTCGCATGGTGTTTAATAGATCGTAAACTGTATTTGAGTATCTCGATAAATATAACAACTCTTGACGGAGGATCATCCTCTGCATGTACATACATACATACATATATATGCGCATATAGGTATACACCCGAGCTGCAATTTCAACCCTCATTCCCCACACGTTTATACATACAATTCACATCTTCGTGCATAGATTCAAGCGCATTATCAATTCTGGTCAAGGGTTTCACCTCAGCACATGAAACTGCATCAGACAATATCGAAACTTAAAGGTATTAATTATTCAGATCAAAGTTTTGGCCAGTTTGAACAAAGTAGGCAAACATGAGTTCAAAGAAATTTGAAACTCTAGCTCGTTCACTCTCCTGTCCGAGAAATTAGCCCCTTTAATGAAATATGTAAAGTTTTTTAAGCGAGCGAATCGTGATGAACGCGATGATCGCGCCAGGGGTTGCTTCGCTCCTAGGTTATCGTTGTTGTTGTTATTATCAAAAGAGAGTAAGGTATAACTGCGGTTGAATAGAGGGTGGAGGTTGAACCAAAGCGCGAAAGCCCGGGCAAGACGAGGCTTTGACCTGGGCTGCGCTCGGTTGATCGATTCGGTCCTCGTCCTCGTCCGACCTCGCGGACGACCTCGTGCCTCCTGCAAGAGAGAAAACACTCTCCGAGGCGTGCAAGTCTGCGCAAATGCAAAGGGAACGAGATACTCTTCCGCTTCGTTCGTTCGATTGATTTAGCCAAAGTTAGGAAAGCGTATCTCGTCGCCAAAGCCAGCTTTTTCGAATTCTCTTCATTCCCTGATCGAATCGGTCGCTAACATTTCATCTACCAATTCTGATTATTCAATAGATGAATATATACGTAGATAGCCGCGGAAGGGGTGGAAAGCTGTATCAAAATGGTATTTATTCTTGGAATGAACTCTTAGTCTCGGACGAGTTAGAAAAAGACGTAAGTTACGACTGTCAGGATATGTTGTATAGACCCTGAGAGATCCGTGTGGATATGTAGATACGTACATACACCTTGGGCCGGTATATACGTATCTAAATACGTAAAAGTATATAGATAGATATATAGGTGCGGCCTTCTTCGCGGGTGACACGAGACAGAGCCAGCCAGCTCGTATTTTAGTACGAGTGTCAGGTCGGTCGGTAGGTTGTCTGTGCTATCTTAAACTCTGCGTGAGAGAGTGTATGGGGCGAGCTGTTATTCAAAGACTGAAAAAGAACTTACGATATGGGAAAGAGAAGAAAGAAAAAACATCATTTCAACAACAATTCCACCCCGGCCAGGCTTTGCGGCTCCCTAAAACCTCGAGAGGAAAGAGATGTCGAAGCCACGGATCGCGGCGGTTTATTTTCGAGAGATTCCTTGAATATTTGGCATCATGACGGTTACCGGATTCTAGGATTCCTCAAACCGTGTTCAGGAAATTCCTGACCCGCACATCCCGGTTTTTTTTTATATTATCGAAATTTTTAATGATTTCGTAGATGAGAGAGAGCGGGTGTTTAATAATGTGATCATAAACGACACGGATGCATCGTGCTCCGTTTTTCGTATGTGGGAATAGTCCATAATACTTTAAAGACTGTATATAGCTGGGTATGACAATTGATTTGTAACCATAACGGGTCCGCATGCGACACGAATCACGGAAGTTTATCTGTGTTCTAAAAACCTAAACCGTAGGTAGTAGCGTGTAAAGTGACCAGTTTGAAATAGTCCTCGAAAAGATGTTTTACGGTCAAATCGGTGTACCTATATCTATAT
Organism: Tenthredo distinguenda; assembly: GCA_947538915.1. Classification (NCBI taxonomy): domain Eukaryota; kingdom Metazoa; phylum Arthropoda; class Insecta; order Hymenoptera; family Tenthredinidae; genus Tenthredo; species Tenthredo distinguenda. The sequence goes on along the minus strand of OX384536.1, from coordinate 17,548,177 downwards.
ACTAAAACCGAAGGAATTAGAAGAGAGAAGAAAAGGAAAACGGTGTGAGAAACTGCCCGCCAATTGGGTCATCCGAAAAAATAACAAAGCTTTGGCGAACAGTAAGCAGGGGTTTCTTCTACCCGAGCGAGAAATGTTGGACATTAGAAGCGTACCCCGAGTTTTCCGTGAGATCCCTTCTTCGCTGCTGGGGTAAGCCGAGGTACGAGACTCGAAGAAAGAAGCCACACCCAAGAATCCACCCCAAAATCTTTTCTTTAGGAAAGGATCTTTGGAACAGGACGAAGACGCCGCGTATCCCTTCGCCGATCGGTTCTCCGGTGCAGGTTCCAGCGCGGAGGCCGCACCGGCGAAGGAGGTGCAGTGAAAAATGTAAAGCAGAGAGGGAACTCGGAGGAGGAACCAACGACGCGGTCGGTAGCTCTGCGAGGAGAAGTACGGGGTCGTAGGGGACGAAGAGAAGAGAAGAGAAGCTAAGAGAAGAGAAGTGAAGTGAAGAGAAGTGAAGAGAAGTGAAGAGGGTCGGGTGAACTTTGGTGGGGGACGGCGCCGGGGCGCGCGTCGCGACGGCGGTCTCAGTGCGCGCGGCGTTCGTATCTCGCATACTTACCATGATCAGCCTTGTTTCATCAAGGTGGTTCATTGTTGTGCGCTACCGTGATTATATGGGCTTTTCATTTCGCCCTTGTACATTGTTGACGATCTCCTCGACCGGGAGAAGATCCTGATTTCTGCATTCATTCGCCATCAGATTCGAGGCTATTCGATCCCGAAGTGCGGCAAGATGCGGAGCTAGAGCGTCGTTCAGTGAACGGTACAACAGTCCGCTTTCTGTCATCGGAAGAGTCAACTTGCCGCATGCGATTTATCAAGAAATTTTTCAAGACCAAGACCAAGAGCGTGATGTCTCGGTATTAAATTATTAAAATTGTGCGGGAAGATACTAGCCAATGATTCATTGATATACACGCAGCGACTCGATAGTGAGACCGATCTACGATTGTAATAAATCCATTTGCCACGAGCTGAAGTTCATCCTTAAGGACAGTGAGGAGTGTGAATTAAACCACAGTGATTCAACGATTTGTCAGATCATTCCAACGCATCATTTTACGATAAAAGGTACGAGCCAAAAATTGAGTATTTATATCGGTAATAGGTGGAGGGAAAAAAAACGAAATGGAAACGTTGAACACGACGATAGGATCCCGCGACACGAGCTTTCGCGCTTATCAACATAAAAGCCCGTGACAATTTAATTGCATCTACACTAGAGTTACTTATTAGCTAATTTTAACTAAGTTTAACGCTTTTGTATACATTTTATCTATACCTAATTTCCGTGTTGAAGTAAAGATATATCTATATGGGTGGTCGTAAAAAGTCGAAGCACGCCTGTTGGTGATAAAAGAGATAATCTCAGGTATTATATGCGGTCTTATTGCGTGATCTATTTTAAAATGTGAGTAGTTATAAGATTCGGTAATTAATGTTACGTATAATGTTACGAACTGCTGACATTAAACTATAAATTACCGAACAAGATTGGTATAGGCAGGGAAAGCTTTCGTTTTTGAAAATGATCTACCACTCGCTTTTCTCCGATACCACTGGCGCATTTAACCCACTTATATACATTCGACGGGATAAACGATGATATAAATTCGGAGAAATTTGTTAGAAATGAAAAGATTGTCTCACGGTATGAATTTCGACATAATATCTAGAACCTCGGATAAATATGAATACACCATCTGTGAATTAATGTGGAGAATTAAATGGGGCGAAAGTTTATTACACTGACGCATTGTTTGTCTCTCTACTCATAAATGTAAATCATTTTCATTCAAGTTCCTGTTTCTCACATTCACACGCCTTGTAAAACACAATTTGAACATTCTACCGCATTGTTCCGATTAGAAAGAATTAAAATTCTACAAATTATCAACAAAACCACACATCTCGAATAGCAGACATACTCTTGAGTTAATTAAACAATTCGATACCCTCTCGATGGCCGATTTTACTCGAAGTGCATTTTATTTGCTCTCCAGAATCCATAAAGCCTACAAATATATGGGAATACCGATCTGCTAAAGTTTGTTCATACTATGTTTCAATTTCATCTAAATCTTTAATTGCGAGCAGCATTTTGATTCCATCGTTTGAAATTTTTTGTTTTTCACCGTTTTTGAATCAGCTTCAGGTGACCCGCGAATAAGCAGATATGAAATGCGAATATATTATTATTTAAATGAAATTTAACGTGGCCGAACGTGGAACGTGAATATTCGAGTGAGGTTGTCTGTGCAATTCCACCAGCTGCATAATCACAGCATATAATAATAATTACAATCACGAGCTATGTAATGGTGCTCGGTTGTCAAGCTCCATAAAGCTTGGTTATTATTTTGCACATAAACACCTGCGTGCGCGTGCAAATTTCTCCCAGTATGTTTTGCGCTATTTTCAAAGCCAATTCCGCGTAGCCTGTAACTTCATTTTTCTAGTTTTTGCTACGCCAATTTCGCTCTTTCATTACTTCATTACCTAATCTTCATATTATACACATACCCATCTCTTTTCCCGCGTTTACAAAAACGGATTCGATTGAACCCAAAACTCGTGTGAATTTGAATCCGATTTTCGAATCGTAGATTTCGAAATTGCGTCTATTCAATTCATGAATACGTGGTCAATATTGATCATCTCATGCAGCGTAGTTCGAAGAACACTATTTCCACAATTTCGTGTATTTTGCAGCCAGCGGAAAGAGAGAGAGAGAGAAAGAGATGTATGATTGTAGAGGCAATTCACGTTGGACAAGTTTATACCCTAAGGTATTGTTTACAATTAGCCCAGGCTTCCCCAGGCCTGATACGAAGCCAATTGTTCGCTTCAATTAAAAGTCAAAATTGAAACTGATTCAGGCAAATTGGTCGCAGTTAATAAAACCGATAAATTAGGTGGTTTGAATTAAAAACGAAGCCAACCTAAACTGCGAACGGTGTGCGAGATTGCAATCAGCAAGCCCAACGTCAGTTTTAATCCGAACCAAATAGATTTTCGATCTCATTTATTGTTCTACAAATTTCAAGCGGCTTAAAAATCGCTTTTGATTTCAGCGTCACATTCTGTCGGTTTATTCTCTTTCATTTTAGCCTATCGAAGGATCTAGATATTAGCACACGACATAATGGAGCACAATAAACGCATTACTACACTCGCTATACTCACTACTGTATAACGAGGTCTAAACTTTTATAAATAATGCAAGTTCGTAAAGAGTAAAAGCCCAATAAATGTGTTGAACTCACCTTCGATACCACTAGCTGTGCTGCTTACACGGTGCTGTTTATACATCTCAGGTATCATAGATACAATAAAGTATTAGTGGTAGTTTGAACGGTAATATCCACTTCACCATATACTGCAACTGTAGTGAGCGTGAGAAATCCTGAACGTTAGTAAAAAGTTGTAAACACAATTCTACGCGCAAATGAACGAAGTATTTTACTTTGAGTTATGAGAAGCGTCCGGGGTTTGGTTTTAGTTTTAAAAAAATGTCCCGTTTCCACGATAAATCGAACGGATTTTATACGGAAAATAGATTATTGATAATCGAGAGGAAATATATACCTCCTCTACGACTGTGCAGGCATCGGTTTGTTTGTGTAAAAAGAAGTTTGGCTTCGGGATATTCGTATATATCGGCGTTACCTACCTATTCCCACCCTGGGCATGTATACAGAGAACCGAGCGGCCACGTGGACAGAGATTTATGAGGCGTTTCTATCCCATAATAACAAACATGATAGTAATGAAACCGTAGCTGTAAAAATGCCTTCACGCGACTTTATTGCCAGCGAATTATTATTGCCCTCGCGTACCACCGCGGTGTACCTATCACTACACCTACCTAACGTAGCCGCGTATATTTTCTTCAATGAGATCAGAATTTGTGCGTGTAATATCATTTCTAGATATATCTAGGCGTATATAGCAACGCCTGTACTCTCATGATCAGAAATAACCACCTGCAGCAACACTTTTATCTAAAATTCTCAAGATTCCGCCTCTTTTTTTTTCTTTATTCATCAATTCATCTACAGATACATACGTAGGTATATAACCATTTATTTACATACATACGTGGGTAAATACATATACAATTTACCTATAAGGTTCATAAAACCAAATGCCCAAGCATGAGCGGTTTGTATAGGTATACATATAAAGGAAGCAATGCCGGGGATCGCGATACTCTACAGTTCTATCACTCGTCTGACCGAACTCCCGTCCGTACTACTGTCACAGTAGTCACGGCGCGACGCTACCCAGATTCCGCCTTGCCGTTACCACTTAAATAATTCCTACGCCGTTCTCGCTCGCTTCTCTTCCGATCTTATAACGAATTCGTCTCTTTTCGAGTATAGGAGGACAAATATTGTACCTTTGTGGTATTTGGAATTAGGTTTTGTTCGCATACGTCTCAGTCTCGCGGATTTAGGTATAATCTACGAAAATCGTATAACTAATCGGCTCATACCAGAGCGGGAATAGATGCAAAATTGAAAGTTTCCAGCTTTAGTGGGTGGCTTGGGAAAGGTTTAATTTTTTATTGGAAATCGCAAGAATTAAGGGTGTAGATTGTTTGTCTAATTATGGGGGAAATGATTATAAAGAAATGAATATATGAATATATATATTGTACGTTTATCCGAGGCTTTGAAAGGTCAACGTTCAGTCAGTCAGTAAGTCAGTAATTTAGTGTTTGTTTAACGACTGTGGCTGTGCCAATATTTGTTAGTTTACAACCTTAAATAGGTATAAGTCAAGTGTTGGCTTGATGAATTGCCCGGCTATTATATTCAACTAAAAACTTATTTATTTATAATCTTAAGTTTATGGACCAACAGTTTAACTAGCTCGTCAAATATGTGCTCCTTATTAACGTCCGTTTCACTTGGTTCCCTAAACAAACCTTCCGGGCGTCTATATCTCTACATCCTAAACGCGCAGTCGCGCAAGCAACCGGCCAGAGGAAAACTGGTTGTCTCCGCTCTGGTTATATCGGTGTAGGTCCGCACTATACTATCATAGTATAGTGTGATCATAGTATAGTGTGTAGCATAGAAACTGTAGAGTTTTACCAGCAGCATGTACCAACGGCGGCCATACTGGAATCCATGATGGCCGCTACGACCTCCGGTGCACATAGCAACGCCTCGCCCCATAGGAATCCTGCCAATGAAGTCCCAAGCCTCAAAGCCATTTATCCCTCCTTGGCTTCCATAATTTTCCTTCGACTTTGAAAGCTCAACTTGGCACGGCGGCCATCATTGAGATATTGCGTGCGCACAAGATTTGAGCTTGCGTTCAGCTCCGGAGGGATGAGATGTCTCACGATTGATCTTGTTTGAAAATTTCACAAACAATCGCACGTATTTGACGTTTTTTTTTTTTCTATCACAAATTGCATAACATTCTTTTTTTTTTTACATCTGTGTACGATTTCCATTAGTCATTGTATCGAAAATGTTAATTCTCGAATAATATTTACACAACCATAACATGTTGCTTCTGTAATGACAATTTTTCACATCGTGAACATATTCCCGTGATTTATTAGCGTGAGAAGTCATTTCGAAGCCAGAAATCTCATATTCACTAATGATGCGCACGCGGAAGGTTGTCAATAATGCAGAGGGGTTAACAGGACGCTGCATTACCGATGCGGCAGACTGGTCACTCGTATGGATCTAATGTCACGATCAACTGTACATGTATATGATGTATAAGTCATTAGCTCTGAGAAACATGGGATACGCACTCACGAACTATTCGTCACGTATAAAAACGTTTGATTGTAACAATTTACACCTTTTATTGTCCATAAATCTGAACGGTAACAAACGTTACGTTATTACGTTATTACGTTACTACTCAGACGATAAGGTCTCGCTTACCTTCGGAAAACTCGTTTCAATGAGCGTCTAATTGCCTCAGTTTCATCAATCGTTATACTTCATTCAACCATTTTTAATCGTTTCTCAATTCGTCATCGTATCGAAAAGAGATAAGCAGTTATACATTTCAATTTCTTCATCACTTTTTCATAACAAATCTCTAAGACAAATCGTGTCCAATTTATCAATCGTTTTTGATTTACGATGACCCCTGTGTTATCGCAAGGCTTTTTGATATCGTATTTTTTTGGGGCGTTAAAGTAAACGACGGTATAACCGCGAGGATAATAGCTCGACCAAATTCGACTTACCAATTTTCGTCAAGGGAAAGACCTGTTCGGAATTCCCACTACGAGTTACCTTCCAACAGTAACGAGTAGTCTGGCGGTAAGGTAGGAAATTGTGAGGCATCCCTGTAACCGAAGATATGGACCCTGCGTTGTAACATCTGTCGGGATGCTGCGGCACACTGCCATAGGTATACCATCATATCGATCTCGCACGAGGATGTGGTTCTGAGGAGCTCAGCTATACGGCAGATAGACATTTGTAACACTACTGCAGTCTAGACCCGATATTTTCTTTCAAATTTCAAATTCGTAGTCGATGAATAGCTGTTTGAAAAATGTGAAAACTATGAAAGCTGAAAATCATTGGAATTAACTATACTGCCCCGTAGTTAGATGAATGCGATCTATAGAAAACTGGGAGAACTTCATCCTTTAGATTTCTTCCACCTTTAGAAGTTATTCTATAATCAGCAATAGCCACTTTTTGGAGTTTGCAGGTCATCGAGATCTTCTCGATTTCGAGTCAGTCGTAAAATGGAAAGAAATATTAGGGAAATTATGTAGTACTACGTATGCGTTAGAGACCCAATACTCAGACACAGGTATACAGTGATCCATTATTAATGACTCTGGGACATCGCGTGAATCTGCGATCCGCACGCGAAGGGGTACCTACGTTATACTTATACTTCCACCCACGCAGAGCTGTACTGGTGCACTGCGAGGAACGCCTGGTAATTACGGGATACAACGAACCCACAGAGAGAGAGAGAGAGAAAGTGAGAGAAGGAAAGAAAGAAATATAAAAGGAGAAAATCGGCCTGCAGTGTTATCAGGCATTAGCCCGACTGGCTGGAAGGTACCGGCAAAGGGATCGGGGAAAGAGGAAAGAATTCGCCGGCGAGTCGCGGCTAATTTGTAGCCAAGCCAACGCCGCGCTCAATTCTTGCCGTTTATTGTGTTGGTGTTTCGAGGTAGATAGGTACCTACATACTTCTGGCATCATGCACATGGATTATTATATTTTGTATACGTCGAAGCTTGAAAGCACCATCTTCCTAGTTTAGAGTGTGTGAGTCACTCCGTACACATACGTACGCGTAAGGGATACTTAGCTGTATATTGTGTTCACAGTGTGCAGGAGGTTCGGCCGGGACTTCCCGCGCCTGCGTTCAGCGGGGACCACCCAAGCTCTACCCCAACCCCCTGCCTTATATATCTTTACTCCGTTCTCGCTACTTTGAAGTATCATCAAAACACGGTAGATAATTATTAGCTTGGTGACGAGGGAAATTTCTTTGCTAATTGAAAATTGATCCTGAAGAGAATGTCTGATTCGAATTGGATTCGAATTATTTTACAGATTTTTGGAGATGTGTTCGAGCAGGTGAATCGAGAAGTGAAATTCGTACGAATTTACACATCGAGTTTAGGGAAGCTGAAGAGTCATGACTCTCCAATGAATCAGCTATTCTTCTCCCTTCGAATTCCCAAGTGTCGGTAAAACAGATTTTGAGGGTCTATCAAATCTCGAAGACGTTAAGTTTTGCCTCCAACCGATCGCAGACGTAATAAAAATTCAAATATTTAGGACCCGCGATCGATCTATGACTATATTATCCGATAGGGTGTTCGACCCGAGCTTTTAAATGTCATTCCGACACCAGAAGCACGAAATAGACTAATTAGCGTTGAAAAATGTTTGCTTTAGCTTTTTCCCCAACACCCTTCAAACTCTACGCTCTAAATTCCGTACCTCGACAAAAAAAAAAGTTAGAAAACTACCCTCCAAATATTCATGGAATTCGTGGAGAGCATTTTTTTGTTTCTTTTATGTCGTGAATAATAGATCAGAAAAATTGGATGCGGCATCGCCGTTCCTCTCGTATTCTCGAATAGCGATCCGCGCTCGATAAATTTTGCAAAGTTTTGGTCCAGCGATGAAGTGAATGTATCCGAGCATCATGGCCATCTCCGCATCTATATGTATATATATATATTCATCCGCTCGCATTCTTCTTAGCTCCCATCTCTCTTCCACACTAGTCGGTGCGGCCATCGATCCTGACAAACTTGTTTGCGCTTGCGCGGACCGTGGTACCAATGCGCTTTCCGATTGGTCGCCCGGAGTGCGCACACAAACTTGCGCGAACTCACTTAGGCACAGCTACCAGAGAACCTCACGCACAGCCAACACCTAGACCGTGTAGAGCACCGTTACAGCCAGCGCATGGCAACTCTGGAAACCCTTGCGGCTTATTTAATCCAACGCCACCCCCACGTAACCCCCTTACGCCCCCGCCTGGCAAGCGTTCCATTATCTGGCCATCTTTATTCACCCCCTCTGGCCCCGGGGGTTGGGTGACGGGGGAAGTTGGCCCTGGGTCCCGTGGGCTGGGGCGGGTAGGTCGGTTTTACTGCCGCGCACAAATCTCCTCATCAGGCTCCCGCAGGATCCGGGGCTGCCGGGCAAAGAGTGAGGAAAGAAACGAGCCGGAGGAGAAGCAGGATATAGCCAAGGGAGGAAGAGAGGGATGGTCTGAATTCGCGTCGGGGTGGCCAGCACACAAATGAGGCAGCTTGATTCCAATTATTCAGTAAATTAAATACAGAGGCTTTACGGCTCTCTGCTATGGTCCAAAGTTATTGTCGAGGGAGCGCGCATTGGGCTTCTTTGGCCACGCGAAAGGGTTGAAACCACATTCCGCCATTCGACGCTATACCCTAACCCCTACGCTCGGAAGGGTTCGATGAGTTATCTAGCTCCACCTAGTTCTATATCTATACACACCGGAGTATTTATGCAGGGATACAGTAGCTACATAGTACGTAGGTACGTACTTTACCGTCTGCACACGGATGAGTACCATTTCCGTTCCCTCGCTCTCCATCCACCCTGCCGTCAATGTCCCTCGCAAAACCCCTGCTTTTAACCGCGTACTCCTCAATCAAGGGGGATTTGGTCACGGCTGTTGTTTACTCTGTTTTCTATCCAGCTTTCCACCAGTAACACCGGATTCCACGGTATACATGCTACATGCAGATCAGTCTGATACGCTGGGGATTATATCAACCAGGAATTATACTCCGTGTCTGTTTCATTTCGGGTAGAGAATCTTTCGAGCAATAAGTTTTGGTATCATTGTTCTTTGGGAAGAAACCTCATCCTCCAATCGTTAATTTATCGATCTGATTCATCAGATATTTATTCGGAGTAGGAGCCAATGATGAATTCGATATATCGTCAACTCGGCAGTTCTTCTTTATTCAGTTAAAGACGTTCCGGGTCACGTCTTGGGTATAATAGTCCACGTAAGCTATATACGCGTATTAAGCTGCCGGCGACGACGTTAGACATACTTATGTATAGGTATACCTACCCCGAAGTATATACCTAGATGGATGAACCACCATTTTCCCTCTGGCTATGATTATATACGAAACTTTCCTCCCACATTCACGTCCGCGTTGCTTTAATTCGTATTTTCTTTAGGGAGTACCGCATTTTACGACCGCGCATCTTCCAGTTCTTCCTATGTAATCCGTAGACATTCGCATGTATACCTCATATACTTACGTGTACATAGGGGACGCGTATGTATACTTATAGGTACCAGGGCCAACGTACGCTCACGTAATACGTTAGGTGGAAAAAGTCTTGGGTTATCCTTTGCCCGCGTATCATCCATTTTTTCTTTTCTCACCCCCACGATGAAAAGATGAAGCTCTGAAATCTAGACGAAACGATACATTATACCTAGCACGTGTGTGTATATACCTATCTGTAAATAAACTCATAGTATACACCCTGAAAGTCTTAGACGAGGTGAATCATCGCACACTGAACCTCTGAGAGGGAGTTTCCCTGGTGCAGAACTAAATCTTCTTACATAGAGAAAGAAATAATTGTGTTCACGTGTGCTGTGATATACAGTGAGCTTAACTAAGGCCAAGTCAGAGTCGTCGAACGCACTAAACCCACGAGGTTAAGACCAGCCCTGAAAATGCGTTGGGTTCTTACCGAGCGATAGAATTTATATGGCGTGACGTTTCCGGCTAGAAAAATTTCCTCGTGTCTAGCTCTGCCAGCAGTTGATGAGGATAACGAAAATGGCTTGAAAGATTACACGAAGGACCTGCCTATCTCGCTGTACATAAAAAAAGAAGAAAAAAAAACCTCCACTAACGAAACTGAACCGCTTCTGCGGCAGCTGGACGTAACGTAACTCAGATTTCATCCTTTTACACTCGGATTATCTCGCTCTCGTCGGTGGTCCAACGACGGAGGCAAAGTTAGTCCAGACTGCAGAGTTCTCGTCCAACTGATCGCGGCTGTGCATGCGAGGCCAAAGTGGCTCGTACATTCCTTGCAGACGCGGTGCTCAAGCCTGGGGCCTCTGCACTCTCGTAGTAGTGGTCGTCAATATTACATACCTACCGGCATTCCAGTTGCCAGGCACTTTGCGCCAACGATATTATATTTTCTTTACTTCGTTTTTTTTGTCTTCTTCGATGACAAGGCTTTTCAGATATCCGAAGATTTCACTCGCCGTATAAACTTCTTTGCTAACTGAAATATTGAACGGTTCTCTCGGTATTCGCATATAATCGTATATAGTACGTGTCAAGTCGGAACACGAGGTATACGAGAAAAGAACAGAAAAATTGTCGGAAAAGTACCAGAATTTATCACTCCCAGCAAGCTCTCCCTTCGATTAAGGAGGATCTAGATAAATTCGGATACATGTTAGAGGTTGAACCCAACTATTGTAAATTTGCTGCGTACACGTCCAAACGGAAGGATAAGATCAGAACGTGTGGCCCTTTATCTTCTGGTGTCAGTTTGGCGTCGTGGCTCGAAAGCCCCGCGTTTAAAACGAAATGAAGCTATAGACACCCACGTATAGGTGTGTCTAAGTTCTGAGTAGCTGAATTTTTAGAGAAAAAAAATAATAAAAATCTATAACGCGAGGTTTTCTCGAACTAAAATCGAAGCAGGATGACCACACACGTGGGTTCCGTTATGGTATTAAGCGGGATTCCAACTTAATGAGCTGGACGCAGGCTGCACTGGTCGGTGGATGCTTATAGACGGGAAGAATATGTATAAATGTTTTCATACCTTTACTACCGGCTCGACTTGGATTTTTCAAATATTCCATCAACGTACGGAAGTCGTATATTACAGACCAAGAACGTACGCGGGCAAATCCCTACGGGCGTGCCTCGAATGCTACCGATTACTTTTCCAACCCCCTAGTTCCACTTCTTTATCCCCGTTCTTCCGCCATCCTTCTTCGTTTCTTGCCCTCGCTCGGAATCTCTCCTTCTTCTTCTATTTCTTTTTCTCTTTCTCCCTCGCTCGCTCTCCTCTCAACCCCCGGCTTCAGTCCTGGATCCAAACGAGCAAACACCCTTTTTTCCTTTGACCCGTACCGTAGTTTTAGTGCCTGATCGATGTGCCAATAATTGGAGGGAACCAACAGTTTTTGGACACACCTACGTGAATCGGTAACGAAATGAGGATCACCCTTTCCTCGGTTTCTCATCCTACGTCTCCCAGTATCCCAAGAATATGATTACAAGTATAAAATGGGGTGAAATAAAAAGGTTACCGAATTTTTCTTTTTTTATACCTGTAATAAGTTGAAAGTTACGCAGAGCTAAAGTTTGGAATCTTCGGAGACAAGCGACAAGCGAGGTGAAATTACTCTTCGCGAGAGTTCAGGGGTTTAGGGGTTCCGAGCAAAGGGCAAAGGGATGCCGGGCGCCACCTAACGTCGCGGCACCGTTATGGCTTTCGATTTATGACGTCACGCGGAAGGATGATTGCTTTTCTGGATGAAGGGAGAAAAGCCTGGAGCCACCGCATCCGCGGAGACCAAACCGAAGACGAACGACGAGCAACCACCTACCAGGGCGAATCTTCGTCTGGCTGGTTTGCGGTCGCGAGCCACGTATGGTCGAGTAACAGCCCTTATCAAGCGACCGGGCACCCATCAAGCTCATGGTGCCGTGATATCAGTGAATTGCCATTTGCCAACCAACACTATACGCGGATTTACCGGCTACAAAGAAAAGCTGGCGTTTCACCTACTCGATAAAGATTTTTTTTTTTCTTCTTTCTCCCATCCTGCTAAGCTGTTTCCTTTATTTCAACAAAACTCCACAGAAAAAGATACAAATAATAGCATTATAATTTATTCCAGGCGATTTTGTTAGCCTCTGAATATTGATCAGCAGATGTAGCTATCACGATCGACAAACGTCTAGGATAGCCATATTATCTTTGAACATGAATTCGGAATACCAGAAATGGTGGTGACTTTATCGGTTCGAAAAAATGGCTTCAAAAACTCGTTTATACCTATCAGAATGAGGTAGCGATTTATTTAAACGATTTCAAGCTCGTCGTTCCGCTTCGGTATACTTCAGGCAGGTGCGTAGGTAGGCATTGATACTTATCACGTTTAGCATCTCCGAAACGGCAATTGGTTTAAACTCGAGTTTAAACGAACGTATGCAAAGCGGACGAATATATATTTTAGAAGCTATTCGTCACGTCTGTAACTTGCAGTTGACATTTAGAGTACGTTAACCGCGCATAAATTAATTTCACAACATTCGGGGCTTGGTATAGAAGTCGACTTAGGATCGGGCTATAAACATCGACGGATGACGACACCGTCGTATCCAGTTTACGGAAATATGTTCTTACGATGGTCGAACGACACCCTCAAAGGCTCGAGGGCCACGTCAAAGAAGAGATCCGATTCGGTCAGCTCTCTACTCTTCTCCAAGGTCGTGTTTAGGACCAATTTAAACTGCAAAGGGTTCTTCTCTCTCTCCATCGTCTTCCGTCAATACTCCAATTTTTTGCCCCCGCACTGGGCATTAGGCAAGTTTAAGTAGGGTGCTAATAGAGCTTCAAGGTCGTTGCAACGAAGCGTCTCGTTGTTTTTTTTGGTTCCTTTTTTTTTTATCTGTTTCCTCTTCTTCGGTTTGTCGGGTTTTTCATCCTCACGCTCGACCGTTTCGTTCCTTCAGCTATGGAATGACCAGTCTCAGTCCTGACGGCGTGCTAGACTGACGGATTCTTTGATTTCGAACTATTCAAAGCCCGATATGTACGCCGACTCGTGTTCATCGGGTTCTTTAGCGACGGATAGAAGAACCTCGACGAATCGTGGCGTCCCGACGGCCGTCGTTCCACGACGCGGAATGGCGGACGACGCGGTTCTTTATATCGCGACTACTCGCGACGCTGGATCAAACTTTCGTGTTTTTAACACAACTTCGTATTCAACGATGTGAAACGGCTCGTTATTCTCATTGCGGTTATAAGAAGATGCGAAAAACCTCTCAGGTAAGAGAAAAAAGCATCGCGTTCGTACGAATAAATTCAAATCATGAGGTAGAAAGCGCAGCATGAAACAATCCGCGCCAAAAATCGTTAGCTCAATTTAACCGTTTTTCAAATCACTTGAAGTTGAATCGAATTATCGCAATTTTGTATATTTTCTTGGCTAAACCGTGTCGATCTTTTCCTCTAAATTAGCCAGACCCGTCGGTGGGAATCGGGTTGCCAAAACGCGCGCAATGTTTTGGCACGATGCGACGTCTGTGTCTAGTGCAGCGATAGTTTTGGGTGCCAAAAAACTGTAATTCGGGAGTCTATTTACGAGGATTACGAACAAAGCATGCGATGACATTTGTGACTTGGATAGGTGAGAGAAGGGCTCGTGTCAAAGCTGCATGGGCGCGTCGGACCGTGTAGCTTTACGACGCTGCTCATTGAGTAGCGGCATTGTGTAGTTGATAAACGCAGTTTGCCCACTATGAATATGCAGCGTTACACGTATACGGAAGCGGCATTACCGAGTAGAGCTTTTGTCGATTTGTAAGCTTTCCGCCGTAAATATTTAACAACCTGATTCAGGCGCTTGCAGAAATTTCATCAAATTCTATGCAACACTGAGAATTCAGGCGATTCCTTTTTTCCGAAGAAAAATAAGAATCCTGCCTCGTTACCAATCTATAAAAATTTCCGAAAATCTCTAAAGTCTTCGAAACAATTTATTCAACCGTTTTTCATTCCAGGATTCCTCATGCGGCGACGAGGTATTCACCCTCTTGGTTCACCCCCGCAACAACGATCATTCAGAGGTGAGTCAAGCTCAAAATTGATAAATGATTTCGTTAATTTTCTACCCCCGAAGGCTTCGATGTTCAATTATCTATCCCTCATACGTATTTGATGAGCTGACTCTCATCTTTCGCAATATTTCTACCTCTTAGTATAAAAAGTCTTCAGATCAGCTAATTAGGAACCGTTTCGCACGCTTTATCGCATTTGCTGATAACTCTACCAAGACTCTTCAGCTAACGACTACTAATGAGATTGATCATCAAGATCTCTTTCTCGCACAGCCCCTGATGACTTCTTCACTGATACGCGAGTATCGAGCGATATGGACACTCCATGTACTTTCTCGTGTCTTTTTCTTAATTCGCTCTAATCATGGATAATTCAATGGTTAGTTAGGTGCATGCGTCGAATCTCTATTACCTGTGCAAATAACTGAGAATATAAATCGAGAGAGTTTAAGGAGAGATGGGAAGGACGAAATATAAGGAGGGAGAGATATCCCAGAGAACAGTTGACTCTCGTGCGGGAGCACCGGCACTTCGGTACTTCGGCATTATATGATGATTCTTTTATTGTCGTAATATTTCATGTTTATTAGACGCGTTAACCGGCCGAGACCAACAGCTCATTTAAACGCAACAAAATAATACTTACGAAGCCCATGTAACACCGCGCGCAATCGTTCCCGACGCAAACCCGTTGCAAAAAATTTTCTTACTGATACTTTTACCGCAGCGTTTTTCATTTTTTTACTTCTCGAAATCATCCTGAAGTCAATTCCTATGGAAATGTGTATTGCTTGAAATTAATTAATGAAATAACTGCAAATCATGGTTAATCTTTGATCTTATCGAATCGAAGATGAAATTTTAGAATTAGAACTTCAGACACGTTGATACATCGATGTAATTATTAGAAAAATATATTGGCGTTGAACAAATTCATCGAAATTAGTCGATTGATAGAACATATTAGTGTGGATGTGTCTAGTCGGTTGATTTGCGTGGAAATTAATGAGAAATCGATTTTTCTTGCGAGTATATGTTAGTTGAGTCGAGGTCTGTACACGAATTCCGTTGAATTTTCACGACTGCAAATTGCGAGGTAATTAAACGTTTAATTGCTATACGCCTGAGGGTAAAAAGTGGTAAGGGTATGCAAGGATATGCGAAAGTAATTCTTTTTTGTTTTTCTTAAAACTGTAGAGTTATAAATTGAGCGTGTCGAGAAATGTTTGGTTTTTCTTTTAGTTATAAGAGCCTCGAATTGCAAAAACAACTTCATGTATAAATCATGGTGCGCATAAGGTCCGTTTAAATAATACCTACTTCGTCCAATTACGAATTCATATTACATCGCGGGTTCCCTGCACTTTTATTTTTCCTAAATAATAACGGGCGTCGGTTATTGGAGGTAGAACTACTCTCGTATACATACATACACACTACGAGTAAATACATAAACGTCTCGGTTCAGTTATCCAACGAGAAGTTAATTACTTCGCGGGGTTTGAACGTGATCTTATCTAACTTTTTTTTACCTGCGTAAATGAGTTCAATTTCATCGCGTTTCCGAGTAAACTTGTACCCTCCACGAGATTAATTAAGTTTCAAATTGATCGCATCTAAAATTTATCCTACTCGGATCGTCGAGAATTATTATCGAGATAAAAATAAATAAATGAATAATAAGCCTCTATACGTAATTAAGAAGCAAAAAAGAACAAAATAACACGTATATGTTCCGCGTAGGTACCTATGCCGGTCATATACAACACAAATATTTTTGTATCATTTACGTTTCGTACCTATACCCACATCGCAGGTTTATAGCGAGGGATTATTGGATCAATTTAGTAAATACTGTCAGAAGTCGTAATAACTTATTTATAGCTGGCAGTATCTCTCCCTGTACGCGATAGCCATATACCTATCTCTGTTGGATTCAATTAGGCATCTAGATGTTTAACCCCTGTGTGTGAATTTCATTCGTTACTCCCTCCAGCCCTCGGGTCTAATTCGGTCGAAGACACGTACCTACCACAAAAATTCTGAAAAAATACCAAAAGAATCGCATCCCTTCCGAATTTTCTCCGAAAACTGAAAACGAATCGAATTCTTGATCCAAACTATCCCCTATTTGAGTTCGAACTATGATTCGATTAGATAGAATATCGGATTCAATGATAGGAAACTGTCGTTCTATCACGGTAGACGCGATAAATCAGATAAATATTCAATTCAGATCCTATTTGATTGCGGGCGAGCAATCAAACGGCCATTCCCATCGCGTTGAATACGGTTTCTGCCTTTATACACACACCGTTCGGTGCCGGTAGGCTAACTGTGGTCAATTTGCTCAGGGACTAATTAACCGTGGCAGTTAGATTTAATCATTACAACAAAACGCCGTATTCCTCTGTTTGTGGTACACATACACGCTACACGTTTAATTCCCGGTGAATATTTCATGAAATAATTATCACTGACACGTCGGGTGAATTTTAGAACGTCCGCAATTCTCACCCCTGTCGAATTTTGAAGAATTTTTTTCTCACCCATCCCGACACGCACCTATATATCCTCTCGACGCTTTGTTCTACGCTCATAAGACGTCGATTGGCAGTAAATTAGGTGTATATAGTTGAACGACTCTACTTGTGGTAGCAAACGGCTGCAGACCCCCTTAGCGGTTCGTAAACGATACGACCGTTGTTTCTTTCATCACTATTACCGAGAATTACTGTATAAAATAAGAAAAAAAATAAAAAAGGCTCGTGTCGACACGCCGCGGTTAATCACGTAGCTAATTACACCCAGCTTGCCCCGTTACCTTTTGGTACACTGCTATGAGTACGAAAGAGAAAGAAGTACAGAGCTGAGAGGCTGGAATTACGTTTATTTATTTTATAACTAGATTTTTAGTCTACGGAATGGGCTACGCATCGTCACGAGGGATTCTGTAGTCCACGAGTCACGTGTCGTTACATGCGGTTGAAGTAACTTGCTTTTCGTATCTAATAGTATACGTGTATGTATGTACTACCTCCTATATTTCTACGTACGTAAGTCGGTGTCTCGAACGACTATCATAAAGCTATTAACTTTATTATACGAAGCCATTAACTTAAATATTACGACTCGCGTGTCGCGCAGTCTTGCTTTCTGATTTATTGCTTGACGAGATCATATGACGTAAGGTGACTGCAGCTACCTGTAGGATTCCCTAATTCTTTGTTCAAATTTTTTAACCCCTAATATCCGTGAAGAACATGGCCACTTTTATTTCCATCGTCTAAAATCTATCCCTCGATTTCTTTCCCACACATCAGGGTTCCGCGCACCCACATCAAAGAATGGCCGAAAACTTTGCCATATAAGAAATAAATGGGACAGTGGGAGGCCCCGCGCGGGCAGATATATACTTTTACTTTTCTTTTCTTATTTTTTTTTTTATTCGGAATATATTTCGCCCTCGGGTTTCGGAGGAGGGGATTCGAATGAGGATTTACTACGGTCCTGCAAGGCGAGAGACTCCATAGCTAGAAACATTGTTTCAAATAAGACGTCTTCGAGACTATGGGTATCCCTACTATATAACCTTTTCGAGATGAATCTTTCTATACGTTGAGAGAGAACTGGAGGCTGTCGTCCGAAGGATCTTGGACCCTCGTCGAGCGACGGTGGAGTATAGGTTACCCGTAACCTCCGCTTCGGGGGGCCCATGCAATGGTAATATTATTCATAACGTGAGACATGGTGGGCATGCGCTTCTGCATCTTTATGAACTTGTTATTATACGAACCTGCAGACCATTGGATATAATCAAAGGGCAAAGGAAGAAGGAGTTTCTCTTCCCTTTTATCTTCCATAAATACATACATACACATATTCATACACATACATACATGCTTCCACCACGGAGCTACGATATCTTCTTCTTATTTCCTCGCCGCTCCTTCATATACGCCTAGTTTTGTTATAGACACATTCCGTCGAGTAGGTTATTCCGTGCCCATTACAAGGCTCGGTAAATCGTCAGTTCACATTACGGAGTATAAGAGGTCTAACGCCTATTGGTCGAGATCTTAATTCCCCATCTATAACCCGAAATTTCTTAATTCTAACACCGAGTCAGACATTCGGAACGGATATTCCCATGCTGCTACAGACTCCGTGTTGTTACGAGTCTTGTATTTTTCATTTAACTAACGCGGTTCACCTGCCTTCCTCCCTTCTCTACACTAATTTCACGTGTAGTACTTTCGCTCGTCGAACGAGCTTCGCTGGGGCTAAAGGAAAGTATATAAACTCCTGGGGCTTACAGCGACTAACTTCCGTTGATGAGGAAACTTTTCATTACATATTGTATTTAGAGTTGAAACAGGTCGCGAGGGGTGGCCAGCCTTCGTTTCCAACCTTCTTCCGAGAGGGAGAAGGTCCTAAGTGCGTTTCGTTACAAAGTCTTAGCGGATTCCCCGCGGAGAATCCTTCGGACGTCCCGGGGTTCTTTCTTCGTTGTGTTTGAATTTTAATTTCCTACCTCGCGGAATGGTGGTTTATCGAGATAGATCAGAAACTAAGGGAGGAAGTCGCCCGTTTTTTTCTTACTTCCCTGAAAAATGGATGGTGAATAAAACTTGCGGGTAACTTACGAAAAATCCCACGCTATCGCGATCGCCGCCGACTCGACGGAATCGTAAACCCACGCGGAATACGAAAATTATCTTCTTAGGTATAGCCGTACTTCTTTAATTGAGATACAGCTTGCTCGAGAAATCAGAGCTTTTTTATAGCGGTCACAAAACGGGCGGAAAGAAAAAGGAAAAAAATTATTAGAAAGAGAAGAAAAAGTAAAAAAAAAACCAGGAACAAAGAAAACAGACGAAACGAAGTAAAAACGAATTAAAACCGCAGGATTCTTCCACATTATTTACCACCACCATATCTTCCTATATTTTATTTCATTTCATTTGGTTTCATTTTTAGCGCGGTATCCGGTCTCCCTGTACCAAGAATATTCGCCTGGTTGCGTCATTTTGTTACTTACGTTCCTCTGGTTTCCGAGGGAATGTCTCTTCCACACGACTTGAACTCATGCAGGGTGCAGGGTTGGGCGTAGCGTTGGGGTTGCGCCGGTATTGATCCGGTCGTTGGTCTGTTGGGTAGTGGGGTTGTTGTCTCCGCAGGGGTTGTTTCCTCCCTCCTCTCGCCCCTCTTTCGCTTTTGCCGCCGAGATAGAGGAGAGATTCTGATTGGCTGTTGGTTGAACGAACAAAGATGGCCGTCGACACGTAGGACGAACGTGACGGGGAGCGCGGCGCGTTCTCCCGCTTTCCACGGTTCTATTTTTCCCTTTTTTTTTACTTTCTTTTTTTACTTCTCCTTTTCGTCTTATTTTCTTTATTTTCCGCCATCATTCCGTCTTATTCTTTCCCTCGTGCGCCCGGCTACGCAAGAAATAAGTTTGCGAACACCCCGCGAGCACTCTCGCCGCTTTTTGCTAAATTTATTGCGGCGATATATTCACATCCATTAGATGCCTCGCTCCTTTCCTTCTTTACCATCTCACACCACGTAGATACACGCACGTATACGCATCTCGCATCTCCCTGCACCGCATCTCGAACGAAGTGCACTCAGATACATGTATGTATATACGTACGTATCTTCCGAGGTGAAGAAAGAAAGAAGGGAAGAAAGAGAGAATTTCATCTTCCAAGAATTCTCGACTGCGGCCAGATCTTCCCTCTATATCTGCTCCTTGCAGCATCTTCGGACACTTTCGGTTAAAATTCGTTATTTGTTGAACCCTGCGAAGATTAGATACGATTTTTTGGGGCTTTTTATTCTTCCTACGTTTCATCTTTATTTTATTTTTATTTTTATTTTTTTCGAGAAGATTTTTAAATATTTCGGCTATTTCGTTAATGTTTATGACTCTTCCCCAGCCTCCTTATAGTTTTGTTTTCCCTTTAGGACCACCCCTGCCGAGCAACCCTAGAGATTAACGGATATAATAACAGCGAGTAATGCTCACCACCGTTTTGGACCGCTACGCAGGATATTATTGCTACCCCGAGTCCAAATCTCATTTCATAAATTTTTAATAACGATTATGTGTAATCCGGGCTTTGTTTCTTCAGATAAAACGATATGAACGTGATTCTTTTTAACTATACCTTATACCACAGGTACAGAAAATTTAGATCATTCAATAAATTTTCTACAAAAGTCTTCGATACGTTTGAAAAATATATTTTTCTCACGAGATTTGGGGTATTTTATAATTCGTTGCTTCAACAACAGCGTAACCCAACGTTTTACGCAGTAAATTAATAGACAATTGTGAATGACCGTTTAGCGAGAGAAATTTCGGTCAGTAACCGACACCTCAAGTTTGACAACCAATCGAAACTAATGGGTGAAGCATTAGCGAGGAATTGTCAGCAATATACAGGCAATATAACGTTGAGAGACCGTAAACTCCTCGTGTAGCACCACTGCGTACTTATACCTACGTATATATATACGTACCGACTAAATACAGAGCTGTTACCTCTACACTGCATGTGAAGATGTTGGATAAGATACACCGAACGTATCTTAATACTTTGCCCCAACATTTTAGGAGAATAATGTTTTTTTTTCTTTGTTGGCGAATTGTTAAAATTACGTCTAGGAGTTGAAAAGCTCTTTTGAGCAAAATCCTTGCGAGTCGATCTGTAATCTGTTCGATCGCTAACCCTTTTTCCTGAGGAAGTAATAACTTTCTGTATTCAAGACAGGCTGT
The DNA here is from genome assembly GCA_947538915.1 of Tenthredo distinguenda. Taxonomy (NCBI): domain Eukaryota; kingdom Metazoa; phylum Arthropoda; class Insecta; order Hymenoptera; family Tenthredinidae; genus Tenthredo; species Tenthredo distinguenda. Next base: position 17,526,977 of record OX384536.1, on the reverse strand, counting down.
ACTCAAACCCTGAACATTTCCGAGATTACATTATCGATCTGGGTACACGTAATCGCGACTAATCAACCGGCAGCTAGTCGCGTGATCCAATTTGACTTTCGATTCGTATTCGCGATAGCTACTGGCATGGTACCCGCCGTTTCAGGTCAAAGGCTAAGTGAACCTGTACGAGTACTTAGCGACTGGGGGTTTTGGGTCGCTGATGGTCACTTGCACGTTGTTTATGATGGCGCTACATCTACAACGGGCACAGAAACCGCGGCATATACACCTGCAGCTCATTGTTTTACGGCGTTGTTATACCGCTCGGGAAATTGTGCTCACATACGTAAACGCGTTCTCCACACTCACGTACGAAGGTAGAATAATTGAGACCGTGCATTCCGGTTCGCATCACCTATTCCATTTTCATTTAGCCAGGAAATTACCCCTCGCCGATGCGCGGCGGTAATTTCACCTCGTTTTTCCTTCACTCGGTTAGTTCGAAGGAAATTTTCATACCTTGTAATACCATTGCACGATTACTGGAACGGAAATAGCGTAATAGGTCGGTAGCTAAAGCTCAAAGAACACGGAAAACGAGGGATAAACAGGCAGGCATGTAGTTGATTAAATAGCCGTGCATGTTCGGATGGAAAAAATCGGTACGTATCGATCTGAAACGCACAGGTTCTTTTTGTAGTCAGCGAACTGTAGCTAGTTGAAAGAAAAAGGTCTACCCCTCAGGAAAGAATTTGCATATAATTGCCCTCCTGCGTGATTTCCATGCATGCCTTCGAGATAACTTCACCATGGCCTCAACTCGCACACAGAACTTGTGGAATAGCTGTAGAGAAATACCAGCTCTACGCCTGCTGGTAATATATTGCCAGTTCTCAAGCCACCGACCGATACTCAACTTTGCCTAACAGAGAATGAACAGTTTTGCCCTAGAATATCAGATGCTGAAGTATTTCTGATAACCGATCATTCGAAAAGACCAAAAATTCTCACAATCGTCTCGGAAATTAGACTCGCAAATTTTTTGTTCCGAGCTTCTTACTCTTAGCTGCGGTTTCCTTGAGAAAAGCAAATTTAGAACAAAACAAACAGCATTTTATTCTCAAATGAATGACACAGAATGACGGCCACTGTCTCGCAGAATGGCCAAGGAGTCTTTGAGGTAATCCTGGAGGAGGTTGCTTCGGTCCGCCGGTTGCGGTGGTTGGGTGGATAGCTGGGTTCGGAGTTGCTGGTCGATATTTATGCCTCGAGGAAGACGGCGGCGTCGCCGACGACCGACGTGATCTCGGAGTCTGCATTCTCTCTTCCACCGGGGTTCTGAATTATTCAACGTCTATAGACAGCTCGATTTTATGCATTCATTCTCCGATTGTCACAAAGTGAGAATCGAGTGATCGCGCTCTGGAAAAAAGCTCCAGATTTCTGCGGGTAATCAGAACCACAGAAATCGTGGTACCTAGTCTATTAGCTCAATGATCTCTTCGTTTAAGGTTCCATTTATCTAAGACTCGAACGTTCACAAGCTGTTGAAATTACACCAATTGTATTTAACGTTATACAGACTACCCGCAGCCGGCTGCAGGTCATTTCCCAAGCCAGTTTATACCCGATACAGTCGGTAAGAATGGTCCAAGGACTTGTTAGAAAAAGTATCATTGTGACGAATGTCGAGGGACAAACACCTCGTTTAGGAAATCCATCAACAGCCCTGAAAGGGTTGAGAATCTATTCGTTCTAAGATTTTTTGTTTCCCTTTTTTTTTTTTCATTTTCTCTTGCCCCTCCGGATAACCTTCGGAAGGGAAAGTCCGTTCGGTGAGATCGAAGAATTGGTCCGACCTGAATTCGTTCGACCATATTTTGCTTAGTTTTAACGACGTCATGGCGGTCAAACCCGAGTCCAAATAAATGTTTGCCGCGTTGACAAGCGACTGAGGAACGAGACAGTCGCTCGTCGGATCTAAAACTATCCTTGGATCTCGAATCGCGGGTTTCGACTCTTTTTTTCGATAGTAGAAGAGAATTTTGAACGATTTTTTTCGGAAAGATAGAGTCATCGAGACCCAGGAATGAATTTCGTGAACCATAGAGCGATCGTGGCGGAGAGAGGAATAAAGGAAGAAAGAAAAAGAATCAATCTGGCTTCTGCATACGGTCGCTCACTCTCGATTTCAATGTGTTTTTATTGCGCCTCTTAAATTCACATTTATGAGCTCTTATATGTTCTCCCACCATGCTCGAGGGACCGCGAGAGAAGTGTGAACGTAACGTTATGTGGGCACCTAAGACAAATCGGCATGTGAAGTTAAGTAGGTGATAAATATGATAGATATCTACAACAATTGTAATCGTAAATTCTTTTTTAATGAATGAAACACTATCCTCATTTTTATTAACTTCGCGAAACACATAACACTCAACTTCAATGGCCAATCATTTTATTACGTACCTATACCTCTATCAACTTAGGCATACCTCAACAACACGCGTTATACTCTCACCTACTACAGGTACGGTTTTGCCATTCATCCTTCTCGCGATCTTACGATCAGTTTTAACTGTTGCACGATTCTCTCACCTCGTTCTCTGACGAGTATCTTTCTTTCCATTTTTCTTATTCCTGTAGTTAGGCGAACTTGACGAAACGGTGGAAATCTTCTCCCTCTTTATCTCTACGATAAAAATAGTCACGTCCCTGTCTCTCGGTCCTCGATCTCTCGATGACATCAAAATCGCATAATAACCGATCTCCGGGATCATCGCCGTATATCTGGGTGTCTGGATGTTGAGAGAAGGACGCGTTCCTGCAGCGTACATTCGTTCGAAAAACAGTTTAAAATAGTTTCCCAAGCCATATGGCTCGCATCTCGGGCCTACAAAAGCTTCCGATGAATGATAGTCCGAGATAACTAACGACTCTAAAACGTCGCAGACCCTCGAAACGGCGTTATTTATAATTGTGAACGCCTACTTAGCGTTTACTCTCGCGATAGATTAGCCCGCTATAAAATCATAAACGTAAAACACAATTTCATAAAAGTAACGTACCTACGTCTGTTCCTCGTTTTACTTCTTGCACGCACTTCGCACCTACTAGACCGTCGATCTATGCCTAGCTAACTGCCTGCCTACCTCTACACCTGTTGTAATTCTTAACGCTTTAATATCACCCCGTATTTTCTGAATTGTAAAACTGTCACGGTTCTAATTACGCGTTGTATACAACCCTGGGTTCCCTCTATTCGATAATTATTCTTCTTTTCTTGCGACAATTAGCGCCTATCCGATGGATTCGATTGTGAGAATGACCGATCCGAGAATGAATGTGAAGTTTATTTATTTTTGAAAAATAATTCATGCGATGAAATTGAAAGTAATTGTGCCGCGGATATCAGGGTTAGGGAAAAAATTGAATACTCGATGCTGTAGCCCGTATCTCTCGAGTCTTGACCCGAAATAAAGTATAAAGTATAATGATATAAAACAGAAGTCTGAGGCAGCGGTGGAAAAGTGGGGATAGAACGAGAGATGAGAAAACCGCAGGCAAGATGCTGGGGAGAGCCAACCAATTAAGATATCCAACCGGGTTCTTAATTCGTGGGCTGGACCAAATATTCCAGGACAAGGCAATGAGCCAATCACCGAAATTAACTCTAAGAGGGCGAGTCGTTTCCAGCTCTTCGTGTATACGGGTATAAACTAAAAGTAGTATAGTTCCCAGTTCGTCATCTCGCGCCCATTTGCGGAGTCGATGTTACGGAGGGACTACCAATCTTCGTTAAATTTTTTTTAATTAAAATTTCTCAGTCCCGAAGTAATTTCACCTTTTGAAAGATATAAATATATTAGAGACACCCGTATTCCCGCGTGGGTATAAAACTCGGTGTTTCTTTCTTATTACAAATTTCTTTTTTTCATTCTTATTCCTACTCCTCTACCTACTTCTCTAGACGATAAAGATGTTTGACATTTTTATTGACGAAAAGTAAATTTGAAAAAAATACCAATAACACTTTTTACACACGGACTATATGATAAACCCTCCGGTTGTATTTTCAGCGATCTACTTGCGAGACAGCTGGCTTTAAACTAGCCCCTAGATAATTACCATAAATAACGAAAATTCCGATCGATATGTGAACAAAAGTTATCTACGGACATGATTGATAAACGCCATTCCCCAAACTCTGTATCTATACATATATACCGTACCTATGTATATATGCATACATACATAGGCAAGGGATTTGCTTAAACGCCAGAGAGTCGCGGTAGCAGCAATCAGCCTTGATGCCCAGCAATGAATGTTTTATTGTCTTTTCCCGGCGGGCAATTTCAGTAAGTGGTTAGATGCCACCTACCCGGTTGGTTGTCCCCAAACTATAATACGCGACGTGAAAGCTCTTCCATAGAAAAGACAAACGTAAACTAATTTTCCCTTGCGTGTGGAAATCGGCAACCTACCATCTTCTTCCGTACACGCACACCTACACGTATATTTCATACGTAAAGAATATAAATACAAATATATATACAGGCGATATTTGTTCGCCCATAGACGTACCGGAAGTAATTGTATTATCAATATTTATTCGTATTAGTAGAGTGAGTCAACAAATTATAGGACAGGTATAGGTATAAAAAATAAATATATACGTATACGCAGGGAGCATTGATCGTCTGTGGCAAGAGAACAGAGCATCTGTAGCGATCCCTGGTCTTTCGTCGGCATTTTCTTCCCCGGTTAAACCGTTTCGTGCAGATTTTAAACGGCGATAAAACGGGGTGTCGTTGCCTTAGCATTTCGAGAGAGTACATTTTTACCTATACGACTATTTGTCGGCCGGCTAGATACTCTGTTTTGTATCGAAGATTACGGTTACACTTTTGCGTTTAACATGTCTGCGATTCATGCGATTTTTAGGATTCAGTATGTAGATCTAGCTGTGCGGACGAATTTGGCAAAAATACTCACGTTGTTATTCATTGTCGATTAAATTCGATCGCTGGTATCCCGGAGGTATGTAGAATATAAAATATGATTTAATTCAATTCCGTACGAATCGCCTATCGTAAATTTCAATATTTTCCACGGAAACTATTGTGTTCGATATCATCAAACTCCGCTCTATTTGTCAGAGAATTTTTATACACGGTCTAAAAATAATTCAACCACTCCGGTATCGTCCAAATTTTATTACTCGACCTCTCTTTACCCATTCGCGAAATTACTACAATCTAGCTACTACGACTTTTCGATCTACTACGATATTATCATCGAACGAACAAATATTTTCTCCTTTTTTTTTCATATACAGGGGTGCGCGTATTAGACGAGAAAATTTTATCTGGTTAAATTCCCCACCCTATCGTAACGCGGAATAGGAAGATTCGAAGTCGTGCTTGTTTATACGCGTCATAAATCATCGCGCTGCTTTGCAATCTACGCGAAGCAAACCAGCGCGATTCTTGAGTCAGTTTCGCGTAGGCGCATGGACGAATGACGGAAGAACCGGAGGGCGGAACACCCTCAGATGTATACATTATACGGTCCACAATTGCTACTAGTATAACGGGATGAACAATGAACCAGAGTATATCTTCCACCAGGGTATATATTTCGGGCTTTCCGCTCGCCCCGTTCCTATCACCTACCTTATATACCTATACCCACTCTCTCTCTCTCTCTCTCTCTCTCTCCCATACAATTCCATGGTGCACCCCTATTCCAGCTAACAGAACTCGCGAGAGGCGCGCTTGTTAAGCAAACAATTGCCTGCCCATAAACTTTATTAAAACATGCAAATGGCCGGAGTTGTTGGCGAGGGTAGATAGATACGTAGAGAGGGACTGAAATATTGCCATTAAATTTAGGCGGGTAGATAGGCATACCTATAGCTACGTATGTACATATACAGGGTAGATTGAACCGGCAGGTATACAGCTATTACCTATACCTATTTATTCGTGGACGATTAAAAACGGGGGAGAAATCCAATCAAGGTCAGCGTCGCGACGCGACGCCTCGATTATGTATGTATGTATACGATGGATTTACGGAGGGAAGGAAACCCCTGCGAATTTTTTCTTTTTTTTTCTTCCTCTCTTTCTCCTCTCTAGACTTCTATCTCGAGGTATTTTTAACCTCGATTTGCATACAATCCTCTCACAAATACGCCGTAAAAATATAGGTACCTATATACGCGTTAGATCACGGGGGCGAGATAAAATACTGCGATTTAGGCGAAATTCTTAAATTTTATTTCCCAGATTTGGAGAAATCGCGTTCAAGCAGAGGGCGGAGGAGCGTAGGTACGATAGATATAACTCTTATAGGACATAAATTCACGAAGAGAATTGAGATAAAGATATTTTTGCGAAAGGAGAATAAAAATAAGTTATATGTATATATATAAATACATACATATATATATGTACTGCAAGTTACACATGGTTTTGTTTAGCGCCTTTTTTTCTGTAGAACTTGTTAATAATAACAGGGAGTCTGCATCGGCGGGTGAAACAGCGCGAGAAGTTACTTTTTTACAAATCTACGAAATGCCAGACGCGAGTCTAATCGGTGGCAGAGATCCGCCTGTACAGTTTACACATGTTTAATTTCGTTCGTTAATATTTATATATCTTATACAAATACACGTGCGATCGAAACCCAGATACGTAATCAACCGGTTGTATCCCTCCGCCTTTATTCGATTATTTCAACCACACGCGATGATCTTGTGCCGCGAATTCATTCCACCATATAGTGGATATGAAAATATTTTCTCTTCATTTTTTTCTCTTTTTTTTCTCAAATATTTATTTAACTCGACGTCCGAAAAACGTACGTACTCTTCAATTACGCCGTTTCTCATCCCCAATTACGCTCAGTCTCCCTCTTAGAGATGAAACAAAGCTCGTACCCTTCCGAGGATAAAGACAATATAGTCGTATAAAAAAGAATAAGACAAAAACCGCTAACAGGTACCGTGGAGTCAGGTAAAATCGTCTAGTGACTCAATCAACGTTTCTCGAAGAGGAGGTGAGAAATCGCGTCTCCATACCATAACGATTTTTGCACGACCGCACAACCCGCGGGCTCTCGCAGCATCGGGAGTCTTTAGATACCCTCGTTCAGTCTTGGGAGATATCTGTCATCGACGTGTATAGGAGTCGCCCCGTCCAGCATTTACAAAGTAGTAAAAAGGCCGAACTCGCCGCAGGTGTTGCAGACAGGTAAAAGTCAGGTTCGTGTACGTATACGGTATACGTTACACGGTATATAGTAGCTTTAAGAAAGGCAACTAAAGCCCGCTGCCTCAGGTAGACATACAACGTTGAAGCCTGATTGGCTTGTTCCACCTGGGCTCGTACCATCCTACGAAACAACCAACCGCCTCGTACCAGACCGACGCGATTTTCTACGTGTTGTTTGTGCCGGTTCTCTCCTTCGTTGGTCTTTGCTTCACCAGCCTACAGTAAATCCAACGTGTACCAACAACGAACCCGGGCAATACCGCCGAGCCAAATCTGAAGGCAAAGACAGGGCCCGGAACCAGAACCAGAACCAGAGTCAGAGTCAGAGCCAGAGAGTAAAGGCATACGTCTGACGGCGAAGCGTACGTGCAACGTTGCTTCTTCGCGTATATTTCTGTTCACCGAACGCTACTCTAAATACATACGCACCATTTCGTCTCTAGATAGTCGTTTAGACGCTCGGACGTACGTCGTTTCGTCTCGCTCTCCCGATTTACAGCCTACGGTTTTTTTTTTTTTTTGTTTTTTTTTTTCGAATGATCGGGGGAAATCTTGCGTGGATATACGTATATATTACACATACGTGCGACAATCTTTGAGTATATGTAAACACACATATATACATACATGCGTAAAAGTATGATCGGGAGTTTACGTGAATTGTGTATAAATAATAAAAATGGCCGCGAATTTTATCCGTCTAATGCGTCATCATCGTTCGATAATATTTCTCACCATTCTTCGTACTATGTTTCGTCGTCGTATGTTAGTGATTGTGACGACGGGAATTATTCCTGTTTTAGCAGCCGAAGAACGGGACGTCATGGACTAGCTGCCATTACAGGTTCACCAACCCCTGCATCAAGGGAATAGGGAAGCACCCCCACCTCCCTACATCCCTTGTACGTTGCGCCGCTCCGCAACGCCCTCCGCGACGCCATAACAGCCGCAAGGTGAGTGAATGACTATGTTATCCTATCTCGTTTCACACACGTCTATCTCACGGATGTATATTTTATATATGTCATGTACCACACATCGATACGACGAAGTGTGCTGGAATTTTATTTGGCATTTTACTTCGTTTTTTTTTCTTTTTTTCCTTTTTTTTTTTATCAAACGACATCATTTCATTACAAGAATTATATTTCTTGTGCCATTTGAGCATGTCCCAATCTTGCTACCGATCTGTTGCGTCTGGTATATAACAAGGAGAGATAAGGAGGCACAGATTGAAAAATACGCGAAAGATTTAACACGCTTAATTAAGCTTTATGCCCGGTGAGTAACGCGAGAAATTCGTTAAAACGTTTTCGCTGATGTTTGCTGCCCGCAAATATGCTAATCGGATATAAAACAATTGTGTACCACGAATGCCATTACATTTCAACCGTATAAACAACGCGAGGTAAAATTGTCTTCGCAAACTTTACGGTATGAAACACATTTTTTGTTTTTAATACATTAGATGCATTTCTCTATTTCTCATTATAAACTCGATCAATTTAATTAGAAGATCCGTCACGGAATCGTACGCTCATGATTCTCGATGCAAGTCAAGTTTATAGCCTGTAATAAATACGCGATTGAATGTCCGAAATTTTGCCGATTTCAAACGTCAAAGAGTTTTCTCTTTTCTTGGTTTTTTTTTATTTTTTTTTTGTTTTGTGGCGACACGATCGTGGGTAGGTGTAACTGTAATGAATCAGGCTTACGGCTGTTAGTAGGTACCATAGCCTTGTTGCATCGCGAGTGAAGTAAAATCGTTTCAAGCAAGGTTCCATATTCCTCGTCGACTATAACGAAACGCGTTTCTCTCGTTCCTTCATTTTTATTCAAATTCATTCAACAAGGCAAAAAAGAAGCCCTGGTAGATGCCCGTTGGTTGCTACCCCGCCGGCACTCCCAGTTCGCTCGTTACGGCTTTTCTCCCGCGTCTCTCCCGTTCCTCCGACTATACCGCCCAGCTCCCCCTCGGCTTCCTTCATCCTCCCTTTTCCCTTACCTCCATCACGCTCTTCCCTCGTTTTACATAAATTCTGAATTTTATTCGGGCCGCCGGTTCGCCCGTCTTCTTGCGTCTTCTTTATCCCCTTGGCGAGCGGCACGAAACTTCTTCACGACCATCTGCACCGATCGCGCGCGCTTCTTCGCCTTTATACTGCATCCACCTTATATATATTTATAACGTATATACATATCTATAATCAGCCCGCGGGTAATTTAGATAGCGGCGTTATTTTATATACTTTATATCTACCCGGTGGTGCTGGTGGTGATTTTCATCCTCGTTCGTTGAATTCGTTGGTTGGTTATACCGCGATCAAACTAAACGAAATAATACGAAACAACGCGTCGCCTTGCCTCGCTCTGCACCGCTGTTCCAGCCGTAGGAAGATCGTAAATTGGAAAGACCATCAGGGACCAACAAAGACCGAGCTAACGTAGCCGCACCGATGCCAACGAACTGCTACCTCTACACTCTTGACTGACACGTATACCTATACAGCTATGTATATCCTCGCGTGTGGGTGTATATCAAAGATATATACCCGGCTGGGAGACCCCTCGGCTAATGAGAACATACCACGGATTCCGCCGGCCCCCACCGTCTCTAACGAACTCCATATTTCGGCGGGACCAAATCTTTTAAAAACAGAACAGCCTCAGGGACTGGGGGGCAGAGATTTTACTACTTTTTCTTAAACACTTTACTCACTCTTTATAGTCGCGCTAGACCAATTATTACATAACCTTTGCTAACGATAATCAACTACTATTTAGTCATAGAAGATGATTCATCGAGGGATATTTCTTGATGTATGGAACAAATAAAATAAGTGGAAAGATGATCTCTTCGTACCGATCAAATTTTCGAACTACAATACTTATTCGCACGTGCTAGTCGTTGGAACAGTTACTCCACTGGCACGGATATAAATCTTTTCTCTTTGACACCAAATTTCTGTTATTCAAGGAAGAAGAACCTCTTAGTGTAATTAGACCGGAGTAAATCCAATCATGGTAAATTAGGTATCGATCGTAGGTCTTAATAACGTTATAGAGTTCCATCATCTAAGTGATTAGCGATCTGAGCGTGTGAGGTACGATACAGGGTACGTGGAAAAAATTGACGACGTATTCGTATCGGGGTAAAGTTTTCTTTCGGATAAATTATTTTCCTTGTTTGCGGCAAGTATATCGAGATAAAGTGTGGCTGTATAGATATAGAGAGATCCGTAGCATGGCTGCCGACGGGTATGGCGGACCAGGTTCTTCGTCGTGCCCCGCCTGCCAAGCCAGACAACCCGGCCAGACCGGAACGGTTCAACCTAACTCAACCCATACCATACCATAATACCAAACCAAACCCTACTCAACCCAGGCTAACCCAAACCCCCGTTGAAACTTCGAGGGCCGCCATGTTGCCCGATGCCACGTCTTGAATCTAAAGCTCCTCCAAACTCCGGGTGGCTGAACACCCGCCACCCCCGCCACCCGTGACATGCCATCCTTTCTTCGGTCTAGCTGCCATCGCGGAGTTTCTCGGCTACGACTATCTATCTATATCCTGCGGAGAAGAGATACACGTGTAGACCCTTGTTCTGCTACGGCTATTTCAAAAGCTACAATAGGATATACAAAGAGGTGCGAGATCTGGGTTTGATAATAATCTATAGCTTTCTGTATACAAAATCGAAGGGCGTCTGTACAGATTTCCCCAATAATTCAAGAAAAGCTACGTCAATCTCTTCTAATTTTATCCACAAGTGAGCTGAAAAAGTTGCAACTGAGATCTCGAAATTTGTGGCAGGAAGAGTTTTTCGAAATAGAATCCAATAGCTCTCCGCATCTTTTGATTCAAACTCTTCTGGTTCTTGAAGAGATTCACCTAGCTTCTTCCAATTCCGAACCTTCATTGAAACTGACCGAAGGAACCACGATTTTTGTTAGCAGAATTGTGACCTTTTCGACGATTTCTTGTCAAATATAATTCAGAATGGATCAGGATTACCGATAGCTGAATTAACAACAATCTGTACCATCGAAGTCTCGCCGGTTTGTAAATTTCGTTCGTGGATCGCGAGAGAAAAAGACTATCGAAGCTTGGTTCTAAAGCTTTCCGAACGTGGATTAATCAGCTGCTGTAATAAAATCGAGTTATTAAGAAGAATATTTATTAGCGTCAGGTAGGCGTACAGCTGCGGGGATATTAAATCAGTTTCGTGGCTGACTTGACCGCGTAGGTATATCAGCGTGCTTAAACAGTTGCATGCAAAGGTAAATAGCGGGATAGGCGAACTCTGATAACGCTAAATCGCGTGCTGCACTCAAACTTGGTCGATACACCAACTCGCGAAATTATTTCCGCCTCGTACACCGATGGGAAAGTTTCGTGGCTGAAACACTGGTTAAAATATTTCATACGCGCAAAATAGGTGCATATGCATATGTATGTACTGTGAGAATGTGCGGACCGATCATTATGTGTGTGGGTTTGTATATATGTATGGTACATGTACTGACGTCACCCGACGCAACGTTATACCGTCTGAAGCAGCCATTTTGAATTCCTTTACGTTTCTGCGGCTGTTAGCTGTTCGGCCGTATCCTTCTGACGTTAGTCCAAGCGAGTGTATTTCTCAGCTCGTTTTATTTGTGCGTGTCAAAAACCTGGACTCTGGAGCCCCTGCAGGCAATATTGTTGATACTTGATGTTGCAGTTAGCGACCTATGCGGGGGCCGTGGACGAGATGAATCTGGACGGTTACATCCACAGCTATTGCATGTATATGCATATGGATATGTTTGTACGTATCTATGGATGTATGGATGTATGTTTGTACCTAGTACGATGAGCTGTGACTTATTTCCCGTAAAGCTATCATGCTACAGCTCAGCTCTTTCTCAGTTTTATAGAAGATTGAAATTTAAACATTTTCATAACGATAAAGAAGAGGTATAAAAATGAATGGAAATCTACGAGCAGATTTATCGCCCCTTCCGAATAGAAAGAAGAAGAAGGAGAAGAAGAAGACAAAAGCGGTCTAAGAATATGATTTGGAAATTCTATTTGTGAGAAATACGTATTTGAGGGGGGTGGATACATTCGGTGTTCTTTTAAGCGAAATATATATCTTCCTGTCTTAACTCTGTCCGTTGAGATCTTGTTGTACGTACTTGAAGGTGTAATGCCGGAGTCGCCGATACTCGCGGTCATATAAAACGTTAATAGTCCATAATGTAGCGTCTTTAGCTCGCGTTAGGTGCCATAAATTATCCAGTGCAATAAATACATCCGTTTTCGGTTTTGACTCTCGAAACACAAAGCGAATAATTACAAGTCGGTATATCCTATCCTTCGATAATAATCGATCGAATAAATCAACGCTAACTTACACTCTCACAAAAGCAATACCGTTCTCACAAAAGCGTATCCTTCAGCCATTTCGAAAGCGAATTATCCTTTCCGAAAAATTCATTCCAACTCCTCTTTTTCCTTCAAATTTCAAGGACTAGCGAGAACTAGCAAGAACTCCACCGACTTCTATAAGCTTTGGAATTCACAGGTCTGAAACGTCCAAGGCTGCGAAAATTTTTTGCTCCAATAACCGCGAGGGAACAAAACCTAGAGATTTTCGTCCCTCGCATTAGCCGGAAGAGCGCAAGGTCGCGGATGCAGTTCGAAGAGCCTTAAAATCAAGCCAGGCAGAATATAGTCGGTTAATTTGACCAGCCTGCAGCAGACCTCTTACCTTATATTCGTTACAGCGTATATAATAGACCGTAAACTAAAGTTCTTCGAGTATTTTTCATCCCGTCTAATTTCTTCCGCGATTATATCTTGTACCGCAAGTTACTGTACTTGGTATAGGTATTTGAAAATTTTGCGACTGTTTATTTCACTTGTTACACTCGGATTGTTAAGCGAGTCGAATCGCATAACCGCGTTTCTCTAACGAGTGGAATAAATCTGTTATACGATATACTGTACAGATCTGTTCTATTTTCGTTTGACTGTATAGGTAGACGGTTGTTGCACTTTGCGATTCACATGGTTAATTATTTCCCGCTGTAATCAGGCGTGTTCATTTTTAAAGGAATATAGATTGGCTCCGTAGCGCAATTAACCGAATAGAATATAATGTGCAATTACAAAAGCCAAGGAGAGTAGATACGGTGATTTACGGACGCCGAGTATCAGTAATTAGGTAAAAATTGCCTTTCTGTACTGTGAGGATATCGTTTGACCGTGAAGCTTTACGTTTGCATGAAATATCCCTAGCTAGAGCCTCAGAGCTGGTATCGAGATCGATTATCCATCCTGAAAGGTAGATTCACCCGAGTCGAGTTGTTCAACGATATGATTTCTGCTGAGGTTGAAAAATTTAAGCTTGAAATTACGATGCGAAAAGTGTTGAGGTTCTCATTTATGTATCTCCGTCTCTGATCGTTAGACGTAGGTATTTTATTCTTGACGGAGAATTGAGTTCTTCTATTCTTCGGTATAATCGCTGTTTTATAAATACAACTTTACGGTACTATTGGCCCTCAGGTCACAGCCACGCAAGTATTGTGTTTTACTTTTTATTTGAAAGCCGTTGAGTTACGACAGTTTACTGTTATGCCTCGTAAAAAATTCGAACAGTGAATGAACACCGAACTATAGTAATCGTCATGGTTATAGGTACCGATTCCTCGAGGTTCGCTTACTCAACTATCTTTCACCTCGAAAAGTAGGTAAATAAATTAAATTTATCTAACAAAAAATAGAAATCACTTTTTCATTCATATATAGTTAATAACGTATAAAGTATAACCTGTTGGACATACGTACAGCACGTGTTACCGTCACGATTGACGAGGTACCGCATACTATGTTGTACCTACGTGGATTTAATGTGCTTCTGACTTCCTGTCGTTCTGTTGTTCATTTAACACGATACACCTATAGCCAACACCCGCAATTTGCTTCTGAAAATTTACAATGGCGATTCCCGTGTGTATATAGATGCGGTTATCGAACACATTCGGGTATATGAACGGAAGTAAGAAATTCATCATACTTACACAAGCTGGAGAAACTTCGATTTCTGGTATTAACGACTTGATTTGAGTCTACTCCGATGAGTGGCATATCTTGAAGCGAATTTTACCGCGTGTAGAATATTTGGAATCTTGTTATTCAAATTTTGGTTTTGCTACGATTGAAATTGTAGGGAAAGGATTTGTTATTTCTACATATGTCGTTAAGCCTTGTCGTTGAACGGGGATAAGTCGTATTCCTAACACGGTGTCGCGGTCAAAATCGTAAATCTTAGCTGCACCAGCTGCTTGGCCATCGACGCGACAGGGTTACAGATGGTTAACCTTGGCGATAAGTTATTGTATGCAGTAACAACTTGCATCGATACGTGAGAAAAAACTAGCCTCGAAAGTCTAGCTATAAAGGACGATAAGTCATGGACTCCGAAGTCGACTGATCTCAAATGTCAAAAACTATCCGCAAGAAAAAAAAAAGGTTCCAAGATCTCGCGGTTTCTTTTATCGCGCAATCGTCATAGAGAAAAATATAAAAAATAAAAAATATGTTCAATTATTTAGAAAAACGTTGACCACGATTTTCCTCTCAACTCGTGAAATAATTATACGGTACGTGACCAGGTTGCGTTGAATCGCGTTATTTCTTAACAACAACAACTTGCCTCGTCCAGGATATACATAAGATAAAAATGATATAGATAGCGTGAGAAAGAAAACGCGTGCTGTTTTACGAAGCAAAATATATTACACAGCCTTACCCCTATCCGCGAGTGAGCTTCTAATATAATGTCCGAATCGAATGGACCGAGACCCATCACAATCATCTAGTTTATCTCGGTCATTATTATAGACCGGATAGCTTCTCCATAGAAAATATAATGAAAGTTTTTCGTTGCTTTTTTCTTCTTCTCATTTCTTTTCTTACGAAGATGGCAAAAATAAATTGATTCCGTGAATTAATACGAGAATAACATTAGCTTTGATAGGAGCGGAAAGATTTCTCAATTTCTATCATACCAGCCAATAATACGATAGAATAATTCACTCCAGATATACCAGATTGATAGAAATACGTCAAGGTTTATTACCTGCGATGAGCGAGTTCCCTAGATATCGAATTATTCGCGGCAGTAGAAAAAGGTAGTGGTAGTCAGCCGCCACGCCTGCCTTACCATGCCGCGCCACCACGCTCTCTACTAATAGTCAGACCTAACGAGCTGCCGACGTTACAGGAGTTTGATTTACGCGACTTTTAGTTGTTTATGGTTTATAAATATATTTCGGCCGAATATCCTTTGGTCAAATGATATCTTTGAGAGAAGCGTTACACTCGGTTTGAAAACGTTTCATCCGCGAGGTGAAACCCATGCACTCGCTTTATGGAATAGCCTTGTATTATTTCTTCTAGATGCTTTGTGCTGGAAATATACTTGCAAAAACTATTAAAACAAAATTTTACTCCAGGAAGTAGCCAAGGCTGCCAGGGTTAGGTGGTCAACGCGTGGGCGAAACTTGCACAAGCTTTTAACACACCTACTATGTCTATACCTACGCGAATAGTTTTCATCAAGTTTTTTGGAAAAACAACGCAACCCGACGATTATACGTACCTATGTATATGTGTAGGAATATATTTGTGTGAAAATTTCGTTTATATACTGGAAGATGTTTTTCTCGGCGAGTTTATATCGCGAATGAAAATATTTGTGGATAAAGCGAGATGGGAACATGCCACGAAATATTGGGGTGAATGGAAGGGAGAATATTTCGTTTTCTTAGGACGAAGAAGGCGTCGCGCCGCGTCGCGTCGCTCCTCGCCCCTATTCGTTCCTCTGCATACACCAGTGATTATTTGTACTACAAGAATAGATTCGTATCAACTTCCTACGCCTGGCACGCAATCGCGTTCGCGTTTGGTGGGCACCGGGATCCCCCTTCTGCGATACGTAAATTTGAATAGCCAATGAAATCCGACTTTGCAATTCTCGAAAATTCGTATAAAAAACAATTCTAATAATACAGTCTGTTTTTTTCAATCAAATTTTCTCCAATATTTTCGCCCCTTCTCATCCAAGGATCGGTCAACAATTTTTTTTATACGGATCCTGGAGATAACGAGATTTACCTCCTCTTGACGCGACGTACTTAAGTAAGGGATGAAGAAAAGTTTTTTTTTTTTTTCTGGGGGGGGGGGAATAGGGAAGAATCTCAGAGCACTTGAGCCACGGCCATGTTTAGCTAATGCAATCTCGACTCTCGACTCTCGAGTCTCGAGTCTTGAGTCTTGAGTCTTCAGACTTGAGTCGTTGGCGAGTCGACTCGACCCTTTGTTTATATCAGAGGCGCCTGGAATTTATGAGACCACTTCTTTTCTTCTTGGGGAAATAACTTTTCATCTTCCTAGTGGAGACCACCCTTTTATTTATACACCCCCTTTTTCCACCACCGCGACTACCAACCCCCTCGAACCCCCGACTCGCTTCTTTATATGTATCCATAATAAGCGACTCTACGGTACATATTTACCGGCATATATACCTACCCATGTGGAATTCATCTTACCCTCGACATCCAGCGGGAAGAAATGCGCTATTCTATCTTACCGACTTCCGGCTTCCAGTTTTAACCTTCTCCAACTAGATGGCGACTCCATCGAACCGAACAAACCAAATTGCCGCGCAATGGCCGGAAAGAATACACAGATGTGATGTGACCAAGGATTTTTATAGGATTTACAAAAAAGTGGCACGATCTTATCGCTTTCGGCATAACTGAAGATTGTCTCGGTGAAACTAGCTGGTCCACTTTTTCTAACAATGCTCTTATCTTACTTTCATATGTTTCAAATGTTGCAAAACATATTCTGCAAAAAACTGTCGCTTGTAATTAATTTTTGTGATCTGTTTAGATAACGGGTGCAAATGAATATCCCAATTTGCTTAATAGGCTCTGAAACAACGCATTACGTTAGAACTAAAAAACAAAGTTGCTTACAATGGAATAAAAGTAAAAATAAGTAACAGGAAAGAAATAAAAATGAAGCCATTTATTTAAAAGAGTTGAAACGACTAGCTCAAGCTTTCAGACAGCAACTTACGAGCGAGAAGCAATAATTCTATCGCCTCGTAAATCAAACGTAGTACAGTGACAAACAGAGCAAGTTGTAAAGGAATGTAAATTCCTATCTCTGGCTAATTCTCTAATCTTATGGTATAATGATAGATGAATATCTAGACACGCGATTTGCGGAGTGAGTATAATAAAACGCAACGTTATTACCTCATTCTTTTATGTTTTTAAATAAAACCACGCCATTATGTTCAACTCTTTCAGATCTTACATGCCTCCGGGATAAAGTCTTATTTTATTTAAGTGCAGGAGCGTTTTCCCACAGGTTACAAAACGCGTGTTTCAAGCGGCACTGATGCAACGCACCTTCGAAATCTATTTTCGAATTTCTTTATTCTCTGTTTTACATTTTTACATACATATACGTCGAACCTTTTGGACCAGTGACTCGCTCCGAGGCTGGAAGCAATATCGTTTGAAATTCAATCAAGAAAGTTTTCATAAAAATTCACCATCCCTTATCTTGGCTCTGTATATGTATATACATATATACGTATGAGTAAAATGAGAATCGACTGAGTCCATTTTGAATTTCCTGCGGCAAACCGCGCATTGTGTAGACCGTAGACTCCGGGATAGGGCGAAGAAGCAAACCCCTTCCTGAGTGCCTTGGGGTCGGGTTCCCCCATTCTATTTGTCTTTGTCCCCCGATGTAAATTCACCCTGAAAAGAAAGAAATAAATAAATAACTTGATAACACCTACCGAGTCCGTTGCACGGTTCGAGGAACATGAGAAAATATTGTTAGTACCGCGTCGTCGTTTGCATATTCTTATATAGTATATTCTTACACACGTATATGTGTATATCTATACCCCTACACAGAGTCTAGAATTGTAATTTATTTTTCACCAAGTTATTCCACTCGGAAAAGAAACCAGCCCAAGCCCAAGCCCGAGCCCGAATGTCAACCGGGTACATAAAGAAAAAAATATATCTTCATTGTTATAATCTGACTTATGAGATTACATTCGGCTATACATGTGAATGTCACCACAATTTTATTGCTCATGCTCTCGCGCTATTCACGAAGAGATTAATGCCTGCCTTCAATTCATTAATCAATCAGTCAAGTCATTAGCGGTTCTCTTCTCAAGCATAATTCAACTGAAAAATACACTACCTATACACATATAATAAAAAGACCATAAAAATCTGATGAGCGTGGGTGTTGAAAACTGAATAATGGCTCTATAGAAAGAAGGAATTTAGTCTTTCGTCAACCCTTTGAATTTTCAAGTATTGGTCGAGCATCCCTCACGTTGAATCCGTGCTCTATGGATCCCTTGTTCGCTCTATGCTCGGATGATTATACCAGCCATAAATAAAAGAGGAATCGAATGAAAATATTTTTTCCGGTCTGTATGGAAAAGTAAGTGAAAGTAATATCAGTTTTCGGTAGATGGTTATCTACAGTGGCAGTCAACGGTAGCTAAATCAGTATAATCTTAGTGAGGGCTGTCTGTAAAATATTTCCCCAATTTTTCTTTTATTTTCTTTCTCTTCGTTTTTCTACCCCGAGATAGAAAAGATGTAGATATATAGTTGCGTATGTACGTGGGGTGGCCGGCCTACATACAAAACGGAAGGAGCTACCTCTGAAGCAGCTACCTTTACCTATAGGTAGATATATATCTATAGTTGGGTATATAGGTAGGGTAGGTAGGGTAGGTATATACATATTCCACGGTGCCTTTCATTTTTATACCCTCGTTTCCATCTCCGTTCCATTTACTTTCTTAAAAAGATTTCATCGTGCTCGCTGGCTCCGCTTCTATTTTCCGTAACAATGATACGTTCCTTTCGCCGCGGCGTTTTCCCCTCCCTTACCGAGTTCCGCAACTCCCGTCATCCCCGAAGGGGCGAGTGGCGGGAAGGGAGTAAAAAGAAACGAGAAAAAAAAAGGAAAGAAAAATGCAAAGTTCGCCTCTCGGCGTTATTTATCGCTACCCTCCCATCCCCCTTTACCACCTCAACCCAAAAACCCCTGCCCACCTTCGGCGCCCCTCTTCGCGACGGTTCCTTCGAAAGCCCGGGGCGCCGTCAAAGAGGCTCCACCCCGAACCACCCCGAACAAAACTTGCCCGCTCGTTCACCCTCAGGGCGGTCCGGGCGTCCCGCGTGCTTTGCGCGCCAAATCCTCCCCGTAGACCCGAGTTTAACACCGCACGTGCCCGGGGTACAGACTTGCCCATTTCCTACACGTTTTCTATATAGAGATTTTTCAAACGGACGTATTTCTCTCGCTCTCTCCCTCGAGGTGAATAACGGCGAGTTCTATTTCCACGTCTTATTCGTTATCTCGACATATCGGCTACCTGAGTTTCGTTTTTCTCGCGTTTGATGGATGAGCTATTCGAAAATTCGCAAAAATCGACGAGGTTCGATCGGTCTTCCAATTCTTTATTGTTATATATACATCTAGCTCGTTTGAGTGCGGATGAAGCTGACAACTTGTTAAAAAGTAATGGCGGAATTCTTCCGCTGCTCTAAAACCGAGCCTACGGAGCATTGAGCTGTGAAAATGAGAGAGCGCGAGAATGAAGGGCCTGCAGAGCGAGGAAAAAGGGTCGTTAGTAAATGCAAGACCAGCTCGACCGAGCGGTAATCTGTTCAGGGTCTGGTTACCGTCACAAAGTTCGATGGAGCGCGAGAACTCCATCCATCCAACCCGAGAGATGGCTGCCCGCGTTATACAAGGGTCACTCTGTTTCCGTTATACGACTCGTTCTACTTTTCACGCCCCGCAAAATAGCCGGGGGTGTCGTCCATCGACCGAAATCGTATATCACATTTATATGGATATCCAAATTGAGCCACAATAAGACCCTTCGTGCATACTGCGTTCGAACATAAATTCAGACGATCTTCTAATGACAAATTTTTTTTCAATCAGCTCTTTTTCTCTCGTTTTTCAAATGAAATTTAAATCGATAGGAAATTCGATGGGTATGCTTTGGGAAAAAATAACAGAACTATCGTGTTTTCAGTTATTTCGAACCACCCCTAGAATGGAGGGAAAAATCAACTCCGAGTAAGAGTTTTGTGTTGTATGGAATAAGGCTCGTAGTTCGAATTCCTGGGTAGAATATTGTGGGGCTTAAGTAGGTATGTACATACATACATGTACGGGTACATATAAGAAGAACGTGGGAATGAAAGGAGAGAATGTACTAAAATAAGCGTTCGTTTTCTGTGAGGTGGGAAATGGAGGAGGGCTCACAACGTTATGGCGTGTCCCAGGCGTTTGTTTGGCTGTGTTTATACAAAGTGTCATAAAAAACCAAAATTACCCTCCCCGGTCCCAATGGCGCTAGCGCGGGGTATATATTCACAATGAAAACCAGCCCTGAAAGAAAATCTGGGAATTCGTGAGTGTTAAACTCTGCGTATCCTGCGCAGGCAGGGTTATCTACCTTGAACTTGACACAAATAATTTATATATTTATAAACATAAACAGACGTTTAGAGAGTCGAGAAAACGAAACTGACGCTGAACTTTCGAGCCGCTTTAGTCCGACCTAATTAATTGCCGTCATCACCGACTCTCAGCCACACCGCTTTTCTCTAATCCAGCAACAAGTGACGGCAATAAACCATCTCGCGCTTCACAACAGAAAATGTAAAAAAGAAAAAGGAATTACTCTCTTTTCAGTTAAACCGCGCGACACGTCCGTACACATATTATAAACATACGTATAAGTGCAAACGTGAGGAAAAAGTTTTCCACAGTTCCATATCGTTTCGAACACTCCACGCTCAGACTCTCTTCAACCATTTCAAACGTTCGCTTCATCATCAGTTCGATGCGAATGTAACGTCAAAAAAAATTTATCGTAATTACTCTCCTGCATCAGCTAGAAAAGATTAGCTTTAGAAGATTATAGAAGAGGGGTCTGAAAATGGCGCATCGATTAAGGACCTCTTCTCTTCTCTTCTCTTCTCTTCTCTGCTTGAGATATATTCCTGGCGCTGGGCTGCTGTGCAAGGTATAAGGTGAGAGGGATTTATATAATATCAGGGTAAATGTGTATATATGTATATATATCTAGGGGTACATATCTGGTACATAGGTATTAGGTATGTATATAAGACACGCCAGAGGCCAACGAAGGCGAAGGGGCGAAAGCCAGGGTGGAACTGGTTGCCTCTCATTAAGTTAAATTGTCTCCCAGGATGAGCTTCCTTAATTACTTACCCCCCTGACTCTCTCCTTCCTTCCTTCCTTCCTCCACTCGCTACCCTTCACCCTCAGGCATCGGACTAGTAGGGGTGCGTCGGAAATCGGCTAAGGGAGGAGCCGGTAGAGTGGGCACCTACCTTTACACTGTTCCTATATACGCACACGCGACAACCCTACGTTACTTCGACCAAGCCCTTCGCTTTCCCTTTTCCCTACGAAACGTATGAAATTATATAATAAACTTCCGGGCCGTTAACTTTTCGCTCCATGCACCACCGCCTGAATATAATTGGTGCTCTCTCGAATGGATCGACCTTTACTCTTCCTTCGCACAGCTACCCCTCTCTTCAGATGCCAGAAAAATTTAAGAAGAAAAAAGACAAAAAAACTATATATTTTTTATTCAGATCATTCTTCCTTCTTTCTTTTGGTTTTTGTTTTGTTTTCTGCTTTCCTTCTCTCGGCAGACATGACCTAAGCTAGCCTTGTACGAATACGAGCAACCCTTGGCAATAATGGGCTTTTATAAGCACCCCGTGTGGCCCCTAAGTACTAGCGGTGTCCCGGAATATATCCCCGATGTCCTTCGCGTCCCGTTCTCTTGGAAACCGTCAAGGCGTTTCCGCGCGACCCCTGGAGTTCTCCTGTTTCGAATCCCGCTGTGGCGTCGAGTGCCTCATGCGCGATATCGTATAACCGCCTTCCTCGAGATCACTTTATTCCTCTCTAATATAATACCGGCTCACGATCAGTCTCCGGACTTGATATCTAACAACGGACTTTTCAGACCCGCAACTTGTGGTTCTTATAATTTTTTAACGCCAGTAAGAATTCCGCAGCGACTCTGCAGCGAGGAGTCTTCTAAACAGCTATGAATTATTCATAGAGGTGTATATAATTCCGTTTTTATACTCTTCTCAGCTACAGGATGCGGAAAAATCGCCCTTAATGAGGAAAAGTAACGAAACAAATGAAGCTTTTCGATGATTCGCTTATAGCAGAACGTCACCTCTTAATAACGTCACCCTGAAATCTTCTCCGGGTTGTAACGGAGCCGCACTTTTATACTCCGTATAGATTACGTCACAGATTTATCGACGTTGTTTACCGTTAAGGGAACTCCATCCCCTAACGGTATCCGGCATATCGAAACCCGCTTAAACTTCGGGGTTTAAAATGTCTCCATCCTCTTGTCAGCTGAGGGTCTATCTTAAGGTACGAGATACGTTAATGTACCTGAACCAAAAATCTCTGACGTTCCATCCCTTGACTACTACGGAACAAGGGTAGGAGAGACCCGGTCTCTGGCTCTGAATATGGTAATTCTCTTGGCGCGAGGTAATGAGTTCCCGGAGCCACCGGACTCTATGCATACATATTTAGCCATAAACATAACTTGCACGTTGATATGTCATCGCATGCATAAACCAGAGAAAACCTACCGGGTGTTTTGTGTTTGGAACGAAAATTCAGTCCGGTCCTAAAAATATTCAAATCGATGTTTCATTTGTCATAAATATTCATCCCCTTGAGGAAATTCATTAATAATATTCCGTTCGTGGATTTATCATCGGATTTTATCCAACTCTGTGCATAGATAAGGTTAATTCGAAATAGTCATGCCATATTCGAAGGAAGCAAACGTTATTGTATAGAAACGTCGATTTACCTGGAATAGATTCACCCCTCTGGCACAGCCGGCCGAGCCAATCATGGAAGGCGGACCCGGGCGAGAACCGACAAGGGGGGCCAGAGAAACCGGAGGAAAGGGAGGTTCCGTAATTTCCGCAGGCTTTGCGCACGAGACGACCCGGGCGCCCGGTGATCTCGAGCGCACATCTCGGTCCGGGCACCGTCTATTACGTTTTCAATTTCCACCACGTTTCCCGTTTGTCGCTTTTGCTGGTTCCGATCCTCGCGACGACCGATTGATAATCGTGATTTCCTCGCCCTTAACAACTCCCGGTACTCGGCACCATCTTGCCGAGAACGTTGCGAAGAAGATAATCTATCGAACGGAGGAGATTCTTAACTTTTAGATTGGGCCATATAAAACGGCAGGCTCGGGCGTCGAGAGCTCGCCGAAAATTAATTCAAGACTCCGTTGATTAAGTGTTTATATAGAAAGCTCTGTTATTTCCGTACAGGTGGAAAATTTCGTCCGTTCGATTGATTTTTTCAGGACCCAGAAGATAGAGAAGAACGTGCTGAATTTTAGACGGGATTTGCGGGGACAAGAATTCGCGGTGTTTTGAGAAATCAGAACTGTGAACGGGGGTGCGTGCAGTGCGCAACGTTCGCGTTGCCTTGTGAAAAACTAGACTAGGCATTTTTATGGGCCATCAAATTACGCCGACCACCTCGTAAAATGTTTAAGTGAGCTTCCGTGCAAAACTGCGACCGGTATGGCAGCCATCCGATGTCCTTTGACAGGAGTGTCCTACTCCTTCTGTCCTATGCAGCTACTCTTAGCCCCGTAAGCTCCAGATTCAATGGCGCAAATCTTAAACGCGAAATATGAATTCCGAGTAACACGTTGGCGATAAACGCGAGCAACTAGAGTAGAAGAATGACATTAATTACCAATGAATATATGATACCATATATTATTGCAGAGCGTATAGAAATCTGGACACAAAATAAACGCGTTAATATCATAGCACGACAAGAATAAACGTCTGTAATAATTCAATATTATAATTAAACCCTCGTAACGCTTCGCTTTATTGTGCCAATTAATATGCGTCGTTAAAGTAATTGCTTACCAGCGTAGACTACTTGCGCCTATAATGGGGTGTTCGCAACGGGTTTGCTGGTGGGGGCTGTGACACGCGACATGCCATTCTGCACGGCTGTCATAACCGCTACTGTAAACACTTGCGAAGGTAGACGTTTGGAATTTGACACACGTTTCAGGATTCCCGAACCTCGTTCTATGGTCTCGAATGAAATTAAAAGAATATCAAAAAATGAAAGACCCGAAAATGATTTTTCGAACTTCTCCGAACCTCGATATGGTCTCTTTTTCTCTACCAAGCAGGACGAACGTTTTCTTGGTTTCGGGCGAATAATTGGGTGGTAAAGGAAAATGTAAAAATCTGTTCTGCGGTGTATAGTAAAAGCGTTACAAGCCCGTTGACATTGGTACACATCGTGAATGAATCTACTGTTTCAAGTTATACGAGCGGTATAAGTTATCGGTCTCATCTGTCCTCATCTGTCCTCCATTAATGGGTCTTTCTGTTCTTAACGTAGACTTTAAACGCCTCGTCAGCCCGTTTAAGAGCTCAGAGAAGCCAGCCGCTTCTCTACAAGGTTGTGCGGCCTCGTAAACAGCCCAAAGACCTTTTGCCTGTTCAGTTTCATCATCATCATCCCCCCGTCTAGCTTATGCCTAACTAGTATATGTCCACATACCCAAACTCGGAGTTTCTCTCGCCTTCCATCAGTCAGCTCCTGCTAGAAAAACGCATATTAAAATTCCGCAGTCGACCACCCAGCTACCAAAGGAATTTATTTCGAAAAAAAAGGAAAGAAGAAAAAAAATAAAAATCAAGGAACCTGGTTTTGTCTCACATGCTTTTACCCCGAGCTCAAAAAACCGGCAAGCCTTGGTTCACGTCGCATAGATTCATCGGACGTAATATATACCGATGTTAACTTATTTTCAAAGAAATAAAGCTGCTTTAATCTTTGATCAGAAAATAATTGATCCTTTTCAACCGGGAATTTTCTCATCAAAATACTTGCCATACGCTCTATTCGAACGCTAAGAAATACACGAAACGAAAATAAGGAATACCTTTCTCGTGGAAAAAGGCCATATTCAGGTCGACAATAGCTGGTATAAATAATTGCCTGGCGTAATCAGTATGGCTATTGCGATAGCTGTGTAACCCTGGCTCGTTTGATAGTCAAGCGCGGGAATTGCGCTATCGTAATAAGTGTTTCTACGTATGTACATATCTACCTACTAACAAATAGCCGGTAAAAGCCGCTAATTCTCCTCGTTTGTATAACATTACTTTACAAAAGTTTCCTCAGGGTCTCGTGTTCGGCTCGATTAAAACCGATTAGACAATCCCGCGCACCTATATAGCTCGTTGGCATTTATACGTAGGCTGCACGCTCTCTCAGCTCTTAGCTCCCGAAGTCCTGAGAGTCACCCTTGGCTCATCCGCCGACTCGTGCCACACTTTCTTGTGGTGGTGGCAAATATATTATGCCTCTCGTAAAATTAACTTTTTACGATCATTTTATGGAGGAGCGCGCGCGCTCGACTCACTCGCAAGGCAAGGCCCTCGGTCCCGCTGCCTCTTCGTTGCTGGTAGGTGTATTCTCTTCTCTTCTCTTCGTACGAAACAGCGACTATGTCCTCGGGAGGAGCGTGCCTCGAACACGATTTGGCCTAGCTCCTAGCGTCGTCCCGACTTCACTTGACAACGATATATAATCATCTTTTGCCTCGCTTTCTCGAATCCCCTTCGAACCGGCGATTTTTTACGATTTTTTCACTGTTTACTACGAGTCTATTTGCATCTGCGGCTGTCGAATACAAGGTAGGTAGGTATCGAGTCAGCTTATCTATTCTTTCCGTCCTACGCGGCACCAGTTTCAAGCTGTAGAGATAACCCGCGATTAGGCTGCTCTATAAACTTACGGCAAACCTTATATTCCACGAGGCTATATGTTCGTAGAAATTTTTTGCATACAGTATATCTCTTCGCGAAATATTTTCTTCATGATTTCAGACAGACCGGAATCCAAAGTTTAATGGGCAAAAGCAGAGCGATAGAAACTCTCCATTCAAATCTGTAGGCGACTGATTATCGCTAATTTAGACTTTCACTGTAGTTGGTAACGATCAATTTCACTAGAAGCCTTCCGATTATTTGATGACGATTAATCGCACTTTTGGGTCAAAGAAGCGACTGCGAAACTGTAAAAATCACTCACGCGAGTAAGCTGCCCTCGTCACTTGGCCCCGCGTATCGCCAAACTGCGACTAAGCCAAAATGCGTCCGAGTGAAAGCCTCCGAAAAGTTTTTGCAGCATGCCGAGGGCTGGCGTCTGTTCCGTTGCGAACCCTAATTCCGGTCTTTTCGGGGCTGAAAACTTTCTCTTGGAATAAAAAAAATTCCCAAAGAAATACTTAACTGGAAATCAGGTCGACGCGGCTCGGTCTAGGACCGAACTTTCACAAATCGAGAGGAGGGAAGCAAAAAAATTGGGACGAAAGCAGGAAGGGGTGTACGCGAGATGGAGCTGAACTCACCGAAGTGGAATATTGTGTCGCGGTTCGATAGAACCGTTCGAATAAGTAATCGTAGCCACTGAACCGTGGAAATTAAAACTTTGTTGGGAATCGCTATTCCGCTTCTTGGCGAGTGAAAACAAACCTCTTCGACGTTAAACGTTTATACCTACTCCGCGGCTATACCTACGTCTAACTATGTTTTTCTTTCATCTCAAATGTCAGCGAAAAACAGGATAAGGAGTTGGAATTTGGGGTCGTCTACACCCCTAAACGCGCTGCCGCGACTCGGAACTCGCCTAATCTTCTCGAGCTCGCGGTGCGCGGTGGGTTAACGAAATTTTGTACCGCCCTTGGAAAACTTTATGGGGGGTAACTCTAGCCTATTCTACAACTCCGACTTTCACCCGTTAAATGGTGATGACTTGTGGTAATTAAACTTCGAAATTGTTACTGCCGCGAGTGTGGGTATATAGGATTAGTCGGATGACGCTGGTCGGAGACCGCAGAGGTTTTGCGAGCCGGGGTTAAGGGAAATTTTCGAAGATTTAGCATTCCCCGGATATTTTTGAGATTTTAAAAAGCCGGAAATTCCTATGCGTGCGACAGCCTCACCCGGGCCATATTTTTCTGTACGGTATCGATCACGCCTTTCTTTCCCATCCGATTTTATGGCCAATGACTAACCGCGTTTTTTTTTCCGCGGGGGGTTCACCGTATAATCATAAATTCGATTAGATTCTTCTGCATTCGACTCACGATTTAGGAAACATCTTGACGTATCGTCGAACCGTGAGTCAATCTTCGACGTAAACCTTCGGAATTTTTGAACAGTCAAATTTTCGAAGAGAAAAATCTTACGCGTATATTAATTCGCCCCAACGCGCCGGGATGAACGCGTGGCTAGTTTTGTGAAAAAAACGAGACGTTTCTCTGCTCCCTTCTCGACACCCTTAAATATAATTTATAATCTATACCGTTAAAGCTGGGAATCGAACGTGAGGTAGATTCAACTTCTGTCTTTCCCTCAGCCTAGCTAATGCAAGGGACTATTAGATATCACGCGGATAAACGGGGCTAGGTAAAAGCTGCGTCGGTTGGCTAGTCGCGTAGGTCGTAAGTAACATAAATATACAGCAGCCGGAAGACCAAGGAATATAAGAGACCGCCGGTGAGACGGTGAGGCGGTGACGTCTGCAGTGAGCCACGCAGTGCCAGGGATGATATTATTTCGGTTTGAATTATTTATAGAGAGCTCCCAGAGGAATATATAGCACGAAATACACGTATAGGTCTATATCTAGGTGCTTCGGAAAGTTTTTCCGAGACTTATACAAACCCGGGGTAACCTTAGCCAGGTGTACGTACGCCCGCGTATACCTAAGCGCGTATTTACGTCTACAGATAAGTCCGCGTGGATGTATGTGTGCATAAGCGAGTCAGTCCTCCTACCTCCTTCTTTTTACGTTCATATTTTACCATATACAGCGAAACGCGACGGCGTAAACGAGGATAACTTATGCCTTGATTCGCACCCTCGAATCTCCGGATAGGTGCTCGGGATTTTCTCCACCCTTTCGATTCATATTTAATCCCAGGAGGAACGGAGTCGATTCGAAACAAAGGGGATTGGAATTACCCCGATCTCCTCATTTTGTTCAAACAAGATTCATCGGGGGGGAAAAACGATTGTTTTAGGACAAGTTAAGTCAATTTTCCGATTTTGCGTAGCTTTGAATAATCGACGTATCATCTAGTGTCGAGATCTACGTATAGGTAGGTGAGGGTATGTGCCACACCACGTTACGTTGGCGAGCCTAAGCGATGGCAGAATCTAGGTAGAGGGTTAGAGACGAAGGGGGAGCTAGCCAAGGCTTTACCCAATGACGACGGTTCCCATGGAAACGCAACCCCTGGAGCACGAAGCGCGTTCCTCGCATCCTTGACTCAATACTCACTCGTCGTATACTCGCGTACCACCCTCGCCCTCACCCTCGTCTTCGTCTCCGCGCCGCTGCAAGTATCCTACTCGTTTCAGTCCAGCTGTAGCCTCGAAGATATTGTGTCTTCCTTGGAACAATGACACGAATCTAGTCTCAAGGATCAGGAATTAATCCTGGAGATTCCAAATTTCGGTTTCCTAATTTTTTTGTTCATTTTTTCGTACTTTGATATCAATTTCGACACTCGCAGGGGTCGAAAACGGGTCGAATACCCCATGCTTCTCTCCTGCCATAAAAATGTTTCGAGGTTCGTTGGCGATGGGGTAGTATTACCCTTCAAGCTTAATTAAATAATTTCATTTTGATATTTCCGCTCGCCTCGTATTCCGTTTATTAAATATACGACGGATGCGTGCGAGCGCGAATGGACATCCCTTATGGACGCCTCAACGCCTGTTCGACCAACCCCATCTTCTCTCTTATTCTATTTCTCAACCCTTTTATACCCGCGAACCCCGTCCCACGACTCGAATATCTGACATTACTTTTGGCACCACGATCGTGGAAAGGCGTTACTATGCAGCAGACTATGGCCACAGCTGACGCTACATCAACACGTGCTACTCCGTATAACCCGCGCCTCACAGCTTCCCTTATTACATCATACCCCATGTTTAATTCGGAGTAAGTATTACTACGTTTATACCAAATCTTCGGTTTATTTGTCCAATTATCTTTCCAGAACGTTTCCAGGTTCAAAAATAGCTAATCAGTGTCTAATAATTAGTAATTATAACAAAAGGTAGTTTTTTTCTTTTATTTTGAAAGTCGTAAGATTTCTGAAGTTTCATTGATTTCGTTGAAAAAACTAAAAATGATTTTCCCTTTTCCGAGTGAATTGTAGAGATTCGGTATCCCGGGGGTCGTGTGTAGTGGTAGGTACGTGTAAGGGTAGGTCTCTGCGACGATGCGCGACTTGAGGCGTCTCGGCGCTTCCTGGTGTGCGCGTCTCTCTGCCATATTGGACCAGAGAGCCGGGCGCCGCGTTCGTCGGTGGAAAACTCAGAGCTGATTGGTCCGTCAGCCATTATTTTCCGGGTTTAAGAGAGAGAGAGAAAGGCGCGCGTTCCCGAAGGAGAAAGGCGTCCCGACGTCCGCTGGAAACGGCACGCGTCACGTTTACACGGTTATGGTATCCCCTCTCTATATTTCTTTCTCTTTCCCTTTTCTTCTGCCTTCATCTCCTCTTCCCTCTAAACTCTCATCCCGATTTCCAACCCCTTCATACTCTCGCCAGATACATTTTAATTCTGCCAACTTCTTCCTCCAGGCTTAGAGGGGTCGGAATTTTTAATTAACGGTGGAAAATTTCAAATTTTATCACTTCATTTATAATGCAATCATTGTATATATGTATTTACTCACGTGTCCGGTGGAAGGAAAGATTTCTCTCAAAAATATATACATTTTTTTGTTTCAATTTTCACGTGGCTTTCATTCTTGCCGAACAGGTCCTTTCATCCCTTGCTAAATGGAATTTTCAAGTCCCATGAGATTTCTAGACTCGAATGTCCTCGATCTTTTTTCTTCAATCAATCAGGAATTGCTATGCACAATTGAGATGTAACCAGAAGCTGAGATCACCAAGTGCCGCATAGGTAGATCATTGTATAGGTTATACCTGTAACCTGCGGTAATAAACTACTGATTGATTTTATCGGTAGTAAATCCGCCCTCCGTCGTGTTTATATAGGCGTTAGGCACCTAAATAACGACGAGGTGTCGCGCACACGTCTTTCTTAGGTTCGAATTTCTCCCTCGATTAAACGTCGAGTATCTATCAGGAGGAGAAAACATCTTAATAATGTATAACCCATAAATTAGGTATCCCCATGCTCCATCTCCTCCTTCTTGGAGAGGGATGACATTCCATTTATCTCTCATTTTACCAGAAAGGAAAAAGAAAAGCCTGGACGAGCTTACGCTGCACTTTCATTCTGCAACGTTATTTTCTTCGAGCGAGTACGAAACTCGGGGTGCAGGAAGACTCCGGTCCTCTACATCTGTATATAGACTCGTCTGCGCTCGGTAAAAGAAAAAAGAAGAGAGAACGGAAGGGGTTGGTCCAAGTGGGATCAGGAGACGGGGAGAAAGCTTTCTCATGTCCGGCCAGCAAGCTGGGTGCAGGAATCCAATCTCTGCTCCCTATGAAAAAAGTTTGCAATCTTCCGACTTTTCTCCCGACTCTCACCTCTTCAACCCCTTCTCTGAACTTGAAGGGGTGCATCGAGTCGCTGCGAGTCGAGATTATACCGATCGATAAACCCCAAGAAAGAGCAGAGTAGAAAAAGCAGACTAAAAAAAGCAAATTTTTTCGCATATCTTCCGCAAAACATTTGTCAAAAAATTATTAATACCGACTCCAGCCATCTCTTTGTCTCTGATGAATGAGCTCAGCGAAAAAGCTGCTGCTCCAGAGCAAGAAGGACTGCATTGAGTGAGTTGTCTCACAAGACTTTGAAGAGGGGTATAATAACGGCAATAACAATGATAATAATCGGTGTTTATGTCCCATTTCGTAGTAATAAATCGTTTTAACCGTTCCTCGACCGCAACTGCAGCATCAAAGCCACCTTTTCGCCCCCACCAATAACGACGTGCCTCTGTACGCAGAGTAATACGTGGTGTAGAATTGCGTGCATCGTAATGTACGCGAACAACTGGTTAGGGTACGAGAGGTGTAGGTATACGTGCCCGTGTAACGGTGTGCTACATGCTGTTGAGGAGGGAATCTTGAGAGTCCTTTGGAAGCTGTTTCAAATGATGCCACAGAACTTCCCCGGCGTGAATGAATAACGTCTTCACTTGGTCGTCTCCGCAGGGTCTTGGTCGCCAACGAGATGTGCCATAAACCGCACCCCCTTTGCCACCGGCTCCCCCGTCGGCCTCAGATCACGAGGTGTCGGCCCAGAGCACCATGGGTGTATATAGTATACGAGATGTAGATAATCTGCGTCTGTCAGCTGACTAAGAGATAAGTTTTGGAATACGCGTTTATATATATATATGGGGCACCGGTAGGATTTTATTCCCTGAATGAAATTAATTTATACCCAATGTTAAACTTATAGCTATAACTTTTTTGGCTTTCAAGAATAAGAAATGGTCATTTTATTATACACGCGTGTATCTATTAGAAGAGAGAAACGAAAATTGATTTTCTTGTTTGTTCGACTTGGGACGGAGAGAATAGATTTGAATTTATTGTGGTAAGACAAGAAGTTATCCCGTTGGTTTATGGGTGCGTATACAGTGGCTATGTGTGTTGTATAACTTGGTTCGGGGTGTCGACCATTAAGGGCTGTACAAGCCATGGGTCTTTATACCTGGCGCGACACAAACTGCCGTAAGGATGCGGAGTAGCCCCTCCAACCACGAATAAAACCCCACCGCGTAACAAGAGCAACCATTATCTAGGTATTATATCGGAAAATTGAGAGCTTAATTTGTGTTTTATTATATTCTGTTACAGGCTGATTTTTTCCCTCGCGAAGCGGTTAATAAAAGGCTTCAAAGTGTACCGCGCCGTGGAGAACACGTACTCTTACGAGCTACGCAGGTGAGTGTCTTGAAATTGTTTAAAAAATGAATAAAAATCGTCGTGACTCGCTTGGAAAAATTCTTCAAAATTTATTCTTCAATCTCGTCCCGGTGAAATTTCGGGTGTTGACAAATGGCGACAGAGCTTAGCAAAAAATACATAAAAATAGGTATACGTCAGGTCCACGCCCTGTTAGTCTTCGAGGGGTTCCCGATGGCTGTCGAGGGGTGGTGATTCCAAATATTACGTGAAAACGTGCCTGAGCCTCTCTCGTTGTGGATTACCTTTACTTTAGGTGGATACCATTTAGCCGGGCCACCGAATTTAGCCTTTTATTGCCACTGGAGCCGAGTGTCGAGCTTATTGGGTGCGATAGCAAACGACGGAGGACTTCCGGAAGTTCTCTGCCAATCCACGAAAATGAATGAATTGATCCGCCAAACGTTTTAGTATATACGTTTTCTTTTCCCACACCATATCACGTGGTCAAATACTCACAAACGCAATGAATTCTCGCCGGATCATCCCAATTTTGTCAGAGAAAGAAAATCATTAAAATTGTCGCCAAAATTATTTGTATTTTTTTTTTCACCCTGAATCAGTTTTCTTTTAACACATTCTTTTACGTTTCAGGCTCTCCCACGTGTTCCCGCCCGTAACCGTGGCCGGTTTGCCAGGTTGGTAAATTACTTGTTTATTAACAATATTAACAATTATCAAAGCTGCAAGACACTTGGCAAAATGTACGGCTCACCCCGCCCGCAAACCTTTTTATAAGGGCGGTTGATCAGCTTGGCGCGGGCCAGGGGATAAGGAAGAGAAGGAGTTCGAGAATTTGAATAATTTTTATTTCTCCAAAAGAAAAAGTCAGCCGTGAAAAACTATCGGTCTGACCTATTTGTGAAAATATATTCGTAGATTCTGTAGCTGTTTATCTCATCTCAGATTTATTAACAATAATTGAACAAACATTTAATCATCTTCGTGCGCAAAATACGTCGTTCAATTGTACAACACATCGAGTCTTTATCAATCGAATGCATCAGCATGATGACGTGAATCTGAAAGAAATGCTCCATTTTTACAGTAATTACTCATGAAATACTTGTAACACTTCGCTACTGAACTTCACAGCTATTAGTCCCAACTCGATTATTACTAGACAACGAGGTGCGTGATTTCAGGAACCAGTTAGAACCAAATTTCGATTTTACTAGGTCTATAAATTTATATGATAGGTGTTCGTTTTACCTCAATAACAAAAATGTAGGTACTTTACAAAAATAGTCAAGTCGACGTAGGAGATAGACTCCCAGAATAAGATTTTCGACTTTTTCGCTGAGTTGGGACGGAGATAATTATTCTTCTCCAGTTCAGTCTGAGCGATAAGATAGATTAATTTTTTTTTTAGAGGAAATAACTTGTTAGATCATTTTCTGACCATGTGGGACATCAATCGCGAATTTTTTTAGTCCGAGGATCAAAAAACCCGAGGATTCTTGAAAATTGTAAATCAAAAACGCGCTGCTGGTAAAAGTATAAAGAAAAGAATCTGCGGCCACACACATCCTTTTGCGTGGCGCCCTCCGGACACGCTGCGAGGATTTTTCTAGAATTTCTTTGTCTTTCTTAACGTCCGCCATATACGCACTGCCCCGCCACAATATCTTCCAACACCGGTGTATAATAGCACACAAACTTACTCTGACGGGCACTAGCGATCCCCGACGATTCGCACGTCGCGCATACTAATAGTACCTGCTACTAGTAGAACGTGTACCAGCTTCCGGTAGCCACCTTGACGAAGCTTCGTCCTCCGTCCTCCGTCCTCCACCTCCTCTTTATTCCCTCGCCTCTTCTCGACTTCTTTAAGTATCAGCGTTAAAGGATCCGGTACCTTTTCTTCCCCGGCTTTAGCTAAGGTTGATCCTGGATAAAGGGTCTTATCGGTTAACTCATCTATACCTACCTACGCCGGCGCCTCGCTTTTATCTCGCTCGCAAGCTTCCGGTAATCACGACTACCTCGGCCATTTTTCTCTCTCAAGAACAAATATAATACAGTCGTTTCAGTACCTACTTTGGTTCCTCACCAAGGTCTGACTATAACTGGGTCAGTTCTACTGACTGCAGCAGGAACCTCCCTGCGCTTTCTAAAGATCGATAAGCTCAGTTCGAAGGATCATTAAATAATCGCAGGTACTTTCTCAGGCATAAATAGTAGGCATGTGATACGTGAAGCCTCTCCATACACGGGTTAATCAATATTAAACAAGCTGCTCATCGCATCACAGATGTCAGGAATTGATTAGCATTTAGTTATGGACGATGACCACACACGTTACGGATAAATTAAAAAGAAATACAACTTCAATCGAATCGCTTGTGTTATAGAAAATATTGTAACTATTTGATTTTTATGGAAACTCTTCACACCGCTAGTATCTATATCTGTGCGGAGTACAGGGTGCAAAAGTAAAGGCGAAGACTGAGGCGGTGGGTATGGGAGAAGGCATTTTATTGTAACGAGATATAAAGGTGTCATAGTAAAGCGCAGCTACTAAACTGTATAGCGGTTGTCACCCGTCGGTATATAGCTACGACTATATACCCACGACTACGCGACTAGTAGTTGGATCGCTATAAAGTCCATTCATGATTTCAAACACTCTGTATAACAAAAAACTCGATCCGGTACTGAGACGAACAAAATTCAAGTAACATGAATAGAAGTTTTTATTAACTTTCCTTGATTGCATTCAAACCTTATTGATCAAAGGTATACATATAGTATTTTCTAGAAATTTGATTTTCAACTAAACAAATCACGTGAGTGTTTTTGTTTTTGTTTTTATTTTTTTTACTTTTTATTTTGTTTTCATGTCACTTCGATTTATTCCGCCGTCGATTATCTTCGACAATTAAACTGCGGACTAGGTTGACGCGCGTACGTTTAAGTAGTTATGCCGAGTGTATAGTCAGGCGTTGGGGTACAACCAGCAGCCGGCATTGTTGTCAGACCGTTTTACTTTACTGCCCATAAAAGTACCGAGATTTAGACTGCAGTAGAGCCGTGACGTAACGACGTATTGTTGCGGTACACTGAGCGCTCAGCATCCCCCTATCCCCCCCGCCGAGGAAGTACGTACTCGCGGAACGTCCCGGTCGCTACCGCCGGTCAAGTTTAATTTCTCTCTAAACGCCATACCACTAACTCTTCCAACTAGACGGACAGGTGCGTTTATCGCGTCACTTCCCCGGTACCTTTAAACTCTAAGGAAACAAGTAGGTAAGCTCTCAGAGAAACTCTACGGTATAGAAAACCGTATAAACTCGTATGTGGCATATAGTATAAGGCAAGAGCTTGCGTTTAAAAGTTTGTTTGTGCGTCTCGTCTCTCGGAGGGTGGGGGGGGGGGGCTTAAGGGAGCAGAGTAGTTCGTTCGGTCGGACCGTCTGTCTGTCTATCTATCTGTCTGTCCGTCCGTCTTCTCACACAGCGCGCGTAGCTCCGAGCATTCAGAGTGGCGTTGACGAGGAGAGGGAAGCGGATCCTCTGATATATAAGAGAGAGAGAGACAGAGCGAGAAATTGACGGCTAGCGGGGCAGAGGAGAGAAAAAGGTCGGTTGACGGGCGCGCCGACAGATCGCGCGCGGTACGCCCTTAGCTTCGTCGGGAGTGCGCGCCGGCGGAGCTCAGTGAACGCTCAGTACGGCTCGGCGAGGCTAAGCGAGAAGAAAGGGGCTCCCCTTTTGTGTTGATCGTTGTCCCGTGTGCGCCTCCGAGCACACAACCCCTGGCAAGCCAATTTATTGCGCGCAACTAAACCGGGATCCGTAAAAGATCCGGGAGAATTCGTTTGGGGTGAATCTCACGGAGCCTCATATTTCAACGAGTCTTGCCCGATTATAAACGGACTGTTTCTACTACTAGGCCGAAACTCTGGTCTGACTCTAACGCAGTAGTCACAGCGAGCGCTACGCTACGTACGAGAGGCCGCGTGCTTTGACGTGGGTTTTTTAAAGGCGCGCGAGACTCGTGTGGATATTCAGAGTGTGGGTGGAGTGTCGGTTCTCTTTCTCTGTTTTTTCTTGTCCTATACGTTTTTTCTATTTTTTTGTTCAACGCTGCTCTCATCTTTCCTGGAGAAAGAGAATACAAGATTGTGATGTTCGGGGTGACAGTTGTGCCTGTTAAAACGGTCCCACCGTTTCGCTACGAATCATTACCAAGGAACTGATAATCAGCTGTTCTTGTTTATTAAACGATATAAAGCAATACGACCCAAAATATAGTGAAATATATCCTATATAAAAAGAATTTTGCCAAGTGTCTCGCTGTTTATTATACACACACATATATATATCTATACACACATATACATATATACATATATAGATATGACTGATAAATCATCGTTATACGCACGTGTGATATATAAATAAAAATATTAATAATAATTATCAATAAATTTGAGGGTGAACAAAAAGGAATAAAAAAGAAATTTCTTTCTTGTTGTAGAGACAAAACCGTCTCGTAAAATAACGAATCAACTTATTAAATCGCGTGTGTGTACCTGTTTCTGTTTCATCTCTCTTCTCCTCGTTGGAATACCGACTTAATCTTCTGGATCTGATCATCGACTGGCTCTACTACGTATCTCCGATTCCTTCCCTCGTTGTCACCTGACCTTACCTAATTACTTTTACTTTTTTTCTCTCAAAACTTTTCATCCCTTCATCCTCCACTCTCCTCACGCAAATAAACCTTCCGTCTCTCTCTCTCTTTCTCTTTCTCTCTCTCTCTCTTTATCTCTCTCTCTCGCTGTTTCTCTCTTCTCCCCCTCGTACGCCACCCTCCACCTGTCTGCCGCGCCGCGCCGTTCCGGACTCCCCACCCTCACTTCACCCCCTCGTCCTACCCCACCCTAACCGACCAACACGCGACTCTACTACCTCTTTATTTACACCGCGGACCACTACGACGACGACGACGATGCTGTCCACGACGATCAACATCGACGCTGATTCTTCTTCTTACATTTACTTCAAATCATCGTCCTGGTGAATTGACCGTTGATTATACAAAATAATTTAAAAAAAATTAAAAAAAAAAAAATATATATATATATAACATAAATATATTTATATATCGTTGAAATATAAATCGATTATATTTCGCATATATAAATAAAAAAAAAATATATATAATATATTCATATAAATATTTATATATATAAT
The DNA here is from genome assembly GCA_947538915.1 of Tenthredo distinguenda. Taxonomy (NCBI): domain Eukaryota; kingdom Metazoa; phylum Arthropoda; class Insecta; order Hymenoptera; family Tenthredinidae; genus Tenthredo; species Tenthredo distinguenda. The sequence continues at coordinate 17,489,324 of OX384536.1, read as the reverse complement.
ATATATATATAATATAATATCGAGTACGTGTGAACACCTCGATCATTATAATTCCGGAAATCAACGGTCATTATCTGCACCATCGCCGATCACGTGGCTTGTTCGACGGCGACGCTGTACGACAATGTGCACGCCGCACCGTTGTGCGGTTCCGGCGTGGGCCACCCTGGCTCCGTCACGCCGATGGGTACAGCCGCCGGAGCGGGGAATTCCACCGGGGTGACCTGGTGGGCCATGATGAACAGCAGCCTCTACGAGGACAGCCCCCCACCAGTACCTCCGACGTCATCTTTATTACCAATCCAACAACAACAGCAACAACAACAGCAACAACAACAACAGACATCTACTCCAGGCTCTCACCAACAAGCAACGACACCGACGTCTCCCGGTGCGCCGACATCCGTAACGACAGTACCTCCTCCTCCCACAGCATCGGCCAGTTCGACATCACCGAGCGCCTCTTCGGTGGCGAGCAACAGCGCTGCCGGACCCCTCCACATACCTGCAAAAAGATTAACAGCAACACCAGGCGGCGGTTCAACATACGGCGAAGTACCCTGCGTCGAACCTTCCGTAGCGTCAGGAGGAGCAGGCGGCGTAATAAGACACTCGCATTCGTCGACTGCCGGATCACAAGGCGGGTGGAGTTACAGTCCCCATCATCCGCAGGACGGTCATTATACATCTTCCGGTACGGGGGACGGTCTGAACCATCATCAAGCATACGGGGGCGCGAATCCCCCCACTTATTACAACCTGGCGGCCGATCCAACATCCACAACGGGTTCCTCGAGGGACAGCCGAAAGGCTGCGGCTACTTTAAGCTTCTGGTCACCCGCGGCTGCAACGGCATCGTCGGGTGGTACCGGGGGCCCAACCCCCTCAGATTATAAATCTTATAATTCAACGGGGGGAGCCGCTACGGCAACGTCTTCCGCTGGTGGTGGTGGTTCGACTACGGGAGCCGTTACGGACCCGGCTGTATCTTCGTGTCATCAAAGCTTTTCGCAAAGCTGGTGCAATTATTCACCCTATAGTACCGCCAGACATCATCATCCGGTAGACACCGCTGGACATCATCATCCGCATCCTCAGGCCGGTATTCCTTACCTCACACCTTCAGCCGCTGATGATCGGGGGAGAACTGCTGCCGCGATGGTCGCTGCCGAAGGTGGATTCGCTCATGACGGTTATGGAAGTCTTAGGAATTATGGGGCACCTGAACCTGTTACCTCGACACCTTATCCAACTCCAGGTAAGCATCAATTTTATGATTCAATTATATCATATAAAAAAAGATTGTTTTTAAACGGTTTATTATACGGAAAGAAAGAGTTGACTTGGACGAGGCCGCGGTATATGGCATATACATACATGCGTATATGTATACACGTGTATATAGGTATATGTTCTAGTAGTATACATAAAAGTAAAGTCATTCGTTCATTCATGCGTTCGTAGCTCGACGTTTTCCCCCGTTTTAACCCCCTCTCTTTTTCCCCGTCGTACTCAGTAGAGGCAAACGTTTTCCCCCCGTAAACCCCGGCCCGTGAAACGTCGCAGCGAACAACGGCCCGTGGTGAGTTTATTGGCGGCCGTAACTCGTAAACCCTGGCGCGCGCCTCCGATCAGCTGATCCATCCGCCTCGTTCCTCGACCCGAGACACCCGTAGGTCTCGCTATACGTACTACGTACAACCTTATACCTTATGCCTTAAACTCGGTCGCGATATGCCTTCTATATCGACCACTACCACTCACTTAGGTCACATTTATTACCCCGAATGAAAAATTGGCGGATTACGTTGCCGGATGTATTCCAGGAGGATCTCCATCTCTAGCCGCGGGAGATTTTTAGTAAGGGCAAAAGGCTAGCACGGGTTGTCCAAGCCATGGGTAGGAATCATTTTTTTCTTATCGTTCTATATGTTTTTCATTTTATACTTGTGTAGGTATGGAGTTGTTTTTCTTCCGGAAAGAAATAGAGTCATTTATTTATCACCCTATCTTTATGGGAACTGTGGACAAGAAATTCGTCGTCATGGCTAGTGCAGTTCGTTCAGATAAGACGATGCAGTTGTAATATACGAGTTGTTACGTAATTTCCTTGACTCGTCGGTGATACGGGGATAAGAATTCTCAAACTTTGTCTCGAAATAATCTATAATATATATTATAATTGGGAAACATAATATATAATAATTGGGAATATTTTATTTCTATGAACTTTAAAAATGTTTATATTTCGCTAAATATAGCTACCGTGACGTTATTCGAGTGAATTTTTCGTCGTCGAATAAGAGCTTATCTAGGTAATGATTTATTGAAAAGGAAAGAAAAAGAAATGAAAAAAAAAAAAAATTAAATAACCAAATAGATAAAAATCTAGCCGCTGAAACCAGTTTTCTTTAACCAGTCGGGGAACCAAAAGATTCAAGCTACCGCATCAAAGTTGTATACTAATTGCGTAAAAAAAAAAAAGAAACGAAACAAACTGAATACCAATTCGAAAATATTGCAAAAAAGAAAAGAGATAAATAATTGAGGTATAAATAAGATAGAAGAAAAAAAAATAGCGAATCATTACTAATTATTGTACACCGTGAATTTACTAATTAACCAAATCACAAGAACTCCACGGTAACTTTCCCTCGTGATTCCTTGGGACGAATATAATGTATACGTGATTGCTAATATATGTGCCTGCACGTCCGTATATTACATGTACGTATATGTATATGTATCCAGACGTAGGTATATGGGTAGAGGTATTATACGAAGACACTTAAATTGCAATCGTAAAAATGTACCACGGTAAAAACATATTGACCAAATCACCTCGGTCCTAAGTATTTTTAATCAAGACGGAAGTATACGGGCACGCAAATTGTCATTTGTGATTTGTTGATAATTAAAGAAGACTCGATCGAACGAACGAACGAACGAACCTCAGAGAATAACCGGTCATCATGTATGCCGTTCGCCCGTATAAGCCACGCGTACAAATCTCGTCGCGTGTATACTTTTAAACATTTCAACTTTTCGTCTTTAGACGATGCAATAATTAAACGTCAACTTATTGTTATTATTCACACGAACTACCGGCTTCTTACCTTCTCTCTCAATTACATCTATCTCTCTCTTCCTCTCTCTCTCTCTCTCTCTCTCTCTCTCACTTTGCTCCCGCTGTGTGTCAGCATCGCTTGCATACATACAATATATCCATACACACACACACACACACATATATATACATATACATGTCTATATGGAATACATAAAACCGCGCGGCAAGGGGCAGCCGCGCATTTCAAAGTGGCGGATGCGCGTAGGTTGGTACAACCGCTAGCCGACAGATGGCAGCTGCGTTATCTCTCACGGCTCTCGGTTCACTGATGCTACAGGCTTTTATACCGCTATCCCTTTTGCTTTTGCATCTCGACCTGCACGCAGGACGGATGAAAAACTAGAAACTTTAATATATTTTTTTTTTTTCTCGTAATGGTCATGATCGGATGTAACAGACGGCACGTCGAATAGACGAGCTTGTAATCGCGTTACGCGGCGCATTAATCTACCTTGTAAATTGTTATTTTTATTTTTTTCAAACTATAATTTATTCTGGTCTCGTTTTCTTTTTTTTCTGTTACTTTTGCTTTATTTTAGACCTTGCTCATCTTTTCGCGCTCTCAAGTCGCCGCGAACGGGACGACGCGACGCGTTGGTATATGTATGTATATATATATATATATATATATATATATATATATATATTCGGGTATAATCGATAGGTCGTGACGCAAGAATGAGCTCAGATTTTCGTTGATACGATACAGACCTATAATTAATTGATATTTATTAATAAATGAGCGATTTCTTTATCGTATAAAAAAAAAAAAAATGAATAAATAAAAATGACGAGAAGAAAGAAAAAAGCAAAAGATTCTAAAAAAGCATATGCGATCGATAAAAATAAACGAAAAGCATAGATATAGGTATAAAAAAGAAAAGAAAAAAAAAACAAAGAGTGAGGTTTACCGAGGCAAGTGTATAGGTTGACGTAAGCTCGTAATAGAAACAACCAGATTGCAGTAAATCAGCCTAAACAATGCGGATAATATCGACTTCCCTAACTCCTACAGCTGACTCCCTAGTCACACGCGAGAATAACCCCTGCTCACTTACGCTCTTGCATACCTATGTATGTATACGTTCACACTATCTTCCTCCGTATTTGTAACCGTATATACGTGTTTCCCTCTCGTGCTCATACCAGCCGAGTCTCCTTTACCCAAGACTGAAATTCCTAGCGTTGGGGAAACTTGGACGGTCGCATACCATCCCCTTTCCTTTTGATAGCGGAGAAGAAGAAAATTTCTGTATTTTTTATAATCATAATCATTGTCATGAGTATTTTTTTCTTTGTTGAATTAAAGAAAATAAAAAACAAAAATTTCAAAGGTTGAAAGATTGGAAAAAGAAAAATATAAAAATTCTCTCGTCGACGAACTTTTTTCTTTTTATTCTCCTCTTCCTTTTTCTTCTCGTTTCTTTGACTGATATTACGCGAGGGAGGATCGGTGTTTCTCATACAGCCCGTGAGGTAGCGATCGATCGATTTCGTCAGAAGTTATTCTAGGCACGCTTATCCCTACTTGAGACTTGAACAACGCGAAGTAGACTAGATTGACATTTTTTCAGGTACAATAGTTGACTATCGGATTCCGTGACCCACGCAATCGTTCGGATATAATAGAATACCTGTACATCTATAGCCTATACCTACCTACCTAACAAAGTATTTTCACTTTTTGCTATTTGTATTTTTTTTACACAATAATATGTCCATTTAACAAATCTGGGCGAGGAGAACTGGTTTCATTATGCAACATATCGTCCATTTATTGAAGACTAATAATTTCTTAGCCAAAAAAAATAAAATAAAATAAAATAAAATCGCTAATTCACGCATCTCATTCGCACATGTGTATATTTTTACCAAATCTTATTGCTGTCTGAATATAAATAATATGATATGCCTGCCTACTTGGAACGTCATGTAGATAATCTATTAATCGCGCTAACTAAAATATACGTGTGAATTAATTCATTTGCTAATATCCTTGCATAGAATTATAAAATGAACTAAATAATTGACTACGTAGTTAATATATTACAGTGATCGATTTACGAACATTTACGATACATACACGTATTATAAATGATCTCGCGTCTCGTATGTTAGACACATTATAGGTATATATAGGTAACGTGAGAAATCTTCACCTATATAATATGTGAGAGATTTGAAACTGTGTTAATATTATAAGAAATTATCATATTTCTCAATAATTCTAACGGACGGTTAGGTAGGTAGTACGTACGTTAAAAATCGAAAATTGTTGAGCAACGTGAGAGCGGTATTATTTATTATTAAAAAACTTTTTTAAAATTGAAAAAAAAAAAAAAAACTATAATATATATTGCACGGTTTAAATATACGGCCTTTAATTGGCTCACGAATAAAATATTGGCCATATATTTAATACTTAGACACGCACCTGCGAAGGCACCAATTCTCTTAGCTGTACCTTACGTATTAAGACCCCGGTATACCTTCGCCTTCTATAACTATAATATCCTTTTAGCAGTCGCGTATAGCTAGATTATAAACAGATACAAGGCTTGGAGAGAATATTTGTAAAATTAAGGAATATCTTAGGCGACTTCGGATCTCGTGTGTGACCACTGACCGCTAAGATACGTGCTACTAACCGTTCTGGTAAATTCGTGTCGATATTCATTTCGTGAACCGTTTAGTAGGTCGTTGGTCCAATTATATCGTCTTTATAGAGAATCTAGCGTATCTAGTCGCGTGTGTAATGGTAACGTGCAACGGTTGCTTGAGGCTTGAATATACACGTGCGTTATACGTATGCGTGTGTCTGGATATCGGTTTTACCTTAATAGTTACCCATGCCTGGGTAGAGAAAAAAGATTTTGTCCGACACGGTTGAAAACAGCGAGTAATCCTTTTACTATAAATAATAATTTACTTGACGGTTGTAAATTTTCGAATGGCTAATTACGTCGTTATACGATATGACCAAATGAAGGAGAAAAAAAAAATTTAATTAAATAGCATGCAAATGAGAAATGGAGATAGATAGAGAGAGAGAGAGAAACAGCGATGTATACGAATATGAAAAAGTTAAAATAAAAGAAATAGAATCTGTAGATTTTTAATGACATGCAGATATAGACACGTGAAATTATAGACAACGATTATTAATTTATTCCCAATTCTCGAAATCGTACCTTATATTGCTTACTTAGATGTAACTTGTATATATGTATAGTATACCTACCTCATACTCGAGACCGAGTAATATACGTTCAAAGCAACTCTTTCCGCGTCCCGATCATACTATCCAGTTGCATGCGATGCCAATCTTATAACTGTTTAGGTTTCCAATGACGCGGAATATATCCGTGCCGTGGGAAATTAATTGCGCAACAGATGCTGGTACACCTTCCTGAAACAGAAGCTAAGGAACGAGAAAGACCATCATATCGCTCTTTCTATTCACCTCAATAAACACATTTTCTCTATAATACCTACATATTTTCATTCTATTCTCATTGGGTAAATTTCATCTCAAATATCCATGGAAGTGCATCTGTTACGGAATTAAATGAACCGTGAATCACGGGTGGGCAATTCTGACAAGTCGTATGACACAAAAATTTTTCAAGTCAAAAATAGAATAAAAATTAGTTTTATATTATTAAATTCATTTCTAGTCATTGAAAACGGTTCTAGCAGAAGAGTATTACTATCTTTCTATAAATTGATCCATACTTCTTCTTTCCGTTGTTCGATTTTTGATGAAAAAAATATATATTTGCCCCGTGATCGCGGGTTCCTAAATAAAAATAATGACAATAATTATAAGATATGTGAAAATTGACCAGACAAACTAATTGTTTTAAGTGATGTGGGGTTCCTCCCCATCTTCGTTGTTTCCCGCAGCATCCCTGGCAGGCGTCGGCGTGAGCGTCGGCGTCGGAGGAATGGGTGTGAGTTGCGGCGGAGCGAATCCATTGGAATGGACGGGTCAAGTAACAGTGCGAAAGAAGCGTAAGCCGTACTCAAAATTCCAGACATTAGAATTGGAGAAAGAATTTCTGTACAATGCCTACGTCTCGAAGCAAAAGCGTTGGGAATTGGCAAGAAATTTGAACCTTTCCGAACGTCAGGTAAAAATATGGTTCCAAAATCGACGTATGAAGAATAAAAAAAATAGCCAACGCCAATCCCAGCATCAGAATAACAACAACAATAACAGCAACGCGAATAACGCCAACCATCACGGTGCTACCGGAAGTCATCAACACCCCGGTAGCACGCATCCAACTTCCGGCCACCACGTCGTAGCGCAGGCGCACCACGCGAACGGACCTGCGAAACATCATCAGTGACCCGTGGCTTACTCTGGGGTCGTTTTGGACCACCATCATCCTCACAGTCACACCTCGTCTTCTTCCTCGTCGGCGCATGGGGTCGGTGTTTACAGTCATAGTCTGGTACCCGGTACCCATGGTCACAGTATTCACGGTGGACAATCGCAGATTGGAACAACGTCTCTTCCTCATTCGGGATCGACAGCAGCGGCCGCGGCAGCAGCCGCAGCGGCAGCCGCATCGATTAATTCGCATAATCATCAGTTGGCACACGCAGCCCAGCAGCATCTGCTTCATCAAACATCTCACGGCTTGGCAGTGTGAAACAGAGAATAAGTATGAGAATTCGAAATGAAGAAGAAAAAGAAGATGAAGAAGACAGGAAGAGAAAAAAAAAAAACAAATTGAAAATAATTATAAACGTGAAAGTTTAAGACGTTTGTTTATATCATCCGCATTCAATTTATATACCCTTACCCAAATATCCCCGATCTCCCTTCATTTAACCCCGCCGAATCAACCCCAGAGAATACTCCGCGCCGCGGGTCTGTCGCGTCGTTTTATATGTAATAATTAAAATTGTGTTGTTGTTCTTTTTTTTTTTTTTTTCAAAAAAAACAAGAGTTAAAAAACCTCTGATGTTGGGGTTTAATCAGCAAGGACTGTCTCATTATTAAAGTATATAGTATATAGTATCGCCCGACGACCGCGTACATATATATATATATATATATATATATAGTTATAGTATAAATGAAATATTAACATATATATATATATAAATAATAATAATAATAATAATAATAATAATGATGATGATTATAATAACTATAATTATAATAATATTAATATTAATAATAATAGCGATAACGATAATAATGATAATGCTAACAATAATGATATATATATACGCGCGATATATATATATACATATATATATGATAAATCATATATATGTATATATATACATATGTGTGTTGTATGAAAAGTTAAACGGAAATGTTTGAGAGCGCGTGAGTGGGTGTTGGTCGACGACGTGCTATATATACGACTGACCTGGGTCAATGGACGCATATACCTACTTAAATATATGTATATATATAATATATATGTATTATATATACATGTATAAATTTATGAAAAAAGAAACAGACAAAAAGAAAAAAAAAACAGAAAAATTGGTGCGTGAAGTGCGTGATGCGGGTAAGAAAAAAAAAAAGGAAAAAAAGAAAAAGAAAGAAGAAAACATGATAACCACGAAGCAATCTGTCCAATCCGTAAATCTATAGTATTCCTCAATTTTAACCTTGTACGAAGTTGTGTATGAATAATTATAGCGTCATTTAGTGTTTCCCTAGAAAAAAAAAGAGAAAGAGAAAAAAAAAACAAAAAAACGAAAAAAAATCCCATCGTGTATTATCTAATTAATCAGAGCAACGGTCCAGACACCTCTCACAACCCCCCCATGGAGAATATATGATTTTAACATTTTCACAGTGGCGTGTGGAAGAGCGGGTAAGACCTAGACACGAACTCTTGAGACCTGCACTGCAGGCTAAACGATATTACGAATTACGCTTTGTCGTTGTTCATTATTTTATTATGTTCAGTCGGAAATGCAGAATCCACGGTGTGGACACAAACGGCGGTTGTCAAACTTGAATAACCCGGTCATAATGTTGCTTTTTAATTACTGACCAACGACACGTCGTATGCGGACACCGCCGATTGTGTCCGCGCGAAAGAATTTAATCGCGGGAAATCGTTGTTACCAAAGTAAATTATGTTGTTCCTGGTATACATCGATACCCCGATACAATTACGTGGTCGTGTTATATATATAATATAGTTACTTGCGTACATAGAGTAATAATGGTTCAGAAGAAACAAAAAGGAAAAAAATGATATGAAACGAAAGGTTCATTAAAAAATTTAGTAAGAGTGGGAGGAAAACAGAAGGAGAGAAAAAAAAAACGAATAAGATACAAGATAACTCCGGAGACAAAAAATGAATTGCTCTCTAAGCATGAATCTCCGAAAAAAGGAAAGATGAAGAAAAGAAAGAAAAAAAAAAAAACAAAAAAAATTCACACGTCGTACTCATTGCCTACCAAGGATCGCAACTATCGTACCTATGATTCTTATAATTATATAAAATAAAATAAAAAGTAATGATAATAGTAATAATAATAATAATAATAATAATGAGAAAAAAAAATAAGTAACTAAATAAAAGTTAGATGTAAATGTACCTACCTACAGTCAGTCTACACACATATACATATATATATATGTATATAGTGAAGGATGAAAACGTTGAGCTGTCAAATTATTTCCCAGAGATAATTAACCGTTATTTAGGAACGTGTTTAGGACCCGGCGTTTTCACGAGTCGTAAATGAACGTCTACACGGTAAAGCCAAAAAGGTCCCAGTTGGTCATCAGAGGTCTAGGGGTTGGAAAACCAACTCGTATACCAGTTCAAACGTCCTCGGGTTCCTAAGAACGATTTTAAACACGGTTATACACGGTAACAGAGTTTTTACCCGTATAGACGAAAAGGATTGATTACGCGTCATTCAGTGATTATATAGCGATAGATACCTAAACGCGATCTGAATATTAAGCTTTTTGTAAATGAGAGAAAAAAAATTTTTAACGAATGAAAAAAAACAAATAAACGTCGTCCCAGTTTTATCCGAACGCGCGGAAAATTGATTATCGCGCGAAGATTATCCTTCAACCGCGAAAAAAAAAAAAAAAATCGGGGACTCATTACGAACCAGCGTCTGGATCGCCTCTTGACAATGCCCGAGCCTTGCGCCAATGCGAGTGAAAGAAAGAAAGTAAGAGAATTAGAGAAAATGAGCTTTCGTCTTAGGATCGAACAGTGGTTATATTAAGAAAATGTGAAAATGAACGAGTAAGTGTGTGCTGCTGGTGTATGTAAAAGGGAAAGAAAGAGAGAGACCATAGACATGAGAGATGAGTTAAATGCTCGACTCTTCGACCTGGGCTCGGATAACTGTATAGTTCTGTCACGGTATTAAAGTATGTAATGTAATAGCTATTATGTAATAATAATATTAATAATAATAATAATAATAATAATAATAATAATAATAATAATAATGATAATGATAATGATAATATAATGATACAGTATGAGCTACGGAGTAATTGAGGAAAGAAAAAAACGAAAAAAAAAGAAAAAAAAATGAAAAAAAAAAAACTCAAGTAAGAACATAATAATTACCTAAAATAAATAACAAAAAAGTTACAGATGCCGGTCGCGACCCAGTCACCGCGTCAGCTATAAAGCTTTTGCAGCAGAAAAATTGTAATTAGTAGTAATTATTATTATAGGTATATATATTATATCGATGATGATGACGATGATTATGATGACGACGACGATGATGATTATTAAGATTATTATTATTATTGTGAGCGTCACGTTAATATTATGTTATTGTTTTTATTGTGTGTTGTTTTGTATGTATACCCATCAGCCTATTATAATAATAATATTATTATTATAAAACATGATCCACTATGATAAAGAAAGGATGAGAAAAGAAAAGGAAAACTGAAAAAATCGAAGAAAAAGAAAAAAGAAAAAAAAAAATTGAATACGATGTTATTAAATGTGTATATTATCTCGATCCGTGCTCTAGACGTTCTATATTATATATACCGTTGTATAGTCACTCACCGCCTAAATCGTCATCCCACGTCTCTGTCATATTATCCCTATTTAAATGACAAATCCAAATCCCATGAACCTTGAACCTCGAACCTTGAATCTTGAACCTTGAACCCATCCTGTCTGTCCGACTCTGATTGCCCCGCGATCCGCGTAACGAAGTAATGTATGCTGTGCCAGGATAGACGTAGCGATACATATATTAGATGTTAAATAAGCCCGTTCATGGGCAAACCCTCTAGACACTCGAATTTACTGATTGTGAAAAAAAAAAAAAAAAAATAGAAAATAGATGCAAGAATCGGGACTTGCGAGGTGCACTTTTCCTGTACAAGGTTACAATCTTGCATCTTTTTGTAGTACCTATACATATACCCTACATAATTACGATCATTTTTCATTACCCTCTACTCGTCGCTCGTTAACCCCGGTCCACGTATGTATATAATTATATACAATTAGCACGACGACACAGGCGTGCGGTGGGAGAAGACTGATCGAATCGAACTGCGAAAACGTTTTGGAAATTTTTAATAAAATCTTTCTTTTTTTTTCTTGTTCTTTTTTGTTTTTTTTTTCTTCTTTTTTTTACGAAAAACTTGTTTTTCGTGGAGCAGCACTTCAGCCTCTGATACATAGAATAGAGACAGTCACGAATATTGAGAAAATACTTCTGCTCTGTTTGGCAAGGGTTCATCGTTCCCTTTCGTTCTTCAAGGTAAATAACTATATTTGAAAGAGAAAAAAAAAAAAAACCATAAACTAATCATGCCCTGCAGTTTTCTCCACGAAAGCCAGACTCATATAAATGGGTTAATAGATTCCTCTATAGTTCCGTATAAAGATGTCATTGTTCGTCGATCGTTAAATATTGTATAATTAAAATTAATTTAATATATCTCGAAAGTCGTTTCTCCTTCTTTTGCTTTTTTCAACGAATGATTCCGATTTTATCAAATCCAGAAGAGTGGAATAAAATTGTTTCATGATTTGTGGGATATTCATTGGCCTGGATCGTGTTTGATCCTTTTTTTGTTTTCTATAGAGATTGACGAACAATGATCCGTTCCTATCAAAAGTTTCGATTCGATAAACATCACTAAACCTCACGTTGTAGATGCACATGCCTTTAATATGATCGGCCAATTCTTTCGAGGAATAATAAAATGACGATATTTCGCTTGTGATCTCTGTTAATTCGTTAAAAATTATTAATCTTTTTTAGTTTACTTTTTTTTTTGTATTTTTTTTTTTTTTCTTGTTAATTTCGACTAGTTAGCTTAAAATATTTAAATACAGTATTTTTATGCTGTGGGTAAACAGATATATTTATTCCTATATCGAAGTGCAATAATAAGATATATTGTTAAATTAGTGCCAAAGCAAGCAGAAGCATATAAGAATCGTGAAAATTCTCATTGATCATTGATCGATTAATTTTGTTATTAGCATGACGAGAAGTAATACGTTTCGTGGCTACTTTTTTTTTTTTAATGTTTTCTGTTTTTTTTTCCCCTTTGTAATTTGCACACGAGTTTTAAGTTTTAAGGAAAACTCGACCTGGATTTCTTCTCATGTAATCATTCTCACTAATAACCCGTGACTCGAATTATAAAAAAGAAAATAAATCGAAGAAACAATATATATTGGTCAATAATTTGTATAAATCAGAATATATTATAATCGAAAAAGCATATCCTATACACACCTGCCTATAATATCTAAAAACCTACGAAAGCTGTGCCATAAATATTAATAAAATACCTGCGTACACGTTACACATATTATTATTACTATCATTATTGTTCTTATACTATTATTATCATTATCTATATCTATATATACATATATATGTATATATATACATATATATGTATATATTGGCTTAGTAACGAAAGACATCACAATAAATATAATAAACTGATAACATCGAATTGATATTCTATATTTCTGTTCAAAGAATCAGCTCTAGCTACTCTTTAACCTCGACTCAAAAATCCTCCTCTCTAACCTTATCATCTTATTGTATACAATCCCATAATTAAAGACGTCAAATTTACTCCACAATGCAAATAGTCAAAGATCGAAGCTAGATCGACATACGAAAAAATTCGTCGAATTGAATAGAACACGGTCCGAGCGCAGTGAATTAATACATTTGCAGTAGTAACAGCATTGCTGGGTCAGACCTCCGCCAGACCGCAGACGAACTTAAAGCGTATCTAATTCAGGAAGTATGCATCTAATGCCATTTTACTATTCGAATTTTTGGCTCCGTTTGACGTCCCGAATTATACGGTAAAATTTCCTGTTTTATTCAGGAAAACGGTAGTGTTTGAATCCAGGTTTATCCTCATTCATTATTATATAGGTATGTTCTTTCCTGTCGTTGGTGTTTGAAGAATTTAGAATCCGCTTGCGATCTATATAGTGAAATAATATCTATTGGTAGGGTGAAATAATGCGGACTGTTTAGTGTCTCATTCTACGTTTGAAAAGAAAAATCGAAGTTCTAATTCGCGCGAGTTAAAAGCCAGGCTCTCTTTTTCCTTGCAGTGAATTCGGCAGAGCGAGTTTCCTATTCTACAAGCTGTTCACTACCTTCAATCGTATTCAAGGATCACAGGTGTGCAGGGAATTGAAATGTCAATTAGAAAAGTAATCTGTCCATTCATCGTTATCAATATATTAAACTCGTATTGTTCTGAATAAAAATAAGTGAAAAAAATGTTCCAAAATTTTTAGCTGATCATCGCGTTAGTCCTGCACATTTTTTGGGTAAGATATTTACACTGCTATATATTACATGTTAGTGGTTTTTTATGATGCATCGATTTCATAAAAAAAAAAAAAATGGTACACACTTTTCGTGGATTTAATAAAGATCCACGACTAATCATGCAGGTAGATAGAATCGTTGGTGTAACAAAAAAAAAAAAAAATTGTAAATAATCGCAGGGTATGTAGAAAATGCGTAGTAATCGTACCTAACACTTATCAATTTGTTATATAACACGGTATTATCCACATAATGAATATATAATTAATCATGACGGGGTTTAGAACGAGTGTGACTGGATATATTGAGTTTTTTTTATACGGTAGCAAAAATACTAGACAAATATTATATATACATATATAACATATATATTATATATAGTATATATAGTATATATAAACGCCTATAACCGATCCATGTTTTCCCAATTGTAGCTGCCCGATTTATGTATAATATAACTGTATGTGTATCTCTGTAAATAAAGGCCTATCTTATTTACAAAATTCATTCCATTCATCTGTTCGAGTATAACCTGGATTAACTAATGTAGCAAATGATTATCACATCAACTTGTCATAAATCCACACATCTTATTTCCCTATGTAATCCTGAACGATCGAACTATTATTTTCAAATAAACGTTATGCCTGACCACTATCGCCGAGAATACAACCAAATGACACAGCAAAAAGGTAAGAGAAATGAAGAAAGCAATTCGTTATTAAATAATTAATAATTACAATATATTAGCGATAAATAACATTATTTTTTAATAAAAATTTTAAGCGAGGACCAATCACGTTTATTTATATATTACCAACGAAACTATCGATCTCTTGGTTCAGTTCTCGACTATTCTGAGCTACGAGTTGTGTAACAGTTTCTTACTTTATCGACATTGGACCAAAGGCCTTCGTTAATTCGTGCGGTGAATTTGAATTAGGAACGTTTTGCCTAATACAAGAATTATTGACGGTGCGTGAATAGAATTAATCAAAACAATCGACTGGACCACGTAGAGTCAACTAGCTGACTTTTATGTCGATTTCATCTCAAGAGAGCCTATACTTTGCATTAAAAAATTAGAAACGGGTGTAGGCGATCGAGTGATTCATCCCTGAGCTTTTTCAATGACTAAAGAGTTCGGTATATTTATGGACCTACGAGGGGATAGCTCTTTCATCTCTTGTTTAGCTTAATCTTGACATAAAACGGTATCTGACCTCAGGCTCGAGATAGCAGCGTGAGAGAACCCGGTAACAGGGTAGCAGGAAACCCAGACAGAGTAGCTCGTCGACGTCTAGAAATATCTCTGACAAATCCACGACCGTAAACGGCTGTAGAAAATTTTTCAAATTCTTTTTAAAACAATGGACGTTATTCATGAGCTGCAAGTACATTTCTCGAACAAAGGTTTTCGAATGCCTTTCGTTTCTGCACATCTGAAAAAATTAGTTTCGCATCCAACGCGGATTGACGGGAAATATCTACTCGGAAAAAAGAAATAAAAATAATAATAAAAATCTTTGTTCTATCGGTGAATGCCGGACGTCGTGCTGCGCGTGTTGGCAAAGCGATTGGCGCAGCGCTGCAACCAGGTCAATAATTATAAAGGGATTAGAACTGAATGGATAATTGTCTTTGAGTGTCAATATAGAGAAGTGGGTACTCGCTGTTCCGCTACATAAGAACAGATAATTGTAGACTCTTGTTCAATAGCATGAAACAGGCTCTACTCGGAGAGATAATAGGCGTATCTACCGTTCCTGGGGTTTACTATGGCTACTATACCTATAAGTACACCTATGTATAGAGCGAAATATGTTTATAAATTCTCTGAGTTCACGTTTATTTTCATTTTGTTTCACCGCAGCGAGTAAACGGGACTTTGAGATTCCAATGTAACCATTCAATCGATTCGGATCGAATCGCAAATATCTAATAGATCGCGATCGGGAGAATTGACTGCTGGGAATTCGTCGTTTATTATTCCTTGAGTACGTTCAATATCCGATTCATAAGAACTGTGAATTCCAAAGGACTCAGACTCGATTGACTGATCGACGTCGCGGCTTATTGGATCATTAATTATTTTACGGGGTGACAAAAAAGTCCGAAAAAAATGAATTCCTGCACAATCTCGTTTTCCTACAGAACGTAAAATTCTTCAGAACGTTTAAATCCAGAGATGAATCTGGGTTAATGTTTTAATTACGACCGGGATTATCGATATATAATCGTACAGTAAAATCAGCCAGTCGTACGCAAAAAAAAAAAAAAAAATAGTTCAATGAGCACATAGCTAGGTTCGGTGATAACTGCCTCCTGATTATGTGTATCAATAAATGTTCTAAAAATTTGAATCTCTTCCCTCAGCATATTCACGAATTTAATAAAAAATATTATTATACAAAATTTCGACCATGATTATTTATATTTATGTATTCATACAGAATCCAGGCGGTCTCCTGATTATCCTTACGTAGAAAGTCGGGGCCAGGTCTGGCCCTCCTACAGTGTCAGCAATTCCGAGTAGAAAAAGGTTCCAAGTTGATGGGTTTATTTCAAAGGAGGATGCGGCGCGGTATTATTCTTGTGTGGTAGAATTAATTGATCTGAATACTATACACATAGATTTCTGTATTCTGAGTGGGGAGTAGAACGTGTGAAAATTTTACTACTGATTTGGCGATACGTTTTATTTTTTCATTTTGGCAAATGTAGCAGGTATATAAAATATGGGATTAGTTTGAGATCGCGATGACCCGACTCGTCGGATTCTCAGTTGAAACGTTTTAATTTCATTCCTGACAGGTATCCGTAGCTTCCCCCCAGGGATTCTTCTGACAAAACGGAACGCCGCGGTCTTTCGAGCTTGCAGGCGGCGCAGCTGCATCTACGGCTAAGAAATGCCATTTCTGAAAATACTTTATAAGTTTATACCGAGGAATATGAAGTGTATATGTCGCATCGCTTCTTTTACGATGAACCAGCTACCTCTACACTTCGCAGTTTAACGCGAGCAGATATTATATAGGTGCTACAGAGGATTAAAGCGCCTTCGCAAGACCGGCTGGAGACACTCGAGTAGATTTCCTCAAGAAAGTCATCACTGCGTCTGAAAGGATTAAATTATTGAAAAAAGAAAAAAAAATTTCTTCAGACGAATTAAAACGTCGTTAAAAATGAATTCGAAAAATTTTCAGCGAGCGTTCGAAAAGTTTGATCGTCGTTTTTATTTTTTCGCAATCAATTTTTTTATGGAGAAATTTTTTAGCCGTTCGGTTCACGTCGTGTCCAAATTCGTGAATGTGTACGTCGACGCAGACGTGAATAAAAAAATAAAATAAAAAAAATTCACTCGCGTAGAGAACTCGCTTTGTGAACCGCATAGACTGAACGGTACTGGCTAGGGAAATAGCTAGGGGAGTGGCAGACGAAACCCACGTGTGCCCAGGGTTGCGCATGCGTCTTTAAAAAATTCTAAATAAGTTTCGAACCGGTTGGGGAACGAAAAAATTTAACACACTCGTTCAACCAACAAATAGGTATGAATTATACCTCCAAAGACCATAATTATGGCGTGAAGATCAATAAGCGTTGAAAAATTTATCATCCACTTAAAATTTCTGGAATGATTTTTCCAATTTGGCTGAGCACTCGATCTTCCGGTATCGATCCGTGCGCATAACGCAAAATAAACCTGATTTATTATTGCTTGCAATTATTTTGCAAACGGAATTCGTAGACGTTGTAAAATTCGAACGGTAACTCATCGTGTCCCTAAAATTATCGAATGTATTTGACCCAGGGATCGGAATCCCTTGAAGAATTGTTCTTTCGAACCTTAGAAATCGCGGGAGCATCGTTACTCGTTGGTTAAACTGATCTGGGTCAAACGGTCAGCTTTCTATTGGTATAAAAAAATTCACTGGCCAACCAGGCGCACAATAGTTGGCTGGCAGTATAGTATATTACGGTTCTACGAACGGGTGAACCCTTTGGAAGGTCTAGCCACCCCAAAAAAAAAGCAGAGCAGTCCCTCAAACTTTCTAATCCGAATTCGGCTCGCTTTACTGAACCACCTACATCCACAGTCCGCAGTCTAAATCCTAAGAGTGAAGATGCCGCATATTCGTCGCGTTTTTGAGTCAAGTGTAGTCGATCGTGAATTCCATATTCTAAAAATCAGTGTGGAGCGGCTGAGCACATCTATAAGTTGAGATAAAAATCCGTCGAGATACGAAGGTGAGAAATTCAATTACTGTTACGTGGTTTAAAAATCGATTAAATTGATTATCCGCTATATTAGCTGCGAACGAGGAGCTAGCTGTGACTGCTTCATGAGAAAGAAATAGTTTCTTTTTTTTTCGGATGTTGGAGAATATAGGTACATAGATTATTAACTCAGCGAATCCATTGATTAAATGCTCTCCAAATTTAACGATCGAATCTAATTGCCGTTCTCAATCTCGTCGATCGATGTTTGAACTTTTATAATATCTGAGGAGAGACATTACGAACTGATGATCAATTATATCACAGAAAGAAAAAAGAGACCAGTGCAGCGAAGGACTTGAGCAGCAGGCTGTCTAATCATTGATAATCTTCTGAAATATATATATCTAATTAAAACGCGGTTGTCGGATAAGAAGGCAAAGCGCAGTCTTTGGAACATGGTCCAATAGAAGCGAGTACTTTGCATACCGAATAACGAATGACCGTCCTACTTTGAATAATGAATGAATGAGCGAATGAACGAATGAATGACTGCTCTTAATTATCCAAGCCTGCAGTTCTACACGGTATTTAACTTCGAGCAATTACCAATGCCCGTGTATGCTACTCTCTCGCACTTCCACACGTATGGAAGTCTGTCTCTCATATCCTTCGGAGGGGATGTACGGGTGCATGTTCCAGGTATACAATTACATATGCACAGGATATACAGCCTATGCGAATAATATACCTGTGCCAAAGCCTATGGCTGACGATGAGTCCGCATAAAACCGGTCGGCAGTCTCACCACCATTCCGATTCCAACGACCGGTAATCAGACCTGGTTGGCCATTGCGGTTTCGTGATTCCAACAAAATGAAAGATAAGTTCATCTATATCTTCGCCAAATTGAAACTCAACGATTTTCAACTCGTCGATTAAATTCCAGTAAAAATCGGGGGATACAATTGATCTGTAGTACATTAAAGATCCCTTTCCTGAAAAAATCATCTCCTCATGCCGATTTTCTACTCGCTGCATCTATTTTTCTTCACGATTGAAAATCCTCGGTATCAGCGAAGCTGGGAGGTCTGACTGATACACTAAGTGTAGATCGCAGTTATGCTTGAAGACATAACTACATCCACCAATATAATATCCAAGTAGAGCGGATCTTGGCTCGCCCAGTAAGTCCATCCCCGTCCGTCCGTTATTTCACCAGATTGAATTTCATCTCGCCAAGTCTGTGTTCTGGCTCTGACCCGGGGAATCTTGTGAGCCAGAGGGAGTCTTCTGGGGGTTGGTAAAAGTAGGAATGGAGTAAAGGGGAAAATGGGGGTGGAAAAGGGGGCAGAGGTTCTGGATTGTTAGGATAGAGTAGAGCAGAGAGTTTCTGCGGAGGATTACGCCGTACCAAACCGAGTGCCTGCAGCACAGGGGGTAGAGAAGCACGGGAGGACAGCTCGTTTGCTTTTATTTAAGTTGCCCCATCCGCGCGTAGATATACCGGAGCAATTCCATTAGGAGACAGACGCCAGGCGATCCGTAACACGCGCTAGGGTATATATATATATATATATCTATATATGTATGTATATACGTACACCTATATACCATAGACAAATATATAGATATACATAAAATACATGGCGTGCATGGATTCCCACGAAATTCGTACCTCAATATCGCGGCTTGGTATTGCCCGGACTGATTAGACCCTCGCCGGTTCGACCAGCCGCCAATTTACCCTTTCCGTAAAATTTCTTCATGGTATATCCCGCGCGAGATACTGTCGCTAGAAGCTAACGATATGTAGGTATAAATTTCTACCCGATCTCGTTGCATATTTGCTTCAACGCGATTGCAGAATATCCCAAGTCTTTGACCGCTTTGCAAGGATCGTGTCAATTACCTATTTCCAGTATACGAGTGGGTATACGTACAGTAGCAGTTTAATGATAAATAAAAAAGAAGTAAACGAAGGAAGGAGAAAAGAATAAATAAAAAATGAGCATCTACTGCACACGCGTGCAGGCTCTGTAATCTTTACGCGAAATCTTATACGAATTACTTTTAGCGCTAGTAAAATTCCTCGGCAAGGAACTCAGCGCTATCTCTTTGTATGCATCTAATTGTAATTACCTCAAAGGTTGCGCTACACGACAGTGTTATACCTCTACCTACCGTCTAGATTGGACGTCAGTCGATTAATTCCTCCGCCTCTGTAACCGAGACGCGGGTTTATTTCTCATACGAGAAAGGTGGGTATAATATATTACCCCGGTGCTCACATACGTACGCGTTGTACACGTGATAAAAACCTCACTCTATGCATATGATAATCAGATCGAGAAAAGGGGATGAAGTGCCGACAAATTATAACTTCCATACGCGGTTATATTCGCGGTTTTAAGAACCTAGCCGACTCATACCCGCCAACTTTCGCCATGAATTCGCATGCCGTATAATAACACCTTTGATAAAGAGGTTGGTTCAAAATTCCGGAGGAAAGAAAAATTATAGGTACCCACGCCTATACCCGGCTTATTTTATTCCCCTTGTGTAGCTGTCTCAGCAAGTATGTTGCTAATGGATTCCTATAAACTCAATAAAGATGATGGTATATATTCATCCCGTAGGAAGTGAATCTTCAGTTCTCCTGCGGTGGGAGGGGGATGAAGAAGCAGAGAAGGACGCTGGGCGGACTCGCAAAGAGGAAAGAAAAAGAAGATTAAGAAGACGAGGACGAGGAGAGAAGGAAGAAGAAAAACAGAAAGAGAGACAACGTTCACCGTCGGACCTTTGCCTTTGGCATCAACACAAAGCGGAGAAGATCACCACAGATTCCATCGTTCTACTTGGCGGGTTCATATCGCGGTGTATATACGTATATATTTATATATATGCGAAGGCATCGGCGGGGTGACTCTATTCTTAGAAAAGATCGCACAAAATAACCCGTATTTACAATGTAGGTGTACCACATTTAAAATATTAACCATATAATACGAGACCGGGCGTAGGGTATATATAGACGTAGGTATAAGGTGGGTAGGATAGCGGAGACCTGACCAAAGGAGCTTTGGCTCAAAATTACTCGCCCATACCTACCCGAGGGAGCTGAGCGGATTTGTGTTGTTTGTGTGCCCCGTGTTTAATACGTTTTCGCGCATAAATTGGCAACTATACGGGGCAATAAGGGGTGGATATAGTTGAGCGAGTGGGTGGGGCGAAAGCCCAGGTTTTAGTCCGTTCCTCAGTTTGTCCGTCTGTTGAACTGCACGCTAATACGCGACGTAGGTAACTCGCGTTGCGTCTCCTTTCGTTTTTCGATATTCTGAAACGAGTGCCACTCTATACGGCTACCGCGGCCGATTCTTTACACCGGGAGCACAAATACATACATATTTAAACTCTCTTGCACGGTTAGTTAGCCTGGGAGGTAGGTATGTATCTTCTGGGAAGATGGCCTCGAATTTATTTATTTCCTCTGCGAATTCCACTCGCCTTACGTTTTATACGCGTCCGCGTATCCCCCAGCTACGCGGGCCACATGTATACCAAGCTTTCCACACAGACGTATCTTAAACCAGTACTTAACATTCATACATACGGATAATGGACAGTCGCCGGCCACTTTTGACGACAGTAGAACGTCAGATCTTCGACGATCCGTAACTCGCGATTTGGTATAAGTATAGCAGCTGTTTTCGCACGGTTAAGAAACGCTTGGTACATAAATTATCCGATTCGCGTCTCTCTTTGATCTTTTCGCTGAACAATTATCGCGCTGATAGACTACTCTAACTCTCATCGAAGTGAGGAGAAACTCTGACGGAGGGGATCAGGTGGATGAACGGAGGAAATAATCGTTTCGATAAGATCGTAGCTGCAGGAGCTTTTCTCTTCTCTCAATCAGCTAAGTAGACGATTTCTCGCAAAGAGGCTATATAGAACGAACTCGGATGCTGCGATACTGTGCCAGTCGCGTATCGAGAGAGATAAAGAGACGGATAAAGAGGACGGGATAGAAAGAAGGTATTAGGAAAAAAGGGACCATCCTATAAGCGACAGGTAATGCCCGTATTAATCGACGAGTCTCAGTCACCTGCGGCCCGAGCTTTTTCAAAGTATAAAAATCTCGCGATCGAGCACCCCTATAACCGAATCGTTGAAAAGTAGCTCTATAAAATGACCGATCAAAGTCTGGTTTAAATGATCGCGGGAATATCGTAGCTCGTTGCTATTGGCTGATAAAATGAATAAAAAGATTTGACGACGACATCGACCACGATGGCGACCGGGGGCGCCACCAAACAGTGAACCCATGGGTCGGTATATACTCGCCGCGCCCATATACATAGATGGTTTAACTAGTATCGTATACCCAGCTTGCAGAGATGAACACATGTATGTAGGCATGTATGCGCGGGTGTAGTTAAATCGCGGTACCACCGCGGTGCCGGAGTCATCCTTCCGCGCTGGAATAGCAATGGCCATGGCAATGGCAATGCTTCAGCTTCAGCTCCAGCTTCAGCTTCGTGAAGTACGGAAAATATGTATGTATGTATATACATACGTGTGCGTACGTAATCCAACACAAACGCATCATGGCCGCGGGTCTTTGGGCTCCATGAGTTTGGGTTTGGGTTTGGGTGTAGAAACGTGGGCAAGGGATAGGGGCGAGAGAGAGGCTAGGGGTGCAGGTTCAATCTCCCTTTACCCCGCTATAAGGGGAGCTAGGGGTGAAGTGCGCGGGGTTCGGGTTGGGGGCGGTAGTCGGTGGTGCAGGAAGGGAGTAAAGAAGAACGACTACGACTACGACGAGGATGAGGATGAGGACGAGGACGAGGATGAGGACGGCGGCGTCGGTGATGGCGAGACGAGGAGAGGGTCGAAGGGGAAGAGGCCGGCATGGAGGGTGTTCGCAAAGTGTCCCTAAAACTTTTACAATCGCTCGCTCGCGCTCCGCTAGGGCTATGCTTGATGGCGTATCTTCCAATGTGAGTTGCCCATAACACTAAGATGTACGGCTGCGCCGGCAGGGGCTCTCCTCGCTTCTCTTACTACCTTATAGTATAGCAAAAGGCCCAGGTCGTATAGTGCCAAACGCCGATCCGTAGCATCGTGTCCGCTGCACACGACGCATTCGATAATAGCCGGGTGCCATGGTTTGTGGAAATCCGCAAGATACATTCGCGGCGTGTCATTATTCGATTAATCTTGACGAGAACAAAAAACATCCAACGCCTGTTCTACGATCAGAGATACCGATTAAAACCTCACGTTTCCACCGCGGATCACGTTTCATATTTCACCTCAGTTCATGTATAATAGAATAATCGCGTGTATACATATACGCAGTATAAAGTACAATGAGGTAACATCCGTCGATCACAGTGTGACGTATTCGTAATCTCGTCGAAGATGTCGTTACGTTGAATGACAAATTCCGGGTTCTAATCGGTCGGTTTAGTGATGTGCGACGTGCTTTCATTTTCGTAAATATTTTTTCGCTTTATTTATTCACTATTTTACAGCCTTATCGCGTTTTTCAGCATAAAGTATAACGTCGAGATATCAGTGCCTCTAGCCTCCCGACGTACGTCGACTGCCGTCGCTTCTCTCCGGAAGAACCTGCGCCATCAAGAATCAGTGATACTCTGCTGTGGTAAGCCTGATTCAATTCTAAATTCTAAGCTACCCCCACCTTTACCGCTATCATTGATAGAGTTCGTGTATGCCTATGACGATAAAAGGAGAAAAAAAAACCTCCAAGGTTCTAGAACTTCGTGGCTTGTTCTCGAAGATATATATACATACATACTTACATACATACGCATACTCGAAGCATGGTTTAAGGAAGAGATATCTAGAAGCGCGCATCTATGCGTCGTGGCCCAAAATTAGGAACCGTGGTACACCCATCTACCTGCCATGCGGCTTTCGTGATACCAGACAGTTTAGACGCGTGCAGACTCGCGGAACTTGTAACGGAGGGTAGACTCTACCCTGGCTTGGTATATGCGTGCCATAATTTTCGTCCTCAGGCCCTCAAACTCGGCCACACTCTACCCTGCGGTTACCAAACTCTATCCCGAATACCAGCGAGCTTTGTTTCCCACGGATTATCTCCTATCGAGTCGGCGAATCAAGATATGAGCTCGCGGCGAGCCGATAGACTCGGAGAAATGTTCTTTCCACATTTTCTGTGTCCATCGTATCATTTTTTCTATACGATCTCGATCAATTTTATTTTTTTTATTAATTAAGAGCTTCATTCTGCGAAGCTGGGGTGAAGCTGGGCGACGTACAGGGTTGCGGAACGGGTATAAAGCATCGGAAATTCTATCAAAAGTCAGGAGAGAGATAGACGTTTGGATTGACCGTTGGATTATGCTATGCAGCGTCGCGATGCCGGGCGTCTGGTGCGTGGGAGAAGCTAAGAATCGATTGGCGCTTTAGTCGTAAAAGCTTCGGGCAACGCCTACTGTTATACCTACCAACGTTGCAGTGCCTGTCTCCGACGCAGTATACCGCCATTCGACTGCATCCGAATGCGACCCGCGGATTATATCCGTAAAATATATAATATAAACGGAATATAGATTCCGCGAAAAATTTTCTCCCTCCTATTTACAATTATCAAAAATTTCGTACCGAGCTACTAATCGCTCCGAAATTCGTCCCTCTCAACAGGTGGGCGCAGACCGAGGTGGGATTAGGCTCGAGTCTTAAGATCGTTAAGGTCCTTCCCGTTCTCGTCCGAGAGAACATTCGCCCAAACTTCGCGGTCAATACGGTCCGATCAGTCAGTTGATTTTTCTCCTTTGCACAGTTTTAGCTGTTCTTCGTCATACTTTGAGAAATGTGAAAGAAGAAAAAACTGGATTAGAGAAAAGTCGACGATTTGAGGAAAGGAATTCCCTTGGGAAAACTGAACACAAACTTGGGATGAAACTTTCGACAAATTTTTCTTCTTCTACTTTCTAGATAATTATTATCCCGCAGGGTCGTCTCGTGTTTGAAAAAAGTTTTAACCGAGGGTTGGTAGGTAGGTACAACAAGTTCCGAGGCTCATCTCCCTCCGCGCACAGCTTCGCTTATCTACGCGACGGTAAAAGGTCAGCGTGAAACCGAGACGGGAATAAGATTATCCGCGAGATTGCGGTGGGATGGTGTTAACAAGATTCAACTTCGGCTTATAGAGACGTACAAGCGTCTTTCCTCCCTTCTCTCCATACCGTCAAGGTATATAGGTACCGAAGTACAACTGTTTTCGTAATTCCAGTTTTTACCGTGTTTCACGACTTTATTGTATCATTATATCGGTAGGCACTAATCCTGTACACCTACGAACCTTTGCACGCGGTATACTTTACATATGTTCCTCGTACCTCGCACCTACCCACTCCTCTAAGTCACAGACGCACACATATTCAAATTCTCCGATGAATTATTCTCCGTTTCCTTTTCGCTCTGTACTACAGCAGCGAGAGAGACATCTCCTTATCTCACCCACATCGCCGCTCGTTATAATTCAATTATTCACCTCGTCAGCCTTGAGGAGACTGTATACTAGCTGTTTAACACACGAAGCACAGAATTCTAAGTCACACTCGAGTCTACTGTCCGTTGTCCGCAAGCACGTGTATGTAGTTGGGATATATCCGCGTTAGCACGTGAGAAACGCAATTGGACGGACTAAACAGACTACGAAATACGATTTTTCTATACGGTTTAGGTATAATAAGCGATGCACGGAGAGATAAGTGCATCTCCTGCGACAGGGGCGGGATATAATAGGATGTGAAGGCAAAGAACTATGCAAAGTGCGTACAGAAACATGTGTATGTATTTTATACCGTACACGCACCATCCCTCAAAAATAAACACATATGATTGAACACTGCGGTTGGGGATATTTTACTGTTTAGTCAAGCATACGTATACTTTTCTTGCCTGCGTTTGTCTGTTGTAAATTATGGAGGTGAATTGTGTAGTCGGTGTCTTTGCTCGTGAAAGAGGAAATGAAATTTTCCATTGATCCTGAGAGAGGAGAAGAAAGGAGTTGACCCTTTGTGTTATACTGTATCAGAGTCGTTGTTATAATCAAGTAAACTTGTCACGTAATTATTTTAGTTAACCTGCAGGTACAGGCGTCAAGATATTACGTTTAGAGGTGACGGAGGTAAGGGAAGGAAATTGAACGTATAAACTGCAGTGATTTTGTCCGTTATATATTTCACCCGGTTCACCATGACTCGAATATTAATTAGGTACGTCGTAGCCCACCGTGGTGCCTATACTCGGATCTTGTACAGAAATGCCGAAACTTTAATTCCACCTTGGAATAACTATGGGGTTAAACGAGGGTCCGACGTTGGGTCAGCTTTCTCTTCGATAATAATTTTCTACTTCGTCGCCTGGGTACGTCTATGTCGACAATTTTTTTTTCTTCTCCCGATGTTAGGTACAGATGTTTTCTTCGAAAGTGAAAGTGGACCATAGATTTCAAAGCTGTTTGGGATTTTGAAAAAAAAAAAATTTAACTACTCAGAGCTTTCTAATCCACAATTTTTTTCCCCCCTTCGGGGACTCGCATAGAATTTTACGAATCGTGAAGTAAAGACGAAAGCTGGTATACAGCGTCAGATCCTCGTCTAGCTGGAAAATTGTTGGCTGGTTATTCTACGTTTTTAGGTAAACAATCAGTCGGAATAAAGAAGAGAAGAATTCTTCGACTTGGAATTGCTCGAAATTTATTTACGTTGAACAAATCTTCTCCCCCAGTAATACACAGCTGTTATATCATTAGTTCGAAATATACGCTTCGCAGAAAGTGCGTAGATATATGTAGAATATAATTTTGGGGTACAGAGATATACAAACTTCTGGGTATTTGTCTTATAAATTTCAACTTCTGAGGAGGCGCTATCTCCTCGCACTGTCGTCATGCTCTAGATTGTCACGGTAATTTGCATTTTTCGCTTCGTTAAAACGCTGTATATCGGCGACTAGACTTCTAGGAAGTAAATTGTTGAATATACTTTGCAAAAAATGATAACCGAGAACGAGTTACCCGAAAAAGGATCATTAGTCTAGCACAAAATTTGCTGTAGAGAGGCTAGAGCCGTCGGGTGCGAGACTATATCGATCTCTTGAAAAAGCTCAGCTTAAATATCGGGGTTGAAAACAAACAGGAATTTTCATTGATGGTTACATTTTTATTCAGTAATATTTCCTGCAATATTGTACACATTTGTTTATAACTATTTTACGAGCGTATAATTATTGCATTCAAATTGACTGAAAATTTATTCGCTGTATGATTAATAACTGAAAAAAGTGGTTATAATGTTAGCAATAAATACCGGCCTTCGCGTCATAAATAAATAAATTCATAACTCTTAAATATAGGTGGAATATAATTCTCGTTTATTTAATAATAGCTAAAATATCTGACTCCATATATTACGCATATAATTAATTATTAAAACTGTTCTCGTAATTGTGGAATACCTAAAATAAATACGTTTTTTATCTAACAGTTTTGTAATTTAAATTCCCAGTCTTATTCCGACCATAATCACTAGTAGGTACTGAGATTCTTTCATATCGCGTTCGATCTTTCCCGCCGTCTTATTGTTAGTCCAGGAAAAGAATCTCATCAACCGCATAATCTCATCTTAAACATCTCCGCTTTATTTTCCTCTTCCAATTCTCTCTGTATTTTCATATTCTTGCTATAATTGTGCGAGAAAAAGACAGAAAACGTACCTGAGATGTACTGAAATCTTTACCTAACTTCGACAAAGACTTTACATTACGAATCGCGCGGAGAAATGAGACATAAAAATCTTGATTGTAAGAAGATAGACTCGCAATGTGGGTAGTTGAAATTGGCGACGCTACACGGCACTAGCGTCGCGACGCTTGACGATGATCACGTGTTGTTCATTTTCGGTGATTGAACGTCGCGCGTGCCTATTTCGTTGGCGGCTTGAAACAGTGATTATCGTGTTCTCGGACCTTCTGTCTTCGCCTAATTCCTACTTGTGACTTTCTGTGACCTGTGATCTGCCCATACGTGACTAAATCGAACTCTGACAGGTACGTGTCGCTCATTGCGAGATACTTAATCAATCGGTGTATCGTGGACCTCGTTTCTCGCCGTACGCCATGCCGCAGGCCGGTTAGTCCCTCGTGCATAACCCTCGTGTCGTCTCCTTCCATCTTTCATTGTTCCCCGAACGTGTCCCATCTTATTCCTCCCGTATCGTGAATGAGGCGATAACTACAGGTAA
Organism: Tenthredo distinguenda; assembly: GCA_947538915.1. NCBI lineage: Eukaryota > Metazoa > Arthropoda > Insecta > Hymenoptera > Tenthredinidae > Tenthredo > Tenthredo distinguenda. The sequence goes on along the minus strand of OX384536.1, from coordinate 17,460,847 downwards.
ATTATCAACTTACATAGATTCAGATCATTCCGAACATAAGTTCAGACGTCTGTAGGGATTGATTTTGGCATAAAAAACTGTATTCCGACCGTTTGTGTGCCGGCACGGGATGAGTGGGTAGTATCAGCAAGCTCGGTTCTCGAGAGCGAGAAAGAGGGAAGAAAAACAACCTAGTATTCGTTTCAGGCGCGTGAATGAAAGTTGATTTTTATTGAGTATAATTATAGCGGCTTGTATTTAGTCTTTTATTTTCGGTCAACGACATTTTCGAAGCTTTAGGGCCAAGGTGTTGATATGTCGTGTCATGTCTGTGTGATAAATGCAGGCTGCTAGTCGTAGTCACGCTGTCTCTCTCCCCGTTGACGTAGTATATGGGGTCTTCTCTCTCATCCGAGACGCTTTTCTGCGCACGTGAGATTTCGGTTCTTGGCCGACCCCCAACGACAAATCTAGATTCATGTACCCCGATAATAATTAGTTCATCATTAATTTATCGATTTGAAAAATATGAATTTGGATTTGGGGATCCGAAAAATATTTTGAAGTAGTGTTTTAGAATCTGAAAACTTTGCGCCGTGAGACTCGGAATTTGAACAGAAAATATTTGAAAACAAAATTTTGCGTAGCACCAAAATCGGTGAACGATGCGCATACAAGTGACCCGGTTGAGCGAGAATACCCCATATGTATGTACGTGTCTAGCTATCTACGTGTTAGTGTATAATATAATAGCTCCGTCGAAGCGGAGGGCGATCCTCATTAATATTTCCGCGTAATGAGTCTAGCCGCGAGGCTATTATATAGTAACTTTAAACTGCTGTAGAGTGAAAATGTAATTAATTGACGAAATTTATAGCAGCTATTCAATTAATCACTCTATAGAACCGTCGTTCCTCGTCCGAATCACAAATAAACGATGTATCGATATTAAACAATCAAAAAAAAAAAAAACGCGAATTTAGAATCGGGTTCGTTTTGGGGGATGGATGTTTTTTATTTAATCAACCTTTACAGAGATATTCGACACATAATTTATTCCCTCAAAGCAGAAATTGGCGGAAAATCGCCAGCAAGATAGATAGAGACGCGTACGGCCCGCGCTCAGTGGTTCCCATGCAGTCGCATGAATTAAATTCTTGAGATCGTTTCACGGCGAGTAAATTATTTTTTTGAAGAATGAGCAAACGTGGACGGTATTCTTGACAAATAATGATATTGATTAATAATATTGATCAATAATATTTCTGAATTCCAAAGGATGAATTATTCGTAACATTGTTTGCACCCTTTTCTCTACGATAAAATCTCGTATTTCTCATTATATAATAATACTTGACCAAACAAGACAACGATTCTTTGAATAACGATTGGGGACCTTCTTCTGCGTGACATCTTTCGATACTCTTGAATCGGATCTAATTTTTGTTCTAAGGGTGAGCAAAGCACCGAACTTCGTATTTGAGACTCCTGAGTGATTAGATATAGGCCGCGACGATAAAAGTTATTTAAATAATTATCATCGGGGACTTTGCTCCTGGGCGAACTCGGGAGCGGAGACCTCGATGAGAATTATCTAACTCATTATTGTCATCGTGGATAGGTATGGAATCATGCTGGAGTCTAGGGGGTTTTAGGGGCGAGCAATGGCCCAAACCTTGGATTTCAGACTCCAGAATGGTTATATGGGAGTATTTATGACAAAAGTTATTTAAATAATTATCATCGGGGATTTTGCTTCTGGGCGAGCTCGGGAGCGGAGTCCTCGATGAGAATTATTCAACTTATTTTTGTCATCGTGGATAGGTAGGTATGTAATCATGCTGGAGTCTGGTGGTTTTATGGGCGAGCAATGGCCCAAACCTTGGATTTCCAGAATGGTTATATGGGAGCCTTTATGGCACAATTTATTTAAATAATTATCATGGGGGGACTTTGGACTCTGGAGTCTCAAATAGGAAGTTTGGTCGTTTGTTAACCCTTAGTACAAAAGTTAGATCCGATTCAAGAATAGCAGATGTCACGCTTGGGAATAAATTCCCCGATAACTATTGTTCAAACAATGCGTTTTGCTCGAATATGGTCGGGTATTATTCTGTAACGAGAAATCGCGCTGATCAATTAGTGGTTCATATTGATTAGTTTATTCCGTAAGTCGCCTGCCCTATCTTTCTACGTAGGGAGACCGTTATTTGGGTGGGAGACAGCGTCCGTGCGCGAGGTGAATGATTGATGATGGTCTCGGGAGGTCGCGAGGGTACGTCTTTGCGGTCATGCGCATCCGCGATCAGCAACCGACGACAGCGTGCCGCAACAGTACGAAGTGCATCTTTGATTATACCCGTGGATAGGTGGCAGGGTTTCGGGAGTCTAAGGTGCGTCGATTTCATACCCGCGAGATAGTTTCGTACATTCGTCTACGTCTATCGATAGTATAATCGCGTGCCTGTCATGCTAGGTAGAGTATGTAGTATATTTCTCACTCTATACAGAGAGCGTTTTACTGTCCCGTGTCCTTCGGTCCGAACTATCCATCTATCAATTCGTCTGGTATTTATTACGGTATACATAGGTATACGCGAACGTCCTGCAGTGCAGTACCCGACAGTAACGCGCTACTACGACCGTCGACCGTCGGTATATAGGAGAGAAGAGAAGAGAAATGGAGAATCGGAAGTATGTGACGTAGTCGGTGGAGCTTTCGGCCTTTCGCGCGCACGCGCAGTTAGGTTTGCGAGTCGATGGAAGCACATGGTTTGCCCCCGAGTCTATCCTCGAGCGATACTAGGATCGGCTATACCAACGAACAACTAAGAGAGTTAGGAGAGTGGAGCATGGGAGAGGAACAGCTTCTTTCAATTTAGATTTTTTACTCTTTATTTTATCATTATTATTGTTATTGGATTGAGTTAGAAATCAGCCGAATCATTTGTTCGTCCCAGGGTTTTGATGAAACGTTTATAATTCCTGACCTACGAGACTGTAGAAACTATTGTCTCCCTCTGTCTCTCCCTCTATCTTTCTCTCTCTCTAGAGACTCGCGATATTTGCCTGGCGTATTATAACCGCGAGGGCGGCTAGTGTCGTGCAGGAATTGTGTCTCGTGTGATTTGTGACATTGCGTGTCGCCGTGGCTGGAACTGCAGGACGATCCGGCTGTAAGGTTCCCTTCATCGATAGTGGTGAGTTTATATGTATATTTCTACACGCTAAACCTGTATGTGTCTCATTATGTAGTCAATAGTTTTTTTCTTTCGTCTTTCTCTCAACAATTTTTACCAACTTTTCATATAAATCCTTCAATCCATTTTTTTTCTCATACTATAATAAACGATTCACATTTCTAAGCTACTCAACATATTGAGTACTCTATACCGAGGTCTAAACTATGTATACCTATATGATTACCTTCTGCATCTGCTATCTCAAATTACCCCAGCAACAAATAGTATGTATGTACAGATTTCACGACAAATCTTGTGCAATGAATTATTTTATGTGCATTGTAAAGTTGGATTGATTGACGAGCTGCTGTCCTGCAGTCTGCGTATCAGTATATATTAAAAGAAAAAAGGTTAAAAAAAAAAAGAGGCAGAAGATACATAACCCGCAAGATTGTGTAGTTGCATCGCAATTAGCAATTTAACGATCATTCATATTGACCTGTACGGTGCAGTCACGTGATCAAACCCACATAGCCATAACTTACATCTACATTATAGGTACATTTATATGTATATACATATCGTCATGCAACGTAACGTGCGAGAAACTAATTAGTCTACAGTTGCGGCGTTATAATAGTCACGGGTCTTATTATTCTTAGCCGCTTATCGTCTGTCATCACTATATATCTAGCTATTCCTTCGTATATCTGTAGCCGCTCACCATACCCACAACCGCAAAATAGTTACAGGTGTAAGTACGTATATACCTCTACCTACCTACTACATCATCACCGCGCGCGCTTATCCTCGGGCATACCCTATTATCTTATTATTATTATTATTATTATTATTATTTATACACCTAATGAAAATTAACTAACAAACTGACTCGTATATGGTAGATATACGTTACGTGAACACTCCGTTTTCAATCACGCAAGTCTAATTTCTGCACAGACCGCAAATAATGAATATATACACGTACTTATACCTGAGGTAAGGAAATAAGAAGATTAAAAAAAAAACTCCACTCTTGAGACTTACACAATCTTGACCGCGACCTGCGAGTCAAAATCATCACATAATTCACAGCTGCGGCAGCGCTGCAGGTAGCTCGACAGGTGCGATTGACACGGAGTGTCAATGATATACAGATATAAGATTACGCAATCTTGCGAATCGGTCGGATACACGTGAAATACAATGGCGATTATTATGATTATTATTATTATTGATATTTTTGAAAGATCTCTATTCAAATCTTATATAGTTATAGAGACGTTACGTCTGCTTAAGTCATACATTCCTGCTTCTGGTGGTGCTACTACTGCTACTGCCGCTACTATATGCGCGTATGGGTACGGACCAAGTCCGGAGTCTGAAAAAAAGGGCGTCGGCAGCGTTGACAGGGCCGAACCTATACGCCAACGATACAGACTAGCCCTAGCCTAGAGAAGCTGGCTAGATACCTAGATACCTAGCTACCTACCTACCTATGGGTTCGTTTTACGATTGACGAGAACGAAATGGAGTGAGTGGGGTATACGGCGGCGGGTGTAACTGCCGCTAGAGTGATAAAACTTTTAACGTCTTTGCGTCCAATAAGCGTGACGTCCTTCGAGCTTTATACAGGGCGGCGTCCCGCGGCCATTATTCTGTAACGAGGAGAAACCCGAGTTTCATTGGTCCTCGTACCAACATGGCCGACTGTTACCGGATCCCCTCGATACCCCGCCACCCCTTTTGCCCTTAAAACTACGAATAGGTCACGCTTCAAGGGTGCAGGGATCAGATCCTGCGCGCAATGCGGGTTTGCCTGCATTCAGGTGCAACCGCATCCGAATATTTTCCGACATTTTTTTTCTTTCCATTTTTTTTGTTTTTTTTTCCCCTCGTCTCAATTATTCTCTACCTTTTTTTCATTATTGCAGACCAGAATGAATTGAAAAAATAGCGAGTCTTCGATCGGTTTCAGACTTTTCTTTTTTCCTCTCTCTCTGCAACTTAATAAGACGAAAAATTTACTCGAATATAACATAAATTTTAGTATCGCTCGCTTCGAGACATGCTGATGGGTTGTCGGGTCGGTAAACTCCCCGGTTACGTTTCATACTTTACCGACCGTGCAACTCCACGGTTACCAAGGACTTTGGCGTCCTTAGCAACGAGGGCCACGTGGCTATTCCGTCCGCGGTTAAGCGCTTATTGGCTTGTTTATCGGGGAGCAATAAACGTCGTTTGAGCGCAATAATGATCCCCCACCTCATCCCCTTTAGTTTTATCCACTATATATATCGTATATATAGGTATACAGCCAAGATGCAGGAACTACTATCCTTGTCAGTATTTTTCCTTCCTCTCTCTATCCCTACGTCGAACTATACCTTATATACCTACCTACCTTCCTACCTACCTACCTACCTACCTACCTGGAGCAAAGTTCTCTTCGGCTCCGGTGCCCCTCTGTGTACATAATATCCAACGCGCGAGCTGTAAAATGTTGGTTGGTTACAAATCCATTAAAATGTTGAATAGTCTTTATTATAGACATAAAAGCCGTGTATGTAACGCCCGACCCAGCAACAATTTCACCCAGCCCTCTAGCCGCTAGTCTAGACTCTGAGTTCCTCGGTGGTGTTCTCGCTGCACACTCCCCGTGACATATACCATTGACGCTAGTTTGATTATCAAAAAAAAATTTCCGTTCTAGTCATTCCCTTCGGCTACTTTGATTCATCTGTGAATATAGATTATACAAATTCTACGAAGGATGTGCTCATTTATTCTCAGCTGCGGGGGAGCCGCAATTATACAGTGACGTCATTTCAATTATATCTCTATACGGTACGTTCGTTCTCTTATATAGAAATAAAATATTTGGTGTCATTATTATACCAGCTACTTGTCGCGCGATCAAATTCACCCCTTCGTGCATCGCTGGACCTGATATCTCATTCATTATTATTGATAATTATGGCGCTGGATAGGTATGTACATACGGAGGGTCTATAGAAATTAAAGAATCATTTTTTTTTCTCAAGTGATTTTGGAATTCTGAGAATTTCGTGAAGATTTTTCTGTCCAATTATTCTTCATGGTTTTTTTTTCTTGGAGCATAATTACATAAATATATATGCATCGGTGCCTCTCGGAGCCTGCGCATCTATATTTAGCAAAGCACAAATACCCAGAATTGTTGAATGTAAAAATTCATATCTTCAGGCTTGAATCTGCGAATTGATTTTGCGGTGCAACAGGTTGTAAACAGAAACGTAGTGTAGTATAGTATAACGAGTGTTTCGAACGGCTGTAGGTATAGTAAAAGAAACCGAAAAATAAAAATAGAACAAATTATTCTATAAACTGTGTAGGTAAAATTCTACTGATATAAGTGTCGGTATAACAGATCGCTTTGGCAAAAAAACAAAAACAAAAAAAATAAACGAAAAAATCATTAAAAAAAAATAATAAAAATAAAAATTGAAAGAGAATCGAGGGATCTAAAGATATATAAGTTCACTCAATTTTCGAATTGCGCAAAAATATTTTTGACAGGAAATTAACGCACCTGTATTTAAAATTTGAATTTATTTTCCACTTATATTTTTTATTTAACAATCAATTAACTTTACTGTCATTTGATGTACACAATATTTTTATACGACGTAGGCACTCCAATTAGTCGTATATATCGGCTCGTATGATGAAAAAATTTGCGGACTCTTTATCCGGTAGTTTCGTCCTGTTCCGTCAGACTGCAGGTGCGCCTGATGCGAGGCAAGTCACCCAACTTGCGATACGCTCTTGACCACCTTTTGCCTATATCTTAGCTGCCCGTCCGTTTGTCCGTTCAGCGGACAATTTTTCTCTCTTTTTTTTTCTCTTTTTTTCTTAAAATTATTTTCTTTCTAAACTGTTCAGTTCATTTACCTTACCATAATTGAGAAGAAAGTAAATTAACACATGTCCGTCTATTATGGATAGAATTATTGATTGGAAAGCGTAGGTAATTGCGATTGGATTTAGAATCAATTTTTATGGCCTGGATTTTAATTTATTAATTTTTAACTTTTAAATATTTATGGGAATTGACCTTATCTTTTCGAATGTGAACATTACCTGCTCGTGCAGAGTAGATTTATATTTACTTGAGGCAATCTGGTTCAGAGTTGGTATACCTCTACCCACGAGTTTGCGGCATGTGCAACATGAGGGTTAATTTAAAAAATCGTTATTGTTTATGACTCGTTGCAGAATATCTAAGAATTCATTAGCATAACGTATACCGACTTTATACCAAGTTTACCAACGCTGATATACCTAGGCAGTTACTACCGCGATAACAATTTATACGACTGAAAATATGCGTTTTCCCAACTTCTAACGAAACGTAAATCACATCCTGGTAATTATGGTAATAATACAGTAAATTAAAGTAGCTGCACCACCGTGTCGTACTTCGTCTCGAAACTCTGTACAGTAGTGCCATGAATCACCCCAACCAAAAATCAGAAGCGAAGAAAAAAAAAAAAAAATTAAAAAAACTGAAAGCTTATTCTACCACGTGTGCGAGAATAATTAAATTTCAAAATTTTATCGCACCCGAAATTATATGTATCGTATATGAATCGAACGAACCGAACCACGTGTGAGTCGCGTGTCTGTCAAAATTCTCTACGTCGTTATAAGATGACGCAGTTATATAGCTATACATAGCTATACCTACGAAACGCCTAAGCACAGCTGTGCCTCCGACGTCATTCCTCTGCCTACGTCACTGGTCGACGGGACACCATTACGGCTGACGAGGGTGACGCAACTTATCTACTCTCCTTCTCTGCAGTCAAGTCTCTCTTCCTCGGGTTATGGCCGCCGGGATTATATCTATATACGTTACATACTTCATATACCTCATATACGCAGATTCCTACATATGTATGTACATCGTTTTCATACTGTACAAAAAAATTTGCGAAAAAATGAAGAATGCATTCATGCTCGAAGAAGAAGAAAAAAAAAAAGATAACGATCCAGCAAGTAATTCGAATTCCTAAATAGTATGTAGGAGTCGATATAAAGAAAATGTGTCAAAGTGCAGGTGAACCCTCAAGAGAGTTTCGTCTGGTACGTGGATCTATCGGTATCCTCGGCCTGGGTGATTCTGGGTATGTTTTAGGGGGTTGGTTCGCGTCGCGGGGTTAGTTTAACCTGAGAGGTTATACTCGGGGGTTTTGTTGAGGAGAGCCATAACTGAAGATACGGTGAAGCACATAGGATGCAAACCCATAAACCCCCACTTTATCCTTGCAGCTATACTATACCAACTGGCAGATACTGGTACTGCACCAGGTTCTGCGCTGCTTCTTATACTCGAACTGTACATCTTCTAAGACTTCCGTTACCCGTACTAGAATCAAGTGTTGCTCAGAAAATTTACATCCGCGACACTGCAGGCGATGTCCTAAATCCTAAATCGTGCCAAGGATCGTCGCGACCTACCCTAGCTGCTATTATCCCTTGGAACTTCCAACCTTTGCCGCAGCTCGCGCCACGGTTTCACTATTTCACTGCGTCAGTGTCTGAGAGTGTGTGTTATCGAAAGTGCGTAGAACCATTCTACCCCAAACTCATATTCTTCGAGATCAGGTTCGTATACATAGACGTCTGCACGAGGATTCTTTATCTCTTTCTTTTCTTCGAGCTTCTTTTTTTTCCTCTTATTTCCCATTTTACCTCCTTTTCGTTTCACCCCACCCGAAAACGCCGTGGCTTGAAACACGCAATGAACACAGAAACGCGAACCAGTGTAGACCCCTACACGCAGAGGAGTTGACAAAGTGCGCAGACGCGTTAAGCTCTCCTTTCTCGAATGTATACGAGCTTTACAACTTATACTGATACTAACACTCGCACACGTCTTACCTTCCCAGGGCTATTAGTACGACGCTGCTCTTCAAACTCCTGGCATTGTGCCACCGACGGCCAAACCATTTGCGACGTCCCTCTCGCTCGCTAACTCTACTCGAATAATCGTCTTACTCGATTGTTGCAAATTACAGTTATCATGATTTCAGGGTGGAAATTTTATGCCCTGGTTTTATGGAGTCTCATGCAAATTCTTAAGGTAAATTATTCTTTTCAAAAGTACCAATTATACATTCTCTGACCAGGAAATCGATTTCTGCTATTGCAATAGATTTTTGCATTATATTTATTTCGATGATTATCACATACAATTCAAAACTTCATACATGGGATTCGGTCGGGTGCAGAAAAGAAGTTGGTTCTTTCGGTCAGGCGAAGGTATCATAATCTGTAACAAAGAGAATTTCGTATTAATCGATATAACCAGCTTCGTTAACGATACCATGCATCTCCGATGTATAATTTCTCGACATTTTTCGGGTATGAAAATTTTTATGAAATTTCTCTTGTTGATTTTCTCGGGGAACGTTGATGGTCTTTCTTTATCGCATACGGCTTGAGGAGGAGTGCTTAATTAACGTTCTGAGAATTCTCTGCTGCTTTTGCAACGAGGCTTTTATACCGCCGACTAACAAGCTTATGCACCGAAGTATCTGTATATCGAGATATAAATGTATATTCATGTGCGGATTAAGATCTTCGCCGAGGAGAGACGAGTTCGTGGTTTAAATCGTTATATATAACCTATACCGCAGTATTTCAACTGCAGCATTAACTCTACGTAGATATCACACGTATGTGAGGTTACATATACGCGTGTATTCGCGTGTGTGAGAGATCTTTAAGCGCGAAACTGACGAGCCGAGTTTTGATGGTCGGACAATTTTAGCGGCCGGCTACAATGTCGCTCGGCATAATCCACCGTAAAGCGCACTGGCTTGCATAAAATATTTCGTCGGCATGAATAAATCCTCCCACAAGACTCCGACACACGGAGAGATTATATGCTAAATTCATCTATAGGTATTGTACATGCACGTGCATGTGGATGTTCTCCGCGGTCCCATTTTCAGTTCCACAAGACCTCCCGACCTCGTCGCGACGCTTCGCTGCAGTCCAGAGACACATTCGAAGGTTTCATTTTATCGCAAGAACTACCGGCGACTCTTTCTCTCCTTTATATCTCACTCTACCTATTCCCTTACCACCTCTTGCTCAACGGCATTGAATTTATCCGCACCCACGTGCCGTTGGATCCAGACATGTGACACATCGCACGTAGGTGTACCCAACACGATCCACGATGCGATGTTGCACCCGCGTATTTGTGTTTGGACTGACTTTATATCAGAACTACACACGTAAAACTACTTTCACCCTTGCCAGCTACCCGTCTTGGAAGTCTACTTTGTCGGATCAAGACACGTAACCTATCCCACTATATACCAACGAATGGTTCGAAGAGCCCGGCTAGAACTCGTTCCAGTAGCTGACTGGTGAATATAGGAAAGATATTGCATTTCTTACGCTCGACTTGAGTAGTCTGATCCGCGACACCAATGAAACGAGACAATTTTCTGTCCGGTTAAATCCTAGAGGTGAGGTTTTCCTCGAGCTTATATATCTACCCTTTTTCTTTTTCTTCTTATTATTCGCAGTTACAGTTTCTCGGGTTTAATCTATGAGTCCAGTTCTTCGACCAATGGAAAAATTTTTATTGTGAGTTTAGATTCCTGCCCTGCAGTTTAAGGTAGGTACTGCGTCTATTCTGCGTCTGTTTTCGAATTTCCCAGATGGAATTCTAGCACGCGATACTGTTTATTGTACTTATATCTATACTCATGCGTGGGGTCCTTAAGGCGACGCCGTACTCGTGCTTTTCCATCAAATTACTGAAATCCAGACACGGGAAGAATATTTCGAAGACCAAATCTTCCTTCGGGGAATCGGTTTGATTTCGATGAACGAAGATGAACGGATGACCGAATAATTTGATGGAAAAGCACGAGTATAGCGTTCTTCGAACGTCTAGCATCTCTCGGTTACTTACATCTCTCCTAAAATATCAAATTATGGGATTGAATGAAAGTTTATTAAAATTGATTAAAATCCGAAGCTATAAGTTGAGAAGTACAAAAGTTGGTTTGAAAAAAAAGCTCGAGTGATTGATAAGAACTAATATCTATAATTTCCTGAATCATTCATAACTACAATGATATAGAATCAGGGACATAAAATTCCCCGAATAATTATCGACATTTTCTTAGTCCGATTCGGATAATCAGCGACCCTCGTACCTAATCAGTGCGAGAACGTAGTTTTTCCATGCCGGAATACGCGTATCCGCAAAGTAGACGCATTAAGAGGGTATTGTATGACCCAGAAGACTACGTCCGAGTGCGATGGTAGCTGTGCGTGTAAGGATACTCATCCGCTATCTCTCGTCTGTAATCTATAGTCTTCCGTCCATATAGTCCAGATGTTTGTGTATATCCACGACTTCTACGCGTATATGTAGGTATGTACTGGTTCTAGGGAGATAGGTATTTGGGTAAAAAAATCCAATCTGTGGTAATGCCCGCCCCCGGCCGCTTTGATCGGCTCCATCAGCGGCAACTCACCCCTTTATTTATACGGCCAGTTCCGAACTTTCCGGACTACCCCAAACCCGATCTCTGAATATACGTCTCACAGAGGCCACGGTCCTGCCCTCCTCGCCACCGGAGATTGAGTAAACTTTCCATTTAACCCCCCTACGCGTATCTGGAATCTCGCGATCCTATTTCTCCCTCTCATACCCCTGAGCCCTCCTGTGTCCATTTTCCTGTACAACTGGCTGTCGATGCAAAAACCTCTCGGGGTGAAGAAAAAAAATTCTACCTTTTACGGTTCGTTGGGTGCAGGACTCCTCCAACCCCCAAATTTTTTTTCCATCTTCAGTTCACATTTTCGTTGTGTTCACTCGAAAAGATTTGGCATGACGCTGCAGGCAAAGGATTATGTATACAGCCACCCCGATTTTTTTCACTGTTTTTTTTCTCTTTCGGTTTTCGTTTTTTGCTCTTTTTTTTTCTTCACTCGGTTTTTGGTCAATGCAGCGGCCAAACAAGAAAATTTTCTTAGCTTACGGAACTCTGACCGCGGTCGAGAAAATATAACGGCATAGGTAGGTTCGGTACTAAGGAAATAAAATTCAAAACTTTCTACCGTCTCACAGAAATTGTAATATATACATTTATGTATAGCCAGAGCTCGTACATGCAGGTGAACGAGAAGGGTAATTAATTGAACAGGTGGATTGAACATATTTATTGCTTTGGTCGAGTTTGATCAGGGATCGTATAGCAGACTTGGGAAATCTTGATATATTCATAGTTTAATTAGGTAGACAGATTTTTTCTCCAGTGTAGATATACCCGAGTGTGTGACCCTTCGGTCGTTTCAATACACTTTCACGTATGTCGCTAGAATTCCGACTACTTACTTAAGGATCAGTTTCCTATAGCTACAACGGGGGCCCTCGCCTTTCTCGTTCTTCGCCTTTCTCCACCTTGTTTTTTTCCTATCTTTTTTTTTTCCGCTTCTTTTCTCTGCTCTTTTCGTTTTAGCTGGTCCAGAAACTCTCTGGGAAAATTGAATTTTAGTACGACGACGACGACGACGAAAAGGGGCAGCAACGTTACTTCGTATGCGAGGAACGTGTCGCGCGTATTTCAACGGGTTTCATCGTCCCCCGGTTTTCTCGCCGTGTATAGTAGCAGTATACCCTAGCAGTTCGGTGTATCGAGACTCGGGGCTTTGTGAATAAAGAAGAAAAAATAAAAAAAAAAATAAATAAACAGCGAGTCAGAGGAAAAGGGTAGTACGGTAATATACGTGTGTATGTAGGTACCTACTACGATTCTGCCGCTCGCTTTACGCCAACAGCCAATATTTTTTTTTTTTCTTCTTTTATGTTATGTTTTTATTTTTATTTTTATTTTTTTTCATACTTTTCATCCGCAGTGTCTATGGCTCGTCGTTTTCCCCTTTCCAGTTATAATATTCGCGAAGCTTTTTGCTCTTCGTCAGATTTATGCTCCTGGATGTATAAAACTGCGTGATTAAATCTTACGGGGGTGAAAAAAAAAAAAGATGAAAATCTGTCAACTTTGAACCGAATAAGAGAAAAACCGGTAACTCTAGACTTTTATCAAATTAATATTGCAAAATTGCAACGAGATAAGTTTAGCACGTTTGGCTCGGTGCCCGTCGCGCTTCAATTCGTCCGCGAGATGCCATTTCGACGCGACCATAGTCTGCCTCATTTTCTCTCCTCACCAAGGGACGAAAGTCAAGTCCGTACGGAAAGGAAGATCACGTTCATTTCAAAGCAAACAACCAAACGGCTGACCGAAGCTGCTAGAATCCTTCTATGTCACGTCGTAGTACCGACTAATAACGGACTCTATACGGACGCGGAGGAAAACACCAATCAAGAGGGTAGAACATGTATTTCGTAGCCATTGCTGCACGCGTGGTACATATACCATATTTCCCGGTATCTCCTATATCCATACAACCATATTTATATCAAATAAAGAAAACAAGAGTTACCGCGGGATAATCAAGACGTTATATCACGTACGCGTTACGTGCGATAAAGAAATTAATTTTCATCGCCTACGTATCACTTAATTTGAATGAATAGTAATCGATATGTATATGAAAAGAGATTTAATTACACATCCGTGTATATTATACGCGATCGGAAAATAACTTTCACCATTTTGAACGAGAAAAATGTAGAGCGCCATTGGTCAGTTTCAGCGATTATATGTAATTCACATATGTGTATATGCGAAAGGCGTGTTGAGAAACGAGCGTTGTATACTATGTATGTACCTTAGGTTCTTTGACGCGTAACGAAATGCCTCCACTCAAAGTTCTTAATTAGCGTGAAATCCTGAGGGAAGTAGTTTGCGATCTGTGCTATGGGTAGCGCCCTTAAAATCATAAACACATGTATTTACGTTTGCCCCGTGAGTTCGCTTCTATCAGGAACTTGCGTTAGTTATGTATAAGCGAAAAGAAAAAAAAAAGAAAAAAAAAATACGTCGACGTCTTCCGTACATATAATTCTTTACTTTATATCGATCCTTACTGTCAACCAACATTTTATCTACCGCTCCTAAATATATCTTCTTTGTTTTTTTGCCGAAATTTAAGTCCGCAAATTTTTCCACCGCGTATTTCGAAGCCCCAGCTTTTCGGGGTTGGCTGAAACCCACCCTAATCTAATCTACACTACGTTGTATAATTTTCTTTCCCCTCACTAGGAAAAATAGCGTTTCCTTGTCGTATCGCAAGAAGTCGCGAGGAAAAAAAAAATACAAAATACTAATAACAATCATAGAATTTGAAGAGGTAATATTTCTCTCGTAGTTATGCAACACCTTTGAGTGCATATTGCAATATCAAGTAGGTAATGTCACCGCGAGAGTGGAATTGGCAAGATGAAATGTCACCAGCGTGAAATATAGTGCAGGCAGTTAAGAGTTTCAGGATTCTAGATGGTGCAGACTAGATATGTGCTTTTTAGAATCGTGTAGCGAAATGTATTCTCATCCTCGTTGACGTTTGAGTACAGAATCGCACCGCGGACGAGATATTATACGAAGTTGCAGTTTCACCGCAGTTATAGCGCAGATATACGCAACTTTCCTAAGAAACCCCAGGAGGAGAACGTCCGCGAATTACGGATATGAAAAGTTCTCGGTAGTTCCTTCCTCTGGAAGCTGAAAATTCTTTCGGTATAAAGAAATGACCGGTACTTCACCGTGTCCGCGGTCGATGACGCATATATGTATGTATGTATGTATGTATGTATGCGATATCATTACTCAAGAAATCCCCAGACCAGAAGACTTATCCTAACCTAAGTTAACAAGCTTTCATCCAACCGTCGACGAAATATATAGAAAAGCTGTATCCACCTAGCTTTGCTCTCGACTCAACGACGCTTCTGCACTTTTCTAATCAAGATTATTTATTCAATTCAAGCTCACACAAAGTGGGCACGATCTCGTCCGTCACTTTATTCCGCACCACTTTATACAGCGTATAGCTACTGCTCGAAATTACATATACCTACTACATACCGATCGATACTCATTAAATTAATGTTAGAAATGAAAAATGCGTATATGTAATATCAGAGCGAAGACTGGAAAAAGAAATTAAAAAAAATTGTATTTTTTAAATATTCTCTTCCTTCCACGATCATTTTTGATTCGTCGTATGTATGCGGTTATGAGCTAGGTATACCTGCTATATTCGGAAGGGTTATATATCGTGCGAATGTTATATCGTGACGGTTTGTTTCCGCATTTGGGAATCTGAGAGTAAAATCGATACCCTCGAGGTTAGAAGGCTGGTTATACAGGTGCAGATATTTCTCTACCTAATTTATAATAAATCCAACAATACCTGATGATATACAAGTGACGGGTTTACGGAGAGTCGTTCGAATACGAATCGCTTCTTACCGAATACCTACCTACCTACCTACAGCCTAGGAAGTCAGATGTCAATATTCTCTCGCGATATATATATTTCAAGATGAATTCAGGATAAGGATATCCGAATTTAACCGGTACGACGGGATTCAAAGACGTAGGTATTTCAACCCCCATGGAAAATCGACATCTTGTCAAAATAAAAGGAAAGAAAATATGGAATAATAAATGTAAAAGAAACTGGAGAGGGTATCTCATGCGTTCAGGTTTTAGACTGATTCTTCAGGAAGGTCACGTTCCTCGAGGTTAATTTAATACACTTGCCTAGAAAGCCTGCAGGGTTACCTTCCTTCTAGAGGAATGAGCGAGAGGCATACGAGATGGTCAGGGTTTCACTCTTGCTGGAAAGAAAATATGAGACAATCCGCAGCATAGGTGGATTCATAGTTGATACCCAGGGCACGGTGGCGGAAGAAAAGAGGTTGCAATTTAGTGGATCGTTGGGCTCTAATAGAAACCATAATAAAGTAGGTATAACCAAGGAAGAGAACAACTGGCTACCGGCTACCGTTGCTAGATACAACTATATAAAATGAGAAGAAGAAACTTCATAAACTTTTCCTTCCATTGGTCAGCAAGACCGCGAGCCTAGTAGCCGGGTCCGCGGTTCGTGATACGGTGATGCGCTCACCAGCGGTCCTCGCCTCCTTACCTCCTCGTCCTTTCGGCCTTTCATCCTCTCGTCATATTCTCGACCAGGGCAATTTAATCTCGGAAAAAGTCTCGGACCTGTATATAAGTATAAGTATACAGGCGTATCTATACTTGAATAAGAGCTGAGTGCGGCTACGACGAGCTGCTCGCTTCAGAAACGCGAATTAAGAGAGGATATATCTACACTGCACAAGTCAACCCGCCGAGCCAATTATTCCGAGGGCTAATCAGCATTTAAAAAAGTATCCTTCGGACCAATTAACTTTTTATCTTACTCAACTGGTTCGCCTTAGCGAGGTGGAGGGCCGCTGGGGCCTTTAGCATCTCTTATCACGACGAAAGTATATACGCCAAGAATAATCGCTATATATATATATATATTTATATATATATACCTAGTCCAGACTGGTGCAGCTTGGATTTTGGGAAGTGAAGCTAGGAATTTGAGAAATCCGGAGCATCTATCTCGCGCGTTTTCCCTCTTGGATTATTATCTACATTGCAGTATTGCGACCCTCGGGTCTTAGCGCCATTGTCATTTCGTCGAGTCGACAGTTTACACTTTTAGTTAGAACAATTTGAACCCTTTAATTGCCGAGGATGGAATAAATTTTCCACGTATTTAGCAGCTGATTAAAAATCCTCGCATAGACTCTATTCTCAAGGATCATCCGAACGGATACAGGTATAATTAGGGTCTATTTAATTTCTAACATTATATACCGTGGCTTCAGTCCCTCTTCTGTATACGATCCGTTGCAGATAGAAATCGAAGGATCATTTCTGCCCCTTCGAGCCGCCATTTCGTGCTCTAAAGTTCTGCCAGACGGCGAATCAGCGATTTTAGTAGTCCGGTATAGCGGACCGAGATCTAAAACGTAAAAATAAAGAGGAGTTCTTGTATGTGCGGGTCCTTCGTTCTCATTTTTCGGAGAAGCTGATCGGTCAGCATCTCGTCTACGAAAATTTCTGCTACGTTTCAACTCTGATAGAAACTCGTTAGACACAATACTTTCAGGGCTGTTTAAAAATTGCAAATTCGATTCGATTCGATTCTACCAAAAACGATTTGAACAAACTTTACGCAGTCCGACGGCCACGGCGTTCCGACGCTCGCGTCGTTTATACGTCTACGTTTAACCGACGCCATCATCAGGCGCGGCCCGTCGCTCCGTTTCAACGTTGGAGACCCGCGCGCGCGCGTTGCTCACTTCGATCGATAGCTACTCCGCCCCCGTTTCCAGTTTCCACTTTCCACTTTCCACTTTCGACTTTACCGTTTTCTGGGGGCATCTCTTTTCTTCCCGAGGTAAAATGTCGCCGAACCCATTGCCGCCGTTCGACCTGGGCTAGTCACCGGTTCCCATAAGCAATTCCTCACCGCTTCGCACTATACCGCGGCTCATAGTTTGGAATTTGTTCACATTCACGTCCAGATAAGAGTAAGAGCTACGTGGGCAGAGATATTCTTTGTAGTTTGAAACCAGCCGGATATTTCGAAGGAATTTAAACCCACTCGCTCAGATTTTTCTGAACAAAATTATATGACATATGCGCGTATGGAGGCCCACAGAAACTTATCTCAGAATTTTTAGCATCCCCTCGCGGAATCGCGAAACGAATGGAAACCCGGGCGTATTTTTCCTTCGTCTAGCTTTTCTTCTTCTTCTTATTTTTTGAGCCAACGAGTGATCCCAGATTATCCCCGTGCGGTTTGCCCTACTTTGTGAATACGTCATTTCTTATTTACGTTCCTCTAGGTATCACAGGGTCGCGTATATACAGCACGTAGGTTAAATGGGCCGAGAGCAGGAAACGAGAAGACGAGAATCGTATTAGCTCTGAAGTCGAGCGGTGAGAATTTATCTACCAATTTGCGGGCGTTTAATTATAAAATAGAACACATCCGTATACACCGAAGTACACTTACTTACTGCCGAGTGAATTGCGCCGCTATTTCAAGAGGAATTATCTTCTTTGTTCGCAAAATCTCTAACTCGGTTCTCCGCTGTTTTATATAACTTTTTACTTTTTCTTCTTATCCGCAGTTTTCGCCCGATGTGGGTGTACCCACGTATATTTCTGCGTGCTTTAGCTAGGGCAGTGATTCCGGGATTTTCGCAAAACTTTTTCCATCAGCTACCTCCCACACTCTCCATTTGACGGGTCATTGCGCGATTCCCAGTGTACAAGTATCTTTCTACACATAGCCGGTACGGGAGACATGGACCTCTCTTTATTTTCGGCGATATATCGTATATGTATACCAAAGGTACAAGTTTATATTTCGCGGATGAAGGATGCACTTCATTTTTCAAAATGTCCGAGTTTTATTCTCCTGCCCTGAATATAAGGAGAAAATTTCTACGAATGATATTGCCAATCGAACAAATATGACAGTTATTCCATTTTACATCCAGCTAGGAGCTGGATCTGTTAGCTTTACGCGTCAGCATCGAACTGCTCAATATATATTCCGAGCGAACGTTCATTCCACGTTTTTCAAGCCCCAGCGAATTTTTCAATCTTAATTTCTGATCCGGAATACAGAGAGAGCAGCGGAAAGGCGAAATGGGGTAGAAAAGATCGGCGGAATCCATTGGCAGCGACATGTATATACCTACTACATAAATTTCCAGGCAAATTGTAGCTACCATATACTACACTTATACACGTTTGTGCTTTTTATTTCATATCTGTGTAAAAAGAATGAGAAAATTCTGAAAGGGACCTTTTACCTACGTCTAATAAAGAATAAGGGAAGGAGGGATTTTCATCGCGCTATGTCCCCATTGTTTTTTCGTTTTTACTACATCTAAACCAGCGAGATGTCGCGTCGCCTGTACGACATATTTCGATATTGATAGGAACGTTACAGCTGCTGCACACCTGGGTGCAAAGTAATTGGGAAATACGCGCGATTCGTCGATACAGGTACGGGTATACGTACGAATATCTACATCCACACCATCTTTCTACATGTAACTAAAAATCTATGAAATGAACGATAATTTTTCTCACCATATATGCACGATATAATGCCATGAAATGTTGCCATCAAATTTGAAAGCACCACGGATACCTACGTACTACCTACTAAAATTAGGCGACCGAGTTTATAGAACGAAAGGCTCTGCGATGCAGTGACCGCGAAGAATAGGTAGAAGAGACACGATAATATAGCGTAGTATGGGGTAGCTCGAGCGAGTATAAGAGAGAAAAGCTTTTAATTCGCAAAAGTCTGGGAAGCAGCGCGAGGCGGTCCTAAAACTTGGGAGCGAGCCACGTAGCTAGGATATAAGTTTCCAACTAATTTTAGGCTTACCCCTTTTTACGGTATGGCTTGTAATAACCATGGCGGGCAGGCAGCCAGGCCTCAGAGCCATGGCGCGGCACGAAGGATGGGCTGGAAATGGCGAAGGATGGGACGGTCTAGGTATAGGTCCAGGTATATAGCTATGTATTACACGACACAGGGATATATACGGAGGTGGAGTAAGTATAGACCCAGAGAGATAGACCTATAAGGTTTGAACAAGGTGCCGCCCTTCGACCGTACAGATACTCATGCTTACTCGATTTTAAAGCCACGTTCACACCGTAACTATCAAAAAAAAAAAAAAAAAATTGAACAAAAATAAAAAATACCTTCCCTCATTCGCGAGTCCTCGAAAATTCCCCATGAATATTGTCTTACGCAAAAAAAAAATAAATAAATAGTAATAACATGGTACATTTTTTTAATGATTTTGAAAAACGTAGATCTTGAAAGATGTATGCCATATGTATCGTATCTCGGTATAGAAGTGTTTGGAAAGGCTACTCGGGAGTTGATTTTTTTTTATTCAGATACTTTCTACATTTGTGTTTAAATGGGTTTTCGAAAATTGGTTTCGTCGATGTGTATGGTCCCTTATATATCGTCGGTATGGACCGTTTCACCCGTTTCATCCGTTTCTCGGTAGTTCTCTCATGTTCCCGGGAGGAGTTGCCCGGGGCCGGAGAGCTGCTCGAAGCTTTGCAGAGGAGCAGAGAACCCGGTTCAGGGGAAATCGGCGAAGAACGCCATCAATGCAAATGAAGATATTACCACCCCTGCTCTCTACCTTTACCCAACGATCCCCCCGTGACCTGCCCTCAGAACTTGGGCAATACTTATCCATATATATCTATACATCTCGGTACACATACCACCTCGACTTGCAACCCTTACTCGCAACTTTTTACACCTGTGGCTAACTTCACATGGCGAATATATAAATCTGACCATATCTTATGATATTTTTGATTTTTTTTGTCATTTTTGTACACAAAAAACGCACGATTAGACGCGATAGATAACTCAGGACTTATGACGTATGTATACCTATATTGTGGAACGTGGAAGTGGTGTAAGCGCGTTAGTTTACTTCCGTAAGAATGACGTCACGCGAGTTCAGGTTTCATTAGGATCTTCGCGGTGAGTTTGTACTTTAATGCGAGTACCTATATTCTCGTCGGTGGTGGTACTGCCTGCGGTAGTAGTCGACTAAAGTTCATACTTTACTTTACCAGCCTAGCCAAGTCGAACCTAGCCGAACCTAAAACGCGTAGATAACTATAATATACTCTATAAGCTGCAAGCTTAGCTCCGCTTCTGCAAAGTGCTACCCTTTGCGTGTAACCACTGACAATACACTCGTCACAGGGTTCTCGTTATTGAACCCACCGCTGCACACACATATCCTACACGCGTAAGTATAACTACGAGGTTAATTGTCACCGTTGCTGCTTTCGAGCGGTTGTAAATTACACAAATTATTATTGCGAAATTTCATACGACTGCTACATGGTCAACGATGCTGTATCAACTGTGACACTAACAATCGTCCGTTACCGTGCAAATCTCTGTCTTAATCATTTTTATTTCACGTCATTAAAATTTTCTCTTCTTCTTCTTCTTCATCTTCTTCTTTTCGGTTCATTTTTTCCTAACGAGGGTGTATAATATGTATTCAGATTCATATATTTGGCAGAAAGTCAACTATAATACGCCGAGTTTAAACCCGCGTCAGCATTTTGTAAAAAAAACTTTTCCCATATCCGCAAGTACCTACTACCAGAGCGTTATCGTAAGTTTAATGTAGGTGTATATGTGGCTGTTCAACTCACCCTCGCGGTAGGTACCCGTACGTATACGGGGGTACCGGGTATGATCAGCGTGCTGTAAGGCCTCGTTCTGTATAGACCTACGGTAGAAGGGATGCTTTGTATTCTATTGAGGAATTATGAAAATATAACGAGGACCCTTTAACACCCAGCTCCTGCAATATTGTCGCCATTCGTAGCGACCATAGAATCTTAACTGGGTCGGATCATCGCGTCAGCGTCGTTAACGACACGCGTATAACTTCTACGTTGTATTAAGGGTAGGTAGTACCCATACGTACGTACGTACATACATAATGGCAAAATTTTGGGATTAGAAACTTGCTCACATATCGCTACACTTCACTCGTCAAACACACCATCTTCATCGCACCGCAATTACTTCGTATAATCTCGTCGTTTTTTTTTTTTTGTATTTTCTGTTCAATTCTTACTTTTTTTTTTTTCTACCGTATCGATCCTCTTCGCGAACGTTTCGATGCTCGTTATTTGCACTTGACTATAAAGAGCGCCTCGAGAGTGTCGCCAATTTAATCAACCCTGATGACACGCGGCTAAGTCCGGCTCATACTTTTTATCAACCAGCCATTATCGATCCGAATCTCTCCGAGTATTCGCTCCAGAGCTACGTGGATTAGGATTTACTTATCCGTTACAAGGACACGAGATTATAGTTAAACTCGGACTTTTTCCTCAAGAAACTCACGCGTTTTGAAGTCGAAATTCAAAAAATCCAAATAGTTTCCTTATCGCACTTTTTTTTTCTCTCCGTCAAAAACGGTAATTGACAGTAGATTCCTGAATTCAATAACCGCATTGCGAGAGACCGATTTTTCGGTTCAAATAATCGAAAGAACAACGAAAACGGGAGCAAATAAGTGCTTGCGCTTACCTTGACTTTGAATACGGTGATGGGACCATTCGGAAGTCGAGAAGTCCAGAAGAAGGCGTCGAGCGTCGACTGAGAAATGCTGCCAGTTCACGAGGACGTCGTCCTTAGTAGTTGTACCTACGTCTCGTAACGGTACCTACCCGTTTTATATACCCTTTTAGTTCTTCGGCTCAGGGCTTTGCAGATGAACGCGTTGGCCTCCTAACTACCAACAGCACGTCGAGTCTCAGTTTGAGCCGTTTTTTTTTTTCTTTCTTTCTTTTTTTGTTTCATTTTTTGCCTACGGTGATCGTAAAAGTGCCGGTGGACGCAGCCCACCGTCTTGCACAAGTAGACGTGCTCTTCTTCCCTCTTCGTACGTACATCGAGTAACTATTACTTGCATGTACATCGCCGCAGTATGGATGTACTTGTGCATAGAGAGAGAGAGAGAGAGAGAGAGAGAGAAGGATATACGGCAGAAGCTGCTAACGGCACTTTCTGTCCAAAGAAAGCAATCCTTTTGCCGGGCAAGTCGTAAAGGAGGACGGTTGAAACAACCACCGTGTTTTTGCGCGGAAGGTCCTAAGCGGAAAATGATACGGAAAAAAGATGTAACGGATTGTGGCTTTCTTTGAAACTAAGTAAGAGGAAAAAGGGTAAAGTCGGGAAAGGCGTTCGCAGGAGTTCTCCACATCCAGAGTCTAGGCTTTTACGGACGTAATTTGTTACCTTTGGTTTACTTTGAACGACAGGATGTGTATCTTTGAGGAAAGGGGTAGGATAATTGCAACGGTTCTTTAGTCTCCGTTCAATTATTTATAAAACAAGTTTTTCAAGCGCGAACTGACGGCCAATTCATTGTATGCATCGACAAAAAGATTCCAGTACCTGTAATTGTGACTGGTAATAAATACCAGGTTTCATTAGGAAACAGTTTCTTCTTACAAAGTAGGACGAAAAATTAATTGAAACGCGTTTGAAGTGTGTAAAAAATCGTTCAAACCACCCGGAATGTGGGGGAAAATAATTTTTTAATTCCCGACAAAGACGGGTCTGTCTAATATCGACGATTTGTGGTCAATTCCCGGGCTCGTTAAACACGAATCGGTTAGTTCCACCACCAACAAAGATTTCTGGTAAATGAACGAGGGAGTTCCCGCAGTCGCTTGAAAAGCACGTAAAATCATCTTTGCAGTAATATTAATCGTCCCGGTATAACAATAAAAATTATTACACCCGTTTACTACTACATTACAGTGAACGTAGCTGAGGACTACACGTAGCTCTGCTCAACGTAATAATTCCACCTCTCCATCCGTTGTCGACTACTTTGTGGATACGTATTCAAGAATTTAGAGCTTAATCGCTGTCAAGTTACGGTACGCAACTCGTTTTTAAGGAGGTATTCTTCCGGGCGATAAAACTCTGCCGAGCAAAGGTCAGACCGCAATCACAGATCGCGATCTTACGATTAGACACGCGTCTAATATGCAGCGGCGCTCTAATATTATGTTATACAGCGACTTAACCTTGTCACATCATATATAATCATTTCGAGCTACTAGGTACACTATAATGGACGGTAGGAACGTTTATGCTTTTCAGAGCGCTCATCTGCCCTTACACCTACTTCATAGCAACAGGTGATTCTCGCGTGTGCTTTTTTTGCTTCACGCGTAAACGCGTTATGGCCTTCGATTCATTTTTCTATGAAGAAAAATTCAATTTTCCGACAAAATATTTTCATCATTGATTCGATGAGTTGTTGAAGAGTAAAGAGTAAAGGTTGAGAATCTGATCCGCAAAAATTTGCGTGTTAATGATATGGAAATGTATTATATCATTGATTGAGAGATTTATTCTAATTAGTAAGGCATCAGGTCAGGTAATGGATTCCGTGTCAAGTTTAATAGACTATTAATTTCGCATGAATCTGATAGTGCCTGCAAACATGTCTTTTTCCCTTTCCCTTTCCCCCATTTTTTTTTATTGCCAGCGAAACAATTTGGTAACATAAGCTAGAATATTGTGGGATGAGACTGTGGGCTGTATCTTCTCTCTGGCAACGTAATGGGCGCTGTTATCCAGGCTAATTTACAACCGCCATTACCTAGTTAACGCGTGACATAATTCACAAACAATCTGGAGCATCTCTACGCACACACACACACACACACACATACGAACATACTTGAAAGAGAGGAGATCACGTACGTTTGTCTACACGGTCTAACGCCTCTCAATATTCACACATCAAATCGAGATGCTTTTTTATACGAGGGTGAGATATACCTACTCTACAGCCAATTGTATACGAAAGAGCTGATCGAAAATTGGAACAGATCAAAGATCAAAGATCAACGATCAATGTTCGAAAATCGGACGTAGTTTATTTCACTTCGAGCATAACTAAATTGTTTTTCAAACACTGACTGAAATTCTTCTCCTGGAATGATATTTGGGTACCTTTACCTAGGCTCGGTGGTAAGAAGGAAAAAAAATGGTGTCGGGTTGAATGGTTCGAAAAAAAAAAAAAAAAAATGTGGAAAAAAATGTGGCCGCTAGTTTCTGTGGAGTAAAAAAATTCTTCCGACTGTTTCGGGTGTCGGGGTTCGCAAGCCAACCATAACCAAGGGGTTTTCCTCAGTTTCCTTGTAGCAGGACAAGCTAAAAGAATTTACACACGAACCGTATATGGCTCAGTTTATGGAATCATATATACTTAGGTACGTACGTACCGTCGTATGGGCGGACTGCGACGAGCGTAGTTTTACAAGGAAAATTTTGCCGCATCCGTTTCCTTCGCGGGTTTACTTCACATAGGGTTTCACTGAGATTTACCCCGCCCATATACGCGCCCTTGTTATTTACCACGTATTATGCTTACAGATTAGGTTTCACCCCTGAATGGGAAGGATCAAGGGGAAGACATGTTTATTGCAATTAGATTCACACGCTTAGCCGTAATTTTAGACCCGTCATTACAAGCTAGATCGTTTTTTGAAAGGATCATCGTCAAGAAACTAAAAAAAAAAAAAAAAAATGAAAAATGGCTTCAGATGACTCTTGGTGTCTGAAAAACTTTGCGTTACGATTCCCGGCCTGCCATTTCTCTAGAATAAACGGGTTACATTCGCAGTTTGAAATCGTATCGTAAAAACATCTCTGTAATTAAAAGAAGTAGAAGAATGGATACCTTTGTATTCGGCTTGAGCCCTTCGCAGGTTAATTACTTTCGGGTTGATGAAAACGGATCTTTTACTGTCTCGGGCTTAGATTGGTACCCAACGCAAGTACTGTTTTAAACTTTTCTTTAATTTATCTACTATTCAAGCATAAACCACTCCGCCTTTTTCGACGTCTAAATCTGCAGTCAAAACCAAATCTGAAAATACCAAAAAATAAAAAAAAGGAACTCGAGCGATGTTATTCGCAGATGATTTGACTAGTATATTACGAGAAAAAGGCTGCCTGTAAATCTCTTCAACGTACGGCATAAGTTTTTCAGTTTACGAATTTTTCCGTTGATTCGCGGATCGAAACTCAAGCGAGCAGCTTTTTAGAAATCAGATCGCTCTCTCTCCGAGTAGAAATTATCTCCGAATTTTTGTCAAATAACCTGCACAAGTAATTTCCTTCATAATTCTTCGTACCATGAAATGCCCAGAAGGTAAAAAAAGGCTCGATCTTTATTCGCGATCCCAGCTGCTGCCGTAGTGACCGCCTTTCGCGGTTGGCGTCTCGGTCTAAGCGTTCAGACTTTATCGCGTTTCGCCATTGGCTGCACAAGTCTGACGACAATCTTGCATACCATTTATATAAATTATGTCGCACGATGCAGTCGAGTTTGCGAAAGGTCCGTGGCGGAGTGGGGGTGTGGGGACACGTTATAGTCATGACACATGTTCGGGGGGGATGTCCATTATACTGTCTACCGTGCATTCTATGTAGTATGCGGTATGCGCTCTCCGCAACAACCAACCAACTTCTTGGCTCTTTGTAATATACTCGATTCTAAAGAACACGGGATAAACTTTAAACGTCTAACTCATACGAGTCGTGCCATCGCGTAGCGCGTCTCAGCCACGACCGCTTTTCGAAATCTCCTCGGGGCTTGCGACGAGCCCCGCTGTGCAAATGTTTTTTTCATTTTATGGGATTTAAATTCTTCTCGCTTCATTAATACGAGGTAATTATATACCCTGCAACATACTTTGTATACTTCATGATTTCGCCCACCCAGAATATTTCAGCGTATATCTATATATTCATGATAATGACATGACGAAACGAGATTCTTCGGAGAAGAGAAAAAAAAGAAGAAAATTTTTATTAAGGATAACAAATTTTTTCTAAGGAAAGAGAAGTTTTCTGCTCTTTCTTTTTTTTTTTTTTTCTTCCCACCACGCCGCGTCTTGCGCCCCTATTTCGGTCGTCTGTTAACCAATGCACGACCCTGGTCAAATGGGGTTGGCCCTCTTCGAGAGGATACCAAAAATCGATCGGTACGTCGGTAATAACGCTAGCAGCTTTCGTCCCAAATACAACTTACCGACTAGGTTCAAGCAATCTTCCAATAGCTTCTACAACCCCCTTAGAAACGACGCTGTCGGCTACGCGCCTCGACTCACGGGGGCTGCGGGCACCTTATTGTTGTCGGTTCTAATTTAAATAATAAATTGAACGTCCGTAGAAACGATTAGAATTTTGCAGGACCAATTGCGATCGAATTTTACACCGTCACGATTTTCTTCGCGGCAAGAAAGGCGACGATAAAGAAAGCGGTTTCTTCTTTAGTATTGAAGTGGGTAACAGAAAA
Source organism: Tenthredo distinguenda (assembly GCA_947538915.1). NCBI lineage: Eukaryota > Metazoa > Arthropoda > Insecta > Hymenoptera > Tenthredinidae > Tenthredo > Tenthredo distinguenda. The sequence goes on along the minus strand of OX384536.1, from coordinate 17,433,706 downwards.
ATTTCTATTTATTTATCCACGTACCCGCCTACCGATTACTAGGCGCAATTAACCGCTCGGCAATTGCCGCAACATTTCCAGTTCAGATATGCCTAGTTAACCGGTACCGGAGTTTCCGGAATGGTAGTCTTATCGCGTCGATGAATGTTGCAGAAAACATATAATCAACACGCAAGTGTGAAGTCGGGTTCAGTTAAAAAGCTGAACATCATTTTTTGCCCAAGTCATGCTCCGGGCGAGTTAACGGAAAGCTCAAATGAAAGATGGGGATAAACAGCTCGCCCATGTTTTCTACGCATGCTCCTCTTTCAGAACCGCTCAGCCACGCCTGAGTCATTTTCAGGTTTAGCAGAGACTCGAACCCCCAGAGCTGCCGTTACCGTTAGCAGAATGGACCAGTCACCCGACCATACCTTCCACTACCTATTTCCATGACCGTCATACAGATGCCGCTGCGATAATGATTGAACTAGCTTCAACTGAGAACTTGTTAACATTGGATGGGGATGCGACGCACTTATTTGTCATCATACCTGCGCTGGAATCCCGTGGTGTACCCCTTTGGTCTTGATTAAACAAGGGACGCGTGTAACTTCTTTTAGCTTCGATATACCCGCTTTACCTGACTCGACGAACAATTTAGGGCCGTGAGAGAGAGCCTCGGGTTACAAAGCGGAAAAACTAAACGAGATTGTATTTGCAAGCAAATGAGAATTACCAGAGTCTAGAAACGTGACTGTGATAACGAGGATACGGAACTCTGGTGTATCGTGTTTGAACGAACACTTCGCACATTGCGGTTCTTTTTTGATAATCATAAATGGCACTTTTTGAATGGAGAGTTTTGCTTATCGTTCATTGGAAGTGTTATTCGAAAAACGGTGAAAATATTCTGCACCGCATATTCAGTTTACCGATATATCTATGTTATATTCATGAGATGGAATGAAATAGTAAAATTGGAGAGAATTCATTTTCGCAAAGTCTTTGTATAGATCGAGGGTAGAGTTTCGTACACGTTCGCCACTGCAGTGAAATACATTTTCTGAAGAAGAGGAATTTATATTATTACAGATCACAACGGTGGCTACAAAGTTTTGACGTAGAGCCAGCCAGCCAGCCATCTAGCGAACGTAAGCCGTCCGCGGGGTTCTTTCAATTCCATAAATATCACAGAGTTTTATTATTTTCCTTCTGGGGTGGTTGGGTGGGTAGGTGGGTAGGGAGCTAGGTAGGTAGGTATTACTCGAAATCATGTTTGCTCCGAAATGTACGAAGGTCTCAGACTCCAGAGTCTCGAGTCTGGAGTCCAGGCCTTTTCCTTTCCGCGTACAGCGAAGCGACCATCTCAAATGAAAGGAGTTCGGAACTTCGAGAGTTACGGAGTTCCGGAGTTGCGATCCGGGTTCTCTTCTATCAGCTGGTGTGGGTTTTCACCGGGCTGGGTTAGCTTTGTTCTCGTAAAGAGACTCGCCACCGTTGCGGGGACTCGGAACAGTTGGAATGACATTGTCGCGCGGGGGCGTTGGCGACGGGTGGTAAAATGGCGACTCACACAGACGCAGCAGTGCCTACCGTTCCGCAACAATTCTCACAATACTTGCTACTTGTACCGATTCATTTCTCCTAACAAACATTTCACGGATACCAAGATAAGAGGAAACACACTCTCCTGCACCCTGGCACCCTTGACTCCGTGAGTCGATTTTCTCCTCACATATATTACATTCGTTCGTTTATTTTCGTCTACCAGCTCGTTTTTTCAAACTTTCGACCAATATCGTATCCCATATTCTGCTGCGTATCGATCTATAAGCGATGTTGTTGGATTCACAAACCATTAGCTCCGATCCTCCGATTATTATCGGCTCATATGGCGTAAAGTTGGTGATTGGTCAGACCGAGCCTGTTCACCGATTTACTGTTCATAATTTATTATAATCGCAGGTTGATTTGCATTGGGAATTGATACATTCGTTTCATTACTGAGTACCGGCGTGACTAAATCGCCGTTTAATCTCATTAACCTTTAGACACAGGTACATATAATTCGTAGAAACATGTTTAAATTCAAAGCAATCGTGGGCGTTGTTATATCGGATGCGATCAAGGAGTATCGATAGCCGGTGTGAGCAAATGTCTCTAGATAAACTATAGGATTACGCGGGTTGATTAAGATATTCAAATTTTTTCGTACCGCGAATAGGAATCCCCTTTTTCTTTTTCTTTTTCCTTTTTTTTTTCTCTTTTTTTCTGAACGGCTGCAAAACCGGTATATGAAATTGTGAGTAGGGTTTCGAAATGGCTCCCGTACTATGCGGCTTAAGCATGGAAAAGAGAAGGAGGAGGAGCGAGGGGGTAGGTATGGGTCCCACGGGGGTTTCGTTGTCCGTTTTCCATTCCGAACCATAGCGGTGGCCATGACTGGTATTGGGCAGGGCTTCGGGAGGTTTTCGAAGAGAAAAAAAAGGTCTCAGGTGTCAAACACCATTGGCCAGTGGCTTAATATAAACATGGGAGGCCATTACGCGCAACCGAACGAACTCGCTAACTGAAGCACCCATCTTTCACTCTGCATCCCCACTCTGCAGATACAGATATTCGCATTCGGGTGCATTCGAATGCAGGTTCGCACGAGGAATCATTTTCCATCGAACGTTTTCCGCGCAGGTACGTCAATCGACTGGAACACATCGTATCCGAAATCTGTACATCATTCCAGATAGATTTTTGTTCATGTCATGTGCGAACTGCGTCAGATGATTTTTTCGCCGATTCTTTCTCCGAGAGATTATTGAACGTGACAGAGTGTCACTTCTGATCCAGGAAACGAACAAGGTATTATTTTCACGATACGAGACGGGGGTGATCTTCTCTTCGATAAGTCTCAGAAGCCTACGGGATATAGGTACCTACTATGAGACTGATGGTCGCGATTGGTTGGTCGGCTCGTCGGCCGACCCGGTAATATAGTGGGTCGTAAAACACGGTCATTGCTTTATTACGGCTTGCCTGTCATGTACTAATTGTTAGGCGCGAAAACATTTATTGACCGTTTACTCATCCGCTACCTGTAGGCGTTACGTCTTCTTGATACGGCACTCAAGATCCGTAAAACACTTTATTAATGTACGAATTTACACCTTACCGGACACGAGACGAACCCTGACTCTATATGCGATTGCCTCCTCGTATTCTCACAGTTTTATTACCTTATGCCAATACAGCTAATCGTTTCGATAAAGAGGATCGAAATGAATGAACAAAAAGTAACCCATAACTTCTACGATTGCAGCTAAAAATATTTTTATTACTTGTTGACAATGTTTTCTTCTTTTTTTTTTCTTATCACACATCTTTCACGGTCTCGGGAAGAAATTCGATGGTATAAAACGGTTTGACCCCTGCCACTTGAATCTTGATTATTTTCCGGCACTCTGAACTCCAGCTGGGTGTAGGATTTGTGGCAGCCTGTAATCTGGCACGTCATGATCTGGATCTGCGAAAAGATAGGGAGAAAAGGATTAAATGCTCGTGTTTTGGGAACGGATTTTCAATTCTCAGTCGAATTGATTGATTTACTGTAACAGACTTCGGCATATTTGGTGCACTACTCTGTTTCTCATTTTTTTCTTTTCTTTTCTTCTCACTTATACTACTAGTCAAACGGTAATAGTTCTGTAGAGTTTTACGAGCTTAGAAACCGGTGTATTAATTTAATACCTCGTGAAAAGCGTGTTAGTTTTACGAGAAGCCCATAAGTTATTCTTCTAGGTTGTCGTTCCAGTATAGCTGGAAGGCAAGTTTCAAAGCACAGTGACTTTGACATTCGATTATTAGTTGCTGTATGTTCACGACCTTTTTTTCCTTCAGTCTCGTTTACGGCGTTCTATAGAAAACCACACGTCACACTAACCCCCATATATCGACCCTCTCTCCGAAACTAGAAACGCGATTCATCAATTTCCACACCCCGTTTCCCTAAAACGAAATAAACCTGCGCCCCCGTTACGGTTCAGTGTTTCAACTTTCGAATCTCGGTACCCAGCATACATTGTAGCGTGATTTACGTATACACCGACTAGATGGATGAATCATTATCGAATCCTAAAATTTGTTCCTCTCAATTTTCTTAGCCGATAGAAAAATCTTCCTCACAAAAAGTAACGAAGAAAATCGAAAGAGCGAAAGATATTTCGATTTCTGTATTCTCTCGAGGTACACGGTGTAAGCCATACATAAAATAAGGTCTCGTGTCGAATACATACATAAATATGTGTAGATAATATTATTATCCCACGTATGTAAGGGTATAGACTACTAGAGAAGCGAGTGAGTATAGATTCCCTGTAACAATAGCGTATTTCTACACGGACTTCTGAGAGTATAAGAAAAGTCCATTCCATGTAGTCTATAGGTGGATAGGTATGTATGGGTACACGGGTAAATATACCTAGCTACCTAGCTACCTACCTACCTACCCGCCAGTCACGTAGAAATTTTCGTATTTGGTAGAGATCACGTATGGATAAAATGGCGTCACGAAACCCCTGCTGACTCCGATATCCTCCCTGAGAGACCAAAGACCAGAAACCACCTCCAGCCTCTATTCTGCACCCTCCTTCCTCTGTTCGTTCGGTCACGTCTTGCTGGGACGAAACTAAAAGGAAGGTAGCCGGTACATACCTTCGTGTATACGTCTATATATCGTTGTATGTATTTGTGAGGGAGGATAAGGCAAAAAAGGCAAACAAAAAAGAAAAAAAAAATACCTGAATAGCGGGGTATGCATGTATATGTATATATATATACTCAGATATATCTACCTGCCCGTGAAACTATATAATATTTCTACGAATGGTTATGCAGACATTTTAGACACAAAGTGTGTGTGGATAGGTATACATACATGGCAACGATTTTTGTGCTATGCTTATCACGCTGCCTAAAAGCACGGAGAGGGTTACCTACGTTTGGTTTTGTCAAAGCGTAAATATATATCCTCGAGTAAGCCCTAGCTCCTTACCCTTACAAGGTGATATGGGAGACCTAAGGTATTTCCGTATCTCTCTGGCAGGTTTCATGCGGCGTCAGGGTCTCTGGGAGATGAGATATACACAGACTTCTAAGATCATCCTTTTCCCCCGTGACTCTTGGCTTTTCTCATACACGGAGAAAAAGAGAGAGAGAGAAAGAAGAAGAACGACGAGTGGTATTCGTCTGCAAAATTTGTTTTCCGAGCACATTTGGTCCCATATACGTATACTTCTACGACGAAGGACAAATATTTGTCCACCAGCCAGAGAGAAATTGATATTATGCATCCCCCGATCGATTTTCTGCAACAAAATTCAAAGGATTTTATTGAAATGTATATATATCAAGCTTGTATTCTCAGTGCGCAGGTGCAGCGCCGCATGCATTATAAAAAGAAAAGCAAACTACGAGAGGGAACAAAAAAACAAAAACAAAAAAAAGAAAACATGTAACATGTAACAGGGATCAGAGGTCCTACGAACCAACCCTATACTCCACATGTGTCTCTTCGTACATATACATATGAGGATGAGAGTATATTCTGAGGGGAGAAGGCTTGCATGTATCATGTAGGTATCTACGTACGTGGCCACTACGTTTTCGTACCAATATCGCTCCATATTTCCCGAGGGATAAAACTAGGACCCGGATAGGTGAGGATATGGACTGCAGAATGTGTATTCGGCAACAGAATAACGCACTACAGGTGCAGGTCCGACATGTCGTGGACTCTCTCAAATGGCTTCCATTAACCGGGATTCTGTCGGTGTTCTTTTCCTCTCCTCGGCGTGCTCGGAGAGTTGATGAATTATGGCTCACGTAGGTATCATCACTGCAGTGATTACGACTCACGAGCCGGACATGAATTCCGGGCATATCGTTCTATCCGGGACTCTATCATTCTCTCATTAACACTCCTGCCTAGGATTTGACGCGCATCATTTTTTTCCCTTCGTATTCCGCAACGAGGAATTCCCAGCGGATACGAAACCACTATTTCTTCCGTGTGTTGTATCCCGGTGTATCCATGTTCGTGTCTTTCTAATATCCAAGATTAGCTCCGACTCCCTAGTCATTCTCTAGTCTCTCCGCCCACCGAGAGATCTTCCGTGTATGATTGGTGGTCTCGGAAGCTTCTGTCCTTCCCTTCGTTCGTCGAATCTTCTTTCCTCCGGATCTGAAATTAATTTTATTCAGAATTAGAGCCGTTTTCAAACACATATATACATTTTTCGGAAATAACAATAAAAAGTATATCGTTGGTATTATAACTAGCTTGATCACAGTCTAGGGGACATTAAATTTTATCGAAGCTACTATTTAACGATTTAACAATGAAAATAACACCGGATATGATCGTGCAGACTGTGATTTACAATCGGCCAATTATTTTATGCACGATAATTATTCACCAACGTTGGTATAGGTCGGGCGATTTTAGTGGCCAGCTGTCACCGATTAACGTCAAATCTTTCGACTGATATTCACTATTTTATATTAAGTAGACACAGTCGAGTATACCGGAGTAATTTACGATCGAAACTTTGTCGTTTTATTTATCTAGTCGTGCGAACGCTATTCCGAGTCTTCGCCGAATGTTCTCGTAACTGCAAACTGTCTGGTGCACCGAAAGCCTGTTTTTCTCTAACCATTTGGCAATGTCGTCAGCCTATTTCTACCGGCGGGATATAAAAAGACGTTCAAAGTTGGGTCAGGAGTTAATCGAAGTATGCGTGACGTCAGCGTGCAAATAATCGACGGGGTCAGTGGGACGTTTCGGTAAAACCGAACGTCTGGTAAGTAGCGTTCAAGAAATCAGAGAACAAGGTTCAGCTACGTATATATGTCGATGGAATAGCGAGCAACGATTCTGCAGTCCGAGTACGAGCTAACAAATCTTAAACTAGGTTTACGGGCAGAGTCAATCGAATTTAATTAAATTGCCTTTTCGATACGATGAGAAATTACTTTTCAATACCCGCTCGCTCGAGATCGTCTTACACGTATTAGTGTACGCTGCAATCATTATCGGACTTCCACGCTATTCCACGGTCCACCTGACGTTCTTATCGCTCGGCCAGCCATATTGGTTATTGTGTCCATATCCCGCTGTCGGAGAATCGTATGTACCGAGAGGCAAAACTGAATCAGATCGCTGATAAACGGCGCAAAATCTGAAATGCATCTGATCCTTCTTGACTAAATTTTTTGCATTTCATATCAGATTACGAAATTTTAGGGCTGAATGATTTTGGACGCTGTAAAGTTCTGGTTTATTTAGGCGCCTTGACGACAGGCTAACTTTTTGCGACTTTATCGCACCGGGTTCTAGTCGAGGTAACGAGCGAGGACCAATACGGGAGCAGCGATTAATTGTCGTTGTAGATATCGGCCTCTTGAGTTGTTTATTTTAATACACTTTGCTCACAATGGATATTTTCCATGGTCTATTTACCCTGCATACGGAGCACGTTATACAGTCAAGTAAGCGCCGGAGTGGGAGGCTCTTTTAACGAGGGAAGAAGGAGAAAAAATCGAAAAATATAAAACGAAGAAAGAAAGAAAGAAAAATACTCTCCTCCATCCGATAAGAACCTAAGAGTCTATAAATGGCATATGCGTTACCAATAGAACTTACACATAGAATAACCAGGTGCCTCTACCTAGTATCTGCCTAACTGCATATAAGAACTCCGGCACGACTAGGACTTTCGCAGTTACTCGAAGACTTCCACCTAGTTTCAACTGCCTCCGACGATCGCGACCGATTCGGACAACCCGTATGACGGACTCACCTGAATCCACTAAAATTTACAACTCGTCTTACCGCTCTGCAGGGGTAAGCAAAATTAGATCAACTCTCAGCTACACCAGTCGGCTAGAATACTGCCCTTTGTGTATCTTCAGGTTCAATCTTATCTTGACCGTCCCTTCGCCTTATTTTTTACCAGAAATATTTGTGTTCCTACACAAGCCTCGGCGAAGGATATATATTTACCTATATACCTTTCAGTTTTGCCCTTTTTTTTTTTTTTTTCTCTTCTCCGCCAACCCCGTTTTTGGGTTCAATGCTTTTGTCCTCGTTTGACAATTAGGTCGGTCAGTTTGGGTCGTACAGTTTAGTCGTAGCTCTGTGACCTAACGGTACTTATGTATCGAGGTTCGCAGGAAGTTTTATAAAAAAAGAAAAAGGATACCGTCGAACCATATTGTGGCTTCCTGTGTTCGGCTTACCCAGTTTTTGCTCCATTTTTTATGCCTTTTCGTAAACGGTCAACACTTTTGAAAGGGTATACCTACTCGGTTCCGTGAGCCAGGATTTTATTACATGCGAAAGGCGTATTTCGCTCACGAAATTTTGCAGCTGGTGAGAACGGAAAATTTTCTCCGAAAGAAGAGAGCTTGGAAAATATATTGGAAACAAAAAAAGGAAAAATTTTGTCGCTTGATTCTTCACTTCTTAAATTATTCGGGGTTCTTTTTTTCATACCTTCGAATCGCCGGTCAACCGGGTTGAATTATTTATCTAATTAGCACGTTCAACCCGGCTGATTTTAAACTCCCTCATTAGTCTGCATCGGTTTATAATAAATTAGTAACTAATTAGAACCGGGCAAAAAAGGCCGCTATTTACTATCAGGAAACATTTGCAACTCTTACTCCAACTGCCCCAGTATACCCGGAATAATAAAAAATAAATAAAGAAATAAAGAACCTCTTCAACGAATAGAGTGGTCGAGAGTGATGAGTGTTAAGACAGAGGGCGAAGGCTCGCTTGCCAGAGGAAAAATGGAGAGGGGTAGGGGTATACCGCGATCAAAATAAATGGTAAGCGTATTCGACTGATTCAAATTACGAGAAATTCGCAACCGAACGTAAATTTCTCTTCCCATTCTTCTCTGCCAACGAATTGCAATACTTTGACTAAAATATGTATGGAGTATGAATCGTCCGATTTTCCTTACCAAATCGAATAATTTTACAGAACGGAGACCATGGTAGATGACGTTCTGATATATCTGCAGTAGTATAATACTTTATTTATTTAGCGATCATACGTTTCGTTACCGCGATGGGTTTTCTTTCGTATTTCGTATAGCCCAGGGTTCTTTTTATACCGGAGAAGCTTATCGTATCGCGTACATACGAATATGTACGGCGATGGATAATTCGGGAAAAAGATAAGCCTCCCGAACGACATCCATTCGCAAATTTATATGTAGGCAGAATTTTTCATTCCGAAATTCATATTTTCCGAACGCTTTGCCCAGGGATTTATTCGCGTCCAATTAGGCACCGACGTGAGTCTGGATAAAAAAAAAAGAAAAAAGCAACGCGATATAAAATCAAAGCATAAAAAAATATCCACCCTAGAAGAGAATCGTGCCTGCATTTAGGTCGCGTGGAAGTGAAATGGCGATACCTACACTTTTTACACACCAAGGCTGTAGAAGATGTTTTATTTTATTTCATTTTTTCACGGAGGATATATGCGCACCGGGGGCTGTTCCCGTAGATGAAACACGTGTAGGTCTATCCTGTTTTCTATATACCAAAAACCGGGGTGAGGCGAGGCGAGGCGAGGCGAGGCGAGGCTTCGGCAATGTCATAAGGTGTGTAATGAAGGTGATACTGCAGGGATGACACGGCCACAGCACGCGGCCCATCTCGGAGACTGGGTTAGAGGCACGTCTTCTGGGTATGCTGGGTTTGATCCTAGCTAGGCCGTTCATCTCACGGGATGTGATTTCATCTTCCCAGACAACCCGTCTTACGCGGGGCATTCATGTACATACACATAATACTCTCTTACACATACGCATACTTTGACGCATATCTACCTCCTTCTCTCTCGCTCTCTCTCTCTTTCTCTCTCTCTCTACCTGCAGCAGTCAACATATACACATATATATATATATATATATATATATATATATATATATATATGTTTATATATATATGTATACACACACCCATATAAAACCATACGGACTTTTAGACCAGCCGCGTATATTTCTCTCTTTTATCATCCGAATTTTCGCTTGTCGACGACCTCGGTTTACCTCCCGGGTTGATGAAGCTCTGGCGATATTTATTAGGTGAAAAAAACTCGGCGAAGAGGAATTCTTCACAGAAAAATGGAATCTGTTTGTTTTTTTATTTTATTTTATTTTTTTCATTTTTTAATTAGCGTATCTACATATAGCTGCACGTAGGTGTATAATTATAGCGATCTCAGATTATTTATTATTCATCCTTGTCTTGCCGTATCGTCTCGGGATTGGATTTATGCGTATAGAATTTTACCTGCTTTTACCTATATACAAATTTATCACCTGTAGTTCTATGAGATTGCATGCATTCCCATCCTGGACTTGATTATACCAATTTATTTTCATGCCTCACCTAACGTTGTCTACCTCGACGATATTATTCCCAACTCACATTTCCCCTTGGAATACAGATATACAAAACTAAGTTAATACCTAGCTGCCCAGATTACTGTGGAACGGTATACGTGTAGGTGTACACCTAGCAGGTTAATATCATTGTTCAGCATTGCGCAAATACTGAGCGACTGCATGCACCCGTATATTATATGTGGCGAATTATTTTTTCTTTATTCTTATCATTTTTATTTTCTCTGCGGCAAAGTTGGCGCAAACGACTTGTGTAAATGTTAGACAGAAGTTGCAAGTCTTTATTGTTTTCGATCTTCGCGCCTTTGATATTTCGCCATATTTCGTCGCGGTATGTCGGCGAGTGGAATTGGAAGTTTACCAGAAATATATTCCTACAAGACGTTTCTCGAAAGCAAATGGGAGCCATATTTCCGTCCCCAAAAACCGGAACGCAGTCGAACGCGTGGGAGTGGGTACCTATATTTATTTATGTATTGAAGCGAACACGTTTACCTCTTATCCTAAACGATGACGGCACGAAGCAACGCAAAACTGAAGGACGTAACTCTTGGCTTAATTTAAATACTTAAGCAGTTCTCCGATAAATCAATGCTTTATCAGTTCCCCCAAGAGACTAGGAGAGAATTGGCTTACCTATAACTCGAAATTTTAGCCGATCGATATCTCATCTAATTCTACCAATTATAAGACTCGTCTTCGAATTGTGATCGAAATATTATCGTTACATGTATACGTGGGTGCTCAAAAAATTTCAGGCTGAGAATAAAATCGTAAAAATTCACGTTGAAACGGTATTTCACATTTCGACGCGTGCAACTCGTGCAGCTGATATGGAGTTCATTTTTATACCCTAACCGTACGTAGGTATACCTATAATACGTAAACGTATAGATATATTTGAGTGCTTTCGATAACGCTTATTATACCTACCTACCACCTAGAATTTTTATTTCACTAAACGGCGCAGCCTTTTCCTGCACTCGGTACCTACATACGTTCCGCTATATATATATCTGGGTATATATGACTGCACATCAGCATATACTTTAAAATGTTTCTAAAATGAGAGAAATTCGAGAAATGGGAGCGCAGCGCGCGGTCTTTTCTCTGCCTCTCTACGTTTTCTACCTTCTATACGTAGATACATACGTGCATACATTCGGAACACATTGGTGAAAAATTCTATGTACACCTACTATGTATTATACGATTATTCTACTGCACGTATAAGTATACGTATATTGGTAGAAAGGTAAGAATACAGTAAATAAAGTAATGGCGCCCGGTGCACCGAGTCCCACACCACACGACCAAACGTCTGCACTGGACTGCAGCATACCTTTTCTTACTTTTCCGGTGCTCCTGGTCTCAAAGGAGGTATCGGAGCTCCTCTCTTTGTACTATCAGATTTTTAAGGCGGGTGCAGGTGGAGCCGATGGGTGGAACCTATTTTGAAACCCAGGTCGAGACCCGGGGAAAAACTAGGGAAAATCAGGCTAGGGCTAGGGGCTAAATTCCAAACTCAACGATACCCACCGCAAGACTATTCGAACTCTTTTTTTTTAACAATCAATATCTGTGGGAGGAAAAATATCGAGATAATTTATTAGCTATCAAAAGTACGGAATTTGTACTCGACACGTTCTGCTGTAAAATTAGCGATAAAGATATAATAGCTATTGTGGAAATCTGATTTTCCCATTTTTTATACCGATATTTCATTTCACGTTTATTTTTTTCTCCCGAAATTTGAGTATAGATCCCTCGATGGTTTAATTTGCGAGACTGCGCCATGGCTGACTCATAGCGGGAGCCATTCTCTGTCAAAAAACTGTTACTTGAAAGAGAAAGACGAATATCTAGTACCGTTTTAGCTACTACAGTTTTCTATAGTCTTCAAGAGTTCGGAGTTCCTAACGAGTAACGAGGTCACGACTCACGACCCGGTAGATTTACTGAGCGAGTCATTTGCGTGGGATGAAATCGAATAGATGAAAATCGCGGAATTCCTAATCCGCGGAAAGTCGATAGGAACTGCAGGGCTTGGTATGAGTCGGTAGCTAGGTAGGTATATATTTGAGCTGCTCGACCCTCGGCAAAATTCAAGGGATGGAAATAGTTGGATTAGATTGCAAATCGCGAGAATCAAATCGTTCCGGTAAATACGTTTTGGCTCTTCCATCCATATATACCTACTCATCTACCTACCTACCTATCTATCTATCTACCTATCCGCCAACCTACGCAAAGAATCGTATAAAATTTTGCATACCTTGCCGCTACCTCGATATTAGAGCGAAATTTAACACAGCTGAAAAGTTATCGGTGTGCTGATACAAGTTTTGCTAACGTACTCGAATTACACGCTATTCAACGAGTTTCCCAGATTCTTGTTAGGTCAACGTGAAAATAGATTCAGACTTCGATCTAATATTCAGGGAATTCGCATTTGGGAGCATAAATTCATTTAATGATCACAAATTACTGTGACGGTATGAAAATTGGAGAATAGGAAGGGTTTTATCTTCGGGTATGCTAGCATTCGTACGTAGAAATTATCTTCGGTGAATAAAAATAATTAAAATGGTGCACGACGACGAGGGCCGTCGCTTACCGCGGGTCTTCTTATCGTCAGTAACGATCCTAATTTTGTCCGCGCGTGTGCTTCGACTCGCGTTAATTCTTTGAGCTCAAACGCATCGATGTTCGGGTTACGAGTTCCTGGCGGTTGAAAGTTCTGCCAATTATTCGATCTCCGTCAACAGACAGGCATCCAATGCGAAACTGTTCTGTGGCTAGTCGATGCTGCGGAATTCAATGGGACGTATTTCTACTTCGTATAAGATCATAACTTACGCGCCCAAGACATGGCCTCCTTCCATTCTGTTCCGTTTAATTATTCTTCTAAGCACCGCGCGTTCGATAAGGCTTATCGCTACTCCACAGAACCGCTTCTCTCGATGAGACTTTTTTTTTATTCATAGACCTCAGTCTTCCCAGTAACGCCTTTAAATCAACTTTCATTCATTCGCTTTGTACGATCGGTGTACAGCACCTGGATGAAATCGCTGATTATATCGATATACGGTTTTCTCAATTTTTTCATTAATCATTAACTTTGTTTTACAGATGCGGACGGAGGCGCAACGGCGGCCTCGCGCTCACTGGGTAAGTGACAATTATCTACTTTAATTTCTAGACACTATTAGCTATCTGAATTTTGGCCCATTCGTATTCGACGCGTCAACGGCCAGGTCCTTCAGCTCGAGATCTCTTACGCTCTGAAGGAGCTGATGGTATCTTCTATATTGGGACAAAGTTCGCTGAAATTACTTGCCCCAGAATATACATATATATATGAGTGAACCATTTTCTAGGAAAGTTAGCGTTAATTAGAACGCTTTCGCAATACCAAAGTTAATAACTGAAGGCGTCAATGTTCCGCGCCGCTTGTATCTCGCTTAATTAATTGTGCTTGAGTAATTACAAGTCTTAAAGAGAATTGAAAAATTAAAAACAGCCAAAGAAACAAAATTCATTAAGCCGCGTTATTAATTCATTATCATTGCTCGTTAAATAATTTCTACACAATTTATAGAAAAATACGCAGATAAAACGAACTTGAACTAATGTTAAAGAGCAACGCGATAATGAAGGAGGAAAAAATTATAGTCAAATAACACGAGAGATAAAAATTGCTAGCAATACACTTTCCCTCGGCTCATTATAGGCATTAGCTTGTGTTAGCTGGAACGATGTTTCAGGAAAATTATACACATTATAGATAGACGCGGTGTAATATCTGTTTACGTTATTTATTTCGTACACGCGACAAACAGCGAGGGAATTTACTCATATTCTCACGAAATAGTAACTATTACAAGCAGAGTTGGGAAGTTCGAATGTTTTTCTGCTGATTCGGATGAAGGATAAATATAAAGCTGTGTCGAGGAAAGTAGCGTTGATCGAGACTGAGTGAGTGAGCGAGGGGTTACGTAAGAGATTGAATGAAAATTTGAAACTATCCACACATACGATTCGTGAGACTTATTCTATCGCTTTTAACTTCTTTGTATAAATATACTCAGATTTTTCTCCAGCGGGATAAAATACGTTGACGGATTTACCGAGGTTAATTTTACGTTAGAAAAAAAATCCATAGATTGATTACCGCGCGAGAATTTGACGCGGAAAAATATTTTTCTGCCTGCGGACCGTAGCACCGATCAACCTATTTTCAAGAAAAAGTAAAATTATTTCGAACAATACCTAGAGCCGGTAACTATCGACGGTGAGATCATTTATCTCATCAGAATTGAAGGTTAGAAGAAAAAGCCAGGCTTGAAATACTCGGCGAATCTTCTCTCGGCCCGGAGAAAATAAATCGCGTGATGATATTTGATCAGAATATTTATACCTCAATTTCGTTCGAATACCTTAGGGACAATTATTCGCCTCTGTAGGTGTTGAAGAAAAATCCTATTTTCGACTTTCGCCTTTTAAAATTCTTTAGTTGTCGAATAACTGTTGAAAAAACCTCAAAATATCAGGTCGATGAAGAATTGCAGCTTAAAGTACCCGCACCTACTTCGGAATGAGAAATTCTAGAATTATTAAGTGGGAATAGACACGAAGATAGTCAAAGTCAGGTATATTAATATTATAGTTGCGAAAGGCGCAGATTAAACCAGCGAATAAATTTACCGAGCAAAGGGTTGCGAGTCTTGATTATTCGAGTATCTGGGTATATAAGGCAATACCTACACAACCCTGGCTAAATAGACGGCCATATTTGGCCGCAGGAATATTTGAAACGAACATCCGGTGGGTGGAGGATATCTACCGGTGACTAGATATTGTATGTATCTACGTACCTACTTTCTATGTACGTATATGTATCCAGGCGAATACGATAGAACCGCGAGAAAGCCCAACAGAGAGAAGAAGGGAAATGTATATATAGAAATTGGTATAGAGAAGGATAATAAAGGAAGGGAGTACCGGGGTTGAAAAAGGGACTGGGAACATGGTTTGCTCAAAACGTCTGGAAGACGACCGACACAGATCCGTATCTTAATTTAATTTACTTTTAACGCTCTCTGGCTCTCCGGGGCGAGTAAATTTCCAACATTGCTTCTTCTTTGCACTGTAGGGTCTAAGGTAGAAGGTAGGTACGTTATATACCGCGATGAAAAGACAAGGGTGAGATATAGGTCCTACTCTATAGCACAGTGGATAAACAGGCGCGAATGGAGATTAGCTCGGAGTACCGAAACAGTTCAGGCCCGATATAGGTATATATATTCTCCGGGGATTAATTAATCCGATTATCGTCATCGGCCCACCGAACGAACCAAGTAACTAACGAATCGCGCTGTACGTATATATACCTATGTATAAAGGTACAAAGTTACGCACCAGAGCTACCCCTTCCAATTCAAGGTACGTCCCACCGAGCTAAGGGACAATCAAAGGGAAGCGAAGAACCCTTCGGAATAGCCGAAATGGAAGGAGCCACTCTTCTCGATGGAGTTCACAAAATGAAGAATGAAACTCGAGAGACATCTTACCTCCCGGTAATTCTTACCCCCAGACGCACGTATATATACCTAAGCTTTATAAAACGTCTAACCGAAAGCTCGATTGCCTTCTCAAGATTAATCCAACCTTGATTATAATGAAATCTATTCGCGCTCGCAAAATATCATTTTTCGGGTACTCGTATCGCAAGTTTGAGTCATAGTTATTGGATTTCAATCATTTTGGTTCGGTGATTTTCACCGATCTTACGATTTTGTCGAACTCTTCGCGAATAGGGACTGAATGCAACGCGAATTCATCTTTCAGTTTACTCGCTCGCGATTAGAGTCACGGGGGAGTGTTCCATCTCCTTTTTTTCCGCAGCTTCTACGAATCGAGAAATTTTCAGATCCGAGATAAAGATTAAAAATTATAAAGCGGAAAGGTGGAAAATGAAATGACCCAATCAAGTTGATACCTATAGGTATACACGTATCTAGGTATGTGTATAGGTCCTCAGAAAATCGCAGCGTGTGGCGACGGAAATTCGTGTGGGTTGGTTAAAACGGTTTGTGTATACCTATATATGTGTGGTGGATGTCGGTACAGAGAGGTCCGCATTGATCGACCACCGCGGAGAAAAGCTCTGTTCTGATTGGTCCTCTCTTCCGAGGACTTGGCTTTTTTTCTCCCTCTCCGTTCGCGGCAGCCGGTGAAGGAGCGAGGGAGAGAATAAACCAGAGTACGTACGAGAGGAGATCGAGACTGCATGACGTAAGAGAGAGACGGTGAAAAATACTGTATTCGCGGAGGAAATCCGTGGACAAACTTGTTTCATCGGTCTCTCCATAAGAAAGGATAAATGCGAAAGGCCTAAGAGATAAAGAGAGAAGGCGAGAGACGAAATAGTTGTCCTCTCTAAATGAACCCTTTCGATCGTCACGCTTTCTTTTTTGTGTACGTCGTTTTGCCAGAATTAGAAGAGTTCGTGGGATTTACGCGTGCAACGCGACACGGGGCAATTATTCTCCCTTTCCATCTCTTCCTTTTTTATTTATTTTTTCTTCTTTCGTCTCCCTTATTTCATCACTTTGTCTTTTTCTTCTTGATTTCTTGAGAGAGAGAAAGAGAGGAAGAGAAAGAGTGAGGAAGACCGAGGACCGATTAATTGGTCGAATGTCTGCTGCTCCAGGCTTCGGCCATTCCTTTCTCGGTACCCATACCTACCTTAAACCTTTTCCTTGACTCTCGGTTCTGGCTACATCGCGGATATATATGTATACCGAAACTTCTCTCCGTATTACCGACGTTTACGTGTATTTTAAGTATTACCTAAGGCGTATGCTAATCAGGAGAGCTCGTCGGCGTCCTTTGTTTCTTCTGTAATCGCCTTATTTTATCTCCTCGTTATGCATGCCTTACTCGGCTACTTTCCCTCCCGCTTCACCCCCTTATCCAACCTCCTGCAATAAGTATCGATGAGTATCTCTCGCGTGTGGCCTGCCCGGTTCACGGGTATGGTACTAGTGCTTGCAGAAAACGCAGGGAATATTTTTCAGAGTATCAAAATATTTTTACCGAGCTTCGAAATCCATTCTCGTTGGATCTTTTCTATCCCCTGTCATAAAATTCGTACGGAAACCAGTAAAGTTACAGATATATCGTGTACTCGTGTGACTTATTATGTTTTCCGTTTTCACGACACTCTGACACCGGGAATTAGGGGATTGGCAGTTTTGGTTAAGAATAATATTTACGTCCATGGTACTTTCGAGTACCGGAAAGGTACTTTAGATTACTCTCGGTTTTTTGTTGAATTTCACGATTTAATTTGACACTTGAATCGGACAGACTAAACTCTATACTCTTTATGCATTCGACTTACTAAGTGGGTGCCTCTGCATGTGAGTAATTGAGGACACGTGTTTGAGTAGCACGTGCCTTCGCTGTTCAAAATTTCTACGGAAAATCATCGACGAAAATGAGGCAAAAAAAAATCCCAAATTTTAGGTTTCAATTATTCTTGGAGACAGTAGATGTCATGGAAATTTTAAGATACGGAAATTACTCGATTCACGTTCTTTTTCTTCTCAACGTATCAAAAGCCCACGCTTTTCGTTACACAAAGAATTTTGGCCCAATCGAAATACTATTCTCGTATCTGCGATAGGAAGAACCACAAGAGTAGATTGGCACTTATCAGTTGTTGAATAGATTATGACCAGAACACGATAGCCTAAAACGAAGGAGAAGAACGAACATCGAGGAGCGATTCTCGGGTCGTTAACCCGTCATTTTCCCGAGGCCGTCCCCATCATAGGATCCGAAATCTCTGTCTAGTCCGATGCTAACTTGAAACCGACTAAATATACCGCCTCTAACAGCTGTAGCCGTATCCTGATCTATAGTCTGCCAAAAAGGAGAGAAAAAATTTTTCAAATAGAAGAAAAATGTCCGTCTATAATTTGAAAATATTCGAAGATTCCAAATAATTGAAGCTATGCGTAAAAAGTAGGCTCACGTTATACGCACGGCGTGAATCCATGTATCTAGGAGTTTTAAAAATAGAAAGGAATTCATAAGGAGGTTCGTTGTAGTCCAATTTATGGCCCATATAGTTATTTGATTATAAAACTGAACAATAATAATAATTAGTAAAAAAAAAGTTGCGTCATCGATGGATTGGCCGAGAAAAGCTATTGATTCCACAGCGAAAGAGTCAAGTATTCCGTGGCGCCATCTCTGAGGAAGCGTTCAACTCAATTTCGTTCGAGTCGGGGATGGGGTGGCTAGTCGTGGGTGGTCCAGGTTGGGTGAGACAGGTCGTCTTGCGCCCAACCCCGAAGGCCGACTCTATATCCACCCCCGAAAGCTCTGCCGAGTGGCAGGGGTTGTCCGTTGGGGGTAGTTTCGGAGTATCGACCCGAAGTCCACGTTACACGCTGCTGCGCTACGCGCGCACCTCGATTCCCTCTATTTTAACCGTTTCTGTCTGCTCGACCCTCAGCTCTGGTATATAGGGATAGGCGTTCCCTATTCCGGGACACAATACACCCGTTTACAGCGGACTATGTACTTCGCAAAGTATAATATACACTCCGTGGTGCAGGTCGGAGTGCCCTAGCCAACCCCTCGGAGTGTTCCTGTTACCACGGAACTATCTGAACTAACTGTGAAAAGTTTAAATTGGAAACTTTCTTGTCTGCGAATTGAGTCTGTAAATGCGGTTGGGTAGACGCGGGTCAAGTCTCGAGATTCAAGTGTCTTAAATCAGCATAAAAATGGATACTTTATGCTTGTTTAAAAAATAAAATTACAGCTTACACGAATTCATTTATACACGTATATAGGTATATAGGTATACACTCCTCTACTCTGCGGGAGGGATGTTAATTATTTTTTTTAATTAATCATACATTATACATACGGAATTCAGTTTTACTGGAAGGAAAATTTTTAGCTTCATCCAATTAGCTCCCACGCGAATTGAAAGTATTAATTCATATTCGAGAATCAGGTACTCGACATTTTTATACCGCACCTCGTTAGAATGGCATGTAGGGCAGGTGAATAAATTTCCTCGCTGTAGAACTGAACAGTATTATGGTAGGGATGGGATAAACTGAGAACGGTTAGGCCTCCACGAACGAGGAATTAACATATCTTTAACTGGAAAAGTTTTTTTTTTTTTTCATGAGCTCCTTTTGAGTTCGTTGTACAAATTCCACACATAGAAATGTTCTGAAATTTAGAAAATCAAAAATGATGGCCAATTTTCATTTTCCAACGGATTGCTAAATGGTAATAAAAAGAATGTCCCGTTCTGAATCGCGTCGTATAAAATGAGTAATTGGTCGGCAGCAAAGGTAGCCTTGGTAATATAATGTTCCTCGTCATCTTGAAACTGTGACAAACTAGCGTTAAACTTTTTGCGTATTGCGCGAAGTAGACTGCGTTTGAAAAGCGGACCAAGGACGTAATAAAAGTGTAAAATAATCTTTATTGTTGACAATACGGGGTGTAATGAATTTAAACGACGATTTCGTGGTAGTAAACGCAGCGTCGTGTAACACGGACTCGCCCCAAAAGTTTTCAACTTATATCACAGATGGCGCCATCGACAGACTCACGTCGTGAATGGTTAGCTTTCTTCTCGAATCGAAGCTTTGCTTGCCGTCGGCAAACATAGAGCATTACTTCGACTCTAGCCCACTTTGATATGGCTACTGAAATCCGGGATATTTTCGGTTTATTTTGACAAGGGTAGATATATTTATACACTGGTTTAAATAGCACGCTCTCCGCACGCCGCGACTGGGCCCTATGTGTAAATCCTAAATTTACACGGCGAACAAACACTCGGTCGTGAACAATTTTCCAAATTTCCTTAAAACTATCTTGTTGAAGAATAATAATGAAATCAAACGGTTCATCACTCGTTGGTTTGGAAAGAACGAAAAATGAAAAAAAATCCCACGTGTTTCATTCGTATGAGAGGATGAGGAAATTTATGAGAACTTATAGCTGGTATCTTATTCGACGATTTCTATAGGATAGGTACGCGTTAACTTTGCGGATTTAAACTATTCTGACAAGCGACTGAACGCTGTTTGACGTACGGTTCTCTACTATCCATTCATTTCTACCACGTCGTTTACTCGAAAATATGTTTCCTTGTTTACAGTATATTGTATATTATACCACGCGGTGACCGTCGATAAAAGATACTCGCTATCGTAACGACGCACGCGATGGCAAAGCGGCAAAGTAGTCGTACGTAGGCAGGGCGGTTTGTAGTATGTATGCACGCGTATGCATATCGTAGTCCCTTCAAACGCGAAGATATAACGTCGCGTTACGGGACGGAGCATAAACGAGATTGACTTTAACTGTGAATCATATTTACGACTTCAGGACATCGCGAACGTACGATAAACTCATCGGCTGTCAGCACCCTCCCGATAACTCGTTCGCTTTATCACGCCTTCACGAATCCATGCGGGTCAAAGGTTCGAGAAATGACATGTGTGTTCCTTGAAAACTGTCCGAGTTAAAGCAGCTAGGATGAAAGTTAGTATCGGTACACGTAGCGTCCGAAAATACAATTTGTTATTGCTTCGATAGGATAAACGAAAAAAATTAATATTATCTCGATTTCGATGTGCGAGGGTAAAGAATAGCCACGCGAGAGTTTTGAACCAAGAAAGAAGAAATGAAGGGAAAAAGAGCAGGTAGGTATAAGACGAAAAAGGAACGTCGAGCGTCATGATGTCGCTAAGGAAAACCAATTTAGTCTGAATTCCAAAATGTTGAGATTATGAATGCAAGCGGGGTACTGGAAAGCTCGTAAGATTTCGCCCGGGAGCGGGTAAAAATTGTTGGAAAAGTTTGCGGAACGTTCCTATTTCCGAAAAAAAAAAGAAGAACGAAAGCTCAGGGAAGGAAAGAAGAAGAAGGGAAAAAAAGTAGAAGAAGAATTTCTAAAGTCTCTTCGCTGAAAACGAGTTGCGCATAGCTGATGTTCCTTCTTGGCTCTGCCCCAGCTGCTGGTATAAGGTATAAGGTAGAGGTAGGTATATTACGCGAGAGGCGAACCAAAAGATTTTCTCGCAAAATTTTCAGAGCTTAACTATGTATACATATATGTATAGGTAGACGTCCGGGGGAAACTCCGATCACATCTGCGCCCCGCAATCTTCCACACTTTTTACCTACCCCTATGTTTTATCTACGCGAGTAGAGCGGAGCGCGTAAATAATACGAAATTTCGCACGAGTTTAGCCGGTTGATCGGTTTTTTAAAGAATTATCAATGAATTCCCATTCTCATTACGCGCCCGATTCACGTATTGCGAGTTGCGAGTAAATAATAGCCGAACTTTTCTATCGTTTTCATATACGAAAAGTTTTGAATTTTAAGTTACTTGGGTAATTTTCATTCCCCGCGGTTACTCTGACAAACCATTTTCAGACAGAGAGGATTTACCGAATATATCTAGAGGTAAGTTTGCTGGTTAGATGAGGTCCTCCCCCTGCTCCCAGAGTCTCATTCATGCTAAAATCACCTCGACTTTCCACCATCCGCCGTGCACGGCGAAGGACTTATGCCTTAGGTATACCTATGTGTGCGTGTCTGTATCTAGGTATGTATTATACATACATAGTATGCAGTCATATCGTACTTTGCACCGGGGTGGAAAGATGGCTTCTATATCTTGGCTCGGATGCCAAGATGCCAAATTAGTCTCTAGAGTATTTTTGCTGCACCCGCCCTCCGAGGAAGAGCCGAGAGCCTTAGCTCTCTACTCTCTACTCTCTACTCTCTAGCTATCCGGGACTCTGGGGGGTCGCGAGTCTCACCGAACTGCTTCTAGGTGTAGGTATGAGGTATATGTCGAGTGGTAGGTAGATAATATGTAGCCAGAAAGCAAGGTGGATCTACGAACCCCTTATTTCGACCCCCTGTTTGACCTCTGACGACCTCATTGGACCTCAGTTTCTTTTGCATACGGGTATGGTATGGGTATACAAGGTCTGTCTGTCATTTGCCTATTTCTATTCCTAGTACGCGACAGATCTACGTAGCGGAGCAAAACTAATATACATAAAGGCAGGTATATATACCTCTAAGCGAAAAACGAAAAACGCGAAAAACGTAGGTACATGACAAAGATTTTCCGCGTCATTCCTCGAAATTGAACTTTTGTTGTTCCACCCTCGCCGAGCTAGCTGCTGTCTGTCTATCTCCCTCCCTACATCCCCGTTCTCTACTCTATTCCGCCTACTACGCTCTATACCACCTCCTGTTATTTTATTTCATCTCTAGCGTGGAAATATCTTGTCTGATACACCAGCGAAAGCTCTGTATACCTACTGGCACCGCGCGAGCCAAACTTTTACAATTTTTGTCTCACGGATAATAGGGATCCACCTGGCCGTGTATTATGTATGAGTATAGGCAGGCATATGTGTGTCGAAATATACCGAACATAGATAGACGCGTAAATAGATGCTGGCAGGTATGTATCGGTGTATTCGTCTGCATAGGTATAACCATATAGCCACTATACGCGGCACGGTACGGGGTAGCGCAGCGCGCGAATTCTTTCGACTCGCTAAATTTGGTAAATGCCTCGCGCTCAATGTTGCAGACGTTAAATTTATGGGCTAAACCGTGTTCCTTCTCCGCCGGACCATACTCGAAAATAACAAAAATATTAGAGTCGAGTCTGGCGCGGCCATCCCGCGAAGCTTTTGTCCTCGCTATATACAAAGTCACAAATCGCAGATTTCATTCTCTCGTTAAATTTTCTTAAATCGAATACAATAATTGATAATATTTCAACGATTTTCGACTCTTATTGAATTCGTTATCGCGCACGAATACCTAGGCGGGTAAAATATCCCTCCGACTTGACCATACGCCGTAGACGTGTCTGCACAAAATTCGTACACATTGATACTTATCGAAAATACACATACCGCGCAGGTGGGTATATATCGAAGGATAAGTTTTGCTCCTCAGGGTACACCGCGGACGTCCTCTGAACGTGATCTGGGAGTGGGTAGATCCGCTACATATCTATATGCCCACTCGGGTCATACGTATATTCGCACTTATCTCACTCGTTACAATTTCAATATATCGTCAACGAAGTACCGTGTCCAAAGTGAACAGGATGTGGCGGTCCGCTTATATGGATATCAATGACAACGGTTTCGACTCTGAACCTAATGCACGCGCACCATGGATATGAGTTCTTTTCAAATGATCGTGGCCTCAGCTCGTTCCCGTATCGATATACAAATAAATCACTGTATTACCTTCAAAAGACGGGGGCGCACACACTCGTTACGCGAATTGTCGATGTCCTTGACGGGTCTTACGTGCTGAATAACGACGCTGTACTGCGGGTCTCTAGCCTTGAGAAAGACTCGCGGTAATCCTTGAGGATCTGCGGACTGACCTCGACTAGTTTGGCTCCTTGAATCTCGAGTAAATTTTCTCACCTGCCAGTTTTCGTGGTTTTTTCGTGTTTCTAAGACCATTTCCTATTTGCTGAGACCGATAGCGGTAAAAACGGCCGTGGCTCTACCCCTTTCCTTGCTCAAACGCTTCGGAAAACCCTTTTTTAATGTCTCAGAAGGTCCTGCAGACTGTCCCAGGGACGATTCTTTCACGTTCAGAGCATTTAAATCGGTTTATGACACCGCTGGGGGACTCTTAAGCCTTTTTCGCATCTTTTATTATACCAAGGTGGTACACGCGGAGCGAACGACTTCAGGTAAACATAATTACCGAAGGACGACGAGGACGAGTTAGGCTTTGGTAAAGGGTTATAAAAAAGGGTTATATGGCGAGGTAGAGGCCACCGAATAACTTGACCGTTTGACAGTTTTTTTCTTCATCTTTTTTTTCGCTTTTTTCCCTCTCTCTTTCTCTCTTCCTGTCCTACGAAAAAGAAAAGAAGATTGTCACTGCCTACAGTCTATCGCGACGATTCTTTCAAGTCGCACATCTTAGGAAAGAGAAGAAGAAAAAAGAAAAAACTCGCCGTAGATATTACCTACCTACCAGTTTTTTCACGTATACAATCATTTCTTACGTTCTCTCATTTTCCCGAGGAACGTGACTCGGGTTTTCCAGCTTTTCTGGGGATATTTTCTTGTAAACAACCGAGCTTATATCGTCGGCGTGTTCCCCGTTTGCCTTCGCTGCAGGGTAAACCGGAAATAATCAAAGGTGGGCTTGAGTGAGTAAACAAGGAATATCAATTTGTTGTTCCGGGGACTTTGCGTTCCTTCAACCCCCTGCAGCCACCGAATATCATGAGTATTGTAAAATGTACGTACATGGGTACATGGTGCACGGATACAGCAATATCAAGTGAACCGGAGCGCGACAGTTGGAGAAAATCTTACATGCAAGTAGAGCTCGTGTTCGGGCTGGACTGGAAAACCTCCATACTTTCAATCTGCGTATCTTTACTGAATTACCGGTTTATTCAGAAGCCAAACCCCATTCGCCGTATACATTCAAATTGATTGCGATGAAATGGTGCAAAAATTGAACACGATATTACTCAAGACTTTCATGCGGAAACGGATCAGGATAAAAACTCTCACAATCTTGCATCTGCGGCATAAATATTTTTGAGTTCGTTATGCCTACCTACCTGCCATACATTTCCTGTTCAATTTCCACAATGTCTCTTGCCATCAATATCATTCTTTAGTTTTTATCCCGTCGTTGCGAACAGCTCGGTTATCGTTACATCGCCAAAATCATCGCCGGTGTTCTCGCATCCTCGGAGCCTTTCGCACAACTTTTAGTGCCCAATTCCAGCCCCGAAGCAGGAGCATCAATTAGCGGAAGAGTTCCTAATGAAAGAGACAGACCACTCGATCCGAGGATCGCGTGCTGCCAAATCGGGCAAATATTCATACATCTAACGTCTACGTGTTCCGATCGGTAATTGGCATCTTCCATTATCGTTTCTGGACCATTACGACCGAAGGTGAATCCAGGGGATCAAGATCCGCAGCAGTCGGGAAAGGATTAAGGATACACCGCTGCACGGGAAGATCTGACCTTAGGGAAGAATTGCATCCGAATGCAGCTCCAAATTCACCATGGCAACGAAATGCGGCCATGATGATCGTGTCCTGAAGAGATGCGGAATCTGCGCGCGCAACTGTTCAATACTGGCTCCAGGCCACTGTATGATCCTGCCTACCTCTCCGCCTAGCGTCGACCCGGCCACATTCATTTTCACCGGGTGCAGAATAACGCGGGGGTTGGATAAACTACCGGGGGTTAACAGGGGATGCATTTTATTCACCCTTTCTGAACACGTACCAGCGCAGCGAGGCATCATGCACCTCGACTTGGAAATGGCTGATTATTTGCCGCTCGACACCTGGTCCTGGTTTGGCACTTGCCGACTCTTTGCACTCGCGTGTACTGGGGGTCGAATTAACAAGGGACTAAAGTGCGCTTAGATTTTAGATATTCAATTTTAGGTCGCTGGTTCGAAAAAACATAGGAAAAATAAAATGTAAAATGAGAAGAAAGAAGAACGTCGCGAACTACCCCATTTCGTCCGGAAAGAGCTGGCGTATGTGTTTCGAGTATATATGCAAGGATGAAACGAGGTGGAAAGAGGAGACGCGGAGTATCTCGAGCCCTGGGAACCTGAGGGAACCTCCGGGAACACCCGGGAGGGTAATTACCCTTTCCCTATATCTCCTTGCGCCGCGTGGATGTGGGAAACTTCTTTTTTCTTCCTTTTTTCTCTCGTTCCTTTTGCAACAGACTACGAGTACCTACTACATACTCCACACCCTCCATCCTCTTCGGGATCGGACCATTTTTCAAGATTAGTGAGAGATGAGAAAAGTTTTAATGCAATCGTGATAAGAACTACCCGATTTTACCTCCATGCATGTAACTCGGTAGATAGGTACCTTTATCCATATGATTCTTACCAGTTCACTACATCTACTTCGAAAAGTAAGTACAGCTACGCGGAGGTCCATTACCCATGGATTACGTAATATATCGAATTTTTTAATGAACAAATCCGACCCAATGACAGGAAATTTCTTACCTCGTATCGAAACGTCATTTTATTTTATTGTCTTTCCAAATTTTACCTTTATGGTCAACAGTATGGTTATTTTCATCTCTGTAATTAATTTGTTAAGATCACGATTCTACAGTTTTAACTGCCGTCTCACACGATCAGCTTATTGCATGCTTGTCTGCGATTTGTCTTGTCAGCCAGGATGTCAGTGTTAAGAAATACTAGAAACTTAGCGAAGCTATGTAAAAGCCGAAGTACTCCTTGTCCAAAAATGAGATCCTACACGGCGTGTCGGAGGCACGCACAACTGGCTTTGATACCGAAGAGGATAAGCGGTTCTCTCGGTAATCATAGTCGTTTTCCGTCGTCCGAGGCGTTTGACATTCGACATTCAAGACTCTAGGGGAAATTGTTAGTGAGATAAATCAGCGTGGTCAGTGAAAACCGAGACATAGACACAGACGTAGACGTAGACATAAGATAATACCGAATGCAATGCTCGCGCCTTGTATTGCAGACTGTATCCGTCGTCTGACAGTCAGATAACAGCGAGACATGGGGCGTTTGTCTTTAGTCCGTATATATACTTCACTCGGCACATTTAGGATCTGTTTATATTACGTGTGCGAGCTCTAGACCCGTAAATCTTTTCACTTTCCTACGGGGCCGGTACATCCGTGTACGCCTCGCCTGCACTTTATTATCGCGCTTCAAATCATGGTGTAATAATTACCGCAGTATTTACCCCCGGAAAAAGATTCAAAAAATTTAGAAAATTACGGAGATATAACGATAGCAAATTTTCAGCTTTTGTAGTTCATTGATTGATAAACAGTCAAAAATTTTGAGAAAGTGTAAATCGATAGATTTCCGATTAATGCCGATAGGATAATATCGTATAACAATTTCTTTGATAATTGGTTCGTCAAATGATGAATTAATTTGCGGAATTATCGTCGTCTCGTTTCTTTTAACCCCTGTAGAGATATTCCGGGTTATAAAACGGTTGAAAAATTTTCCGCAGATAGGTAGGTATATCCACTATGCTATATACCTAGGCAGCGGGTAAAATTATACAAATTAACCGTGGAATAAATTGACGGGGTGAATTATACTGTTACGTGAGTGCAACGGAAGCTGTAGTGGTACCAGCGGCGGACCGTAACGCGTCCGTGTAAATGGGTCTGGTAAGGGCAGGGGGAGACCAATCAAGCCCTAATTAGCAGAGCCGCGGCTCATGGCTAGAATTTGCCAGCCCAACCGCCGCACTTAAACATACCTGTGGGCTGTGGCCAACGCTGGCTGGAAACGTTAATAAGTATATCTATGTATATATATACGTGTGTATGTTATAGCTATCGTCTGCTTCGGGGCTAAATTCTCTCCCTTTTGCCCTTCCTTTTCCCGTTCCCTTTTCCTTCTTTCTCTGTCTCTTTCTCTTTCTCTTTCTCTCTACGCCACACGGCAGTGTCTAGATATAGTCGAAAACTTAGCAAATTGGTAGGTAATCGTTGCGCTATTTATTCGTAATTAAATTTGTAAACCGTCGCGGGAGTAGGAAGGGGGAAGAGATACCACAAGGTTTTACAAGCCGCCCTATATATCCTCTTTGCCTTACTTAACTAATTCATTTTCTCAGTCTTATCCGCGGCAGGTATGAACTCTTCAATTAAATTTTCTTCCACCGGAATTAAATTCTCCAACTGTAGGGGAATAGACAGAAAAACAAAAACAAAATGAAAACTCTTCTCCGAGGCACCAAAATTTCAATTCAAAATATGAACTCTGGTTAAAATTCACCGTAGCTATAACCTCTTGCAGAGAAAGTTAACTGTTTTATTATCGACCCCGATTTCTAACCGATCGCATGTCACGACTTTTAGTTATTATTCTATGATTAGCGGACGTAAATTGTTCACGCGACAAACGCAGGGTTAACGCGTGTATAGGAGGCTCATTTTTCAGGTAATAAATTCTCTTCCGTCCGTAAGTCAAGTTTCAAATATTTCTCACCCACAGTGTATATATATATATATACATATAAGGGCTCTTTGTTTTTTACGGAGGGACATTTTCTAGTTCAGTTTCCACTCAGGCGCACGCGACAAACTCTGTTCGTAATTTATTTTTCAAGCCTCCCACGGGGCCTGCAAGCTTCTATGTCATCGGAATGGAATATTTCTATGTACGCAGGTGGGCGAGATGTTTATCCATGTATTCGAGAGTGTGGGAGCTGAGAGACGGAGGGTGAAACACTGTGAATGAATTTAATACCAAACTTTTTTCATTTGTCTCTTGCTTCAAGAAGCATATTTATGTTGCTATCTAGCCACCTAGCTACCTACCTACATACCTACCAACCTACCTTCCTGCCTATCGTTGACAACGTTTCGTGTTACGTAGTATCTACGGTATAAACCAGTGTCTGTATAGCTCCTAAAAATCCGGTTATGTAGGCGAGCAGGTGTCGCTATATTTGTTCATATATTTACACAGGGAGTTTAGATCGCGTCGTTTTAACAATTTCGAGCCAATTTCAGAGCAGAGTGCAGTACCGGATTTTAGAACCGTTTATAAAATGGAAAAATCTCTCGACGCTTGAAACTGAAAATAAAATGAAGAAATGAGACAAAAATCACCCAAGATTCTTGCGCCATGAACCGTCGTACGATTTGAGATACGAGAATTATTACGGAGCCATAGGCGCGATAAATATTTATCTGTAATTACGGTATAGACGAGATTTGAATGTCTGCGAAGATCAATCGTCTCTTAATTCAAGTAGGCTGGTTATAATTTTGAAGTGGCTGTCCGTGTCAATATTTATCCTATTGGTCGAATCACGAGAATGATCACTGAGAGATCGCAGCTTCCGCTAGCTTCGGTTTCTTCGTAGTTTAAAATACACGAAAATTTCGTCCAGTAAAAACCGAGGGGGTGAAGATTAACGCTTATAAATAAACACTCGAAGCGTTATTTTATCGATCGAATCAAAATATTTGTTCAAATATCGTGCCTACAGGATACCCATACGTGATTCTCCTCCTCGCGCGGCTGTATACAAGATGAAATTTTTTTCGTTAACCGATGGCGTATATAACACTTTGATTTACTGCCGGTATTGAATTCCGCTGTAATCACCGCTGCCCCGTATTCCACCTGGTCTATAAGTGAGAAAAACGAGAAACATATACCGGGATAAAAATAAGGTGGGAATTCCTTACCGTCATTATATACATACGGAATATTTTTTCTTCCGGATGTTTATAGCAATTAGAAATTTTCATCCAGCAGGTATATGAAAGCGCCTCAATTTTTGCCAAGAACATACACGCGACGACTTGTTAATCAGGCAATTTAAATCTATTTACGAAACCCACCCGTCTTATCTGAAAGATATCATTGGATCATATAACTACGCGACTACCGCCAATCACGCTGCGAAGAAACATTAATTTTCTTTAACGTGGACTATTTCACGGTATTTGATCAACAAATATTCAAATTATATCCACCGTTATTTCTTCATCAAACTTCTATATTATTTTCATTGCTATGAAAGTAAGGAGTTCTGGGTTCTTGCCCAACAGATTCTATGATAGTCATCTACTTTTCTACTATCTGAATTGCTAAACGCCTTTACCTAATCGATTATTTATGAGATCGATGAAAAGGTGGAGCGAAATTCTAATGGTTCCAAGAAAAATGTACTTCTGTTCGTATACTTGATATGTTATTTTGGCTGGTTGATTTTTTCTCGTTCGTGTGCAGCTGCTGCACTTTTTTTTTGCAAAAATATCTAAGTATATGTTAGACATGTGCGATTTATTCTGGGTAGTGGAAACGCCTCGTTGCACAATTTTTGCTGTAAAGGAGGGCGAAGGGCTCGGCTTGTCTCCTTCGGGAGTCAGGGCCTTGGTGTGTAACCAGGAGATTTCTAATTTTGGCCTCGCCCTGAAAGAATGGTGAACAAAGACGCGAGCGGTCGACGTAAACCTGCATCCCGATTCCCCCGGTCCTCACGTCTCGACGTCCCGACGGTATAATTAGGCAACCCGACGCCAACCGCCATCGCAGCTCGTGCTGTCGAGTACATTGGCCTGTCGAGGCGTTGCGCCATCGCCCAAAGTTCCTGTCTTGAAACAGAAACTAAAAAAAAAAAAAACGAAAGGAGAAAAACTGGAATCACTTGAGTTGATTCGACCGATTTAAAAATCTAATAATTATTTATTAATGTTTATAGAGCCAGGAATACGGCGTGTGTCTTGCGATGTAACGATACTCCGTATCTTTATTGAAAGAAAGTTGAAAAAGAAAAAAAAAAGGAAAAAGTTCGTTATCATTAACAGTACATTGCACTTTGGTCGTATAAATTATTATTATTTTTTTGTCTATAACTGCAGCAGGGCTGGAGTGTGTCGACTAGACGTCGGTATTCTGAAGTCGAATAACAAAACTGGAGCAAGTCCCCACTCGTGTATACATACTTATGTGTATTTCGGTTCACTCGTTGAACTACGAAAGCTCGTGACTCGAAGCAACGTTCAGCGAGCTACGACTTAAATCAATTTCATTGCTTACGAAATATATATACAAAATTGATTCCTTACCAAAGGCAATATATTATTCTTGACTGAATTGTTTACAGGCTTCGATCCTGCAGGCTGATCAAAGAACCGCGCGTACGATTTTTGGTATACCCGCACCTACCTCGCGAGTTATACTCTTTGAGGAAAATTACGTGTTTACAAAATCATCCGCTTCTAAACTGGCACTAAATTTAACAAAGATTTTGTTGAAGGAAGGATACTTGATTCGAAGGCCAACTGGGAGGACAAGACTCTGACTGCGGGGAGTCTAACCCTTTAATGTTACGCACTGCGTTATACCTGTCCGTCAGTAACCAGTCGATCCTTTTTAACCCTTTCCCATATTTTTTCCTTTTTTCACTCGCTTCCTCCTTTATACAGCCTGCGAGCTTTGTGGCCAGGCAAACTTCTGAAAAATGTAATTTATCTCGACCTGCCAAAAGGTTGAGTTGAAATTCTTCGCGGTGATTGCTTCTGGTGGGGCTACATCCACTACATGGTATCAAGAATTTTGCTTTTCTTCCTACTATACTTTCAGGAAATGGAAAAGAATCTGTCCTCTCATTTTGCGAGCCATTTTCATTGACAGGGAAAATCGTTGGGGCAAGCAATGTCGAAACTCAGTAAATTCGTTGCCTCGAAGTGTAGCGATATGAATAAACGCCGTGGGTTTAGTTTAGCACAAGCTCATAATTTGCATATGCAATATTAACGAATTCTGCAGTCGACAACCTCGTCCCATACACAGTGGAAAATGTTTGGGTTTGGGCTAGGCAAAACGACCACACGGAACAACCTCTGTCACGTGCGCGAGTTTGGTGTGTAGAAAAGCGAGCACAACCCCTGAGCGACCGTAAAGCCTCGCTTAAACGATCGTAAAACCGACGGGGACCTGGCCAAGCTTAACCCTTTGCGTCTTGCGCGTACGTCTTGCGGTCTGTATGCCCAACCCAGTTACTGTCAGTATAAACCGAGTATTACACGTTGATATTTGGTACCTAGTACGCAAAGTCTCTGCTATATACGTAGTCGAATATTCAAAGGATGAGAAGAGCTTCTCTCCACGCCTTGGGCGAAAATGTTAAATTCTGAAGACCGGAAAATATCATTTTATTTTCGGACAAATTATCACCGATCAATTTTTTCCTTCCTCCTACTAGCTTTTTTCGCTCATGGTTCGACCCGGACACAGCGTGTCTTTTGTTTTGCCAGATATCGGACCGTGCGTGCCGCAGGCAGATCTGTTATTTTTCTTTTTCTTTCTTGTATCTGTCGAACAAAAAATTAACCCTCCGAACTTCTAGCCTGCGGCTTCTTTATGGGTTTAACTTCGGGGAATATTTATGAACAGACGACTACAGAGCCTGGGCTGTGGCCAAGAACCGGCCTGGCGATGCGACGCGACGTTATTTTTTCGTTTTCTTGAGCAGTTTATAAAACGCTATGCAATTTTGCGGTCTACCTATACGCGAAGATTTTGAATCCCTACCACGAATCAAAGTCTTTCGTCATATCAACGTTTTTCAAACTCGCGTGAGCATGACATACCTACCCTCATGGTCAACTAGGCAGGTAACTGTCAAATTGTTCCGATCATGACAATGTAAATGGTCCGAAAATTTACGACACATTCGGTGTACCTAGGTAGACAAACTATTTGTGTACTGAACATGGAACGAGATAATTACGTAATTGCAGATGATCATTTCGAACGTAATCAGTTGAATATATTGCGTACTAACAATTATTCAATTATTTATTACTTTGCGAGTTGAAGATATTGGCATGCGGGGATGAGGATTCTTCCTCATTATTAGTACTACGCGGGTGTCGCTATTATTACCGCGGAGTATATGTTTATACACACGTGTAATTAAACGTAATATACATATGAACGGGTTTTATTGGTCGGCCATGTTTCTTCTCTCGAGGTTTAAACACACTTACCGAGTGGTTACCAGCCCGCGGGTTCTCACGTCTGTAGATAACCGCTGTTTGTTTAAATGACAACGAGTAAATATTTAAACTAGGTAGCGAGAGTGACTTGAACGTGACTCTCGAGACTGTGGAGGAGGCGCCTAGAAACGCGCCATTACTCGTTTTCTACAAACGTATGTATACACGCATATATCTACCTACGTTTCGACAATTTACTTCCGTTTCTTTTTTTTTTTTCCTTTTTAAACCTTTCAACTCGCAACACCAAGATGGATCTTTTCCATCGGTCCTTACCTCGAGATATTTTAAGGCTTGATTAAAGTCCCGGGGCTCAAAACGAACTCTGAAACCTTCAGGGGACCGATCTTAACATATACAGTGACAACAAAAGGCACGCCTCACTTTTCAATTTATTTCTATACCTTCATCCCGCTTAAGGCAACTCGCTACTTCCTGCGATCGGTCTCCGGTTTATGCCTGATATTTATCAGAATAGAAGTATACGCTGCCATAGGTACACAACCTCACCGTCTCTGTTCAACTTCTCCTTTCCCCATTCTGGTCGCGTATCAACTCTTCGGAAAACTTAATCGCATCCTGCTCATCGAATAATTATACTGTTACCATAGTTTCCTTCGAACTTCGTGACGATCCTCTCCACATTTGAGATCCGTCTTATCAAACGTTTTGTCAGATTCGGGTCAGTTCAGCGGATCGCACCATAGAGATTAGAATCATGAATGGGTTATTACGTCTGGATACCTATACGAACGGGCATCTGCCTCCGTCGTTCACCCACGTGACGAGGAACTCACTCCAGACGTATAGTACCTATATAGGAGTCTCTTTAAGTAAAGCTAAATGTTCGCCTTTATGGCTGCCAATAAACTTTTTAGAGTGAATGAAACGAGGTAGCGGTTGGTCGTTCGGGTTACGCGATGTACGTAAAACACGAGTCCTTCTCCCTCATGCCATGCCATACCGACTCCAAAGAGTTTACCACCCTCCATTCCTTTACACGTAACAAGCCAGTAGTTACCGTAGTCATACGGTAGGTCAGTGTCAAGGCCAAAGTCACTCGTATAAAACGGTCTCGTACATACATCACCCGAAGGATTACACATTCGCGTGTGCAGTCCAAAGTTCCATGGGATGTTGACGATGAGTTGAGGTCATCTCTCGTACCGGATACCGAGTAGATTCAGATCGTTTCGGTTTCATTATCGCATTTGGTCAGCCGGGGGATCTCAGTGGAGAGTTTTAGCACGTCGGTGTGTTTGTAAGCTCAGAAGAACTTGATCAAAGTGCGACGTCAAGTTTCGACGTGTATTATCATCACACGGAGTGATGCGCGCGCGATGTATGTGTAGGTAAATTAGGCCTTCGGGGTTGTGGGTGGCCACGCTATTACGTAACAGTTGAGTGGGTCTACGGGGACCATGACCTGTCCCAATAGGAGCAACGGGTGTAAAACCAAGGCAATATAAACGACCGTTTACAGGCTCGTTACATTTTTATGAGCGCAACGGCACTGCTACCTACCTCGTACCTATACCTATACCTACCCTATGCTTGTATATGGATATTTTAGTATAGGAATGCAGTGGTATATAGGTAAAACGGTAGTAGGTATGTATTATGGCCTGTATACTTATACCTATATCACTTTAACCACTGACTACAACTATACCTACACGAGGCCATCAACGCGAGTGTCGTAAACCATGATTCTTTCTCGCTTTTTCTATCTTTTTATACACTTATATATATATCTCTCTCTCTCTCTCTCTTTCTCTCTTTTGACGGGGTCTCAAGGTCTCGCGGGGTATGTCAGTTCTTGTCCGCGGGCAGTTATAATAGTCAGCTCGTGCCCGCCCGCGCGACTTACTGACTGACTTCCGCTACGCGTTATGTACGTACCTACGTTAACTTAAGTTACGTCACTTCGCCACGCCGTTCTTATGGTCCACTTAAATTACGTCATTTTATTAGCGCTTTGATCATAAAATCTTTTACGACCAGATTCCTCTATACCTATAGGCACTATAACACTTGAGTAGAATCATATCATCTTATTTCAATCCATTGACCATCTAAGAACCGGATAACGACGGGACGCCGATCGGACTGTCATTTCCTCGAACGTTTTATCTCATCCTCACAGCCACTTGACCATTCTTTTCACAACTTCCCGATTTCAGTACGAGTTCAGAACGGTAGAAGAGAATGCTCGCTTCACAGCGGTGGAAAGATCGTTCTCTGCAGTTTCGACCCCAAATTGAGTATAAAATGAGATGAATTGAGAAAATTGAAAGATGTCATTTTTTCATGAAAATCTGCTTCACAGATACAGAGTTCATGTGTTCGAAGCTACTATACGAAAAGGTATGGCGATATGGTCGAACCCAGGAAGAGGGCGTATCACTCTGTAGTTGGTTGAAGGGTGGAAACTCCTCCTCAGGGAGGTAATTGGTTGAAACGCCACCATGGCTGACGCCATTATGCAAACTATGTTAGGAATTCATAATGGCCGCGATAAGCTTGTCCAATCGGATCTCTCCTCTGTTCGGCCATATTTGTATCGATTTTCAGAGCCATCTAACGGGCGAGCTTAGAAACTTGGGATTCTTTGGTCTGCCGATAGATGGGGCGAGCCAGTTAAACCCGGTGTAGTGGTCCCCTTAAGAGTGGTAAGAAAATTACTTCGACGCGGATGCTTTGACTCTTCAACGGCTTAAAACTCACGGGGTAATTACTTCCGCGAGTTTATGCGATAGCGGTATAATCCGCACGGTTTTATTATCAACGGTATAAAATATTTCAGCGAAACTATACCTATATCCGCGAAATAATGCAGGTGGCAAGAAATCTTCTTTGGAATGCATGATGGCGGATCTTCATCTCTGTCTCTCCTCTCTCTTTCCCTTTCTTTCCTCCCTCTCTCTCTCCCTCTCTATCCCTCTCTCTCTCTATTTCTCTGTTTCTCTCATTCGCTGCATCAGACTGGTCCAAAAACCCCCCAGAGACAAGAGCAAGTCCAGTGATGCGGAACGCCGCGACGAGCCGCACATGGCCGAAACCCTGACAGTAATTTAGTCGACCAGTTTCCGAGATGCAGCAGACTAGAATCGCGGATGCTCCGGGTACAGATGTACATATAGGTACCGCCTTAACCCCTTTTTATTTACCATACATATCACGATCTATATATACGCATGCATGTGCGGTCTTACTGAAAAAGTATGCGCAGCTGTATTTCTACCTATATCTAGGTAGAATCGGACCGATCGATTGTGAGGAGAAAAAGAATTCATCGAGACGTTGAGTCAAAGTTCCGAATTCTTTTTCTCTTTGTAGAAAATCTCTGTATTCGAGGAGATGCAAAGTATACCGAGGAAAATGATCGAGCATATGTGATACATTAATTTATTAACACGCGACGACACGGCGTGTATGTATAGCAAAGGGTGTTGAACTGTTGATCCGTTGCAATAAACTTATGATAAATGTGTCGAGACACAGATTTTATAATCAAGAATTTTTATACGATCGTTAAATGTTGTCACAGTGGTTATATATCCTCGTTCTGACGTTGTGGCTTCTGACACACGTCACGTGACACATGGCTGCAGATACTGACCTAAGTCAAGGCTCTTCAAGTTAGCAAGCCTACGTCCATGTCCATATGCCTCAGTATAGTTACTCGCCAGTGAAGGGAGATAGACCGTAATAATTCGGACTTTTCGTCCCATTCGAGTAATTATAAAATTTATTTATTTTACGGTAGGGATTAGTCGTTGTTTCATTATGTCTATCGAATGAATCGTATACGAAAAGATGCAAAAGGTCTTTATTACAGATATTTGTGTACAATTGAAGTTTCTCAGACATAGCTAATTACAAGAAATAAGCGATATGATCTGCGTTGTAGATTATAGGTAGGATAGGTATATGACGGCAGAGTTGTATAAAATGACAATATTTTATGCGAGACACGAACGTGGCATTGTCATTGCTTTTAAACTGATAATCATTGGTTAAAGATAGTTTTCAACTTATAGTTTAGGTAGATCGTGCGTGCCTGTAGAAAAAGGGGACTAAAAAAATCGCGTATTATGTTATAAGCTGACAAGGACGCGGGAACATTACTAACCAAATTCATTGTTTCGCAATATAACAAAGCCTTGAGCTGGCGATAGATTTGAGGAACGTAATAACGATTCTGTACGATTAATCAAAGCAATTCTACCTCCTACGCTGTTATACCTATAAGAACAAACACATTTCTTCACGTTGTTAGAACGCCGTGATTTTTTATTCCTTACACGCTGCAGTTCTTTTCGGGGCTAAGTAACGCGATATTTTCGATCCCACGCCTCGGTGCTGGAGAGTATTCGCCAATTTCATGAAGTTTCTTAAACCTGAACAAAATGTATTTAATCCACCATAAAGATAAATGTTTACTGCGCGGTGGCTCGTTTTTTATACCTGCCTATGCCAGCTTTACTTCGTATTTTATTCTCTGTACGATATCCCCTTATCTCGACTTCTCGATTACCCGTACTCTGCAGCATACAGCAGTCCGGGTAACAAATCTTGTTTTAAATTAACGTTAAACCTCCAACTAACAATACACATACATTTCAACGATTACGCAGGTGTTCATATTCAACCATCGATTCCGCGATTCGTTGACAGATGCGGTATTTTATTTTATTTCAACCAGCTACATAATTGCGTGTTTCGGGTTACAAAATTTTCACGTTTATTAGCGGTTATTGAAGTTCATTACTGCGATTGAGGTTTCAGAAGAAAAAGTCAGCCTTTATGATGGAACTCGTAGCAATAACTTTTCTCACTTCTACCGCGTTGATAATTTTACACGCCGGTATATAGTCTGCCCTTTCAGTTTTCCTAGAAAATAAGGGTAAGCAGAAGAGGAAAAGGAACAGGAAATTCTCCTATTTCTCTTAAGCCTCACGCCTTTCGTCCACAACGAAATTACTGGGTAGCAGCTACTAAATTCGTCGAACGAGTCTGTCGTCCCTCTACAATCTCGCTAACAACGTTCCTCCGTTTATCTCCTCGTTTCTTTCGATCCAGGGATTCCAGTTCCAGTTTAAATATAATGGCCAACTTGTGTGGTACGGTGATCACCTGCCAGGAGAAAATTACGTTAATTAGTCTTGCCATAAAAGTAGATTGATTATTGTTGGAAAAGTATTGGAAGCTTGCAGTTATTCAGCTGTTCTACACCACATTTTTCGTAGTTAATTATTGGGCTTAACGACTCTTAGCAAATACTGTTGCAGGTGGACAGTCCACACTGTTTTTCTTTTACGAGGCCATAAAGTCATCTAGTTAATGCGTTAAACTGGCATAAATCAAAGGCGTGCCTCCGTAAGGCGTTTAACACTTACATTAGCCACCCTTTTCTCATGCTCTGGAAATATTTCTCGGCATAAATACCCACGCGGTTATTTGACAGCAGGTTAATGTTCACAGCTTCTGCATTTGCGGTGATCGTACTGCGATATATTTTATGCAGATTAAAAAGTTTAATGACAATTTATGTACCAATGAATAAAATTTCTTAAACTATACGGTGTGTAATCGACGAGGAAATCATAAATTATACAGTCTCATTTAAACGACGTTCGAATAAAAAAGCCGCTCTTCGACTCGAGTAGAATGTGTATTTTTCCTTCTTCTCTTTATCGCTAATTGTGCTCTGGTTCAATTGATTTCTCACACGAGTGTTTAACAGAATTTTTGTGATCGTTGATCGGTGCGCCCTAGGAACGGATTTCCCTTTGACTCGAGTATACAGCACTCATTTCTCGATTGTCCTTTTCTATTCTTTTTATCGCACCATTACGTACATAAGTGTTGAACCAAATTTCTCCGATGCTGATTGGCCCACCGTGCAATGAACGCATTACCAAACTCGAGCACTATTTCTCACCGCATAGATAACCGTATCAAAGGCTCTCAGGGCAGCCACTCGTCTGCTGCAATAGCGGTACAGCCCCGTCGCCCGTTGCTTGATTCAAGAGGCCAATGTATGATAGGCTCAGCCAGCGCATAATAATTATTAAGTGAATAATTTTACTTATCGAGCTGAGTGGCCTGAGCAAGTCGGTAAATAATCATTACGTCGGGGTCTTTATTTTTGCTCTAATTACTGAAAAATGAGAAAATTTTTCAAGTTTGTGATCAATTTATGCCGCTTGTAGAAAATTGCAAATGATTTTCTGACATCGTGTCTGTAAGCTATGCCGTAGGCCACCCGCAAGTGAGTTGAATAAATTTTAGTCATTCATAACGATTACACAACAGTTTGCGTCGCGAATAATAACGACATTCAACTACTTGCATGAACTGATATGTATCTGCGCGAGGTGGTACTTTGACAGCGGATATAGTTGAACCAAACTAAGGATAAAATGAGGCTAGAAATGTACCTATGAAACATCTGTTTTTATATAGCTAATAAAAATTTAAAGATTCACTTTCGTTGGTTAATTAATCGGTGACATATTCTTTATTGTGTCATGTTTTACCTTCGAGTTTATACAGTTAGACTCACGCTGGGTTACGACGCCGGAAATAGAAGCCCCGTAGGTAGTAGGTACATACCTACTTTACGTCGGGATATCTTCAGGCCAGATCTTTAGGCTGGTCAGGATTCTAGTCGTTTCAACTTACCCCACGATGGACGCGTAATTGTCAAACAACCGTTTAGGATTATTAGGTAGAAAACGTTACGGGCTGACGGGCGCCACGCGATCTGAACCTAATTCACCGTCACGTCCAAAACGGCATTGATAAATCTCACGAAATCTAATTGACGAGAACTTATACTCATATCTTTACTGCGTGATCAAAACACTCGAAATATACTATTTTCAAACTTCTCTACACGTTACACGCGTAACTCCTAGTTTATGATCCATTATACAAAAAGAACTTGCGTCCTTCGTCTTGAAAAGAAATTAAAAAAATTCGTAAACGGATCGTCTGGCGCAGCTTTTTCATCTTTGCCTTCCTTCTTCTTTCTATATTTCTGAAACAAACGTATATTCTATTTAGGTTGAGTGAGTAGGTTCCCCGCTCCAAAGGCTCAAGGTAGTGTACTTTACCAACCTTCATCCAGTAAATAGGTTGCTTCTCCCGTTCGTATATATAGGCTCGTATCTAGCCGAGTATGTATAGTCGTATACGCGTATCCACGGTTCTAGACGTACGTGCATCAGTGGGAAGAAATGTTTGCTTGGCATGTCCCCCACAGAGCGCTCGTATTTTCAGGTAAACAAACGAGTCAGCTTCGTAACTTTCTTGCCCGCTCATACACGCAACCTCTCGTAGGGCTCCATTTCTATCTTCCCATCACGCGTGCCAAGTGTGACTCAACTAGCCCCCGCTCACACATTGGAAAGACGAATTCCTCGTCTAGAGAAGAAAATAAAAAATATTGCAGATCAATTAAAATTGACGATGAAGACAAATTTTGGCAACTTACGTAGCTGGTGTATAATTATTTTTCTCTCAGATATATGTAAATGTACAGGGAGATAAAAGTTCTTGTAGAACTTCTATAGAGGTTGAGATAATAACGGAAGCCCTGATAAAGACAAGGTGACTGCAGAGTCTCTCGCCCCACCGGTAGAAATATTTTTATTGAAGAAACTGGGAAGCCGAGGGTCCTGGTCCTTTGTCCTTGTATATAGCGTAGGAAATTGGCTGCCGGATATCGCACGGTGCCTCAGAAAATCCCTGCGCCTATCACCGGCTCCCTGTGCCAACCCATTCCTTCCGCAGTATGGGCTCTAGGGCTGGTCCTTTCAAGAACTCTAATTAGTTGAGAACACGCGCCCTACACCGAGTTCTGTGAAATGTCTTACGCGCCTATCCCCGTTGAGGAAGACCTCGATTCGCGGTCCCTTCAACTAGACGTAAATTGCTGCCAAATTGAAGGTTAAACTAATTAAAACAACGAAATTATTTCACCAATTACAACACCCTACGTTACAACGAAATTCATCGTTTCTTATCTCCTTCTTGTTTTCAAAGAAAAGCACGATCCCCGGGGCCTAGGTACGAGGTA
Organism: Tenthredo distinguenda; assembly: GCA_947538915.1. Lineage (NCBI taxonomy): Eukaryota > Metazoa > Arthropoda > Insecta > Hymenoptera > Tenthredinidae > Tenthredo > Tenthredo distinguenda. The sequence goes on along the minus strand of OX384536.1, from coordinate 17,392,507 downwards.
CAATATTCATAAAAGCTCCGTAGAATATTTTTTGAAAATTCGTAGGACGTATAGGGTGTAGGTATTATTCTCTCAACAAGTGCAGCTTTATTTTTGTCAAATGCAAGGAACCAGGGAGTGTCGACCACAGAGTGCGATGGGAGGTAGGTAGTAAGTAGTATCGATCCATCCCGATGCTGGAGCAAACCGGGCAGTCGACGGAATTTCAACACCGAATCGGGCTACGTAACACACACGTACAAAAGCTCGCACACTGAACTAATACTGGAGCGTTTTGATGCCATTTCGGCAATACGGAGGTGGTTCCTCCGCTGCCGCCTCTCCAGCTCGATATCTCAGTGTGGGAGAATCTATATACCAAAATATCTATGTATGTGGGTATGTGTATGTATATATCGTACATGCCTATATGCCAGCTCGCCGCGAAATGGGAATGCAAGGAGAAAGGAAAGGGCAGAATACGGGGACGGGTCTCGAGGGTTCGGTTCAGTTCAGTATCTCTCCGAGGAAGGCAAACGTGGGGTAAAGGGCACGCGAGGCACAGCTGTGGCTGAATCAAGGAACGGGGGATGGTTGCGAACTATACCTACGTCTCGGTCGAGACCACCACCCCTTTGGAACTTTTACCATTTCACCGTCTGGCGAGGCAATCTTCCGCCCTCAGAGTCTCGCCTCGCTTCGCCTTGCCCAGAATCGCGATTCTGATGCACGGAGGGTAAAGCGAAGCTTCAGTTTTCAGACTGGAGAATTGCATCGGATGCTAGTTAAATACTAAACCTTCTTTTCCCGCACCTGCAGCCCGTTTTGCAGGGGAAGGGATGAAACGAACCAAAAAGTGTGCGAAGAGGAGCGAGAGGCTTTACGAGATAGGTTTGGTTTGTTTCACAGAATCGTATGTCGATACGACTGCGTAGTTTTATCGCCATTTGCTTAAGGAGTGTATTCGATACCGTCTAGAACCGTGAAATTAGATGGTTCAACTGTCTGTATAATAACGATAAAGTTACCCTCTATCATCGGAAATCTACAGATATTACGGAAATAACTCTCGCTAAAGTCTATTTGTGGACTTGCTGCGGTACTGTTACTGTTATCGCGGTAGGTAGGTATAGTATGGTACAGTATATGTATACAGGTATGTGTATAAGCCGATTTATAATCATTCACCAGCGCGAAACCTGGGGGAAATAAATTTTTTTTTATTACATTCTTTCTAGGGAACCTGCACGTTAGCATATTACATCAATTCAGCAGGTAGTACCGGGTTTTATAACAATATCGAAGCTTGTACTAAAAATATACGATCGAACGTCTCTACAAGTCGCCAGCCACGGCTACTCGACGTCGAAACTTTGTCAAATACAAGTTTCGAATATTATTTCACTCCAGGTAGATATACAGGAGCTTAATTTTCACCCCATACTGCTAGGAAACTTTCTTTTTTTTTCTCTCCTCACCTCCTGCTGCCGAATTCATCCCCATTTCGGTTTTAACCCCATGAAGGCCGCGTCTATCCGTGTATCCGCCTTACATGCAATATAAGTTGGCAGGAACTCGACCTGTATGAAATTGCTCATACTTTATATAAAAAAGAAGGAGAAAGAAGAAAAAAAAAGGAAAAATTGTGAGAGGGCAAGCGACATTGACGCATGAATAAAAGAAGCTGACATTTTGCTCGTGAATAAACAACGAGCCTGAAATAGAGGCGTCTGCGTACACGTGTGCGTGAAACCGGCGTAAACCCTCTTCTTCAAAGGTGTGGCCTTTGGCGTACATATAGACACGTGGAAAAGTGCGCGTAAGAAATTGAGAAAACGACCGCACGCAGGCGTGGGCGGGCGAGACCGATCTGATCCCCTGCGCAACCAGGCCTAATCCAAGCCTTGAACTGGCGAGAAAATAATACCTGGATACGCATGTGTGTTCGTATGTCTGCACGTGTATACGTACACCTTTCTCCGAGGCGCACGTCGAGCCCCGGGACCAATAGACTAGCATGTTTACGCGCCGATTGTCACATATTGCATGTTTGTTCCGTAGTAATGAGATTTGAGCGGGTCGTGGCCGTCTCATATCCCGTAGGAGCAGCCTATACGCTCTCCCGTATCCTTTTCCTATACCTACAAACCTCTGGCAGGAACCCCACGCTACGCACATCTACACCGTGACTCGATATCCGACTTTGCTCTACCTCCAGCCAACCTCCCTCGTGTACCTTTACTTCAAATTTCATCGAACAAGGGAATGCCTTTGTATGCACTGAATTGTTTGCAGCTACTCGGTAAACGAGGATCTTGCCTTCAATTATTGCGAGATAGGTGTAATTTAACGTCGACTCACCACCAGAAAGAAATACCTTAGAAGCGGCATCAAAAGTCCCACTCAAACATCCAGGAGAACTTTTCATCGAACGAAGAGGTGAAATTCAAAAAGGAATCGGTATATAGTCAAAATATGAATTTTCGAATGATTGTTTCAATTATTTGCAAAATTATATGAATCGTCTCCATTCCGTACCAAAAATACCTGAGTTGTATCTAGAGCTTAGTTTGAAAGCTACAAAATTTTCGTTTCGGTGCATCAAAGCGATTTCTTTTGCTGAGAAAGAGTTCGTCTATCCGTATCCAAACTTTTGAATAAACACGTCTTCCCGTTTAATCCGAATCCACATCGCCATTTAGGCGCCTAACTCAATATCCAAGTGCGAGATTCCGGGTCAAATATTCTCTCCATAACGACCGAGAACCGCAGATTTCTTTGCAAACTATCTCGACCTGAAAGGGTTCCAAGATACGTCACACTAGCTTCCGCCAACACGCAGTATACGAATTCAAATTTGTTCGGGGGTGCGTACGTACTATGTACCTACATGTAGTACCTACTGCCACCGTATATATACATATATAAATATATACACCCACGCAAAGTCACGAGATAAACGTGCATCTTTATGCACACCTTGTACAGAAGACCGTGAACGCGGAACATGTGCCAGAAGAACGATCATATATCTCTTCCCTCTCCTTCTCTCCGGCTTTCTCTTTCCTTCTCTCTTTTCCTCCCCTAGTCACTCACTTTCTCCCTCGTTCCGTCTCTCTCCATTTCTCCCTCATACTCTCCTTTATTGTCGCTCTCCCCGTTTCCTCGGCCTCGACCATGTCCCTCCGACAATCCAATTTATACGCGAGATTATTCCGGGGATGCCGAGTCCCGGGGGTTGTAGGCCGCTCTCTCGCGTCGACCGGTGGGGTAGTTCCTAGCACGAGGACCAAGACGAGGATGATAGGGGCGGCGAGGTAACATGGCCGATCAAGTCGTGCCGCCTTGGCCTTTATACATATATAGTCTATACAAGATCGTCTAAACCTACGATATTACTTTTCGTGCGGTCTTCACTCGCCCTCTCTACATACTACAGGGACTCGTACACCCGCTTGCTGATTATGTAAACACATCGAGCTACCCCATCGATTGCCACGAGACGCGTGTAGATATAGAGACGCTAAGGTTATAGATTGGCACTTGACCGTGGGTACACAATATTATACGTAATTCACGTAACACGTACGTGATACTGACGATCTCGTCGTCTCTAATTACAGTAATCGCTTATCGCCCAGTTTGACCGAAGATGTTTAACGCATGAATTGCCATTCAGCCTAAAGCTAGTAACAAGTTACGGAACGGCTATGATGTAGATTATGGCTTAGGCGAATATAGATTGGCCGTTGATATTCTACAGGGTTAGCTTCTTGCCATGTGGATTGTGCTTTCGATTTGGTAGACACTCGAGGCTATTCTATACTGAGAATTGTCAACCTCTTAGGACTTAGCTACTAGTCATTTTCGAATTCATATATCGTGGGGTCAGGAGATTAAACAGCGCCGGCGCCTTATACCAATTCAGTTACATACGTGACACGGAAAGAGATCTATGACTCCGGTTTGGTTCGAGGCTCGTTAGTAAGCTGGGAGAAAAACAGCTATCAAAAACAAAAGACGACGACGACGACGACTCCTTCCTCTTCCCTCGACAATTTATTACACACGACGTCCACGTATGCACGCACAACTTTTATTCGATTTTTTCATTTTTTATCTTTAGTTTTCGTTTTATTTTCATTATTACTCAAGTTTCTGTCGAACCTAACGATTGCCTAGCAAGATTTATACTCCTTGGTCTTCCGTGCAGGTAAAATATAATATATATATCTTCATGTATCACACACTGAACGAACAAATCCATAAAGCAAAAGAAAAAGTACTTCTTCATACGTATACAGGTATAAAACAAACCGTTGAACATGCCTAGGGCCCAGGGTCTGCCTAATTATGAATTTGGATGTATACGTAGGCTCTTTGCGTGTATATGCGAGATGAGGGACGAGGGATCCTCCGTAAGCTCTATCGAAGATGGTGCAGTGATTGAATGAGGGCATGACCTATGAACGATCAGGGTAAGAGGGTTGTAAGTAGATATATTACGTCGCTCTTGGCTAGACGTAAACAATGCCTGTAGTAGGCGCGTCAATCGGGTCTTGAACGAACCGAGCCATACGCAGCTTTATACGTGTATGTGAATACGTACGTACATACATACATACGTACATATATCTATCTGGCTATAGGTGTATATGTACGGGCTGTATAGCCGAGGCGGTAGACTGGCTAGGAAATGGCCGCTTACAGCCGCTTACCACCGCTTACCGCCGCGTTGCCTATCCTAACCTAACCTAACCCAGACTAACCCTAACCCGCCCTGATAAACTCCATTACCTTCACTTACACGCACCCACCCACGACAATGCGTGAAACTATACAGAACAGAAATGTAAAAATTTTACAATTTTTTTTCTCTAGTCGAGTTGACTTTTAGGAATTGTCAAGATTTTCGTTTTCACACTTGGGCGAGTTTTTTGAATGATTAGTCGTAGGCGTGCGTTTAGGAGTTGTTTTCGTACCTACTACACGCTGGGCGATATAATTATATCGCGTTGATAATAGGCGGTCAGTGTGCCGTCGAGGTAATGGTTGTATGGTACTTCTTTACTGATGCATGTATGCGGATGACACGCGTGTGTAGATGTACGCACTATAGGAGCCACTCAAATAAATTATACGAACCGCGATAAAACGAGTTTAATTTATTTTAACTACGTCGTATAATCTGGCTGCATAAATTCATCGAGTACGCGGGTCCATGGCCGAACGAAAAGGGCCTGGCTTTACCCCTATATTCCAATGTAGAGTGAAGAGTTGGCCGCATCTTAAACGGAACTGGTTTCTCAACAGTCTATGTTCTCGATACAGCCGTATTATAGGTACCTACTCTCTGTGTAACCACCAGCCTCCTCTGGCTAATTACCAAAATGAAAGAAAAGAAGAGAGAGAAAAAAAGAATACGCTGGATGAAATTTACTCAGCTTCGTCGGTGCGTTTCTTCCCGCTTAATAGTTATCGCGGTTTCGATGTGCTTTTAGTAATCGTTCGAGACTTCCAGACCTCAGCCATTCGAGTTAAGCCTCCTTCTTTTTATCCGCCGCTCTGCTTTGCTGTACTCAAAATATCGGCTTACTTCATTCTGATAATCAAGTGTTGAATCGTCAACGCGACTAGAAAGCTCTTCCTGTTTTCTTTTCTTTCATAGCTTTTTTTAAAATCGTTTCTTGTTTCTTGGTTACTTTAAATAGTCACTGAAACAGCCTCGTAAATTATGACGAAATCCAGTCTCGACGAATTTTCTTTACTCCAGTCCATCGTTCCCAGATTCGATATCATACAATTAGTTCGAGTCTCTCGATGAGATTGAGGTTTGTTCTTATACCACGGCTCTCGCTTCGAGTTTATTCTTTACTTCTTTTCATCACTTTTAAATTGTTATTACCGCAAATAAGAAGTTCTACTCGATGACTCCGAGACCAACTGCTTGAACTCGGTCTAACCCCCCACACCGAGTTAATTTCGTTCAGGTAATTACTTGAAATAATTTCCGGCCCTTTTTTTGTAACCGCAGCTTGGGGGGCTTCGACCAAGCTTAAATACCCTTCGTGACAGTCCGCTCTTTTTATTCCGGTCGATATTTATATCCAGGGAAAATAGTATAAAGATAAAATGATGAAATGTTATAATTACTACGGACACCTAAACCTAAACGTTTCGGACGCCCTGCCCTAAGCAGAGGTTTATCGAAAATCTGGGTTAACAGAAAAGTGGCCAATTTTCTCCCTCAAAAAAGAAGAAGTGATGAAGTAATAAGGAAAAGCACTCTGACACGTGGCCACGTTACCTAAATACTTGAGGTTAACTACCAAAGACCCGGCTTTCTAAGTCTAGTAATTCGCCGTTCGTTGGCAGCTGTCTTCTATAAATATGTAAATTTTTGGACCTCGTCTCGAAACTCTTTGCCAAAATTGAACCGGCGTTAAAATTCCTCAGCACGCACGCGAGCGAGGTAACTTTTTTTGATAACTTCTTACCAGGATCACCATCTTGCCAAGGTGTTTTCTTACTACCACGTTGTCGTCATTTATACCGCCGCTTCTCCGAGCTGAGGTACGGGGCTAGTCACGTCCCTAGAGCTTGATGACATAATCATGCCCCTCGGAATGGTCCACAAAATATAAACCTTTGTCATCTTATGTTTCTACAGTCAAGCCGCTGTATCTTTTATAAGAGAACACGACACCGGGTTTATCTCGCACGATGGCTATCTAGGTGGTAGGTACACGGATACAGCTGCACTTTACAGACATCTGTTAACCTGCTCCAAAACATATAAAAGTACAAGCCTATCACGACCGTGGTATCCGTAGGTAGGTAATAATAGTAAAATACCGAACGGAGTTTTGTGATTTTCGGAGGTAAAAAAGACCGCAAATACTGGAAATACTTGAAATCCTTTTTTTTTTCACGATGGTTTATTACGGTCAAGGCATGAACACAGCGTCGGTGTGATTTGTGATCCGGGGAGAATAGAACCGGGATTTATAAATCCAGTTTATACGGGAAACGGAGAGATTTAGTGGCCGATAATATCTTGATAATACAACACGGAGTATTCCACGAGGTGTAGAATCACTTCGGAGATAAACGATATATACGTATGTTCTTTTTATTTCTCTCGAGAGAGTTCGTTCACCTGAATATGTACCTACGAACCTGGAACCCCAGAATATCCAAGGATATAAGCCTTACGTAACGAGCCTTGCAAATAGTTACTCGCGTGCTTTATTGCACCTACTTATGTTTAGAATATCGCTGTTTCTGGTCATTTCACGTGTATTAAGGTTATTACTGGCATAACTCAAACTCAGTACTCGGGACAAACGTCTTCTGGAACCCATTCCAATGGTTTGAACAGGCTGATTCGCTCGAAGAGAGTAAATCATAGCCTCATCGCATACTTGCACACTTCAGTACGTCGTAAATATATCCAGATCCATGAGAAAATTCGATTTTTTTTTTTTTTTTAAACAGAATTGCAAACGCAATTGATACGACCTCTTTTTGAAGTCGAACTCAAAATTATTCGAAGCAATTTAAACTCGCTGTTTATAGCCATCGGTTTATCTCGCCCACGGAAAAGTTGAGGAAATTTTTCGGTATCCGTGGAGGGTCGAGAGATCAGAGATTTTTAAAGAATTTATAAAAGCATTGACTCTGCGAACCTCTTCTAGTTTCTTTTATGGCAAGCAATAAATAAGGGACTTTCTACCAACCCTTTTACAGCCGCCCCATGGAATAACCCGGTATATATACGTATAGCTTTTCCCTCTTTCCTTTTTACTATTCCTCATTTGTCCGGCGTTTTAGCCCTTTCATTTTTATAGTTTGTACAGCATAGTAGCAGCGTTGAATTTTTTCCTTTTTCTTCGGTAAAGGAATGAGCAGCTCGGCGAACTTTCACACCGCGACGTGCAATAGAACTGTAAACTCAAGTTAACTGAATCCAGAAGAACGGATGAAAAAAATAAAACAAAAAGAAACTGGTGGTTTAATTTTTTCCAAATGTTTTTGTTTCAGATTACTAGCGAGAGCGCGAGCCGCTATTTCCGCAATCCCCTGCAGAGGTGAGTCAAACATGCTATGAAATATATCGATTCAGATATTACTCGCGGAGTCGAGGTTTCAGAATTTATTCCAATCCATTAACCCGTCCAAACGATAAAACAATTTTTCACAAACCCAAAACCAACTTCAACGTACAAAAAATTATAGACGCAATATGCTTTTGCTCAATAATCATTACGAGAATGAAATTGCGGAAGTTGGAATATCGGCCTGTTATTTTTTGAATCTGGGGAAATTTTTTTCTTGCAAAGCAGAAGACCTGCCGTTAACTGGGTATTGGTTTGCGAAATTGTTTTACCGTGCAACAGGTGGTAAGTACGATACATTACCGAGAAAGGAGAAGAAAAAAATACAAATTGTTGACGCCAGATGCTAGGCCTCCTCATTTTAGTACATGATGTGCACAGGGGGAAACGCAAACGGTAAAAATAGTTGATTAACACTTTGGACTCAGTAGTTACGCTTAGATCGAAACTTACTCGCAAAAACTATTGAGCAATTCGTCTCAGGGCTAGAAATGTTAAAAGCTCATATCTGCGTATGGGTTTAACAGCTTGTTTTTGGGCCTAGAATTGTCTGGTCGATTCAAATTACTGATTGAACTTATTGGTCTGATTTTCTTATAAGATTGAAAGTTCTTAATTAAGAAGGAGATTGGGCTCTCTAAAAACTTGCGAATAGTTTGTTACGTCGAAGGGTTGTATTGCGGAAATAAAAAATTAGACTGTAATTATATTTTCATCCGCACCTGCGCGTAAAATTTGAAATTAATTACTCCAGGCTTTGTTTAATTAAAACCTGTTGGGTACCGCCTCTCAAAAAGTTGATATTAAAACGGTAGTAATATACACTGGTTGGTTCCCCAACTAAGAAATATATCACTCCGTCTTTCTCTGTCCAAAACGAAAGGATAAGATTTAAATTTTGTAAGAAGTAAAAGGAACAGAAGAAATAGAACCCAGAAATGTTAAAACAGCACACAAAAAGCTGAAGAAAAAAATTTACCAAACGTAATTTGGCTGTCAAAAAATCTTGTTCGAGTAGGTTTAATGACTAGAAAATTCCTAATTAATTATTATCATGTTACTCAAAGACAAAAAGAGAAAAAAATTCAAGGAAACGTCTATAAATAACAGTAGAAACGTTGGTGGTCCAAGCCTGCACCTTGGAGCTTGGATCCTGGTCTAGTTTTGCCGAATATTTTTCACTTTGTGGACGAAATAGACGCGCGTTATCCGTAGTATGCTTTAAAGAGAGGCTGAGAGCATCCGGGTCCGATAATTCAAGATGCCAAATGCCTGACCAGTCGTTCACAGAAAGCATCAAAACTTTCTTCTAAACGCGGAAATTACGAGCACGTCGTACTCGCAACAGATTCGGTTGCTCGAATAACAATGAACGAAATTTTATGCAAAGAAAAATGGAAGAATGACACGAGGACAAGGTCTATGATCGGAATGAATTACCTCATAGAAATCTTCACTCGATTCACACGACGAACGTTGCAGTCAATAAAATGATCGGAGACGTTGCTTCGCGTACCGTTTCAGTGACTTATTAATGATTCCTCACATCGCGCAATCATTATTTGCGGTAATCTTGGCATACCTCGAGTCTTATCTCTCGGTCACGAGACGCCATCGTCTCATCGCGGTGCATTTCCCGCAGCATCCCATGATGGCCGCCGCCTTCACGTTTCTCCCTCCCTCGTCTCGGCTCTCTCTTTTTCCTTCTTTCTTCATCTATATATCTCCCTTTCCCTTCCCTTCTCTCTCTCTCTTTTTTCTCTCTCTCTCGCTCTCCTGGTCTCTGTCGCTCGGTGTATCGCTCCTCTGGGAGTTACCTAGCTTTACCCAGCCTAACCCAGCCTAACCCCTATTTAAGCTCCCTTTTCCACCATCGCGGCCATCTTTGACGAGGGTTGGGCTACCAAAAGGGATCTCGCGACTCATTGGCCGGAAATCCCTCGTCTCTTTTTACCCTTAGCTTTCTTCGATTCACCTCGCCACGTATTACTCTCTCTTTCGCTCTCTGTTTCTATATAATTTTTCATCTCTCTCGTGTCATTGACGCCGTGCCACAGAGCCATCTACGGGATGGCAGAACTATGTCGTGATAACGCTCCGTCCTTTCACGATTTTTCTTCTCCTGTTTTCCTGTCTCTAAAAAGGGTTGCGCTACGCAGTACCTACGTACGTACGTATACACACCCGACTCGCTGATCTAGATATCTCGCTAACCGTGACTGGTAGAGCAGCACACCGGTTCCGGGCCCAACTTTAACCCTAACTTAACCTTATCGCGGCTTATCTGACTCGATGTCACAGTCACGTGGACGTTTATGCTCCAAAAATTTAATACGCGAACGAACGGGTATAATTGGGTCGAAACGTATATAATTCACGTATTAACGATTTTTGACTAACTAAATCGCGGGAACTTTCTCGGGAGAAATATTACCCGCGGAAATCTGTCTTCGGTTCTCCCACGTATGCTTATTAGAGAAGAAAAGGTTCCTGAACTTGGAATCAGGAATTCGGTAGATAACGTTTCCTCTGGTGAAGGTATCTTCATGCGTTAACAGTTACTCTTAATTAATGCCCGGCTAACTTTTTACCGTTTCATTGACGACGATCGTAATTTATAGCCGCAGGTACTTATATGGTCAGGTACTATAAATTAGCATGCGATGTTGAAGAGGTACTGCAGGGAACTGAGACTTTATAGCTTTATTAAGAATAACATGAAAAATCAGCTTCGAAGAAAGAAGGATGAATAATTACATAATTTTTGAAAGTGAAGAACAAATTTTTTCAAACATGAAATCGAAAGATTAACTATATAAATGCTCGTTGAAAATTGGGATGCGATTACGTATGCTTGTAACTATTAATATTATGCTAAAATAGAATTTGAGATCGTACGCGTAACGAGGCGATACAATGAGTAACGGACGACGTAGCGAAAGAAAACGTTGAAGGGTGTATAAATTTTCATTTACGAGGCAGATGCTAGAACGTTGTGATAACCTATAGAGATTAACCGTAAAATATTTTACGGTATGCTATAAAGTAATTGACTTATCTTACCTTAGAGTAACGAGAGTTTGAAGCACTACTTAACGCGGATAAAGTGAGGGTAGTATGGTTCGTCTTTGAGAGTTGAAAAAAAACTGAACTACTTCCTCGCGCAGGTTTTAAGGGAAAAAAAGTGAAATCTTTTACCCCTTCCAGTGGACAACTTTGAACCCTTTTGACCGCTTTCTAATTTTTATACTCTTTATTGTTAGGACGCTGCTTTCTCCAACCCTTTTTACCAATCGCCACCTTCCATCAACTTTCTGCCCCCGTCCCGCTACCCTTCTTCCTCTCAAAATCTCTCTTCAGACTTTTCCTTTTCAACCCTTTTTACGAGCCTTAAACCCCCCCTAAAAGAAAGTTTTACGAAAATTCCTCCTGGCTAGGTTCCAACGAGACTTTACGATCGCGGGTTGTTACTGAAATTTTCCATCGCCAACGCTCATCACAGATTCATAAGTTCTACCCCAGGGCATAATTTTCGTCTCTCCAATTTGAAGTTTTCTTTTTTTAGGGGGTAGATATTTTTCACCATTCTCCATTGGTTCATTGAACAGAATGTCGAAATCTTTTTTCAAGTCAAAATTCTTTTTGAAATAGATTTATTGAATTAATTCAAGAAAATATTTCTTCACCGTTGTCAAATCATTACAAAGCAATATCATTATTTCACTAATTTCTCTTCGATTTAATCTATTTAATCCCCATTAATATAACAAACGTTAATTTACTAATCAATCAATATATAACATCTACAAATTGAATTACATGTCTTAATGATAAATCTTAGAATTAAAAAACAGCGAAAATCCGACGAGGATCTCGAAGAGTATGCTGGATGTCGAAGAAGAAGTTCAGCGTGGATCGGTGTGGCCTCCTGTTACGTATACTGAAGGTATACCGGACAGGAATACACTCAGGATACATTCAGTATACGTACAGGGGGTTTCACATTCCTCAACGATGTTTTGCTCCTGGATAATCGCCGTATCTTCGCTTCTAATCATCAGAAAAGTAGTAAAATCGAAAGGTCATCTAGTACTGCGTGCAGTAGTCCCTCTATTCAGAGCACAAGGACTACCATCACCGTGCTGCGGACGACCTTTTCCCAAAATTTTTCTCTTTCGTTTTCTGATTCGACGATAATCCTCCGCCTCGGAATCCTTTCAGCAGTCGCCATTTTAGTCCTGGGTTAATTCACCCCGTCGAGATATCGAGACGCGGGTAATTTTCAGGCGGAGAAACTTCTCTATTCATTTATGCATGCCCACGATGCTCACTCTCTGGTTCCCTTGTTCTTCGTCTACCTCGCGTGGAGCGGAGGCTGGGCTTTATCATGAACGGGAGGACCGCATCTGCCTGTGAACATAAATCAAACCGGAATTATTAATGGCTCTTGCGTTATGCGCGCTCGTATACGTATACGTACGTATATCTAGATTCAACTTGTACGTCTCCTACATGTGTATGTACGCTGGCGATACGAGTAGCTGCTGCAGGGGGAGAAGCGAAACCGACAGAGGGAAAGAGAGAGGAAAAATTCAAGCGTTATACTCAAGGGGAGATTCGCGATCGCTGAGGGGGTCTCGGTTTCTCGTCAATAAAAATCTCCAGTTGGTGTGATATCGTGGGAGTTTGACCGTTCCGCCTGCCCCAAGAGACCCGAGTATACGAGTTACTGCCAAGTTCGACCAGTTGCCTATCCCCCGGGGTTCTGGATTCCGTATCATTTTTTATTTCGTTTTCAAAACCTCGCCAAAATCTTTGTCGCATTTACCTCTAGTCGCGCGTAGAATCGAAAAATATGAAGCACCGCGTCTTATTCTCAATTTGACATTTCAATGAATTGATAGTAAAGTTCAACAACTGACCTTTCAACATCGTAAGTCAATATCAACGAAGAATTTCCGGTTCGATCCCCACTCTGTGCGTCTGGTGTTTTTTTTTCTCTCCTGACGTGGGGAATCCCCATTCTCAGAATCACGTCTAGATTCCCTCGGGTATCGAACTTCTGACTCCACGTTCTGAAAATATTAACTCGCATTAAATATTGAATAAATGGAAGTTACCCGCGACACTTGAGAGAAAATGAAAATGAAAATGAAAAAAAATTGAAAAAAAAATCAAAACAAAAACCAAAACCAAAAACACCTGTATATCTGTCACTTTCCAGCCTCTGTCTCTCCCATCCGACTTCCGCTGCCGTAAAGAAACTAGCGCATGAATCGCGATCGCGAGTCGCGTGTGACAGGTAGCAGTGGAATATTCTCGCCCTCGATGGTAGGGTAGAGGGTGACTAGAGAGGCTGATGCGTAAGCGACGTTCCCGGTGCGCGGCCCGCGTCTGACTGGCTACGTCCTCCACCGCGGCGCTGTTCGACGCACAACTACGTCGCCCGTAACTCGTTGCGCGTTACGACGTACATGATGAGATATCAAGAAGTTCTGTGCAGACGAGAGGAGATACACCCGTTCTTAAGATCAAATAGAGACTGAGAAAGAGAGCCGAAGATATCCGGGGAAGGTAAGGTCCCGTAGGATAAGTCGACGCCGAGATAGCCCTCTGTAGACGGGTGCGAACCCGTACCGTGCACCACCGACGTTTAACGCCGACGCCATGCGGCGCTCAGACTCCGCGATTCTTCCGCGGCTACATCGCTTCTGGTCTCTAAGGTCCCTGAGAGGGTGACTCGCGCGCGGACGCAGGGATAGTGCGGGGTACCATCGACGGCGCCGTCGTCAGGGGGATGACTCCGAGTACGAAACGGAGGTGGGGAACGGTTGATAACGCGCAGGGTCGACCAACCCCTACCGCGAGATTTTACTCTTCGGTTCTGGTATGGTAGCTTCCCTTCCATTTCACCGTTGCCGTATATATGTATATATACACATGTCCATGTATTCGTGTATGTACTACCCTTGCGATATATATTTGTATGGGAGAGTAAAATGTAGGTGTAGTTATATACCGTCCGGGGGTTGGCGCGCGAGAGGGTTTGTTTGATTCCCGAATAGCACAGACGCGCGATGCGCGCGCGGTTCCGTATATATATGAGTGGAGGAAATTCAACCCCATAATGTCAACCCCCTGTTCAGCGTTTCGTGGCGCCATCGAGTGTTCGTTTCTCGAAGCATGTATGGCGGAGAATTTTATTGCCCGATTTTCTAAAGAGGGAAGTTAAATACTGTTCCTTTTTTTCACGATATATCGTATGGATATAGGTGGGTGTGTATATTTATTTAATAAGCAATGACGCTTATATTTTATATTTATCCATGTGGTATGAATACGAGGCATACACATGGATAGATATCTATATATTATAAGATTGTTTGACAGCGGGATATAAAAATTCTGCAGGCGTCGAGATTGGAATGAATTTTTAATTCCCACTTTCAGTTCCTGCGTCAGATTTTCACCTATACATTTTCTAGCTGCGGAAACCCTCAAGATCCCCTATTCGTGAATAATAAATTTTCTCTAAAGTCGCGTGTCGTTTGGTATCGATTAGCCTGGAACATGGTGTGGGGAAAATCTGAGGTGCTAAATTAAGTGGAGTTTGTAATTTCCTCGCCCGTTTATAACTCTCTATATAGAGCATATACGGAAGGAAGAATATTGACGATTAGTTTTCAAAAATTGTTGATAAAATTTTTGCTATTTATTTTCTTTTTTTTCTTCTTCTTTCCGTTCCGACAGTTTAAATCAAGCCGAACGTAAAACACGTGGCTATTTTTCATCCATGTTTCATAACACGTATACCTAGGCTAACTAATTGTTTACGGTTCAAATAAAGTAGGTATATCCATGCTACTTTAAGGCAGAAAAAGAAGAAGAAAAAAAAGAAGGAAAAATTTAAGACATTTTTATAAACTCTAGTTTATCTACAGCGAAATTCTAATCGTAAGATCAACACTGAATCGACCCTCACCTAAATATTTTTAAAATCCGTCCTCGTTTCGCTCCACGCAGGAAAAGCTCGGCTCGTATTATGCTGCCACCTATCGTTAGATCTTGGAACTTTTCACCTCGAATATCACCCTGGACAAACACTGCAGTGAAGTGTTGCGGTCTGGTCTGCCCGGACAATGAGCCGCTCCCCTGTCCAGTCCAGTCCAGTCCCTTGTTCTCGAACTAATTTTCAAAGGAGAAATTTCTGCTGTCTGATGCTACGTCGTTTAACCACTGAAATTTCAAATCAAGAGAGTAGTTAATTCATTCAGTATCCACGGGCGACTGTTGGGAAAAAAAGTGTGCCACTAATGTTTCCTAATGGTTATTTTATCGCCACTCTGTTATACCTACATACCCGGGCCAGAAATTCTTCGAATTCTGAAATCACTGAATAATCTGTGGAAATACATTCTACGCTTGTAGTCTGCGTCATCACACCGAGCTATACGTGTACTGAAACCCATGAAATCGCGTAGCTGTAAAATTTATCAATCATTACTATTTTCACGCCACTTTATAAACCACGCGCGTTCTATTTATATATCCGGCAAAAAAATGACGATCCCAGTAATGCAATTCGATGATTTACCTACGCAGGTAGGTATGCGTAGTTTTCATTCTCACAAATCGTTTCGGACAGTTTTTATCGACATTTAAGCCGTCTTAATCCCATCTTCTTGCATCGTATTTTATAGTGTCTAATAAAGTAGCAACTTGACTCGTAACCATTTTCTGATGGGCTTCTTTACGACCGAATGTCGAATGTAGTTACTTGTATCACTGCCAATAGCACCGGGTACCTTGTCCAGAAAATAAATTAAAAAAAGAAGGAAAACGAGAAAAAGAAAGAGAAGAAGAGAAGGAAAGAGAAAAAGTAGGCAAAGGCTTTTTGTACCCCTGGCTTACTTCGGACTGGCAACGACCGTGACAATGAACTCGTATATTTTATAACGCTAAGCCAGAAAAACGGTTTGTTGTTGCCACTTTTAGAAAAAGGATTTGAACCTGAGCATTTATAACACGCGCTTCTTATACCTGTTCATGGTATAATAGAACTTTATACTTTCTATCATAAAATCTAAGAACCTTGAATTAACTACCTCCAGCCAGTGGGTAGGTAGGGAAATAAAAACATTCTTAACTTACCGAAATCACAAGCAGCCATAGAATTCCTCTTTCCGGAGAACCAATCTGCAACGCTATCGCAGAACTTCGTATACGACTCACGGAGGGAAGAATTGTGCACAAAAATGCATACATATAGAATGTAGCCTCCAGTTTTCCAGTTTCCATTAGCGGATACCAACCGACGCGGATTATAGTGATCGTTGGATTTTTTTCTACTGGCATTTCCAACCCCATCCGCGTGTCCCCGGCTCGAAAATGACTGCAAAAATATCGATGCAGGTATACAGATACGTGTAGGTATGCATGTGTGAGATACCAGGCTCGAAAATGTCCTGCCCACAATGTCGTTGCGCCGTTTGAATAAAATGACATGACGTTACTGTCCGCCCCATCGGGCAGTTTTCCATAATCATAGGAAAAATTCGGTCTTTATTGTCTGCTGCATGGTGGTATGAAGTATACACCAGCCAGCCGCAGACCTTTGGGAAGAGGGAACATATTTCGTATTAATAATAATCCTGGTATAAGACCGGATATTAGTCATCGTTATTTCGGGGTGGGTTTTCGTACACTTAGATATATACCCTACTATCGCTTAATCGATATCATCCCCCTCTTAGCTTTCACGTTACCTAGAGAATTATTATCAACCTCGCCCCATTCAGGGGGAGGGATGGTAGGTAGATATATATATATATATATAATACATATATACGTAGATATGTATATAAGAAAATTCTATCAATACAAGATCAGCCTATTCTGAGCGTACGTACACATACATATCGGTATACTCTCTCTCCATGAAGAAAGCGAGGAGTGTATCTTCAATTCCTTTACAGTTAAGTAGGCGATTCACGTGGATAGGTACATACGTGGGTACTTTGATGCAAGTGTATAATATATACATATAGTAGATAACGTGAAGATTTTCTAGGGGAATTTAGCGGATAGAGGAGTGAGGTAAAGAGGTATAAAATCCGTGCAATGATTCCACGCGAATAATTCGAATAGCCGTTGTATAAATTAGGCGGGATATCTTAGGTGGTCCAGTTTGTATAACAGGTTTACTCATCCCTAAAACCGATCCGCGATGAGTATCTTTCATGTTTATAATAACGAGCCTCTCTATGGTCGTTTGCCGTGTAAAGTAAACTGGTGTAGATATAGTATACCGTGCACACATGTGTGTAGCGTAGCTTAGCTTAGCGTAAAGTTCGAGCTGTTAAACCTAGTCGCAAAAGCGCATATATTACAAACCCTGACGAGGAAGTACGGGCGCGGGTAGGTCGGTGGGTAGGTATATCTCGAGATGTGGAAAACGCGAAATCGCAGGATAAGGACGAGGATGAGGAGGCGAGCTTGGGCGATAGGTTGCTAGCGCAAGAGGGCTTATTATGCAATTACGCGAGTAATTTCGGTCGCATTATACGCCGGTATAACCGCCCCTCTCTCTTTCTCTGTCTCCCTTTCCCTTCCTAGTTCTCTCTCTCTCTCTCTCTCTCTGTCTCTCTCTCGGTCTTTCAAAGGCATTGGCATGGCCGCCACCCGGCGCAGCAGCACCAGGCACCCAACAAGCACCCAGGGCCCACGCGGTCGACCGAGCGGCAGGCAACGGCGGCCATCATGAATGCCTGTAAAATATGTATTCTGCCCGAGGTGCTCGGGAGGGGTTGTGCTGCCTGAGAGGAAGCGACAGAAATGGAGATACGAAGGGAGGAAGAGAAAGAAAGAAGAATAGAGAGAGAGGGAGAGAGAGAGAGGGATAGATAGAAAAAGGGCGGGTTGAAGAGAAAGAGGAAAAGAGCCGACAGCCCGGCTAGCCGCAGTTTCATTTCACGGGGAGATAGGCAAAAATGTGCTATCGAAGTCTTCGTACACGTAGAATAGAGATGACCGCCTGCACGTATACATCGCCGTAATATATAGGTATACCTACCTTGGTTATACGTAGGTATTTCTATATACGAAGGATCCGTATTTGTTTCCCGCTTTTTTCTTTTTTCTTTCTTTCATTTTCATGTTTTACCCTTTTTAATACGCTGGTACTTTATGCAGCGTTGTGCACATCTCAACGTATGAATATAGATTGTAATCCGGAATAGCCGGGTCTCAATAGCTTTTGCATTTCTTCCATGTGCATCGCACCACCATATTCTCGCGTAAAATAAAGTCAGGTACATGTATACGTGTACATTCATACATACCTATACTTGTCTCGTAAGATATTTCCGGCACACATCAAAAGAACGCTAAGAAACACGCGCACTGTGCATTTTACGACACTTGTACTGATAATCCAAGTGAATCCCAACCCCAGAACAACTTTGAACCGGATTTACTTGAATTTCTAACTTCAACGACCGCAAATTCTCCAGCTACTAATTCTACCCCGGTTTAAAACCATACCGTGTCTTTCGTTCTTTCCGATATGCAAAAGTGTGACCCGGATCTACTAGATCATTGGCATGAATTTTATACCGAAATTAAAAAATTAGAAACCATGTACTGATTCTTGGGCGTTACTGAATTTATCATTTTCCACGCAGATGCATAGATATATGGGCAAATTCGGACAACTTTTGTTGTGACAAAAGCACGTGTAAGGGAAAGTGGTTGATGTTTTGGTGTATGAGGCAGAAACTGAAACACGTTAAATTGAAATGAAAACTGGAAGGGCGCTCGCGGAATATCATTAAGGGTTCAAGAATTTGCGTGATTCTACCATACGATTCCGACAGTTTCTTCTCTTCCAAAGTGTGCTGCGACTTTACTATAAATATTCGATTATGCAAATACTTTTCTGATACTGTGCAGAACCAACAGAAAAATTGACAAGTGCGTATTAATGTCATCTTGAGAAATATTCCTAATTTTACCGCGCTTCGCTAAGGGTTAAAAGTTTTCTCGGTTAGCCCATATGTAGGCGAGAGATACCTGAGACCTGTACAAGTAATGTGCAGGGTAGTTCACCACCTAATTGTGTTAAGCTTTATAGTTGAAATAAATTAATCTACGTGAACCGTGTCTCTTAGGTTTAATCGCGTAATGCCTTAATTAGAACGGTGTAATCAGCAGATCAACATAATATTTATAGGTAGAGATAAGAGTTAGGACACGCTGGGACAGGGCTAGAAAATACAACGATAATATCCCGCGGTGTAAAGAGAGAGGGAGAGAGAGAGAGAAAAAGAGTAAGAGATAGAAATGGAGAGACCTGGCGAGGGTTAAATTCGCCTGTAACGCGTGTCTATGATTTTACAGCTCGGTGATTCCACGATCGTTCCGTCGCGATGATATTTATTAACAGATCTCAGATTGGAATATCTCTCTGAGAGCGCTCATCTCACGTGTCTGTATGGTTGATCCGAAACTGCACGTGTGGGCAGTTCGGGAAATAGGGCATATATTATTATACCTATACGCTATCCAGGTATGACTAGTATTTGGAAGTTATTCTGCATTACCTCATCGAGATAATGACGCCTCAGAGCCATGCATGGATTTTATATGAATGTTTTTTCTTTTACCGTGAATCATGTATCGCTAGAGCCCGACCATCCTCTGTTTCAAAGTTTTTATTACATATTTATATACAACCAATCGCGATTGGGGTTTATCTAATTGAATTTAAACAATTAGGAATGATCACACGACTGTATAGAAGTGATATAAATCCAAATTAATTTCTACTTACGGGTAATGAAAACCTCGACCAAAAACTTACACCTAATACCACCACCTCGAAAACTTCGTTCGCTTTTCTCACCCAGGTTTCGGGATAACCCTTATACTTTCGTATCCATATATCGGTGTATTAAATATATATCCTGTTATATGTAGCAGGGAGATAGCAGCTTATACAGTCTCGTGTGAGACAGGTATAACCACCACCAATACCACCGCCACCTAACATCCGCTACAGCAGCAGCAACTCCTTATTTTTATTCCTGCGTCGCCTCGCTCGTACTTTAATCCCTGAACCAATCTTCCTTCCCGCTTTATTCCATCCTCCCCAGCCACCGACCCCTCGTCCAACTTTATCCTCCATCCCCTGGTACCGTGTCGCCCATCTTCACACGCTCTTCCACTTAGAAGCCCCGCGATTCTAGCCAACCACCCAGCCTCCCGTTCACCCACTCACTTACTCGGACCCGGATGGCAGTGCAGATGTATACTACACCCAGGACTGCAACTCGGTTTCATAGGATGGCCAGGTCAAACGATTCGCCTGCTTCTATACCTACTTCTACACCTATGCTTTTTCTCTGGTCATTTTACTCGCACCATTTATTTACACGATACAACCGCCCATCCCTGGACCTATACGCTCTCCATTCTGTACTCGACATCAACTTCTTACTTTTCTCGTTCTCTCATTCTCATTCATTGACCCGAGATTTGAAGTGTGTCAATTTGTGATTCTCTGCGTTATGGGCTAAATCTTGAAAAAGAATGTCGTCATTGAATGAGCGATGGCTAAAGCTCGCCATTTGGTTATGATGTTTCAGATATTTTGCGTAAAGGTTACTTCGCGACGTGTGTGATGATGTGTAATTACGTGTTTAACTCGTCAGCACTCGCCCGGTACTTCTGGACGAGTGAGTGTGGGCGTTTTCTGATCTTCGTTATGGTTTTTTGGTTCGGTGGTTTCGGTTACGGCTGTGAAGAAGAGCTTTTCTTTGATCTTTCTTGCACGTCACTGTTAAGTAGCGGTTGGTATCTGCAGTTTGTCAGAAATTAGATAATCCATGAAAGTCTTTGAACGAGAGCCTCGATCCACGCGAAACTCAGACTGTAAGTTAAATTTTTCGTGCCTTTCAACGGAGACGTCCGTCCAAACCTAATCATACGATTGACCGTTAGATCCTCGTTATTTTAACAATCGGCTTCATGGTACAACAAAAAAGGTCTTTTCGAAATTTGAGATCAATGTTTCAGGTTTTTTTTTCGAGTCTTTATTATTTGATATCTATAACTGGATCCAATGAAGATTTACCGAGTGTAACGAGATCGAAAGCCCTCCCTGTATCCTGGTAAAATAAAATCCAATAAAACTACTAAGTTTGAGATAGTTACGATGCAGAGTGCCGCTCAGGCACTTAAAGTCGTTGAGTATACGACGGCCCGTATTCTAGTTACGTTCGTCTTTCGGGAGACATTTAATTCAAACGAACTCCGCACAAGACAAGCTTTTACATTGGGTGAAATAACGAGAAAATACTCTTCTAAGGTTCGTATAATGGGCTGATTAACTACACCAGAGAAAAGAGACGCCTCTTTGAGTAGGGATCACCTGATTGGGATAGTTCAGCGTTCGGGTTTAATTAAAGCGAGAACAAAAGACGATTGGAATTTGAACGCCCGTTTTAGAAGGGCAATAGAAAGAGACGGATATTTTTTTCGACATACATTCAGAATGGTGATTAATCCTTGCAGAGGGCGATTCGATTCTTCGAATGCATGGTATACATTTTTCGTTTTCATTTTCTCAACTCGTTCGAATTTTCAATAAATTACATCGACATTCTTGAAACTAGAGTTTGATGAATGGTTGTATTATACAGCAGAGGTGATAGGCGTGACAAAGTGACTAACCCAGCGAAATACCCCCGCGATGTAAAAGTTAGAAACAAGAAAGCCCAGAATTGCGAACAGCAGATTCTCTGGCTTATAAATTTTCCCCAATCTTTTCGCACCGCAAAGTGCCTCTCGAATTCACCTAATTTACATATTTTTCAGAGTTCCGTTGTCCGAAGTAACTCGCAAACTTTTTGCTTCAGTTTTAAGTTCCTTGGAGACCATGCCGCAGAGAGGAAACAGCCTAACGTGAAAAGATATTAAACTTTGATGCTGATATTACTAAGATAACCAACTGTATCCCCGGAAATTGCATTTATACATTTTTATTTGTATCCCTTATCAAATCAGATAACGAAATACGCGTTCAACGTAAGAAACTGATAGACGTAGTAACATTGCAACGTCTTGCAAAAGCCTGGGTTTATCAATAGTGCAGTAAGCGAACTGCGGACGGCTTTTGCACCAGGGCGTGTGGGGTGTATTTTTTTCCTGGTTTATTTTAGCCTCGCACAATCTCCCGTGGGCGAAGATTACACTCCTCTTTCCAGTATCTCCGCGAGCGCTTCGTTCCTCGCCTCGTAGTTTGTGCGTTCCCGCCGACAGTAATTTGCATATTTTGTTAGGTAAAATCTAAAAAAGGCTGGATACCTAACTACCGGGATCAGAGAGACGCGAAATGAGTTCACGAGACTTGCATACGAAAAATATTCTTCCTGAAATTGCAATTAAGGTATATCCTGGGTGGTTAATGTTTGCTCAAATTACACTGTCCGCCCGTCGACGCAAATCTCAGAGCTCAAAACTTTTCCCAACTTCATGTATCATCGCATTTATACATATATCACGACACAATTTAGCCCTATATATTTAATACTAAGTAAGTACTACCGGTGCTTCGTGAGATCTTGTTTGAAATTGCACAAATAAACGTGCACGTTAGAACGTAGGTATATCTAATCGATACTTTACAATTAAGAGCGATAAATTCTCCTCCGAATATCAATATCAGACTGTTATTACCAGATAGGAGCAATATTTATCAGAGGATTATGGTCGAAGTATTATTATCCTCATCTTCTTCAGTTATGGCTAACCTGTCGCGATGCTCCTTACTTTCCTGACTCGTATTTTATACGGTAATGCGCAGAATTGCTATGCCTATATGTCTATTCTGACTCCATAACTAATTAGCTCAATTAATTATTCAGCGTATGTGTGATCGGCATTGAAGAAAAATGTTTTTATACTTGAAGGAGGCGCGGACGTCGATACAAATTTGCAAGTTAATTTTAATCGTTGGTTCATTACCGGCACCGTGTACCGTAATGTTTACACTCAAAATTCCTTTAATTAATCCAGACTGAACGCTGTACACGATCGTTAGCTGTATTTCTGTATATATTCACAAACTCGGGGTGAGTAGGTACGATGTTAAATGTAGTATGACTAACTCGCTAGACTTGGCGAGATGGCGCGAATTGGTACTGGAAATTACGTATAACTGAGCGGCTAAGAACTGCTTTCAATTTTACATTTTTACCCATCGTATTAGCGCGCTCGTGTAATTGAGCAATTTTCAGTATTTCTTACACAGGATATAAGGTGGATAGCTATTATTACGCCAATTACAAGACCTGCTTGCTAGTTCCAGGAGTTCCAGGATCTGTTGCAAGCACGGTCATTTTTTCCATAATAAAGATTTAAAACAGCGGATCATTGTCTTGCGAAAAACAGCGAATGCATTTTGACCGATTCAATTTTTGTCTTCTAAACCTCGACGCCGTTGGATATCCACGTTATCGTTGCCTGTGATAGGCATTTTTATGACCACTTTACCCTATCTCCTCCCTGTCTCCGGGACCACGTGTAGAATTTTCTCTCTGCTTCTGTCTCCCTTCATCTTTCTCACTCTTCTTCCTTCCCCTGTCTCACTGCTTCTTTCTGGCTACACCTACCTTCCTACCTACCTTCCTACCTACATACCTATACTTTAACCCTGTATGGCGGAACGTGCGAGAAGAACGAAAAGAGTAGAAGGCGAGAAACGCTGACTTACATGAAATAAAAACAAATGAGCTTACAAGTCTGAATAACGTGATCCAACCGAGAGCTCCAGAGGTGCGACCTGAGAATAATATATTTGTCGAACGTCTTATAAACCGTTGAGTTTGCTACCTGAGTCTACAAGATCTGTTGTAGCTGCTTTTCCATGCTCCCGGTTTGTATGAGAACAGCATATGTATATTATACGTGTGAGATTATTTTCCTCTCGGTACTTTATGGATCGCGAAGGGCTGGTCGACATGTCCTTCGGATATCTTGGATTTCAGGTTTAAACTCAGCTGTTTTGCACAAATCAGTTTTAAATAGAATCCCGAGTTTTTTACTGCAGCCAAGTTCATTGGTCGATTTATGGAGCTGCAATTCGTTAAATCTCGGATCTTGAATACGTTTAAAACTTCCTCGAGACTGAGAGCGTCCCCGTTTGACATTTAAACAAATTCCGTACAATTTCCCGAGGCTTAAATCAAGGATCACATTTTTATCAATAGTTTGTAATTAAATTTCAACAAAGAATACCGCCGCGCCCCGGTTCCTGGAGGCTGAAGTTACAAATCTCCGTAGTCCAAACTTCTCCTTCTTTTTCTCTCTTTCTACCTTCATAAATACGTCGTTGGTGTGGAAGCGGAGATTGAAAACATTTGAAACTGTATTAAATGGTGCTGGGAGTATCTACACTGAGTGGTCTCGGAGAGGAACGCCTTTTCTCATATCTACCTACCTGCAGGATGGGCGAGATTAAAAATATTCCTAATTACGTATTAAATAACGTCTGCAGCTATGGGTAACGACGGTTTGGTGAAGTTGAAAAATGACATGGGCATAACTATCGGACGATTCTTTCACGGTGAATAATACCTACCTGCACCTTGATATCTTGAGGCTATAGCCCGCTACCATCGTCGATTCTATAAGAACGAACAATCCTTGAAAGAGCAAAGGGCGCGGCTTGGTGTCGACGCACCCTGAGCAAGAGCTTCGATATATAAACGGGTTTAAACCAAGCGACTATCCCAACTTCTCGTTTTCTATTCCTCTCCGGTAGCCAATGGCTAAAGTTTAGAATTGTACCCGTTGCGCACACCCTGTTCACTCTGCACAGGCGTCGTTGCAACAATATGGCACCCCATCTGCACCCATATATATATATATATATGGATAGGTATATACCTAGTCAAACTCCACTTGAATATATGCCCGGTAAGAGTTGAGAGGAGTGCAGTGGAGAGGTGCAAGCCCGTAGTAATACGCGATACAGTAGGTGGGTAGGTATATTTTGAAATAAGTAAAATGAAAGGAAAGGAAAAAAAAGGAGAAAAAATCACCTTTTCATGCACACCTACCTCCATATTATATACATTTCTGCTACCCCTTTCCTTGGCTCATTTCAAATCCACTTTATATGCCGGTCTGCACCCTCTGTACCTAGTAGGTATATACCTATATCTAGACGACTACGACCTCCATCCACCTACTCACTCCTTCAGAACGCGGTATAAGAAGACGAAGGAAGTAAGGATATGTATTTCTAAGTATACTCGAGGAAGAAAGCGAGCTGTTCTCTGAGGGCTTCGCTGGAACACCTTTACTCCCCTCACCGTGACTTTGTTCCTTTGTTTAATCTCACGTCTGGCCCTCTCGAGATCCGCAGCCCTCCCAACTCTGGAGTAAGCGCGAAATTGTAGAGGTGAAACGGTGTGGTACCTACCAGTACGCGGTGTACTCAGGGTAGTATTCTCGGTGTGTGTGTGCGTGTGTGTGTATTTTATATAGAAAGAGCTCTTGGTATACTGCAGGAAGTTATATACATGTACAAAACGGTGCCAGTGTAGTCGCCCCACTGGTTTTGCCGTCGCCGGTCCCGCTCCTGAGTTGAGTTTCTTAATGTAATTTTCCTTTTTTGCTACCATTCGGTTTACGACTAAAACTTTTGCTCTCTCACGTCTCTCAAGCCTGCAGCCGCCGCGCCGCACCGGACTCCCTGTTCTTCTCTTTTCGTTCTTGACGACGACGCCGTTACCCCTGCCATTTCCACGAGCCGCATATCTCGCGATTTTGCGCTCTGGTGATCCAGAAATTTCCTACCTCAAAAATGAACGGTTTCCTACCTCAAAAATGTATCGAAAAAATAACGCGTTTTCCGGTATTCCGCGGAAAAATGTAATCCAACGATGATCCTATGTATTCTTTTCTTTTTCTTTCTTGACGCCTTGGTACGCCAAGTTACCGAGATAATTCCCTCGTTGTTTAGCCCCTCTGAGGTAACTTATTTCGGCAACGAAACGAGGAGTACGTTTACAGGGGGGAATGAATGGGCGAACAGATCCGCGAAGAAAAACCGTCGGATGGATCCTAGGCTAGGAGAGAGGAGACGAGACGAAGGCGCGCGGAAGAGCTTGTTCCGGAAGTAATCTCAGGTGGAGATTAGGGTTCTTTATTCAAATTAGGCTCGTCATTACCTGAGAGGGTTGTATAAGTCAACTTAACCGCGCGACACCGTAGCCTAGGGTCTAGTTATATACCTCTTTCTCTCTCTCTCTCTCTCTACCTCTCTATCTATATATATATACCTTTTTTGCCCTAACAACTTCCAGGAAGTTACAAATTTTGTATATTTTTATTAAAACTTATTTTAGCCTCACTTACTTTACCACTCAGCCATTCAGCACGGTTTCTTATTCAGCCTAAAGTAGACATAGAGTAAGTAGTAGTGGAGTACATCTACCCACCTAACTCCCTCTGCAGGATCGATTCCATCACTTGCCACTCAATTTTTGCCGAGCTAATAATTCGGATATACGATTTTTGTTTTTCTCCTTCATCCACGCAGAACCACAAAAGCGTTTTACCGAGGCTCGATTTTGATGGGGTAATTAAAACCTGATTCCATTAGCCGGAACATATATTTCTAGTTATGTATGTATATACGAGGGGCGATACGGTAGAAAAAATAGGGTATGCGGAGGCTCAAATATTTGGCATGAAGTTATAGTAAAGTGTGATAAATATTTTGAATCGCTAGCGATTGAAAGTGGCTGAATATGATTATTTCCAGAGTCTCTTCGCATACGCTCGAATATAGTTCGATTTTTCACATTTTATATCGTATTTCAGCGTATAACTAGTAAAATTTTCGCCACGATCACCAGTTGAACAACTGTGTTACTGTATATAAACGTCCCGCGATTCGCACCGGCGCAAAAGGCAATTGCAAAAGGGTTTCAAGACCCTTCCAACTCTCGTTCCTTTCATTGCGGTAAACAGCTCCTCCTCCCTTAACCGTATTAAACAAGTATCCTACAAACTCTACACTCTACTATAACCGCCTGCCTTAATTACGCCATAGTTAATTAAGCAATAGTACAAACATGCTGCTCGTTTCGCAAATAACATCGAGTATAACTAATAGCCGCCCGTATATAATAAACCACGAATATAGTTCAGAGGTATAGAATACCTACTCTACACCAAATTCTCTGACTTTCGTTTTTCTGTAAATTAACCGAGTACCCATTATCTTAGGTGTACATAAGTCCCGAGATCATTGGCTCAGCGATTAATATAAGCCAAGAATAATTTCTTACTACTATTGTCAATAAGCCTTGAAAATTGCAGTAGTCATGTAGGTACAACGGAGGTAAGCTCCTTCGAAAGGGATAAATTGCGGGCTGCAGCCGCGCCTTGGTCCGTACATACCCTCCCAGTGCTAATTGCTACCCCGTTATTTACGACGTTGAACGCCACGACGCCTCCGTACAAGTTTCTCAAGCCGTGGATGCGGTTAACCTCTGTCGTAAGAACCGCGAGTTTCTACGTTCGCGCAGGCGAACGCCTACCCAGAAATTTCTATTAGAACCCCGCTGTTCACCGAACTTTATTACCCTTTGCAACAAACCTCCGATAATAATCATTTCCGACCGACCAACAAGAAAAACGAGGAAAGAAGATACAGAAAATATTACATTCCTCCACATTACTCAGAGCGCAAAACCAGATAGCGATAGTTTGCAAGGATTATACCCTCGGATAGACATATGAGAAATATTCGCCGAACGGTATCATCCCGCGATTACACATTACCAAAGGATCAGGGCGAAGCGGCCATTTCGCTCGATTACTATCCGGGGTGGATATGATATCGAACTCGTCAAGCAACTTGGTGGAAAAATGTAGACGAGATGGACGAAGAGAGAGGGGATTTGAGTTACATGGCGGTTCGCCCGCCCGCTCGCTCGTTCGTTCGTTCGTTCGTTGCCTTTACCCTCATCAACATTCTGTATGCTTAAAGCTTGAATCTATGTTTGTGTGACGCGTATGCGTATCGCCGCTATCGGTAGCATGCGTGTGCGTACGTGCAGCATTCCATCGACGCCATGTGAACCTTAAGCCTCGAACATGGCGTCCAACAAGTGACGATAATCTACAGAGCCTGGGTTAACTCGATCGAAAGCTCCGTTTAAAGTTTTTGGAGGTAAAAATTGTATCGGGAATGGACACGAGTTCCCATTTCCATTGAAAAAAAGAAAATCGCTTATCCTCGTCATAATTTCTCCGCACTCGATGAATCATTGGACGTAACGCTTCTCGGTATACTCAACGTATTCCACGTTGCGGTAGCTCGCTTCGTTCAGCTGGTTGATCTCGGCTCTGACGTTATCGCAACTTTCATCTTACTTAGACGCGTGTCGAACTCTGCCATTTCACGCATCGGTGTTTTAAACACCGCAGATTACTTATAGATGGGTACAGAGTTGAGTTTAATCTCGCTATACGACGAAGGACAAACATAATCGGCGTCGTATCATTGACCTTGTCGTAAACCGTCAAAGACCGGTTCGAGATCGTACGAGCTAGACTTGTGCGGCAAAAAAATGCAGCTTTTTCTTTCGCCGCAAGCCCGATTCTCGATCATAAAAATCTGTATTCTTCTCACCCACAAAAATGTGGCGAATAAAAATTGCATAAAAGTTGAAACGAAGATGTTTCGCTTACCTTTTTTGGGAGTGGGCAGCGCACGTGCTTTCCAGCGAGTATTACATCCGCGGTTAAAATTGTGCCCATCAATGCCGTAACTGGAACTAGTTATTCTGAGACGTGGTCCAAACGTATCCGTGTCCCAAATAACCCGTGCCGTGGCCATAAACAGAGTTCATTGCTGCGGCGCCTTCCCCGACCTGTAAGCGTTTATACTCATTATAAATTATCTATTGTTATGAAACTCGAGTTACCCACACAGGCCATACTATATACTCTATACTCCGAGGATGCAAGCTGAGAGCAAAAACCGATAATTTATTTATGAACGAGACGGTTATGCAACTAAATTGGCTTTTCAGGTACCAATAGACTATCGGATACCTCCCTATCCTTAAAACGGACCAATTATTAAAGCCAATCGGTAGACAGTTGATAAATATAAATTATACAAAATGTAGTCGTTAATTGCAACTGAGGTACCCATTTGTACATACAACCTACTCCTTTTTGGTTAACTCGACAGGCATTTAACTATTTATCTACTCTTCGCCTTAAGCCTCAAGTTATTCCTTAGAACAGTATCATAAATATTAGCTTTCGTTGAACCGATCGGCGGGGTTTTAGGGGCTTGATTAGCAATTTAAATAGGTACCTGGGGTTTTATAACTTTGATGGTAGAAGAATTTTTTCAGCTTTCATGCTATTCAATGTCATCCGGAATTTTTGAATCTCGTAACTTTTCAATGTTGTTTTTCCTTTAGTTTTCGATTTCGTACGATGAAAGTAGGTAGATGTTGCGGTATACGAGTATATCGCGCGTTACGAGGAGGTCAAGGGACTATAATTAGAAGTCGTAACTATTATTTTTACTCGCGATATCACACATGCATAATGGACAGATAGTTAAGGCAGTAAAACTGTACTAAAACAGTACTAAATCGGTACGCAGACGCATATCTACCAGTATTATGTAGATATATCAGCACCGGCCGATTTCACGTTTTAACATTGAAGCAGGCTTCCCTGACGAAGACAACACGCCGCGGGTATACCACTTTGTATAAAACACTACACAGACACTGATTACACGGTAATAAAAGAGGGTATAAAATTTATTTAAAAAAATCACATACTCACACCCACATAGACTAGTGCACTGTCTCACACACACGCATGCTCTGCTGTACTCACGCACTCGTTATAATCGAGGAATGAGATGAAGGGACTTGCGTCACGTACGAACTTTGGTCAGGAAATGACGGAATCTACCTAGTAGACCTAGTCGTAATGGATAACAAAAAAAGAACTAGAGGGGTGACATTATAGCCAAGGTCCTTCGTCTTCGAGGGAAGGCACTGATTACCCCTTTACGACGCGCCAAGGCCTTCCTTCGTAGGTTGTTACGGTGCATTGGGCTGCCTCTGCACCCCCATAAAAATTTAGAACCTCGTTCTTTCTTTCACTACCTGAAAAAAAAAAAAAATGTCGTATAATTCCTAAAACCCGCGGCCAGCTCCGCTACGGCGACACAGAGCAGTTAACCCTTCGCAGACGCGGACGCACGGTGCGACAGTGGTTAGCCGAAGGCCATCGGTGCTGTTCGCGTACCCGGAAGGAAGCAAGGGTTGTTTTGGCCTCAATGGTCTAGGGGGGCCAGAGACCCAGCCATAAAACGTACAAAACAACCCTTTTTTGACGGCCGATTCCCCGCCGGGGGTCCCTGGCCTTGGTATACCTTTTTTTAGTTTTTAAACTGCGGTTGACGCGGTACAAGCCGTTTCAAATTCTACGTTAAAACGCCGAGGCCGTGACACGCCGTGGAGCCATGAGAGTTGCCAAGAAATACTAGAGGCAGTGAATTGTCTCGTTGAGATAAGAGAACTTTGACCTTAACAGACACATCGAAGTGATACATGGACTCGCGATAGCGGGACAAACACGGAGAAGTATTTTTTTTTTTTCATTTCACTATTTCATTTCAAGAAAGTCTAACATTATGGACTACCAGCGGCGATGACAAATCTTGTTTAAGTCACCCTAATTACAGCCGTTTGTCAGATTTTATATATACCGTCTCGGTAAAAATTAATTCCTCCTTTTCACGCTCGTAGAATTGATAAGAAGACATTGAAAATACCGTGAATAGTATCCCATGTGAAATCTGGTTCATCAGCTTAAAAAGGTATGATTGGAAAGAAATTCAACAAACGTAAAATTGCTAAAAATATCCAAGGCCCGGATCTAACTCATAAAGTAAACTAAAAATCTACGTGGAATAAAACAAACTCGAATCAGTGACGTCTCGTGGCTTCAAAGGTCAAAGGTTTCAACTTATGACGAGTAAAATTTACTAGATGGTCCTGGGGCTTAGAAAGGCTTTCCTTGAAAGGGTTGTTATTTTGACAAGGTCAGTCGGACAGGCCTGTCATTCCCGTCGACGCAAGAGCGTCAGTTTCGTCTCAGCATTACCTGACTCACGTAGTCGGGCTTTGGTCCGTCCACGTGTAAAAGAGAAGAGAAGATCTTTTCTTTTTTCTTGTTTTATTTTTTTTACAAAATTTTCGGAGCTCCGTTTACGTCACAGATGTGTGACGTTCTATGGAAAAATATTGTGCGTCTTGCTGTCGATAAAATTTGTAGGAAATCTAAGACTACCGATGCCGCCGGGCGTCGCGACGCTCGCGACCCGACGCAAGCCAAGTCCATTTCATGGGATGATTTACGTCCGTTTGATGGTTTGTGTGTGCAGTCGCGAGTTTTATGTGAGCGTTTTAAATGGGAGATAAACATAAAGAGGGCTTTTATGATCCCATCAAATAAACAACTTGACTCCTTCGTATTTTGCGCGAGTTCTTCCGTACCAACTTGACTGACTGTGATGCGTCTTACGCGTGATTCTTTCTCTCGTCAAGATACGTATACCGCAATTTAACAAGTGACCGCTATACGCTACTTATTACCTACAATGGAACCACCTTGATTCATAAATTCTTGAGTCTATCTTCTTTTTCTTATTCTCCGCTCTCCGTCTCGTGATTTGAGAATATTTTCTCAGGCGTCGTAACAAGAGCTAAAACCTGATATTTCCTTCAAATTAATATCTCGAACTACAGCTGTCACATTAAACGTCTTATAATTGGAACCAGTGAAATGTCACGGACGTCGATTTGCCCGTGGATTACTCACAATTAATAGAATATCAGCTCCAGTTAAAAAACGATTTATATCATTGTAACCAACTTATATATCTACACGGCTGATGTTCCAATTGATGAGCATTGCGCGTGCTCACGGTAATTAGTAATTATTATATGTTTTAAAACTCGTTTTCTGTTTTTTCAATTTTCCTCACCACGAGGTAAAAGTCAATATACCTATACGAGTCGTCTATTTGAATATATCGGTTTTTCGATGCGTACCTACCCATACTTACTGTTAGTTTGAAAACTATCTTGTTTTATTTACTTTTTATTATCACCGCTGGTTCATCGGTCCAGTAAAATACTGATTCGCTAATCAAACCGTCCAATTCAATAAACCACATCGTAAAAGTAATAGTTTTGAAGGAAATATTACCTGCGTCTAGAAAATTTTGTACCATCTCTATGAATAGTAAATACCTGATTTTAGAAAGACTCCTTTGAACTTGACCGTTTAGGTTCTCTAATAGCCCCAAAAACTGCAGCATCTATTAAACAAATCTAACGAAACTTTCCAAATACTCGAAATATTTTTTTCTGTCCTTGTGATTAAAGCCACCCGAAATTTTTCCGTCTTTTCAAATGAATGTTATCCACCAAAGACGGGCTTGGAATTTACTTTTAGACGCGTTTACTCGTCGGCTTCAAACGAGAAAATTTTCATCCACCACGGTCGTGCAATTTGCTGCAGTTTTTTCGAACTAGCTTATAAGCTACGAAGAAAATTAAAAAACTATATCTACTCACCTCAGATCGAAGAAAATTGCAAAGTTTTGGTACACGGCGTGCGAAACACTAGGAGGCGGCCATGACGGTCACGGAGCGTCGCGTCGCTGTCAGGCACGCGGTCTCAGGATATCGACCAACGGTTGGGGTTCGCACCACGCCCAACCCCCAGCTAGCGATCACAACCCCCGAACAGAGCCACCCCCATTTCTCCCCAAAAACCCCCAAACATTATCATATATTACTTTTTTACGTCCCCTTTTTTCGAACTGCATGGTATTCGGAGTGGTGGGGAGTTTCGCCGAGCGTAGATGAGAGGAGAAAAATAGGTAGAGGCAGGAAGCTGGTCCGTACTCTGCAGCATCGCCAAAGGTCGAATATCCTTTATTCACGGCTGCAATATCTGCCAGAAATTAAGCCAATACGATCTCAAACTTTCTTCTTATTCTCACTCTTTGCTTCTTACCCTTTCTAATACGATCAAACGAACGCTAGACTATTTTCTCGCCAAGTTATACGGCTGCACGTGACTCGAAATGCGGTCCACTTTGCCAGCTACATCCTATCACCGATTCTATGTAGGAAGAAGCTAGAATTAAATTCCTAGCTGTACCGAAATCTCGCTATTTGGCTCTCGTATATAGTTTGGACATGAGAATTTCTGCCGTTAATCAAACCTTCTATACCCAATGCTATAACCCCATGGCTGATGATTTAACGGCCTCGAACTATCCGTCGTGGGCCTAAACGTCCACGTGGCACACTTTTATAAAGCATTCGAGACATTAGGCATGAATTTTCGCCGGTTGGCTTATAGCTGCTGAGAAGAGACGTGTATGAATTACAAAACAATTTGTATATGGGTGAATGTTCCAAACTTCAAGACCACGTACTCAAAAGGTAAACAAGAAGCTAATCAATGTTCTCATTGTCTTCAATAAACGAAGAAATATTTCTTGCTTATCTGTATGAGAAGTTGAAGTGACGACCTCTGACCCTAAGCCATCGTCACAAAACGTGCGGTAAATTTATTTCTAGTTTCAAAGCTGTTAGCATTAGTCCTTATGGTTTGTACCGTGGGCATATAAGGGTCAAACCTACTCGTATGAGTCACGCCATTTCATACCCACAAATTAACCTAACAGTTGATGTGCTTTGTCCTACTTAATAGTATCTACATCCGTACTGAGCAGGTATGGTAAAGAAAAATGATAACTGTACTTGGTAACAGGTTTAAGTTTATGGTTTTCGACAATTCTTTAGACCACAACTTGTAGTAAAACCATTAAATCATTGCCATATTATCATCGATCTTCGTTTTCATTATTTGAGCCGTTATACCTGAGAGTTACGAGCATGTACGAATATATCGTACATATTAATATAATTAAGTACCTATGAAGACGTATAGGTTTGAACTAGTAGTGAAAATGATATTAGCGGGTGTGATAACCGTGCTGTTTCGCATTAAAAATGTTTTACTATGGTTACCCATCATGAAATTACTAAAGGACCTCTTGGGCTTCTGGGCGGGTTGCCTTTCTCCGTTGCTCTGACTTGGCTCGAGTTTGATGGACTGTAAACAAGGAATCTGTTTTTCACCCCTCTCTATGGTTACGTACTCGGTCATTCGTGGAGTACCATCTTTGAGCTTTCAACTCACCCCCTGACTTCTAAATCCAACGTATAGCCACTTTGCTTCGTGCAAGCCTCTCGCGGTTATACATACATTTGTGGACACGCAAGTGGATATGACAACTTACGCGGGCATCGATGTACCTACCGCATACAAGCATCGTGTAAGCGTGTCTTCTTCTTCTTCTTCCTCTTCTCCGTCACTGGTATACTGGGATCGAGACTTTACGAGGCAAGGCCGTGCATTATGCGCCAATCACAAGCAATCATCTTCCACCCTAACTCATAAATTTTCGTGGCTCTCAACCTCATACTTCACTCTATATCCATCGCATCCATACAATATGTATGCAGCTATTTATTCAATGAGGATTATTTTACGATTATGACTTTCGGTTTTGTTGCTATTCCCAAAACTCTAAGCTCTACCATTTCGGATCTTCAATTATCCAGATTTAAATTCACATCAGCCTATCCCAGCGATTGCAATTGCCGTTGTGTCGCGTGAATTGATGTACAGCTCAATAAATCTCGTTCAATACGATTCTCGGCTTGCTGATCAATCCGAGACATCATCCCGCCCAAGCGCTCGTATGCGTATTGGATATGATATTGTTCTCTTAGTTGGTTATTATTCGTTTGGTGGTTTAACAGAGGTGACGTAGCCTTTGTAGTCTCGTCACGGTATAATGATATGCAGTTCGCGTTTAATTTCAACTGAATTGGATAAGACAGGATGCAGAACTCGCTGTAGCCAAGCACTACGCTATGGTCAATGACGGTACGTTCTGCGATGTGTGACGTGTTTCTAA
The DNA here is from genome assembly GCA_947538915.1 of Tenthredo distinguenda. Lineage (NCBI taxonomy): Eukaryota > Metazoa > Arthropoda > Insecta > Hymenoptera > Tenthredinidae > Tenthredo > Tenthredo distinguenda. Next base: position 17,357,284 of record OX384536.1, on the reverse strand, counting down.
AGCCTCTACATATGCTTTGGTTCGGTCGACAGTGTCCTGTATCTATATAACTGCTGCTGTTGCTGCTTTTGCCGCTGCTGTTGCATTCCACAAAGAAGTGAGTTCGGGAAGGAGGGACTGCAGAAGGACTATGAAAGAAAAGAACGAGCGACCAGCTCTGGTGCAAATGGCCCTCCAAGGCCAACCGACCTCCCAACCCTTCCCTCGTCGTTTCAACTTATCTTTTTAGTACTGCAGCCTTCGCGTCACAAAGCGAAAAAGTACAAAATAGGTACTTTAGCCATTTTTTCAGGGGATACCTACATTTTTCGCCACTAATCCTGCAAGGCTTAAAGGACGATCGACGATTTACACTCTTGGGATTCTTAGGTTTTTACGAACGAGTCCTCTCCGCGATTTCCAGAGTACCATTTTATCAAGCTGCAGACTTCCCAACGTACCTACGTGACTATTTAATGAATCTTGAAGATACTCGCTGCGCGTGGGTCGAAGAACCGATATGAAAATACCGAGTTTGAAAATCGGAGATCTATGACGTCCCTGATTCTACTCCTAGGAATCTACAAACTGATTTTTATCAGCTACATCTATACGAGACGAAATTTCAACACGAAATTACATCCAATCTCAAAGTTTGTGAATATGGCGTTGACATTGCAGCTATAGTAGGTATACGGAGTTTGAAATTCTGTAGTTTTACGATTTTTTAATAGCTCATTCCATAGATAAGAATTCTAGCGTAGCTGCAGACATACATACGAGCGTATATCTGGCAGGCACTCAAATCGTCAGTCAGCCCGAGTTATTTCAAAGATTTTTAGGTCCTCTCTGCGGACAGAAATTGGCAGGCAAACTATCTGTTAAATTTCAAAGCAGCCAACGCCCTCGACGATCGGTACATAAAACGCCGGACTTTGATTCAACTATAATTTACAGCTAATTCCGTAAACCTCTCGTTCCTAGACCAAAAATTTTTTCCAAATAAATTTCGTATGCGATAACTCTAAGGCTCGTATATTTTAGACGAAGTGGTTGAGTCATTCGGAAGAACGTACAACCTTCTATCCTTCAACGACGTTGAGATGATATTTCGGTAAGATAAAAGGTCAAAGACCTTTTTCGGACCAGAATAAATATATTTCAAGTTCAGTTCGATAACTACCAAAGCCATACCGTGTATTTAGTGACGGTAAACTTCATCGCGTTTACTTGTCCCGAAAATAAATGATAAAAAACCAAAAGAGACGTCGTTTCAACAGATTAGGAACTCGTATATTACAATAGATTATACTTCTGGAAGAATAATCTATCGACGTTATTTATCGTCGGATAAACTCCGTGTACGTTTACCTCATTTGGGGGAAAAAAAGGAGAAATGAACGAAAGGGAAAAGGGAGGAAAGAACAGTTTTTGGATTCAAAAAACCTTCGTCCACGCGTTCACAGTATATGTACGTACGCACTACTGTTATTCAGAATAATTTGAATAAACTGAACCGTTCCGTTCTTTGCTCAGAAGTAAGAACGTATATAAAATAGCACCTCAGACACGGGTGTCGTGGTAGTGTTTGTCCGTGTGATAATGGGTCATAACGTTTTTATTAGGCAATTACAGTTTTATGAATGTGTCGGCGGCTACCGCACGCGCTCTGTATTGTTGACTAAGCAGAGGTGTCCGTTCCAGGTTTCGGCCACCCAACAGGAGATGTCGGCGAATGCTTTGGAAGCTTCGATCCGATACTATACCGAGTATAAATCTGATGCTAAGGATACAAATTTATTTAGATAACATCATCGATTTCAAATTCAATTTGCATTACATCGCAGTAACGTGCGACCCAATTTCACCTTATCGGGCTCAAAATTAGGCATAGATATCACGTACCTTACGTATCCTGATCGCCTATTTCTTAAACCGATCCAAAAATCGTTAAAAGTCACGTAAAGCCGGCTGAACAACATTTTTATGGCTGTGTTCCTTGTTTTTTCCTGAAACCGGTATACTTGACAATTATTTCTCATTTGTACCTTTTTCCATTTCAATTTTTATGGAATTTGTTTGAACCATTTGAACTTTGAAAGATCCTTTCATTTGAATGTATTTTGAGTTTGAAAAAAGCAGCGAATTTCAGAGGATCTCTCGCGACCCTGGCGACATTTTTAGGAACTGAATGCATTTGGCAATGCTCCCTGGGTTTCGCCACCCTGTACACATCGCGACGGGGTGCGAGGTAAGGGAGGGTTTTGCCAATCGTCTCCTAAACTTTCGGTCTCTCGGGTCGGTCGGTGTTGCAGGAATATGTTTGCGATCTACCCGACAGCGCGATGGAAGTTGTTGGTCCACCCCAAGAGGGATGACGCCACTGTACCCCGAAACCAAAATTCTTACGGTCGCTGGTAGACCCCAAAATAAGGTAGTCGCTAAAATTTTGACTGAAAATAAAATAAACCCTAATATTTTCGAGCGCCAGAATGCAGAGTTTCATTTTTTAGTGAAAAAAGGAGAAGACAAAAAAAAATTGCAAAGAATGGCGAAAATTATTGGTCAACGTTGCAAATAACGCGGTAAATAACCGATTGATTTTTGAGTAAAGAAATCTTGAGTTTCGAAATAAAAATTCTGGAGCAAGGTCGTCGTAAAATTAATTAATACCTATAAGTAGGTTCGTTACGTGTACCAAAAATAATTATAATCACATTTATATCCACGTTGTGCGTGTCGTGTCGAGTTATCGTGCGTGTAATTTACACACTTACGATTGTGGCTCTGATTAGGTAGTTACACGTACTGTGAATGTCTAAAAACTTTGTTAACTCTTATCGTATATTTGACGAATAACTTCATTTTCACGCAGGCCCCTCCTATACATATACCTGCGCGTCTAAAATCGTATAGAATGAAGTTAGATTATTATTTACTCGTGAAAAATTAACAAGAGCTGAATATTGCCGAACATACTTCCGCGTAGCAATGATTGACTGAATTTTCCCCTCGCTGGTTATAAAAATCGCGAGCGAAGCTAAGATCGTGGGGGCTGAAGAGTGGAAAAGTCTCTAATTGGCATCCACGATAATATTAACATCGTATTCTGAAATACGATATCGATAAGTATTTCGGGGAGTCGCGGATATTAAAGTAAAGCTGTGAATCCGAGGTTTGCAGGGGTAGGTAGGTACCTAGGTATAAGATTTACTCTCTTCGTTACGTAATTATTTTATTCAGAAACTGTTTTCGGCAATTCGGAAGTAGCGGCGAATGAGGGACCATTTCTGGCTACAGGGTTATTGATTTCCGCGCTGGAAAGCGCAGCTTCCCGCCCCTGGCTAAATCTCCCTCTTCTCTCCTCTCTCTCCTCCCTAGCCTTCCTTTCGAAGCTACTACCACTGCTTTTGGCTTCACCCCCGCGCAAGTACGCCCTCCGACAAAACCATCCCCTTTTTCTACAACGCCGAATTTCCAACCAGTCCTCTTCGGGGCTTTTCGAACGTGATTTTATACAAGTTTAATGTTATATTCGAAACGCCGAAAGCTTTCAGATTCTTTTTCGTTTTTTTCTCCTTTTTTTTCATCAAACTCTTATTCGGAATGCTGATCACACAAGCCTGGCATCAATTCTTTACTACTTCTAGATATACTGTCTCAAAAAGCTGGCCTTTTAGGTATAGATCACTGCTCAAAAGGTTTTTCCCCTATACATCATGAAAAAAAAGAAAAAAAAAAAAAACAGCAATTCCGGTGAAGTTAGAAGCGAATCCAAGGCATGAATACCTATTTACTTTAATTTCCCTGATTCGTCACGATTCTCTAGTACAATCCTATAAAACAATCCTCTCGAAAGGAGGTCTTCTCATTAAAAATCTGTCAGTTTCGTTCTCCCAAAAATATTGGCGGCCAAAAGTAGCATCGAGGATGTTACGAGAAGAAAAGAAAAAGAAAGAGAGAGAAAATGAGACAGAGAAAGACTAGCGAGTAAGAGAAGGACCGAGGACTAGAGAAGTGGGAGAGAAGAGCGCGTGCGCGCTCCCGCCGGTATTTTATGTTTTGATGGCGCAGTAAAGCGTCGTAAAGTAGCAGTAAAACGCATTGAGTCACAAGTCCGCTCAGCTGATGTCGTTAAGTGGTTTGCAGGACTGTCAGTTCCTCGGTTACGTCACATCGTGTCACGTGCCCGTCGACAACGTGTCCTCCTCACACGTCACATGTCTAGGAAATTTTTACATCGCGAGAACCTTGTTCTCCAGATATTAGCGGACTCATCCGCCTATTGCGCTTTCCGTGAAGAATGCAGGCGACGAAAAATAGCGAAATGGAACGAATCTACATCCGTGTAAAAATCATTATTCAATAAAATCCGGGCGAGCAATCATCTCCAAAACTGACGATGAAACTTGGAACGTACGTATTGGCGGATATTTTCATGACGTCAGAAAAGCCCACTCGATACCCCTGACTGGTTCGCGCGCATTTCGTTGGCGACTGCGGCGCCGGGTGGTCGTCGATGACGTAGAATTGTCCATGGGGACAACTTGAGGGAGGTTTAGAGTACGGTACATACCTGGAAGCACGGAGCACGAAGCTTGCGTATTGGTGAAAAAGCCACTCTCCTCTTGAGTTTCACAAAGGGTTTCTCGAGGTAAGAGGGGTGGATTTCAGCCGGCGATGTATAGACGTACTCCTGTTACACCAGCGGCTAAAAAACACTCGAGTAAGTTTTCGCGCCGAATTTAAGCCACGAACTCGACGCCGATTTTCATCGAAATAGAGAAAATATAAAGCTGACATCAGAATCAGGGTGCGAATGCGCAGCGAGAGATCAGAGCTTATCTGTGCCACGTCAACGTCCGACGACGGATCGCCTACACCAGCAGAACCGCTACACACCGACCCCAGCTTTTCGCATCCCTCCTTCCTACTCCCACGGCCTCGAGAGGCCATCTCCGGGACCGTGATGTCAACTGGTTCTAGCTGAGCCGTCGTCAAGAGAATCAATTTTTATTACCCTTCCATCGGCTTTTTTTTTCACCCTTTGATCATATTTTTTACGTATATTTGTCTGGATCATCGATTAAAGAGTTAATGATTCGACTAATTAACAGAATAATTATAATTATTATACGGTCGTTCGTATCTAGACAGAGACGAAAATTATTCAAATAACCATAAGAGCGGAGCACCGCGATTTACGATACCGTCGTTTTACTGAATACCAGATTTACTACACGTCGCTCTACCGGCGTGAAATTTTCCTACCCTTGAAACTTAGTCGATTATCAAACCTTAGGCTATACGCTCTCTGGTTTTTGACTAAACGATTATAATTAAATTATTACCTTCGTACTTATCCGAGGCAGAGTTTATCTGAGGTAGTGAATCAGCAGGCGTTAAATTATTTTCATAATATCTGGAATGATACTGATAGTAACGAATTTCTATATTGAACTTTTCTGAGCTGAAGTGAGTTCTAAACTTCGAGCATTTGGTCAACCCTGTTACCTGCTATCGCGGTGATAATTTTGTTACGATGATGGATAAATATAGGATACTGTGTGGCGAGGGATGAAATTATTTTTATTACTCTTTCATTAGGCTATTGATTACATTCGATATTATTGATGTCATATTGATTGGCTCGTTAATTGGAAATGTCTTCTGCGGAGCAGCTTTTACGTCAGAACCTTTAGACAGACGAATAAACAGTCGATTATGGAAACTGCGATGTATGTACCTATTAGAAGAGAAACGTAATCAACCTTTCAAGCAATGTTCATCAAAGTTAAATAATCCCATCACTTTTCATTTTAATGAGGAACCGGGTTTATTTTATTGAAAGTTTCAACACTTTACTGCAACTGCTTTTATTTGATTCAAATTTGTTTTAGAGACAGTTATCAAAGGTACTTTTTAAAAACTCAGGACGTTGAATGATACAAATTCATCCCCGCACTCCAAGCAAAAGGATTTTCGAACAAAGATTCGAACGCCACTTGTCTTTTGAGAGAAACATTTTCTCTGGGTATTTTGTACGAGCTTCAAATCCGTCAGGGTCTGAAATATATATATCCATTGGATTATTCATTTTGAATGCATTTCGTGCTTTCGATTCATAAAGTTGATGCGCAACACTGTCGGTAAGATATCCACTACCTGAGAAAATGAAAAAACTCTTCTGGTACATCGTCAGGCTTCTTCGATGCGTGCCAAATACTGTTGGTAACGGAGAGATTCTGCTTTACGTTTTTCGGAAAAAAAAATCGTCGCGATTATTGATGAGATTGTAGAATTTCGAGTCTTAGGATTTCCACGTCTACAGCAGTCGTGTACTCTGACAATCGTAGCTTTTGTACCGAACTAATTCTTCGATTACCTAAATTCGGTATCCAGAATTATCAAAGTCACGCGTACGTGGGGTTCTTCTGGTCAAAACGTAATCTAACAAGCAGGTCTTGAATGTGCTGTCCTGTTTTTAAGGAAAAAAAAAAAAAAAAACAGCTGATTACTTAACGAAAGATGAACCAGCTTCGAAAGATCATTTCTAATTCCTTTCGACAAGTATTTATTTATTTTTCGAACAAACATTTATTTCAACGTCATTCGAGTAAAATACGATAACAGAATACCATAAGAATTTCGAATCATTCCGTCAGAACCACTTGAACCGCTATATGCGCGTCTGTAACAACTCAAACGAAAGTAGCTGTCTTATAGATGAGGCGAAAGAATACCAAATACAAAATAATGTACAGAGTCCAATAATGTACAGAATTGACGAAAAAATTCGTCTTTTCAAAAGCGATAGGTATGTACATATATCAACAAAATTTCCTCGATCATTCCAATATTTGGAACTTAAATAGAAAACAATGCAAAATGATCAATTATGTATTTCTCTACTCAAATCACCATTAGCCGTTCATTACAGAAGAAGGAAACGGTTCTTGAATTTTTCCGTTACAGCGTTTTTCGACTCTCTGAAGAGTCCGAGGGCTTCGTCGAGGCCTAGGGCATCGAGGGTTGCGTTACGGTTCTTAGGTTTAGCTTTATCTTCCCGTAGATGGTGCGCTAGGTGCCTCGTACGATCTCTGGGGCGTCTTCTCTCTGCGATGATGGTCCAGCGATCGGATTCGAATCTCTAACCACCATCGGCTAGGTTGACAATGACGCCGCCCATTTCCTTTCACTCCTTACCTATACGTATATACCTTACGTACCTTTAGTTCCCTGACAAAACTTTGGACAACCCTCGGATCGGAATCCTCACCCATAAGACACGTCCAAGATCATTCTTATCGCCTTGTATCTAGTCACAGCCCGCTTTGTTAGCTCACGGTCACTATTTACACCCTGGGGTGCTTAACCTTTCCGCACACACCAACTACATCTGGATCTGGATAGGAGAAAATAGGACCAAATACTTACGCGTTTCGTAAACTCCAAAATAAATTGTTCAACCGAAGTAACACAGTTTAAAAAAAAAAAAACAAAAAAAAAAGGAAAAATCAGATAAAAGTTGAAATCTATGTGCCTATTTAACTACCTAGTAGTTCAGCACGTAGGTACGATTATTCTTGTGTGAAAAATAAAGCAGGTCTATTCCTACGGTCTATTTCAATGACAGAGACTCGATCGTCTTACCCGTTTTCACGATCACGTGTGAGTACTTATTCTGTCCAATACCGAATACCTGAATATACCTATCGGCCTACTCGCACACTTGGTTTTGTAGCCGTGGCTGGTTAATACGTGTTAGGAATCTGCGCCCAGACAAGGTATGGCCCGTTGATCAGCAGGCGACGTGTCACGTAGGTTGGCGATTCCTGGTGACAGCCGACATGGGTGGCTTTTTCTCGACTTGAGCATTCACCGTCGCAAGGGATCGAGGGGCATTGCACTCTTGTTGACTGTACAATTTCGTTGTACTCGTGCCAATATTTTAGAGTTAATTCTAGCCAATTTAGTTCATGTAGTTATAACGTGGTTGAAAATATGTTAAGTATATTGTACCTAGTGCAGTTGAGATTCAACGTAATTTTGATTTGTTCTTCCTTTTTCATTTGGTTTTTTAGTGTAAACTGAATTTTGGATTTTGAATTCCGCTATTAATTATTATCCATGAGATAGGGTCACCGCGTAAGAGGCGAGAACCGTCTTGGAAAGGTTGAATCTCCAAGGGAAGATCAATAGTCCCGGTAGATCCTGAATAAAAGAAGCTTGATTCGTGTTTTCTCGTAGTTTAATTTAAATAAATATGTGAGCGGTCTGTGAAAAATACATTTTTCCATTTACCTCGTTGTGTATTATTAGCAGGAAATAAAATTCCCGGTATGAGTACAAGTAGGTACAGAGGATAGAATTGGTAGGTACTAGAGGCATTTATGCCCACAAGATTTCGCTGCAAATACATTGCCGAAGAAACGTGAACACTTGATAGGTACAACGTAACTGTAAATAAATTTCTTATTCGTCAAACATGTTTTAAATTATTTGTGTCAAAAGTGAGGTAGTCTTTCAACTTTCGATGTAAAATCCTACCTAGATAGATAAACTGAACCGGTGTTGAAACGTGCGATCGTAGTGCAGTTTGACACACTGATGAATATGAAAGAGACAAATGATTCAGTGAATTTTAGTATGAAAGAGAGTGTAGAAAAATTCCAAACTTTTCTGTGATTTAGGTTAATTGATTTTTATGTTCATATAGGCATATGCATTAATGAAGTAAACAGGTGATAATATTGCATAAAACTATAATTGTTATACCTGAATAATGAAATTGCATCGCGTGCTGGTCACGATCTGGCATAAAAATATCTCTCTCATTCCTACATAATTCCTAGCCAAAAATAATACGGAGAATCGAGGTAGTGGAGGCGGCTGCAGTGAGAATGTCTTTTCACAGCACACAGATATAATTCTGCGTCAATAAATTAAAATTTCTTGCGAAATCACAGATCCGCATCTCGCTTCGTTAATCCTATACCTGCGGAGAGGCGTTGAACAGGTAGATATACATATATTTAAGAGAGAAAGAGAAAAAAAAGGGGGCCTCTTAATTCTTATCGAGGCCCATTTACTTCGCCACAAATCTTAAAAGATCATTTGAATTTTTTCATCGTACCGCTACAGATAGCCTGGGACCCCCTGTCCAAGAAGAAGATTAACTCGCGCGGACTCGACAAAGGGCTGAAGTCATTTTTCTCCATTCTTATTCTTTCCTCCTTTTTTCTTTTCTTTTTTTTTTTCTTCTCTTTCTATTCGTGGCCATATTGAATATCATCTAACGGGCGGCCTCTCAAAAAGATCAGGTGGTTTTCAAGTGGGTGGGATATGGCAGGGTCCAACATTCATCTCCATAGATTAGACTTGGGTGGTACCCGTCCCACACTTCGCTTCGCTCTACCGAGTCCTCCTCTTCGTGTCCGATCCCTGCGGGGGGAGATCCCGGGTCCTCTGGGGATGTATATCTACCTGAGCCACGCCTGCCCTTTGCGGCTCGTGTGCCTATCCCTTAGGAACAGGTGCCGAGCGGGGGTGAAGGGGTTTGAGGGGTGCCAAATCGAGTCCCTCTCGAGAGAAGGATCATCATTATATGAATAGGCCAGTGATGGCATGTTACGAGGAAAGGAGGAAAGAACAGTGCCCATTAGTCATTCTAGAAGAAATCGAAATCTGTACTCGATCGTTATTATTTCGATTGGCAATTAAACTCTTTGCTACTTCGTAACGATAGAATTATTTTTAAAAAAATGAAAAATGCAGAGTTGACAAGAGTGTTAATGATTTTTGCACCCTTTCAGGTACAGCTCCAGACTTCGAGACTACGGATGGTGAGTAGTTAGACTATAATTTAATATCCTGACTCTAAATAGTCTGAAGACGCGGCTAGAACATCTAGCCAATCCTTGTAATCCGTAGAAACGGTTCGCGGAGTACTCGTCTAATAAGAACCTACCCCAACCATAGTAAGGCTTAACGCAAGCCTTGAGCTATACCTACACTCGTTCTCATCCGTCTATCAAAACAAAGACCAGGATAAACCGCGAAATAGAATTTAAGCAAGATCAGTTTCCATCCTGAAGTAGACTCGGTTAACAGATTCGAAAGGTGAATTGCTTTATATCCCAGGCAAACCTTATACGTATCTCTGTACTTATACTACTACATGGTATATTCCTGCAGTAGGCTTGTTGTCAGTGCTGCGCGTATGCGTACGCACATATCACATATCACATGCCTATACCTTCTCCGATACCTACCGGCTAGGATATGCACTCTCACTCGAGAGACAAGAGCGTGTTTACGACTGTATGCCAGATATACCGACGTGTGTATGATGTACGTACAGATATGTACTACATGCATAGGTGTCAGACTACAGAGGCAATGACACGCGTGAAAAGCAGGTTTCCTCAGTGTGTTGAGACCCGTTTGCACCCCTACCTAAGCTGCCCTTGCAAGTGGTGGCCACCCTCCCGCCCGGGGCGTGAGCTTTGCCCGAGTGCCGTTGGCAGGAGATTCGGTTCAGTGGTTTCCAAGAGTTGCTAGTACCAACTACCACGACGCCGAGTGGGCCGCGACGCTTTATTTTACATTAATACCGCATAGTGATTATAGAAGAGCATTTCGCTCTTCATCATGAGTTCGATGACAATTGCACCCACGTTATAGTAACGAAGGTGACACGTGCAGTGTGGGATATCCCTACAAATTATCAAGTTTGAGATAAAGAATAGAGAAGAAAGAAGATCAAGAAAGTGGTGCGGAAAGGCACTGATATAAGAAGAGACAGAGGACTGTACTGGACTGGACTGGGTGTGTATGGTGGGCTTGGATGACAGGCGGCGTGGTACTGTCGGTTCGCGCGCTCTCATAGTGAGCACGGAGCTGCAGTGAGCTGGAAGAGGCGTAGAAGTGGATATACCGTGGAGCTAGCTAGCACCACGAAGAGAGCAGAGGAGAGAGAAAGACGGATAGACAGAGGGAGTGAGAACGATATAGTTAGAGAGAGAAGTGAATCGTGATAACCAGCAGGGAGTGAAGGAGAAAGAGCGAGTGGGAGCGAGGCGAGAGCTCGAGACCCATTCATCTTGGCGCGCCTAGCTCGGTTTCCATTGGCCCCTGCTGGGTAAGGACGCCCGCTGATTGGCCACCTCTGTTTACCAGCTGTGCCGTGCTACGGGAGAGAGGGGACCGTGAGACAAGCGGCGCCATTATTGTAAGGGGTTACATTTAGTTGGCCGTGGCGTAGTACGCCGGGTTCGGGATAGGGGGCTATAGTACCTTCATGCATGGCCCATAAAGGATTCGTCGACTATCCGAGAAGAACGCAAGAAACTGCTTCCAACCATCTGACAGGCCACGCTCTCGTTTCGTGATCTTGTATTGTACGCGTCGGAACCCGGCTCAACAATAACCCTCGTACAAAAAGGCAACGGTCAGCTGGCTCGCGTGACAATATACCCAATACCGTACACACATACTTCCTATATAATATAACGCGGCTTTATCGACAAAAACCGAACTAGACTGTATCGGAGAGGATTCGTGACCCCATGAGACAGTGCAGGTGCGCGAGGACTCGTTGCATCTGATCCTAATCCTCGACTGTGCACCGGTCCGAATAGCAGACTGAAATGCTCCAGGGTTTACGAAGTCTTGACAAACGCGTATTTATACAGTTATTGTGCGTGGTGTGAGAGTTGCGTAAAAGTGGGGTGAAGGCGTTTAAGTGATTATGGTATGAAGTAAAGTATAGCGACTAATGAAGAAACAAACCGGGAACCAGCTGGTATAAGAGTTTATACTGTGAGCCGGCGCTTGGGCGCCAAAATCTGAGATTACTTTGAATAGTAAGCCTAGTGATAGAAGGTAAACAACCGGCGGTAATCGAACCTCTCCTCAAGCGGACCACCTTATACCGGAGCGTTGAATAGAGAAGAGAAGAAATACGATAGTGCGTAAGTAAGTGCGACGAATATAATGTGGCAGTTGATAAGACGGTGCGACCTGAAGAAGGGCGTGCAGTGCGGGTGTTGAACTATCGGTCGTCCGCTCTTGAGCAGCGATGAGTTCGAAATTCATAATCGATAGCATGCTACCCAAGTACCATCAACAATTTCACCACCAACAATTGTTCAGTTCAACAAATCCAACATCGGTCCAGGCCTGCACTACAAGCCCCGCTTCATCAAGCCTTGAATCGAGTCTGTCTGCGGCAGCCGCAGCGGCCGCAGCCGTAAACTACGCTCAACACAACTCCCCATCTCCGACGGGTTCGAGTCCTCAACACTCGGGGAGTTCAGCCTCTACGTCACCGGCGGCACGCAGTAGTTCCGCCATGTATCCTTACGTCAGCGCTGCTGCGGCACACCATCACCATCAACAACAACAAGCCGTTGCGGCAGCTGCTTTTGGAGCAACATCATCAATGGTACCAGGCTTTGGGTCATCGGCAGCGTCTAGCGCCGCTTTGGCCGCTGCGGCAGCTGTTGACGCAGCGACGGCAGGCGACAAGTCGTGCAGGTACACGGCTAGCCTTGCTGGAAATGTTGCACCATCGGCCACAGATCCAATGGTAAATTACACCCTTGGTCATCACCATCAGAATGGTGGTACACCCGGGAGTTTGGTATCATCAGCCTCCGCTTCTTCAGCAGTATCCGCAGCCTCCGCTTCTATGGCGGCGGCAGCGCAATTCTACCATCAAGCTGCGGCGGCTTCGGCGGTTGTCGACCCCCTAGCTTCTTGTCAACAACCGACAACCGGACAACCGGGAATACCGGACATTCCCCGATATCCTTGGATGTCTATTACCGGTGAGTTCTATGAGTTCTATGATAATCCACGATCGTTAAGGTATACAATATCTCAAACTATTTTCGGGGATTAGGGATGCATCTTGTAAACGTATATCTTGTGCTTGTTATTCAGCTCATTATTCGGTATAGAATTTCATTTAGAGATCTTTCAATGATTTGTAAAATATTCAAGAGTTCACGAAGAACTTTCCGTCGGAAGGCACGGAGCGCAACGTGTATAACACAGATTGCCGGAGCTGACCCAACCGCGTGGAGTTATAAAATTATTACACAACAGTTTTATAGTTATGGCTTTATCTATGCTTGATAACGTTTAACGATCGTAGATTCAAGAGTTACTCTGTAGTACGTAAGTGTTTGTTGGTTGTATAAATTAGCAGCATGCGTTGGTATTGAAATTGGTAAACCTTGTAGAATCCTCATCAATTAATAGAGGCCCCAAATAGACTATAGTAATCGTCCATCAACGAAGAGGAAATGCTGCAGAGAGTGCATCGTGAGCCAGTGCATGGTTAGACTCATTGTCAGTTCACCGACGGTAAGGATTACAACGTCGACGAGGGCCGTCGCGACGTTGTACACGTCCCTTTAATCCCCCACCTGAGCTACCAGCCCTGAGCCTTGCGTATCTCATTAGGACACCAACCCTCCCGTTTCTAATTGCATCTTGTTGGCGTAACATTGTCTAGAGCGTGTGTTTCCGGTTGTTAACTTTGCCCAAAGCATGCGTTTTGTTTAAGACCTGGTTAGCTAGCTCCGGAGTTTGTCGGGACGAACAAACCCCTTTTGGTAATCTGAATTTTTCATTTATTTTTTAGATTGGATGAGCCCCTTCGACAGAGTCGTGTGTGGTGAGTATATAGGTACATACTTTCTTTTATTACGCCACTTATTTACACCCCAATCTGCATATACGCTGCGAGAATGTATGGAAGAAATTGATTGGTCATATCGATCCCTCTGTAGCAACAAACTTTGAAATATCTTTTCCTAATCACAGCCACGACGTATCGGTATAATACACATTGATATACAACGATATTACGTAGTTTATTCGGTTTATAACCTTGACCACCGATTTACAAGCCAATGAATTCCAAATTATGGCCATTCGAGTGGTCATTATCAATTAAGATCTAATTATTGGTCATCCAAGTATCGTAATCACGTACTGAATTATTTATACCCAATAAAATTTAGACTTTGATCGGCAATTACTCGCGTAAGATTTGACCAGTCGTTTTCTTTAACGAGTGTCTTTGTTATACAGATTTTATTACGATTGTGTGAGAGAATTTTTATACTTACTATATCTTGTTATAACGGAAACTTAGATATGTAATGCGATTTATGACGAGAAATGGCCCAGTTCTCAAAATACTCCGTCGAATATAACACGAGGCTTTTCAATTTTCACACAGATTAACGATAGCTGTTTGTATTACACTGCGTTGATGTATCAGTAAGCACCTATAGTAACTATGTGGGTGAAATATTTATAGCACAGCCACATTGCTGTTCGTTATATGGTATTCTTATCGTACAATGATAAAATGGGTAATGTCATGTAAATTCTGGTGGTAAAGGTGTAATTCCGAAAAATAATTGAACAACTATGTAACGCAGAATAGCGGGGAAACGAAATAATTACATATTGTGGAATTTATGTGTAACGATTCGAGCCTCTTTGTTGTTATCTATAATTGTTTGTTTACGTTCGAATATTACGTAATCACATATGGTTAATCATATTCTACAGTATAACGTCAATTAACCTCTCGACACACGTCTATATGCGATTCATCGCTTGTATACACGATATTCGTTATTCTCTGTTGCTTCGTTGTTAAAACTAACTAATCGACAGTTCGTTATAAGGATAAACTTGCTGAAAGCTAGAACGATAAGAAATATTACCCATACGATTATAGATAATTTGATATTTTTAGTTACCTCGAACCGTGTGTCCCGCGTGATACTCGATACGTACGAAACGCATGCGATTAACATGCGCAAAAACGCAGTATTATTAAATATTGATATAATATGGCAAGGTTAGTTAAAAATGTCGTTTTTTTTATTTTTTTACTTCCTGAAGATATACATAAATAATATATGCCTCATATCGACACCGGCGGATTAACTTATTGCAGAAAGACAAAATTGGCATTAAAAATCTATACTAAATACGTCTATAAAATTCATAAGATTTGTTTCTTGATCCGGAGTATGACCGGAGGTTTACCGCCTCGACGACTTGGGATTATCCGAGCCGTGAGTATCCCGCCGTGTATAAACCTTATAAAAAATTTATTCGCGATGCGTGAAGTTTCGTAAAACAGTTTCATCTTCACACCGTGTCTTTCACGGTATACTTGAGTCTGTGACTCACAATTATCTTTCGAAATGTCTGATTTCTTCTTGTTGTTTCTAAGTTGACGTTTATGCGTTGTTTAACGGCGGTTAAAACTTTTCCCTAAATAATTTATATCTATAAATTTCATAAAAAAATATATATACCATCTACACGAGGCGAAAATAATGGAAAAGCTTTTACGAGCTTCTAGGTAGATTTTAGCGCGAAACTTATAAACCTGCACTATCAACCGACCAAGAGGACCCCTGAAAGCCTTGAGGTACAATTAAGGTTGACTCGGAATTCCCCGCTTATACGACGTGTTTATGAATGACTTAGTAAGCCGGTGATATTCGGTGACGAGCAAACGAGTAGGTATAGGATTGATAGAGGGTAGCGTTGGAGATACCATAAACTCATAAAATCATTATACCTACCACCGCCCCAGACTTTATGTGTTTACGGTTCAAACGTTCCTTGTAAAACGAGATTACGAGCTGCGAAATGTACGGAGTGCGTGTCTCGTGGAAATGACACCTTGACTAAAAAGTTCAGCCCGATGAACCGAGATTGAAGTGTGCCTTTCGTTGGACAATTGAACTTGATCCGTTAACACCCTTGTCAGCACAGTCCTTCCGTACCTCGGCTGCAAGGGCTGAAGCGTTGTTTACTGTTGAACGAGAGGCGCCTTTTCATTTTTGTTCTTAATTATCTTCATTTTTGATTCATTATTTTATGTGAAGCCGTGAAGTTCGTATGACGTACTCAAGTATTGGCGAGCGAGTGGCGATTCGATACTAGTTGAAATTTTTATTCGTTACTTGCTGTAGAGGATTGGATTAACGAACGAGAAAATTTCTATTTGCGAACCCACTTCAATTCGCTGGAAGGTTAGGGTATTTAGGTATTTGCAGAATGTGGCCGATTTGCATATTGCCGATGCTCTTAACTTCACTAATCAGACTTCTAGAATCTGAACGCTGCGGGATAATGGTCCAGGAGTTACATGGGTGTATTCTCCGTTGCTTTTAGAAGAATGTAAAAATGCCGCTCCTTTTTTTTCCTAACCAAATTAATCAGCCCTCGAACTCTGAGGTCGCAACACGTTTATCATATTTATATCCTCCTTTCTCTGAAGGAATTTCAGGCACATAAATAACTCCAATAAGTCGTGTATTTCGTTTGAAAAGTCGTACTTCTAATATCGGGATGAAAATTTATGACGATTTGAATAATTCGGTCGATCTTTTTCCTACACACTTGCGATACATCGGAGAATTTCTTCATTTGAATACCGATCTTCTCACTCTGTTTTCTCCTCTCATTCTTGCTCCGATTTCCTTACTCGTATTCTTTTATCTTTAATCCGACGTAGGCGTCACTGCAGACAACTGCGTTGTCCGAGCACACCTAACCAAATGGAATAAAAAGTCGAACCCTAACTCCTCAGACGTATAAATTGTATAAAACACGTATAGCGCGATGTAGGCCGATTATTTTTACCGCTCCACATACTCACACTTACCGCTATTAATCGCCGTGACGTCTAGACAAAGAAAACTCAGGATGCGGCCTGGAGAAAAAGAAACCAAGAAAAAAGCCCTGAACTCGAGGTAGAAACACATCTGTGTATTACCCGACAGAGTAATTTTCTTCTACGAAGATGACAAGAACTGTGATTATAACTTCTCTCTAAGAAATAAGACAGCGAACCGAACAGATCAAACATTAAAATGAACTGCAGTTCTTGCTTCTATAGTGCAAGAAAAAAAGAAAGGTTCGGTCTTGGCACGCATTATAAATCGCTCTCCTAGCTTTAGCAATTATATTTCCTCCCGGTATAATCCCTCCATGAAGAAATACCGCGCGTACAATTATAAAGCAGGGGTGGTTGAGGTTGGTAGATTTTTGCAATGTGCCCTATCAGCGTTGGTATAGGTACGTAGACGATGCGGTTTTAATCTATTCCATGTACGAGAGAACATTCCACGTTTTCGGCTCGGGGTCCAGGGATGATGATGGCGGCGGGGCGTACGGGGATGCTGCGGAGCCCGAGATAATGTATAATTTATAATCAGACCGATCCGGCGTTGCTGCTGCTCCTCGTCTGCTCCTCTGCTGCTGCTGTTGATGCTGCTTGCTGCTGCTGCTGCTGCTGCTGCTGCTATCGAAGCTCGCTCCTAGCAGCTAGTGCACGGATGAAACACCAGCTCCAACGAACCCACCCCTCATTAGCATTCGATGATGGCCGCCGCGTCGTGCAGAGTCTGTAGGTATTATCCCAACTCGCCTGGGGATCAGGAGTCCCCCGCCGCTAGCAGCATCCCTTGCCTCTTCAATTCCACCCCAATTTCACCCGCGCAACGAAACTAACGAACGAATGAACGCAGGAACGCAGGAACGAATCGAAGTTCCGCACGAACACTTTCGCAGTGTGAATAACATATATGTAGATATTCTTTGCACACGTATATACATACAGATAGATGCGTACATACACGAACTCGATAACATACCATCGTTCGAATACGTGGAAACGCGTACGAATCGGTTATTCAGAGATACTCAATACGCAGTGTTGATCCTGTATCTAATTTTTGTTTTTCCGGCAGCCGTGCGAGCTTACTTTCATGAAATTTCCCGAGTCAGTGGGCCTTTCTTGTAATTCATGTTACTATTGCCACAGCCACAGTTGAGAGTAAAATTGACAAGCTAGTTGCGTAGAGTCAGTAAATTCGATCCCGAACCGAAACTTTCTGTAATCTTCAGTTCAAGTTCTCAGATTTGGCTTCGAATTGTTTAGTGTTCATCTCTTAGTAATAAATAACCCGTCTATTCGAAACACTGAGGTGAGACGGGCCCAGCTGCTCTCCTAAATTATTTCTTTCAAAAAGTACTTTGCTAAAGACGGGGCTCAACATCTTCAAACAATCGGCTGATATTTTTGAATCTGTTATACAAATTATTGCGGTTCCGTACTCTATTCTCGTATCTTGAGTCCCTCGATTTCATTGATGAAATTTGAAAATAGCTCAAATTTATGTCCCTTCCGTTTCTCTGAGAATAACTCGCCGATTATTGCCACTTTTGAAACGTAAATACGCGATAATCGGGTCCATTTTATCTTGTCATAAGATCTTCACGCACCGATCGTCTCGTTTAGAAAGGCGATAGACGAAAGTGTCTGTTTTGAGACGAGCGTAAAGTTATATCACGTAACCCAAGATCGAGTCTGTTTGGGTTTCGGGCGGTGTGGTGTCTGCGATTTATACATGTAAGCGTGTAGCTGACGTATGACGTAGAGCAGGACCCATCTCTTGCAGGTCCGTCGCGTGGGAACTTGGAAGAAGAAGAACAAGAAGAAGAAGAAGAAGAAGAAGAAGGCCAACGGCGGGCAGGTCAGGATCGTGTTGTCACAGAGATTATTGAAACTGCAGTTTTATGGGTCTTAAAAGCAGTTTAATTGCCGTTATATAAGTGTTTATGTGCTGCCACAGGCTGCCTCCGCCACGCTACCCCAAACGTTTATTTTATGGTCACGGTGATGCGTGCGCACCCCGTATACTGCACATGGTCGCGTGCCAAACTCGTAAGAAAAGGAGCCTTCCCAACCCTTGGTGTGTCTTTCCCGCTGACGAATGTAATCAGAAGATGTTTCCGCTTCTGAAGAAAAATTAAGCTGGATTTTTTAGCCGAGTCTTCTTGAATTCCTGGGCGTAGCTACATTGCGTGAGAGGGACGATAGACGGTTGGCGTAATGTGACTGTTTCGCCCTTTACCTTAGTCTACGATGAGACTGTGACATTAGAAAGCTTACGTGGCATTTACAACCCGCTCTGTCCGTCCGCTTTCCCCGGGGTTAGTTTTGAGTTCCCCTTTCGGTCGGGAATCTTTTCTTTTTTTCTTTTTTTCTTTTTTTCTCTTCACCACTCGTAACTTTCTCCGCACCCTTTGTTAATGCTTGGACGCAACGAACCCCCCCAATAAAGTTTACCTGATCCAGGGGGGAAAGGGGAGGTAAAAAGGGAAGAGAAAACGAAAAGAGAAGCGATGCGAAAAAAAAAAGAAGAAGAGGAAGACGGAAGAGAGGAAAAAAAAGGCACGTAAAAAAGCCCGGCGTTTCTTGAGTCTGTAAATCACCGCCTGGGCCACGTATACGTAGAGAAAGTAAAGGCTTGGTCAGCCAAGATTCTAAAGCCCGTCGTAAATAAGTCAAAAGCGAAATTTAGTTTTTCTTTAAAATCTACGACCTCTTTTCTGCGTATCTTTTTTACTCGCGAAAATTTCATCACGGTATTCCACACAAAAATGGAAAGAAAAAGGTGAAATGAGTCAGGTTTAATAGTGGATGTACAACAAGCTCGCTGGGAAGTTTCAACTCTTGAAAATGTTGAACGACTCAAGAAGTCTTCAAATTACGCTGAATCCTTAATCGCCTATTACCCCGAGGGGCTTTCTCAATGCGGTTTCTATCGGTATGGAAAACTGTAAAGCCTTAAAACATCTTTCTTCTCAGTTCTTGGTTCATGAATATATGTATATATATATATATATATATATATATATATATATATATATATATATATATATATATACACATTGCTAGGTTAATAATAATAATCATGTCCGTTAATTCCGAGCCAAAGTACGGAGATACTAAGGCACTCAGCTTTTGCAAAAGTAATTATCATCCTGTACCAATTTACCGCAATTATTCCGTCAACGTTATCTCCGCTACTAAGAGGCAGACCAGATCTTACCGCTTTAACTAATACTCGTTGTATAGTGTAAATACCTATGTAGATATTATTGGACCTGGAAGACTGTGGGCATCTTCCATATCCATAGAATTACCTTAGCTTATACCTACCCGAGCGTGTTGTACGGGGAATTGGAATAAGAGGACCATAGGAATTATGAGGTATACACTTACTGGACTTGATTGTACAATAACAATTAGAATTTATCTATTTACCACGTCGCGAAAGATTTTAAAGAAATTTAAGGAATACCTAACCATAGTAATTATGGTAATTCAACGACTTATTTGAACCGTTCTCAAATGGGGTATTGCCTACGAATTGTGGATAAATAGTGTATATCTGTCGGTACAAGAGATATATTCACGATTAGGTTCAGTGCCACTACTTAC
Source organism: Tenthredo distinguenda (assembly GCA_947538915.1). NCBI lineage: Eukaryota > Metazoa > Arthropoda > Insecta > Hymenoptera > Tenthredinidae > Tenthredo > Tenthredo distinguenda. The sequence continues at coordinate 17,336,961 of OX384536.1, read as the reverse complement.
ATTGGTAGGTAGGTAGGTAGGTAGGTAGGTCCATATATACGTGCGTAGATTGAAAATCTTCAGTAATTCACCTATATGCCCTCGATTGAAAACTTTCCACGAAAGATTTTTCAAAAAGAAATCTATACTCGTATTTTATTTTCGTCAATAAATAAGAAAATCGCAACATGTTTCGTGTTTCGAGTCTCGAGGCTGTACCCGTACCTACACGCAACAAATTCGAATCTGTTTGTTAATGTTATACTTTTTCCCCTATCAGAGACATCAGAATTTAGCTCGAATAAATTTTACCTACCTACCTACCTACTACCTACCGATCGCGGTCTCGCAACTTCATTATTAACCTAAACGCAACTTGTTCTGATTTCAGCTTGCGGATAAATCCTCGATCGTTTCAGTATTTTTTTTCTTCCATTTTCATATACTGCTTGAACTATACCGTCAAAGTCAGACATTTCTTTCTTATGCTAATTTCATATTTATATCTATGATTTATCGCCCACTCATTCTGGAGCGGATGCATGTGCTCGGAAATAGAGTTGTCTTTCTCGTGCTACAGATAGAAATTATTCCTTGAATATTTCTTCCATTATACATTCGATATATTAATTTTAAAATTCACATCAGATATGCACGTTTTCTTGATTTATTACACTATTTAATTTCCACATCGATATTATTTGCAGCTTAAAATCCGGTTATAAATCATTCACCTGTTTAATCTACAAACTTGGAATCATATATACCTATAATCTGCCATGTGGTAGGATCCTGACATAAAACACATAAGTGCCTTATCTATATCCATCCCAGATGTACCTACTTCTTCCTGGGTGAAGAATAAAACTTCATTCAGTGTCGATACAGATAAAAATATTACGTGACATTGATACACCTATCTTTAGTTTATCTCCGACATTTCGAGTGACCATAATGCCCCGTTTTATAGCTCCGTCGTTGTTATTACGCGCTTTAATTGCACATTACTCTAATTATCACCTCGTTACACGTTTTTTGTTTACAGTTTAATGTTTCGTACGTTGACACCGAACTTTCTCTGTCTCATCAAGTCTGAAGCTATCTACAACTTTCAAAGAAACTGTCCATTTAATACAGCGATCGGGGATTAATTGACACTGATTCGAATTGCAATGAAAAATTCGTCGAATTTCGCGTTATTCGTCACTCGAGATGTGGCGTAACGAGAAACGCCATACGCGGAGGAAGTCAAAGGCTTCACAAGTTGCGATAAACCATAACCATACACCAAGACATGGTCCAACATTCCCCCTCGTCTTGGTCGCTTTAATCTCGCCGAACTATTTCAAACAAACTTTGTTTTGGCCCTTATCGCGGGATGTTGACGACCTCTGAAATTAATATCAGCTGTTTCCACGGTGGTGTGTCTACGCCTGTGTTCGGTACGAGTGAACCTGTATGCGGTATATGACCTGAGAATAATATACACATACCTATGTACCCACTGCAACTCATCTTCGTGTGAAATTACTTTCAAGATAGATAACATTCTCTTTCAGAATTTAATCTGAATGACAGGAGAGGGTTCATTGCGTGTATTTTCAAATTACAAATAAACCCGAGACGATTCTTAGACGCCGACTATTTCACGGGTCGCGACCCAATTAAACTAGGAAAAACTTTTTCGATACCGTAGAAAAATCTGTTGGAAAGTTTTTCGGCTCAAGGGTCAACTATTCCCTTTTCTTTTCTAGTCCAATCTCGGGATAAGCCGATTCCGCATGTGGTTAGGAAAAATCCTGTATTATATGGTTAGAAAAATCGTCGTAAATGAGAGCTAAGAATAAATATTGGCAAGTTTAGGGGAAGGTTTGTTTGTCCATGATAGCATCGACTACTATACGGTAACTTAGGTATATAACCACGTACGGGGTCTAAGTTCGTGACGTAGCTCGAACGGGCCGTAGACGTAGCGTAGTACAGCCCCCCGGCGAGCACTATCGTAACAAATGCGGCCGTTTGCATAACACGGCGACGAGCAATTCCGGCGAGCTTGACGGCGCGCGATATAGACCTTTAGCTATATAGAGTGGCATCAGGGGCGGACGGGGTGAATGGGGTGAATGGGGTGAATGGGAGTCCCTCTCTTCCCCATTTACCCCCTTTTTCCCTTCACCATCGTCCTTTTCCAACCCCCAAATCCCCCCTACCTCCTGCCTCCTACCCCATCCAGCCTCCCAGGGGTCTTCGTGTAATCTACGGGCGCGAGATAGCCAATACGAAATGGGTTGCTGGGTCGGGGGTGAAGAAGGGGGTTGCGGTGGCTAAGAGGGGCGCCGGTTCGCACCCATACCTACAGTAGTATACCCAGCTACTACACCGTTCCTGAAACACTGGGCTACTGATGGTAGCTGTAGTGGTGGTGGTGGTGGTGGTGGTGGTGGTGGTTTCTGTTACCTACCCCCATAGCATCGTCGTAGCGTCGAAACAACGGCGCTAACGTTTGCCAACCAGTTCGATGTCTCCCCAAAGAGCCAGGAGGTTTAATGGTGAAACCGTGAGTTTACCGAGGCCGCAATGAAAGCATTAGTATATACCTCTATTCCTCTCTTATCTCTTGGCCGGTGAAAGAAATATTCCTTCAACAATGCGCGGGATGACTATCACCCGGCTTCCTCAATTCTATCATTACTCCAGGTTTGCCTGATGTTATACATTTTTTAACTCAATCTTTTCATTCATGAATTATTAACGATACTTCAGTCTTACTGATGTTCTTCTTCTTCTTCTTCTTCTTCCACATCCTGTATAGGAATTTTTCACCCTTATATAAGATAATGGGGTATTTCGAGATCTTCATATAACTTGTATTGCCAACGTACGATACGTTTACGAGTTGTACATGAAATCAGATCGTTTCCAGAATGTGTATAACTGACGATTTACCGTGGTACTGAATTGCCATAAGTGGAGTTGCTAATGATGCAGAATGATCTTGAAATCATGCATATAGGTGAGAATATTTATTTATTTTCTGCTATTGGGGCTCATTCAGTGGAACTCCGTAGGATCATATTTATGGAAGTTGCCTGAAAATCGAGTTTCCAAATACCCAAAGGAGTGCAGCAACGCTGCAGTGTGCTCAATGTATGTCGGTATATATACTCTGCACCCAACTTCACCTCCTTAACCACCATCGTGGTGTACTCTCCATATAGGTTATCACGACTTTATCCCCCGATAAAAAGTAAAGGCTCCATTCCCAGCTCTTCTCCTAACCCTGTGCACGAGCGTTCGAGGTGCTGCCGGTGCACCTGCCCCATACACTATACGTCCAGAGAATCTATGTCTATATGTATAACATGGGATTCCATATATCTGTGAAAACACACACTCGCGTGTCTGTGTCTCTCTATATGTACGTGGGTGGGATACATACGTATGTGCATACGGACATTCCTATACCTACGTGGGTGCGATGGGGGTGGTTCAAACGGGAGTCGAATCGTTACAAGCTGAAAGTAGTTGGGCGCATGCGCCAAAGAGGGAGCTATGGGGGTGCTGGGCGAATCTCTTTGTCCGTACGCGGGCCGCGGACAGGCTGGTGTTTCCCTACCACCTCTTTCTCTCTTTACTGGTCCAGGTTCCCTGCCTCTTTTCTATCTTACTGCTTTTATTATATGTTTGCCCGACAAAGTACAGTTTGGCCAGCTCGTGGTATATACGATTACGAGGTTGTTATAGGTCGATGCAAGAGCCGCAGCCACGTTTTCATTAATAAATCCTCATATCGTACATGGGAGGAGATTCATTCATAGAGGGGTGAACGGTTATGGCCTGGTAGTAGGAAAAAGAAACTTTTTCAAAACTAGGAAATAGATTTATGGAATTGCCTCTCTCAGATAGCAGATCGTGACGTTAACGTGCCGGTCTATATATCTATGTAACATCGCGTTATTCAAATTCCTGAAGCTTCACGTTTCGTGTAGAAAAAAAATGATAATAACGTGGTCTTATCATTGTATAAATGTGAAACGATCCGTTATATTGGAACATCAAAAACGTTCATATCGACCAAACAGTCAGAAGCCCCCCATCGCGCAGAGATAATTACACCGCTTTGTTATTTCCCTAATGCGTTGTCGACTTGTGTAAGCCTAACCACTTGCCTTCTAATCACGACGATTTAATCGATTACAAAGTAGTTTTAGGCATTAATAAATAAATTGCTTGATTTTCTAACGTACGTGCAATCGCCGATTAAACACGTGCCTCAGAACTCTCGTGACAAGTGTCTTTAAACATCAATTCTAATCTTTGAATGATCGTCAATTAAAAACTACCTTACTCGGTCCTAACTTTCTAACCAAACTTCGTCATTTCTGTATTCACGATAACTCAGCTGACGCAATGCGTGGTCTAAATCAGGTATTACCTACACCTACTATTTCTTAACCTCACAACGCGCTGTTATTTATTTTCTATACAGCTGCTACAACTTTAGAACAAAGACAAAAGCTCAGTTTCCCTTCAGCAATACTATGGAGTATGGGGCGAATTTTACTTCTTTACAATCTGCACGTACAGATCGTGTTACTTGGAAGTTAGGTACAACCGAACAGCGTGAAATTTAGCAATAGTTTTGATTCTGCGGAAAACGCAATGGGATAGATACAGCTTGAAGTAACACGGTGGCGACGTTTTGATGGGCCAGTAATAGCTGAGCCAATATGTACTCCTAGGGTAGGTACCCTTTGCAGCCGTGCGAGTAGGTACTGCAAACACACTTAGCAAGCCGCCACCTCGACCCCTAGCCCTGAGCCGCAGGTTTGCGGGATAAAACGGGGGTGGCCAGGATCGGGATACACCAGGATCGGGGAAAAGGGGGTTTGAAGGCTAGAGGGAAGCCGGGAAACTGGGAATAGGGAAACGGGGAAGACGGGTGGAGAAAAGGGTGGGCTTGGGCTGGGCTTGGGTGCGTACGGAGACGACCAATATCGTAAAGCCGCAACGTGGCCTGATTAAACGTTACGTTGGGTCGTGGCATTTCTCACCGTTCCGACGTCCCCCGACTCCCTTCTCGTACCCAGGTCGCTAAGGTCCACATTTCTTTCAATAGCGAGCTCTTGCCGGTCCGCGAGAAGAGAAGGAGGAAAAGAAACCAGGAAAGGAAAGGGAAGAAAAAAAAAAGAAAAAAATTGCCGTTTTTCGAGGAAATACTTTCCCCCGCCTTTTAGCTTCGTTTTACCCATAGGTGTACTCGCGAGGCAGCCCATGAAGCTGGTTATGTGTTGGTATAGCCAGTAGATTGTATGTACGTAGTAGCGTTATACGTAGCGATATTACGACTGGCAAGAAATATAAGGCCAACCACGGGCACCAGGTTAAGGTGTGAGGTGGGCTCGGTGCTCGGGTCGCAGTTCTTGATTTGTCTAAAGAAACAGCAGGATCCTCCATAAAGGGCCGCCAACTTGTTACGACGAAACAGCAGTCGATCTCTCCTTTTTCTCTTATTCTATATGTCTCGAGCTGCTCGGCTTGGCTCTGCACCAGCCCCCGCATCGAACCAATTTATACGTACACCGCACGATGCCGGAATTCTTTTATTTTACATCCCGTCGTGGTTTACAGTTTTTTTACACAAAATTATTCGCTCGAATATGTCCACCTCTCCTTGTCAGACTACCAAGGTTCGCTTTCAACGTGGATATATAAAGATTAGGCAGCTGTAGGTATGCGATAGGGAAATCTGTTTTTGAACACGAACAGTTTGGTTTGTTTTTAGACAATACAATAATTTCGAATATCGTATAGTCTCCGATAGCCTTTCCCATTTTTTATTCTTCTATTTTTATAATTTTATACCAGTTTGAAATAGTGAATCGGTCGTTGGAAACACGGTCTGTGTTACGGAGTGGCTAAACGTGACAATCCCGGCTAATTAAGGGCATCGTAAAAAGCGGAAGCATACGCAGAGTTCCTTTTGAAATTCAACTAGAAGTTCCCAACAGTCGTGTAGTACGGTCAGAAGATGTAAATTACAATCGTCGTTAAATATATAAGGTATATACACGCGCACACACGCACCTTTAAACTTGAAACACGTATATCTCCCTACGTAGGAATTGAGACATTTTGTCTGTATTTTACATATTCTCGTAGCATTTTTATTAGGAAAAACAGCATGGTGGCATTTGTACGTAACGATGCCGAGGGTGACGGCAATATGGGGGACCCCAGAACGAAAATGTTGCGCAGGGCCGTAATTAGAAGCTGGTGATCCTGGGGTAGACAGCCGGCGAGAAAAGGAGGGCGAGAAAAAGGGAAAAGGGAAAAGGGAAAAGGTGGGGCAGTATACTCTCCCGCTATTCTTCCAAACGTGTATATAATACCGTAGTATATATATACATACATATATATTAATGCATAAGTAAGATAAGGGTGCGCGGACCCCCCGCGAAGGGAATGCTGCTCGGTAAGATCGTTTCAATATGTCATCCTTTATTTTAAAATTAAAATCTAATCCCATGCGCGCCCCTCTGTTTCTGCAGTCAAATTACATTTACAATTAGCTTAGAAATGGCGGCCCATTGGATAGGTTTATTTCAAAAGTCATGCGGGTATAATGGCGAATAGAATCCCCCTAGTAGAATCGCAATTTGTAAATTTATTTCCGAAACGTGATTGCATTTTTAATATTCCGATTTTTCTATCTCGTTCTACAGTTTCCTATATAGATTGCTTCCCACACGACATCATAGAGGTAATAATTTTTTTACTCCGGTACTCCTCACCCCGATCTGTTTATTCCCCGATTGAGTCGAGCCTTCGTTATCCTCATCAGATCGTTCTATTTGATTCCAATGGTCACATTTCTCATTGAGCAATGATCAAGACGTGTTCTACTTACATCGACTCATTAGGAACAAAGAGCCCATTCATTTATTCATACATTCATTCATTCATTCATACATACATTTATTCATATATACCTACATTTATGTATGCACTATAAAAAAATCTCTTCGCGCTCTTCATCGCAACAATTTATTGCGATGAAATTCTATCCGAGGCGAAATATAACCCACTCACACATACATATTGTGTATATCTACCAATTAAAAGGCTACACGATCGTTATAATTATGTTCAATGAATTATGCAATAAATATCTCATACTGCAAGATTTAGGTATAATATAAATGTCTATGAAATTTCCATATTTTCGCGAAAGATTAGAGTTTGGTATAGGAAAAAAAAGAAGGAAATGACTGCATCGTCTCGACGGTTATAAAGGAATATAAGAGGAACATTTTGCCTCGGAAAGAATCTTAGGCACGAGGTATAGTGGTGTGGCACCGTGTTCATGTATATTCTTTCACGATTCTTCGTCACGCGTGTGCGTAAGGGAGATACACGCCAGATAATAGGACGCACCCTTATGGATGGCGTTGGATACCGCTGGGAACAATGGAAGCTTCCTTTTCCCCCCCTCCGCTTGACTGCTCGCTGGTTCTCTGGCTCTCTGGCTCTCTGGCCCTCCCTTGGCCACCCTTGGCCTCTGTGCTATCCATCCTCGTCGGAATCCTTTATTGCCGAGTATACGAACACTATTCCCTCGTATACATACACCACTACACGAACAGGACAGCCCAGGCAGGGAATGAGCTGTCCAACCAATCAGGATTTAAGTCTATTGCGAGGCGTGATGGACGCCCGGCTTTCTTTCTTCCTCTCTCTTCTCTTTTTTCTCGCTTCTCTCTCATTTTCTGTCGCCTCTGTCTATGGCCATACTTTTTCCTGGCTGAAGTCTAGATCCTTAGAGCCTACATAAGCCCACTCGACGTTACTGGCGGGCACCAAACGCGGGTGACAAATATGTACCCACACCTGGGAACCCCTCGCTGGGATCTAAACCCAAGAAAAATTAGTGGTCAATTTTTAAGACAAGTAATTTTCATGTTTTTCATAAAAATTTACTCAAGTTTCATTGTCATGGATATTCGCGCATTACTCGAGATTATCCAATTTCTTGTTTCGTCTACAATCGCTAAGCTTACTGGAATACCGGGGTAACCGTACGATCGATCGATTTAGTTGAACCCAATTTTCGTATTTATACTTCAACCTCTAAGAATGTGGGAGAAATAGGAAAAAAACGACAAAATGGCGGAAGAAAATTAATAAATCTTAATCCGATGTGTGTTGGGTCTGGAGCGAGGAACACATCAAGCTCGCGTTAATAGAGGAGATGATATCCTCGCTGCAGTATTCACTGTGTAGTTTAATATCTTATTCAATTAGTTGAATAATGAAATCGTTATCTATATTCGTAGAATGTTATGGACAGATGAAGTGTAAAAATATCACTTTGTACTTTATATTATCCTTATATGGTATACCCTGCGTGAAAGACGGGTGAATATAAAATGCGAAGAATTGCAGGTAGAGAGGAGTACGACTTTTGAGTGAGAGAATTATTTCGCACTTTCATGACCCTGCTGCTTTATACTTGGCAGGTACTTCGCTCGCATTAAAACGCCGAGGAGCAACAAAGGTATGAAAAAGAACTAAGGTCGTCAGGAGCGTCTAATTAACAGGATGAGACAAGGAGAAACGGGCGATTTTCACTTGTAACCAAAATGTAGGGACCAAAGGTCGTTGACAAGTTCATTTGCCGTTGAACCGTGAACCGTTGAACACTTAGCCCCTGCTAATCTCTTTCCTGAATGTAGAGCTGGTAAAACGCGTGCCTTAGCCCGCCCGCCTACTCATCGTAATCTGCAGGCATTGAGGCTAAAGAAAAGGCGTCAGTAAAGCCGATAACTTCTTCTAAAACATTGCCATAAAATCAGTATGACTTTTCTCCGCACCTTGCACTTCCTCGTTCCATACTTTCCCCGTTATATCCCACTCACTTCTATCTCGCCCTTAGTTATTCGCAATTTAAACAAATTACACCTTATTTCAAAATATGCCTTTTTTTCCATCCACCCCACGTCGCATTAACATCTAGAGAGTTATAAATATATCGTATAACGGCTTAATTTACCGACACTACCGAACCCAAACGCTGTCTTAAATCCCACGCGCGTAAAAAAAGCAGACTATCTCGAGACTGGGAGAAATGCGATGATACGGCGAAAAGCTCGGAGGCTCATAACTAGCTGTCCCTCGGACTACGACCCCAGACATCGCATTTCAGACTATAATGAAGCATAGTTTCGTAGTTTGACATTCAAATTTCGACAAATTTTTATCTACATATTACGTTATCGATGCAGGTTCATTCTTACATTCGAGTATTTGAATTATACGAATATGTCGAGACTTTGTACGTAAGAGGCTATAAACATTTGTCAAGCATCAAGTTCTTACTTTTATTTTTCATCTCCCTTGCAACACATCTCAACCATCAACGTACGTATGTATCATGTAACGTGTAAACTTAACTTGTGTTCGTTAAAAGCGATCGGGACACTTGATTTACACACTTGATAGAGTTGCAAGTTGTGTTGCAAAGGCACTTGAAATTTGTACGAGCTAAAGCGTTGGGGAAACACCACGAAACAGCTTCAAGTATCGGTGCAATAAATATTGAATAATTGTGCTTATTTGATTGGATTAAATTATAGCCATTAACCTGACCTCGATATTTTTGTGTCTTAGTTGTCGTTTGTAGAAATATACCCCAGACGGGGCAAAATGCCGATGACTAAGGCGCGTGGTTGACATTTAATCGCCGTTAAAGATTTACGAGTATCCTTTGGTATCGGGTGCCATTTGCGACTTGCACACCGCGTTTGGGAATTCAGTTTCGTAGTCATGATCGCGTGCCGTTTGGCGATTGTTCTTTCAGCAAGGTTCAGATGATTTTTACAGAGGAAGACAACTGAATAGCTATCGGAAGACAATCTGTCGCAAAACCGCGACGCTGGGGCTGAAATTTCCGATTTTTTCTTCCTTCTATTTCTTTCCTTCTTTTTCCGGTCCTTCTTTCTTTTTCTTCGGTAAATAGGCATTTACGATTCGATGCCACGCAATGCTTCCAGCCAATCGTAGATCCGGGATTGGAAACGATTGATTTTGGCGTTTTTGACGCGAAATACCCCTAGGCAATCGGCGCTTATCATGCGGAGTCGGCATCTAGGTATCGATTTGTAGTATTCGGATGATATTTTGGTTCTTCAGATATACAGGAACTCGGAGTTACAGGGTGTTTTAATTTTACACTTATTCAAGTCCGTATGAGCTATGCTTAATTATGCGCTAATAGGTACGTTCTCGAGTTTTACTACCCGAGATAATCGACTAATTGTTAGAGCCAACTTACAACACTTCTGGGTTAGTTATTGTTCGTTTGAACTGCTACCGCGCTGCTCGGTGTTAGTTGTAGGAATTAGGGAAGTAAAAAAAAAAAAAACGATGAAAAGAGATGATAATTTTCAGTACATACCTTTAAATTGCAGATTAACTTTGCCTAATTATATCCTGCATTAGCTAGCGAAACAAATTTTACTCCAGGCTTCCTCCTTGTTAATTATCATATCTACGCTAGAGAAAACTGTTCAAACTTTGTCTGACGAGAATAAGTAGATCATTTTATACACCGGGGCTTCTGACTGTATGACAAATTGGGCGGAGAATGAAAATGTCTCAATTGAATTACCCGCTGCATTGCATTTTCAGAAATAAAATATACGGAATTTACTTATTTCATGAATTTATCCCAGAGTCAGACAAATCATTCTTCTTCCACTATACATATTCAACGTTTCCGTAACTTAATTTTAAATGGGTGTAAAACTGCGAACTGCAGTAGATCGGCACTTGAATAGTAGAGGAAGTATCACGCCGGCTTGTTTTGGTATCGGGGCGTTTTCGAATCCAAAGTATCGAAAGTATGAGACCGGGGGTGTGCTGCCGAGCGATGGCGTCTTAGGGTGGCGAAGAAAAAGGGGAAAGGATGAGCGAAGAAAAGCTGTTTTCAATGCGGCATCGAGAGTGCCTTTATGTCTGCGAACGTGAGTACAGCTACGAGGGGATTCAAGGGGGAAAAAATGGGGGTGGGCTGAGAGTGAAGAGTGAGGAGTGAAGAGCGAAAAGCGAAAAGCGAAGAGCGAAGAGCGAAGAGGAAAGAGAAAAGAGGAATGAGGGAAGAGGAAGAGATAGGAGGGCTGACTCTGACGTTAACCGTAGCACCACGATTTATTGCCGTTCGAGATATCTTGGCTCGGGCCTTCTGACGGTGGAAAGGGTCGAGTAGGAGATCGAAAGGGGGTTCCGCGCGAGAGAGGCACGCAGCCGAGCAAACTTCCCCAATATCCGCGCCTCTACAACCCCCTGGCAGCAGCCAGCGTGCGAGAACCGAAAGCAGATATTAAACTTAATATATGGCCGCAATTAGGCGCAGGCCACACCACTCCACCGCTACATGCCTCTACCTCTGCCTCTGCCTCTGCCTCTGCACCCAACCCCCCGACTACTCCCTCGCTATCCCTTACCACCTCGTCCTTTCGCTGCCCCTAACATCCCTGAGCTGCTGTCAACCGTAACTTCAACCAGCTTAAATCTCGAGAGGCAAAATGCTAAATAGTCCCAAGCGCGAATTACGAGGACGCGATCCTCCACGAGAGGGTGCAGACGCGTCGTCGACCGATCCATAGCTTATCGAGGAAGAGGAAGAGTAAGAGGTGGATCCATTTTACGGCGTTGGCTCAATGACGACAGTCTTTTAGAGTTTGTATCATGTTTAACGATCATTTCTCTGAGCGTTTGATAAAGTCCGCTAAAAATCGGTGTCGGTATGCGTATATACCTTTCAGATTTCTAGTTCTAGTTCTTTTTCTTTTGCTCTCACCTTGGTGATTTCGTTTAATGGGTGTAATAACCCGAGTATAAAAATTAGTCAAGATCATAAAATACTCTATAGTCGATAAAATCTTTTTTGTACAAAACGCGTGTGTGTACCAAAAATTACGCCTTGTCCTCGAGAGATTTTTATTTAGTTTCATTCACTCTTTAAATTATATTTCAAGTGATCGAATTCCGGTTCAGAAATGCAAAAAATGGGTATAGGTCTTTTTATTTCTATATATTACTTTTTTCTTACCTATCTGTCTTCTTTATACGTAAACGATATTATATCCTCCTAAATTTACCAATATCTTCGGCTCGATCAAGCTACGAAAGTAGTAGGGTCAATTTACGTGTCTCAACTTACTAACGCTCGGTTAAATAAAATCAGAACCATAACCAGGCCACGTTTATGCGACATTTGGGTGGTGGGTAGGTAGGTAGGTAGGTACGGTGCAGAAGCTCGAGAAAATGATTGGGCGTAATTTCGTTCCAAGGCAATTTCTCCCCGTCGGTTAGATTTCAAATATGCTCAAGCGATACTTCTCCGCTCGAATTATTATCCTCGCTTCATATAAGCCCCATATAAGTAAAGTCATAAGTAAAGTCGCTTCGCCATCCAGCTAGGAGGCTCGTAGATATTTTCCGCCTTCCGCGAATCTCCTTCAGGGTCAACGAATGAAGGGAGTCCTCGAAGACGAGAAACACGTTAGGGCAACCCCGAGAGGGGTGGATCTAGATATCTAAATAAATCTCGCATTAGGCTAATTTCGTTGAATTTATTTTTGATAGCTGCCGCAGCGCACCTTGATATCTTCAGATATATTTATCGTCTCATGGTGTGGCATGGCATGGTGTGGGTGGTGTGCAGGTCTCGCCATACCCGAACCAGGCTCGCTCTCACCCCTCTGATGCCTGCCGTCAGCAGGATGAAATGGTCTCCCCTCAGCTTCGGTTGCCGTGGTTACCGTGGCTCCGGGTTCGCTCTCCTCCCTCAGACTTTGGTCGACAACCGCCGCCCCTCGCGAACGACTAGGGTTTTCGACTACGTATATATACCGACGGGGAAAACTTGGGGGAAAATTCCACCCCATCCCCAAAACTGTGCCGCACCGCGCTGTACCCGTACCGCACGCACACGATCTGGACCGACCTCGACTAGCGGGAGCAGGAGCGAAAAGCAGGAGCAAGAGCAGCGGCGTCGAGGACTGCGAGAACGGCCATGTTGAATTCAATATCGGCGTTCCGGGAATTCCACCTAGGAGGATTTCCCTCCTCGATTTTGAATCTTTTGCGGTGAGGCGTTCCCAAATTCAACGTCTTGAAAACAGAACTCTTCTTGTAGGAACTTCTTCTTCTTCTTCTTCTTTCCTTTGTCATAGATATACATTCCTAAGTCGTTCTCGACCGCAGATTCCAAAGACCATGAGACGACAAGCTTAGAACGGAACTGTTTGCTGGAAGAGAACCCGACAAGAGTCATATCGCGTTATAGTGCAGGAATATACTTGCACTCCTTCATATCACTTTATCGCTCGAATTTAACCAATTAAACCACCAAGACTTGTATGCCAGAAATTGCACTCGATCAGATCGAGTTTGCGATTTATTTTATCACTGGGAAGATTCTTTTCACGAAATAAGGGATTTATCTAACGGGCATCGTTATATCCTGGTTACCTTAGTCCATCAGTAATCTTTACCTACTCCTTCTTCGTAAACAGGTATTTTCTTCGGCTTATGCTCCTTACTAGATAGAAATATTCAAACGGACTATGAACCCTGCGGTGAATCGCAAGTTGTGGATAGGTGTGCGACTACGCGATAAGTTAGAAAAGGCTACCGAGTGCGCGTATCACATTTACAAACGTCTTCGCTACGTATGATGTGTGGGTATAGAGGTATGCATGGTGTAGCTCTAGACCTGATAGTATGGACTTGGAGAGCGAGTCTTGCTCGAAGAAGAAAGAGTTGTTGCATGCTTGTCACGGCGCCGCCGGACTGGCGCGTCGTCGCTGCCATCTCGTAGCCCTGTACTTCTGTACTTACAAATTCCATTATTATTTCTAATTTAGACGGCGAGCTGATTCGATTAACATCCCGAAGTAAGGAGGGATCTCGAAACTCTTTGTCTTTCGCTTATTTTCAAACTAAACAAACGGAAGATAAAGCAAGAAGTTCCAGGCGAAACTCATTCTTCTTTCGTTTTCATTTTCGAACGTGACAAGCCAAGCCAAGTGGCTGTTTCTCTCCGGTTTAGAAAAATTTAGGTACTGTACGATATATGTGCTTAAGATTTATACAGTCAATTTTGAGCTCAGGTAAAAATCGTCTATTAATTCTAAAGTGTCACGTTGTTCATTTCTATTTTGTATAGTGTTGATTTTCTAGGCTCTTCGGGTTAGTTCGTTTCGTTTTCAATTTTTTTATATACATTTCGAACGTTAGTTAAGGCAGGTGTTTACCTCTAACTTGGTTTTATAATGCCATTCGATGGCACGAAGATAAAGTTTAGGTACCCAAACATCGTAAAAAATGGTCAGCCGGTCAGTCTGCAGAGTCGCTCATGCCACGGGTATTTACGACTTTTGACTTTGGCTCCTGTGGAGAAAGTCAGTCAGGTCCTTCGTGTATTTTTCGAAAAGGGTTCGTTGTCCAGTCATCGTAACAAGGGATAACTTTTGCAAGGGATTTTAGGAAACTTTCTTTTCTTTTTTCTTCTACTTCTTCTTATTCTCCTTTTTTTTTTATATTTTTTACTGCGCTCCTCAACCCCTGCAATAAACCGCCCATCCGGAATTACCCTTTTGTTAGAAGATAGAAAGCGAGAGGGAGAGCGGAAAAAAAGAAGATTTTTTGGTCTCCAGGAAGGGTGGACACCGGTTGAGAAATGGGAAAAGTTGAGGCGCTATACCGCGTAAGTGGAAATCCGAACCGCATGGGTAAAGCTTGACGACAAAGCTTCTTTCTTCTTAACTTTTTAACTCTCTCTTGGCTCTCTCTCCTGTCTGAGTTCCGTCATGGCTTAGCTAGGTACCTAGATTGTGCCTGGTCGTCTTACGTGGCTATACCATTTCCTCGAAAAAAAAAAAAACACGAAAAAAAAAGAAATACGTAAAAAAAGAAAGGAAAGAGAAATAGTCGATACAGATCTTGAGGGCTGAGCTAACCGTATCCAAAGATTTGTTATTTGATAAATTAAAGGCATAAATTTCAAGTATCTCTGAGAAAGTAATTAGCAGGTACGACATGAAATACTATTCGTGTTCGTATAGTTGATTACTATTTTCTACGTGCAGGCGTATAGGTGGTTTGGTAGGTATAAGGTATATAGCGAGTGCCCCCTGTGCACGAAATAAAATTTTAATGAATTAAGTTTGCCGACCTTAACGTAGGTAGAGTTAGGTAGGTAGGTAGGTAGGTAGGTAGGTTAGTTGCCTGCCATACGTTAGATCTTGAGAATTGATTCGTAGAGTTGAAAAATGACGTCCTAACTCGTAAACATGTCTCCTAGTAACGTACGAGTCGGGTTCTAGAGCCCGTCCGCCACCGTCTGGCATATGCGGTACGGTATAAAGGTAAACGCAAAGCTGTTCGTTATTATCAGACATGCGGTGGTTTCATTTCTCGCTCGTATAAATCATATCGAAAATTAAAAGAAACGAACGATTTTCATCCTGATCTAATATCACGTAATCGCGGTGTATGCGTATCATATAAATGTACGGTGTGAAAGATGTGCGAATGTGTGTCGCAGCGTATCCCGAATTCTTCGGATAAATGGTCCAGTTTTTATCACGTATGGGTGGGTGTTATACCCGAATTTATTTCAGGTCCAAATGGTTGTCCGCGACGCAGAGGTAGACAGACGTACACGCGGTTCCAGACCTTGGAACTTGAGAAGGAATTCCACTTCAACCACTACCTAACGAGAAGGCGGCGAATCGAGATCGCTCACGCGTTATGCCTGACAGAACGACAGATAAAAATATGGTTTCAGAATCGGCGAATGAAATTGAAAAAGGAATTGAGAGCCGTTAAGGAAATAAATGAGCAGGCGCGACGCGAGAGAGAGGAACAGGACAGAATGAAACAACAGCAGCAAGAAAAACAAGCTAAGATGCAGCAGGAGCAACAAAACGCACTGCAACATCAACAGCACCATGTCTCCGGCCTCGACAAAGCTCAGAGTGATCTCCTAAAGGCAGTCAGTAAGGTTCCCACATAGAAGGAGACAGTTGGGAGTAATCGAGAGTTCTTTATTTCGTTTTCATAGGACATATATATTGTAGACGCGCATAAGTGAAACTTTACACCCACAACTACGTACTTACCTGGCCGGTCCAAATAAATAAATAAATAACAATTATATATTTCAAGGGCCGGAGCCTGACTGATTCCTAGAATGTATTTTGTAAATCGGATACGATTACGAGCCACCGAAATATTATGAAAATACGTGGACCGTATAGGATACATACGCCACTGTATAATACGAGAACGTTTTAACACTTGAACGACTTGAGAATAAATAGGTATGTATAGTAAGTGTTGCCTAAGTGCGTAAGGTCTTGTCTCGTTCTCGTAAACGCACCTCGCCCCCATATGTATCAAACGTATAATATACAACGATACATATAGGTGCGTAAGGAGACACACACACACACACAAACACACGTACACGTACACGTACACGTACACACATATACGTAAGCAAGGAAGTGGCTTACGGCTCGAAGTATGTAACATATAATTTACATTTCGTCCGTGTACGCGTCCTGGCCGAGTCGAATAGAGTCGAGCTATGTTATAGAACACGTTTTACACGCGTTAAACCTTCTTATGACAAGATTTAGGAAAACATTTTTCGTATTTTTTATTATTATTATTATTATTATTATTATTATTATGTATTTTTTTTCTTGTTCATTATCACGTTAATAAGGTTTCATTTTTATTCATCTGCGATAACGCGTTGTTTCGTTGTTTCGTTATTTTATTATTGTAAATTAGATCGTTGCGGTACCTAAACACGTGCAATCTCATTATATAGGTACACAGACGTTATCTCATTGCAATTTAACAAAGTTGTTTGTTTGTCTTCGGATTTTAATGTTTCGATCGAACAATGTAATTAATTAGTAACTACGCGAATTTAATTTTTTTTTTTTACTTCGTTAATTATGAGTCCCTCCACATCGCATATTCAAATCCTCCTACTCCTCATCCTGCCCCTCTCCTAATTCCCATGGAATTGTACGTTAAAAAATCACCCACGAAAAAAAAGTATAAAAAAAAAAAAACAATTTTTGGCTCGCCTTTCCCCTCTGCAATTGGCCATGTTAATTTTGTGTAATTATTATCAAGAGTTTTATTGTGTTCAAGTTGAAACGTTATAGTTTTTATTTAATCTGTAGCCCTATCCCTCTCGTACTTTTCAACTAACAATAATTATTATTATTATTCTTATTATCGTACGTCCCTGTAATACCGTTTTACACTTTTTTACCCTGGACAAGACTATAGGTATATAAAACAAGAGAGACACACGTACACGCATACAGAGAAGACACGGGTTTCAACCCAAAGTAAGAAATTGATCTTACGAGTCACACATACACACACACATGCGCACACACATCCGTACACGTATATACTCACACATACATGCACACATATGCAGAGGCGCTAACGCGTACTTGCACAGAAACTAACTGGACGAGTATTTCACTCTTAGTACATTAAATACGTAATTTGGTGTCAGGGTAGACCTTTCCGTAGATATGAAGTCTATTGTTCGTATTAACTACGTATAGTACTTGTAAAACACAAACATTTCGAATTATTATAAATCATATACATATATATATATACATATAATTTTTTTTTTTTTTTCTTTTTCCGTTCACACGCGCAGATCATTTTGGATTCTATAGTTCATACAAGGAACCATATCATTGTCCTGACAAATAAATAAATAATTAAAATAAACTGATTGTTTATGAGACTAAATTAAGAATTTATATAAATATATATAAAACCAAAAAAAAAAAGGTATAGAAAACATTGAACGGTACTTAATTAGACCTATATTAATTACGTTTCCGATGAAATTGATACTAAATACAAGTAGGAGGAGCGTTTCTTTGTGAGCATTAGAATCTGAAACATGCTGATTAGTATATAGTAATTATTATGACATAAAAAATAGGTATATATTATTAAAAATGATAAGTATATTATTATTATTATTATTATTATTATTATTATTATTATTATTATTATTATTATTATTATTATCATTATTATCATTATTATCATTATTATTATTATTATTATATGAATGATAAATTCGTTGTATCGTGCTCTGAAAATAGTATCTTAAGTCTAGGATATAGGTGGAGTGATAATTACTATTACGTAAAATATACGTACATGGTTGAAAAAAAAGCATAACTTACAGAGCAGCTCTAATAGACGTCCCAACTCAACGCAAGCATAACCGTAACTATTATATATATATATATATATTGCTAATTAATTAAAAGAAAAAAAGGAAAAAAAAACTAGGTATAATAAATATCCGTACGTTATAAAGCTGCGCTCTCGCTGCAAGCCCAGGTCATAAAACATACCGTATTTTAATCAAGTACTCGATTTACTCAACTTTTGTCTAGTAAAAATGAAAAAATGAAAAAAAAAAAAGGTATACAAGAAGAGAATTCAAACAGTTTTAACAATGAAATAAAAAAAATTACCGTGTAATTACCGTATAAACCATACCCATACATATTATACATATACCTACCCATGAAAAATTATAATAGCAAGCAGAATACAATTAGTGATTATAAAATTCGAAAACCTTGAAAATGAATTGAAGAATTTTTAAAGAAAATAATAAATAAAATGAATAATCCAAGGTATACATACGTAATTTATGTACATGTAATAAGTATAGAATTATACTTCAATCTATGTTATGCACGTATAGATATATACGTGCGTACCTATATCAGTCCCGTTCCGAGTATTCTCAGTTACCGAATTTCAAAAACAAAAATAAACAAATAAATGAAAATAAAACTCTAAAGTAATAATAAACAAACAAGAAAAAAAAATTGAAAATGTGAAACGCGTTTAAACGTCAAAATGTGTGATCCACGCCTGAACTCACCCCGGCAGATGTATACGGCAAAAACGATGCGTTACGAGTTTAAGTCCTAAAATTGTGTATTTGTAGAAAGCTTTATCTCTTATTACGAACTATTATTGCTAGTTACGTTTGATGTTATGTCGTTAATTAGTCGCGCGTATTTAAGTATAGTAGCTATGTGACAGTGCAGGCGCCTACGCGTCCCGTGTGTGTGCAGGCAGGTAGATCTTATATTATGATATTATATAACACGATAATAACGAATTGGAGAACAACAAGAGAAAGAAGTGTACAGAACAACAGGGGAAGATGGAGAAAAAAAATCAAGAAACAAATTTAAAAAAAAAATAAAAGAATTACGAAAAGAAGAAAATGTGACGTTCGGTCACGTAAAATTAGTTTTTACTTAGCGTTGTTGAAAAAAACACAAAAAAAGAAGTTAACCAAGCAAATTTTTAGGCCGCTTCTTGTATAGTGATATACTGTACGTTACATACCACATTATTATACTTACATATTTATACATATACAATAACACGTGCTGGGACGGGCGTATATATATGTATATACATATACTGAATGACAAAAAAAATATGGCACGTGAAGATTGGCATGTATGGATATATATATATATAATATATATAATATTATACGCGGGACGAATGAATTGACGAATAATAATGAGGCAATTATTATAAAACTATTGTTAAATAATAACTTTCGTCGCGAAGGTTATTATAATTGCTGATTATAAAATTTTTAAAGAATTGTACCTATATAGTGCGGGCGCCGTCCACCTCCAAGCTTCCTATCATGCAGTCATAATTATGTATGTCTGTATTTAACTATTACTAAGCAAGTTTAGGCACTTTTTATGGTTACTATTAAATGATAGCGACGCGTACTGTAACTCATATCATATTACAAAACGTTCACAACTATATTACCTGCGCCACAGACACACACCGTATGCATATATACCACACGCAATCACGCAATCACGTTCATACGTAAAAACGAGGAAAAATAAACGAAAAAAAGGAAAAGGAAAAAAAAATTAAATGAAATGAAAAAAAATCACCTTCTATATAAACCTACCAATATTATGTAAATGTATTATATTGAAATTGATGTAAAGATTAAGTAACATAATAACGTATAATATAATATATATATATTATATTTATATATATTATAGTATAGAGTACAACTTGCCGAACTTGCCAAACTCGCGAATTAAATTTATATTGAGTCGATTTGAACTCGTGATTAAATATATAAGCGAGTTAGTAAGAAATACGTCGCGAGAGATGTATAACTTCTCGTATCCGAATTAAGATGGTGAATGGAAGAAGAATGAGAAAAGAAAATGAAGAAAAATTGTATAAGATGAGGATTAACGTGGAAGGAGGTAAAGAGAAATGGTAGTAGAGTGTGGCTCAAGCAACGGACATGATTGCAACTACATATTCGAGTGAGTGATACATGCAGTAATTACGATTGAGAGTGAAAGAATTATTAACGAGTGAATGGAGAGCATAGCTGTCGACGCGTACTATAAATGAATTAATGAATAAATAAAATAAAATAAAATAAAATAAAATAAATAAACGAGTAAATAAATAACTGAGTAAACGAATAAATTAGTATTCCCAATTAAGTAGGAAGGTATATGAAATATTAATGAATAGTAGCTGAATCCGTCTCACGGAACACAGGATCAAGTTGAAATTGTTATATTTTCTTTACTAGATATCATTGTTTATTTATGAACTGTTTATTTTACGTATTACGTATTTCTTTCGTATTGTTTTTAGTTGATTTCGTTTTTTTTTTTTTCTAATTTTTCTCTCTTTTTGTTAATGTCAAGAGGTACTGACAATTTTTATTATTAATTCTGTTGTACGAATTTCATCTGTTTTTATACATATTATACATACTTACTATATACATAATATACGATTACATGACGAAACGTTTCAAACGTAAACGTAAATTAAAGTTAACGAATATTCAGAATTTTGTGGATAATCGTTCATATTAAACGCCTAAATCTGAATGGTGCCGTGCACTTTGAGAAACTGCAGCAGTTCTGTTAGAAAAATGTATTTTTTTTTTCTACTTTACTTAACACTATTCTTGTTTCATTAAGTAAAGCTATTATATATACGTTTAAATATATGAATATAGGGAAAGTAATGAGCGATAAAGAAAAAAGAAGAGAAGAAAAAATGAATGAATATAAAATAATACACGTCGCATCTGTTTCTATTTCTTTTGATTCTTTTTCTTCTTTTTCTTTCTCTTTTTTTTTTAACAATTTACTTCTTTTCCTCATCGTTAAGGATCATGAAGTTCTATCGATGTCGCAGAATGCTCAGCGTCTACACATTTCTCGATTGTAATATTCAATATTTTCCCAACTTATAATTTTACGAACGACTGGTTGTAATATAATTACTTTACTTGGCGTGCATAAAATAAATATATAGCTGACCGTATAAGTATAGGTTTAAGTACCAAGGCAGACTGGGGTCAGTTTTGTCTACAAGTCATACGCCTACATTCATATGTATAATAATATCCCAACTCGGTAACTTTGCCTTTAGTTTCTATCCCTTTTTCTGCACGTTGCAGTTTGTTACACGTTTTCTCTTTATTCCGCTTATATGCCTCGTAGTACGATCGAGCCAACATCAGATACACGCCGAAATAGTATTCGCGCACAATTAGTTATTATTTGCAGAAAAATTTTCTGCACACGTTTTTTTGTTCCGGATTAATATTTCCGAACGTAGACATCGATGGCTTAGTTTTTTTCTATTAATTGTATAAAAATCTAATACCTATCTCCGAAGATTGGTAATTCCCACCATTTCTATACTTTGCAAATTGCGACATAAACAGTCTTCGAATGTAATACGAAGTAAACACCTGCAACTGCAACGTGCGGAAAATTGTAGTTTTCATTGCTTTTTTTTTTGTATCCTTGTGTAATATCCGGCGAGATTGTTTGACTATTATTTTTCTTTAATCTTCGAAACGGTGTCATATATACGTTAAATTTTTCATACCTATGCAATTTACCTTATACATATTTTTGTAACTGTTTTAAATAACCTTATAGGTATACCTTACGTATCCCCATACCTTATACTCCTCGTACGCATCCTTATGCAGTTTGCTGGTGAGATAATGAAAATGAACAGAAAGAAGGAAAGAAAGAAGGAGAAAAAAATAAAATTACTTTATGTGTTGTCTTGCTGTACTAAATGGATATTTCCGTGTACTACTTCCTAATTCTCGGTGTAAATATTAACATTAATTAATTAATATTAACGTGCCCTGCAGTAAGTGGAGCCCTAATGGACATTTCGTAGAAATAGTCCTTGCAGGGTTATCGCGACCTATAAATACCCAATTAATATAATATTATTATTATAAGAATGCGTAGCTGTCCTAAAATAATAATAATAATGATAAAGAAGAAAAGAAAAAAAAAAACCTACATACCACGTTAAGTAATAAAAATAAAGTAACGAAGTAAATCTCATGTCTACTGACTATTATAAACAAAAAAACGAAAAAAAAATAACAAAAAACTAGTATTATTATTGTGCTGACGAAGGCAAAAACTTACGAGATGATGATAACGGTTATATAATGGTGATGAAGTTGATGATGATATAATGATCATGCGATGGTAAGGATAATATCGATGAATAATCCGTTGACAATGAATGTAAATGTATCCATTTTCGAAACTTGATGTAGAATTATACTCATAAGCTATATCTATAATATACAAACGAAATAAAAACATAATATAGTAAAATTTATGTCTCTATTATCATTCAGATTATCACCGTTCATAAATCCGACCCGACTGATCCCTTCGAACAAATATTTAGATACATAGGTATGTGTAACTTCGATCTATTGCTCACCTATAGTATTCAAAGACAAAGTCACGCTGCTTCTAGTGAAGTAATTATCAAATTACTGGTTATTATAGTTATAGTTATTACTTATTACATTTAAAAATTACAAGGTAATAACTTCTATTGCTCTACGGGTGTAAAATCTCTTTAATTTTAACGCGCTTTTACGCAAAGCATAGGTATACGTAAAGTTGTACCCACCTCCGTAAGTGGAAACTTTTTAATTGCAGCTATTATAGGAGTCTGTCGAAAGGATTTCTCAAGCTTTAGCAATACCTTAAGGTTTTCTGTTTTCTTCTGGATAAAATATCGTGTCAAAGATCAAACATTATTACTTTTAATGAGGGTTCGAAACGTATAAATTTCTACCTCCCGTTTCAGCATAGATATTTTAATGTATCGCTATTTTTTTGCGATTGTATAATACTTAGTTCAGATGAAACAATGAAGAGTATGAGAATGTGTTGCTATAAATTTCACGCTACGTGGACCGATCTTCACTCGTGCTGAAAATATTTTGATAAATAAATTTATTGGTCAATTTTCCGTGGATTTTTTATTTTTTTTTTGTTTTCATCCGGCGTCACGTGTTAGGCGGAAATAAGAAAAGTTTCCGATCGCTTTCCTCGTCGACTTTTGGTCTAGCGTAAAATAAAGAAAAATAAAGCTTAGGCCGAGTGTTCTTGGACGATCAGGACCTCGCGACGCATGACGTGCGTGTCAAGACGATGCGCCACTCGAACGAAAAGAAAAAAAAATACATGAAACGAGGAAAAATTACGCTATGAAAAAAATAAAAGCCCTTTGACAAACGGACTGTAGCGAAAAGCTATTTGCCATTCCAACTTTTCACTCCAATCAAAAATAATGGGCACACTTTTACATCCCTGGAGGGACTCGTTCGTAACTTCTTTCAAAAAATCCCCTGCCAAATACGACCGTCTAATAATACCTTTATAATAAAGAACAGAGAAGAAAAAAAAAAAAAACTAAGAATTGCATTTCTCTGCGTTTTATATCTGCATGAGGATTTTACGATTATATCGTAAAAATGTTGAGCAAACCTCGGAATTAGTCAATACTTCCCTTTCACTTTACTATGTAACAACATTTACTACTACAGCTATATAATTTCACCAGTAGAAAACACATTCACAACTCGTGTCACGATCTTAAATCAAAACCCCAAATAATCGCTGTCAGTTTCCTCACGTATTTATATATGTTTGCATGATTTATTTAAAACCGAGTTGACTGTCACTGAGTCACCGTTTCTCTATCGCTTGTTCGAAAATCCCAAGAGACAGCTGTGGTATGTGACGAAGGAATCGTTGTGACCACTAAGCTCGGAAGCCTCGGTTATAGGTATAGTTCATTGCCCATAGGTCCACGTCAATATTTATAATTTTTTCCAATATTTTACCCGCGGTACAGTTAATTGCCAATTTCAAAAGATTCGAATACACAAAAAGCGACACATCAGGTCAATTTATCGTTAATTTAAAAATCAAATCATTTTTCCCCTCTCCCTGCCGCTATACTATTTGCTTTAGTATTTCAGCACAGCTGTCTTCTCCCTGCATAAAGGGAGAGAAAGTAGGGAGAGAAAACAGAAAGAAGATACAAAAAAAAAAAAATAAGAAAAATAGAAAAGGATGGAGGATATGACTAGAGTGTCTTCGGCAAATGGTCGTTGTTGATCGCGCAGCAGTAACATTCTTGTCGTCGCTATATTCACCCTTTCTTCTCCCGCCTCCGTCCACCTTTTGCGTCCCGTCCACCCTCACGATCTCCCGTTTTCGCCACTTTTACGCTCCGAGGGGCGGAAAATTGAAATGGAAACATTGAGCGGCCGCGTATGGCTCCAGATATTTCCGAATAACCGTTTCGGGTTATGTGTCCTCGTGGCTCTCGGGCTAGCCAGCTTCTTCCGCGCACGAGGCCCTGGTCCATTCCCCTCTGCACGGCTCAAGGTCTATTTGGTGCAATTGCCAAGGCCACAATTCCTAGGTTTTATCCCTCATATTCTCAAATTCCCCACCGTTCACGTATCTGATTTTCCAGTATACGGAATACTCGCTGGACCACTGATCGAGATTATAAAAAGATGAATAATGAAGCAACTAAATGATTTGATCTGGCTGTATCGACGACACGTCGGCGCGCCTCTCTTGACTTAACTATCAATTCATCGCTGACTAATGTTGTCTCACTCATATTATTATTCTACCCATCTTCCTCTTCATAAATTCTATCGACGCGATCGCCGAAAGTTATACCCGTACGAGAGAGGATATATGGATAGCTAAAATACTCGAAGACTGAGCCGTGCGCTGCTACTTTTGCCATTAAATTTCATCTGATTAGTAATTTTATGCGTTAATTCGATCGTTGTTATTTCTTAGAATTTATTATAGTGTCGCTTGAACCTTCCGCATAGGAAGAGAGAACTCTTCTAATAATAGAGAAATGAGGCGGATGATCTTTAAGCTTATCTAAATTTATCCACATTTTCAAAATAGTATCGCGCGAGTAATGAAAAGATAAAAATTAAAGAAGACAATTACATGTGGCTGTAGCCATAAATCCATTAGCTGGAAGCGGAATAGAGAGACTCTGGTATGATACGGCCTGCGTCAAACTGTCAACTCCGAGCGATAACCCTGAGTTGGAAAAATTTCAGATTCAGTGTACAATATCGTACTAGTTTTACGATATAATTCCGAATTTATTACGGGTGGTATTTATTAGTTGATGAAATAATTAGAGTTGTATGGAACGCTGTTCGTTGTAGATTGTACAATTGAATCTTTTATTTCGTTATATAATTGACTAGATTCGTTAGGTATTAAATTCCCGAGGCAAAGATACCGCGTAAATGACAAGTATAATACATCCAACGATGCAGGCTGACCTACCGCAACCAGAGTGTCGATGACATTATTAATCTAGTAGCATCTGCTGGCGCGATACAAGACTGAATTACAAGTTAATACTGTGGCTGAAGAAAAAAATTCATTTGACAGCCACCTAAGCGGCCAGCAAGCTCCCATCTAGTAAGTTGAATATTTAAAGATGTATGTAGGTACACGAGGCGTTGATTTGCGAATCAAAACATATCCTAAATTGACTACGCATGTAGTAAAACGTCAACGAAATATGCCATGATTATTATTTACTACGTGGGATGGATATCGCATCTACACAGCTGTTTAACAAACGTAAGTGAAAGGCCCGAAAGTAATATAGATAAATATTCACATACCTGCTACATTAGCTAGCGTGGCAATGATGAACCAAGTGACAACGAGCCAGTAGCACGAGATTTGGCCATAGTTATTAAACCAACACCTGAGTATAGTGCAGTATCATTGTAGGTAGGTACATACTGTTTTAAGCCTAAGAAATCTCCGTAAAATATATTCGTAAATCATGAAGTATCCAAGGCTTGCCGTGTAGGTAAGACATTGCAATAATTAACATGGCGATGGCATCGCCGATAAAAAGATGAAATAAAAGAGGCGGATATGGCGTGCTGGGAGGTACCTACTAACAGACAATCAAGGTGAGCTTGGCTCGTGATAATGTAGGGTAGAACCTGGTGTATGAGGCATTTTACCGGAAAGTATTAAAACCTGGGTCGGAAAATATATACCTACTTGTGGCTACGCCACTGCGCGGTATAACAACATAAACAGAACATAACTACCTCGTATTGCTGTCATGATAGACAGCGGTAATAGTGGATTCGGGTACATTGTTGGCCGGGAAGCCAATCGGTGTTTTCATTCTATGAGTATCTAAAAATCCAAACCGTGGTATAACAATACCCAGATCATATGAAAGCGGAGAACCGAGAACGGACAGCCTCGAGGCATAGGTAGAAGTATAGTCGTCGTTTAAATCTAACACGCGGCGAGTCAATCATTTCGCTTCGGTCATTTACATGGTGTGGTACATTTTGTAATTTTCTCGAGGAAGTACTTTCACGATTTAACGCAGCCCTCTCTGCCTTTCCGTGTGTATGTCAACGTCGATGTCGACGTATGCATGTGCTTGTGCGTCGTTAAAATTCCTAGGATATTCTCTAGACCGCTGAATAAATTTCGATCTGTTCCCCACCGAACTCTCTGTTAGTCACCTCGATTCCATTCAAATTATGTGCAATTCTTTTGATACCGCCAAGAGCCAAGTAGATATACTTGCGTGCATTGAGTGTCTCCATGTCTCGGGGCTTCGAAAAAACGGTTTAAAAAATTGTGCATATCTGACAGTGATGAGTGAGCTGTGATGTTCTTGATCCTGAATCGATTCATTTTATTGTTATTAATTTTGTGCTGTTCAATTCGCATTTTGTATGGCACATACGTGCTTTGTGAGAGTGAAGTGAGTGAAATCCATCGAGAGAAAGATGAAGAGGAAAACACAAGAGAGAGAAAGAAAGAGCTACAGGGGCAGAGAAAGCTCGGGTACAGGTAATATATGTATTTAATGTTACAAGAATGGCTACACGGCACTCTGGTGCGAGGGGCCGATAGCGGTCGGCCGACCCACCGTGATCCTCTCAAGTCTCACGGTGTTTCGACCGTGCCCTTCTTCTGGCTGCCTTCCCTTCAAACCCCCACCTCGACCTATCGAAGACCATGGCGCACCTTTCCCATGTAGAAAGAACGGCCCGCCTCGCCCACCCTTGAGCAACGCGGCCGGAGTTCGTGGTTTTTTTTAAATATAGGTATGCGCGCGCGGTGCGAAAGCCCTTTGTACTCCCAGATGTCCGAAGATGAACTACTGGACCCGGTATAAGGGTGTCTAGGTATGGAGAACGCCTCTAGGGTGGCAAATCGAGTATAACTCTTTGACCGTATCCATTTCAATTTTCCTTCCCTTCTCTCGCTTTTTTTTTCTTTCTTTGATTCCGTTATTTAGCGGTTGAATCGCATTGTGTTAGGTATTAGAATAATCTTATTATACACACATACTAGTTTTTATTTATGTCCCCACTGACATCAACGAGTTTATATATCATACGAGGATGCGGTTTATTTATCGTCGCTGAAATGCGTTTCTGTGATTCTTCTCAAGTGAGATATCTAAGACTGCTGCAAAACCGAGAGTTTGGCGAAGGAGTGCTGATTCGATTTGTGCATAGCTAGGTTTTTCTGCTCTGCGGAAGATCGAAGGTGCATAGAGCATTTGATCGTTGTACTTTTCTACTTTTCTACTTTTCTACTTCTTCCTCTTCCCTTTCCGCTCCTTCTTCTTCTTCGTCTTCGCACAGTTTTCCACTTTTATACTTTTTACGATGGAACTGAGAGCCACCGTGCAGGTTTACCTCGTGGCTTCGGCCATCGGTTGCCATGGTTACTATACGTGTAGCTATATACGTATATCTATGTATATACATATACCTATGTTAGCTGGCAGACAACACCGATCTTTCCTTGCTACACAGCATACGGCCGCCACGGTATTCTTACCGCTCTTATACGAACAGAGAAATTAAGCCTGGCCCCGAAATACCAACGCTCCACGTTTATGTAAATTAACGATTCCATTTACGAAATACCCGTCTGTCAGGTATATACACCGTGACGCTGTGAAAAATAAACGATCTTACACCAGAGATCGGGACTTGTCTCTAGGACTATCCTAATCTACCTCCTCTTATTGATCACAACTCGAAATCTTCGAGGCTTGTTCCTTTGCTCAATAAAGCTCAACAAGCTCAGAGATAATGATCGTATACCGATATACCTAGCTCACACTTGGTCAGCCTGTTCAGTCGAGCTCATCCCTCGTTCAGTTGGTCTATGGGAAATTTAGCAAATCTTGGAAAAAAAAATTTCATCTGATTCGCGAAATGCGATCAGGGATAATTTTTTATATTCCCCAGGTATATTTGCTCACCCAGTACGTTCACAATATGCGGCTACACATACGTCTGTCCGTTCTTGAGTGCAAGCCAGGTCTCTGGGAGGCCTGGTTGGTCCAGGGTTTGCTCCTTTCGACTTGAGAACCCGTCTACGACGCCCCGCGATGCCCCGTGACACCCCGCGCGGTCTGCATCCTCCCCCAAGCCGTGAAGGCAATCCGAAAGCCCGTGTAAGCGATGCGCGTAAAATATTAACGCACGGGGAACGCCACGCCACGCTACGCTACGCCACGGAGCGGCTCGCAGAGACGTATCCCCCACGCTCTTCTTCCCTTATTTATCGGTTTTTGTGAGAGCCCCAGGGCTGGACGGGGGAGTAGCGGCGCCTAGACTGCCAAATATATTTTCTCCCTCTTTTGATTTGTGGATATTAAAATGCGGATATCCCTGCAATTTTTTTATCCTCTCATTCCTTTTGCTTCAAATTTTATGGTAAATATCAATTCAACCAGCCGCGGGTTAGCTGTCGCGGAATCAGAAAGCTTTTTTAAATATATTCATCCGCGATGTGTTTTAAACGAAAAGAAATGATCCTCGGATATATTTCGCTCGTATCTATCTCTAGGGAATCACCTTTACACGAAATAGGTGGACGCCTATATCGATCTACCGGAATTTTTATAGGTCGAAAGGATAAAAAGAAAAAAAAAAAAAAAGGAAGAAGGAAAAAAGAAATGCCTGGAATTTATAATCTTTCGGTGGTATCGTATAGGCGTGGTTACGATATCATCGAAGCATCGAATCGTGCGGTTCAGATTAGGTGGAACTGGCTGCCTGTTCCAGGGTGCTATCTGCCTCATCGGCGGCCCTGTGTAGAATCCACGGGGTTTGAGGGACGCGGGAATATAGCCGCGGCAAAGGGGTAGGAGGACCCGCAATTTATTCAGGATGCTTGGACCCACCCCCCGTACTACATCACAACCCCTGCCAGCATCCCTAGTAGCCCTGGACACCTACAACGCCCCACAGATGGGGTGAGAGCGAGCCAGCGGCCTTTTTCTCGAAACCTATACCTACTTCCCTTTCTCCTGTAGGGTAGTAGAAAACTCTCTCCACACTACAGTCTAGTTCGCCCTCCGCAGCCTCTTTCTCCTTCATTTTCTCTGTCCCCCCGTTGTTCTTTTTTTTTTCCTCTTTCTTTTCCGCTTCTCTACGGACTTTGCTTCGGGATCCGTATGGCAGGCATTCCGGAATAGAAATGCGTCCATAATCATTCATTCGGTCTCGTTGCGATCATATCTATATACGAACAAACTCCCTCGCTATACCTACCCTCCCCTCTCTCTTTCTCTCTCCCTCCGTATTCCATATCTTTTCAACTATGATGGAAATTTTTATGCAAATATTTAGAAACCTTAGAAAAATACCAATATCAACGATGAAATATATGAGCGTACCTATACGCGTTTCTTGCGCGGATACTATAGGTACGGAATTGCGATAAGAAAACATGCGGCTATTTTATACTCAGATACGAACAAGATGAATTAATCAACCTACAAAATTAGGATTCAACGAGAAATCGCCCTCGGCGTTATGAACTATGAAGAATAAATGAATAGAAATGCAAAATTTCATTAGAAATCTTGTCAATTCGTGTCATGATCCCAGGGTAGGTACCAGACGTCTGAAATTTAACGAGAAAATGAAAAAAGGTTGCGCTCCGAGGGACTAGCTTGCGAGAATTTGCTTACCGTAGTCAGAAACGGGACCCTGGTTACGATACAATGACAACAAGTATACAAGAACGATTATGTAACGAGCTGGAGATAAGGTATACGCGTAGGCCTTAGGGTTTGCGGGGTCCCTGGGTTCTCTGGCTTTCTCTAGCGAGCTTGACAAAGCTCTCGGCACGCAACGGAGCGGGCCTAAGCTCGTGATTGTACGACGTTACGCGCCGAGTCGACCGTCGACGAGCGCCGTTGACACTCCTGACGAGGGGCGTCTGTCTTGTTGCTTTTTATTGCTGCAGATAACTGTCCCGCAACACGCTGGCTTCGTCCTGCATAAGGCCACCCCTCTTGTATTTTGATACCGTGATGCGAAATCGCTGCATATAACACATCAGGGAAAATTTGCGGTCGATTACATATAGCTCAGATTTGCACCTACGTCCGTGACAGATGTTCTTGTCGAAGTATATACACTCCCTTACCGATTATTTTAACAAGTGCAACTTTTTTTTTTTAATTCTAGAAAACGTCTGTTACATTTGGCATGGAATTTGTAGATCGTCGGATAGAATTGTCGGTACTGGTCAAACTAGGCTTATCTTGGTTGTATCGTGTGAAACTACTCGCATGTTTATTATTCTCTAAATAGCATGTCTAGCATACAATTAGCTCAGTTATGTTCCCGGCAGGACAGCGCGCACTAACGTAACACAACGCGATAAAAAAATGTCTTGTTATTATTTAGGTACATGAAACTATATAATATTGATTTGAATTTTATCAGATCTTGTCCGCAAAGCACGAGCCCTCCTTCTTCTTATCCTCCTCTTGTTTTTTTGAAGACTTTTATCATTATAATTTATTTGGAAATAGTAGCGTTATAAAAGGCACCTACCTACCTACCTACCTACCGACCTACCTGTACCTCGACCAATGGAAAATAGGCAAGGTTATTATCTGAAACCTTTATGCACTCTGATTCATTGTAAATACGGGTCTTTGTCGGGCTCGAAAGAAGCGCTATAGATATCTCTTAATGAAGACAAGCCGCCTTAATTACAGGCAGAAGTAGGTAACTGTAAAACGGTGCCGTGATATAAGAAATGGTAATTGAAGGCGAACGAGGAAACTGACTCGACTATATAATCTATTTATTTAGCAGCTTTCAACCGACGTAAATAAAACTATTCTATACGGTTACTATTCGTATATTTAGTCGGACTTGAGACGAAGAAAAAATAGTCAATCTTGATATGATCTTCTCGAAACTGTGACAAACGTGTCATGCAGCTCGTAAAAACTATCAGTAGAAAACGTCAGTTTCGATAAATATCAAGTTACTACCGAATACGAATACCGCGTGTATAATTCCCGGCAAAAGTATTGCTTTCACAGTCCGTGACATAAAATTCCATGATGGTGGAAATGAATTTGTTGAATATGTGGCCGTCTCAGTGCCTCGAGTGCAGCATATTGTGCAGGGCAGGATGTTGTAGTCAACGGCTTGAGAGATGCCCCTTGGATAAGTGCGCTTACTTATTACGGTCGGTTTACATCTTTATTTGCTTATCCTTTATCCTTAATTGTTTAATCACATAATGCTTTCTTTTTAAAGACCTGCAAGACTGTTTTTCAAGACAAGGGGTTAAGAATGATGAATGGTGAGTATATGGTTTCACTTAGGTAGTTATTTCAAACATCCGGAGTGATCTGTGCCGGATAATATCCGACACTGCACCAGAGGCTCGGCACTCTTCTCCGCAGTATTATTTATAATTATTCAATCTCTAGCCAAATTGAGACAATTAAACAACTCGCAATTTTCAAGTAGCTCGCAATATGAGGTGAAAGACATGATTCATCCGATGCTTATGAGCCGAATCAAAAAGAACTTGTAAATCTTTTTTCGTCATACTACCTGAGTTTTCTTTTTCCAAAATCGACGGGGCGAAAGGCGTAAAAAATATTCCTTCTCAAACCTTTCGCATTGGTGAACAATCGAACGTGAAAGTAGAAAGTTGGGTGAGTTCGGTAAACGGTGAATTACCTACCTACCAGCATTTCGTGCCTTTAGCCCCTTCAAAAGGGCTGGCGCTTGCATTTTCACTTTTTTATGGTACCAGGGTAATATTCCTCACTTTCCGAGTGACCAGCGGCAGACTCGCGACTATTTTTCGTTAAGAACGAGTGACAAAATTGAGAAGTGAGTGGATTTGTTTCAAGTGAGTGTGACACGTGCATTTCATTTTATTCGAATCAGGTAAGGTTTCAATTCTTTATTTCAAACAATAACCGGCAGCTGAGTCGATTCCTTATTATTCCATAGTCTCTTCGTCGCCGCTACAAAACGTTTTGTACTCTGAAATAGACGAGCCTGTAGTATAAGGTAGAACTCGTCCCACACCACGGTGTCAGGTCGTCGCATTTGCATTCATTTCCTCAGAACACTTAACTGGTTCGTATATTTGACTGAAGCTATCTGACTGTCGGTAGAGAAATCGATTTGCAATTTAGTAGACTACGTGCATTTTGAGCCCACTTATCTGTCGCCAAAGTGCACCTAGTTTCGTGTCGTTTACTGTTTTTCTTTCTCGTCACTCGGTAAAACAAGATTGAAACAGTGATTAGATATCGCTTTCCTATCTGCCTACCTGCAGCTGCAGCTATAGCTTTTACGAGCTATTTGTCAGTAAGCCGTTGTTTCGCGTTTTTTCAGTCAAGGCTTCTAAATTTATAAACAGCTGAATGACGTCAGTGGCATATCTGCACATTTACTCACTATGCATTCCAGGTTAGGTATAAGTGCAATTTTCTTACCGATAAACCGCGGACCCAATCATTTTAACCTGTATTCGTTTTTCTGTTCTCATTTTTCTCATCACTCAGTAAAACTAGATTGAAACAGCGCGATTAGATAATATTTCTTTGCTTTCCATCCAATAACCACATCCATATACATTCTGTTGTTATTTCTAGTTTTTCGTTGAAACCTGTTCAATATTGCAAACTTTTACACTGGTTTACTCCGACAATCTAATCGCTGCACTTTTCTTTAAACGATCAATTTGAAACTTGATCCTGACAGATTCGATATCGAAGTTGTATTCCATTGCAAATCATCGAAGTAGGCGAATTGCCACTTCAATATGCAAAAAGTGTATGAGTTTATTTATTAGTTGTTGAAGACTGAAAAAGACAACAGTAGCTGTATATAAGAGATGTGTCAGGTCAGGTGTTTACGACTCATCAATACGAATATATTTATTCTGATTAGCAATATCTTCCTAACAATCGTGTCATCGTCATCTGGGACAACTGATCAATCAATAAATATCTGTAGACCATTGATATAGGTAGTAGTACTCATTTATCAGGTGAGTAAAAATGACCTCGTCGCGTACGCGAGAGGGTCCATCCATCCATTCATTAATTCATTCATTCATTTATTAATTGAACATGATATTTCTCAATTGACTAAAATCGCTGTACATAATGTGTTGAAAGTATGAGTCGCGTATACACCCACGCGATGTCTCTGGCGAGTCGGTTATATCCGAAAAGCAAAATTGCAGCGTTAGCCTCGGTGAGCTAATTAAGTAAATGGCTGATTATGTTACCTCGAGGACCTAGATAACGCCTAATTATTCGTGTATCCAAATTCCCCATGAATGTTTTTCAGATCTTTTTCGTGCTAACAATAAGTTTCGTCACCCTCCACATCTCTCTGCTGCAGGTTCATATCTATAACGGCGTATAGACACACATGTACAATTAAGCGTCATGAGTACAGACCATATACGCGTACGGTACGCTGAACGTGATTTCCATTCGATAATAATCAGTCGCCATACCATCCTCACGTATTGTAAACATTTAACAATGGAATTGCGACATAGACAGTTCGTGCAATTATAATTATATTACCTTAAAAGGGTCGTAAACACCTATTATACAATATGTATTGCAAATGAAGGTCTTATCATCCGGCGGATGATTATCTCGGTTTAAAATATAATCTAAAACCGTGTTGTACATAGTTTTGTTACAAAGACTGTATAGTATACCTATACTTCTCGGTTAACGCACCCAAAGGAGGTCTGGGCCAAAAGTGTTCAACCAGTCACGGCGTTGTACTGGCTACAAGCTATAAAATATAATAACGCGCAAACATGTAAATTGTTCGTGCAGGCTGCACTAGCTGAGTGTGTAATTACATATATCTTATACTCCCAGTGTATTCCTGGGTTGATTTTCGCATTTTAGACGTAAAAGTTAATTTATTCGCTCTCCACGGTCTTATTCTGCCAACCCGCACTAGCCTATACAACTTCAACCTACGTCGGTGAGTTGATCCTAACTAACAATCCTGAGTTGATCCTTCGGGCACGTGTGTAAAGAGCGAAGATATCCCACCACAAAAAAAAAGCCAAAAAAAAATCCCGAAGCTCCGCGTCGGATTGCTTTACAAGCACCGCGTATATAATACAGCCCTTGCTCACGTAGGTATATACATTTTCCTTTTAACCGCAGTAAAGAAGAGCTTACCGTTGCACGTAGGTATCTACGTACGCAGAGTTTTCGCCATGGATTATCCTCGAATCTCTTCCACCTCGCTCTCATCACGGTCCTAAATTTCCCGTTGACAGTGATTTAAGTTCCTCGTTAATTTGCCGGTTGGAATTCTTTCTTGATTCGCGATAAGCTCTCGAGGCTAATAAGCACGATCAATTAAAAACACTATACGCTTTGTATAGGTGGACCATCGCGTATAGTTATCTACGGTGAGTGATGACCCAACGTAATGGAAGGTGCGTAGGCATCGGTGAAGGAGCGGAGCTACTCGTTCGAGCGTTAATATCAGGTATTAATCGCACGACG
This sequence comes from Tenthredo distinguenda, assembly GCA_947538915.1. Taxonomy (NCBI): domain Eukaryota; kingdom Metazoa; phylum Arthropoda; class Insecta; order Hymenoptera; family Tenthredinidae; genus Tenthredo; species Tenthredo distinguenda. Next base: position 17,301,546 of record OX384536.1, on the reverse strand, counting down.
AGTGAAGATGCTTGAAAACATGTCGAGTAAACGTGTTGAAATACCGACGTCGAGCTTAGCTTTAAAATAAAAGCCTCATGGCTGATGAGATTAACCTGCGTGTGATCGCGCTCCGTGCATGCAATTACCCGCGGCCCACGCCCCAGCCTGATTTAATTACTCATAAATTTAATTTCCCTAGTTTTAATTTAGATCCCAAAATTACTCGCAGCGGGCTGCATGGCTGCTCTCTTCGACGTAGGTGGAATATTTTATTTATATACTCGCTGCTAGTTTCTATTTCGCGTTAATCTTACACATACGTCTTCCCACTGAAGAATTCATTACATCTAGTCTTATTGTCAGTTCCATACGCGCGTTTCGAACATATGCGAGGTATCGGCCCTTGATTACGATTTCAGTTTCTGCCCACACGACTGTCGAAAATCGGGCCTCATTTCTTGCCCGGAACCATATACTTACGTGTATAAACATTCTTAGGACGTAAAAGTAATTGATTCAAAATTTATGATAAATTTCGAAGGCAATGAACCGCGGCTAATATTCTTTCCAAGCCACATTTGGGATTTTCTCTAATTTACAAGCTGTCGTTACTCATCCAAAAGGCAGATATTACACCATAGAAGGCCAAGTGTTGTTCTTAAAAAGCAGAGACGACTAATTCACTCCGCTAATTAGCGCATTCGTCTACCAAATGCAGGTACCATTATACGAGTAATTCCAGGATGATTAATATTCGTAAAATTAGACGCGTGACCATCACCTAGAGCGAGAGAGTCACATTATATTATTCATTCTCATTATCTCATTAACTCGAATGTCTATTTCCTTTTCACATTAAAATTGTGTTACTGTCTAATCAATCACACGTTGCGCAGGGATTGATAGTCTTTCGCATAATACATAAGTCATATACACACGTGGGTACGAGACTTATCACAAATTTATCACACAAATATCCGGTCGTCAAAGAGCCTCTACGATTCGCGTTACGCAACGAATCTATATGTAACGGTAGTTATAGTAATTCATTAAAGCCATATGATGAAGCTGGCAGCATGAATTTCGGTGAAGAAAGCTTTTATCGCAGAGCGGCCCTGCAATATTCGCAAACATAGTGTCCACTATCTAACTCCCTCTGTGATTTAAGCTCACGGTTAGCAAGGAACTTGGACACCGGTGCGAACTTCTGTCAGCACTTAGAAATAGATAGATCCTAAGTATACCTAGGACTCGCGTTTCACTATACAGCGCGTTGCCCTGGCCAAAAGTAAACTGTCTAAGTTAGCTTGTGTCGTGTTTAGGCAATCTTGGTAAATCTCACATTATAAATCTACGACCTGTGATATTCTCACATGTATATTTAATCGCTGCAATACACAAACAAAATATACAAACCGTAGAAATATACGTTTACTTTCGTATAACGTCCGCGTCCTTATATAGAGGACGGAAAAGCCTTGATTATACATAAAACTTCACCATCTTCAAAGTACTCGGTGTAAACTCGGGTATAGCTTCATACTCGTGCTGCAGGATAGAGTAAGGTATAAAAAAGCATGCCCTAGGTAGTAGATAAATCAATAGATGTGTGCATGCACTTATAAGCATATATACGTATGCATATCTATACCTATATACATAGATATAAGATATAAGGTAGATAAGTATACATAGGTATGTATGTAGGTACGTTGTGAGAACTACGTTTATACGCGCGGAAGGTAGGTACGCGAGAAATGGCGCGGGTATGGCGTATTGATCTTTTTAGTGCCCAGCGCTGGTATCTTCACAGACGCAATCCAACTGGTGCAGACTGAAGGTCTATATTTCCCGCGGGACAAATACATTTCACTATTCCTATAAACACAATTTGCCCGGGCCATTGTGCTCCGAATTTATATTCGAGCAGGAACACCCGAGTGATGCGAGGCATTGATGCTGCTTTCGCGGTAATGGCGGCCGAACGGTGTTCTCCAGGTAGAAAAGAATCATTCTAAACATACTGAGTATACAATCTCAGCAAAACTCTCAAATCCGCGTAACTTTCGCTATCATCTTCGATCCGAGCCCATCCATGCTCGCGATATCCTTTCCCTCAGTTATATTCGAGGCGTTTATCAAAGGATCCCTAGCATTTCAGAATTAATGAACATTTACATGTACGCCGCCAATCTGCAGCCTTGAGAAATCGACTAAGCCGCTTCGAGGATTGGAAAACGTAGCCAATTATTTTGCCCGTCACTTATGACCGTAGTTCAGCTTATTCCATAAAGTTACGGCTGCTTTTCTTGTCCACTGTGAACGGTATTGAAAAATCGCTCATGCCGATATCTGAAATGTCGTGTTAATAGGCAGAAATGATGTGTGGCTTCTAGTTCAGTAAGACATGTATATTAGGTATAATATCTTAATGCGAGAGTTAATGTCAGCTGTGAAACGGTTTTGATTAAATTTTCTTCATTTTTTACCAGCGCGCGGTTATGTTCTAGATCGTATGATTATATTCGAATGCAGACCATGCCCGAATTTATTAGATACTTAAACCGTAGGTGTTGTTGATAATTATTATATCGGTGAGGATTGAAACTTGGGGATACGGTTCTGCAGGCGTTGGTCTCGGCGCAATTATACCTGTTGTTGTCACCAGGCTAATATGCGGGCTTGCTGCATAGTAATTCAGGTCACTCACTAGACAGCTACCTAAAATTTATCCATCTATCTTACGCTAAATTTAATCTCGTTTGATCTTTCAAATACCTACGGTTGAGTGCACTGCGATCCAGGTAAAATATGCGTTTATTATGTCGGGCGTATTACTTGCTACCATAAATCAGACGTACCTACCAACGTTGCAGTTCTCTGAATGTCGTGTTTCGGTGTTGGATAGAATTTTCGTCAAACAGATCAATGATTCAATTTGAATTCGAAAAAAAACTATCTAAGGCAGGTTCTTTCGGAATACACAACTCCAAGTTAGACCAGTCTGCAATGTTAGGACGTTTACTGAAAAGCTGAACAAAAATCATGAGAGAGAATGGCATGGTTTGCTATTCTGCAGTTCTTGCAGTTTGCATGGTACCTTCCTCAGTACCTCCCCGGAAACGGTTATGACGTATGATTCATAAATAATATTCTCCCTGTGGTTTGTTTTTGCAATACGCACTTGTAGTAATCACCTATGTAGGTACAGCAATGGAAATAATATCTCTAAGCAAGTGGTTATTTAATGAGGATGTGCAGCAATGTTGTGAATGTATACATATGGAAAGGAGAGGTTCCCGACGCCGTCGGCGGTAGAGCCTCTGGAGAAGAGCTTATTTTTCACGAATATATTCGTACGGCGTGCCGTGCGTCACGAAAGTCATTGCTGTGGCGAACGCGCGCCACTCCGTCTAGCGTCGGTGTCTGTCAACGTTTTATATTTAATCCAGAACACTTTAACAAGCAATAAACAAACACTATATCGCTTAAACGGCACTTAAATTAGCCTCAATACCATTTGAAACGGTCGCTCTGCTGCATTCATGAAGATGGCCGTGATGGTGGGCAAGCGAACTTACTCGATGGAGGAGAGTCGGCTGTCCTGACGGTCTGCAGGATGGCCTAGAGCTATGAGAGGGTGAAAGAGGTACCGGGAGGTATTACTTGGTAGGGATAAAATTCGGCGCTGTAGGGGTAAACTGACGTCATGTAGCGCCGAAGCACCGCCTCCCGCCATAAAATGGGCGGGAAGTTCGTAAGGATTTATGACCAACGAAGGTTGTGGCATCTAGTGGTGGCGTTGGGAACTTCGAAAAGTCACTCGGAGGCCATTACACTACCATGATTGGTTGGGATTGTTATACTGCACTAATCAATTCACATTTTGAATTAAACAAAATATTGGCAATTGTTTAAAGATTGACCGCAATTAAAAATGAATTTTCCTTTTTACCATATGTCATATGCATCACTCGACTGAGGATTTGATCAATTTGTTCAATTACACTCATGACTTAAGCGGTAAATCTATATTTAGCTAATCGAAGCGAAATACAAAGAAAGAACTGATCTCGCTGCCATTTATTAACAGATTCTGCACTCCGTCATACCTTCACCTCTATACCGGATTCTAACAATCCATATAAATCTTCGATATGTATTTAATATCCTACCAAGTTTACAAATTAATGTCTTCATTCATGAGATACGACATTTTATCCAATAAATTATAACAATCGTATATTTTTTGCCGGGAATCGAATGGTTTAATTTTTGAACCTGAATTTCTTAATTGGAATCTATTAGCATATTCATTCTTCTTTTTTTCTTTACTTTCTGATATGACACATTCAGCATTCTTGAATAGATCATCGACTTATTGGTTTGCAAACTCACATACGAATTTCATTTGAATCATTTTGAATTATATGTGAGCTGAAAACTAGTGTATTGATTCAAGGAATTCTATGGTGTTCAATCCGAGTCACCTGTAAAATTCTATGAGATCATTGCTAGACAATGTTCGATACGGGTACCGGAGGTTCACTGGATTAAGGTCAGGAATACAGAGTGATCGATTATCGTCGGCTTGGAGTGGTCCGCCTAAACTCTTAGAATATGAAGAAAAAAAAACTTGAAATATTAGTTGGCGCTTAATCCTTCACGCCTATGGATCGGAATTACGAACTAAGAGACTCTATCGGTCGTGGTATAAACTAGATTTTCAGTTCCAGACCTTGGGTAGATGGTAATGTCGTAGTTTGTACACTTCTTCGATATCAACAGAGTCCAACTTGTCTTACATTTTGACTGGTTGGATTCCATTTCCTAGTATCGATAATGAAATGGAATGCGGTAAATGGTACCGCAGCAAGTGGTTCTGGATGAGAGTCCGACAAAAATTGATAGGAATCGGTCGGATGTCCATTTGTCAGTTCCATAAAAATACGAATCACTACAAGATAAGATAACGTCGTTTCGCGTGAGAGGTAACACCGGAATTCAGCCCAGGTTCCAGAATTGCATGAATCGAAGAACCCGCCAATTGTAAAACGTGTGCTTGACATCGACAAATCACGATAAGGGTACTTTTCACCCTCGTACCCGTCAAGCGATAGTGGGCAAGCAAGCCAAAGCATCGGTCTAGCTGTGTTGTCAGTTGGTGGTTACGTCAGTTTACGGTCGGTTTAACGAGCGACGTCGCACGCGACTCAGCACTAAACCGACCCTACAAAATGCGAGCCACTAGCTTAATGTTTTATGGCCAAATTTATTATCTGTTACCTCCTTATATGCTAGTATAATAATAATAATTGTCAGTTTTAATTCGATCGTAAATCTGTGGGTAAAGAAGTTTCCACCACTCGAGTGCAGCGATCCATGAGATGACCATCTGCAATGTAGCTCCAGTATCATGGGCTGAAATAATACCCAGGCTACCGAGCGGTGTCGAGTCTTTCAGTGCACTGTGAGAAACACAGATGGTGCGACCATCATTTAACATCTCGGTTACCGATTAAAAAAAAAAAACTAGCACTGCATCGAAGAATCACAGATTTTTTTAGGATCATATTTATTCCATTGAAATTTATCTGAAATTTTCCTCGTTAGTTCTTTTCTTCAGATTCAGGAGTTTGCTGCCAAAATTACATCTCTTCAAATCTCAGTTGCTCAATTTTCACTTCCCGAATAACCCCAATTTCTTGTCCGATCCGTTTGGACCCTATCTGATCTTCTCTGAAGTCGAAGTGGAAGTTGGTAATAACAGAGTTGATTCAGCAATTAAGGATTCGGTTGAGCAAGTGGATATCGAGCTAGACCGGTAGGGATTCCGCTGGACAGGGAGGAATTTGGTTAGGCGAGTGAGAATTTGACTGGGCAAGTGGCAATTGCAATACGCTGGCCCATCAAGCTGATAGTATAAATATTAAAAACCAGAAACTTGATGAAAATGCTCTCTTCTACTCCACCTGCCTACTGCACGCTGCTTTCCTCGACATTCTCAATCTTTCCTGGTTTGAACCTGAGGAATCAACATCTTTGCCTTGTTGAATCTTTCATATTTCTCATATTAGCTACATTTTCGATCCAATAGTATTTCTAGTTTCGACTGATTCCAGCAATTATACGTATATTGTATCGAACTCCTTGTAGTCGAGGAGTGAGTAAAAAATCTGAAGTCAAGAGATTGAGTCAAATCTGAACTTAATACCAAAACATTTGAGACAAGGAGGTGTCACAAAACTTTTATACTTACACTTCAGTACCTAAAAATGAATTTCCTTTCTTCGATGTACTGCTACTGGTGAGAACCTTCATGAATGAAGAAACTCTACAATGTAGAGGGTGAAAAAAAACCGCGTCGTTACAATGTATCCGTACGGTATCAGCGATGTATGTACAATTTATACAATCAGAATAGGAATACAAATTTTTAGCTTTTACATATCGATGAGTTCTATATCACTTTCTCTGTGATCGACAATCGCAATACAGCATCTTTAATGAATCGCTTGTTGTCGGTGATAATAATAGGCCAAGTGTAGTAGTAACGCGACCAATTTTTGCAGTTCAATCCATTAGAGTCATTCAAGTATGTTGCTCAGAGCTTTTTGATTTCGTTTGTCTCACAGCCTAGAGTGTCCGACTGCCTACGTTCAGGCGCACTCTGACTACGTATCCATGCAAGTGGTCGGTACCCTAGATCGCTGCAACCATGTAGGCAGGTATCTCATTATGGCAACTGTACTTTGTTTTATGACAAGTCTTGATATTATATCCAAGCTCATTTATCAATGAGCCTTGTCAACGATGTGTTTTTAATATGCCTATAAAATGTATCAAGGAAAAGAAAGTTGAAGGCCATTCATAGAAATTATTACTTGTATGTATCATAGGTATGCCATTTCTAAGTCGGTTTAATTCACGGCGTTAATTTACGATGAGCAATTCAGCGGAGTATATTCCACACATCATCAATGTTAATAATCCCATAACCCTGCTGACTGGGATTCCAGCTGAAACATAGAAAAGCGAAATCAGTTCGCAATTAATTTCACTACCGTTATCAAGCTAGTACCTACAGTGATAGCATTCCTCAAATCGTCTACACGAAATTTCAACTTTCATGAATATGCTAATGGTACCAAATTTATAACATGCACTTACAACCATTGATTGCTGATGGTACCATGCCGAAGAGGGATGATAGAAAATAGTGGTTATTTATTAATTGAGAACTTCACACGGATTGAGCCCAGCTAGGTATAGAAAAAATGAAATGCTGGTACTAGTAACTCCTTATTATCGTACAGATTTATGAATTCATTGCTACGACGACGCACACGGTCGTTCTTCAAGCTGTTAATTATAAGCATACGTAATTCATCCGGAGTTCGCGACAAGAGTAAAGTGCACTGGACATGAGGTCGTAAACACACCTCATTAAGCGTCCACGTTTGCATTCCTCGCGATACGTATGTACATATGCAAACCAATAACGTAGTCGTGTACGTGCGATCGCGTCCCAGCAACGTAGAATTATTAACTGTATGCATATATCGCTGTATAACGAATAGTGTGAGATGAATAGTTACGGTATAGCGGGAGCGGTAGAATCCTCCAGCAAAATGTATAAACAATGAAAAAAGGAATTAAAAGTGCGTCAGCCGGTACAGGGTATACGCATACCTTGGTAACAGCTTTGCCGATATTTATTCCCGATATAACGTACGATATTACCGCATTATGTAAATTACCTGTAGGTAGAGTAGAGGGTGGACCAGGGGCAGAAGGGTGGCTAGGAGCAGTTTGTGGAAAATAATAACTATAACTCTTCAACGAGCGAGCAAGAACGTGGCCAGGCAGGCGGGTTGGCATCATTAAGCGATAAAAAGCTCTTGGGGCGTTTGAAAAATAGAGTGAAAATCCGATGCAGTAAAGTTCCGCGAGCATGTCACAATTTAGGCGATGAGGTACACAATTCCGAACTTGATATACATTTGTACTAATAGAGAAATGAAATTTGTGCCACGATTATGTGCGAACGGTTCATTGAGAGACGTTTTAGATTGTTGATCGTAAAAATTCTCAGCAGGAAGTAGCCTTTCCTATCTTTCTTTCCTTCTTTCATTCTCTCTTTCTTTTTCCACCTTCTCACAGATGTGATTTTTTCCTGGTTAATGGCACATATACTTCGTCGGAAGTACTCTTTCGACAATGCTTGTCACGTAGCGATTTCATTTCGTCCTGGATTTCAACCCCTGCGTGGGATGCTTGTAGTTTGTTTTCTTCTAACGCATTTCTCTTGATGGAGCTATTGATGGGTACCTGAAACGTGAATTCATATTATTGGCAATGTTTATTTCGACGACGTGAAACTTGCCGCTTAAGTTACCCTGTAGCCAGTTTATTATCCGTATGCAATATCCGAAGGGGTTAATGGTATCCCCTGACTTTTAACTACCAATCGTTAAATCGAGTTCGTAATTTCCGTCAGGAAGTTCAGGAACCCACTGTACGGAAACTCGACGACTTATTTTCAATTAATAATCAAGAAGTGGATAAACATTGATTTCAGAAAGGGTAGTTGGCGAGGTATTGATTACGTTTATAAATAAATTCTGGAAATCGTTGAACCAGTGTTTCTTACTTCCGCAATAGCACCGTGAACTAATTGGAAAACGGTTAATCTGTTACCATTTCATACCGATTTGAACAACGTTTTCGACCGAGGTTAATCAATGCGGAATTTCGTTACGCACGGAGTTGCGTAGTTGCGTAGAAGGTTGAGACACCCTCCTACGATGGCGCCACGCTACTGTGACGTGTTTAGGGTGTCTTTTTTCTTCTTCAAGAAGGGTAAAAAATGGAAAGTAAACTCGAATTCTCAAATGATGTGAAAATTCGATACAGAAATGAAAAGGAGGTACAGAAAAACGAATTCTATATTTAAAACGTACTAGTTTCCATAAAGGTACAACATGTCGTGGTCGTAACTGATTATCTCAAGTTCACGAGTCACGCATGTGAGTATATTTGAATATTAGTCAAGTAAGTAAAACGGCTAAGTTGAACACAGATAACTAGAGCGGAGTTACCATTACTAGTGGCTATTAAACAAGTTATCGAGGAGAAACTGGAAAAGTTAGTCGCTCCGTTTACTCGGGCATTAAACTGAATCGTGTGTGAATAATTCACAACGCAAGAAGATGTGTAATATTGATACCAGGCAATCCATTGACGCACGGCTTCCTTGCTAAACGTACTTTACCGTACGTTGAATTAAGCATCGAAATTAAAATACTCTGCATAGATAACTGGATCTTATAGAATTTCGGTTTAGGGTCTTTGGATATGATATTATTGACGGAATTGCTATCTGCTAAAAGGAACGCGAGTGATAAATCAAGTTTTCCGGAAGAGCAAGTACTTCTCGAAATGTAGCCCCGCACTCATTTGCGGCGTAAATTAAACCGCCGTATATTATAAGAGGCCAGAGTATAAGGCATTCAACCGCCTCACTTACATAGTTTATAAACAGCCTTTCCATTGATGCAGGATCCAGTTTCACTTCGTTCTGCCCGACGGTCTGTATGCATGTTCCATGATTGGCATTCCTTCGTGGACCGGCTGCTTGGTCGATGTCACAAGGAACCCTTTCTTTGCTCCGTTATCTTTGACCCATGAGCGATGAGAGCTTCAAGCTGTCCAAAAAAATTATTGGCGTGTTTAGTTTCATGAGATAAAAAGCCTCAGATATGTAACAAAATCGTTTCTGTAATTGGACATTTTTTTCTGGCCCAGGTCCACCCCACCAAAAACTACGGGTGACGTTAATGAAATCTTCAAGATTTATGTACTTGTCATGAAAAACTCGTATAGCTACTCGTTGATGGTACGCAGGGATATATTTAACTATTTATGAGAAATGTCAAAGTTTTTTGTTACCCCGTTTACCGTTTACACCGTGTTGCTCTATCATGACTTTGATGCAGTCTGCAGAAGTGTAGTTTACTCTCACCAAAGCGTTTCGTGCTTGCGCTATGATTGACATTCCGTTGTCCACGAGCTTTCGCAGTCAAGATTGCGAGGAAGTATTGCTTCTCTCCGTCAATAAAGACTCCCCCAGGCACGTCGAGAATGCCATGCTGTTGAAAAGAAGAATATCAGTGGGTTTCTCTCGGAAAGGTAAAACATAAGGGTATTTTTTAATAATTGTAAGCACAACTGCTCTTGTAAAGTACTGTGATAAAACTGGGTTGAAAATACTCTATGCGGATTTGCAATATAATAGTTGGAAACAAAAAAGGATAGGAATTTTGGTACAACAGAGAAAAATATCAGCGGCACGAGATCTAATCAATTGAGCTGAATTTCTATCTGTTAACACACGGGGCGTATTGATTTTGCAGAGTATGCTCACAAACGGTTCGTGTACGCCTAGCATTGTAACAAATTACAATGCACATACCAAATTCAACGTGGTCGGAATTCCGAGGTGAATTTAACCAAGCGACAAAGGCACAGCCCATATTTTACTACGCATATGCATTATTCATTATTTACTAAACCATTATTATATAGGTTATGACACGCATATGCAAAAGCTGTAGTATTCCCTCGATATATTACCCGAGATATTCAATTCCAAATCTTTCTCGTCACACGTCGTGCGTCCAGAGCCATAAAAAAAAACACGTTTTTAAAAAGAACAGAATTCCTGAAAATATTTTTATCAAATTCGACAGTGAAACTACACTATGGACTTAAGGAACAGCGTTTTTCAATATCACGGTTGATTCATATCGAATTTTCGACTGCAGTAAAAACTAAAAACATTAACTGATATGACAAGTTGACAGATTTTACGAGATTATGTCGACTTCTGGCGTTTAAGTGGCGCTTCAATTTGTCGAAATGTTTCTGGTAATCTCGTAAAGGTAGGTAGCCGGTCCTCTAGGTAATAGACCGTTTATGAGCACGTTGAGTAGCGTCCGGAGTCAGCTACGTCAGAACAACATCCACCACTCTACAAGACGACAGCTAAATGCGAGTTTGAGGGGTGCGGGTGCTCAGAGACGTAGGGGTGACAAAAGGAGAAGAGTATAAGGACGTAAGACAACTAGACAACAAATGGACCAGTGGGCCAGCGGACCAGCGCAGTCAAACGTATCCGACAATGTCATCAGTTACATTTACGAGGCCATGAAGGATAAAGTGAGCACCTTGAGGTTGCGTCATCGTCACTTTAAATGCCGTTACGCGCTCGTAAAAGACTTTGACGACTTCGTCTTCGTCCTACTCGTCGGAGGAGCTATGCTTGGCACGGGCGAGCGACTGAACGGCTGCCAGCCGTAAACTCAGGAGGGCTGGGGATACCCAGAGAATGAGACGGAAACAACACCCTATGGTCTGTTTCTGACAGGTCCTCGCGATAGTTCCGGCAGATACAAGGGTGTCAAGTTCCGACGTACAGAATTATCCGCTAGAACGATATACGCAATTATCGAAATCGGTTTCACGGAGTTGGAAAACCAAAGCAATTTCCAGAAAAGTAATTCGACGGTTATTACTCAGAGTATAAATTCTTAATTAAAGATACGAACTGAATTAAAAGTTTTCGTAGGCGAGGAGCTCGACTGATCGGAAGGTCCCAAGGGGACGATTAAGTCGGGAGTGAAAAAATTAAATGGCAAATTATCCCAGGGTCTGTTGAGCTGCGTGAAGAGAAGATATAAAAATGTAGCAAACAACTACGCAGTGGAGATGACTGTTTTGCATTTCGAGAGCGGAGAGATAATTCGCACGGTTCAAGATCGAATACTTTCTATGATTTGTGAAAAATATCATAAAGGCACGTAGGTACCGTGTAAAAATTACAGTGTATAAATCGTAACCGTTATTATCTGTGATACAGGGTCTCTTGACAAGCCGTAGAATCCTCTCCTCACCTTCGCGCGTATCCCTCCGGAAGCTATCGCGTAAGGTCCTCCAGGTCGAATAAGCATCGACGCAACGAGCGCCGCGGCCGTTCATGAATTGGAAATATCGGTGGGAACGAACCTAACAACCCATAAAACGAATAAAGCCGCCACATTGAAATATCATTGAATGAGACACGGTAGTCGTTTGGCAGTACCTACATCGCATCCAACTCTCTATATACCTTTCGGTTGAGCATAGAGAATGGGTTTTACGGTAGCTCCTTGAATTTGAACGCAAACCACACCAGGAATACGCTTTCCTGGCTTGCATTTCATTCACTGTTTTACAGAATCACGTGCATTCATCATCCGCCAAAGTAGTGCTGATCCTTTTCATATCAAATTTCTCGAGTGACTAAAGCTCCTCGTCTGGCGCGAGTCATGAGAAGTTCCCTAAATTTTACCACTCTGAATTAGACAGAAAGAATTCTTCTCTCGTTTATAGAGTCCCGCAATATTTCAATGGCTCCTGCACTTGTGTTACATTATTAAACAGGATATAGGTGCCATTCGAATATAGCGGACAATGTAACTCGAAGACATCTCATTTCGTAACGGTATATAGGGTTTGTTATGACTACATCATGAATACTCGACCGTAGCGAACAGAGAGAGTATATGATCGTTGGGTTACACATAAGTAAGTATTATACTTTTTCACAGCACCCATACGACTCAGGCAGGTAAAAAATGTGGACACGGTATACATATAGGAACCCGCAGTGCATACTCTTGTATTACCTATACCTACGTTATGGGGCGAATAGGGCATATAGGTATATCTTATAGACCTGTGTATCGGTCGAGTGAAATTTCCCACAGAGTCTAAAACGAATCCGCTCCCTTTCTCCTGGTATTTTTGCTCGCGTAAATCTCGAGATTCATCTCGAGTCGAAGCTATTATATCTATATACCTACTTATACACGAAGCGATACGTTTTCGAGGGGGTTGGTTACGGTGCCCGGCGTGGCGTGGCCCGGCTCGGCGCGTTATTAAGGTCAGCCACCTGCCGCTCGATGAAGCCCACTTCAAGGATGAACACTATTATACGTCGTAGGGGTTGTCTGGCGAACAAAGAAGAGAATAAGAGATGCGAGGCAACTAAGGAGAAGGTCGAGGAGGCGGAGGACGGTGGAACGCCCGGAGAAAGGTCCTTTCGCTCGACGTTTCAGAGAAGATCGGAGAAAGAAGAGAGGAGAGAGAGGAGAGAGAGGAGAGAGAAGATAAGAGAGAGAAGAGAGAAGACAGAGCGTCGCGACGCCGGGGTCGCTCAGAATCCGCTCCGGGTCGCTCCGGGTGGGTCCGGGTCGACCGGAGAATAAAGGAAAGCGAGAAAAATGTGTCTAACGTGGTACCGGGCAATTCTTCAGCGGGAGTTGCCGCCTTAATGCCTCGAGGAGAGAGGCGATTGGTTCACAAGAAGAGCTCGCGGGAAAGATGGCCGCCATTTCCCTCCAACCACCCGGGGAACCACCCGCGAACCACCCGGGGGACTCCCCTCATTCCCCCCTCTTCGACCCCCTCGCGAAACCAACTCGCGCGGTTCGCGCCGCGAGAGGGAAACGGGCAAGACTCTTATTCTTATTAACTGTTTAATCTTTCCCGAAGATGTACGACCGCCATTTCACCGGAGCTGTTTATTTTGACTGCTCTCGGCAGCACGGGGTACGACCAACCAACCTAGCAAATTCACCCACCCTTATACATCGGAGAATCATGAAATTCCAAAATTTATTCCATAGCCCATAGATTCCGAGAAGAAGAAGAAGCTTTCAGGGACCAATAATGTCCACTTCTACACTAAGGACACTTCAGCATTCTGCGATATTTTACTTCAGCGTACTTCGAAAGTCCTTTAGTATATATACCTATATGTAAATCTGCGATAAAATGTTTTTATCCAAAATAGAAAAGAGATATATGGATTTTGTGGTCGTTCCTTGTTGCAGAAGGTGAGTTTGGTGGGACGTAGCTGTACCTATATGGGGAAGAGATTGAAGCCAAGCTAAGTCAAGAGGAGCGCCGTGGCGTGCCGCGCCGGGCCGAGGACCCAGATAGCGGTGAGTTACACCTCTCAATTATTTGATAATGCCGCCGACGCGGCGCTGAGGGGATCTCGTTAAAACTTAAAACAAGCTCTCCCGTAATCTCTTCGGTGTTTATACTGGCTTCGTAAATCTTGTAAATCTTGGGAAGTGGGAAGGTCTCTGCCGAGAGCAACAACAGATAGTGGTAATCTCTTGGGGAAGGTAGAGAGTACTAGCTTTGTCACGCGAAATATTTACCACTTCTTTTCTACAAAGTAACGTAACCACAGGGTAAGAAACACCTCATATACCGTATATTTTATGAAATGGAAATAGAGCTGCTTCATTCTATCCCTACTTATCATCAAGCCCGCGAATCCTTCCGAGAAAATATATTCAAAGGATTGCAAACGACCACCTTGACTGTCTCTCTGTGGTTCACTGACGACGCCGACCTCCATCGGACCATCTTTTCTTATTTTCGAGGTATTTCAGGACTTCTGTGAGTTCACGTCGGATAGGGAATCTGAAGTACGACCGAGACGAAAAGAAATATAAAATAGACCACAGGAATTCGAGATTACAGTTTAAATTTGAGGAAAATTCGAATGAACGTGTCGCGTAGGTAGAATTTAACCAATTAAACTAATTTAGTTGGTCTGATCGGTGGAGTAACCTCGTGATCGTTATACAACCTTGACGAGTAGTTTTAGTGCCTCTACGAACACCTACACACCCCTCGGAGGGAAGCGATCGTTAAGATCTTTGTCTCCAGCTGCGTTAATTCCTTAGAATGCTCTTCAGTGTCCGGCAGGATTTGAAACGTGGGATTCGTAGGCTAAGACTAGTGCCTCGGAAGGTATAATAAAAGTAGACAAAACCTAGGGATCTAGCTCTCTGCTGCAGCCGTTTGTGAGAAAAAAAAAGGAGAAAAAGGTAAAAGAGAACAAAAATAGACAAAGAGAGATCCAAGATGGTTGCGGTCGTCGAGAGGTGAGATTAGTTAGTTCGGCGGATGGGAACATCCAGATTAAGACGCGTTGAGGAGCGGCGCCCTTTTTCTTTTTCTCCTCTGATGTACGACCTTTGGTAGAGTTTGAATCCCGGAGCGTTTCTGGCGACTGGTTCGCTTCCTATCCCTGCAGGTCATCATCGAGAAAGGAGGGGCTAGGACCCGGGACTAAAATCTCGCACTTCAAATGACGTACGAGGACGCGGACCACCCTTGGAGATCGAATCCCACAGCCAAATAAAGGAACAAGTCCTGGGCGAACATGGAACGCGCTGCTTGGTAGACAAAAATCATTTTTATCGTCCTGCTTACCTGCCTTGTGAATTACGACAGCTGACAGAGACGTTCTATGCACCTCTGTCGAGATCTCCCTCTTTTAATCTTCGCTTACTGCCCATTATAACCTGTCTAAGTAATTGCGTTCCCGGGTTCAATTTATTGAGGACAGCTTGGTACCCCACAAGGGTGACTAGCTCAAAAATATAACATGAAATAGTGTAATTGCCTGTACAAATGCATGTAGAGATTAGGAGACCGACTTCGAATCCTCCTGGCCCTTTCGAATATACATAATAGTAGACACGACCATTTGTAGCCGCCAAAAATTTACCCATAATTATATTCAAGGTGCGGTGCTGAATGAGTCAGTTCAGATTTACGGGCCCTGAATAGCGTTCTTGTTGAAGGGGCGTAGATCTTGCGTTTGGAATAATTAAATATCATACGTACGAAGCGGATAATATTTTCTCCTATAATACGAGGGGTGAAAATGAATTTTAAGATGAGAGAATTCCTCGGATAGAATTGGCGAGCAAAACAAACAATCGATTTTCGCTAACGCTCGCGTCTAGATTGACGTTGGCTTGGCGCCTGGAGGACTCCCCCAAAACGACACTAGCGTCGCGTTACTTCTTTTTATTTACAAGTTTTTCTCCCAGTTATTCCGGGCATGGCAACAGACCAGCCTGGAGTATGAGGGTGACCACCGCAACGGTAGGGTTCGCGAAGAAATAGCTCCAAGGGCCGAGGACGGAGAAGGAAGACGGAAGAAGGGCACAGGATCGGTGGCCCGGGCTACACGAGGGATGGACGCCATTCAATAACTCAAATCCGACTCAATTTCCCGAGAAGAAAGTTTGCGCAGCGGCCGCCACGGCTACCGGTTTATTATCCTTCTTGTTTATGGTCGATTATTGTGTCCCCGCGTTACACGTACTAACCCCATGCCACCAGTCGGAATAGCCGTCGTCTGTATTACACCCTGAGACTTCATAATCCTATCGAAGACTCGCTCGCTTATAACTGCAAACGGCGATTCGCGAACGGAAAATGAAAAGCAAATAAGTATCTCTGCAAGTGGGGTAGCTCTCACTAATGGCAGCCGTGCAATTTCGATACATTTGTGTCCTCATTAGATTTCAATTAATCATCGGATACGACGTGGGATCGTGAATCGCGAAAGAGTAAATTTGTAATAGCGTTTTGACTGAATTTCCGTATAATACCGAGCGTATAACGTAGCGCTAAATCCTTAGCAACTAATTTATGGTATCGTTGGATTCGATTTTTGTTCCATTCGCCTTTCAGAGTAGGTAGCGTTTTCTAATTTATTCAGAGCACGGTGTACGGAGAAGAGCGCGAGGCTAATGAAAAGTGAGTGTGATTTCTTGGAGGCATTACGCGGCTGTACGAAACGGTCGGGCAATGAATTAAGGGAAATCAGAAATTGCTTTAAATAGCACCGTAAAAATAAAGTCCATTTAAAAAGGGGAGTCCCGCGTGCGGCGCGGGAAGGATGGAGGACACGGTGGAGCCAAGGAATGTGTAGCGCGGAAATTGCCAAGAAAACGCGTATTAAAATCGCGGGATTTAGTGGGGAGATAAGCTCGCGGAGTGGGAAGCTGGAGTGGGTTTTCAGGGGGGAAACGAGGGGCTGGACCAGGAAGGGATGGAAACCTCCGGGCGCAGTCGAGGGAAAAGAAAAACTCTCTTTTACTTGCGCGCCGCATTACCGTCGCCGTTCCGCGCCCGTTATCCAAAGCCAACCTCAGTCTCCGGATCGTATAAATTGCCACCCACACTTCCAACTCATTTCTACTCTTTCCAGCTCCTTTCTCCCTCGCTCCCTCGCTCTTTCGCTCTTCCAGCCATTCTGCACTTTGCATAACTGCGCTTTAAGGTAAATAGAATATTACGTCAACGTTCAATTATCCGAAAACTTCCTACCTACCGCATGGACACAATTCTTAAATTACTCTTTTCTTCGAAATTTCTAACGCATCATTTCATTCCCTCATTGAATTACCTTTCATGCATTGAAAGAGTGAATTGCATATCTCTAGATTTACATATTAAAAAAAAGAAACGATGATCTATCCAGCTACGGTTCCGCTCACAGAATTTCATCTCAGCTCGGAGGAACCAGAGGAGATATCTGTACGCCTGCATCGAATGCAACCCTACTTACAGCACTGCATCGTGCGGTCTCTTGGCACACTCTGATCGTCCCCCTCTGCTGTCGGAGTCGGACCTAAAGTCGTACCGACGGTAATAATCCATTGGCACTCCCTCCCGGCGTATTAAAACGGTGTTGGGTATGGTTGTTGCACTTTTACGCAACCGTAAAACGGTCGTAACAATTAATAAGTATCTCGTAAAAGCGGTTCTCGTTGACACCTCAGCTTTGAATGACAGGGGTGAGAATGTCGGATTAGCTGTGGGTGCAGGTTACAGGAAAACCGACGGATTACGATAGGTGTATACTATACGCCGTATACGTATACTTGCAGTGGTTATAAGCAGAGGCGAAAGGGACCTTGGCGAGCGCGGGCGATTGCCCATAAATTTAGTTTATACCTAAGTCGTTACTTTTAATCAGGCAGTTATGTGCTTTGCTGGACGGGTAATGTTCCTGCTTTTCACATTTTGTGGCTTCTGCAGTCGCACCGAACGCCGCCAACGCTTTTGCATAATAAATTATTATCGCCTCAGCCCTCAACTATGCGCTATATGTATCGCAGATTTTTTATTCTTTTATTTCGAACCGCATGTTCACGTCGTCACCTCGTTACCAACGGTTTCTTTTATTCAAAAACGCGATTACAAGCCTGATGCGGACAGTGGATGAAACTGAAGCATTCATGTCCACACGTAAATTCTAACAAATTTGATTCAACGCAACCGACTTACTTGGAACCAGGTAGTTTACTCACATTTCTACTTAGACCAGAGTATGTTCAGAAACAATAATAGCACCGGAGTAACACACGTTGTACAACCCGTATATATACAGTCGGCCATTGCGCGTCCGATGTTTACGAAGAGCAGACTAGATAATATTGCGGACCAGGTACCTGGGTATAGTTGTATACGTTAATTTGTATCTATATATATGGTTATATAGAGGCACACCTTCACCACCGTGTACACGGGAATGTAGCCGCAAAACCGCGGTCTGCTCCGCGTCGTTGCGTTAATTAAGTTAGGTCAGGTATACGTCGGTCGGCCACATTGCTCGTTGGACATAAATGTCGTCATAAAAAAGAAAACACAAAAGAACCGAAAAACTAAAAGAAAAAAAAAAATTACGAAGGAACAAAAAACAATGAGCAGGTATTAATTACCTCGTACGGCAGAACCGCCAAGAAATGAAACCTAGTTTAATATGTGTACCAAGTACATGAACTGTACTACCTACATCTAATCGCGTAATACTATCACAGTCTTTCAACGCTGCGGCCTACCCCCTAAGCTCGTGGTAGAACTTGATTTATTCTGAACTATACCTACGTATCAAAATTACAAGCTCATTTGTCAGTCTGCAGATAAATGCGAACGTGAATAATCAAGATGTAGATTTTAATCAGTTTTGTCATATAGTGTAAAACATTTGTTCTCATACTCTTCATAGTGACTTTATCACTCGGTCTAAGCATATGATGCTAGATAAAAAACATAATCTAGATGAAAAGACACAGTAGGTTACTAGCGATATTTCTTGAGATAAATTATCATCAGGATGGTCTATTCGCGTTCGGTGTAAATTATTCTTCAAACTCTCATAACACGGCAGAGAACGAGTTGGAATCATACAAGGATTTGTACGTGCAATGAATTCGCTAGAATACACTGACTGGTCTCTGTCTATAGTGGTAAGTAGAAGGTAAACGCAGCTGGATAGGCTTGCTTTATATATTTTAAAATGTACAAGGTACCAGTACTGGTACTTATTAATTATGTATTCTTCCGTGAGATATCTTGATGCTAATTTATGCAACGCCTGGCTGGATATTCCCTTCGTAACAACTCAACTACATTATTCAAAGGCTTGAACGAAGAAATGCTGAAAGGTGATTAGGCAGTCTTAAACACCAATCTCATTCGCATTTTTTGTATCTAATTTTCCGCCTTGGGAGCGGATGATCAAATTTTTAATCAACGTCATACGATCGCATGGATTTGTTCAATTTTAACAACTGCGAAACGGTTCGGTTTTCTCAATAGACAGCCGCGGATATCATGAATGGAAAATTTTTCCCAAAACCTTCTGTTCTCGTTCACGATTATGCAAATTGCCAGCCGTCTTGTCTTATCAACCTACAGCTAACAGCTGGTTAAACTATAGAAGGAGGAGTAAAGGCCTCATAATCGAAAAATTTATCGCAAGAATAATCAAGACGCGGAATAAAGGACGAGTTTGATTTATTTTATAATCTATTCAACGGAATTGACAATTAGAAATAAAACGCGACTCAATTTTGCGTAGAAAAATATGACAAATTCTATTCCGTCGTATATAAGAGGGTGCGATAACGAGTTTGTAATTAATAAAGCGAGGTAGGAGTCGATTGGCGATTGAGTGGAGTACCGTTCGAGGAATCAGGTGGTGCGGGGTGTTGATGCGGGGGCTGAACTAAGCCAGCGTCCTCCGTAGCGAAGGGTTGTGCCACTGCACGAGGGAAAGAGGGCGAAGCAATAGCCTTTACGACTCGGCCATAGTATCAAACGAGCTATCCGACCATTAAGATAGTCTCGAAACGATTCGGTAACCTTTGGGCTTGTGAAAGCGATACGCTATCGACTACGGGGCCAACGGGGCGTCGCGACGCGCCCTTTCGCCGCCGCTTTTCTTCGTATTCCTCGTTTTCAGCTTCTTCTTCAGCTTCGTCTACCTCTTTTCCTCTTCTCCCTTCGCTCCCTTTTTTGTCTAGCTGTTTACTTTTTTTTTCTCCCTTTTTCTTCTTCTTTTTTTATTCTACGCCTAACGGCCTGACGCCTGACAACACGGTAGCTGCTGGCACCTCAAAGATCTTTCGTTATCAACGTCCGATCTTTCGGGACCGAAAGGTCTCCCATGAATATGCAATTCATGGAGCATCTCGTCGAGGGTGAGGTGCGTGAGCAGTTCCCATAGGAATTAAGTTCAATGTCATCATATACATACAGCCTAAAACTCCAGGGGCTACATTTGTTGCCACCGTCGGCAGATCGACGAACAATTCAATTCCGGTGCAAAGAAACGATCATCCGCATTCTCTGAATGCCGATTATTTCCCATTTACGTAGATATCTATATCGCGGTAAAATATAGCTGAAATTTTTATCCACAGAGTTAATCGAGCGAAAAATTACCCCCTGTAGAACCTAGAAAATTATCTTTGAAGCGAGTTAATGCCATAAAAAAAGAACGTTTCCTTATATTTTCCCTGGTTTATAGTCACCGAGTTACTTGCAGAAGGCTGACTACTGATAAATTATTTGAAAAATAATACGCACCTTGAATTTTTTTTTTTTTTTTGGTTATCCATTTTTTGGAGAAAAAAAAACTACTTCTGGGTCCAGGAGTTGATTGGTAACAGATGATACTGAGCCTTCAGTGTGCGATGCCCAGAAGGAGAGATATAATGCAAAATGCAAAAGTAGTAAGAGAGAGAGAGATACCTCGGAGAGGAATAAGGCGGAAAAGGGCAAAGGAGGGCAAAGCAGGTGGGGGAGGGAAAGGAAGGGTGGCTGGTATAAGCATACATCTCAGGATCGGGGCGGGGAGTGCGTCTGCGCTGTAGCTTTTCCGGAAGCGTCCTGTTTGACGGGGAACCCCCGACGAAGAAGGGGTGGCAGAACGTTAGGACGCGGAGAAGGAACCAGGGTTGGGGTGGAACGGAATGGAATGGAATGGAGTCGAGCGCTGCGAGGCCGAGGGGTCCGGAGATTGATAACGCAATTCCAAGACTGCCATTACCCCCGACCACTATCTCGCTCCGCCGCTTCTATCTTTTTTGCTTCTGGCTTCTTCCCCCGGCGCTCAGGGGCGGCAGTGAGCTTTCGAACGCTCGGTATAAGCACCCGGGCCTTTCTTGGCTGGCGTCGGGACGTCTAAAAAGAAATGAATTCCATTAAATTTCAAATGGTCTGTTGTAATTTATTTACCTTAT
The DNA here is from genome assembly GCA_947538915.1 of Tenthredo distinguenda. NCBI lineage: Eukaryota > Metazoa > Arthropoda > Insecta > Hymenoptera > Tenthredinidae > Tenthredo > Tenthredo distinguenda. The sequence continues at coordinate 17,280,106 of OX384536.1, read as the reverse complement.
CAAATTAATCACCCACCACCACGCAGGGGTGGGAATTTTTTCAATAATCCACTCAGTACTTTCTTCAAATTTGCTTTCGTCAAATTTTCTTCCAATATTTCGAACATCCCTTGCAGAAAATATTTTTGAAGCCGAAAAACTTTAAGTTTGACGGTTTATAATCTGAACTTTTAAGTTTCATGCGGAGGTATCGTTTGATTAATGAACCGAGCATGAATATAGATGATTATAAATTCTTCATCTTATCTCGCATTTGCAATTTGAAGTGAAGATTTATTCAATTGTTTTTAAAAAAGCGAAGCTGAATTTTTGAGTCTCGGTTTCGGAAATCTTATTGCACCTAAGAAAACTCCGCTCCTGTTTCTTTCGTTCCTCCGGGAACCCCACCGAGCCGTAATTCTCGCGCGAGCTCGCGTTTTCGCTTCACTTCCCAAATCCCGCTAGGAAAGTTTCCAGGCTTGGTGCTTGGGTACTAGCAAGCTTTTCGAAAAATACGATTATAACGATAATTGTACGTGCGGAGTGCACACTATATCCCGTTTATTCGCCTTGTGCTTTGCCATGCACCTAGCCATGCCTTCCATCCGCGTATATGTGTGTACCTGCTTGTATTTGTACAGACAAAGGGGGTGGAGTCTTGGGGACGCAAATACCCCGGCGGAAGCGACGAACGAAATAGCTGCATAACTCTCTTTTGTTTATCCGCGTGTCGTTGCTTTTCTCATTTATTGCTCACAGGACAAATTACTTTCAACGTTCATTCCTCAGGATACCATTACCGTACGCTAAAGAGCGTGAGCTTTCAGCATACACAATCGAAAGAACGAAACGAATAGTAGAGAGAAGAAAAAAAACGAATACAATTTTAACGGTGTTTTCAATAATCTTACGAGTTTGGAGATGAAAGAAAATCCAATTTACTTGGAAACGGGTAAATGTAAACGAGGAGAAAGTTCAAGAGTAGATATACATGTATACTGAAAATCCGTTGTGGAAATTGCGTCTCGTCGCACTGCGTACTCACACTTACGCGCATTGCCAGTTAGCAAGTTGGTAGAGTGTTGGTTTGGGGATTGTGGGTGGGTTGTTGTCCTAGACTATAAGACCATGGACACCCCCGAGTGTATCTCGAAGTTGCGGGTGAGAGTTGGCAACCTACGAATGGGCTGGGCGCCATCTCCCTGAGATACGAAAGTGTTAATCCCATAGAGCAACTTTGCCGCTGTAGAGAGAGAGAACTTGCACACTTATACCGAGAGGATTTCCATCCAATAAATTCAAAGCTTTGTATAAGCTTTCCACGCTCGAGTTTAAATCCTAACGTTGGTGGGGGTTTAGATACGCGGCTGTATGGCGCTAGATATAACCAACAGTATTCATACCTATAAGTACCCAACCGTGCCTACGGATCTCTCTCAGGTTTCTTGACTAAAATATGATATCAAACTGCCTTATATCCGAATTACAAACTTTTCGTAAAGTTTCAACAGTCTTACCTACCCGGCTAGGTAAAGTTATTCCAGCGAAAAAAAATATAACCGCGACTATGGAGGCAGAGATACATGCGAGGCGTCTAAAAAAGTGGAAGCCGAAGTAATTATCGATGAGACTTCTGATCTCGTAGCCGATCTTGAAGTGCCCCTTGCAGGTCGTCCTTAGGTGTCCTTACGATGGCTCTGTAAATCGGGACCCTTGTATTTTTGCCCTCGTATTTGCATAACCCGTGCGCAACGAACTCCCCTTCGTAAGGGCTAACTGCCATACTTGGAGGGCGCGTTACGGCCTCTTTGCCGCCCTTTTCCCTATTCCGGAGCGGCTTCCATAGCCCACGGGGCTCCGAGATTAGAGACTTCTTATAAGCGCAGCCAGGTACTCTCCTCCTTTACCGGGTTACCAGTTTAACGAAATTGGTACGACCTGACTGATGACTGGCGTCTTATTGTTACGCAGATCACCTCGGCTTCGCCAATTTTATTGAAGCGCGTAATTTCGAAGTGTCTATAGCATCTGAAGAGACTCACTAATTTTCGTGTCTGAGATGATGCTAGTAGCGATTTCTGAGACCGTTCACAGACATTCGCGAACGCAGATTCTGAGTTTTATTTCACTCTTTCGGAAGAGGAGTAAATCGGAAATTTTGAATTTCATAAACATTAGAGACGTGAACTCGGATGAAGTTTAGGACTAAAAAAACTATCAAAGAGTTAGGTTACCGATCGAATATTATAGGTATATGAAAAGAAGTGGGCAAATGGCAAAAAGGATCAGAAAGGAAAAGCGCGAGAGAGAAAAAGTGAAGGGAGGTATTCCCATGCGGCAGTAAGATATTGGTTTTCAGCCTGGTCGTTCCAGTGGCCATAACGTTTGATAAAAATGCGTGTTACGCGTTCCAGGCCAGATCCACCCGAGCAGCGAAAGGCCGCCCTGGGAGTCGTACGCGAGCAGATCACGAGAATTTTCGCTCTACCCCCGACCCTCTGTGTTCGTTCGCGTGATACTTGCGTATCAGGGAGAAAGAGAGAGGAAGATAGAGAGAGAGATGCTATCTCACCTCAATATTTTCAGCTACATTCGCACCTACGTAAGCACACAAAAACCACAAGGGGAGGGAAAGGAAGAGTTGAATTTTCAGGTGCCAATACTCATTTGGTTAATTTTTTTTTTAAAACTCTAACCGCGATCTTGTTAACTAGAGTGGAAATTGTTTATCTTTCAAGAAATTACCATATTCAGGAAGTACACTCCACAAATATGATTGCGGCAGAATACTCCAAAGATCAAAGGAAAAACATAAGTGTAGACTTTCTATCAGATTATACACCTACGCGTAGAGAGTATGAATACTTTGTATAAATGTAATTAAACATTAATCAACTCACTATATACTCTACTATAATATGGCGTTTGTGTTTCATAGAAAGGGGTTGGTTATACACATATGTATGCATAGGTACCTACAGTATGCCGACTGGTTTATGGCGCGGTGGAGATGAACGCCCCGTGTAACTCGATTACCAGGGTACGCACACACACACATACACACATGTCCCGCTGCGTTTACCAAAATGTAAATGTAATTATATTATTCTATTTGTTCTATCTACCTCGGTTCTCCCATTCCCCCGTGTTTCGGTTCGGTCAGAGTCGAGCTGCAGAGCGGAGTACGATTTGCCTGAATAATTATAATAAACATGTCACGATGTCGTTTAAATTGAGAATGAGAGCAAATGGTTATTCCATTTACAGGCAATTATGCTTCGCGGGCTACGCGACATATCTACAGCAACATTTTTGTATCAGAAAATCTTTTTTCGATGCCAACAATTTGTTCTGACTATTCGACAATCTGAATCGAATTATTAACGACGTAAAAAATAATAAACAGAACCGTTCGAGGCAACTGCAGGCATCTGATCAAGGCAAAGAATCTCTAAATTACTTTGCCAATTTAAATTCCTCCCGCACAAGATCATGGAGATAGTATAATTTCGAAAAGATCAGCCAAGCATGAACGCCGAGCTCAGCAATGTAAAAAAAATGTGAATTATAGCTTGTGGTATTGGGAATGATTAGGATCGGAATTTCCGTCTTCGAATGCGCATTTGTATAATCACATACACATATATATATCTATACTTTGCGTTATTGTGATGACGATGTGACGATGATGATGATGACCTGAGTATTTGGAGAGAAAAAGGAAAAAGGGAAAAGGCAGAGAAACAGGGCATTAGCGAGCGGTGTATTATTTCTACATTTCAATAAAGATAAAGAATAGAGAGGAAAGAAAATCTGGCTGCTTTGTGTCTGGCATTATCCAATAAACGACTTGAAACGACAGATTGAAGGCGATAAGCGAAGGCACCACCGCGCCCGTTTGCCCATATTCCAGAAGTTCGGGGAGTATTTTAACGAGCACTGCCGATTGGCACTTAGGCGGTCCCTAATGAGGCGATTTTATAGGCCCGACTCCATTCTGGAAAACAAAGTTAATTAATTACGCACGCTGCCTCAAGTGGTAGCCGGTCCCTTTTATCCCAACAAGATGGCGATCGTGAACGACTCGAGCTTGAAATTCGAATACAACGTACAGGTATAACAATTACCGGCAAAGATCTTTCCACGAACTATAAGACCAGCACCAAATCTGGCCCTCGAAAACTATCTCAAAGTATAAACCACCCGACCCGACAGTCACTCCTCCTTTTTTCACTCACGAAAAAAAAAATTGAAAAAAAAAGAAAACGGACACTGAACTTTATCAAACTACATCCAACTACCTAAACGAGCCTCTGGAATCCGCTACCACATTTCTATATGATAACAGGCTAACAAACAGCAGCGTATATACCTAGTAGCCATGATAGTTGAAGCGGGGAGGATTACGTCTAACCCCTTGGTCTAAGCGGGTAAACCCAGCGAGGTCGAGGGATAGAGGGTTAGAGGGAGAGGGAAAGATCGGTTAGGGGATGGGATAGAGGGATACGCTCCGATAAACACCGCGTTACTTCGCTCGAATGGCATTTCACAGACAGGTCTCTCTCGTCCACACGGGTAAACGCGGGCATACGGGCATACGGGCATACACGTACCCCCTACACGCGGGTAAGCTCCGTCAGCCATTACCAGGCGCAGGTTAATCCGAATTAGAGAGCACATATCCTGTACTATCGACGTTCCGGCAAATATATTCTGACTAAAATGACACCGCTTTTTTTATTTTCCAAATATTTATTATCCATCTGTTTTCGAGAAAGTAATCACAGCTTCCGATACGGATGATTTATAACATAGGTAAAGATGTGTCTAATAGGTAGGCATGACGATACAATTTCCAGAACCAAAGGGTTGCACCCCTGCAACGGGCGTTCGGTATCCCGGGAATCCGAGTTATCGGACATTGCATATTTTCAGGAGACCCGGTGCCTGGGGCACGCACATATAGATCCCTCATAAGGGTGATATCGCTTCCGAATCAAATGACCCATTTGGTTTTAGTAGGGCCATTCGCGCGGCGTTCGTGTGCCTCGAGCTATCCGACACACAGCAGCCTAGCTACCGCGGTACCGAAAGTCCCGTCAATGGGCATTCCATAACCGACCAACAACCCTTTATTGGTCGTACGTAAAGCCACCCCGTACTATCACGTCCTCTTCAGACGTGTCTCCATTCAACTACGCTCCATAAAGATTGCCTCGTGATTGTCAGAGAAACGACTATGAAGTCCCAACAGTTCTTTGTGTATCGTGGAATACCGTGAATATAGTTTAGAATTATCTCTTCATCATCCTCAACGATCGACTAAAACAACCGGCTCCACGATCATCGATTTCCTTATCTCTATATTGTTCTGAATAAGAATGATCAAACTTATACCACTGGCTTATGAATATAGTCTGGCCTGTGTCGTGACTGTTGAGAATTAGCTCTTGACCTTCCCCAATACGTTAATCAATGATTTCCGTCTCCATGAAATAGCGGTAGGTATTACGTTTCGTAAAGATTTCCGTAAAACTGATGAAGATTAGTAGTTCTTAACCTTTCCCAATAACTGAATTAGCTCGTTAAAAAGGGGGCTGGTTTCAAGCTAAGCATGTAATTTGATTTGCTGAATCGAGGGGATTAATCTGTGCTAGGTTAGGTTACGTGGCGTATAACGACCGGAGTTTGTACGAAATGAAAACTTCGAAAATGGTATCTTCGATTTGGTTCGCTGCCAGTTGGAAACTATGCAAACGAATAAATGAAAAGCTCCATCGTAACTCAGACTAATGGCCGCGGGCGCGCGTATGACTTAGGCTTGTATAGGCTGGTTTGCCTGTTACTATACTGCTGGATAAGCATTTCTACGTTCAAACGTGGCATAGCGTTCCGTTTCAGGTCGTGACTTCGAATTTTGGGGAGCACCGGATGTGCGTAACGACGTCTTACCTACTCCATCGGCTCCGCGTTATTTTTCTGCCACCCTCTCAGTATAGAACTCACCCCACGGCCAAGGCATTGAACACGTGTTTCACCTCCACTAATCTCCCCAACCCCGCAAACCACCCCCTCTTACTCGTTCGAAAATACTGGATATGGTCCCAGATGCTACTACATACCCACGAGTCTGAGATCACCGCGTCTTGCCCTCTTGCAGACATCGTACCAATGCTTCAGGCAAATACCGCAAAAGATCGGATCTGTGAACCACGCGAATGATTGTAGATGGGTAATACGGGGCTCTATAGAAGAAAATAAACAAAAAAGCGGTCATGTTTCTGTTCTTTCGTTTCGAGTGATTCTCTGAGGGTGTGTACTGGGAAATCATACCTATAAGAGAACAGCTTTGCTCATTCATACAATCTAGATTTGATCATCCAATATTGACATCCATTTAGGGCACTGATAGATAAAGATCAGACTTTGAACCGCGCTGATAATGTTAAGTAAATTTTGTACCTTTGCCTATATCCATATCGTTATCGTAATTTCCATTTACAAATAAAATGAGCTGAGTTGGATGTGCAGGAGGAGGGTAAACCTTCGATTGGCAAGAATCCAAATTGAAAGACACATTCGCGATGTTTTCTTTGGCCACGGACTTCGAGAGGGTCGAGAGTAGAGGTAATGGAAGGGTGGAATGATGTAATAGATCGTAGGGAAGAGGGAAGGATACCGGGGGAGGGATGGTGCCCAGTTGAAAGTTAGGGGTTCAAGGGGACCCCCTAGGCATAGGTATATCTACGTATATAGGTATAAGGGACGAGCGAGTATAGGTCTGGGGTGTGGGTGGATTTATAATGAAAGCTGTAGAGTTGGAGCTGGATTTGTGAGGGTATCGCAACCCTCCCAGGCTCCCAGTTCCCATCCTGAGCCTCTCTATCCACCGCCATGCCTCTCGCCATCCTGGTGGCAGGCGGAGAGGCCTCACTAGCCGAGGAGGAATCCAATCGCCACGTGATCTGTATAATGGCTGCGCTAAACCTTCGGGCCGCGCGCTCGATCCCTCGGGGAAAATAGGAAATAACAAACGTTTTGGTATCCTCGGGTGCGCCGAGTCTTCTTTTACTACTGAAAAAGCAGCCTAACTGGTTCGAGTATACCTTAGCAAATTAGTCGGTTACGAATTAATCAGGTAGGGATGACGTCGAGTGAAGAAAAAAAAAAAATCTAGGAAAATAGACGAACAACTTACTCGGAGGAATTTCTCGAAGAACGGAGATCTCCGGGTGGTTCGTAGTTAAAGAAATTAGAAAACCCATCATCTCTCTAGACTTGGAAAACAGACTAGAGGAGAGAAAATGGCAGCTACCGCGGGGTCGTTGATGAGGGCGAGGAAAAGGTAGCTATATATAGTGAGAGAAATGTACATGGGTATATACTTATATAGCCGAGTGTTCATCCATGGGCAGTGCCTGGGTATAGTGAAGAGCGGCAAAGAGAGTGGGTACTGCTTCAGCAGTCCCTCAGTGGCTCGTTAAGGCATTTGCATTTCATTCCTCTTGGCTCCCTCCCCTTTGCGTAGGTATAAATATTAATGCAACATCCTCCTCTCGGGGGTTTTTGTTCCTCCTTTCTCTTCGACTCTCTTCCCTTCTCTCCCTCATTCCTTGCTCTTCATCCGTCGGTCCACCGAACCCCCGAGTACTTTGAATGCTGATGCGCTCCAGAGTTACACGCTCCTTCTATGGTATACGCTGCGTCTTTGAAGCCTGGCTTTTCAAAATCTTCCATGATGTCTTAGAACGTGAAATACTCTCTCGGAATGTCATGTCGATATAATAATGTAAGAAGAAAGACCGAACCAAACAGAAATGGAACTATACACGATCGTGTAAGCAAGTTTAGCATAGGAAATCCGCAGGATCTAGATCCGAGCATTTGTGTAAAGTCGAACTATCTATAAAAGTGAAAAAAAGGGCTCGATCTATATTTAAATCTAGCAGGGATTTCTGGGTTTTTGCAAAGCTCTTTACAGGCTGCGCAAAGAACCGCGAAGACAGTAGATATAAGTATATAGAGTGGCACGGCTGGGGCATCTGGAGGGTGGTAAGGTGGTAAGACGGGCCTCTCCATTGCTGGCATGATTGCCTCTATGGCACATCCAGGCAATCCCCGTGGCTACGTGCCCGACATACATCCGCCTCCGTGCCGCCAACGCGAACGCCACTGCCAGTGCCACTGCCGGCGCTTTTTCCTCGTTCTCATCCTCCTACGTTTCCCTTCCTGCCATTTCTTCGTTTCCTCCTTTCCTTTCGATTCCTTTCCGTTCTCCGGCTGGCGGAAGAAAATGTAGGAGCAGACCGTGCCGGGAGCTACTAATGCGGCTGATATCAGCCATTGGATTTTTTATCATCCAACCGAACGTTTAGCCGATTAATAATTAACACGGCACCCGCACTCGTTCTGCGAGCACTAAACACTACGTGGCGCATGCAACAATCCAAGAAAATAAAAACCAACGACTGGGACGTGTTTTCGGAGCGTAAATAACCGCGGAGGAATTTACATTGAGAGGGAAGCTACGTACGCTTACCCCGGAAACGAAACCGAACCTTTTAACTCAATGACAAAGGATTAAAAGGAGTTTCGAGTTACGCTAACTCTTGAAGAGCATTTTTAACTCTTCTACTGCGAGAATGGATTATAAATAGTTCTAGTTGCACGAAAATGAAAGTGACTTGTCTATTTTCAGTAAATCACTGCTACTAGCAGTACTTACGCGTAACCACAGAAAGTAGTCGTCTTGAAATACCCATCGTTCACCGCATAGACACACGGAACATGAAACGAAGACCGGTGAAGGGATTTTACAGAAAGTTTTTCTCCGAGTGAAAATATAGTTTAGCACTGCCCGGTTAATCTCGTGCAATTCATCGTCTATATGATCTAGTTTTAAACTTTGGAGCATCGATGTAATCTAGGCGAATGAAACGGGCTTAATAAGGCCACGTCGGAGACAGGAATCTTGAAATCGTAAGCTCCTCGCATCTTGGATGTGAGTTAATCGGAAATGAGGAAAGTTCGGGAAGATCTTGGCGGATGGTGAGTAGGTGGGCGAAGGAGGGTCCCGAGTCTCTCAGGCCGCGAACATATTTCGCCTTCCTGCCTAGATATAGCTAATGTCAACCGTACTGGAAGGGCATCTTAAATAGGCGTTAGGCAGATCCATAGTTATTGCGCGGTGTAAGTTCTTGGAAACGACACGGTTATTGCCTGGCTCCTGTCACCTACGTCACTCGATTCCTGCGCCAAGGGAAGTCGGTTTTCCGCTGTATTCCGTCGACGTAATGAAGATCCAGTCGCGTATTTATACGACGGCCAAAGCTTTCCGCTCGGTAACCCTGATATATTGGCAATACTCCCTTATAGGGCCTTACGGGGTCTCGCACGAGGGCCCAGGACATTTGTCTCAACGACAAAGCAATATCCCGAACCTAGGCGAAAGGAATCGACCGCAAAATGAACTCCGCGATTAACTCTGCACTGGCATACACTATCTATATGGAATGCAAACTGTTATTCACATTCCTGCTTGCATTCATCCCTGCGATAATTCAACGTCTAAACTAATTGCCAAGCCGTATTACCTTTTCCTTCCGACTAAAAATCGGCATCTTTGTTCTTTGCAATCCTTCGGCGCAAAAGATGTTTAGTATTCTTCGAAGAGGGTCGAGCTAATCTGCGCCACTGTCTTCGAATTACTAAATATTCAGTACAAATCTTACTTCCCGACTCACGTAAGAGACGTACGTACCTAATATCCTATACCTATAGGTAGTAAGCGAGAGAGTTGAAGTCGCGAGGGTGGTTCTAGATATAACAAAGGCCTGAGGCACGCGGCGGCAGTAGCTCACGGGCGTTTCATTAGCGGAAGATGCTCCCCTCGGAGGTAGCGGGAGGTGGAAGATTCAAGGTGGGGTTTAGGGGTGGAGGCCAGGGAGTTTAGCTGCCTTGGGCTAAGAGAAGGGAAGAACGGAAACTGGTGCCGTCAGGGGTAAAGTTGAGGGTGTAGGTAGGGGAAAGGTCTATATCGATCAATAGCTCGCACCTAATACCGTGTCTCTCCCATTAGCCCAGGCTTTATAGACAATTTTAGCGATACCCAGCTGAAAACTGGCGATAACGTGGCTCTAATTATAAATCAGATTCACAAAGTAGCAGAACTGCCAGATAAATGGATAGGCGTATAGCTTCCCCTGCGTATACACGAAAATTCCTTAAATCCGTTAATTAACTCGCACGGGACCATACCTCGACGAGCAACGGATGCGCTTGATAAATGTACACCAAAATGGCTTAAGAACAAAGGGATGAAAGAAAGTTTTTTTTGAAAATCCCCGACGGGTGCACCAGTGTACAACATACAGTAGGAAAGACGACTCTGGTATCCATGTATAACCGTTAACAATATGGACGCTAAGTACCCGCAAGGGAATAGCAGAAGTTAACTCTCGCTCTCGGTTCAGTGGCATAAGAGTAAGGGAGAGCCCAGAGGTAGAAATTGCGAGAGTTCGCAAAAGAGTAAGCGGGGTAGAAATTAAGCCGCTCTTTACCGCAGAGAGAGAGATAGAGAGAGAGAGAGAGGGAAAGGGAAAGGGAGAGCCAGAGGGCAGCTTTATAATCGGGTTGCTGCGGACGAAAAGGGACCGAATAGCGTAGATACGTCACGGGAACGTTCCCGCACGTTGGAACGGGAGACAGTACGAGAGGATGAGAGTAGGTACTAGGGAGGATGTGGAGCCAGAGGTAGAGGGATGCTGTTCGGCCGTTTCGCAGTAGCATAAATGAGAGACGAGATTAAGCGGGACTGACGGACGACGAACGTTGCTCGCCACGGCCGCGCCCCCCTTTTTTTTCTTTTCCTTTTTTTTTTCAAACCAGGATTTTTGATAGCCGTACCGCGCGTAGGAGGAGGAGCACTGGAATGGACCAGAATGGACTGGAATGGAATGGAGCGTAGCAGAGTAGAGTGGAGTGGAGTGGAGTCGAGTCGAGTCGAGTCGAGTCGAGTGGAGTGGAGTGGCTACCCACGAAACTCCGCGTATATACATATAGTGTCTAGGTACACCGAGCGCAGGGTTTCCACATGAGGTATAAAGGGGTGAAAGGGGTGAAGGGAGGTGAAAGCATGTAGATATATACGTATATTGCATATATATACGAACGAACGAGCTCGTGGGATTAACTTGTACAGCGTAAAGCCGCTGCGCCGCCATACAAAGGGAACTTGAGTCGTAAGTCTCCGACAGAGAGATACCTGGCCGTGTAGAGTTACGATCTTACTAGCACGGGACCCACAACGTGACCATTATTTTCTTGGATCTCTCTCGCCCACGACTGCAGGGTGTTACTTATTGCCAGTTTTCTCTTTGTTGACCTACCATTATAATTTTAGCAGATCCCACTCCAATACATCAGCTAAATCTTAGATTAATGAAGATCGTATACCTATAAACGACGTCGGACAAAAAACTGCCATTTCGTGATGGTTCCAGGTATAGAAACTATCCCCAGATCAAAGCTCCGGTCCCCTTCCTTTCGATTTACGATATTCCCTGCCCAACTACCGAAAATCTATTTATTCACGCCCACTGTCCCTGTAGCCATCGAATAACTTTTGAAAATTGCTTCTTCCTTCGATCGCTGAGTAACTCTCTCGCTTTAGACCGAGGTAAAAATTTCAGCGCGAATAGAAGAAAAAGTGATAAACTTCGCCAAGTATACCCAACATCAATTAAGCCGGTGAAAGTTTTTTTCAACTACAATTCGAACAACGGTATCCCATCTTCCCAGTACTCGAAACAACCACTTGAATAGAAGCACGTTATAAAAAGAAAAAAGGGAATAATTTTTTGTTTCTCGTTCTCCACGGTCGCAGGGTAATACCTGCGCATGCATAGAGATATATAGAACAAGCATGGGCACAGGTAGCCAGCGTGTACGCCTGGTAGAATTTAACGCCACCATTATGCAGAAACGAGTTGCGTATTGGCAATGCCTCGATCCCCAGTTCCAGTTCCCAGGACCGGGGAATCGGCAGCTAGCGGATAGCAAAGCCAAACAAACCTTATTTATGTCTCAATTAAAGCGTCGAATGGGATGCACCCTCGATGGAGCAGCGTCGGACAATAAAGCAGTCGAGAGAGAGAGAAAAGGGAGGAGGACCGACGAGAGGAAAAGAGGAAGAGCGAGAGAGTAAGGGAAAAGCAAAAGAGAGCTGGTAGCGTTGAAGGGAAAGGGGAAGAGAAAGAGGAAGAGGGTTCGCGATAAAGGGATCGGGGATGGAGACGGAAAGTGCCGGACCATTGAGCGCGCGGCGACCTCCGGGCGGGCGAGTGGAAGAGGCAGAGGTATTCGCGTAGGTTTCTGTCTCTATACATCCGAAACTGGATGCAAGGGGGCGACAAAAGGGTGGCAAAGGGGGTAGGGAGTCGAGGAGATAACGAGCGAACTCGCGAAACGGCCATACATCACCCCGCTTAATTATCTCCACGCATCGCTACCGACCACCCGTAGGTATTACTACACCCACGGCACCCAGTCTAAGCCGTTTCACCCTTTGATTGCCAAAGCACGTATAACTAGATATCGTAGGTATGTGCTTGGGGGTGTGTTTCGTGGGTATAGGTATTAGCCGGGTTGACTATATCGCAGGGGAGAAAAAAAAGAGAACTTAACACTGTGTCAAGTTATGCGGTGACTATCGCGGTATCGTTTTATTCTTATTTTCACGGTACGACTTGGAACACCTTTTCTAATCACGTGTTTACGAGACGTCTCTAGATCGATCTGAGAATTTAAACGGGGTTCTATTTATATAAAAAGGGTATTCCTTCGAGGTGTAGGTTTTTCGGTGGATAAAAAATAAGTGCTTCTAGATAATACAGAAAGACCTTTCTATAAATTTGAGGGAGTAAATAAATGAGTTATAGAGAGAGAAAGAGAGAGAGCGAGAAATGGAGGAGGAGAAGAAATAAGAGGAAGAAAATTCTCGGTGGTATGGAAAGACAAAGCTTGACAAAAACAAGAAATAATCAGACAGAGAGGCTATCTTCGAGGGGATTGAGGTGATTTGGGAGTCTATCTCTTGAAAGTTTCATGGCCCGACTTTGCGGGGGAGATGCGTATCGCAAGTGCGTACTTCACGAGACGCTATGACGTCAGTGGATACAAATCTGTAGAATTTCCAGACGCTAGATATTTCCCTAGAAAATTGAAAATCCATTTCTTATCCCTAAATATAATAATAAATATCCGAGTAGGCGCACCAGGAGAAAAAAAAAAAAAAACGGCATACGATATAGACACGTATAAGATATGTTAATCCGCGAAGAGAGAATAAATATACCTACTGAATAAGGTTTCAAGAAGAGAGTAAAACCATCTGCATTAGAATTTGACGGTAAAAAAAGGAAAAAAAAAATGTAGTGATTTTTTGTAACTGGCTTGTATATGCGGGGGGGAATTCTTCGAATCGCCTCAGGAAAGGTGACGCGGGCCATTTTCATTGTTCGCTAGGAGACTGAGCCGTAGAAATCTGAGAGGCTGTTTAAAGAAGCAGAAAGTATCACCAAAGTTGAATTGCATTGCCTGAATTACTTCCGCGCAATTTCCAAGAGGTGAAAAAGTTTTTATTGCTATAAAATGGTCCTGATGTTTATCTTATTTACCGTTAACAACACAGACTCGTGTGATTGGGTCTCTGCCAGAGTGCAGAAATTTCCTTCTTCAACCGTTGCGTAATGCTGGCCTAGACAGAGCCCAGACCCCAGACACATTCGAGGATCGTTTTGGCTCTGAAATAATGATAATAATGATACAGATCGAACACGTAAATCATGCGGTTGTAGATGTATAAACTGTCGCGAAACGACGAGAACAAAAAAAAGACAAGACAGAGAAAATCATCGCAATTCCTGTCCCAGATTTTGTGATCATTGGATACGATGCGACACAGCTAGAAGTTAAATTGGCAGTCGTTCTGAAAGTAGTAAAAATCTAAATAATGAGTAAATTTGATCCTTCGTAAAAATATAAACTGAGAGTCAATAAAAAATCGGGAAAAAAAAAGAATTCCGGGCTAAGCGAAGGATTTATTGTCGGAAACTCTTCCGAAATCCCAACAGCAATAGAGAAGATACAATGTTTTCCTATTTACAGCACCGTTAGAGGAGGAAGGCCGTAAATATATTCATACTTCTGCTGTATTTTTATTTGCAATAAGATATGTTGATACGACTCCGCGCAGTCCTGCTCTCTTCCCTCTTCCCTTTTTCCTCTTTCCTCTTTCCTCATTCCTCCTCCCTCTTCCCTCTTCTCTCTCGCATCCCCTCGTCTATAGACCTCGTTCGTTTTTATCTCCGCAGAGTTTCCACCCCATCAGCCTCACCCTACCCCTTCCCCAGCTCCCTGCCGCCACCCCAAAACCCAAACCCCAAACCCCAAACCTTCGTCCCCGTCCCCGTACCCTCACGCACGCAGCAGTCATGGCGGCACTTTCGGAATCAATAAAAGTGGTGCTCATGCGCCTCAACTACCCACCAACCCCCGCCCTGATCGCACGCTGACTTCCCCTAGTATCCATCTCTGCATTGAAAATGCCATCGGCCCTTCACATATACGAAATAGTCGACCAGCCACACGCCATTTGATGTTCGCTGAGTAATTAGTTATGGGAGTACTAGCACGAAACAGGTACCTACAAACTAGTAAACTGCGAGTTCCCTTGATTGCGACTAGGATTGTCAAATTGAAATCTTCGTCGCAATAGAACAAGCACTTTGCTCGATTGTATATGGTGTCGGTTAGGTACATACAATGTGAATTGCAATTTCCGGTTCTAAGAATACACGTGTATGTATGGATGTAGGTATGTGGTGGAAGAGGACTGCGGGCTAGATGCCTGCGATTTAGTCTGGCACGCGCAGAGTTCTAACAGCAAGCTTTATACGTACGGTGGTTTTATAGTACCACTAGACGCGAGTTTTATGTGTAATAAAGTATTCATCGCCCCTGTTGCGGTCTTGTTCAATCGCTGAGCTCCGCCGGAGTGCTGTCGAGTGCTGGAAATGAGTATGATTTAATCGTGCCAAGAATGCCTTGCTTTATAACCACCCCTAGTACCGATTGGTTATTGGCAGTACTTGAAACCACGAGGAAATCGTATCGACTTGCTAATCTAACTCACGGTTCAACTTTCCTCATTTATTATAATTCTATCGTACAATGTTCTGCCAATAGTTTTTTTTTTTTTTTTTTTAACTTTTTTTTGGAGAACGATAACATTTCGGGAATGCCCGTGGGGGTAATCGTAGGTTTAATTCGCTTCTCCTCATAATACGGTACGACACGTAGGTATAGGAACGTCATTTATGATCGATCGTACCCGCGTCACTGCTAATTCCGGGGGATATCTGATTAATTAACTTACACAGAGTCAGCTGCCTGCAGGCCAAGGTGATTAATCATTACACTATGCGCTGGCTAACAACAAGCTACCTCGCTTTAGGGGGCTGGAGGTAATGTCAGGATAATGTTACGCATAAACCGTAACCAGTTATACCCGTGCAGTACCGAACGTTCGATTCGAAACTGATTGGTACTGTCCGAGTCTGAGAGGACGAGTTACAAAAATGTCTTCTGAAATTTTTCTGCCGATTCGCAGAAAAATCGGACTTCTATAATCTCACCGGCCAGTCATAGAAGATTTTATAAAGAGCTTGAGCCAGTGAAAAATTCAGCTATATGAATCTAGATTGATCTCTGACTAAAAATAGCGTAAAATTTTATCGGTCACGCATTATCCAGATAACTTTGAAGCTAATCGGACTATAATATGAGATTTACGTACTACTATAGGCACACCACGAAAGCCTTTGGACTTTTTGACAATTTCAGGTTGGGGAAATTCGTTCAATTTTTGTGAATTTATCGTCGGAAGTTAACGAACTGTTTGCCAGAAGGTGGAGGTATTTAATTTGTAAAGTGAATGCGTCAGCCTTATGGTCATCAGGGTACTTACTGACTCTACGTCTTTGTACCGTTCGAGTATATCCGGTAAATTGATGACTAGTGCACTCCGACAGCAATGAATTAAGTTAATTAACGTTGATTAGTTTAGTGAGCAGCTACCCTGGGGTCTATTCGCTAATGGGACTTCGAAACTCCAAAGTTTCACGCGGTGGGCAGTATACCTACGGGTGTTTCAAATTTATGGACAGATAAGCTCCAGAGGAGTAGAGGAAGATCTCCCTAGTTATATTGCTAACAACGAATACAATCCAATTCCGACTTCCCCACGTCAGTTGGAGTTGAAAATCACTTGTGCAAATATACAGAATATAATTTCCCAGGCTTTCGAAATTGAAATCTAAATTTCTTCCTTTCTAATCAATCAAAATTTTCGCTTAATCTCTGTACTCTCAGTAGATTGTATCAGAGTTTTATCAGCGCTCGTAACGAATTCTATAGGGCATTTAAGTTAACGTGTGGTTGTGGATCTCGTAATCCGTCGCCACTAGAATCCGTACCGGGCCAAAAGACACGGAAGGCCGCTTATACCCCCTTAGAAGCAAGGAACCGCCCCTATGCCTGAAATGGGCCATACTCTCGAGCGAAATAGGCCATTGCTGCAGCACCCAATGGGCAATGCAGTCGTACACCTATAGACATAGATATAGAAGTACCCAGTCAAGTTAGATTTTCTGTGTGTGTGTGTGTGTGTGTGTGTGTATGTGATGCGTATGTATGGTACGTGAATATGTGTGTATTCACCTACCTACGTGCAAACCCACGTGTGTGTGTATGTATCTACTTGTTTCAGAGTGGCAAAGTCTGAGGTACCTCTATAGTGGCACCCTATGGGTAAGGGCTTGCTGAAGTGTCGGTGTCGACCGCGTGCCGCCAGCCTCTACCTACGTTCACCACCTTCCCTTATCTGTCCGATAAACACTTTCCTATGTACGTGTTGGTCAGGGAAAAATCACGGCTTTAGTCTGAAACCACTTTAGGTACGTGATTCATAAAAAATGTATAGACGGGAAAAGCGAGCATTCCAAGGAACGCCTTGAAAGTAAAGAGGCTAACTTTACTTGCAATAGAAAGAGCCTAAGAGGAGCTTGACCAATAATTAGATCCAGTTTCGATTGTTTATTGTTACCATTCGTGGCCGAAAAGGAGTTGAAAATATATCTCAACTTGTATTTTAGCGCGGAGTAGGTATGAGGTAGTCTGCCGGGTAGTGGGTATACTTAATTCACATTACAGTGTAACAAGAACTTACTGGATATAAGCTTTTAGTTTAGGAATTTTTTTACTGTTATTCAGTTTTATCTTATTTTTATTTTTATTTTTTTTCCCCAGTTTTTTTTCACTTTTTCTACGTTTTTGTCCGCAGTATAAATAACCCATTATCTGAAATTTATGGAGAAAAAGAGCGAGAGAAAGGAATAAAAAAAATAAAGAAAGTAAGAGAAAAAAAGTAGCTTTCATTCCCACGCCCGGATATTCAAATCGTGCGAACAATTCTTCCGCAAAAGATTACCAACCGCGACACGAAACGAAGAGAAAAAAAAAGTAAGAAAAGTAGAAGAAAAGAAACTGAAATTCTTATACAGGATTGGCGATACACTCCATGAGTTTTAGAAACCTACATCATTTTCTTTTTGAAAAAACTTCGCGATATAAAAAGACGTTCAAAATGAATACCTATACACTATACAATATCAAAGTACCTACCCCAACTCATGGTATAACTATAGCATAGCTTTTGCTGCAGCCAGTGCCAGGGGTTTTGGTACATGGTATATTCTATAGAAGCCTAGTATCGCACAGTGGTACATAAAGGTATACACATGTGTATATGTACATATACACGCACACATACATAGACTGTGTAGACGATAGTATTACGGCGTGTGGTGGAGGGACGAGAATGTAGATACATACATGTATGTATATAAATGTTATACATATACGATACATGGCTCAGGTTGGCGGCGGGGCGCTAACGCTCTACGTAACTCACGATTCTCATTTGCAAGATTGCCTATAGATCTCGGGGCATAGCTGTACACGACCTCCCGCGCTTTCCTCCACCCTTTTCGTACGTAGCTCGTTGTATAAGTACGCGTATACTGCGAACCTAGCTACGTTTTCAAATTATATATATAAAGGCTGATATACGTTAGTGCGCCTACTTATACGTTCGCATTAGTCGCATAGGTAGGTAGGTATAGGGTATAGGTACGTACGCTTGTGCCGCCTGTATTTTAGGCTGTAAGCCACGACACAGATATTTCCATGCCGTTAAACTTTCAAAATGGATACCCTACACACCCTGAGAATCTATACCTTCGACTTTATTATGTATTTACTTGAAATTTTGCCCCTGTTTTGCAACGAGGGGAACGTTTTGTTTATATCGCTGCCTTATACCCTTCCCTTCATTCCTCAAGAAATACATTCAAGCTCGCAAGCTCACACTGCTCATATAACTATCAAATTTAGACATAGAATAGTCTATATCATCAACACCTTTTAATTTTGTTTCTTCTACAATTTTTTTTTTGTTTTTAGAAAAAGTAATCAGAGCTTCTAATTTCAACCATAACCAACTCCATTCTATTTTCCCTCTACTATTTAAAAATCCAAAAGTTTTGAACTTGAAGTTCACGGCCCTCGTGTGGCCTGCGGAGGTGTGACATACACGACTATATATTATGAGAGGCGAAGTTAGACGGGTAACAAAATATTAACTCAACACCCCCGAAATATTCATAGCATTAGTTGGATACGCTGGGCTGTAGCCCCGTGGTGTTGAAAAAATGTTTGTGTTGAACGGTCTACGAGTCCCCAATGGATTTTGCTAGAGGGCAGGACCGTGCGTATCCTACTCGTATCCCAGGCGGCACAAATCACATGTGACTATGACAGACCCTAATAGCAATAATAAAGACGTACTCAAGAATGCAATTAATTCCGATATAGAATGGCGTAAAAAAAAAATATTCTCGAATGCGTACCACTGGGCAGCTTGAAAATATTTGAAAAAAAGTCTCTGAGTCGGGTAAATTCGACTTTATATTGTTACCTGCGTTTATGTCACTTCAAAAGTAGGTAAGCTGCAATCGATGGGTCTAGGCTAGGCAGCACCCTGACCTTGTGCAACGGGAATTCTGTGTGTTCTTTTTTCTTCTTCTTTTTTTTACGAGTTTAGCCCCGTCATAAAAGGGTCATCGTAAAAGTCAACAACACCCGTTCGAATCGTCGTAAAAATCCGGCTGGATTTTCTGTTTGGGTTGTAAAAAATGACGCGAACAATAGTGCAGAGGAGGAAATGCCGTTACGTGGGCAGAAGCAGCCCTTTTTTCTTTACCGGAGTTCTTTGACCTCGGTTATACGAAACAAGGATGACCCTCGACCTGCCTGCCTGCCTGCTTCAAAAAAGCGTAAGGCACGATTGTTTTGCTTCGTTCCGCAAGGGTTTTGGAGGAGAAAAAAAAAACGAGAAACGAAAAAAGGGAACCGGAACGGAAGATTTACAACAGGATCACGCGGTCATGAACCAACCGATGCTTTGCCGCTGCGGATACACGATACCGGATACCTAAGACATCGGGAATTTGAGACAGAAAGCAAAAACCAGAATCCACCGCTCGGTGGAAATTTAACGAAAAAGATCAAATAATATCGCAAATTGGTGTAGATTTGAATCGAGGGGTGGGCAAAGGTTTAGCAACGGGCTTGTACACCTAAGATCGATCGTACATGCCGGGAGGAGATATTTTCCAATTACTTAACCCGTGTTACAATAAGCAATAACAGTGCACCGCCAAGTATATGTCCTATATCAAACTTAACAAGAGCTGATGTAGCCGCACGGGCATGGATGGTGGTGCGGGTAATGGCGAACACGGCTTTAACGCGGCAATGGATGAACCTGGAGGATAGGGTGTATGTACCCGTACCCGTACACTATTATCCACGGTATAATATGTACACTTCTCTGTACACATGAGTGTAACCCGACCAGCACCACCTACGCTACGCACGATGGACCAACGGACGAACGGACTGAGCCAGTTACCTCTGTCTCCCGCTAACGAATAATTACAGCTACAGAAATTCTATGTAGTTAGGGTAGATACGTACATACATACGTTAATACATACGGAGCATGGAACGTATAGCATGGTATAACACCTATGTTGTACGGCATATACCGTACTCGAGGATGCTAATGAAACGAGTGGGAAAGGTGTGAAATGAGGGGAGAGGAACGCAAAAAGGGAAGGTAATGCAGGAACTGTGTTTTGCGGAGAGCCCTGTGATCACGTTGTACGTAGGTCCGCGTGACGTATATCCGCGTCAGGTTACTTTTTACCTGTAGAAAGAGAGTTTCACGCTCGTTTTTGGCCCGTGTATGGGTTTGCAATCTAGAAATACGTCTGGGGCATATTTCGTTTGTGTTTGAAATTAACCGTGGCGAGAATCATGTCTCAATTTATTTTAAGCGAGTTATGGGCGCTATGGAATGTTTCTGGTACGACTAATAACGGTATTATTAATAGTGGTATAAACACGCGTATGGGTGTATAGTTTATAAAATATGTATAAATTTTAAAGGTACACCCCTGCTTGGTTGTCGAGACATAATCGTGATATTAAAGATCATAATGCTACCGTGGTGCGCAATTAATTCATAATTGGCTCATTTTGCAAGCGCTCTGCAATCTTAATTTAATCTACCGCTATTCGCGCCGCCTCATTGTAATTATAATCCTCTTTCGCTGCCAGTCTCAAGTCTTTAAACCCTCTTCGGTACGTCCTCGGCTCGTGACATTTTACTGCCAAATTTATACATCGGCAATCTTACCTGCAGGAATATGGAGCACGGAATTCACATATCGTCATATGAGATTTCGATCGCAATTAAACGCTAATTATTTATCAAAATATTGCACTTTGGCAAAAGGAAAGCTTCAATTTATTTGTTTCCATGTGGCCGAATGTAACTCAGAAAATGAGAAGTCTTTCGAAGAAGGGAACATTAGAATGAAATCTTGCGGGTGGTTTAAATTTTTCGCGGTTAACTCGAAACTCGTTGAACCGAAAACAGAGCGAAAAAAAACGAACGGAATTCTTTTAACGGTTAAATATAATTTCCCATTACCCACCATCGGTGCGATAAAAAGGTTTCGAGTCAGCCCAGCAGAGAGGAAAATGTGGGTTGAACCAAGGCAAGGTCGACTGACTCGCTGCCACTAGCAAATACCTATTTCAGATCGTTACTTGCAGGCAATTAAGAACAGTCGGTCCCCTTCGACTCCGGGCCCTTTGGGCCCTCAAAAACCGCTCCAAGTTAGCTAGCTTGGGGTTGCTCCATATATATACAAACATATATATATGTATATGTATACCTATATATATAACTACTTGGCAACCTCCCTTTTCCTTCTATATACCCATTCAGTTGATATTCCTTGAGCGAAAAGAAGAAAGAATTGTTGGCGGTCGAACGTGTATAACTAGGTATATACCTACACGTACATAGGATCCATACATATATACATAAAGGACGGTGCGAGTGACGCCGTAGCTCGTAAGGTATTCTAGTTCGCTTCCTCTTTTGTTCTCTTCATCGTGAGGCTGGCGTCGGTGGTCCTTCCGTGCACGGTGGTCCTGGACCATGTAGTAAGGCCGGGGACGAAGGGGGTGCGTCCATTGCCCGACGCTATCCCGGCTTTCCGCGCCATTTCTCCGTAACGTTCGCCATTTTATCCCTTCCCAAACCACCCTTCGTGGCCCGCAGCTCCGTGTACCAAACCTATACTCTCGCCCGCTCCTGTTTGTTCTCTATTTGGGTCGTTTGCCGCGCGCGAATGCTACCTACCCCTTCGCCAAAGATACCCTAAATTTGCGATCACTTCCTGCTCGACGGATCTCTTCTCTCTTTCGCTTGCCTGAGCTCCTATACCTAACCACCTACCAATGTCTACACCTATACCGAAACTCTACACCGATATATGTTACTACAATTTCCTGACGTTTTCGTTAACGAGATTTAACTCCAAAATCCTCTACATATAGGTCAAGAATATTAAAACCAACATTTCTATTTTTCACCCTTATACTTACCACTCTTTCCTCTTTTTACCCCTACTTCATATTCTATTCAGAAAAGAAGAAATTGGGGTTTGAATGAATCCGCACCCCAAAACACGCGCATGTAGTTCTATACCCTGCGGTGCACATGGATGTGTGTATGGGTATTATTTTCCGTACAGCGAGAAGGGTGCCGCGGGAATAGGAGGGAAAAGCGAGCTCTCAGTTTGGTTTCCTTCCGGTTTCCGGTAGACACCAGTAATTCGATGTGTTCCACCCCGTACCGCCGAATCGCCAAGATCGGGAGGCGTGGGTGGAGAGAGGCAAAACACTCAGCTCCTTCGCCCGAAACCAAAAACGAGAAAGAGCCATTTCTGCGACCGGAAACCGGACGTTGCCGCCGGGCCTTTCGAACCGACGACATGCGACGTCAGCAAATCGTCCACCACCGTTCTCGCTAAGGGCTGCAGAGATAGCTACGCGCACGGGGCTGGCCTTGATATTTATTTTCCGACCCAGCGACCCTCCCTCACCATGACGAGGTTCACGACAATTCTATACCTTATTCCTGATGCTTTCGGAAATCCTGGACGTCTCTCGAGTAACCCAATTCCATACTTTCGACTTGATTTTTCGCCGGAGTTTCAACTTTTCGAAAATACCTCAAACAGTAATTTTTATATTTTATTTGGTTTGTTTTTTACTCGCGAGATAGCGAGAGACTATCTATAGCGAGACTTGTTTGGTTTCTAACTCCTCAGTCTACACGGCACGACTCTTATACTCTTGTCAGTTCTGTCTCGTTGCTCTTTGTACTCTGAAGCCTATCCTCACTCGGTGGCTTCTGACCCGTGAAACGTGGGTATCTCGAGAACAATCCTCGCGATAGAAAGCAGCTGAATGCTCGAAGAAATGGTAAGAACGTTACGAGAAGGGACTTTGATACTGTCTTGTTTCGAAATCTTTATTCCTTATTCTTTTTTCTCATTTTTACGATCGTTACGAGTTCATTTCGTACGTATCGCATTACTCTCACATATCCGCTGCATATACCGTGTCCACAAATTCTTAGACTTAAGAGAAGCGTATAAGATGTTCGATGAAAATTTGAAGAGAAGAAGAAGAAAAAATGAAAAATAAAAAGATGGAACGTTCGGAATAATTATCGAATAGCCGGCATTTACGTGATATGCCTGTAATATTCCAACAACCCGTCGTCTGTCCACTTATCGCCACGTATGCCGGCCTCGGCCACATAGATACCTATAAATACTTGTATACATACGAACTTATATACTACTCGCCCGCTTGAAAGGCCCATATAACCAGTCCTTGTTCATATCCCAGGCCCCGCAACTCCCCAAACACCACTAGCCCCCGATGCTCCGTTTTCGGGCCTGTCTTTCAGCAAACGAGAGATCAACACGCCGTCCTTGGACGTCGATATATGGATGACCAATTCTATAGAAGCAGATGTGAGGAGGCTAGGAATGACCGATCGAAGGCAGCCAATGATATTTGCAGTCGATATAATATGAGTCCGATCATTCGATGTTGAGAAAAACTTCAACGACTAGCAACAGTTGTTGACTTTTCTCTTGAACCGTACTTTATGTGCATCGTGAATTAAAACGAATCATAAGTTAGGCTTGTTGCTTATTGAGTGAGTAATTTATTCGTATCGGTTTCATTACGTATTACGGAGTGATATCACGCTTGTTGCACTTCATGATAGATAAATCATTCATACCGATCAGGAGAAAGAGAATTGATACGAAATGAGCGTAAATTGTACACGTAATGTATAATAGGTGTATAATTATCGGGTATAGGTAGGCGTTAGTTGACTGTACAGGCGGATAGTGATCGTTTAGTAAGTACTAGTATAGTTTATGGTGTAAAACCGTGAAGCGATCAATGGATCTCACGCTATCGGTGTGTAATCGAAGTGTGAAAGTAAGAGACGCTCATTCCGGTAGCTCATTCAACAAGAAATGAACCGTGGCTGGTATTTACGACTTTGGAATCCAGTCCGACTTACCAAACGACTGTAGATTAAATTCGACACGGTCCCTTAACAATCTTGATCACCAAAAATTATACGATACCTACTTGAGGAGCACATTAAGACACATGATATATCATAATTCGATTGATATGCCCAGCCCAGAAACGACTCAATTAAAATTTCCTAGCCATGTCAAAGCATCGTATAGGATTCATTCTACAATAAATAATGCCTAGGGAAACCTTGTTGTATTGCGGTAAAAATTATCCGCTCTAATGTAACGGAGACTAGACTTATATTACACGACACTAACACCATGGGATATGAATATACATAGTGTTCTAGATATAGGCCGAGTATAGATGTGGGCATGTGTGAGGGTGATACGGTTTGCGGGTAGGAAGAGGCGGAGAGGTAGGTATACGCGTCTATGTGTACGTAGGTATGTGCGGTATCTCTACTGCACGGCCAATGGGGTTTGAATGGCCGCGATAAAATGCTATGGCTTCCGAATGTTGACTAAACTGCAACCCATTGCAGGTGGAAAACCGAGCGGAAAATAACAACACGGTCTGATCGATGAGCTACGATAAAATTCAAACCGGAATAGCTTAAGTAGCCGTATATAAATTTCGAGGTATAGAAACCGCGGTGCAACTATACGTACGCATTCGGATAGGGAGTTCATTTTAATCGATACCGAATAGCGATAAAGTATCAAAAGTTCGATGTAAACCTGCGCCACTCATCAAACCACTTGACGTTCGGATGTAAAATACGTCTCATTCTCAACCTCTCCTGTGTTCGGAAGAGATAAATTTCGTCTCTTTAGCCAAGTGCTCGTACACCATCCTCATACAAATGTGCCGAGAGTGTTCGAGGTGCGCGTCAATTAAGAGTTATAAGAGTCCTTTCGGTCGGCGCTTTACACTTTTTACCTTTAGTCCATCACGCGTGATGCGTTTACGAACAGCTCTCGGCTGTCTTTGTCGACCCCCTTCAGCCCCCAACACGTCGCCGCTATTACGAGTTGAGTAGGCAATTTGCTGATCGGCGAACCTGCAGCTCAGAGCTCGCCGCAACCAATCGCGAATTAATCAGCGATCATCATCCTCGCGGC
This sequence comes from Tenthredo distinguenda, assembly GCA_947538915.1. NCBI lineage: Eukaryota > Metazoa > Arthropoda > Insecta > Hymenoptera > Tenthredinidae > Tenthredo > Tenthredo distinguenda. Next base: position 17,254,889 of record OX384536.1, on the reverse strand, counting down.
AGGTGAGCCTTCGAATCGTTTACAAGACATACAAGATGTATGCATGAGGGTTATATATTCGATTTTTCCAATTTAATTTATTCGCATCGACTTCTCTCCGTATTCTTTCATATCGCATACCCGCACGACGATTCATTTACCGGTTTTATTTCTGCCGATAATTTGAAGCGCAAAATCGTCGATCACCTTGCAAATAACGAGAAGGAGAACGGCGGTAAAAACGTAATTGATTGATTGCTGACCGCCATTCGATTGACGAGTCGTCACGTAGTTCTCAACCTTGTAGATTTTTCGATTATACGTTTCTTCGATCGCTCGTTGTTAACGCTTCGCGAAATCGATCGTTCCTTTGCAAATAATAATGAATGAATATCGTGGAGTATATGTAGGTATGTGTAGCAGAAATTGTTTGTGCTACATTCTATGTACACCACATGACGCGTGTGTGAGACAAGTTGCACAAGTTTTGACTTTTGGCATCGAAACTTTGGCGGGCGTAGCTACACGTATACGTGTGCTGAGTGAGTGCATCCGCAACCCTGAAGTGGAACGCGTGATGCAAAAACATAATACTCGAATTACAATATACAACGCTGCCAGGCAGTGCGAGCTTCCAATTTAGTTTCAATTTAACTCCAATTTAGCTCAGTGGACGCAGATTGGTTTTGAGCGTAGGTAAGCGTAAGTCATCCCGCAACGTGATTGGGTTATGCGGGGGCGACGCCCGTAAAATTCACCAAGCTTTGCTTGCTCATGGTGGCTGCACCAGTCCACCCGTGTTACAAAAATCTATTTGCCATTGGGACTATATACGAACGTTTTTCCACACCTACATATAACTGGATATGAATACACACATAGACACTGCAGCAAAGTGACGAGGCGCACAACAGTCCATAAATCAACGTGCGTGCCTCGTGACATACGGGTGCCAGGCAACACCATCGATTATTGTGGCAAGCTGCTTCTAGACTTCGATGAAGTTCTATCGGTATGCACTTAATTAGATTCTTTTTCCTTGTATGGTATCTCGGTGAAACTCGATAAGAGCGGTTTCACACTCACTACGGTTTCTAGAAATACGATATCTTAGAAACTTCAAAGTGGAACGAAAAAATTAAATGCGGTTATGATCACCTCTTGTTGCAATCTTTTGAAAGAAATGAAAAAATCGAATATTGTATAACATTTGACGATCAGTGGTGTGAAAAATATTCCCAGAATTGATATAGATTTGTGATAGAGCAGACGTTCCAAATTTTGATATTCTCCAGTTCTTTTTTCAAAAGTATAACGAAAGGTTTCCCGAATCACGCTTATTTCATCCATTCCTTTTTATTCATTCGGAATTCGAATTCGTTTTCCTACTGTTTTGTCTTTACTTATGCATCATGCAAAATATTGAGTTATATTTCGTAGATGCATCCTCTGAACTGAAATGAAAGAGGAGGTATGTCTATGTCGGTGCCAAGTCACGGACAGAAGCCATCCCTTTTCGAAGACCGCTGCGTGTAGGTCTTGAGAGTGTTTGATCTATACGGTTTGATCGGTGCCGCGTGTAGATACACCCGTCTTAGCGCGACGTTCGTAGGTCACACTGCAATCAGGGCAAGAAGCTCGTAAATATGCAGATGACGTGAGATAATCCAAATCTATGGTCTCAGATGAATCACGCTTTGGATTAAGTTTGTGCCGCATCGCGTCGCGTCGCGTCGCCTCGCCTGGCCTGCATTTCCCTGCGTTTGCCTGTCTGCTACTCGGTTGCCTGCCTTCTTGCCTGCCTTCCTTCCCGCCCGCCTTCCTTGGCGTGGAATAAAGTTAAGTTAAGCAAGGCATGGGACAAGACGTAGGGGCAACCCCCCGGCCCGGAGATGTATGTTGGCGTACAGTGCGAGAGCCAGGGTCGAGCGGGGCGAAAAGGGGATAAGATGAATGTCCTGGACCCCAACCTCCTTCCCGCCATACCCGAGTCAGCGTCCCTCCGCGTCCCTAGGCGTCCCTCGACGCCCTCGAAGCTCCCCGACGCCCTCGGCGACCGACGAGCCCACGAACGGCGGCCATAATGCCTAGATGCACCGTACGTATACCGTCCGAATCCGCCATCCATCCTTTTCCCTTGGTTAAGTCTTAATAAGGGCCAACAGTGGAAAAGAGCTACTCTGTTCCATCGGTGCAGGTTGGACCTGCGAGATCCCTGAGCCCCACTAAATCAATGAAAATTATATTCCAGACCCCTTCGCCTTGGGTTATGGGTTCAAAAATGGAAATATAAAAACTTCCTCGTTTTTATTACGAGATGAATACAGTAGCCTGTGTGAGTTAGGAATTGAGTCGTGAAATGGACACACGAAAGGAGAAAATACCCAATTTTCATAATTTCATCGTAACAGAAATTGCAGATTTCTTCGCACGCAGGGGATCCCAACAGTTCGATGTCCCCTCGGTGCTGCTCCGAATAATTATGCTTATTTAAAAATAGCCGAATTGCAGGAAGGGGGAGATATATACGAGGCCATAAATCTGTAGGTCTTAATTTTATTATACTAATCTCGTCTATTATTTGAAGCAGAAATGATCAGAGCCATACGTGACAGTGCCTCGATTCATATACTAGTCAAGTTTTACCGTCGGGTAAGGGTCGCGGTGGGGAATCTGACGTCAGTTTATTACCCCGTAAGCTAACCCCGAACCCGTCATTACGGAATAACTCAACGTTTAAATTCGTTCTTGCCACTTGTTGTGGTAGGCAGGCGCATATAGTAACTAGGATACCTCGGAGCTATGGTCCATTCATACAATTCCGCACTAACCGTAGTATCGAACACACACCCGCCGTAAGAATCATCATAACCTGTCAGGTTACACCAATTATTATCACTCGCTTTACCCCAGGGTCTTTTCAGGAAACCCTCAAACATTTTCCCCCCAATTTTTCGGCCCATCATAATCAGATCTCTCTATTTATTATCCAATACATTAGAGGTTTCTTTCGTCTGTAATTAATCTATCAAATTATACAACCCATAGGGGTTCCAGTTTTTCTCTTTCTTTTTATGGACGGAGGCACTTTCAATATTCCTCCTTCAGCCGGAGATGAAATTCGAGATTCTATGAACGGAATTGACTATCCATTAACCCCGGATAAAGTTGGTGGAACGTGAATAGATATATGTATAACAAAAGGATGCCTAGAGGGTGACGTAAGCGTCTGGCTGGCTAACTTTGACCAAAACATTGTCTGGTCGTTGTTTAAGCTCACAGTTCTCCAGTTACGTATGGGATCGGGATACCTTGATGCAAGCTGGGCGGTAGTGGATGTGAAAAGCCGTGTGTATACCTGCATACTCGTATATACCTGCAGGATACATGAACGTATATACATGCATCACGACCGGCGAGAGACTACGGAGGATAAATGGACGGAGAATAACGAAGTACGAGAGTAGGTACAAGAGCAGAGTAAGTACCCTCCCCGACTCCGCGACCCCCTGGACCTCCGTACATCCTTACGAAGATACTTCGAACTCTGAAGGTGGGAGCGGCCTGAACGATGGCCGGCTTCGCGACGCGTAGGCCGAACCATGGCTGGTCCTTCTTACGCGTATGGAAATTACACCACAGAGACACCCCCAATGACCCTGTTACTTCAAGAAACATGCTCGCTACTCCTTAGGGACACGAGTATTCCCGGCTTCAAAGTTAACCTAACATAAGACGAAACGCGCGAACGAACTACGAGCGGTTGAATGATTCAGGGAAGAAACGCTCTTCTGCGCTAGCTGACATCCTTACAAAGCCTAAAATTCGCTGATTCTATTATCGAATGGAATGATTGAAAGACCTCTCAACGTGATATACAGTTATTTCTCACATTCATATTTACCTTCATTTTAACGAAGGTATTATAATGAATGGATAACGCAAGGGCGCCGACAAGCAACCCTTGCCAGAGGTGGGTATATACCTACATACGCCTATATGCCATCCTTTATCGCGAAGAAGGAAACACGCATGCATGTAAGGCGAGATGCAGGTAATGGCGGCGGCCCAGCGCGGGTTGGGTTGAGTGCGAGATACATCACGCGAGTCTGAGGTCCGTGCTTGGATAACAGCTCGGCCAGTGCCGCCGCCGTAGATAAAGGACCTTCGAGTCGTAAAGTAATCTCGTTAAGAATATGATCCGGGCTTACCTCGACCGCACGTGCACGCCAACTAGCGCGCGGGCGCGAGAAATGTGCCCGCTACTGACCGCTCTAAGACGATGGACATACGTTCCTTACCAAGATGTGTAGGCATAACACCGATACGGTATTTTGTACTGCTTGCTTACTTTTTTCGTCATAACGAACCAACGCCGAAGCACGGAGGCTCTCGCCAAAAATGATTTTCCGTAGAAGGAAGAAGAAAAAGAAGCAGGCTTTGCATTGAATCTTTAATAGTGAAGTTTTAGGTTGATGGAATAGTTTTCACTAAGCGTGAAACAAGAAGCTAAACTGCGAAATACGAGAGCAACAAATTTCGGGGGGTTTGTCGTAAAGTTTTAGGATAGTGTACGAGTCGGTGTACACCCACTCGTCGCTTGTGACTTGAGGGGTAGGTAGGTGCACGTAGGATATCTGGTATATACGTATGTACATATATACAGATATAGATAAGGTACCTACCTATCTAACATCCCAGAGTGTAGCCCCCGCAGACCCGAGATTTATAATCGGGAGTGCAAATGCGTGCAGGAATGTTGGAGTCTCGAGAACGCGCGCGTTCAACGCGCCGCGTCGACTGGCTTTTCGCGTTTGAATTATTCATCGCTAAGACGCTGCGTTTGTTCCGAGGTTAGCTAAGGTTGGGCAAGGTTTAGTTAGGCTATTTTAGGTAAGGCCTGCAACTTACGTTAGACATAGACTACCACTATGGTTCTCTTCTTGCCTCGACTTCTAGTTTCGCCAGGTACTAGGCTCTAGATAATCGAACAAGTATTTATTCGCAAGATTTCAGCGAGGTTTAGAATGTTGAACAAAGTTCAAGAGGTTCAGTTCGGTATCGCCTATCTTTATGCCTGAATCTCTAAACAAGGAGAACGTTTTTTTCTGCAGAAGATGATACAGCAGCTATTGAAATGTAGAAATTGATGAGGACAAAGGGAAGTACAGTGAAGTGAAGCAAAGTGAAGCGGCGAAAAGCACTTATTAAAGTAAACAGAACCCGGTGTGTACCGTGGACGGAAATGTTGGTTTGTTGAGTGACGATTACAAGTATCAGCGAAACTCGAAACGGCTGTTGATCAGAACTTGACGGGTTGAAGTTGTTTAGAAGCTTCAAATTTTTACGTTACCGTATGTTGTCTGGCTTTCCTAAAAAGTCGCTAGTTTATGTCAGTGATATCGTGCCGTACTGGCAGAACTGATTTTATAATTCAAGACAAGACAAAAATGACCAAGACGAATGAAAACCACGTATAGTTGCGCAACTGGGAATCTAGGCGAGTCGTTCTTTCCATGAGCTTTTGCAACGATAGTTACCTGCCCGTTGATCTACGGAGCACTTGAGTTCAAGTCGCTAACGTCAAATTGGCGCTAAAAACAATGCAGTAAATCAGGTAGACTATCCTGTAAGAAAGGAAGGAAGGGGGTTACGAGTAGAGCTGAAACTGGAGACGTGAAAAATAACATGGCTCGAACACGAACACGGGGATGCTGGAGTCTCGGGTATTGCTGCACGTGCACCATTGATTTTCTACCGTTTATCTATCACGGAGGATCTCTTCTATTCGCTTAACGTAATGCATCTTACCTACATATCTACTCCCTCAAAGTAAATAGAAGCGATCATCTGCTTTATCAAGATTCAAGGGCAAACCAGTTGCTTTAACGATTACAATCAAGCTGATATGTGTACTTTGACGATATCAAGTCACAGAATCTTCTCCACTTGATCCGACGACTAGGTACCTAATAAATATTAATCAGCTAAAGTAGAAAAAGTGTTTTCATCTGATTCTTGTAGAATAAGAGAAGCGAAGTTAGCAAATTTCGAAATATCCAATCCGTGCGAATCCCCCTTTGAATCGTACCGTACCACGTCGCGTGTACAACACTGTAGTATATAATTCGTGTATATAGAAATATATACGTATATACACACTCGAGTGGAGTGCTTGTCGAGTGACATTTGTGTGAGCGTTATGGGCCGTTTCGGAGTTCGTAAAATGCGTAATTTGTCGCACGCGGGCGCCAGCTTCGCTAAGAGGAACCAAATGTTAATAAGCCAAAGGTCGAAATCTCAGTCTACTAACACCAATACGACCTGCGTAAGCTTCCGTTGGTTATCCTGACCCTCGTCTTCCGCAAACTGCACCCTAGCAATATCCATTACTGGTCTTAGGTCTCGCCTTAGGTCTTCGTTCTCAGCTATGTATGTACACGCCTATTCGATAACTCGCCGATCTTAAGACTTGAACGATTTCCACTAGTTTTATCACCGATTATGCCGACTGCCATAACATTTATTTTTATATGCGATAGAGAAACGTTTGAAAAAACCGAAAGGTGTAAAAATCGAGTAACGATGAGTAAATATCCCTCCGAACTACAAATGCCGGGTAAAAATATCGAGAGCAGAAGAAGTTGTAGTATAATTTTAGAGTCTGTCGACCGTTTTTCTGTAAGGCCAATAATCATTAAGTTTTTACCACCGTTCGCAGTTCGGCAGTGGGTGCTCATTGTTCAACAAGGTAGGAGGTAGGCACATACCTCGGTGTAAAAATATGCATAATTACAGAGGAAGAGAAGAAGTGTGCGTAGGTAGGTAGGACTTGTAAATGCCAACGCATCCTGCAGACGGGATACGGCGTGAAACGGGTAATTTATCGGATTGAAAAAAGTGATACGTGAGTAGGGGCGTTAACGAGTCACAGCATAGGGCTGCGAGGACTGTTATTAGCCTTTTAATTGGGTCCAGCTTCTCTTGCTCTCGAAGATCATTACTCGTCGTAGACACGTTAACCTGCTCAAGAAATGGTCCAAGGTTTATGTCGGTAGGCATGACACGCGTTATATGTTCTGTTAGAATTAAAAAACGGCCCGTTTTCACGGCAAGAAAACCGACGCATTTCACTCTGCAGACTACAAAGTTCCGACGGCAAATGGTACGACTAGCGGCACTCGAAGCGCTTCGAAAATTGAGTAAGAGCGAGAAAAATGTCTCCATTGACTATTGCGATCACTGAAAAATGTCCACGGGATAAAAAGCGACGAATTTATCATCGAAACGAGAGAATTCTCTCGCGTTAATTACACCCGACGTATACGGGACGAAAGACGCCACAGCAATCGAATGAATTATTGCAACGAAAGAGGATAATTAATGAAAGAATTTTATAACTCAAAGTACAATAGAATTGTTAATTCCTTTTTTTATTGGCCATTTGAATGGCGTTTTTAAGGAAATTGATGGTTTGTTAGATAAATAAGAGAAGCTGGCTAGAGATATGGCCCGGCGTTGTAATTGTATGTAAATTTTTGTAGGTAGGTACAGTAGAAACCTCCGAGATCTTTTTTGTTGTTTGATGAAAAATTTACGTAACTGGTCTATTGTACAGAAAAACTCTTGAGCTCTTAGTGAATAATCGTCTATACGATTTCTTCTGCCGTCATGACGTAAATGCTAATTGCTAGCAGTAAAACGCAGGTGAACTAACAAGGTTCACTCGTAGAGTTTCAGTTGTACCTGCAAACATCGATCGGTATACCGTCAAGAATTCACCTGTAATTTATGATTCGTAATCGCTTCGCATAACGTCATCGCCGAAGATACTATTCGACATTGAGAAAAAGGTTTCTAGATTCTCTTGATCACATCCTCATTTATCGATTGATTTTTTTTTCTTCTTCGTGGTTTTTTCGACTCAATAACACATGTTTATTACGACTTATAGAACTCTCAGGATTTGCCTCCGAGCGTGAGTAACTGTAAAGGCTCGAAAAATTGTCGAGATGTAATGTTCGATAGTTGAATAAGTGCATACGGAATAGCGATAGACACTTTGAAATCGACTCGAACGCCTCGAGGACAGTAACTGTGATCAACAGCTGCATTTAAATGAAACAAGCAATTAGGTTAACCAGGGAACATTCTGATTACAATTAACTCGAGTACCCCATGAATGCGGGTTCGAAACCTATGGGCATGGCGGGTACAGGGATCAAGATGGCGGACTGGTCCAACGGGTCTCAGGCTTACCTTTTCTTTATTTTTGGCCCTAACTCAGCGCGGTTCTACCATCTTGCTAAATAAAACTTCTCTGCCCCGTTAAGAACTTTTACTCGATAGTATCGAAATCATTGGAAATTTTGTCTCCGGTTAATTTTAGCCGCGAGAAATATCGAACATTTACTTTCTATATCGATAGATTATTGATTAATTTACTCAAGAATATTCGAATAGTACTTCGAGTTATTGAAGAGGAAAAAAGAAATGATCGATTACTTCGTGAGGAATAGAAGTACATATGAATGAATCATTGAATCACAATTAATTGCGCAGTTTTGATTAGAGAAGAACTTCTCGGCACGCGATGTGTGGGATATAGATACATAAACCCGTTCAGGAATTTGCGCAACGAATTACCTCATCGCTCGAAAAAGAATAATCGTTGTAGCGTATACATCGATTCTGTACAGCTAATCCGAGTGAGCTTTTACAACTTTGGAAAATTTTTATTATAATCTGATTACCTACTCGAGTGTCTACGTATAACGTAACCATATGGATCTATGAACTAACAACCGTTTAACGAATTGATGAAACTTGATATTACGAAATGAAATATATTATCAACACGTATACCTATAAGAGCTGGAACCAAGTGAAACACAACGCCTTCTACAGAATCTGAATTCCAGAAAGACTTCTCACAACATAAATATACGCATGTAGGTAGGTATAGCTAACTGTATAAGAAATCTCTGAACCGGTGGCAGTGTATAGGTACTTATATAAAAATCACTTCGCCATATATTAAACGAGCTATAAGATTTTCGTAAGATCGGTAGCTACTGTGATATAGAATTTATCTATACATCTACATCGGCCAGAAATGCTTGGATTACAGAAAATAGTGAGAAAGAAAAAAGGAAACTGTAGAAATCCAAAGGAATATTTTATTTAACCCGCGTTATTTTCACACTCCTAAAGTTTGTCTTAATTGAGAAATCGATTACATGTATATCTGCATAACATTTATTCACCACGCTTAAACATTACGCGGTAGCGTGGAAAATTTATTATTCCTAGGGTATACTGATTTACGGTTAAAAAAATGATCGACGACACGTTATACTATCTGGTAAGCGTTGATCGTAGCGCCGGCGCTGGTTTTTTCGTTTCAATAACGAGAAGATAAAAAACAAGAGAAGATTCTTGCGCAAAACTCTCCCAAGTAAATATATAATACGCGAAGCAATATATCTTCCTATACGTAAAGGAAATAAACGATGGTGGTCTAGAAACTCTGCTTCGTAGGGGATTGATCGCGAACCGGCCCGGACCCGGCTCATTTTCTACCTATACGTATGTATATCTACGCTACGGCAGGGTCTCGGGTCTCGGTTCTCGAATCTCGAGTCCGGAGGCCGGGGGCCGGACGGATGCTTGTCGTAAATCATCGCCAAAGGAAGGGTGAGCTAGGGATGCTTTGGCAACCCCGATCGTCACCCCATTACGCACGGTTATGCGACTCGCCCGCGCTAGGTTCTGCTCCTTCTCCGACACTCTCGTAATCTCGAAATCTTGCTCTCTCCCTCTCTGTATATACATATTTGTATCTATATATCTATAATCCGCGTCCATCTCTCTCTATTTCTCTTTCTCTCTCTCTCTCTCCGCTCTCCTCTCTCCTCTCTTCTCTCTCTCTCTCTCTCGGTCAACGTGACCGTCGTCTATCAGAATCCCGCGAATTAGCGTTAACGGCGGTTATTGCTGCGTCCATTTGGCCAGTGTACAGTTCGCCCCCGGATATGAGCTCATAGATTTCCCATATTCTACGCGGCTATGGCCGCAGTGCAGCGTTCGGGTAGCGATCCGGTTAGTTACTATCGTATGCGTTATAGTAGCTACGGTTCGTGGATAGGGTAAGCCCCACCCTTCAGCAACGCTTGCAAATATTAAGTCGCGAGGTTTAACGGCTCTCGGGCAGGTTAATTGGTACCGAAGATCGCGGTAAATGGCTTTTACTATTTATACACGGCTATGGGATGTCAAATCCATGATTCAAAAATGAAATGATTTTTTTTTTCAACACAACAGATAATTGCCCCATGCGACTTGCACATTTTTATGTTTACAGAAATAAGCTACGTCTAGGTATATTATATAGATGCAGGTGTAGGACATAATTTTGAATTTGAGAAAAAAAAAGGAAAAAAAAAAACCATTCGATATTAATTCAAATTTTTGTTTCTTATAAATTTAACATCATCTCATCCCTCGGTTATGTTGAAATAACTTCGCTTCTGATTACATATTCCTACCTTGGAACGCAGCAGGTAGCTTTTCGCAGTGGGTATATAATCACCTAACGGGTTTAGCGGGGATAAGCTCGTGTCTCATAAATATTGCGATATTAACTCGTGGATCTCTCGACTTTCGGATGGCTAGCGATTTTCGGGATTGAAAATTGCGCTCGGCGTGGAATTGGGTTTGCAAAAAAAAATATTCCGCGCTGAAAGGTACGCTGTTAATTTACTTCGGAAATAAACTGTGCAGTTCTACTGCCGAGGGAACTTTACGCTATGAGAAATACAAGAATCCCTATACCTGGTTAGTAAACGCTCTGAAAAATACCTGAGGGCCAATCTCTGAATATCGTGACAAACGAAAAGACAGAAAACTCCAAGGTCTTCCACCCTTGCCCGTTTCTTTTATATTTTCATTTTTTCAACGCGGCGCATAAAAAGGCTAAAAACTCATAGCCTGCAGCAGCAGTCAGCCGTTGTTGAAACCTGTGGAGAGAATTTCAAGGCTGGCCATAAACCGCGAGGAAAAGAATGTCCGCAAAACGCATTTCCTGCAATAGTGCGGGTTTGCCACGGGGTCCCGTAACCGAAGTGACCTCAAGGGTTGTTAAAAAAGGTAAGGCACCCAATTTTAGCTTAAAAAAAGACCATTTAACGGGGTGACCAGCGGGTGTTTATGGCGTAGGACCTCGTGAGGGTAACGAGGGTTGAGGCTAAGTCACCCGCCTCCCTAACACTGCGCTATACTTGACAGACCAGTGTCCGTCGGAACTGAGATGCGCCTTAAGGGCTGTACGTGACCTCGTGCGGAGAACAAATAGCCTGTACCCGTACCACGGAGGCCTATTTTTTTGATTTTGTACATTTTTTTTCGTCTGAAGGACGATGGTCGGGTTGCGAGGAGGATTCGAAGCGTGGGGTTAGACTAGAGTTTAGTTTCCTACTGACCACTCGTCCAACACCATCGGTCACCTAGTCGCACAGGGAATTCGGCGACCGTATAGCTTTCCTATAAGGTAAGGGATACCCATAGTTTTTCCCTCAAAGATTGTTCATTACGGAAAATGTCGGCTGTGCTTATAGGCAAATGTATTTTATTTTGGCATGAAACCGTGAACGTTTGTAGTCAAGTTGATCGTTTAATTCGTGATGATTATCGAGTTGATGGGTTCTAGTTGAATTCGAATGGCCTTGACTTGAACGGATATAGAAATTACCTACGAGGAATCAAGGCTAAATCAAAAAAAGCCAGAATTATACTACGCTGGATGAGCAAGTCAGATCAAGGATGATATTAATGGTTTTAGTTCAAGTGGGTCTATCTCAACGATATTAACAACTTGCTACACCATACGCGTAACTAATTTCACCTCATACTTCAAGTCATACCGGGTTAGTTATTAAACGGTATATAGATACCTACGTACTACATTTCCGATTAATTAATCGTCCTGTAGCCTGTGTACGGTTTGCAGTTTCAACTCGTCGTGCGTTACATATACTGTATATCGGTATTTGCTAACGTAACGTGAGACTGATGTAGTGGATGGTGTGCATCTGCATATTACACGACACCACTCCTCCGTAGGATAGGTATAAGGTAATATCGTATCGATTAAATAGATAACGAGGTACGTCGTTAATAGGGAATTCATTTATCGAATTTACCGAGTAATATCTACCGCTGTAGGTGAATCAAGGCGAGAATTATTCCTCTTTATGGTTTTCTCTACCTACCAATAGACCCATACTCGCGAGGGTGGTGATACGAGGCGTTTTAAAAACGCTCTAAAATCAGTGTAAAGTTGTGCAATGTACTCCCGCTTCTATATGGAGTAACTTGAACCCTCCTATTTGGCGCTGGGCATTTAAAGGGGCCGTTGTTTTCGTTGGGCAAGGTCGGGAGCTCGTTGCCATATCAATATACCTAAGTGAAATGATACGAGGAGACCGTAAAGGCAGACGGTAATGACGCATTAGGGGGTTGCTAGCCCGATTTAGCCGCCTATCAGACAAAGACAAGTTTTATTGGGCCGTAAGGCCCGACCGCGTGGCTCTCAGTGACACTTGCTGCCTTTTCTACCCCGCTGCCGCTACCGCTTTACGGACTCTAGTGCCGCGCGAGACTCGCTTTTAAAGTGCGAAACTGCGATGTATATTGCTCCTATCGAGCTCGCGAGAGAAAGAGGAAAGCGAGATGACGAGGGAGAGGGAGAGTGAGAAAGGAAGGGACCCACTCGGGAAGGGAAGGATGAGATGGATGGCATCAATATGCAGTAAGTCTCGCTGTTCTCCATCGCGCCGAGGGTTAATGGAGAAGTGGTCGTGATGAATACGAGCACCTTCTCCATCTAGGTACCCTTCCTTATTCCTTGATGATCCGCAACTTCGAACCCCACGCATACATAACCACCTACTCCAGCGACCAACTTTCATATTTATTCAGATTACTTAGAGACTTATATTTCCGACAAAGTCGACGTCTCGTACTTTCAGCCACCTTTTCATCTAGATTTAATTTAGCTCCTCACAGTGATTGTACAATAGTGCTCGATATCGGTATAGTGAAATTAATTATCGGTAAACGTTACTGGAATAGGATATACGGACGTCGCGTCGTACCTAGGTCTATGGAGGAATTGAACTGGGGAACCTTAGTTCGTAGGCTTGTACTTTTTTTTCGATTATTACTGCGTTTTTCTCAACTTAGGTGGATAGTGGTTCCGACATTCTGAGGTACCTTATAGGTACTATAATACCTAAGTTGTCGCTCGTGGGTAAGTTGTTGCGAAAAGGTCAAGCAACTCGCTTCTACTAGCACCTATACGAGAAAATTTATAACGCATCGCGTGTATAATGAGCAGGCGAGTTTTTGTCGCTACAACCAACCGAACGATTGCGAAATTCTTATCGTTTCATACCTATACTCGTGGTCTACTTTTACCGCGATCGAACCGAAATAATGTTTCATTATTATTTTGCGCCGAAACTCATTACCTAAATTATAATTTGGATCGTAACTGATACGTCACGAATCCAATTTATAATCGCATCGTTGTAATCGCAGAAATACCGCGTTTGGTTTACAGGTATATACCTAGGAGCTGTTTTTAGCGTTTTACGCAAGAAATTGTATGATAATATAAGTTGATTAAACTTATGAATCAGCAAAGAAATCTGGATCAGAAGAATTGTTGAAACTGGTCACCGAAAATAAAAAATCTACGAGACGTGAAACCTGGTGAAATCAACGAATCCAAAATCTAAGTGTAATAAAACTTGATTAGCTATACGTCTCGACTTTGTCTAGAAAGTAATGGCTACAGCAATTCGTTGGAGAATGTTGTATCGTTCTTCGATTCTGCAGAATCTTGATACTTTGCGGAATTCCTGATCGTCAAACAACTCTATTCCGTTTAAAAAACTGAAAAATTGGTATCTGAAACCGTGACATCGAAGATAGAAACAAAAAGTCTAGACCAGCTGATCGATCGATGAAATTTTTCGTACGCGCGGGACTGTAGGTAGCTGCAGTGCTGCAGCAGTGTGTATAAAAATACTTTACCGGTGATGAAAGATCTTCGATAATTATATCGGACCTATATTTGATCGGTAGTCATGCAACGTGCAACGAAAAAACAGAAATTGAAATCCACATCTCTGGTCCACCTCCTCCAACGGGTGTCAAAAATGAATAAAACCGCAGCTATTCAACGAGAGCGAGAAAGACCCAACTAGATGCCAAGATGGCTGCCAACCCCACTATGCCGCATGCTCACTCAACTCAAACACGATTGCGCCCACGGAAAGCACACACAACTATAGCATTCTATTTTCACTTACCGATATTTTTAACTTCTGCGCAACTATTTGAGTGTAGTTTTTTTTCTGTTGGTTTTTTTTTTAAAAATTTTTTTTTCTGTTTTCTTTTGGTTAGGTTTTTGTCCTTTCAGTTCTTTTTGTCGTTGTTTTTGAAAAGAACTACCGCGGCTGTGCGTTTGTCAACGCTCAACAAATCCTCGAAATTTTTGAAGCGCAGCATCGCGCAGCAGCTCGTCGACCCAGTGGGGCAGACCAGACCGGAGGCTGACAGATGGACCAGGAGGCGAGAGCGACGGTGGGGCAAAGCGTCATTCAAGATGGCTGCCAGCCAAGAAACGCCGAATCCCGTAGAGCTAGAAGAGAACGAACAGGGTTGATTTTTCACGTCGACGATCACCTGAGAACCTAGTGGATCTTCTTCGAGAGTGAGTGTGCCTTGGTTTTACATCGGTTTAATCCCTCGACGGTCAGCCTCGCGATGTTCAAGACCCGGATCACTGCGACAACGTGTTCGAACAATGGCCACGCCCAGGAACACGGCCATCTTGGCATCTCCGTGCGCAATGCACCGCGGGAGCGCAACTACCCTGGCAACGAACTCCATGCTACACGACAAACTCGAAAAGGTATTTCAACTATTTTTGGTTACATTTTGAAAGAAAATTTTGAATACAACGTAAAACCAAGACCAAAAATAAGTTCTTGCCAATGGAAAGAACATACGGAGCTTTTTTTTACCGAATTTTTACCGCAACCCTGATGCAAGGAATATATTAGAACTAAAACATCATAGGATGTGTATTAAAACGGAGATCATCGCAGTTGGGGATATTTGAGAAAAATTTGAACGATTCGCTGTTACGATTTTCGGTATTGTAGATGGGGGTTGGTGGATTCAGTTAGGTCGGCAATGTTGCTTCGAGAAACGCAACCGCACACGCAAGCACAAATCTGAATATCGATGACTAGACGTTGTCTCCCGCGAGACCCCTTGCGTATGTATGTACATACATACGTACAGATATACGTACACAGTCAGGTTTGGGTATAAGCATACATACCTATCTAACTACCCGGTCCTGACCCAAGTGTTTCAATCACGTATCCAGCTTAGGTTTGCGCCCGCTGAGTGAGCGTAACGCCTAAACTAACCCCATGAAAGAAACTCCCCCGTGGCTTGAATCACCCGATAAATCGGGTCGCGTCAAATTTATTCTCCATTCCGAGTTTCGTCACCCACGCGCGTAAAGACGTCACCTTATTATCATTCAATGCCTACATGAGGGTATTTCACGTGCTGTGGCAATTTTTTGAAAAGTATAAAGACTTTTGCAAATGAATCGTTTGCAGATTTGAGGAAATGAACAACAATACCAATTTGTATGGTTCTTGCTGTACCTAGGATATGTAGCATACCGATATCTGCATGCGTGAAACGGGAATACCCAAATATAGGGACAGTTGGTTCGCGAAATGTGCTACCTGAGACAATAACCATTTAGATCGTAAAATAGGTAGTACCTACTTTTATTGTTAGGTGCGTGATGCGATAGCGGCCTGGAGCAACTGTGGGGGCGTACGTACGAAGGATACTCGAGTCTTTGGTGGAGTCAGATATATATCGGTATGAAAAAAAAACCGGCTGGAATTGCTTCATCCAAAGTGGAGAGGTATATCTGTGCAATAAATCTGGATATTAATCAGCGAGAGAGCATTTCTGCGGTTATATTATTATACCAGCATCGAACGGGGGCGTACAGCTATAATACGGGTTGGCTGGTCAGAATCCAGGCGAGTCCGATCGCCGTACAGAAGGAAGTCGAATAAACTGGGAAAGAGAAAGAGTAATGAAAAAAGAGTAGAGAAAAATAGAGCGGAATGGAACTGAAAGTATCTATGCTGCAGAAGTGGACGGCATGTTTTTGCCTTCCGATGACGGCAGCCCTTCGGAATGATCGGTAAACCCGCATCAGCTAAGACTTGGCCTCGCGATGAACCTCCTTGATCAAACGCAGACCAACGCGATTACACATACTTAAGTTACAACGAACTCTCGGTCTCTATCTCTCTACGTCTCCTTTCTCTGCGTGTATAATCCCTTGTGTTTAAGGTATTCCTATGTACGTTGTATACGGGGTTTACCTTACCAAACAACCAACCTAGGTATGAGGTAGGTAGGTAGGTAGGTACGTGCGTGGGTTTTGTTTGCATATCTACCTACGCTGTAGGCTCTGTAGAGACTCGTCAGGTTGTTGCTATCAGAGATCGCTACCCAGAGATGAGACGAGACCCTCGAAGTCTCGAGATCCCAGAAGTTCGCTGGCTATACGATTCTGGGAGACTAAAGTCGCTGAGATGTACAGGAAAGAAACTTGAATAATACGTACTGATTCAAAAAAATTCGACAATGGATATAGACAGCTGCCTCACTGACTTTTGGATGATTTTTTTCAATAACAAAACTATTCGAACTTGAATTGAAATTCTTTTTATAGAATGGGTAACGTCGGTTTATCAAGCAGCTGTTACGCTCTTTGTGCGAAGATATTTGATTTCCTGTGTAAAATTCACGAAATTTCATACCAGTAGCCTCCCGACGCGTTGGTTTATCGTAAGATATGTCGACGTCGCGACGACAGAGCACGTTGCAGTTATAAATAACTTTTCATATTTATGCACCTGACAACTATCTCGTTGGATTCTATTCTCCGACCTACCACGCATTTACTAAAGCTTTATCGTGAGACGGTCTCGCGTGATTCAGAACGTTTATAATTACACTTTCATATACCTACCTTTTCGTTATAAACTACCTCCGCGTATCTATAGATACTCAATAATAAAACTATCAAAAAGTACTTGTCCTCGTTTCGGGCACGTACTTATACCCACCATTAATAACACGTCAATGCAGTGCAACTCTCGAAAATTATATATTGCACGTTCGAGACTTAGGCATACAGTTAAGATGCACATAGGGCAGAGGGTCAAAGGAGAAAGAGAATCTCTAATGGAAGATAGCTAAAAATAGCCACCCGCAAAATTTTACATTTCAATTTGTTTTCCGTGGAAAATTGATCGGGTATCAAATTATTTCTCGACCCGTGAAATCACCGTTCAAAAGTAGCTTTTGTGAAACTCTAAAATTTCCATGGAAACTATCGCCTATTCAGGTCGATTGACCGTTGTTATGACAGTTCGCGTTACCACAATAAGACGAGTGCTAATAGCACCGATTTGCATAGTAGATTAGGGAAATTAGGTAGGCGTACCTACCTGCTTACCTACCTACCTTTCCACCACCATCAGTGCTTTGTCCAAACATTATTGTTCGGCACGTTGCCTTTAAGAATGCGATACCGTGTTTACCTGCCGATATTACCAGCCTCGAATATAAACTTGACCAAAACTGTTCCAGCAAAAGGTGGGCCTTAGGGCCTCACGGTTAATTTGTGTCGAAAAATACTCATCGAGTTAATAACTCAGCAATCATTTTATTGGAAAAAAAATTGCCGAATAAAATCAGGGGGGTCTTATTAATTTCTTATGATAAACATGCGGGTGAACATTTTTTTCTCTCAACGTTTCACCAGTCTTATTTTACTCCTCATTTCTGCAAGTCTGGAAATTCGCTCCGCTAATTCACTGAACAAACTCGCTAGCCAGTATCCGATGGCCTACGGTTAGTGACCCGCGACAACGAACACTTGAACGTTTCATGGTCACAAACATAAATCACCGAGCTAAGTATAACCGAAGATAAGATAGATACAATTTAAGGAGACGTTACTCATGGCTCGAATAAAGCGAAAGTAGAGACCTAATATGTTCATTGAATATAGATTAGTCTCCGACTTTTTATGTTCGATCACTTTTGCACCTATCGGCGTCTAAACCGCATAATTAAATATCATTGCTACTTCCCACTGTGGAAAAATTAGCAATCTGTCGAAAGCGTAGTATCACAATGTGCTGAAAAAAGTTCATTAAAATTTTGTGGTCATTTTAAGATTTGTACAACTTGAAACGATGTCGAAATAAACACAGAATTTTCGGTGGGCCTTGTGCAATAAATTTTGTTAAATAGTGTGTGACATAGCGTTAGAATATTTACATTTGGGTGGGACGATAATATGACTTCCGCGAAGTAGGCTTAGGACGGTATCGCACAGTGTCTTGGGTTGAGAGATCGTGGCGTGGTACAATACGTCGTGAGGCTCGTGGAGGCTAGTCCTTGTGAGAATGTCGTTAAGATAGGACCTTCCAGTAAGCAATGCGTGTTGCTAGTCTAGAGACAAGCTCGGTTTCTGTCGGCCGACATTCTACGGACATGTAACTGTAATAGATAATATCAACCGTGTTCCAATATCTATGCAATTATTTTCTGCCTGTACAGGAAACTCGCGGAATATCTGAAACAATCGACGTAGAAAGGTACTACGTTGCTATACGTGATATCATCTCACGAAGACTTCGAGCTTTAGAAGTATGCGGTGAAGTCTAAGAAAAAGAGACAGTGAGGCTAAATAATTCGTTGCCAATTCTAGTCTCTGATTTTTCGAAGCAAAATCACTTTAAAAGCTCTAACTGTGACGTTGAGGTTCGGATTTGATACGTGAAAGAAATTCCCACTGGATTGGGGAATGTCAAGCTTTTTTTAAGAACTCAGCGGCTTACTTTGGAGTCTACAGTAAAGGAATCAAACCCGACCCGTTTCTAGTCTATAGATCTCCCGCTGAAAGGAGAACCGACAAACGTATCAGTTTTTGTGCGCATCCTTTGTGCGAAAGGGTACAAGTTTTTCTGAAAACGTTCGGAATGAGCTGTAGAACAAGTCAGCAATTCAACAAGGAGATATTCGGTTACCTACCCCGCACTCCAGCAGCAGAGCTTGAGCCTTCTCTGCATATCTTTTAACGATCAGTGATGCATCTCGATGTGCATGTTTGGAAACGGTGCAGGATAAAACTGTAATTAGACTGCAACAACCGAAGCGACGTTAACTATCGTCCAATTTACAAAAAATACGCTTTCAGACACGTAGGAAATCTAGGCGAATAGATACACTCCCCTTTTTTTTCATACGGACCGACCGAAATACGTTTGCATGATACCTTGGAGACGTCGTCGCGTCCGACGGCATCTTCCCAGGCTCCTTTTCTTCCGTCAGTAATTATCTGGTCTGGTTTTGTGATAAAACATCGATAAACCAGTCTTCGCTTAGATCACTTTTCCTCGCGTCAAACTGGGTACGTGTAGATTTTTTTATCACTCTTGTACCTGTCAGGTTTATCTTCGCGTCCCGTGTTTTTCTACTTTCTGGAATCCAAGAGTTCTTAAATCTTCTGATTAGTCAGAATTTTCTTTTCAACGTGGCCGACGGACCTTTACCAAGTATCCACATCTCGCACACCCACACGCATGAAATACCTACTCCCAATTTAATCCAACACAAAAATCAACGTCAAAAAATTTGATCAACGATCCTCAGGTCTCAAAATAAATTCGATACACCCAATCTTTCGATCAAGTCGTTGAAGAGGGTCAACACTTGTCAATTACCAATGAAATGCAGATCAATAACGACAGTCAAAGGAGAGCTGAAATAATTAATCTATAGGATGCATTTATTTATGACGAAACAAGATCGAGTAGATATCGAATAAAACAATAAATGGTGTGCAACCGCTCATACATGCATAAATATATCTGTGTACTTGAGACTTACGAGTAGGTATAATATGTATCTGCAGTGCGAACAGTTCGAGTTGCAAGGCCTCTTGGTGCGTGTCAGATTGTACATTGGAGATGTAAACGTACGTCAGAGTAGAAGACTTACGATTGCATTATACTGCAGGTTGTACTCGCCGATAATGCCGGTCTCGAACTGCTTCTCATTCCCTGGGCATCAAGGCGTATTTAAATAAAGTTCTATTGCCGATCTCGAATATCGAAACTCGTATACGAAACTTCGAAGTTCATACCTACGGCTTCTTTTTCGTTGGCCAAACTTTGCTCATATAGATACTTGCGCATATATACCTACTTATGCCCAAACATTTGTGCAAACTTTTCAACTGTGATTCGAGATAGGGACGGAATATCAAAGTTATGATGCAAAATCGTTCAATTTCTGACTTTCTTCTTATATGTCAATAGTTTTATTATCCATATACCCATCCCGAAACGAGACAACGAGAGAGTCCGACGAAGCGCTCTTGACTCCTTGGTGAACTGGCCATGGCTAACAACGCGAGCTTTCGACCAGCTGATAGCTGTTTACGTAATAATAGGGACACGGGAACAACGTAATAGGCAACCGCTTACGTAGCTATCATGGCAATTTCATTGTCATTGTGGTTGGCCAATTTGCTGACCGTTAGGGTGAAATTCTAGGCAAAACCGTCAATCTATGTATTATGTACATCGTGAAATTTCAAACTACCCAATTTGTCGAGCGTCAAACAATTATTTCCCCGCTTCTAGTCCTCGTCGTCATCCTTATCAGTCGCAGGGGTAAATCGAATACCCACCTTGTACCTATCAAAATTATACCCGCAGGTCGCAAATAGAATAAAACGACTACCAATCTGTTTTGATGAAAGTAAAAAATGATTAGTGACGGGTTTAACAGGCAAGTAACAATTAGACCGATGATTATATGTGCCACTATAAGTTCCGTAACTCTTCTACACAGCGTTAAGCTAAACAGGCCTTTGCAAGTTTACGAGCGAAGGCATGAAATTTCACACCTAATCTAACTCCGTTATGCTACGAATTTTATGAGCTACGCGTTCCACTTCTACAGGTATGATAATAGCCGTTCGTATTATCAAGCTAGGTAATTTCTTCGACTAAATACTTTTACCTGTCCTGATACATATTTTTATCGTGTTCGCTCTATTAGATAGCCTTGTAGCTCAAGTGCGCAATAATTTACCTGCGGTAGTCGTGTTCTATAAATAAAATACCATAATATTTTAATAAGAAGGTCACTTAAACGGACAGCATGAAAAGACAGATTATAAAATCTCGAGAGCAGACCATGAGAAATCTTTCGAACGGAACTGTAATAAAATTAAATTTTAATCGCCGGATGGGTTCGCGTAATAAAAGCACCCGGATTCAGAGCTATTGCTGTAGGAAGCACAGGGTGTTTGGAATGATGGTTACTGTGACAAAAACCTCAGGGACTATTATACGTATATTATATAGGTAGGAGAATGATGTACGATTAGTAACGCCATAAGAGACTAATGGAGTTCGAGAAGACTTGGTACGTTGGTATCCATTTTAATTCTTGATCCAGCCTTGACCTTGGTACCTGTGGCAATATATCGAAGATGAAAGGAATTTTTGTGACTACCAAAGAATGACTGTATAGGGCAACCATATACCTATCCATCGGTGGGAAAAGGACGTTTATAGAAACTACGACCGCGATTATTTAAGAGTCTAGAAAACGGGCGGAGTTTCGTCGAGGTTCCATCGCGGCAAGGTTATACCCAGAAGAAGTTACCTCCGAGTCACTCCTCCCCTCTTTCAAGTCCCTCTACCTGCACCTTTCTTCATCTTTATCTTTCTCTTTCGTTCATTCTCGCCGTAACCTCTAGGAATACGACGATGGTGGACCGGCCTATGGACCGAGGAAGGACGAACCATGATGGAAAGCGATCCTGAACCGAATTCGACTTACCGCGCTCTAATAAAGACATTCTTCTTTCCCTTTGCGTCATGGTCCGCCGACTACGGGACTGTAGCAGCTCTGCCCTTTTAATCGAACCCCCTTTTCCCCTCGTATCTCGTCTCGCTCGATGCCCAAAGGGCAAACCTTCAGTCTTGAACCTTTCGTTTTCTATATACGCCTATAGTGTGCCTCATGTGTGTACGTGGTACGTTTACACGTGTGTGCGTCTATTTATTCCAAGAGCTCGGTCTGCAGCTGTGGCAACCACGGGGAATGCCATGTAGACTTTGCGCGCGTGGTTCGTATGGAAGAACAATGATTTCCTTCTTCTCTGCTCGATCGAGTAGAGAGAGGAGGCAATTATTTGTGTGCACGGATTACATATCCGAGTCTTTGAATTGCAAATCTACTGCACTACGTCGAGTACGTATCCCTATCGGCTACGTACGTACGTACCTATATGGTACAATATCTTACCGGTATTATACCTCATGGAGTTATTATTCAGAATTCTTTTTCATTCATTTCTTACCATTGCAATCCGAGAGCATTGTGAACGGCTACCTGAACGTGACCGTGCAGCGAAACTTTCTTTCCTATCTAATCGTACAGCAAAGAAATGTCGTTTTTCATGCATCCGGTTATTTTTACCCCTATAGTTTTCGATTACAGAAATTGATATCGCGAACTTAAATGCATAGTACGGACAAACCTGTAGTGAGACATAGTGAGAGAATTAGAATGTACTCTACCGCACGTAATGCGAATACATTTCATAAGATTGATCGCTTAATTTGATAGAAAGTGTCCGTTGCCAAGCTTGAAACGAGTCTTTCAAGATAACTGCGTAGGCAACTTGATCAAACTTTGTCAGGCCGTGAATAATCCGCGCTTGCTAGCTGCCCAGGTGATTCATTTCACTTCGACATTATCCACGGTTCGTTTTGATTCGTCATACCTACTCTTCGACATGAGTGGCTGGTTATTCGCCTCGTTAAAATACCGAAAAATTTAACCTCTTATTGATACCGTGTGACATATACTATATCTATACAAATTGCCAATCAACTCGGAGCTGCTCGTGGAATCTTGAACAGAGACTCCTTGGTCGATACACAAAGTAATCCCTTGTCCATA
The DNA here is from genome assembly GCA_947538915.1 of Tenthredo distinguenda. NCBI lineage: Eukaryota > Metazoa > Arthropoda > Insecta > Hymenoptera > Tenthredinidae > Tenthredo > Tenthredo distinguenda. The sequence goes on along the minus strand of OX384536.1, from coordinate 17,231,732 downwards.
GTACCCAACACACTGCTTGTCGTTGTGCAACTTGATCCAGTGATTTACCTACCATTTTAACTCTCGTATCAATGCAGCCTTTTAACAGGCTCTAGATCACTCAGCTGTAGATTTATGTGACACAAGTCGGCTTTCGGTGCAATCACTTGTGCAATCAGATTCGGAGGTATTCAATGTGTAGAAGAATGTATTTACTACATATATGTATGTAACATCTCTCATCGCATACCTCAAAGAATCTGCGGAGAAAAAAAACGATATTTTCATGCTTTAGTATAACGTTTGAATATTGTCTTCTTTCAGGGTCTCGACTCGACGCAAGTATTGCCGAGGGAATCTCTTGAGAAGACTACGTGTCCTTTTATTTTTGCGAGGAAACTGTTTTGCTGAACGTACCGTGGCTTCTGGCGGAAAATACAAAAAAGGTAAGAAATGAATCTGCACGTCCGAATTTTTGAAGGATGAAGAATTCCTCATTCAAAAAAAGTGAACATTTTTTATTGTCGTAAGAATTCCCATATACGATCTCGATGTATTCACGAGGCCTAACAAATGGCGAAAAATATTTCGCACGCTCTCGTCAAAGTGAAATCAAGAACTGCTTCATCTTCGCTTAGGTAGATAGGTAGGTAGGTAGGTACCTACGTACGTAGGTACGTACGTACGTTCTCCCGGTGTAGCCTGTAGACATAAATATCAATCGTAAAGCAATAGCTTACCCGCACCCTACCATTAACTCTAGGCATTTATGGGCATTTATGGGCCATTCATTTCGTTTTATGTTTCAATTTAGATGCATTGATACTTGTTTGTTTACATGTACGTTGCCACTCACTCACTTACTCTTCGTAACCAACCATTATTATCTGCTTATTCCCTCCTCGAGTTACTTATTGTTCAACCTAACTATCTTCTTCCACTGCACTCAGGGTATATACGCGCCTGCGAAAATCTGCCACATTTTATCTAAACGCGACCCGTCGGCAATCGTTGTGGGCGTACCAGCAGGCTATCAGTTTCCTTGTCTTTTTTTGGAAATTTTATCAACCAAAAAATTAGTTTTTCCAAGAAAAAATTTAACCGCTCATGCTTTGCCGATCCGAATTTTATTTTTCGTATATTTTTAACGGCTTCGGAAATTTTTCGAAGACACTAATTTCCGTGTATTATAGGAAGACTACGTGTACCGTGAAATCCGAAAATAATTGGTTGTAGAACAATTAAGTCACGCCACTGGACTGGGCAGCTCGAGGTAGGCTGCAGTTGGTTCCCGGTATAATAAGCCAGCTTATTTTTTTCAGTATTATTTTTCAAGCGATGGCATCGCAGAATGCATAAATTATAAAGACCAATGCACCGAAATTCTCGCAAGTTTTCGATTTTTAGTCGTTGATATAAGTTTAAGAAGAAAATTGCGTGTGAAGAAACTACGGGAACTAATTAAACAGCGAATTATATTCCTCTACGGAGAATCTATATTATTTTACATGAGGATTTTACGATAGGTCACGTCATGTTCCGTGAGGTTGTAACATGCAGGCACGTAAAGGTATACGCAGTGAAAGTCATTGAAATAATTTAATTAACGGTAAATAATATATCATAGGTAAAAAAGGTTGTGAGAACGTTTACACTGACTCGCAGCAAGATATGAACGTCAAGTGTAGAACGCTGCTCGAATATTATTCTGAAATAATTCAATAGAGTCCGCAAGTGTCTAACAGCATTAAAAAAATGAAGATAATAAAATTAAATTTAAAAACCGTACTTCGCAAATAAGACGTGATCTACTAGCTAACGTAAATCATACATCGCATAGAATGATTTTCGCATAAAGTGTCAAACAGTAGTGCAAATAAATCTTGTATATCTATATTTCCGGAGGCAATGTTTGTGTACAATGAATAGTAAAGCATCGTTCGTCAATGCCCAGGTTTTTTATAGGTGCGTAAAATGGTTTACGAGGAAGATATTCCTTTTTATTCTTATAATCTTCGATACGGCACCGTAGTTACGTGTATTGCCATAAATAACAAAAAATCTTTTGGAATCATATAAAATTGTGCGTCATGTAGTACACGTACCTAAAATCAAATGTTATGCCTAGGAGCAGAAAGCTCTTTCTATACATATGTATATAGTAGGTATAAGGGTTGATATTTCCGAACCACGATATTCCGCACAAGCTTTTCTCTCGGTAAGGTAGGTAGCCTGAGGTCTAACGAGTTTTAAACTGACGTTTATATAAATTGGTCGCCAATTACTTGCCGGAGCGAGCTGTCTTCGCAAGTACTATGGAGGAGCCAAACCTGTGGTTTAATGTCAGTTATGCCACCGGCTACGGCGAGCGGCTGTATGCAGATTCGTATTCATTAATATTAGCTGTGTCACGGCTACAACTTTTCGCATCGTATATAGATACCTACCTACCTCATACCTCCGATTACTTTTTAGTCAATTTTTTACTTTTATTTTTCTGATTCGCTCTTCGATTACGAGGCAACGAATTTTCGACCTCAATTACCTGCAGCATCTGTCGTCGCTGAATGATTTTAATCGAGCTTTTCACTCAACAAAACTTCACGGGCAAGTGGTCAAGGTGCGTCAGAAGCTGGGCGCGAAATCGCGAGTGGAAATTTATCAACGTTTTCGCAAAATATCGACTGCGAAAGCTGCAGAGAACTGCACCACGATACGGTCAGGTGATGCGAAAGCTATCCGCCAGATGGCCAGACGCCTCACCCCGCATGTCCTTAATTCTCGTCCCTAGCACGCGAGTCCTGGGCAACGCTATGGATCAATATAAATTTTTACCTCATTTTATTTATCTGCAATTTTTTCGCATCATTTTCTCTATTTTTAATCCTTAATTTCTATGCTAAATATCTTATCGCTGAATTACAGCGAAAAGCTTTTTACACGATATGTTCAATATCCTGTAAGTAGATAATCATTTTAAACTAATTCATTCTCCGCGGTTAATTATTGCGTGTATAAATTGACTACCGAAGTATAGTCAGACTCTGCAGGCAAATAATACGGCGATTACTATAATTATATGAAGTGACTTGCTGCGGCCTATAATGAGCAATGGCGGATAAATTGCCTGCAGACTTGCGTTGCGCCACAACATCTTGTGCTGAAGAATTTCAAGTATGTTTAACGAGTCTCGTATAAATGACCTGCGAGAGGATCAGAATGACGAGAAACTTTGACGCCAATGAACTGAATGCGAAATATGTTCGTTCGTGATATTCGACACGTATACAGGAAGCGAAACGAGCTCGAATCTCTTACTTTTCATAATAAATTACGCTTATCGTTCGATAATTTCAGCGATTATTGAGTTGCTCAATAATTTTGTTTAATTAAGATTGATGTGGTAACAGATATAAATATTTACCTCCTATACCAGTTGAATATGTAAAACGTATTATAAACCGTAAATTAATTATTGACTAGTTAGCTTATGAAATGCGTCCAAAGTTATCATGCTAGTGAAATTAATTATCGTCTTCAGGATAAGTATATGTGGCATAAAGAAAGACTAGATAGAAGTCTCGTTATTTAACCATTTGAAGAGATGTTAAAAATTGCCACCCAGCTCGCGACGGAAACTTGCGATAAAGCCTGCACGCGTAAGACTCATATTATCTGCGTTATTGAATTTCTTACTGATAAAAACAGAGAGTTCGAAACGGTTGACACATGCGGTGTAGGTATAATGCGTGTATGAATTATTTTCATTGAACAGAAAGTATGTTATTCTTCGATAACAATAATCGCTTATGTAATTTGCAAAATCAACAACATGGAAACAAACGTGTAACAAATAATCGTTTCATCCGGTTAAAAATCGAATACAATTGAAGTAAATTGCATTGTTTTCTCTGCTAGTTTGCCACTATATACATCAGCAGACAGACGGACGATCTGACTTACAGTTTTCACGAGTTTCACAGACCAACGTCTTCGGTGCGATTTTGTTCGGAAAGAACACAGGATGCAATTACCGACCACAATTGTTTTCGAAACGGTCAATAAGATACGTTTCGCGACGTCGGACTCTGCGAATAACAATTCATAATTTTTAATAAGTTCAACTCGCAATGAGCGTGGCAAGAATCGCCATCCTTTTACGGTTCATGACTGCAGCCGGCTATGTCGTTGAATTTTTTCTACCGCTAAAATATATGAAAGTTATCATTTTGCGGTTTTTCGAAAATCCGATCTCCGCAGGATGTATAATTCTGTGTCCCCAGCTAGCTGTATAGGTATAGGCGTAGAGTTCATTTTCCAAACAGCGATAGATTCGAGGTTTAAATCCCGAAAATCCTCGGGGGTGGAAACGTATCGAAATAAGAAACGCATACGGTATCGCTCAGCTTCAGTCTAGAGGGAGCGTTTCACTCGAAATAAAAAGCTTATAGTTATCGATAATATATCACGGATTGATCCTTGCAGCTTTGAACCCCGCTGAGGAAGCTGCAGCAGCGCGGGGTTCGCTGCGGCACAATTCGGGACAGAAAAATACAGTTCTTTTTAGCGGGCGAACGAACGAACGCGATTATATCCTCTCCCTGTAGCCCCCATCCGAACTCCCCACTTTGACGGCAGCAAAAACCGCAAGAAAATGAAACTAAACAAAATGAAACGAAGCGAAAGAGCCGCGGGCGATGAAGAGCGACCAACGACCGGCGCACGAAACCGCAGCAAAGGACGACTGATACTTCGGGGGATCCGGGGGGCTGGTTTAGCAAGAGTGCAGATTCGGCCGCGCGCGAGTCAGCGAACAGCAAGTGCAATGGCCTCTTTTACGTTCGGGTTAAAGCGCGTTGCTATAGCTACCTACCCGCGGTTATAACGTAAGGCTGAGGTTTTGCCACCCCGGTTAGTCGAGGGCCCCTTTTCATCCTACAGTAGAGTCTTATATTATTTTTGTTAGTTTTATTCGCTGGCCCCTCCGGGGGGACATCAGTCATGGGGCGTCTCGGTCCTGGACCTGGACCTGGACCTGGACGTGGACCTGGACCTGATTATTCTCCCCATTCCGCGATATAAATACTTGAATACGATTTCGGCTTAAATCTTTTGAATTATCGGTGCACCGCGAGGCGAATCTTGATGCACGAGGGATCGAACGTGAATATAATCATAAATTCGCAACGCGTAAGAAATACCACACATACCCACCTCCGTGGCATATACCGATATATACACACATCGCGCTTGTACCTATCGGCGAAAGTTTCACGGGCTCAATTCCTCGACCAAAAATATATCTTATACATACCTACCTACTACGGAAGGGCGGAAAAATCAACATTTTTATCGCAAAATTTCATACCGTGTTTACTTTTTCAGTAAGTAGTTCGATATGCGCTTCCCATTTTATCGTGCGGTAGGCAGTCTGGCTCTGGCCGAGTACCCGAGTCTTTTACCACTGTCAATCGTCTTTCTCTTATCCCACGTCGTTCGGAAGTGAATAAAAACCACGTCTAGAAGTTGTATCTGTTATAAAACTATAGAAGTAAATAAGAACTGTATATAACAGTTGTACATTTCCATTCGAATTGAAGATTTCAAAACGTAAAATTAAGCTAAACAGATTGTTTTTGCACCGTCTCGTTGTCTAATAAATTATTTACGTGTGGGAATATGCCGTTTGATTTTTCGAAGAGATACGAAGCTCCGGATAACATATCGAGAAACAGTGAATTCTCCTAAGTTTTATTGAAATTCGAACCTATTATAATGTCCCATCGAATCAGAATATCACCTGAAGTTATTTATTGCGTTGTGCAAATGACAATAACAGTATAGTATACAAAGTATTAATTTATGTATCGATGACCGGAACCTTGTGCCTCCATAAGATGCGAAAGAAACGAAATCGTCGAATTTGTAAAGAGGAGACTAGTTCGCGGCGACAAGTCGACGACGCTCAGGGTATATTATAATAAAGTGTTGTTGTAATTGTCAGTTATAATATATATAACAGTGAAGAAACTCATCAGTAGTCTGTTTAACGAGTGGCTTAACGAGAATGAGCTGGTTATAAAATAAATCCCTTAGTTGCAGGCAGGTTATCTTTGATGGGTCTTTAAAAGGGGCATTAGGCCCATTTTGGCTACCCAGGATCAAACCAGCCCCCCACCACTAGTTATGGGGCTCGCACACGCCCCCACGAAGCAAGCAACCGACCGACACGCGCCCCGGCCTCGTACTACTCTACGCTATAAGCTTAAAGGCCCTGCTTGCCTGACTTTTACGATTCTGTTCAAGTGGTCATAAAACCCAAGTTTACTACCGTCATGATTGTCAAGCGAACGGGCCGCTACCACCTGTCGGAGCCCCGTGTAAGAGTCCCGACCACAGCCCTCCTCGACTACACACAGCTATACTCAACGATCTCTTGATTGCGCTCTCTCACCACTCTCAAACGTCAAAGATTTCAACGCGAGATTTTCAACCGAGGGACTCGGAGAGGTTCCGGGACGAAAGACCGAACGAATGAATGAATGAACGAATGAATGAATTGAGACATATTTCCATACACATGAGAGAGCGTTTCTCAGCAAGTCAATTGAAACATGAAGATTGTGCTCCTGGAGAGTTTCCGTACAAACACATTCGCATATGATACTATATGATATGATATGATATGATATGATATGATATGATATGATACTGGTACGGTGTTGGCGAGCGCGGGGTAGGTATAGAAGAGCAAATGGGCAGCGAGCGAGCGGCGGCACGGGAGGCTTATGATAGGCATTACTCGGATCGTTATGGAATAATTTACGAGGTGCGAACCGCGGGGGCGATAATCCAACGACATTTACATCCCAATAAACACTCGACCGATACCAGGGTCCGAGTAGTATACGTAGACATATGCAGGTATAAGTGTACGTCTGTGGCACACATCTACGTTGAACCTGGGTATGTACTATACGTAGGTATAGGTATATAGTATGTTATAGATAATATACACATTCGTACATACGTATACCTACGTAAATATGTGTATCCATACAGTAACCAACGCGAAGAACTCACTTTTACGACATTTTAATTGTACGGTCGTCTAATTGGCCCGTAAACCATAAAGCGGTCGTAAAAGCTTTTACGATAATATTATTACCATACGTTTGCCGGGCCTGGCATGGCACGAGACCGGTTATCTCTGCGATTATTTTTATTGAGTAGTTTTCTTTATTTTTAACAAATGATATCCTAACTATAGTTTCACCAGCGCGCGGTTTCGATCTTGTAATCAAACCGGAAATTGAACGTCAATTCCGGTAGCTCGATATTGTATATTATACACCATTTATAGCAGGTATATCTCTCTGCCATCACTATACAGTAGCGAAGCGGCTCCGTCGTACGGTAATAAGATTGAAAAACGACGACACCACCTCGATAATAATATAATTTCGAATCGGACGTTGATGTTGGTCGTTTGAATGCCCGGATGGGTATGTGAAGGATTAGTTAACCCCGTTTCTCATAGGTGGCGCCGCGGCTCGTCGTCGTAGTCTGAAAACGCGTGCGAGCACTCCGAGTATCCGCGTGCGAGGTAACAGTCCTCCCTCCCGAGTGAGTTTGCCTTTTCAGTTATGGTGGGGGCAATGGGGCGGTCCTTGCTGGCCTATTGGCGTCGTTCACCCGCAGGGAACTACTTTTCCCGCGCGTAGTAGGAACCTTCCAATGTAGCGGCGCGCCGTGCTCGTGACGAATTCAATTCCGATTGGTCCTTAAGCAGTCCTCCTCTCTCCCGGGTTTCTTCTTCCGAACCTTTTTCACTCCCTCTCTCTCTCTCTCTCTATCCGTCTCGCGGATATCTTTACCCGTCTCTTTCCATCTACTCAACGGAGTACGTACTACGTCCGACACCGGCAACCAAACCCCCCCCCCAACGTTAGAGCTCAACAACACGACGACCGGTGCGGTGCCTCACGGCACGGTGTGCAGGCCACGAATTTAATCCGGCGGCACGTCGCTGAGTTACTAGAGTGCCCGATAGGGGGCGCTAGGAAGCCCCTCTCAGAGTGCACCAGAAACTAAGAGAGACGGTTAAGACAGGGAGAGAGAGAGAGAGAAAGAGAGAGTGAGAGAGAACGAGTCAGTGAGGGACGGGCCCGGTTATCGCGAGGAGAGGGGCACGGCACGCGTGCGAGCGAGAGGGGAAGTTGGCGCTCTCCTCGTCGTTAGGAGGGTCCTGGGGGCGCACGGCAGAGCGATAGAGAGAGGGATAGTTGAGCGAGAGAGATAGATTGAACGGCGCGCGGTCGTACAGAGTGGCGCGGCGGTACACCGGGCGCGAGAAAAGCAGTGTGCCGTGGACCACCGCACCGGCATACCGTGGGCCAAGTTACGATCCCCTTCGCAGCCTGTATTTCGCGTAACTATATAAACCCACCGTCGTAGTAGTCGTCGTCCTCGTCGTCGTTCTGAACGTCGTCGTCGTTGTCGTTGACGCTGCTGCCGCCACTGCCCCCGGGACACACGCAGGGGACAGAACGGAACGACGCGGTACGACACGGAGGGATAAGCGCGCCGCGCCAGTCGCGCTCGAGTCCGCGTAAACGATTCACCACGTTACCCTCGATCGAGTGATAGTGCAGTTTAGACCGTCGAGTCGAGTCGAGTCGGTCGCGCGACAAGAAGCGTTTATAAGTTTTCATTGTAATCGTACAACTGCTGTCTATATGATACATTGTAATACCTAGACTGGCGATTATACTTATAGGTATTATAAATATACAATACACGGTAGTTTTTATTTATTTTTATTTTTTTTTTCTTCGATAAGAGAAATGTCTGCTGAATCGGGTGCAGTTTAATCGTGAGGGTCTGATAATACGATATAGAGAGCTGGCGTTTTACGAAGGTCGCGTGCCAGGCGCAGCGCGTCGCGCGGTTACTACAAGAAGTCAAATAAGACGAGGCAACTTTTATAGCTCGTATTATTGCCTGGTTTTATTACGTCGTAACGATTTAACGATCATCACTCCCTCGGCCACCGCGAACCAAGACTAGTTAGACACCCACCACAACCCTGGATTCAGGGCTCGGAGTAAACGCGGGCCGCAACGGTGGCGTAACAAACGCGTTTGTGTATGCGGTATAATACCTACAGGCTCGTAAAACTACGTCATGGGTCCCATTCGAAATTACTTTTCGTCAGGCTATTGACATTGACGGTGGCCCCCGTTCACCGACCATCACCATCATCGTCACCGTAAACCGTGGTACTACCATACCACCGGTCATTTGTGCTTATGCCTAACACTTAATCACTTCTTTTTTTATGGCCTCTTGAACGGTTTTTAACTCACAGAACCGCCTCCTCTACTTCTATACTCCCCACCTATAACCACCAGCAAACCAACACCGACATCAAATCGTATTATATACACTGCACCTGTTTCTCGTCCGATACACACGCGTGAAAAATAAAAGGAGAGGAGTAAGAAAAATACAGAGAGAAAGAGAAGGCGAGACGATAGAACGTCGTTGTATCAGAGAACTTTATTAACATATGTATACACTTATACGTATATTATATTAATTAAATGTTACATTGTTAGTGACCGTAACTATTAATCGCCCACGTACCAATTTTCGAGTGACGGTGTTCCGACAGTGCAAGTGATAAAAAAGAAATTAAAATAAACTAAATATATAATCATTGAAGTATAATGAACTCTTACTTCGAGCAAACCGCCGGTGGCTTCTACGGAAGTCACCATCACCAGAGTGGAGCTGGTGCCCAGCATCATGATCCCGCGACAGCGGCGGCCGCATATCGCAGTTTTCCCCTCGGCCTAGGAATGTCACCGTACGCATCGACGCAACATCATCATCACACCTCGTCATCGTTGGGGATACATCCGGGCGGCGGTACGAATACTAGACCGCCTCAAGACTCACCGTACGACGCTAGCGTTGCGACAGCTTGCAAGATATACTCATCTACGCCGGAACACACGACTTCATCTTATTCATCATCGACAGCTAAAGACTGCAAACAACAAGACCAATCTTCACACCAGAATGGATACGCGGCTGTAATGGCCGCGGCAGCGGTCAAGGACGTTTGGCAATCCGCTACCTCGGCCGCCAACGGACAGAGCAACGCTGTTGTTAGACCATCGGCATGTACACCCGAGGGTACGCGAGTTGGTAGCTACGGAAGCCTCGTGGGTGGTGATCCCGCATCAAGTCCTGGCAACAACGGATCATCGAGATCGTTAGCGTCTTCTTGGAACACATGCAGTCTTAACTCTGCGGCTAGTCAACCGGTTGCTACTCAACTTCACCAGCAACCCGCCGCGAATCACACCTTCTATCCTTGGATGGCCATAGCAGGTGAGTTTCTCCACAATACTTATACGCACTGTATTTACATTTCATTTCAACCCTATCGAAAATTTGCATCTCCATTCCGGGGCGCGAGAGTATCACAATAAGTACCTTTGGTACAAGTTTTAAAAGCACGTGGATCACGCTCCGTTAGTCCCGGCTGGGTGTGTGTATATGCCTAGGCGAAACAAGACTGCTTATTGAATTCAAAGTAGCGTTCCAGCGCGCGAGCGTGCGTCGTGTGCGTATATCTTCGTAAGTGTATAATTGTACGGTGACAAAGTGTACCACGCGGTTATAGGGGATTTTTGGTCGTTAGTTTGACCGAAATTCCACTTTGAATCGTAATAAAAACAATCGGGTTAGTCTAGACGAGGCGTGGGTGCGAGCAGAGAGTCAGTAGTAAAGATAAATTGATCGTAAATTTGTCCTTCTGGTCTACGACCTGCTATATACCGTTGAGTTTCTCCATCTCTTTATCTCCCTCTTTCCCTCTCTCTCGCGCGCGCGCTTTCGTCTCTTGCCAAGTATAAACGCGATTATTTTACTCACGACGATTAATTTACGCTAACAAGATAATGTAGGCATAGATACTAGCTCAGATCAAACCTTACAGTCGAGTCAAGTGCGTGTTATAATTCTCACCTATAGAGATACACGTGAGTAGATATAAATTAGGTAACGTATAGAATTCACAAATATAATTGTATCAATCGTATTTATACGGTGCATAATGCGTATAGGTATGTATAATCGTATCTATATAGGAAAGAGATACAGCGCGAAGGGCAAAGGGAGACGATCCAATTGGGGTTCAACCGTTCAAGTGCCTTTCTCCCGTAACAACTCACCCCTCCGGAACCCGAATTCCGGCAGTCAGCTGTTTCTAGTCTCTTCTCTGTCCCACGTAGAAGCTGCGTATGGCAGAGAGTCATGGTCCTTTTACCTCTCTCTCTGTCTCTCGCATACATTCGTATAGATATAATCACTGCTGTACGTATATAACATAACGAAGAGCCCAGCTTGATCTCACTTTTCGACTACTCGCTATATCTCTCTTACCCACCCGCGGCACTGAATTGTTTCCTTCCCTCTCTCAACCTCACGCTGTTGGTGCTGGTGGTGCTGCTGGTCCTGCGGTCCGGTCCGGTCCGAGCCCTTGGAATTTTTTCCTCATTCTCTTTCCGTCCACTACTTCGCGTGAGCTGCACTGCAATGAATTGCACCAGCCCCATTCGCCCGTGTGGTTGATCTCTGATTCGGAAGAACCGCGGCAACGAAAATCGCATATTTCGCGTTCCAAGATTAGACGAGAAACGAATCCCTGACTCAAAAATAAACAGAAAAACAGTTATCGAATTCGTACAGAGGTGTATGCTCGGAAAATAATAGATACAAAACGGGCTCACGCCCATCTCGTCGAGGACCCTCTGAATCCACTTTATTCCAGTCCCCACGTAGCTTTTGGGGACATAAAATAAGCCCATTATACGCGTCGGTAGGTGTACCTACTGTTCAGGTAAATGGTGTAATAGATTGTATGCCTATGTGTATAATAGATAGAGATGTCTGTAAATAAGTGTACGAGCTAGCTGGCGCCTTTGATAGAGAGTAGTATTATAGTATAGCGAAACGGATGGCATATAACTTATGCGATCACCTTTTTGGGTTTGTTACCTATATTATATGTTACGCGACAAAATCGCTTACCTTGTCGGACCTATGGTGAAATATAATAGGTACGTATATGTATTGGTACAGAGTATAAGTAGCTTTCTCTGGGTAGGTAGCTGGATCACTTTCACCGAACCTTCCGCAGATGCGATTTATATTTATGGTCCCCTATCGAGGGACGGCGGGAGGGGTGGTTTGAAGGAGCTACATCTATAGGGTAATTAGAGGGCGTGAGACTGCAGGAGGAGGACAGGGCGAGCGCTATCTTCAACCCCTGACTATACCTACCCCATACCGCGATCAGACTCTTTACTCTCACCCCAAAGTTCACCTCGTTATAGACGTCAGACTTTGGAGAGGATACCTTTTTAAAAGTACATTAAGAGACAGCGACTCGATAAACTATCGTTATATCTTATTCAACCTCCTTTATGCGATACCGTAATTTTCGTGTATTCGAACAACTCGGAAAGTCATCGCTGCTTATGGCTATTGCAAGTAGGATGGAGGTGAAAAAAAAAAACTCTGAATATCTGGAAATGGAATTGGGTTACCGAATCGTCCGAGTGTTCGAAAAAAAGACCACGGAGTTGTTCTTCCTTCGTTTTTTCGCTCCTTCCAGCGATGATAATCACGATAAGAAGGAAAGGAGAAATTGTTGACTCCGTGAGATTGTTTTTGAAGATAATCGTAAAAGGGCAAAGAATATCATAGTTCCATGTTATATACAGGCGTATAGATATATTCGTATGAATAAAAACGTCGCTCTAAACGTCGCCGAGAGTCTTGGGATAGTAGGTCCTCGTTTCCCGCGCAAATGCCACGCGGTTTCCTCCTCGTATTATATATCCCACTCTCACGCACCTCTGCGGTCGAGCCTGATGTAGGCACAGCTAGAATCACACACAAAATACACGTGTATAACGCAACCGAGTGATTATTCGAATCGAGGAAGACGACCGTCAAGTCTATAAATAAATTATGAATCGATCGAACAACAAAAAAAAAAAAAAATATCTTATACATGATAAACTTTCCAGAAATAATTTATACACCTACGAGTGTAATTTTATAATGAGACATGAGATTCAAAATTATTAAACACTTTATAAATTCGTTGAAAATGTGTCGGACGTCACTGCAGCAGTGAAGGGCCTTGCTAAATGTGGGTATAACATTTGTGTATATGTAGGTAGAAATGTATAGATATGGATATGGATATGTATACCTATGTGTAAAGGGAGAGAGGTAGGTGTTATGCCGCGGGTATACCTCTGGGAGTCGCCAGCTCGTTCAATATAAACCAGCTACGAACAGCGCTGTAACCGTATAACGCTGACGTTTACGACGGCGAAATCGCAGCTTGCCTCGTTTCAACCCCTCAGTCGTATCCCACTCTCGTGCTACTACCCGCCACCAACGTTATCCGACCGTCCGACCGACCGAGGTAGAGCGCGGGAGGCCCTCCAGTAATACGTACAGGTCTTTCTACACCGTAGGTGGTGTATAAGGTATACTGTATAAGCTTTCTCGAGTGTGTCTTACACGCATTTATACAGGACCACGTCCACATCACATTACTGTATGATAGCTGCTTCGTAACGTGAACCTTTTATTTTTCTATATATCTTATCGAATAGGAATCCTCCCTACGAATTCTTATATTCTTCGACCGTATGTTAAACTTCGATATGCCGATCTTGGTAATGTTTTTGTACATTTGTTTGCGGCTTTTGATGTTCCCCGTTTCTAAGCCTATTAACGGTGGCTGAAATTACGTCCTATTTGTTTTAGTAAATGTGTTATATATATATACACCTCCTTATACATACAAATGTATAATTGAAATATTTATTTGCAAAGGTAGACAGGAACTACGCTGTCTGGAAACACGATGATTAATTAAAGAATGGAATTTTATATTCACCTCCCACATTTTCCATGTTCTTCTGCTTTTTTCTTTCTCTGTTATTTGCGTTATCTCATCACCCGGTTCGCGAGTAACCAGATTATACGCGTATAGGTAAACGAGTAGCAGGTTGCTTCGAGTAAATTTATCACCTTCGACTAGGAGAAGTACTTATACGCATACTCAATAAGACAGTAGGAATTTGTAACGATCGAGCGTTGTTAAGCATACCCTGTTATATCTAGATCTATTACCGATAAGATCTACCCACTAAGGTTAATTAATTATCGTCGGATATCAGCGGGCTTATCTAAATAAAATCAGTCCCACCTCAAATAGGACAGAGAGAAAAAAAAAAGAACTCTCTAATCTTCGACACTGTATAATATACTTAACTGCATAACTGTATTTCGGAAGATCATCCGTCGAAATGCCAATATATATATATATATATTTATTCCACAGTTGAGTATAACCATTTCACCAACAAAATTCGTAAAGTGATTCAAATCGTGTGAAAAGATCTCACCGCTATCGGAACCGGCGGGTCAATATACTCATTAATTATTTTATCGGTTAGAATAATTTACGGAAACAAGTAAAGACCAGACCGGCGCGGCGAGACCATTTGGTCCATTTGGCTTAGCCTATATCTTTCGATTTATATACGTATATACACACAGGGCGTAGACGTAGGTTTTTACAGGTAGGCTCTAAGGTTCTACCATAATACATAAAGGGGCAGGGATCTATGGATAGGGATAGGGATAGGGATAGGGATCGGGATGGGGATGGAAGTTGGGGCGTTCGACCTGGTGAGCCGGTGCGTGCCTAAGTGCGTGTAGATCAGTGCGGTTAGACCGATTGTCGTTGTGTGTAGCTGCACAAGCCAATGTCCGGATGGAGGAGTTTGACGTACGGGTAACTCTGTATGACTTACAATGCCCTCTTATGACTCCACCGTTGGTTGGATGCGTATGAACCAGCGGCTACTATACATTCGAAAAACATTAGTCTTGTTTTGAGGCTCTGCACCGGCCATATATGTACATACAAAGCGATGGATGACTATTCAGCGCTAACTCCCACGCTCGGATGTATCTTATACGATGTGAGAATTTAGTTTGTTCTGGAATAACACAAATTTTTAGTTCATACGATTTTTATTTTTAGCCATATTTTAACGTGACTCGAGTCGATTAGGCTAACCATTCCGTAATCGGATTGGTAACGTTTTATTTTTTCTATTTTGTTTGATTTCTCTATTTCGTGCGGCAAGCGATAATTATTTATACATATACGTAGGTCAATAACTGTGCCTGAAGTTTCGGCTATAAAATGAGTTAGTTTTTTTTTTTTTTTTGTTCGTGTTTTTTTCACATCGTTATAATGCAGTAATGGTAATTGACTAACGCGGTGGTATACCGATACTTGTAATTAATATTACAACTTGTATCAGTTGAATGTCTTTATCAGTCAGAGATGTAATCGCGTCTCGCTTGCTAACGTTAAGATGTATCGTTAGATTCAGGAATCTACTGTAGTCGTGAAAAGTAATAAAAACCAAACAAATAAGAAATGAAAAAGATGTTTCGTATACTAAAACGCGAATTAGGTAATTAACTATAAGTTTACGAATGAAATCCAACGCCGTAGAATATTTATACATATACATGTATATATATAGAGAGAGAGAAAGAAAGAGAGAGGGAGAGGGAGAGGGAGAAACAGAGACAGAGAGAGATGGTGATAAATTGCATAAAAATTGATTATATCAGTTAAATAGTTTCACCGTTTTAACGAATTCTGAAGATAAGTGAATATCTCGCGTGTTTGACCTATAGGTACGTCTAAGTTAAAAAGAATAAAATGTAAGATATATATATATATATATATGAAAAGTAGGTACAGCTAGTATTAGTTTCAAATATATGGATATAACTCGCGTATTGTGAAACACGTCAGTGATTCGAAACTGGAAATGAAATAGGGAAACAGGTCCGCTGATTCAGTCGGTTTATCTCTATATAGTATATAAAGTATTCAGTATAAATACTGGAAATTAAATGAGGTTATCGCCATTGAATTTAATTAACATTTAATAAAATTTATAATTAGAATGAATGAGAAGAAAAAAGGAAAAAAGGAAAAATACACATATTCAGCTACTGCATTAGCTAATAGATATCCACATTCATAACTTACGTACTTTTTCCTATCACAATATCTGGAGATGTATGTATAATGTATATGTATATGTATGTATATATACGACATATATATAGGTATATATAAAAACCTGCATCGTCGAGTTCCCGGTTTTGCCTGCCCCCGATGGGCGGCCATTACGTCTAGCACCTGCCACCCTGAGAGTTTAAAACCTGACTAAAGAAGAAACGCTTAGCGACGTTGCCCAACCGTTCGGCGCAATTATCTATCTTGTAAAAGTGCCCACTACCGTTAAAAGGTCGCGTCTTAAGGCTTAACCTTCTACTGGCTATTACCGCTATGCTGTAAAATTATGCTCACGATTCTCGGCGCGATGTGTCGGGCAAAAGAAAGAAAAAAGTGAAAAAAAAAATAAAAATTTAATAAAAATAATAACAATGATGAAAAAAACTAATAATTGAATGAATATATAAATAAATGAAACCACAACCGCGAAAAAAAAAAAGATACAGAAAAAACAAATCGGATTCAGAATAAATGAATTGGGCAATAAAGTGTTGGAAATTTATTATAGACGTAGCTGTAGACGAGATCGGCAACAGCAGATGGAATTATTTCTGATTTGAATATTTTTAATGTATTCAGGAAACGGTAGAACAATTGCTTCTTAACTGTGCAGCGAGGGCAACCTCGTATGAGAACATAAGAAATTAAAATGTAATTTATATCCCCAAGATAAGTATATCTGAGAATCATATATTCTGTCTTTGCTCAAGCCTTTTCCATAATTATAAAAATTCCATATAAGTATAGGCTGGTTTATTGTTGGAATCATTTCTCATCTCTCGAGTCTTTGATTCTTAATTTCGGTGAAAAATCTCTAACTGAGGGGAAATTTTACCGACCATCGTATAGTGATATGAATATAGGTTTGAATGAAGGAAAACAAAAGGTGAGTTATATTCTCTACTAGACGTTAGCCGGGTGGGCAGACGAATCTAAAATGTATAAACGTTGCAGGGTTGCCAAACTCCAAAGTTAGTTTCACGATGTGAATATAAAAAAGATAAATGCGAATGACTCGAGGTTTAAAAGCGTATTGAAAAGTTGTAAAACTTAATAAATCTTGTGGTCGAAGAGTAGATACATCGCATGTATTATAGAATAGGTACGCGATTGAATTCGTTTGTCCAACGTGTTCCGTGTGAAAAATATCAGTCATTATTTCTCACCCCCGATCAGATCTAAGTAATACTCGTATATGAATGTTCGAAAACAAATCGAATCGCGTCATGATCACAAAACTTTTTGTGTCCGACACTTTGCAGCGATTTAATGAACCGACGAATAACCCTTCTGACCTCCGGAGGACCCCGGTGAAAGGATATACCACACATACGTATAATACATACCTGCATACTCTATACGTATAAAATGAGCAGTACGCACCAACGTACGTAGGGATGAAGTGGATCGTAATTCCCGTCGTCGGGCTCGTGGTGCGGGCGAACGTGCCGACTTAAACGACGCACTCGATCAAATCCCTGTGGACAAAAATTATGACGAATTGTTCACCGAGCGTATTTATTAACACGTTGAGGGCTATTAGGGCGACAACTAACATTACACGGCCATTATTATCATGCCATAAGAACCGCGCGCGAACACCGAGCCGCGGCCGTTTGTCTTTCTCGTTTTACTTCAGACGTAGGTATAATATGCCGGCTGCATCAAATCGCGGGTGAAAATCTTCTCCGTGAGTTTGTAGGATGGAACCACTCCACGTGGTTTTATGATCGTAATTTACGCGATTATTAAATCCTGTACCGGTGTAATTAATTAACAAGAAATATATTTTCGTTTCAAGTATACTATAGTTGTTCTAATTCTAGACGGGTTTATTCTACCTTGAAATCAAACAACTTCCGGCTTCAATTTTTCAAACTCATTTATTATATTAACGCTGTAGGTGGGTAGGTAGGTGGGTATATGTATATAGTTCGTTTACGAGACTTTTATTATTTGTTAACCATTAAGAAAACAGGAGTATAGGTATAGACCCGTAATATATGGAAGCGTAAACCATATTATGTACATAATAGGCACATTTCGGATCGTGTGTATATAATTATAGGCTCATGACCGTTGATTAGCGTTAGTGTTAATAACCGCTATAGTAATTCGTATATATTCGTGTTTATTTCGCCTTTTTTAAATACCAAATTGGTTTCACTAGAATCGTAAGTAGCCTTTTCTTTGATTTACTGCTCACTAAACGTGGTCATGTAGCTTAACTAGTCGTTATATTCAACTGGCGTGTAGCGAGCTATCGTAGAAACGAACAAGAAGAAAACAAAGAATCACTCGGTTTACACATAGGTATGAATATTATGTTAATTTTGGTGGGAGAAAATAATTTAAACAAATGAAAGAAAAAAAGAAGCTCGTATTTTTATATTCACTTTATATCTTAATTATATCTAATTTACAATTAGGCGATATGATTCTTTCCCGACTAATACTTACCAAGGCTGTTTCTTTCACTTCTTCTTCTCCTTCTTCTTCCTCTACTTCTGGTTCTTTCTCCTCATTCCAGGTGCAATAAAATAGCTTAATAAGTCGGCTCCGTTTCCGTAGTCACGTTCGTGTCCGTTCGCCCGTCCGCGTGCTCGAGACTATTTGACCCAACGTAATGTGTCAAGGTACGCTAAGCTCTGAACCTCAATTCTTCCAGGCCCTCCTATAAACCGTTTACAACTATACCGCGTGCAAGACCGTTACTTTTTTCTTTTTTTTACCGTGGAAAAGTCGTAAAACGACCGTCTAGTCTCTAGCTACAATAGAAATAACAGTTACAGTTATTTTTACCTCCAAAAGTACGCCGGCGTCCTTATATACTTGCTTCCTTCCTTCAACCTCTAGAATCGCGTCGGAGCTTCAGTCACTTCGCATCCCTCGATCGCTGCAAACCTCGTGCTCATACCTACATTGCTGCAGCAGTTGTGTCTCTTGATCGTTTATCTTCATCTATAACACGAAACGAATAAAGTTTTTCCGTATAGTGAAGAAAATTTATTCAACGTGCAGTGTATCTGTAAATAAGAAAATTACCTCGAATCAAAGTCCTGCGAGTGACGCGAGGATATCGACTAGGTGCCATGAGAAATCAAACCAACCAAAGCTTTATCTATCCTATACAAGCTAGCCTTACCTAAATCCAAAATCGTTATATAGCCAACGCTGAAGAGGGTTGGGTGCATCCGTCGTGAAGTCTATGCGCTATCCTTGCATAGCATTAACACGTCCCGTTCAAGTTGGTCTTTGAAAATTTACGGCCACCAGTCAGTCCGTCCCGCCGTATATACCTATCCTACGTGGTGAATGTAGCCTTAGCTGGCTCGTAGTCACAGTGAACACACTTTTGATCGCGGGTTCACATACGGAAATCTATTTTACCACTCTACGCTAGCTTCTAGCTTCTAGCTTCTAGCGTGCCTCGCGAGCTGTGACAAAGTTGGTTTGAATATAGAACTGTTAGATTGACGCACGTTGTGTGTGTCCGCTGAAACAAGTATACATTGTGTAACGTAGGTTGGTAAAGACTTTTTAAAAACACGATATAACAAGCCGCGTGGTTATTATTGTGCGTTTTTTATCCCGCCGTTTTTGTTACAACTTTTTATCTCTTATTATACATCTAACAAAGTCCATTTCGGTTTGCACACCTACTTAGTAAGCCTGTCTACGTATATTTGTTTACTGCCTATAACCTGCACTATCGTAGTTTCAACATTGGTTTAGAACGTTAATTAGGGGCAATGAATTTTATAGCCCAAAACGAAGGAAGGTAGGTATAATACTGACTCGGATTGGACCATGTCGTAAATCAAATCGTACCATTGAATTCGGTTTATTCATCCGCTTCCCGGTTCAGGGCAGTGGAAACTTGTACACGATCTTCTAGTTAGCGGTCATGAACCGAGACAAAGAATAGAATAAACCGAGAGACAAGGCGTCGTCGCGTTTGAGACAGTTTTAATAGACGAGCAGAGTAGAGTAGGTATCGGGTATTAGCATCCCTTGTATATACTCGGAAAAAAAACCTCCCCGGATACGTCAGTAGGTATAAATAAATAGGAAAAGCTCGTGCCGTGACATAATGTCTGAGGCAAGTTAAAGTCAACCCCTTGACGCGGAAGGGAAACCGAGAAACGAAGAATGGACCGAAAGAAGCATCGAATCCCGCAGCGTTCGTAGGTATCTTATACTCAAGAGCAGGAGATACGATAGCCATCTTTGCGAGGTGCGCGACGCCATCACTCATACTCGAAGCGTAGTAAATCATTGTTATTTAGTAACAAAGAATCTATACCCACGCCAAAAGACGCTCGCGAGCTGTTTGTTATATGACTCTTCGATCCATATGCCTAGAGAAATCACGTTCACGTCAAATAACTCGAACCTATATCATTCCTATTCCCACCGCGCTAGCTGCTGCACGCATCGCATATTCGGAACGTAGGCAAGTTTCACGCGACGTTTTCCTATCGGGATCAAGTTTCTAACAGCTTTTAGGGTATATAGGTGGGTACGATGAATAAGCCTTGTTATTTATACCGATAACCGTTAAGGAGATTGAGAAATCTTTAAGAATTTTTCATTATTTTTTACACATTTTTCACCGTCAACTTTAAAACGCCGTTATTTAACTTGACCACGGCTGGGTCAAGTTTTCAACATTATTATGCCTGCGTTCCGACGGCCGATTTTCGTAGATATAAGATGAGGTATTATGGTGCCGCCCGAGCGGAGGTACAGACCGAATCAAAAGCGGTTTCTGTTGGTTCGAGATCTCTCATTGAATGTAGTTAATCTTTCGAATTTTGTCAATTTTCAGTAGGTATATGTTCAGACATTGCGTTGTTCGCGGTATGTCTCATACTCTGCGTAAAGAGGTTCGATGTATTGCATCGTTCAGAATCCTTCACCGCGCTTATTATACTCCAGTAAGAAATTTGGTGAAAAAGCGAGAAACTGCTCGACACGTGTATTATACCCACCTACTCGTTCAAAGTTTATTTTTACTGAAAACAAACACTGCAGTATACGTTGCTGCGAATGAGATGAGAGAAAAGCAGCAAAATTTTTGTGTACGCTGGTGAAAATAATTCCTTGGATTATTAGGGAAATTGGAACTTGAGAAAATGTAGTTTTTTCTAGTTGGATTGACAAGAACACCGAATTTTTTGTGAAAAACGGCAAAAGTCTGCAATTTTTTTGCGGGAAATTATCAAACATTCCAAAATCCCTGAAAATATGTGGAAATTCTTTGGAGTATCTACCAGGGTAGACGTAGAAAGTGATCAAAGTGATCTATACCGACAAAAGGATACTGGTCGTAAAGAAACATGGAGCTCGGTATAATTAGGCGAAAAACAATTTTTCTGGCAAAAAATACGGAATCAATAATTATCTTATGATTCTTGTGCGAGTCGAGGTCCGTTAAAGTAGCGTCAAACTAAACTTCCTGTGGGCAGAATTCTTCTCGAAGAGTTCGAAGAATTTTTATCGCTGAATAATCGACGTCGATGATTTAGGACTGATTTTAATTCGCGAAATACTGGTTTGCAAATGACACGCTCGATAAGTTCGAAGGTCGCACGTTATTGCAACCAGAAACTAAAAGATTGCGAGATCTGTGATCTGGCGCGTGCGCTGCCGCCTTCGGAAACACGGACATAAACACTCGGTCCGGAAGATAGAGGCCAGTGAAACAAAGCGCGCGGGGGAAGGGGCCCTCTGTAACATTAAGACGGACGGTGCCAATCGTATGCTAATAGACCGAACGATTTTATTTCTCTTTTATCGAGCGACGAGAACTGCACCAGCAAAGGAAGAAAAGGAGAATGAGGAGGATGAGGAGAAGAAGAATGAGGATGAGGATGAGGATGAGGACGGGGTTATATAGTCTCGCGCCCAAAAGAATTTCTGATCGAAGGGCGTCTCGCGGCAATTCTGCCTCGGCAAAAGACACGCGCGCATATTTTATTACACGTAGGTGTTTTAGGTAGGTAGAGAGGTATAGTTGTTATACCAACACGGACCCAGACCTCTCTCTACCACGTTATTACCAATATTTATAAACATGAATGCTGCAGCGGCGCGTCGGATAGAAGGAGAGAAGTAGAGAGCACGGGACGCGGTCGAGACTGTGAACTTAAATACGATATAGGTAATACTTCGGATCAAGCTCGAGGTTACGATCTTGATCTGGCTCTCGATCTCTTTTTGCGTAATTTTATTTTATTTCTTTCTGTTCCTCTCTTTTTCTTCGTTTCTTCAACGTCATTTTCTGCCACAGGTTATCCTTTTCTTTCTGTTTTGTTTTTGTTTCACTTCTCTTTTCTTCACGTTCGCGAGACAAATTATTCAAGTCACATCATCATAATTCCTACCGACGATGCACATACATACACGGTCATATTATAAATGGGTATATATTTCTCATGCAGGAAGGTTGTGTGTACAACATCACATACCTACACACGCGTATACGATCGCGAGGCTGACTTGGTCTTCTTTTTACCTATCGGATAACGAACGAACGCGACTTGATGCGTATGTTACTGTCGATATACAGATATACACTTGTGATAAGCTACCGTGTCTATCAATTATGCCATGCTCCGATATATTATCGGGGAGAATGAATTCCGTGAGTAAGATTTCTCTCGCACGCAACGCTGTTTCAGATCTAAATAAGAACCAATTTCCAATTTACGGAAGAAAGCTTAGTTATGTACAGATTTCTAATTTTCCATTAGAAAAAATGAAACATTTCGCCGTTTCTTTATTTTGTATTTTTTTTTTTTGTGTACTGGGATGGACGAAAACTTGTAGTTAAATATGTGAAGATTTCTGATGAATGTGTGTATTATAACCCGGGAGTAACACAATAGGAAGTAATTTTAATCTCAAGGGTTTGGGCGAACGCGAGTGATATTATCCTACGAGAAGAACGAGCATAGGAACTTGTTTCTATAGTTTATGGGTCAAGAGAGTTGGGCGCATGGTAGGTATGCGCCGGCCCCACTGTGTGTGTATAATATGTATAGTTGCGTTTGCTTTCCAAGACCCACGCTTTGGTATTTTGCGGTATGAATGAGCCACGAATAACGCGTCTAGCGCGGTTTCGATTTATTTTTAGCGAACTTTGATGTGTGCCGTAAATTTTATAATTTATAGATTCGGAAGTTATTCAAGATATTCATTTTCCCTATGATTCGATCCTAGTCGCAGAATGAATCCCCGGATTTTGTTCACGTCCTTCGAATACTCACGCAAAAAAGAAACTTGAGCTTTCCTTCTTTAATTAACAATCGCGCGACGGACTGAAAGTTATGGGCAAATACTGAGCTTGCATATATATGTGTGCCATGGTGCGATGGTTATTAAAATTAGAATTGCATATATATTTAACGTTTTGTCGCTAGACCTACTATCTCCTCGTAACACCTTCCCTAATGGGCGTTTTCTGTCTCATTTAGATCCATAGATATGAAAGACCGGCGGTACACCATATTTGTATTCACTCACGGGTCTCTTTTATATTACTAGATGGCAGATATACACATATATATATATATATACACGTATATATATAACTACATACACCCACTAGCCATTCAACTTTCGTTGTATCCCCACCCGTAGCTAAACTTGATATATTTTTTTTTTTTTTAATAAAATTCGTAGTTTTACAATTAGTTTGTTGATATCATTTGGTGATCAATTTTTTCGCACTCCCACACCTATCAAAGTATAATTAGTTTTCATCACTATCGCGATAACTATGCCCTACAAGCGTCGAAGATAAAAAATAAAATCGATTAGCATTAAGGGGTACAGCACACCTGTTAAGGAACGAATTGGCATACATCCGATCGGATCTTTTAATCTGAATGCCATTTAGCGTCGTCGGAGTTATTGGGCGGTCAGTCGGGGCTGAAACTGCATGGGCATCGTACTATCCCAGGCAGGAAAGACAAGGAAGGTAAAAGCTGCTCAACGCCGGGGCACCAGCAAAACCAAAGGCCGAGCAAGGGAAGGATGGGAGTGCAGCGGAGTGCGTCCATCACCGACTACCTCTTCCCCGCCTCCGTCCCAAACCTCTCTCTCTCTCTCTCTTTCTCTCCTTTTTTTTTCTCTTTTTCTCTCTCTCTCTTTCTCTCTCTTCCCGAAACCCCCACCACTTTTGACCCTTTCTCCTACAACCTACCGCTCCAATCGGCCCAAGAACACACCGACCACCGACCGACCAGCCCGACCACCTGATGCGAGATGCGAGATGCGATTTCGAACTAAGCAATACGGACCTCTTGTAACTGTATATCTATAGTATATTAAGTAGCTACATAGGTAGATATATGGGTATAACTACTATCGATTGCTATTTAACCGAAAGGGCGCGTTTAACCTTAGATCGAATTATATACCTACCTACCCTGCACTTGCTCTAGCCGGGGTTCTTCTTCCTACGTGGTTATCATACGCGGAATCCGATCTTGTGCGCGAGCAACCGCGTTCTTATAGACCTCTAATTTATCGAGTTTGCATGATTGCAAGGCGTTTTGCGTTATAGGTACCTCGGGAGACTTTTCCTCGCGTATACCTCATGTTCTCAGGGATCGTGGACATTTTTATAACATCATATTAACATAACATTACGGATCTGATCGATTCGTGGATTGAACAAATTAGACGTTCAAAAATATTGATCGAAATTTATTTGCTTATACATTTTTTTTTTCATCGAATCCGCATAACCGATCGAATTTCATTGGAATAACATTACCACCACCACCACCACCGGTTAATATAATCGTCTTGTAGAATCGAGTTTAACCACTGAGAATAGCAGTAATTTACCGTCTAGTAAGCCGAGACAAAAGGCGTACGACTGGTGCCGGAATAGAATTAAGACGCGGCTACGGTTTGGGGGGTTTAAATGACTGTGAATTGAATTCACGCCTCACCTATAGATATACCTACCCTCTAACATATACTGTGTTGGGGTAGGCAGATCTCTTTCGCCGTAATGTCCCGTCCGATCGAAGTTAGCCTCGTAAAACTGTCTCGGAATTACGAATTCTCTTACACTCGCTTACCGAGAATTGTTGTATACATGTATAGGTATACATCGACGTAAAGCGTTTATCGCTTCTCCGCCGAAGTATTTATATGCCTACGGTGTGGTTATCGATATCTGTACGTATACAATATACATATATAGCTGTAAACGAAAACGGTACATCACACTTGAGGAGAGCACTTCGTCATTAATTTTTTTACCGAGAGAAAATTTTCCATCAAGGAAAATATACGCGGCGGTATGGTATATGAGAGGTTGGAAGACGTGGTTCGGTGAACTAATTTGTGGACGGGAACGGAAGGGAAAACAAAAAATAAAAGTAAAAATGAAGAAGAAAAAATGTGGGTGTGAGAGAGGAAGAGAGAAGGAGATAGATAGGAGTTCGCGAGAGGAGTAGCTGGTATAAGGGATGGTTTACGAAGGGTGGTAAAAGGGGGTGGTTCAAGCAGCATTATCAGCACGCGCCGCCTTTGTGTGCCCACTAAATCTGTGAAATAACTACCGGGAGGAACACCGCGCTTGGAACATTCCCCCACTCTGCCTTCCTCCCTATATTATGTACTCGGTTGAAGGTGTAGAGGTCCGCCGAGTTACGTTACATTACGTTACGTTACGTTACGTTATGCGGGACTCTACGGTACGTTACGTGCGTTCCAAAAGCGAAAATTTTAATGATGTTTGCCGAACGCTTCGCATTCGCTTTTACGCGCTTGGCCTTCCTGCCTGCCTCTCTTGCCTTTTCTACCTCCGACAAACCGCAATGGTTCGACCAACCGCTCGACGGTATCTCAACCGTGCATCAAACTGCTCGTCGAGTACAGTAGATCCGGGGGCAACCGATGTGGGGGGGTTGAGGATCATGGTACAAACGTAAAGGCGGCGGGAGAAAGAGAAGGCGGCGCGATAGAGACGTTTGTTTTTCTTTTTCTTGCAATTTGCTTTTTTTTTTTTTTTTTCTTTCCTCGGCTTTTATTTTTGTCTTTTTATCGCGGTAAAATATTTAAATAATTTGCCTCGGAGACGAAAGTCGAGAGTCCCCATTTTCTCGACAGTTGTTAACTTCGAAAAAAAATCGTGAGGAAATAATACGGATTAAAATCTATTAGGTATATATGTGTGTGTGTGCACTTGATGTAGACACGAGTGAAAATGAGACCCACTGGTTGAGGTTGGCAGCCTTTGCAGTAACACATACGTATACAGATACCGACCTACACGTATGTACACACACGAGGTCACGTCCACCCATTCTCGCAGCATCCGATCTGAGAGATCTGAACGATGATCGGGGAGCCGATTATAGATAATTTAATTCAGTCAGTCATCATTATTGATTATAGTGGCGGCTGGTCGGCCGGAGGTACACATTACCTTACTGGTTTTTGGGAAAATCAGCGCCTTCGTCCCCTCCCGTTAATTCTTACCTCGGTCCCTTTGGCATGGCTGGAATATTCGCGTGTGAGTAGATACTCATCAAAGAAAGTAAAAAGTAAATAAACAAAATGGAGTACGAGAAAAGCAAAGGACGAGTATATTTCATCGAGTCGTTAGTTCGTTAGGGTCTGGCGATAAGAAGAGAAGGAGAAAAGTCGTCACGTTCCGCGGGATCAGAAATCGGTATACAGGAAATAATTCCTAAGAACGGGTAAATAATCGTCGGATCTCAGATCTGAGATAAATCACGAGGAATTCAACTCCGAACCTCGAACCTTGGACCTCGGACCTCGTACCTCGAACCTCGAACCTCATACCGAACACCTGACTCAAACCTGGTGAACGAACGGCTCGTGATTCGCGGTCGGCGCGTCCCTGTTTCTCTTCTTACCCGTCGACACGACCAACCATAACCACAGCCAGCCACTAGCCACCAACAACCTACGCGGGGGATATCAACTCCTCTTGGTCGGGGGCCGGCTCATTACCAGGTTGCCGCTCAGGTACCACGCTGAGATCTCGACTCCTTTTCACCCGACGCTTTTATAATATATAATACCCTTCGTATATGAAGCCCGTATCAAACTTGAACACAAACACTGCACTCCACCTTTGGCGCCACAAATCGCAAAATTAAAACCTAGGCGGGCCACGTTCAATGGGCGCTCCTCTCGACTGACTCGCCGCGGAGTGTTCCATCGACCGTCGACGAATTTACGATAGAATAAATACGTCGCAACGGAGAGACGCACCCTGCCCTGGAAGTACACAGTTCTCGTTCCTTTATTCCTCTTCATTTTTTGTTAAGGAGATGATAATTTAAAACTGTTTGTATAGAACGAGTGTCGAGTCTGAATAGTCTATGGTTTAGTACCCACGCGATGGTTAGATCGTAGGTGGAACGACCCAGAATACCCAGGACCAATGGAACACGTTATAGGTTAGAGTATCCTCGTATATATGTATATATTTAAGAAGTATGGTAACGCACCCTGCGGTGGCCTTTGGTTTCTCGAACGACGCGGGATGATGTATGGCGTTACACACATGCATCTCTTTACCTCGTCCTCGTCCCACTTCTTCTCCTGCACCTCTTCCTCGCTCCATTAGGTATTATATACCTACGTTATACCTATGCTTTGCCCGCGCACAACCACCAAACCCAAAAGAATAATAATAAGAATGAGACTATACGGACTATTCCTGTTATACCTTGCATTCCTCTTGTTTAAACTCATCGGACCACCCCGATTATACCAGCCCGCAATAAATATACCTATCTATACCATGTGTAAACGCGGGTGAAATTGTTCGATATTGTGATCAGTGCGGAGAAAAAAATATCCCTCTCATCACTTGGCGACAGTCTTGTTGGGACCTACTCGTATTGGAGACATGCGTGGTATACAAAAAAAAAAAAAAAAAAGAAATAAAATATTCATACCTTGTGCCGGAGGGAGACGATTTGTTTTAACAACTCGAGTCTCTGCACAAGGGAATACCGATCGAAATACATAAATATACTTACTCTGCACCTGTACACACCTTACTACTTACCCCTTTGATTGATAGACCAGATGGGTAAGGGATAGGTAAGTGTTTGTTATACTGGAGGGTAATGGTAAAGGTAAAGGTAAAGGTATGTTTCGTATGGGTTTAACGACGTCACATGGCACGCGATCGTCAGTAGGCGTCCCGACGCCTGGTTTACGTAGGGTAGGTAGGTAGGTAGGTATATCTACCCGGCAACTCCATAGTGTACATCACAGACGTAGGTAATTCTCGCTTCTTTCACAAATAACCAACCCTCGTTTATAAGGGAGCGTCACTGATGGACTGCCCGATACCCCCACGACATCAAAGAGCTCGCTGCCCCCAACTTCTCAGACTTCGTCCTCTCTTATAGAATTATTGTTCGTGTGATAGATATACGGAAAGGTGTGCATAAGGCTACCTACCGTCAACTTAAAGTGAAGAGTTGCACGAGGCGTGATACGTTTGTGTGGATATACCAGATAGATGGTAGGATGGAACGAGAGGCGCCTTTATTTATCGCATTTAAATGAAGCCTTACCGTGTAATTGCGCCGTGATGCATCAGGATGATTTGCGAGGCGCGCCTTGGCCTCCCATAAGGACCACCGCACCATCCACACTCCATACACACATGCTCTTCTCTCTCTCTTTCGATCTCTCTGCAATATAGGGTCTCGAATCATCCCACGATGAAGCATATCGCATACGGCAAACAATTTCACTCCTCGCCGCCTGACGATTTCTTCCAAACGAAGCGACCCTCCGAATTAGAGAAAATTAATTTACTCCTCGCCGATGTGCGTTCGGTGCGTTATACCGTGGGTATACCAGACGGCGATGTATAACTCAGAACTGAAGGATCTCCTGCGTTATTTTTCTTGATAAATTGAATTGAAATAGGTAAAGAGAGAGGTATAAATATAGAAAATAAAGAGAGAAGATTAGTGTCGTTGGATCGAGTTGGTCAGTTGGTGGCATGCGTTGTGGCAGCGTGAGCGGAGGGCACTCGTTCGAGTGGATGGCCGGCGTCACGCCACGCGGGCCACCAGGAGTTATGGTTACGGCTCCGGGGACGACCGCGGCACCGGGGTGACCAGGGGCGATCAGGTGGGAGGAAGAGGTGGAGGCAACGGGCTAAAAATAATATTACGACTCACGGACAGGCCAATTTCGTCACAAAATAGAGACGGTCAATAACGGTCACTTTGTCATCGCGGTATTCCTTGCCCCCAGCAACATACAGTGAGAAAGAGAGAGAGAGGAGGGAGAGGGAGAGAAATGGAGAGAAATATATAGAGCGAGAGACAGAGTTTAAATTTTTCACCCGCGAAATCTTGCCTCGACGTTATCGCGCGGAAGTCTATTGTGCCGTGAAATCCTCCGGAACTACGGGATTTTAGGGCCAACCCCGAAGTGTAAAAGGGTGGAAAAAAGTCATGGCGTATAAATTTGCCTCTTCAAATTAGCCGTCATATCAAATTAACAAGACATTTAATATCTCTACATCTACCTACGTATAGCTACCGCTTGATTATCTCCGCATTTGTTACTTTTATTACCTCAAACATCCAAATGTTCTCACCTCGCTTATTATTTTTCCCTACTCGCTTCACCGACCCATAGATTACAAAAACCAACTTGTGTAGGTGCTTTAAAAGCAACTCAGCGAATGCTACATCTATACCTGAATGGAACCCATAATTTTATTTCCGGTCTCGCTCGAGGCAGGTAAATAAAAATAAAATCACTTCTTCTAAAGAAGGTCTACTGCGGGCGACGGAATGGTGTTATAAGTAAATAAGAAATTACTAAGTAACAAAAGTTTTCAGAATCGTCTTCCTGTTTATTCATTCATTGGCAGCGACGTGCACACCCTGTATTCGTATTTTAGGTAGAATTGTAGCAGCATTTGATCACGTTTTAGAAAATTATATTTAGTTTATCCCTGAAGCACTTATATTATATTATACCATACCATACCATACCGTACCATGCCTTATACCTATACCTAACTCTGACAATATTTAAGGGGCTGCTTGTCACTGCAGTAGCGAAGGTTTACGTACGTGTATGGTACGTCGCGTGAGTTCTACTCGTGATAAAATTACCCGGGTGTTTTAAGGTAGTAGGTATAACTTGATGGTGAGAAAGCACTCTTTCACGCACCCGCAAGATAACGTATCACCGTATGTATGTACTATACATATACCAGAGGAATATAAATAAACGGACAATAGAAATATCCTTCAACTTTTTCCGCAGGCTTTATTTATTTATCTTCTACGTGAATTACTCATACGTAAGTTTTTCATTAATGAACAAAAAAAGAAAAAAGAAAAACCGTCAAGACAGAAGATCGTTAATACCATCGAGAATTTCATCGGCGAATTGAACTCACTAATGACCGCCTAATTGCACCAATGTAAATATTGCCCCATACCGTTGTACATAATGAATATAAATTCGAACAATAAACCATTTTCACTAACGAAACCGGTGTCTTCTTGTATGCGTATGTTTAAACACACCCAAGTTCCCTCCTCCTCGCCACACATATCGCTCTCTTTCGTATTAGCCCGTGGGTACGAAGGTAGGTATAAGATATAAGTATAGGTATAGGTATAGGTATTTGACCAGGAACAGGTATAGAGGTTCAGATAAAGTTAGTTCTGTAAAGGTAAAAGTGATTCGTAATACAGAGCGTATTAAGGAGCATAGCGTATACACACGCGTACGTACGTAGGTATACGAAAGTCGAGTAAGCACGTGGTCGGCCCAAGTTGTCAGCCATAAACGGCCCGGCCGCGGCGAAGCATGAGGTAGCCGTGGCTGTGCCAAAGTGTAAGAAGGCCTCGGGTGTGGCCTTAAACCACGCGAACGCCATCTCGGTATTGCGGCCGGTACCTTACTGGGAGAAGAGTGCTTTTTTTGTTCGTTTCAAAAGCAGGGTTCGGTCGGTAAGTTAGGTAACCTGTTCGTATGACGCAACACGTGTCATTACACGGGCTCGTTTACATTTTATTATCATTTTACGAATGTGTGCGAGAGCATGATATAAAAGTGAAGCAAACCGCTTAATTTTAGTTTTTATGCGGTTGTCGTTCCCATTCCGTGTTAAGCGAGTATGATTTTATTACTTTGTAGGTATATGGCTATATACATACCTGAACCGCGCACATGTGTATAGAGACCGAACGAGGGTTGTAAATTTGTAAACTTATACGAGGAGTTTTATGTCCTGCAACGCACGCTTCCAGTGGTCAGAGCATTTAATTGAAGTGCGAGTTTAAAACCAGAACTTGATTATCGCATTATTACAGAAGCCTTCGTGATTTGTCTTGTTAATTAGAAAGGGTAACAAAAAATAAGAATGAAATAAAAAGCAACGGGTATAATATCTTAATTGGTATTAATTAGCTCTCAGCTTTTTATTGAACTTTATAATTTTATACTATTAAAAAATTTCCGGATCTTATCACAGCTCGTAACTACACATCGAATAAAATTTAATTTCTCCTCACTTTACGTTTAATTAGATCACTCCTACCTATCGTCGTATACCAGGTGTATCGAGCATGATCATCCGAGGTCAAAACTTCCGGTAATTATCATATTAATTCAAGTAATAGCGAAAGGGAAAAAGTCAAACGCCATTTGGGCAATGAAATCTGCTAAAGAGATCATTACGAAAAGCCATGGGGTACGAAAGCGGAAAGGGCCGAAGGACTGCAGCAGCTAGGCGGTTAGACGCATGGGGAGCCGATGCAGGGGCAGGGAGGTCCCTTCACCAGCGTTTGGGAAACACCCCTGCGGCCATACCTGCAAGCATTATGGCTTCTCCGGTCTTGAGAGCCACGACCACGGCAGAACCCCATAGGTGTACGATCCACCTATGGAGGCAGTATAAAAAAATAGTAGGGTCCCACAGTGGAATTTCAAGGAGCAAAGAAAAGACAGTCTGTGGTCGCACCGCGCGGAGACTTCACCGCGCTGTGAATACGCGTAGCGGCTCGTTAGCGCGTCCTTAAAACTTGTTCGAGATAGAGTCCCGCGTTCCGGGTTAAACGATCGTTCCATCGTCATCTGAAACGCGGCCCGTTTGTACCTATACCATTCTAATTATTTTCAAATATTCTACGCCGAACGTCTCAGAGATGGACGGAGTGACCGCAAGTGTTTAGTCCGCGCCGCGCGGACGCTATTGCGATAGTCGATTTTTAAACAAGTGTGAAATCTGACGATCGTGGAATATGGCGTCGTCGAATAACGCGAACCTTTACCGAAGCAGGTAAATACCAAACGGTCCAAGTTTATACCGTCGAGATATTCATCCACCTTAAGCGATTCGCAGACCATTGAACGAACCCCTAAAGCTCGAAGGAGTAGATTTCTGTATGCGAAAGTAGGAGAGGCAGAGCTGCAACCTTTTTTCATTAGGTATGGGGTTTAGCCAATGCGAGGTGAGATACCTCTAAGGTTTACACTCACATGCTCGTGCAATTAGCAATGTAAATGCTGGTTAGTTAGTTAGCGTGTTCGCAAAGCTGTTCACTGCAAGGGGTGGGGAACGGACCTAGATAACGGACCTCCCGTAAGCGAACGATGATCTTGGCGAAAGCTGATAAGACCGCACGAGCTTCAATTCCTTATTGCACTCGTTAGTTGTCCGGTGCACCAGCGATGATCGCTTCTTGTAGGAGTAGGTAATTAACGATGTAACTCTTGCCTGCATAATACGTAAAAAACTATAGTTAAATTATTTTTAAAACCATCGAGAGCCGCGTACTTTGCTGCAGTCGTGTCCCAGCTACTATCCCCATTATCCTCTAAACTCTATACAGCGACGTAAGTTAAATAGTCGGGCTTGCAGCGCCGGCAGCAGAGTTTCATAAAATTTAATTACGCCCCATCAGGTAGTGAGTAACCCTAACTGTTGGCATTTATTCCCTTCCATCCTGATTCTAATTTCTAAGTTGTAAGTTGTAGCGCGACCCAGGCATCCCAAACAATGCAACTATTTCGTAGATGTAATTACGCGATTCCCCAAGAGAAGAGCCCAAGGCTGGAGGCTAGAGGCTAGAGGCTAGAGGCTAGAAGCTAGAGGCGAGAGGGTGCGTCTCGCTACTTTCCGTATCGCTACAAAGGCATTTCTATACACAAACACCTTATAGTTGACTAGGGGGTTGGTTATAAGGATGACTCGCGCCATCAAGACCGCTACTGCAAGAATACAGTGCACTAATTTACCACCAAGAGTGTAAATTCCACTCTATACCTATCCCAAACTTTTCCGAGGGTTTAGTGAAGCTTTGCAAACTCTTAACTTCCGCAGGTTTCTTAGACTTATAAATATTCTTCTTTTAACCGCGTATCTACGCTGACTAGGTATGAAAAATCGCTCTGAAACTTTGTCTTTTACATCAGACAGGTATAAATAAGATGCGGATGCACTTTTATCCCTATGAGGGTGTATGTGTATCGTTCCATGACTTCCATGGAGTTGTATGGGCGTGAAATAGATTTAGCTGAGCTCGATACGTGGCTTGCGGGGTGTATTTTCCCTGGGCAGTTATGTTAAACAGTCAAGTATACTTATGTGTGTATAGAGATGGGCTAGTTTATCTTTCGAAGGTATCTACTTATCGTACCTATGGTACGGTATAGTGCAGTGGTTGAAAATAGAAGGAAACAGAAGAAAATAAAGAATCACTCGTTACAGTACGCGATGAAATAAAATGAGATTCTCGCGGTGTACAAGCTCCTTCCATTACCCGTTTGCACGAGCGAATTCCTGCCTATATATACCAAGTATAGTTAGAAAGGGTATAGGAATACGGAGCTGTGGACGTACATATATAACCGTCGAGGAATTCTACCCATTTCTGTTTTCACAACTACGACACGACTATAGCCGTCGCAAAAGTAGCGGAGCACTCAATCCATGGTAGCTGCAGCACGGGGAAGGAATGGAGGGGACAAAGGAAGTTGAATAGCTCTTCGCCATGTGTATGTATCTACACGGTTGTATGCGATGTAGGTGGATAGGAGATCCTGCATGTATATACACGAATGTACATATACCTATCCACACACTGCCTTAAATGTTACGTAAAGTAAACCAACTTTTATATACTACGCGGGGAACGTTTCACCGCGCATAATACACTGCACCGAGCACATAATGCCGACTGTCGACTTCTTCAGCTCACATTTATATACCTATGTCTACATATAGATGTATACTCTTGTGTATACGTGGTGAGTATATGCAAGGAGAGATAGATAGAGAGACAGAGAAAGAGAGAGAGAGAGAGAGAGAGCGGTAGTCATGTATATCTAGCTAACGACCAGTCTGTCGCAAAAATCCATAGCGAGTGTAATAAGAACGCGTTATAGGAAGGTTGTGCCAAAATCCGATCCACCAGCGAATGCAACGCGGTTTTAGTTTCTGGTTGTCTTATTCGCAACCACTAGCACCACCGCTGCCACCGCACCGCCGTTCTGTTGTGGTGGTTTTATCTCCTGCCTCAGGGTGAGTGTGTCTGGGAGCGAGTGAATAATCCATTTTCATCGCCGTCAAATTGAGAGATTTCAGGAACGAGTTGTGAGATACTTATCGGCAATTTGACGGCCCGTTTAACGCGATGGAAAGGAAGGAGCTGTACGTAATACGCGCGGATCAGATTCGCCGGTGTTTGTAAAGGATAAAGAATCTTAATCTTCGTGCCCGGATTATATATTTGCCGCGATATTTCACGCGTTTATCGATTCTTCATCTTTCCAAGTCGAAATTAAGTTTCCACTGGCTAGCTATACCGAAGTAGAATTTGCAACATGGTGACACACGGTTATTCCGGTAGGCTTGCTTCCGCAAGGTACGAAGAATTATGGCGGAATAAACATAGAGCGAACGAACGTGACTTTGCGACAAACAGACTCTCACGAGCCACACGCGCCGCACGCACTGCACGCTGACCCACTGCAGAGGAGATTATAATTAGGCGGTATGGGCACTGTGGTGAAGAGTGGGTATAATAAGGTACGAGAATATACGCGAGGTGCAATAATTAGCACATTCGGTTGAAAAATTGTCAACCACGTGCATCCGGTCAGGACGTACGGGTGCAATTATCTTTTATAACTCATCCTCTCTACGATGACGATGAATTTTTGTTAGGTTTAATATTATACATACATATTACGCGGTAGGTATATAAATTTGCAAAAAATTCTGGACCAAACGAGATAATTATGACGATAATAATAATAGTTGGTAAGTTAATGACGTTAACGATCGCGAGAGGTTTGATCTCTGTGTATTGAGACGTTAAGTTGTTAAAAACAACTTTTTAATAAGTCCTCGTCGCCCGGTTTTGGCAATACCACCGCGTGCCAGATGGCATTGAAGTTTTTGAGCCAACGTAGGTATAAGGTGGGTAGGTAGGTAGGTAGGTAGGTACTCCTTTAACCAGCCAACTTTTAACGCCAGCAGCCTCTCCCGTCGTTGGTTTAATTGCTTAATAGAACGCGATAATAATAAGTAGGTAGCTGGCACCCGCGTAATGGCAGATATATTATTATTAAGGTAGGGAGCGCATAAATTTTCGAAGAATTTTCCATCCCCCCTAAGGCAACGGGGTCGACGCCGTGATATAAGATAGATACGACGTTGGCCCCCGGTAAGCCCTATAGAAAGGGGCTTATGTAAGGTGGTTATACTTCTGCCTACTCCAGAGCGGGGGTTAAGAAATGGCGCGTAGAAGCCTCTCGCACGGGGAAAACCCACCCCTCTCCTTACCTTATGAAGGGTAGGAAGCAATTATAACACTAAATTAAGGGCGAGGAAAATTCGGTAATTAGAGGGATTCAAAAGGGATAAAAGACCCGTGCTTCTACAACGTTTTTGCGCAAGCTCACTCTTCCGCAACCCTCCGCTCTGCACAAATGTATCTATAATTACTATACCCAATATATACGTAGGTATATAAATTTTTCACTATACTATTCCTGTATTAAAACGTAAGTGTAGATTAGTTGGATAAATAAATATATAAATGTAATATACACATATTATATACCTGGATATTTGGTCCGAAGTTACGTACCGCGAATCACGCGCTACCCTGTAGGGGCAGCTATGGTAGCGAGGAGGAGAGTGATCGACTGGGTTAGAGTTAGGATAGGTTAACGTGCAAACACGCGCAAACTAACGGTATACGATACGGGTAGAGAGAGAGTAGATATATCTATAGACGGGGGGCAGTTGGGCATTGCGATCCGTCAGAGCGGGTAAACCAAGGGCATAAATTTAATAGGTTTCGCGCGCCCCTCCTTCGAGCTTTATGGCGCCGCCGAATTTCCCATTAAATAAACAAACGCAATGTTCATTACGGGCTGGCGAGTTCCAACCGACAATACCGACGCGTTTTCCGGGTGCAGGCCTTTACGCAGAGGGTTGAATTCTATACACAAGAACTTGCGGTCCCGTAGGCGCGGCTAAAACCTTCGGATATATACATCCTAGGATATTTACTTCAGACACCAGACGATGCAACACCGTTAAAGGATTCCCCGAGTGTACC
The DNA here is from genome assembly GCA_947538915.1 of Tenthredo distinguenda. NCBI lineage: Eukaryota > Metazoa > Arthropoda > Insecta > Hymenoptera > Tenthredinidae > Tenthredo > Tenthredo distinguenda. The sequence goes on along the minus strand of OX384536.1, from coordinate 17,194,904 downwards.
GGAAAATTCCAGAAACACTCCGGGGCTCCCATGAAAATCCCTCGCCAATTCGAATTCCGTAGAATTTCACCCTACGGTCACCGATTATAATTGTGACGATTTCGATTTACTAGCTAGGATCGTTTGGTTTCAGAACTCGAAACTCGTGGCTTTTGACGGATAATGAATTATTCTAGGAGCGCGTATCTTCGATATTTCGATTCGACAGTCGTATAATTTATTATTCAAATTAGCTGACACTGTCATCGCCTAGCTGTTCGCGAGATTTCGCATGACGTACATGACTGTACGTACAGTAACCAGTTTAACCACGCGTTGATTCGATTACAAACGATCGAGCGGAACCGACTAGCTATATGTGCGGCGGTGATAATTTCTCAATATTCACGCAGTGTATTCAGAAATAGGATACGGAAGTTAATTAAGATGGTTAAGACTGAACATTTACGTATAACAGCTATAAGGGACTACAGATGCGATTTCTCTCTTTTTTTCTCTCTTTCTTTCCTTTTTATCTCTTCTACTCTCGTAAGAAAATCATCCCGCGGCAAGCAAAGGTTCTGGAAACGATTCTTAGAAGCCAATAAGTTGAGACAAGGACGCGGGGGCGCGGCTAGCTTCCGTAACGGTCGCCCCATTCGAGTAACCCTCGACCCCGTACGCGTTGGGGTGTCCACACGTGCTACCGCAACCTCCTTCCGTTTCCTAGTCCAAGAAAGAACGCCTTGGTCCATTTGAACGACCAAATTTCAAAGACGGACGTCCGACCGGTCCGAAGGACCGACGGACCTCCACCATTTATCGGTTTCAAATAGATAAATCGCTTATTAAACACGTTTATACCATAGCCTGAACTATGAATCAATTTATGCAAAATAATCTAGGAATCGTTCCAGCATCCAAGGTTAGGGATTTTGCAGACATAATTTCTTATTTCCATAGTAAAAGGAGAATAAAATGTAAACTAATTCAAAGAAGAAGCGGTATGGGCAACAGTTGCTCATGTTGTCAAGTTAGCCCCGACTTTGTTCAATCAGAAATGAGAAATACTTTGTAGCAGCACATTTTCTGGACTGTATTCGTACGATTGACGAATTAAACGAATCTCCTTGAATCTTAGAAATAGTAAAGATAGTAAGAAGTTAGCGAATAACCGTTGTGGAATGAGAGATATGGGTGCGATTGACACTTGGATACTGCAGCAGGTAGGTATAATATCTGATCGAAACCTGACCGCATAGTTGTGCGAAGGACTCTCACCTGACTATATGGGTATATGGGAATAACGCCGTAACTCCTACTTGCTGATAATTAGTGCATCCATCAGCGGAAGCAAGCCAGCAGCTAATGCCGATCGTATGTTACCGTTATCACTAGTTTCCCTACCACTAGCCGGATCACCCTTTTGCCACCCTGTCGCACCTATTTGTAGGTACGTTGTGCGTGCGACGCAGCCCCACGTATGCGGATTACCTCGATGTGTGTACGAATCTGTATTACATAGGTAGGAACGTGTATCGACAGGTAGGTATATATGTATATGTACATACATGTACCTACGTACCGACCTACCTGTGTACGTGTATGGATATGACCGTAGATACAGGGGGTAGCCGGTTGTGCGCTCATCTACCTGATCAAAGCGTATATCTACGGGCACCGTGCTACTTGTCGATACGGCCAATAATCTAATAACCAGTTGCCCCCAGTATTTCGTACCTTCTGCATCGCGGGCTGTAAGTCATTGCAAACGCTGCTGCAGGCTACCGCGCTACGTACGTAATGCGTATACGAACGTGGCTTCGATTTACGGCAATTTTTTTTCCACATTTTTATTTTTATTTTTTTTTTCTACAGAATTTTAATCGAAATGTTCATAATTTATACCGCTGTCAATGGATCATCGCGTGAACGATGAATCAGAGATCGATATTAAGATTATTATATGAGTTTAGACCGTTGAGAAATAGACGCGAAGAGTTTGGAAGCTGTTATTTAGATAATATCCATAAAATCAAAACTTTGCAACCTGTTATTTTAAGTTATGGCTCACTCCGAGCGTAGATATACACCTAGCCGTGAGATTCTCGCTTGAACAAAAACAGGAATCAACAGATTTACCACTTTTTACAACTACTTTATTTCATATTCTTCAGTCCATGTAAAGGATCAAAATTTCCGTTCGAATTTGAATCTCAGTCCAAAATAACAACGAGACTGAAAAAAAAATCTATACTCAAATGATCGTTAGGGTCGTTTTTTAAACATATGATACTGAACGGTATCCGATTGATCAGGCATATTCGGAGGAGCGCATTTATCCACGAAGCTCGTAGGATATAATCGATATCCTCTCTTATGCCATACGAGGCGGGTTATTCTTTGCGAATTTGTTCTTTCAACGACACTAGTGGGTGGTGCTGATCGATCGGCATAGCCCCCGACTTTTTACCGCACGTTCGAAAGCCATATATTCCATAATATTTCTTTGCGCGGTCCAAAGGTCTTCCATTTCGTCACGGTCTTTGATCACCACGTAACCACGAGGATAGTTTTTTGCGCCAATTATATGAAAATTGAATGATATAATAGGAGCCGCGGTACATAGATTCGAAAGGTCTACAGAAGTCTAGTTTTCCACGAATACTGTTTCGTTCGTGTTGCCAGGAGTTTATCAGCCTTCCGTACATTTGGATCTACGATATACCAAGTGATCGCCACAGAACCAGTAATAGACAGGCCGTAGCTCAGCGCGGTTAGTTGTAGCTCGAGCTTGTAACGAGCACTAAACCAATCCCCGGCGGTGTTCTGGATCATTTGGTACCCAGTTTGGTAGCACGAGGACCAACGCCAACATTGCAGGATGCTTGCACCACAGTAGGAGCTTGGGATGCATCTTTCGCGATCAATTTTGCTGGTTATTCGTTAACTCTGACTTATCATACCTGATTGTATACCCAATAATGTATTTTGTGCCAATTGTTTCTATAACTGCTATAATCGCCTTCATTTCCAATTAATTAAAATGTATTTTTCTTCTCTTTACAGGTAAGCACGTTTATCGGCTGGATTGATTGGCTCTGGCCAGGGGGTAAGTTTGATAACAAGGTTTAACGAGAAGTTAAACTCAGGTAAGGTTAGTGCGGTTTTCGTGAAGTGCTGTTGTTTTTTAAAGTTGAAAGAAAACAAAAAAATAAAAATAAAATGAAGATGAAATTTTCGATAACGTATGATATCGTAGTAGTTGTTAGTTCTCGAATATTAGATTTGAGGATTTACAATGTGAAATGATTTCTAACAAGGTATATAAAAATTAACGCCGCTTTTCTACGTATACCTGTACATGCACTAATAGCGTAACTATACAAGCACGGTACTAACCTCGCCGCAGAGTTAAACTTTCCCTGTGTATATAATGTACAGAGCGAATATCGATCTTTCAATTAGTTTCGACGAGTTTTGTGTGCGAGTTCCTAATTTACAAGCCATATAATACCCATATCTTCATGTAAACATGACACACACGTACACACACAACACAAGCGAACGAACAAACACGTAACTACGTACGTATTTTAACGCCAATTCATAAAAAGTTCGGTATGGGTATAGGTGTAACGTATATATGTGTAAACCTACTCTGGGCAAAAATAAAGTTTCTTCTTTTGGGGTGAAGTTTTCTAAGCGAGATAGACGTTCACGCGTGAGAATCATGGCGGCTGAAAGAAAGAAAGAAAAAAAGGAAGAAAGAAAGAACGAAAGAAAGAAAGGAAGAAAGAAAGAAGGACTCGCAGCTGGCCGATACTCGGGGAAGATGGTTTTCCAAGCGTTTCGTACTATCCTCGTGCAGCCAGCCCTAGGGGTGATCAATAAATATTGGCTCCTCTAGGGGTGGGAGGGGGGAGGGAGTGAAATTGGGGTGGATTTCGCGGGGACAGTCGTGCTGTGGTTGCCACCCTTTATAGCCCCCTGGCATACGACGTATGGTGGCAAATCGAGGTATGCTATATCCGTCGATAGCGAGAAAGAGAGAGAAAGAAAAAGAGAGAAGCCTCTATATATATACGAAGTAGGGCCACCAGAAGGCAATCGAGAATCGCTCGTAGACTGTAATTCTCTTCTGTAAGTTCTGATCGAAACTCACTTTGGCTTGATCCGAAAGGGGAGGAATGGGAACGGATTTATCGAGCAGCGGTAGGCAATCGCTACGGTGAAAAATCTCAGTTTAACGACAATTTGACGTTTTACTATGGGCCTAACTTCTCTGTATACCTATATACACCGAACGGTGATACATATACCCGCTTATACCCGGGCTAAGAACAAACTTGGACCACGATTCCTTCGCATGTGTTGCTCGAAGCTTAGGAATATTCGAACCCCGTGAAAAATCCTTTTATAAAATCTTTCGATTCTTTCGCTCAATTATTTTTTTGTTTTTTTTGTTTTTCTCTCTTGTGGAAAAGCACCTGAGATCAGCGGGGTGCAATGATCGAGTCAAATAGTTGAATCTATAACCCATTCCTCGTTGAAGATAATTCGCGACCCCCGCAAAGACGTGAGAGATGAGTTAGATGACGAGGTTCGATGTTTCCCGAGGCGTGAAATGGGAGCGTTAACCATTCGCATTTCACACGCCCCTTCTTCCCCTTCGGGACGACAAAACGACAAGGCATCCCCCGTCGGCGAGTAGTGAGGCGGCTGCGGGACTCGTTCGCAGAAATGCTCGCTCAGACTGTTTGGAGTAGGTGTAGGTTGCGGGTAGGTGTAGGTCGGTAGATAGGTGCCTACTCCCTCCCGTCCCACCCCAACCCCCGGCTACCTATATAATATCGCTGGATCTCGCTCGCCTCGCGAGAAGATCCTGGGGAGGTAAGATAAAAGTTATGCGCTCCGCTATGCGCAAGGGAGTCGTAGATCACCCGGTGGACGTCTGCGGGGACGTAGAAGCGCACGAACCACCCCCCTGTACCCGAGACTGAAAACCCCTGTCGGTCCCCGAACCCCTGGTCCATCCCTTCCGCTACCCCTCTATATTCGTATCTCGCTATCTCGCAGCCCCAGCCACGTCGCCTGCACCCGCGCACGTCTTTCCACCGTGATATATCTTCTAATATATCATCAGTTTACCTATATATAAAATCCCGAAGCAGGCACATAAGGCACTGTGTGCACCACTATACCTTACTACCTTCCTACCCCTATCCTATATACCTACGTGCTGATATTTATACACGTACATTTACCTAACCTAGCCTAGCCTACCGCTGGGCGTGGCAAAGACAAGGCAAATGATTTCCTCTCCTATACTGCCTTTGGCCAAAATCCACGAATTTATCGGTTCTGGTCTTTTTTTCTTCACCCCCTTCCGTCCTCCTCCATTTTTTATACCCAAACCGTCTTATAGGGCGCGGGAAAAATAAAGAGTGAAAAATTGTTCGACTGTTTTAGGCGTATTTAGTTTCGGTATATACCTTACGCCGGTGCAGGAAGAGATAGGGAATTTATCCTCGAGACTGGTGGCGCGTGAACAAATTTTCCACTCGAGAACACTTACTTATCAATGTAATTAGGCTGTGATTTAGACAAACTGCAGTGGCGAGCCCGTCTCCATGCGGGGAATAAAATACCGCGATAAAAATTACGGGTCTGATAAATCCTCGGCTCCTCGAGTCCTCAAAAGCACCGGGTACGGTATTCTTTCTAAGTGGGAGACGTCAGCGCAATAAATGCATTCTGGATTCTAGAATTTATAATATTAGATTTCGGGTAAAGTTCGGGTTAATTTCGTTCCTGAACGGTTCAGGTAGCGATGACGCGACGGCTACCTAGTAGTAGCTATATCGAGAAACGTTATCCTCGCATAAATTAGGAGGAACCGAAGTGAGTAGAGATGGGGGTGGTAGAAAGGAGCGAGCCTCTATCGTATTTACATATAGATGCGCCGGTGCGCCGCCTTGGCTCGGAAAGTACCATCGCACATCCCTTATCCCTCCTTTGTTGGGTGCCACTTTAATTATTCGACGTCAATAAAACTCTACTCTCTTATAGTTACTCTCCTCGACTTATTAGTTAAAACCAACCCGGAGCTGTAGCTAAGATTCGCGCTAAGAATTTCAAACTTTTCTACATTCATTCAGAGTCCGAGAAAGAAAGAGAACGAGAGAGAGGGGGAGAGAGAACCGAGTGATTCGAATAGTTGTTCAGTTAATTAAACCGAGTTCCAGCTTGTGCGAAAAAAAAGAAAACAAAAAAGAAAAACAAAATTAAAATAAAATGCGGAATTATTGTTAGCTAACCCGGAAAAGGTATACGGCCTCTGGAAATAATAACACACAATTTTGAACGCTTTACTTAAGTTTAATTAAAACTTGGTGCGTAATCGCTACGCGGCCATCCTTGCCTTCAGGATTCCAAGGAATCCGCTATCAACTTCCGTCCGCATGACCCGCACTCCTCTATACCCACGTAAAAAGGTACGTAGGTAGGTAGGTAGGTGGAACAAAAATCCAGTGAAACTTTTTTCATTCAAATTCACCAGCCGCAGATTTATCCTTCGTTTAATGATGAAAAGATCTTTATAAATCGTTGCGGTTTCAATATCTTTTAATGATATTTGGTCACGTCGCATAGGCAGCTAGGTATCGTTCGAATTGTGAAGAAGAAAAAAAGGGAAATTTAATTTAGGACCCTGAGTTTGAAACTATCCTTGTCAAATTACAGTGATATAAATTTTCTCCCCCACGTTTCGGTACGACAAGTGACACCGGATAAGAGACAAAGCAACCATCCAAGATCGAGATGCCTTTTACTTTCCCACAAAGAGAGATACGTACTCGGAGATTGTTGGGTTTTTGAAAAACACCGATCTAGAAGCGATAGTCTTAGGTTCGTAGATTCTCCGGGAAGGAAAACGTCCGAAACTATATTATTTTACCTTCTTTGGCTTTTTTCTTTCTCCTTTTTGTTTTTTTAGAAAACAGGGACAAGGGATGTGGCCGAAGGTTACCACGGGATATAGTACTAACAGGAAGGCGCCCAAATTCTGGACATATTATACGAACTCGAACGTACATATACATGTATATAAACATGGCACGGTGTTATCAGTTGTCGGACGCCGGGGCGCCGGATATTGTCGCATCCTCCGCTCCCCGGCTCTGTCTCTCTTCATGGACCAACGTGATTGTGGTAAAGCGTGAGAGAGAGAGGAAAATAACGCATTCGGTAACTCGCGGTACAGCAACCACGTCCCTCGACGCTTTACACCAAGTTATAGAGAGGAGAGACTGAGAGAGAGCGCAGGGTTATTATTACCGCAACCCTGAATGAACAAATTCGGTTAATTTTGGAACTCTGGGTTTTCAAAAAAGTCATCTAAAGCGCCGCTGACTTATAACCGTTGCAGGAAATCAAAGTACGTACGAAAGTAACGGCTCGAAGGTACGTCGCCTCGAGTCAACTCGCGCCCTTTGAACACTCACCAGACGTCTGGAAATTTTTTTTCATTCGCATTTCTCGGTTTTTCATCTTGGGACTTTTTACGCTGAGCGATAGTGTGACGGAGGTACATACGCGTTACTTCGAAATAAATAAAGAAAGAAAGAAGGAAGAAAGAATGAAAGGAAGGAAGGAAGGAAGAAACTATCACTTGTTTTTTTGTCCTTAGAAAAGCAGCCCTCCCTCTAAGCCCGACATCCGAAAGTGGTTCTTTACGGCCAGGGGACGGGCGATTTTCATTTTTGAAAACTTTCTTTTTTAGTGCACCTTGGTACCTCTGGGGCTGTAAAAAGATGAATCCAACTTTCCTCGACGCGGTGAAAGTTAGCCCCCCTGTTTCCACCCCTTACACGTATACCTAATACTTTACCATTTTGTTATTATAACGGGAAAGCAAAGCCAAAAAAAAAAAAGAGAAAGAAAAATGCAGTCGTGTTTTACTGCCGGGTAAGTCGAGGGTGACTCTTCACAGGGATTCGTACCGAACCTTTAAAAATCCTCAAAAATTTTACGCTCAAATTATTTTATTATCCTACGGCGGTCAGGATCCATAAACAAGACCGATATACCAACCTCAGGTGAACTACCTGTTCCCAAAATTCGCCAGTCGACGATCGAGGCTCGTCACTGAAACATTTCCCAACAAAAAAAGTAAATGTCAAAAATTGAAACTCGCGAATTTTTTTGTCAGCCCAAAAATAATCGGAAAAAGGTACGTAATCGTTCCATAATCTTCTGAAACTTCATTCAGACTCTTGTTCGGTGTAAAAAATTCTACGGTCTTTTCGTTCGATTCCTGCATTTTGTCGACATCGTGATATAGATATATACATGTTATAGCTTTACACCTGCGTAAAAGGTTTACTGTGAATATTGCGCGGATGGGGTGAACGCGGATGCCGTTGGCTATACAGATATTCGGTTCGGGGTAGAGAGAGTAAAGGAGGGATGCCGAATAAGGGTAGGAGGGAGGGAGGGACGAGGGGTGAGGGAGAAAGAGTTAAAGCGGGGAATGGGGCCAACGACGAGCAAATAATCGAGTTTAATTGCAAAACCGTCGGCATGATTTAATTACACGCGGCGCGGCACAGTGCCTACGTAATAATAAGTAAAACGACGGGACTAGTAAGGGAGGGAGCGAGGAACGGAGGACTAGAGGGTGAAAGAGCCAAGAAATAGGAAAGAGAATGAAAAATAGATTGAATAAAAAAAAGCAACTCTTCTCTGAATTAGGTAAAAGGTATGAGGATATATAATTCAACGGTTTTTGATAACCTTATAGTGCACCTCTTTTAAAAATATCTGTAAACAAGCCATAAAAGACATTCGAAGTCCCTTAAAAAAGGACTATAAAAATACCGAAACAATTTTATCGGACGTTTTTAAGATAGCTAGGTATAATACCACTTTCGTAGTTAAACTGGTATTTTATTGATTACTAAAAATTCCAAATGAAGAAAACGATGATAATTATTCCCTCGTACTTCCTCGAAGTATTTATACGCGTTTGAGCACGAAACAAAATTTTCTTTAGCTCGCAGGGACGAAATGCACTTGTTTCAAGCGAGTGAATACATACGAAAGTTAACCATAGGTATAACACCTACATATGTATATCTTCAGCGGTCTTGTAGGGCGAGCTGCTTTATCTTTAAGCTTTTTGTCTGGCTGGAGCAAAGCCGCGTGGCAACACGCAAGCGGCGCGGTGTGGGCTCGCGTCTGCCAACCCACGACGGAAGATCTCGCTCTTGATATCAGCGCACGGTCTATAGTGCGACACGCGAACCATTTACCCAGCTTTTCGACGGATTAAATTAAACCAAATTCTGTTACGATTCAACGAACCAAAGTCCTGCAGCAGACCTCTCTCTCTCCCTCTCCATGAGGTAGACTCTTTGAAAGAACGGCGAACGTCACACGCGAGCTGCTTCATTCTCTCGATCTATAAAACACTCGGCAAAGTAACCTGTAGCTCTTATACCAAAATGGTAATTGTTCAAGTTTTATGGGCCAGGAGCTGAGTCGGAGGATGGATAACTTCATAAAATGAATAAAACCTGAAACAAATTAACGACTTTTCGACGTCGCAGCTGCAAAAGTTGAACTGCATAAGATCGGGCATGCGAGAGAGAAATGAACGTATATAAGTTTCGCGACGGTCAGCGTTTTGCACCAGTTCGTTTGAATTCGATATTATTTTCGGACTCCTTCCGTTCCCAATCCCACTGAATTTTAACTCGCACTTCCCACTCGTACTCGCGGTGGATGTGATAAAGTTTGAAACGCGGTGGCGAATGCTAGCGTTTATTATCGCAGCTTGCGTGCGTGAAAACTCTTGATATTTCGTATGTGACTCGCACATACTAGTAGCTACATACATACGTCGGTATGTATACATATATACATATATATATACCAGGGACGCTGGGCGCCGCGACGGTGGTGGTGTGACGCGGGGCGCACGGCCGCTCGCCCACGCCTGCACCTCGTAAACTTAAACCCTAATTAACCGGCGCTACTGTTCCCATATAGCTACGTTATACCCGCATACATGTGTTCATATAAATACACGTTAAAGTGCGTACCTACGCACAAACCTCGCGACCAACACAGACGACCATTATACAAGCTAGCCAGGGGTAGGTAGGTATAACTATAGAGAACTATTCTCTAGCGAGTAGCGTGCATCGAATCCTGTCCTGTTTGCGTAAATTAGTCTCCTCGTTGCTCTCCCCGTTCTTTTCTATCGCTTCTTTTTCGGATTTTCTTTCGTCTAATCTTGCGTCTAGGAAAATCAAGCGTTTTTCGTTCTATTCGGTTTGAGACGGGAATGTTCACGGTGCGTAGAAACGTATACGCGGTGGCTTTTTGTATTAGCTTTGAGTAGCTTGAGGTAGACAATGGATCAAAGAAGAATTAGAGCAAAGAGTAGATAATGTGTTGACTGCAGATTTCCCAAGAAATCGTAAGAAATTCGGAAAATCTAACTTAATATCATAGAATTTAAATGGGTTTATAGATTTAGTGGGGTAATTAGCACGTCGTGTTTTTAACGAGGGGCGGTTTAGGTTTCGCGCTGGTCACGGTCAGATTGTATTACCGGTAGACATGCATTATATGCGTAAAATTCTCGTTAACCTTATGCATAACCGGGTTCTTGACTATCAGGAGTATATCGTTTATGAGGTAAAAAGAATTTATGATGCGTCGGATCGACGCTATCTCTCACCTCAAATGGTCCAATTCTAAATTCGAATAAATGTAGGTTCAAGTACCTACCTAATGATCAAGCCAATATTCACGCGAGAAATATATCTCCATTATACATAAACAGACCGCGAAGTTTTATATCTTAATCATATTCATTATACCTGCAGTTACACGCATGATGAACCATTTCGTCTTGGCTCTTATGAACACCGGTGTAGAAATTATTGCACAATTATTGAGGACATCCGTTTTCTAATCCGATATCCTCAATATCTTTTACTCTTTACTTTCACAAATTATTTTACTCCTTGTTTTCAACCCTCGCAATCTACTGCGTCCGTTACATTGTATTCAATGCTGTAAGCCCTAACTTAGCATCGTCACTTGGGCTAGTAAGAAAATAACCAAATATCTTCTGAAATCGCGATTAAAATATCAGACACATCGACAACATTCTTTTCTGTGGTCAGCAAAATCTGCTTAATTTAAGATAATTTCTTACATTTTACTTCAGTCGAGCGATTTTCTTGACCATCGGACGAGAAAAGTGGAGACAAATTTTTTTAAACAAAATTCTGCCCTTTGATTCGAAAAATGTATATACTCGTGACTTCTTATGTCATCGAAGCTTGCCTTCACACAGCGCGTATTAAAATTTCTCGAGTGTTTTCATCGTACACGTGACTAGGTTGCATACGACACACAGGTGGGTTTTCGGGGTTGAGTATGTAGTCCTGAAACGCACGTGTCCAGCTGCAGGGACCTAGGTGTGCATGGAACGAGAAGGAGTTGGTTGGTAGGTAGGTAGGTAGGTAGGTAGATATATAGGTGTGGGCGGCGGGTGGCGCGTTGGCAGCGAGCGTGGAAGCAAAATCCCTGCACGAAGTGCGGTGGGTCGTGTGAGAGGACTTGGCTAGTCTCCTCGGAGCCAGCATGGCCGCCACTAGTGCACTCGAACGCGTCGACGGTTCCATCATCGCACGTTGGATTGTAAAAGAAATTTTTTCATAAAAAAAAATCTCTTGTATTATTTACGCGGTGAAATATGCAGAACCGTTTCGCCACGTGCGGCGATGTATCCGCAAAAAAATGCGACCCCGAACGCAGTCGCGGTACGCTCCGCGACTATAACTGCAATTACGGAATTAGTGACACTCGCGTACCGTACGTATACATACGTGCGCGGGCGCGTGTAGTAATTTCATTATCCCGTTGACTTAGAAACTCGGTTTTTTTTTTTTGGTTTTTTTTTTATTTCTCGTTTTGTTATGCACAAAGAATAACTGTAGCCGGCGTTTTTAATGAGCGATATGCGTAGGCGTCGGTAGATACGATATGCGGACGAAAGTCGAACGTATCTAAATGAGAGAACAGTCTCTCTGCGCGGACGGACGCGCGCAACCCAAAACTCAAACCAATATGGCGGGGGTATATTCGGTTCATGAGAAAAACCGGTCGATGCGACGCGACGACGACGATGCGCGGCTATCGTTGATTCTCCTCGTGGACCCGAAGCCTGAACTCAACAAGCCGGGGTGGGGCAGCCCACCATATTCCAATATGGCCACCATAACATTGTGGTAAGCAAACATGTGGTATTTTCACGATTTTTAACCACTTTTTTAATACGTTTTGAAAAGATTCTTCTTTCGTGTTGGTGATCATCTCTCATGCGGTGAGTCGATCGTTAACTTAAGTTCATTGTTTCATCCGTGAAGATTAAATAACGAATTGAAATCGCATCTTTAACCTCAGCTGCGATACTGACGCACGGAAACGTGCGCGTGTGTATAATTTACTGAATCGTAAATAGAAACTTTGCTGTTCATTTCGAAACGGGTTGATAAATATTTTTTGTAACCGAGCCGATTCAATTTATTCTACACACAAAACAAAACTAAAAAAAAAATTCGAATATCTTATAAATATTGCCAAAAAATATTTTCGTTTCGTTGAAATTTCACTGCGTATTTTCGTGCTCCGAATTTTTGTTAATTTTTTTTCTATTTTTATTTGTTTTTTTATGTTGAAAATAAAGCATCAAATTCATATTTGCATATATAGATATTTTATTCAGGCTACAAAAAAAGCTTCGTAAGCGGTTGTTTGTTATTTTCAATTATCTCGCGCTCTGCTTTTAATTGGACGCCAAGATTAATGGGCTCAACTTTGGCGAAGTGCAATTGCTAAACACAATTTCAAGTAGTTGACCCATACCTACGCGCTATAGGGATAACTGTGTATCTATACTATGCAGAGTGGATTATTTTTGTCGTTCGTTTTCAATATTTTTAATAACGATACAATCACTACAAGAGAGTTGAACATATATTCGAATAAGTACCTGTATAGATATATCTTCATGCGTCTAAGAGAAATATTCATCACTCATTAAGCGTGTAATTTTGATTAGGTATAGAACAGCTACAGCAATTTGAAGCTATGATGTAGCAATGAATAATTACATAGAAATCTATGCTTTATTAATTCTTAGGTAATAACAGGCTCTGTTTTTTTCTGAAAAATTGAAATAATCTTCTTTTTTTAGTTATTTTGTAAATGAGTTTTTTCTGATAATTAGACGTTGGAATAAACGCGATTAGACTATGTATTGTTTACTCTCCATGTAGCTACCGTGCGTCTGCTGGCTCCAGGGTATATAGCGTGACTTTGAACAATGAATTTATTCTAAGGGAATAATTACCTCAACCGTCTAACCATCACTTTAATAATGCATTTAATTAGCGAATCGTCGTTATATCGTTCTCATGAATAACCGCGTCGTTTAGTGCCAATTCCAGATATCTAGCTATCTAGCTACTCATTTAAAACCATCCTATACACGATACAACGGATCTTATATTAATTGATATAATTCAAACATTAATTATACAAACCGATTATGAAAACATTCAAGCGTTCGTATATACCTATCTCGCTACATCTTCATTTATACCATCAAAAATTAAAAATCATTTTACCATTCGTCCAAATAAATTTATCTGTTCGAATCCTTGCATCAATATCTAAGTATAAACTGTATCGTCTGGAAACGAACGATAATCGTTAACCAATCGATTGATAGCTCGATGACCTGCGTTTGATAATTGATGCTTTTGCACAAATAATTTGTCGAGGGATGCAGTTTCGGTCAGAAATGGATGAAAAATGATAAACTTCGTAAATCGCGGGTCATTTCCAATCGTTAAATAAATAAGATATATAGTAAATATCTACGTTTGCTATTTTACGGCCGTCGGAAGGTTCCACAAGGCAGCTGACCTGCCGTCGCGCATGCGTCTCTTAAGCAGTCAGAACTTCACTTCACTTCACTTTGAATCCGATCAAAGTTCGTCGTAGATAAAGATAACCCCAGATTTCTTGCGGCTTAATGAAATATGCATACAGAGATTGGAAATGATTTGTAATTATATCCGCAAATTTGTACTTCACTTTTGTTGAAATTATGGCTGTAATTAATGCGCAGGACGGTGCTTAGCGCAAACACTTTGAGGAAATCAACAAGCATCGAATGAACGCTGTTTATTTCATCATAACCGATTGCACTCGAGAAAACTGCTTATCTGATGGTAGATTTATTATCGGGCAGAAGTATTATGACTGTTATTTTGTCGGCAACTCTGTAACTACTTTTCCATGTGTATCTCCTCGTCGATAGGTAGCTTGTTTGTCAAGCTACTGTTACTCCAGGTTCTGTAAACATTCGGAAGTCATTACTCAAGTTGAAATATTATTTATTCTAAAAGTCGCCATAGGTACGTCGTTTCGTGCTTTCTATGGGTGTAATTGGTAAGGAATCGGCAATCGCACTCGAATTCGGAATATATCGAATTTCGTTTGAAGCCGATTCGTTTTCCACATCGGGATTAAAATCCTAATTGCATTTCCGGAAGACTTGAATTTATATCCATACAGCAGCTCGTATGCTCAAGGTACGATTAACGTTATCCTAGACTATTTATCAATCAACGACCTTCAATAATAATCGAGTTATAATTTAATGCCAGTTAGTCACGACAGCCTGATATAAGCTATACGCGTCTTATTTAATTACCCAGATTTCCAAGGCGATATATTATCGTATCCGCCATAAACCTTCTATCATTCCGCCAATCTGAAAAGTCATCTGCACCAAGAACCCAGTCGTACATAAGTAGACCCTGTCCGCCTGTCAGTCTCTATTTACAGTTTACACCCGCTCACACGTACACATACAATGTACATACTTGTATACCTATAGGCATATACAATGTATGAGACGAACTCTGGCTCTCGATTGCACAAGTGCTATGCCGTGTAACAATCTGGCAGCATACGCCTCTCGAAGTAGTTACAGATACCTCAGTTCGTCATAAATCTATTCCTAATTGAAAGATGGTCCAGCTCGAACTCGGGCTCTAAGAAACTAGTCAGGGTCTACGCATCTAGGCGAGCTGCAGCCCACATTATCTTCCTATATGTAGGGCAGTGAAACTTGGGCTTGGATCTTGTTAGGAGACTTGTGAGGTCGCGAGGGATGGAAAGAGAAAAGAGAAAATAGGGAAGAGGGAAGAGGAAAGAGGAAAGAGGAAAGAGGCAGGAGGAAAGAGAGAAAGGGCGACGTGGATGTAATGGGGGGCCGCAGAGAGACGAAGGACCAAGTAGGAGATAGGCATTGAGAGATAAGGGAAGCAACTGCGCTATCTTTTAGGAGGAGAGGAATAGGGGGAAGGGAAGGGGACTGGATCTCGAAATCAATTTAGAGAACCATTCACGGAAAATTGGATCCAGCTAAACTACTAGCCTCGAGCGTTATAAATTCCCCAGATTTACTGTACTATCATTTTAAATCCAGGATACGAATTAACGGATATACCCACCTACTTCCCGTGATCAACCGGTAATCGCGGATTAACTCGTTATTAAACAGTCTCGTGAAGCTGATTTTTTTATTCTTCGACCTTTGCCGCCCATATAATGACTCATTACTTCTCACTCTCCGTCTTCTGCTTTTATTTTTATCATATCGACTGTTTTATTCCACGGATAAGAGCGAGGCGTTGGAGTAGATTCTTGAGACGCGTCAAAGTCCGCCGTATCAAAAGTGTAATAGATTATTAATTGTATATCCCCAGCGATATAAATCCCCGGCCTGTAGTATCCGAGCCGCGTTTCAGCTTGTCTCGTAAATATTTCTCACAAGTTTCTCGCGACTCTCGGCGACCTGCATGCGCTGCACTTTACTACTTTCTTTATTCAAGATTCAACGAACGGACGACGTACCCCCAACAGCTCTCCGATGCGATAAACCTCGCGGGGATAACGAGGTGACGAGAAGCGACAACGTCTATTCCAAAGACGCCGACATTCAAAAGTCAGAATTGTATATATATATATATATATATATATCCTCCACTGATTGTCAGAGGAAGAAAACGCCCACGGATTCGTAACCCGCTCTAGTATAGTCGCGTACCCTACATACACGCGTGCTATACAAAACGCATATACGAATATACCCAATCTTTGCACACTAATCGGCAGCTGTTTCGTTTATACAAGAAAATCTGAATGAACGGTCTTACCGCGGAATATAAATTGCGAGTGAACAATGTCTCGCGGTTGAGAGGCGAGTCTCGAGTCTCGAGTCCGTTGCAGCAGCTACAGCCACAGCTACGGTACGAAGGAGGAAGGTACATCGTTGTAGGTACACGAGCGAACGTAGCAAGTCGCGCGGGGGGCCTCTGCGGGCCCATCGCTGCATTGAGTTGTAAAAGCGGTCGTTCGGTCTCGCCGGCAGGCAGTCAGGCAGGCAGGCAGGGAGGCAGGCACCGAGGCGGCACACGGTTGCTTATGTAAAGGCAGCAGGATCAGGATCGGGGCGGTAGCGCGGGGCAGCCGCATGCCGCTTGACGAGTGGACGTTGTACCAACGTTCTTCTTCGGGTTTTCGCTCGCTCGATTCGCTTGCTCGCTCGCACTTTGCGTTGAGCAGCTCTTACAGCCCGAGGTCTTTCTTCCGCGAATCCCTTCGGGCGCCTTTCTTTTGCATCTGTAGGTATAAAGTAGGTACGCGCACCATCGTACGCGGATAGGTCCATGTCCGGTTACCACTTTGAAAAACATACGTGCATTTTTTCACCCCTTTTACAATTCAATCATTCTTCTTATACTCGATTATCATACGCTCTATCTGCATAATAAGAAAATAACGAGAAGAAAGGATGTATCGCGAACAATAGGCAATTCGCACTCTATACAGATGTTTAATTTATATATACGAAGGCAGAAGAAGGTCGCCTAACGCGAAGAACTCCTCTTCTTTCTCTTCCTCTACGCGTATATACACGCTATACCTAATCTATATCCGTATACAAATTTCCGTGTAGAGATATTTATGTGGATCATCGGTATGAAAAAGTGCAGTTCGGTCTCGGTCCTCGCGTGCAGTTCGTCGTCGAGAAGGTGGTAGGGGGTGGGATTCGAGTAGGGACGCGATGACGAGAGAGTACTGAACCGGTTATATGGGCGAGGCCCTTTACTTATTCGTCTTCTTGTTCCTCTCTTCGGTTTCGTCGTACAGAGATAAAGACGGCTATGAGTATGGCGGTGGTTAGGGTTGGGTAGGGAAAGGGAAGGGTATACCAAGTATGGTGGCAAAGAGAGGATGACGGCGGGACCAATGGTCAGGGGGCGAGGGACGGGATGAGGAATTCTCGTTGGCTTCGCTTCGATGTCTTTATACGCGGGGCCCTTGTACACCGTGGGACATATATCTGTCTATAGTCGCGAGAGCGAACCGCGCCGCCAAAAAATCAGATCGAGTGTAAAAATCGCATAAACTCGTCCTCGTCCTTCTGGCTATTGCTGCTGCCGCTGCTGCTGTTCGTCCCGCTGCGGCTGATCCTCTTATTCCACTGATGCAGACTCCGCGACGGGGTCCAACCGCATCGCACGGCACCGCACCGCAGAAACGGCAAACTGCTATAAGGCCCCGGTTCGGCTCCACCTCGCGCCGAGGCCGATCACCTCTCATATTTTCTCTTATTCTACTTGTCTGCCCCAACGGAGAGTTATGCGGTTCTTTCAACCGCTTATGAAGGAGACTCTTCTCTTTATCGGTTATCGCTTACAATATTCCAGAACCCCTATACTTAACATCCCCCGAAATTTGACGACATCAACTTTTATCGTGCTGATAATAGATCTATATGTCTGCCGGTCGCTCTCTGCCGATGTATAGTTATCACCTATTCGGCGAAATTCAGAACAAACTTACGACTGATATTATTTTTATTTTCCCTCCGAGATATGTGGAATTGTTCGAACCTCTTCTCTTCTATTCTTGACACTTTTCGATCGATCGGTTATCCTCGATAAGGCGATAAGAATGTGCGTTTATCTGTCCGCGTAAAGAGCGGCTTCGAAAGAGAGATGTTATTTCCCAATGTTTATTTATCTCCTCTTTTAATTTAGCCGCAAATCGTGTCGTCGTATAAATGCTCCAATTAATCCGTAAACGGTATAATCGTCATGATCTGTACGGTCGATAGAATTACAACTGCAGCGGCTACTTATAAGTCAACTCGTAGTCACGGACTGCACTCTCGAGAAGTATAGAATAATTTACGCTCATATCGTGACGAACACCTCGAACTCGCCGCCGGTCTTTGATTACTTAGGTAGTCATTACCCGTGCGGTTACGTTGTATAGAAATACGCGCGATCCCCATCATTATGCACATTGGAATATAGCAATAATCGTGCGATTAGATCTAGATCGGTTACCGATCGCGTCTATAAACTGAATATACGAGAATTAATAGCGTCGAGGCGAAGGCAACGGCGAAGGGAACACAACGCGAAAGTTTTAAGGAAACCTTTAGAGCGAAGTGGTTAGAGACTACAGAGCGAGGCGAAGCCAGAGACACGGACAATTATCCATTCGAGCTTACTTATACGCGAGAAGGTAAGGAGTCGTGGCCGAAGCTTCAGGTAGCCCAGCCAGCTACGGGTATACTTATAGATATCAACTCAGTACCGAGGAAAAGGTATAGGCTTCGGTGCCTACCTACGTATGGGCGAATGAGAGAGCCCGGTGTGTACACAGTCTCAGTGGTTACAGCGGTTGCAATGCACCTCCTAACGAGCCCGCTTTGTTTTGCAGACCGTGCATGCGCATGCTTGCTTGTACCTTAGGACTATACTCGCTTCCCTGTACAGTGTACAGGGTGTCTTATAGCCGAGAGCGACACCGAGGAAGGGCTTTTGTGAAAGACATGAGAATAAGAAACAACAGCGATTTAGTGTCGATAGAATTTGATTAATTGTGCAGAGAAATTAATTTCGATAAAATTGACAAGTCTTGCGTTTCTATTAGTATTCAGTATTTTGTTGAGTTTCGTACACATTTTTTTGTCAATCGTTGTCAAATATTTTACACCGACAGAATTATTTATAACTTTTCTATTTTTTATCGACAAAAATAGCGGATTTTATTTCGAGGTATTTTTATTGATATCTGAAACGTCGAAGAGTTTCTTATTCAAATTACGACCACTATATTTGAGAAATCTTGAAGCCAAATACATTATTGATTAGAAATGAATGAAATATTCTACTTCTTGTTTCGTAGTTTGGCCTTTTTTCATTCGATTTTATAAATCGTGAGTCAATTGCCGTTTCCGATTATTACCGAGCTAGAAATTATGTCAAAGGCGTGATGCACCGTTAACGTTTTATCGAGGTAAGACACCGGGTATAGGAATACGCGGAGTCCGCAAGGGTATCCGCGACGACCGGTTCCATACATGGCTTCCGAAGGCTTCTTCTTCTTGCACTAAGACTCGGAGACAAGCATCAGCTGCCGTTTTCTCGCTAATGAGATGGAATTGGACGTAGCCTAAGATTTTTCTAGACTCGATCGAACTTGCGGAGGTCTCAGCCGTGTCCTGCACCAGACACGAGGGTTTGTTCTTCTTCTTCTCTAGTTCGCGCGGCATTCTCATGCGGCTGAACGGAACTTCAGCGGCACTCTTTGATACGAAATCGTTTAATTGTGTCCCATTAGCTCGTCGGCAAAGTATATGTGTATAAAGAGTCTCTTTCTCTCTCGCTCTCTCTCTCTTTTTTTTTTACTCTCTCTCTCTCCCCCTATACATACTCCATTTTACTTCTGCGCCCCTCGTCTTTATTTTGCGATACGAACTTGGCAAGGATGTCGATGTCGATGTCGTTGTCGTTGTGAAGGAGGAGATACATCCCGGTTCCGATAGTATAGGTAGGTATAATGGTGCTCGAAACTCGTCCAACTTTTTCTCACCGTTAAATAAAACCGGGACACCGGCGAGAGTTCGTTACACGTTGATCGTGCATCGCGGACGGCTATTGGATGCACCCCTTTTTACCCCCCTTAACTCCCGTACGTGACGTAATGCCGACGTGACGCCAACGTGACGCCGACGACAAGCGATGGCGGATCGTTCGCCGAGCTCCGCATGGCTTCGAATCTTTTTTCTTTATCGAATCGAGCTCGCCATGCCGAAATATATATAAGATGCGGAATTATTCGAAACATTCTTATTCTTTGCTTAGACTGCAAGCTTGCGATCTCATCGTTTCGCAACTTACAGACTCGGGGATTTCACGATTCCGTTTAACGAGGGCGCGCAGATTACGTCAGAAGATATTTCTCATGGATATATTCCTAGATTCGTTGGGTAAATTAACGATTATGATCGATCTTGGCTCGTTTTGGGATGCTGTAGAGATTTTCACATTTCACAACATCATTTTAAATATTTTACCGTTTTTTTTTTATTAATTCACGTTCACCCGGTTGCGGCGCCCAATCGAAAACGCTTTTGGTTATACCCACGTATGTCAAAACTATTGACATGTTCTTTGTATGTGTTTCAGGTAAGCAGAATATCTCGGATGTAAGATGTTATATGGAAACGTGGTTCAATCTCGGTAAGTTAGTCTCATGGTCAAAAATGTTTTGTTTTTTTTTCTCCCAATTGGCTCAAAGTCGCGTCCAAGTATATCTTTGAACTAGAGGAAGATTCAAACATAGGTCTATACCCAAAACTCAGTTATCCGTCGACTACCCTCAGCGTTGGAATCATTTAAGAGAAACTCCTTTTAAATTCTGACGAGTTTTCGTCCACGAATAAATTCAACCCCCTTTCGATCGATGGGATGAATGTAGAGAAGCGAATCGCAACGTAGTAGATATATAAGAAACACAATCCTGCAGAGTAGCCTGGAGCCCGGGTGCATCTTAGCCGGCAGCAAACTCATTACCAAGAGGAATACCTCCTCGCCTAGAAGAGGCGACAAGATGAAGTCGAGCACGCGAAGTATACAGATGCATACCCGGTCTTTTCTCCTTATTCTTCTTCTCCTGCTTCTTCTTCTTCTTCTTATTTTTATTCCTCTTCTTCTTCTCTTGGTTGGAACTTCCCTCTCGCGTACCTAGGCTGGCCAGGGTTCTCTCGGCGTGACAGGAGCAGCTAGTGAGGATTTACGATCTAGGTTTTCAACTGGAAGCATCGTTGTGGTTGCACGCGGTTTCATCGGTCGCATGGGCATCGCATGGCCAATAGGATCATGGGGTTTCTATACCTACGGTTCGCGGTTCGTATCGTATCAAGATAGGTAGATACCTCGAGTTCCTTTTCGCGAGTACCTATACCTACCTACCTACCTAACAGAGCTCCAGGAGTCGTGCCTCGCGAGACCACTCTCGCCGCGTGAGTTTCGTGACGTCCCTCTCTTCTCTTTTCTTCTCTTCTCTCCGGACTGGGAGCTGGGCTCATCGGGCAAACAGTTTCGTTCAAGTTTTTTTTATTTAATCGAGATTCTTGGAAGAGAATTTCGAGTTAGGAAAGTTGGCCGACCGAAAGACGGCACCATCCCCGCAAGGAGGGGTAGGAAAAAAACGTGAAAGAACAAAAAAAAAAAATTTTAAATAAGGACGATCGAAACAACTTTCCATAAACTATCGCCGCGTATGAATTGATCGTGCTGCAGCTATAATATTTTTCACGTGTAATTTTTTTAACCTCCAAGTCGATGCATATAGAAGACGGCTTGAAAATCTGTTTATTCAAAGTAACTAGGCAGATATAGGTGTATACAAAAATGGGATCTGAGATAAATCATTTGCCGATCGCGTGAGGAGGATTCGAGGACTTCGCACGCGGTTAATCGATATATCTATTACTTTTTTTTATCGTTCATTTCGTTACACCAGGGGGAGAGAAGATGATGAAACAAGAAAACAAAAAAAAAAAACGAAACAAAAAAAAAAACGGAAAACAGAAAAGAAAAAAAGAATTATCATATCTTGTAATAAAGTCGTATACTTTATACTCAGGCGTATATATATCAACCGAGAGAGCCGATTTATTCTTCTTTTATAATATACGATATAGATGTCTACGTTAGTCGGATCGTACTGTAGGTATACGTACAATAATAATAATGGTAATAATAATAATAATAAAAATAATAATAATTTAGTCGAAAAACGCCGGAACATCCTTCGATTATTATCTGCTCGTAAATCCTGGTATAAAGATATCGCGAGTAAATTGCGAGACGCCCGTGTCCCGCCGACGATGCAGTCCATCCTGTAGTAGAGGTATATACCTACCTGGGGATCGTATTGGTCGATCGTCGTTGTACCAACCGTTTCTACCCACACTCTTTACTACCCCCGTAGAAATCCATATACCTGTGTAATATGCATACGTATACGTATACGTAACGCGTGGAACATGTGTGTATACATATCTGCGCAAGTGTATATATGGGTGTATATATATATATATGTATACATATATGTATATGCGTGTGTATGTGTAAAGGGAGAATATGGATGGGGCGGCAACAGACCAATCACGCGCCGGCTACTAATTTGCTGGGCTCAAACAGCTGCCGTTCTGCCGCCTATGCGAAACCTGGGCCATACGTCCGTTCCTTCGATGCACCCGATTCACCCGATTCAACCGATCGGATCCACTCGCCTCACGCTGAGATGCGCGATCGCGAGTCGTGGCTTCTTCGATCTTCTTCCTCTTATTCCTCTTCTACTTTTACTTCTTCTTCCACTTCTTCTTCTTCTTCTTCCTCTTCTGCTTCTTCTTCTTCTTCTTCTTCTCCTTTCGTCTTCTTCGTCGCGGTATACCCTTGGCCTTAGTCTGACCGCCTGCCTCCCGCCCGGAGCGGACAAAACATTTCTTAATTGGGTTTCGTTGGTAGACGAGGAGCCGCTCTCTCAAGAAAGATCGCCAGCTCGCGTTCTTGTTCTCTTATTTATTTATTTATATATTTATTTATTTATTTATTTATTTTCTTTATACCTCTGCGTTGCTTGAAATGAAAGTGTATCGCTGGTCCCTTGGCTCCACGTGCTGGGTAGTTTAGTCCAGTCCAGTCCAGTTCAGTTTCTATACAACTACATCCGCAACGTCGTCGTCGTTCTCCTCTTCTGGACCGAAGAACTCGCCAATCCCCTGGCTGTATGTATACAGCGGCCAGTGGCCTCTCACTTATATATAGGTAGATATACATGGGGCATTCCATGACATCTCGATCAAGATTCTAAGTCGATGTCACTGATTGGCTTTATAATTTTTTGTTTGAAATTACATGACGAAAAACGCAATCGCAATTTTTTTCAGAATTTTTCAACCCAGCGTATCTGACCTATAATTTCAAAACTTGAAAGAAATACCCCCATTTTCTAAAATCTGAAAAAATTCACAAAAATCTTATGAAATATAACAACATTTTTGACGCCTATTAGAAGATGGAGATTTCATCACATTGAAAGATAAATGAGAAAAACTAAAAAAAAAAAAAAAAAAAAACATTATTGGATTGCATTTTTGACATAAGAATAAACATAAAAGCTCATTGTAATATATTATAATATATGTAATATATTATAATGAGCTTTTATGTTCATTATTATGGCAAAAATGCAATCCAATAATGATTTTTTTTAGTTTTTTTTAGTTTTTCTCATTTATCTTTCAATGTGATGAAATCTCCATCTTCTAATAGGCGTCAAAAATGTTGTTATATTTCATAAGATTTTTGTGAATTTTTTCAGATTTTAGAAGATGGGGGTATTTTTTTCAAGTTTTGAAATTATAGGTCAGATACGCTGGGTCGAAAAATTCTGAAAAAAATTGCGATTGCGTTTTTCGTCATGTACTTTCATACAAAAAATTATAAAGCCGATCAGAGACATCGACTTAGAATCTTGATCGAGATGTCATGGAATGCCCCACATATATGTACATTGTCGATATACACGAGAGTCTTCTTCTCAATGCGTCCTCTGTTATGTCTAATGTAAGTACGCCTCTGTTTCTTAGTCAGTGCAGTGAAAAAAAAAAAGACAGCTGCTGCTCTCAATCTCTTCCTTTCACTCGACGCTGCAGAGCTTTCAAACTAAACAACATTCCCCTCTCAACGTCTTATGATCGTTTACGTTTAGACGATTTCGATATTTTTCTCTTTTCTTTCATATCTTTTCCCTCTTCTTCTTAGTCTTTTTTTCCGGCTTCATCCTCTTCTTCTTCTTCTTCTTCTTCTTCTTGTTCTTCTACTTCTTCTTTCATCCAGAAAACACACCGATACTGTGTTGACAGTTTTAATAATTTTAAAATAACAAAAAGCCAACTGGCGCCAGCCAGCCACCAGCAGACCGTCTCGAATGATATTGTAATATAGTATATAAGGTATCGATGGGGTATAATGCCTTGTACGTTGTACCTTCTAGACGTACGTATGGCCGTGCATACTCCAGCGCTCGCTCGCTCGCTCGCTTGGTTGCTTGGTTGCTTGCTGCAGGCAACCAACGTCGTTAAATCGGTCTTTATACTCGGCAATCTATAAAGCAAAGGGATACAAGCAGATACCGGAGAAAAATCCGAAATAATAAGAGCAGCCTTTGTCGCTGTGGCGGCCCCGTATTTCGCTATCGTCGACAGCCACAGCCGCAGCCACATCCACAGCAGTGCAGAGCTGCAAGCTCCGGTTATATCTGAGAGCTCTGAGCAGGGGCGTTTGAGTAATGGCGGCTGCTCGCGGTGCACCGAGACATAATGAAATCCCAGCTTGACCAAAGAGGAGAGGTGTTTTGCTACGATCCTTGCGCAAACAGCCCTGACTATCCCTGGCCACCCCTGACCCTTGGTGACCCGCACTGACCATTCTCAAGCCAAACGGCAAGGTCACCCTTTCCAGATTTCTCTTCGTACCTAGACGCAAGTAGAGTTTGGGAACGTCTTTCCTTTCCGCTATTATACCCGCACCTTTTTTACCCACCGTTTTTTCTTTCTCTTCCTTTCTCTGGTTTTTTTTTCATGGCTCCGATTTTCCTCACGCCCCTTCGATGCATTGTTTACCAACTTTCACCGATTTTAAAAGCCCGTTTCGCCGCTGCATATTCGTGCCAAAATACCCGGTGTAAAAAGGAAAAAAAATAATAAAATAGATTAAAAACAAAATAAAATGGAAATCATGCAATTTATGAGCGTTCGAATGTTCTCTCACTATTTGATATAAAATACGGAATGCACAGCGGGTTATCTTTGCGGAAAAAATCATGCTGTCGATTAGTTTCAAACTGAGAATTTTTCAATTTCTGATTTACTCGGGTAAATAGTCTGAATTAATGATATCTGTTTTTTACATATTCTCTTTGGTGTATATATATATTGGAACTTTTCCAAAACTTTCGCACGACTGAATGGCATCGATAACATTACACAAATATTCCACGCCACGTCGCAGGCTCCTTTCAAAAAATTGACAAAATCTCGTATATTATTCTTGCTACAATAAGTTGAACCGATTGACTCCCCTCTGATCTCGCCGACCATGAATAAACGTATTGCCGAAGAATTTTCGAAAAAAATAATTCGATTTCTGGTAACTTTATGACGGGAAACTACCTTTTTTTTTTCTCCGGGTAGGTTTAGTAATTAAAGTGGAATTGGACAGGATCGCAAGTGCGACGGGTCGCAGAATAGGGAGTTCGCTCAGCGGCACCCTCAGGGTGATGGTCTGAGCTATTGCCCAATAAAATGACACGGGCAGTCGTGGTCGAAATGGCGTTTCGATTGATACTATTATTGTTATGGCCGACCTGGGATATCCGAGGGTCGCCAGGAAAGATAGCGAAACGTGGGGATCGGGGTGGGGGTGAGGGTGGAGATTTTGGCTCCATGCGTATACCTAAGGGATATAAAAGGGCGCGACAAACAACAGGGATAGAGGAGGTAGGTACACGGGCGAGATATATTTCAGTGGCTGCAGGTTCAACGACATGGCAGAAAATTTGAAACCAGATTATTTAGCGACTCGGTATACATATATATTATTGTATATGTATATAACTATAACTAATGAAGTTTTCGAAGCCACGCGAAGAAGATTGGAACAGGGTTGAAACAGCAGCCGGAGTAGAGAAGCCCGAGTTTCCTTGAAATATAGCCAATTTGTAGAATGCGACGGGCTTGATTGTATAGGCCCCTCGAACAATCAATTTACCCGGTAGCTCGGTGATGGTATGCAAATCAATTCGGCTGTTTCCAATGATTTATAAGAGTGCGCTGTTCAATTTGTTTAAGTGTATCCTGATTTCATTTGGGGTTAAGCGAACGAACGCCACACGCCAATGTTGCTTTTGGAATATACTAAAAGCCGAACGATAGACGCGTAAAACCGTACCTACCTACCTACCTACCTATCTACCGTATCTACCCTATTCTACCTACCCTCTTCCGCCTCGGCATACTTCACCGGATGTTTGACGAAGAATTCAGAGTGCAGTTGGGTACGTGAAACGTCTTTTACCCGCGTCGTATGAGCGGGTTATATAGAGGCTGCCTCTCTGCGCCCTTGCGAGGAAAAATTTAAATATAACTAAAAGGTCTGGTGGCACAATCCAGGAATAGCGTTTGCCTTCTGGCGCTCGATTTGCCTTGCATGAAGCTTACGGCAATGCCGTACCAACCGTATGGAGAATAAGGCGTTCCTCGATGTGTATGAGAGCTTCGAAGCTTCCCGAAACCGCTCTCGGGTAAACCTAGGCGTCGCGACGCTTCCATACTACCACCACCGCTAGCGTCACCGTCCTACCTTTTCTTTTCTTTTCTTTTCTTTATCTTATTTGGCTCTTGCAACGTACTAAGAAAAACCATCCCCTCAGTCACCCGCCCTTATTCTCCGCGTATCACCGCCGGTATGCAACGCTGTGTTTTATGCAAATGTAATCAGATTGTTTGCGATTTTCTTTCCTCCGCTAACTCCGTTCTCTAACCAACCTTTACCTATTTTATCGGATTCAATGAATCGCTACACTTCTCATCGGCAGGTTCTAAGCCCATTTCTGCATCACTATGCGGAAAATTCTCTCAATTCTTCGCGTCGACGAGGACGCGAGCTGCTGCTGACCCTAAGTTCTCCGTGAAAATTCCATGTAATTTAGTCGACCGCTTCTGACCCCGATAATGACAACCCTTCCGCAGTGGGTAACCCTTGACCGTGCGACCAGGGGATCCACTATATTCAGAAACATGATCTGTCTGAACACCAACCTGTCAGACAGTTTACTCGCGACAAGTGACTTCTTGGCTGGTATTTATTGGATAATCTTCACGATAATGAGTGAATTGACTTTGAATAGGCTTTTCGAGACACCCCCCTTCCCCGTAACAAGCGTGAGAAATCAGTTATTCATCGACCCCATGAAAGTTGTTTGACAAATTATACAAGCCTGTAATCCTACGGGATAGTAAAGTGATAAGTACTTGTATAAAATCGTAATCCCTCACGATAGTTCGGAATAATACCTCTGTAGGCAGTTTTTTCGATGATTAGATTACGCCTTATAATATGATGTAAATGAACGTCCTCCGTCAATCAACCGCACGGTAATCACCGCTCCGTTCTCGACGTTTATATGATAAGGTATAATTTAACCACTTGAACATCGAGTTCCAACACTCGTAAATAGGCACCTACCGGCTACCGTAGCTCAGAGATACGCTCGTTGTCGCCATAGGGATGCAGTAGATCGAGACTGCTCTCCGTTCTCCGCTCTCCAGTGGGGCTAGCCATCCACCAAGAGAGAGAGAGGCGAAGAGAAACCAGGTAGTAGCTAGGAGTACAGTCGACGAGTACCTACCTAGGTGCACCTACATCCGCCATTCTCAAACTGTACCCTCGATCTCTGGTATATCTATACCTTGGTATACCGGGACGTACCCATGTCCATGTAGATATAGTTGTGTGGTAAAGAGGGGTAGGGGTAGCGTTGGTGCATGGTGTGCCGTGATGGCAGTAACTCAGGAATCCTGGGGGCTTAAGCGTGCGCGGCGAGGATCAGCGGGAAACTTCCCGTCGAAGCTTAAAGGCTTGGCGTTGGCTCGCTCTCTCTACTTCACCCTCCCGTTTCATCCCTTGCTTCATCTCTCTTACTCAACCTCCCGCTACTGCAGGACCATGGCAGCAAGTACTTTTCGAAAGGTTAACGAGCTCGCGGGTCAGCCGCATAGCGACGAAGAAAAAGAAATATCAACCGATTGGATGTACGAGTTGATATTTACGCTGAAGGGAAATGAGTCAGCGTTCGGGCGGACATACCTAGTCAGCGATGATAGCACCGAAACTCTTTTTTTCCTGCAACGTGGCTTCGCTTTTGATATATTCATTTTTGCAAGGAATTTAGTCTTCCGCTGTTTGGCGAGCTGAAAAAATTCATAGATGAAAAAAATCTCTGTGAGATGGCGAGGTACCGGGATATCGGGATATATGCGGTTAATCGGCGTATAACTGTTAGAAATCATCGTTCATTAGAACCACCTATTATTACCATGGAATTGTGCTGCGTATGGGATACTTCCTAGCAATTTGTAAGCCCCTCTTTCATAATCGCCCCTTTGCGCGTTGTTCTTTCATCATCTCTCTCACACCGAACAGCCCCTGTAGATTGGTGTTGTGTAGCCCCGACCATGGGACGAAGAGTGAGAGAGAGAGGGAGGGGGAGAGACAGAAGGTTGTATCTAATAAAGACATTAATATCGGCCGCAAGTGCAGATATATCTAGATAAATTCAACTCGATGCGAATTCTGCTGTGAATTAAAAGTTGCTAACTCTGAGGACGAGATGCGCCATGGGGGATTCCGCGAAGGAAAGAGAATAAAAGGTGGAGAGGAGGAAAAGGGGGATAAAGAGTGGTGGTCTCACGTTTGCGGGAATATATTATACGATCATCAATTCACGACTCAAAACCGCATCTTTGTTACCTCGGTGTAGCTTCTTGGTAGCCTAATAAAATAAGAATAATCATTCAAAATATGGTAATTTCAATCTATTCCTCCAAAAAGGTTAAATCAATTTTATTGCCTGTCTTATTTATTTCTAGTATACTTGACGACAAACCGTACTTTTTATGGCTCAATTATCCTCCTATAACCTCGATAAATAATTCTCTAATGTATATCCCTCGGAGAGAATACTGAACGTAGCCGAAGACTGTCGAAGCTCGCAATGATTGATATGGCTTTTGGAATGACCACAGGTTTTTTTTTTTTTCTTCTTGAATCGGATGGTTCTTCACATCACAGTCGTTTGACGATCGTTTGATGTAGGATGGTAGTTAAAATTCAGTACGACTCTAACGTTCGGGGAGTTTACGCCACTCTTTCATCTGTATTCCTGGAATGGCGTCTTAGGGCGTTTTAGTCGCCCGCGATGGGCGAGGTCCTGTAACAGGAGCGACAGATGTTTAGCGGACGCCATATCCAAGGGAAAGAATCCATTGGGACTTGGGATTGACTATTGGGGTTGCGCCCCAGACCCTCCAACCTCCAACCCCTGAAACCCAAACCTTAACCCAAAGCCTCTAACCCTCCGCTATAACCGACACAGACAGACAGACGGACGAGCAGATCGGGTTACCTACCTACCTACCTACCTACCTAACTCGTATTCTGTTCGAATACAACAACCGCCCACATCCGCAACAATTTCCCTGATTAGCTTCACTGGCTTACAATTTGCCAATTTACCCAAAAACCCGTAAAGCATCGCCTGCCATCGAACCGCAGTCCCACATGCATGTATATGTACGCACGTGTCTCGCCTGTGTATGTATGTATACGTATATATACCTACGCATACAAATGCGAGAGAGAAAGAGAGAAAGGTATACGGTTGGCCGCCATATGCACGGCACATCTCTCACCTCCCTGAACCCGAAACCGAACTAATCTATTTTTGGAACATTAATAATCCGCGTGCTCATTCGCATCGAATTTCTGTGCAATCCCACCCCGAGCTGAGCGCGATCGTCCCACATTCAACAATTATAATAATTAGATATTATATTATTTATAGTGAAAATGGAAGTTTCGAATAATGCGGAATTGAACATACCCCGTATACCTACAGCTACGGTCTAATAATGGTATTACTTTTTAGTTAGTTTAATAGAGCTTGTTATACCTATGTCTATACCTATTGTGTTGAGCATGCTCGTTCAGAACCTGTATATCTTATAAAGTTCTGATTAATCTGATCAAATCTCAAGGAATATCAAAGACCAGTCCCCTTCGTTTTAATTCTACCTCTTAAGTGAATACTTCGGACACGCAACTGCTCGTGCACCAAGTCGTAACGGCGTGTGATCCTCTGCTCGCGCATATCAGCTCGCCATTATTAATGCTAATTTTACTTAAATATACTGAGAAATTTTTTTTTCAATTTTTTTTTACAAAATGAACGCGAGCTTAGAGGGGTAGAAAGTAAGGAGAGTGATTTTATTTCGCTTCCCATATAGCTACGTATATTATACGACGGTATGGTATAAAATTGAAGTCGAGATGAAAATGGAAGATGAACTCTTCGCGACGTTATTTTGGCGACGTACTTAATTCCGTACTTCGTGCTGTACCCACCTACCTACCTACTTCCGACGATTACTTCACGGTTCTTCGCCGTGGTATAGTTTCACGTTCGTCGCATAACTCTGAAATACCGTCAGCCATTGATTACAGAGTGTGCGCTCCCAGCGTCTTATCTTCCCCTTGCACGCCCGGGGTTCGAAATCCCCTAACCTTGAAATATCTTGGTACATCCCCGAAATTAATATCTCTTCGTCCGGCACAGCATCCATCAATTTAGACCCCCGAGCGACTCGTACGTGAGTCATATTCCCTCGTGTAAACGGCATCGCGTATAGTCTAGAACAGCAAACGACATCTTGTACTTATTCCCTCTCGGAAGACCCATTTTCATACGTATTTCAACATCCAATCTTCTTACCTCGATGTTTACAGAAAGTTTGCAAGAAAATAGTGGCAATCTTCAGTTCCAATAAATTTAATCATAACTCTGTTGAAATACGAGGTATACACAAGAGCTGTTTTTAATAGATCCTTATATAGTTTGATACGTCCTATAATCTGTGGGGCTTTATAACGGTTATTAAAGCCTTCATTCCTCGGGGCTATCAGTCTTCGTTAATGGTTGGACGGTGATAAATCCCCGGATTGTTTTTCCATCGAGAGAAAATTGTGTTCAACTGTGCAGCACAGAGCTCACGTGCACCAAGTTTTTCTCTCCTCGGTGAACCCTCTTTTTTTTCTTCATTATTTTTCTCTTCTTTTTCATTCGTTGCGGGTTGATCAGTCCCCGGTAGTCGACTCCACCATATACTCGTCGAGCCCCTAGATTCTTGCGTGTCGTTATTTTTACACCGCTCAACGAACTGCACGGATCGTTGAAATTTCAGAAACAAGATTGGCTCGGGGGAAGCTTTGTCCCGGACCGAGAGCCGCCATCCTTTCATTCTGCGACTCAATCCAAAAGAAGTCGGAACTTTTGGTCATTCGTAAAAACGCGCGTATACCAGGTGGTTTGTAAGTCGATTCATCGCGTATAAAATTTCATAAAATTTCAAAAAATTTCCAAACGAAACCCTAAACTGGGACCTCTTCTTCTCTCTCTGTCTCGAAGGGTTGTTTCCTTTTTTGTTTCATCAGTCCCGGTGGCTTATTTCCAACGCGTATTTCTCATCCCTGATAAAATGACGCGACGATGACGAGCCGCCATCTCGCCGCAACTTGGGAGGTCCGCTCTTGATATTCCCCCTCTGTAGCCCCCCATGACTCGGCCGTACCGGTCAGTCCCTTTCGAACACCGGCCTCCTCTCTTCTCTCTTCTCTCCTCTCTCCACCGATCTTGGCTCTCTTTTCTCTTCCTCTTTTTCTCCTCTCTCTCGATTCCTCGTGCCTCGCGCTTCTTGCACAGGTAAACTTCTATTCTCCTTGGTCCGCGGTCGTATTCGAGAAGGCTCTCGCTCTCCGGAGTCCAGACGGTTGAAGAGACGTCTGTTCAAAGGACATAGAAAGTCGCGAGAGTATAAGGGGGCAGAGGGAACCCATCGGACCTCAGAGGACGAGGATGATATTTTTTGCATCCTGGCAGACCAGAAAAGCAAGCCCATGAAAATGGTGGACCGATACAGTTGGCTGCAGTATTCGTTTACAGCTCTTTAGACCGCAGATGCAGCGAGGGCCGAAAGTCTTGCCTTCGGGCGATGGACGAAGGTATTCAGGAAAAGAAATGGTCTCGGTATTTTCAAGAGTAATTTACTCTTTTTACCATACAAGAGGAATGATCAGGCTCGAAGCGCCCTCTACGTTACACCTACTTAGTCCGCGGCTTTGATGCCCATTATAAATTGACCGAGGGGTAACCCGGGACGAGGTAAAAGGAGGGGAATTGAAGGGAGGCAAAAGAGGTTTGGCATATAAGCGCAATCGCTGCATCGATAAACGCAACGCCGGTAATAACCGGCAATTTGCGAGAAGGACTTTTAGTTAGGCAGCTCGCGTAGCCGGCATTCGTGAACGGGTCGGGATCCGGCGATAGGGTAGGGGTAATTGCTATAAGAGGGGTTGGTTCGCGTTGGCTGGTTCTCGAGGCCGGTCGCTCGGTTCTGTCTTGACGGCATTTGCCGCTCGGATATCTGGGAGTAAAAAGAGGACGAAGATCGCGAACCGCGAGGTACGAGTTACCGCGTGCCGCGCCGTGAGGGGCGAGAGAGGTTTGCTCGAAAAATGTCCAACGCCATCAACGCTGCTCTCCGAAGATAATCTCTACGTAGTATATATGAGATATTTGTCTGCACGTCGTTAAATGCTCCACGTAGCCCGGCATTAGCCGTAGTTACCCCCCGCCGTCGATTATCGCTACCAGCACTAAAAACGGTAAAAATTTAGCAAAACGAATACGAAAGATAAATAAAGGGACGAAAAACCTCCCAACATTTAATTTTTCCCACACATAATTCAACTATATATTTTTCTCAACTAAAATTACACTCATATGGACGTAAATATATGAATATAAAAATTATTCACCCGCGTTGCACTATAGTTTTGTTATTTAGATGTATGCAGGTGATATTGCGCGCAAATGTACATGTATATATGTATATACACCTGTATAGGTATAGCACGGTATACTACATATTCCTGTCGGCGCGCAAAGGTCGGGAGATATCTTTATAAGAACTTAATTTGTGGGGCGTGGGATGCGCTAATGACTACCTACGCTCTATAACATAATCATATCCTATGTCTAAACCTTTCTAGATATAGTTTCACCGTTTTTACTACAGTACGTGTTCGTATCTATCGAGTGATCTATACTTGGTGGCTGACGAGATGCGCGATGATAAATGGTAGATAAATGCAGGCGAGGTCCATTAAGGGATCTTGAAGTTATTGATTAGTTTTGTCATATCGTTTCCGAACAGTAGAACAGGAGTCTAGCTTAGGTATAGTTCTCTATAGCTATTTCTACGATAGTAGCCACATTTAGGTACGCGAATACCCATACATTATCCATTTACTTATGGCGGAGGGTGCGAGTATATAATATGCATGGAAAGTAAATATATACCGAGATATATTCGTAGATATGTAAAGTTGGTAAGGTAAATGCCGATTGTATTTTACGGAGTGGATTATATTTATGACAAAGTTGTCGCATCTCGATTGGCGTTTTTCAACTGCGGCTAGTTTTTGCCGCAATAAAGTGCGCCTATCTAATCAAACTATAAAATTGATGGGGTTCTCCTATCGCTCCCGGGGACCCACACATCTGTCTCTTTCCAAAGTTCCGGGAAATATATACCTACCTACAGAGAAGTATTTATACGGGACCAATACCCTGATAATTGTGAAAAAAGATCCAAAAACATTACCGATGCCATTGTCATTCGTATATTAACGTCGGTTTCAAACTCGTTGATTATTCCTCCCGTACCGCAATCACTGGGAAAAAGTAATTGCTCCATAAATCTGTCCTTGGATTATTGCGACGGTTTTCTTTGCACTCTCGAGGTAAAAAAGAGCATTTGGTCATTTTTAGCGTCGGGCTTACAGTGCAGGGCATCGCATATACCAAACCGTGCCACCGCGAGAACGCAGCTCTGGCAATGTGGTATTCGAGAGCAAACGCAGGATTCAAGATGGCGTGAGTAAAATTATAAAAGATGAAAAAGAATTTGTTGTCGAGGGCTGGCCGTACGGCCTCTGCAGGGACTAATCTTTTCATTTTTATTTTTCTCTTTTTCTGTAAGTGCTCCGTGTCCACCTATTTCTCATAAATTTGAATTAATTTACATCTATTTGAATTTAATGCCCACCCCATACTTTATCAAAGCAATTAAGCTTTTAAGCTTGCATTTGCATTAATCCAATGTTTATAATTACTATGACTTTAAAAGGATTCGAAAACTTTCGTCTTACTAATTTTATCGTTCTTCAAACTCTTCGGTAACAATCTGACGCGATATATTCCATCCGCCGTCCGGTAATAATTGTTAATCCGATCTCATCCGCGTTAAACTACTTTCCTGTAAAGATATTTTCGCGTGAAAAAAAAAAAAGAACAGCCACTCTAATTGGTTACCATCGATAGCTAATTGTTTCTTAATTGTTTCCTTAGTTATTACCGTTCACGCATGTATGTATACACATACGCGAGTGCAAGTAATTAAACGCAAGGTAATTGTGCGATGCAGTCTGCAGTCTGTAACACTTTACGAAGGAATCGATTAGCGGATCACGTTTCCCTCGATATATCATTCCAGGCAATTGTTCGTAACTAATTGAACTATATAAATACAGGTATTCATAATTCCTCTCGAACTTCATCACAGTCATTTTCTTTCACGGTATTTGAGAAATGCGAAGTTGAATCATATTATTGAATGATTATGGAGGGAAACACAGGTACCTACCTACAACTCGAGAAGGGTACTTCTTATCCGAAATTATCCACACTTCAAGACAGGAAAGCCTCGATTTTCTGGACCGTTAACTCCGCGATTCGCGGGTATGAAATTGTACGGACAAACGTTGAGTTAATCTAGGCCGAGTTTTAACGCAAAGATATCTATGTCTACACGGTAGGTAGGCATATACCTAATAACTGTCTCGTTCAAAAGTAATTTTACACCTGTTTAGAACCTGAGGACGATGTTTTACCGCCCAGTTCGATCACGTGTGAAACGGAGAACGCCCCGGCTTATATTTACCAGTTTTACCAGTTTTACCCGTTTTACTCGTATTACTAGTTTCTCTACCTGCTTCAGGGGTTTTCATCGTCGTTAACAATCGCTCGCGTATAGCTCGATCTGTTCCGAACCGTAATGTTAATTCTTCGGAAGTAGGTACAATCGCGCCTCCACCCTGCCGCTACGAACCCCCCCATTATAGTTGAATGGTCGGATCGAAGACACAGAAAGAACCTCGAATGATCATCTAGCATTGTGTGTCATTGTCGACTCCCAAACCTCCGCAAGTATAACGCTTTCGGACGCGGCAAGGATAACCGTCTACCCTCGGATCGGAGGTGGGCGTCGCAAGGTGCTCGCGTGTGCGAGCAGTGTCGCCGAGGAGTCCGATTTAGTGCGTGCCGTGGTTTCTGTATAACGGATAGTTGTACCGGTATAAGTATAAGTGTCGGGGTTATATTGTGTCGCTAACACCAGCTAGCATCGAGGTATAAGGTGTATAAGGTGTATAAGGTGTACAATGTATGCATGTAATTGTACGTACGTAGTGCGACGACGTACTGCACACCTAGTCACCTGCATGGTGTTCTCAACGTACGTGTATATGTATATGCACACGTATTATGTAGGGAGTGAAGCGAGGCCCTCTATTCAAAGCGGATGATTCAGTGGCCGCTGCTGCAGGGGATAAGATCTCCTGCTCCGCCGCCTCGTTCATCTTCCTACAGCGAAGCTACTACGACCAACGACCAACGTCCAACGAACCAACCAGCCAGCCAAGCAACCAACCATCCAAGGAACCAACGAACCAACCTGTACGTAACCAGCCGAACGACAATCCTTTCCGTTTCTTCGACTTGTTCGTAGATAGCGGACGTTCTTCGACGATGGTAGTTGGGTCGGTTCGAACTAGCCGCAGTTATCTTTCTGGCCCAAGTTCTCGCGACGGTTCAAGGTACCCGAGATACTCTCTAGTCAGAGATCTTTGAGAAGAATTATTCTTCAATATCGAATCTGTATGGACGTATCTACCTCATTTGCGGCTGTGAAGAACACCACGCGGATCGGAACGCGAGAGTTTAATCATCAATGTGGAGGTATCGGAAGAAGAGGATCGAGTCCTCTAAAAATAAACATTAGATGTCACAATTTATTCGATAAGCCACTAAAGTGTGATGAGCTGCATTTTATCGTCCAGAATTGAAAGTTAGAAATTGAATTCGAAAGGATACGAAGAAAGAAGGAAAAAGTCGAATAGAAGTTGAAAAATGTTACATCAACTAGTTGACGTATGATATGTAATAGAATAAACGAATGTTTGGAGTTGGCAATTACCAACGAACGAGAATAATTTTTACAATTATAGAACCGAATATCATTTTCATTGTAGGTTTCAACCGAAACGTCAAGTGTAACTAGTGGGTATGCCAGAAAAGTTGGAGTTAGTAGTATTTTTTGGCATGAAAATCGGCCATCGCGTTATACGCGAACCGTGAATGAAGTAGCTATGCTGCAGCACTAGTTTTGCTAACTTTGTGATTTATCGTAGTTCATTATCACATTCAACGCTATTCGTATAATCCTCGCGTGTGTTAATAAATATTACCAGAATCACGGTTTTCAAAGAACTGCAATAGTGTCACGCCTTCGATATATATAAGGGGTGAAATTGTCGTCTCCTCATTCCTAAATCCTATTATTATTATTTATTCTTCAATACCGCGAAGAAAAAGTAAAGAATAATAATAAACTTCTATATAGATATCAAGTAATTTGTGAATCAAACAATTATAAAATATATCTGCGAGATATAAATCGTACGTCCTTCCTTTTGCAATTATTATAGCTACGTACTCGTGCAGAATATCGTCGTTGAAGAGCTATGGCGTCTCCGTTCATGGAACCGGCTTGCCCCACCCTGGATTCTGTCCTGAAGCCGGTACGGGGCCCCCTGGGGCCTGAAGGGACTTGGGTCCCTCCTCTGACACGGACCCATGGTCCCGCGTGCGGCTTTAAGGCGAAGAAGCCGCCTGTGTAATCCCGCTTGCAAATTATCAAATCATCTAGCCGATACTTGTTAACTGAGCCAAGTTAAGTCATTATGAGGGAATGCAGCCGCGGTGGCATGAATTATGCATTAATGTCTATATACTTTGACGCGGGTCCAGCTCCAGCTCCATTCAATACCTGTCACACGTTGCTCGACCCTATTTCAACGTTTTGCCAAATACGCACTACCATTTTATTTATTCACATGGCGTGAGTCACTGCGACACCTGGTATCGGCTTTGGACTCGACTGTGTCTGTATTCTTGAACACAGGACGCAAATGACGGTGATAGTAATTACATGGACAGTTGAATGAGGTAGAATCAAACGCAGAAAAAGATTTACCGACATGCGTGACTCTAATTATATGGACAGGAATTTTTCGCCACAAAAATTACGGCGACTGCGGTGGGATTTACTTGTTAGCATGTTTGAGTCGCGTTTAAGCGTATTCATTCAACTCACCAAATATCTCAATTGATGTAATTTTTAGAGGAAAATAATCTCCGCTTGCGTGTAATCACCTGCATATACCGTCGTGTATGTAAATCAAGCGTAGCATTTTTTTCCACGAAGCTTCGGAATTCGAGGAAGTTAAGGTATACGCACCAAACGTCGAACTCCGCTTCGGCTACTTTACCGACTTTTTGTTTATCCCTTTTTTCTCACGATTGCCCGAAACACGACTAAAGGCTGCGAGGCTACAGAGTGCAATTCCGTTTTAAATTAGCGAGTTTCGATCGAACTGCGTGTGCAAGTGCATTAAGCTCGGCTCCAGACGATTTTCGATTCGATCAAAAATCTCTTGGAGCATTTCTTAACCAGCTAAATTTTGTCCTATGCCGAGGATCCGGAGTTCGCCAAGTTTTCAAAGGCTCGAGAAAAAGGCTGGGTTCAGAGGTAGGCGGACGCGCGCGTGGACCAGGATTCTACAGCCTCCAGCGAGAAATAAGGCGGCAATAAAGCATATGTAAAATATATTCTGGAATTCCTTTTAGGACGCAGATATACGGTCTGTGCTGGCCGTTGTTCGGTTCTGTCCGACGCATGCGTGCCTATGGTTGTGCTTTGCGAGTGTGTTCACAGTTAGGTACCGATATATGTATGTACATGTATAGTATAGGTGGTAGACGGTGCTGAAGATCTCCGCGTGAGAGGGAAGAATGAGAAAAAGGAGTTGAAGAAGCGAAATAAACCGTAAGAGGGCGAATTACGAGAGAAAGATAAATATACGGTAGGAGTAGGGTATATATGTATATGGTACCGTAAGATACGTGAATCTAGTCGAAAAGTTTTTCAGCTGTGAAGGATTTTTCTACGGTGTAGAGAAAAGCGAATAGTTATGGAGAAAAATTCAGGTTATCCCTACCTGTATACCTTAACCGTTGATTTAAACTATTTTCTCAAGAAAAGAGAAGGCGAGAGAAAATCCCTGGGCATTCGGGAGTGAGGAATAAGGAGGATGAGAAAGAGGAGAGAGGGACGAGGTGTCGCCTTACAACCGGCTCGCTTACCTGCGCGAAAGCCTCCTTTGCATTCCATCTCCTTCGCCATCTTCGACGTTTTACTCCTTTTGCATATATACCCTTTCTCCGTCGTTCTCTCATGCACCTCCACCTTCGAATCCCCAACCCAAGTTTCTCGTTCTCGTTCTCGTTTTGCCTGCAATGCACCGTTGCACCGGTCTCGAGCTCGGTCTTTGCATAATTATAACAGTTACTGCGGCAACCCAAAGTCGGCACCGGGCGGGTAGATACAGCCGAAAACTACGAATACAATTGCCGCACAATCCATACCGAGTACAACAACCCGGCTGCGACCATCTGGCAACGATTGTAAATATTTGAAATCGAAGATTTTCAGGAATAACCACCACCAACGAGACGTTAATCTTTGGATTCGTTTCTTCTCTTCTTTCCTCTTTTTCTTTTCTCTCGCCAAATGAATAATAGAGACGATCTCCTTGAGTTTATGGCCAAAATAAGACCTGCCCTGAACGGTGTTCGGGCGGTATGGCGGACCACAAATTAAGCCGCGAATTGTCGTAATATAACTAGGCATTATTTGATTACCGAGGGTGGCATAAAATATTTACGGTAATTAGCTCGGAAGCTTTCTCTCGCCTTCTATTCCTCCTTTTCTCCTTTCGTCCGGACCCCTCAAGCTTCTCACCCTCTCTTCGGAGCTCGGAAACTGGAAGGCTCTAGCTGACGTCCCAAGGAGGGGATGGAGCCACGGAGCCTCGTCTCTTGGCGTTGGAAACAGAAATGCGAGCACGTAATATCTACCCGCACCTCCCTAGCTGGTCCACGTCTTGTGTGTTCGGAGCTCCCGCGTTGTTGTCCCAGCGGACGTCGGGCAGAACATCCCCAACAAACTCCTCGGTATGAGATACGCGTAGCTACGCAGCGAGACCGTAGCTCAGCGTAGCACTCTTCCCTCTTCTCTCCTCTCTCTTTCTCTCTCTTTTTCTCTCTCTCTTTCCTTCTCTCTCTCCCTAGCTCGAGGCAGGTAATCCCCTGGAGGGCGTGAGTTACGACCCGCGGCCTCGCGCGCTGGTCTCTCTTCGCACCATCCTCCTCCTGTTCCTCCGTATCCTCCAGGCCACTGCCGCCGCCGCCGCCGCCGCCGCTCACCCGCCTTTGCCCTTACTCTCTCTCTTTCTCTCTTTATTTCGTTCTCTCTCGTCGTCTACATCCTCGGGGTTCAAGGATGGCGAGAGATTCTACGAAGAAAGCTACATCGCGATGGCGAGATGGAGAGGGAGACTGAGAGGGCAAGGAAGACACAGCTGGAGCACATTTGTCAACCGTAATTAATAACTTATAGCACGCTGCAGAGTTAACGAGGAAACCGATGGCACTCCCGCCACTGCCACCACCACAGGGGCCAGGCCACACCGTGTCTCTCATAAGTTGAGGAAAGCTCAGGGTCTGTGACGGCAGGGTGAGGCCTTTCGTAAATACGTACTGAGTAAGGGTGGGTCGTACTCCGGAACCTTTAGGGTAACGGGGTTAACTACGGGCATCTGGTTTGCTCGCCATCTCTCTTATACACCCTCAGGACCATTTGTGGCAGAAATCTTTCAAAGATTGAGAGAAAAAATTGTAGCTTGATACAAGGGCGAGAATTATGAGGGAGGAACATTAACCTGATTCTCTTATGCCAGGAGCTTAATTCACAGCTAGCTGCATGTAACTCGGGGCAACCTGTACGTAGGTATGTAGGTAGGTAGGTAGATATATCCATTATTCATGGGCATCGGGTACGGACGGATGGACAAACGGAAGTACTGGAGTGTGGATGTATGCGGAGCATAGAACATGCCGATCGATGCTAATTCCAAGGCGTTGTTTCAAGCAATTTCTCTGTACCTAGATATAACGAAGCGCGAACGTTATATTCACGGATTAACGGATTAACAGGGAAGAAAGTGATCGTGCGACACCGGGTGTAGGTAGCTGCAGCTGTAACACTAGTACACGTGGAGAATGAACGCGAAGTTTAGTTCGCGGGTGAATTTCTCCCTGCTAAAAATGGAAAGAATTTTCGAAAACAAGAAGATTATCGTCCCTTCTTACGAAGTCCTTTTTTTTTCTGCCACGTCTCAGATTCCTCAATTGCCAAACGCACTATCCACGATCTTAGATTATTATAATAATTCCTCGGTAGGAAACTTCGTAGCAATCGTTTTTGT
Source organism: Tenthredo distinguenda (assembly GCA_947538915.1). Classification (NCBI taxonomy): domain Eukaryota; kingdom Metazoa; phylum Arthropoda; class Insecta; order Hymenoptera; family Tenthredinidae; genus Tenthredo; species Tenthredo distinguenda. The sequence goes on along the minus strand of OX384536.1, from coordinate 17,153,829 downwards.
TTCCCAACCCGGCAGTGCCCCGTACGCATAAACTTTCCGCTACCGGATCATCCTATTTTATATCTATATATATATTTATATCCATGTAGGCAGACACTAAATTGGTATAACAAAAACCTTAAGGTTTCCCAATCTCACGTAATTTCCTCCACCAAAGAGACGCTCCTGGGACGGGGGATGATGCATCGCAGTCAGACTAATCTTATAAACCAAAAGTTTCGAGCTTCGGTGGTCCGCGCTTCGTGCGTCCGTTACTACACGGCTACGCGAAGGGAGGGTCGTCAGTCGCGTGGCTAAGCCTATATATACGTATAATATATATGTATGTATGTATGTATGTACGTATAGGGAAATCGTCTTCATGCACAGAGACATTTCTCGTGGTCCGGACCAATTCACTTACTTTGATTTGATTGGCTGTATATAGGTATAACGCTAGCTCTGACACACGCCTGTAGACGGGGATATATAGATATCAACGTCGCTGAGCTTACGAATAGTATAGACTAGATCCATGTCTATGAGGGGGAGGTTTGCTCTAGACGGTTGATATTGTGAAGGGAGGATTTTGGCTAGCTCGTGTTTTGCAAACCACGAACAAAGTTATGGGAGTCCTGGCAGCAATCAGCGTATTGGCTCTTCTTATTAGAGTTGGCAACAACTCTCCCTGGTTTTCCCCTTTTATTGCGCCGAGGAACATCTAACATTCGATATTCGCTACGTTCGCTTAGTTTAGCTTTAGACAATCCATATACTCGTAGAAAGAAAAAAAAAGAAAACATCCCTCTACTTAGTCCCTGAACTTTTACGCTTCGTTTTACACGATCGACAAAAATCGACAACTGGAATAAAATCATTAAAGACGAATCACGATAATGATTATTTCTTCATCGATTGGCGATTAAATCAGCCTCCACAGAGTTTCAATCAGTTTATTCAGTAAATCACACGTACGGGGGTAGGTATTGCCTAGGTATGAGTTGAAAATTCATAAAATGGAACGTTTTCTCGATGAATTTTACGAGTTTCTAAACTTTAAACGTCGACTACTGAGAGCATTTAAAGTTTCTGACTATGATCGTTCCGCCCTTATATAGATGTATATAGGTAGGTATATACCGGGACGTTATACTGGGAGTTTCGATTGTGAAGGGTAGGAAAGTAGTCGGGTAACCGCCCCCGCGGTTGATATTGATCTTCGAAAGCGAATATTTTCACGGTTTCGCTAATCGTACTAGAGCGAATAAAACGTTATACGTTATACCGGCGCAGTAGGTAGTAGCCAAGGGAAAAAGCAGCAGCAGCCATCCGAGGGCCTGGCCAAGCTGCCTCTCGAGGATGAAACACATTTCACGATCCCCGCATGAAATTTATCCACCCTCTTGGTTAAACAGCCACGCACGCTTCTTCTTATTTTCCCCGGCAAACCCCTAACCCAACTTTCTTCCCCTTCTTCACCCATTCCATCGCTGAGGAGCAGGCGGGAGAGACCGAGATAAGGAGAAGAAAGAAACGCGAAGTAAAGGAAAGTGAAGGGAAAGAATAAGAGAAGAAGCGAGATGGTATATAAGCGAGAGAGAGTCGCGAACCTGTCACATTTTCTACTTTGCCGAGACGTATGGGGGCGGCTTAATTGGGGGAACCCCCTCTTTTATTTATAAGTTCGGGAGTCTATCGCCCCCGCCTCACGCCAAAAGAGGGTGGCAAAGCGAGATGCTTGCAGGGGTATGGCACGGTACGCCGGGGCTGAAGGTGGTATTTCCCGATCCCTCTTCACCCCGCAAGCGGACCGTGTGACAAATAACCCTTATAAACGCCGCTCCATAACTCCTGCCTCATGCCGCGAGTCCACGTGTAGGTGTTGGTATACGAAGGGAAAGGGAGCATGGAGCACGGAGCATGGAGCATGGAGCATGGAGCATGGAGCAGGGAGCAGGAGTAGCAGCGGTAGCAGCAACAGTGGCACCCTGGAACGGGAATCAGGGACGCCCAGAGGGAGAGAGAGAATAACGGGGGATGAGGGGGACGACGGTTGGGCGCCGGGCCACTTGATTACGTCGCGATAATAAACATGGCGCCCGATATGAACTCCCGCGCGCGTTCCCCGGCACACCGCGTTGTGTAATGCAACATTGTTTCACCGTATCCGTACATATACCACCTACACGCATCTACCCTACACCTACACACACATATATGTATATATATACACACACACATCCAAACCTGACTTTATGTCCCGCCAATAATAGATTGGGTAGATACTGGTATGAATATAATGCATTTATTGGAGGGGATGTTTCAAATTGAGTTACCGATAGGTAAATCGACACTTCACGATCATGTTTATAACATTCAAATCTCTGAACGGTACACACCATCTATCACACATCGAATACCCGATATTATGTTATATTTTATTCTACCTTTACCTACTTTATCTTACTTGAATATCGAGGTTTAATCACCTAACCACCGCATGTCCTCGATCATACATAATCATAACCATGCCGATATGTTCCTGTTCCCTTCGGGATGGGGATGTGTGCATATTATGTGTACATGCATACATGACGAAAAAAAGGGACAAGAATCGCTTCAGCCTTTCACGACGCTTATATTTCGTTGTCGCCAATTAGTCGCAACGCACGGGGAATCCCCTAGGTACAACACGCGACACTCGTGGGTCATATAGGTGGGCGCGGGTGCGGAAAGCGATGAGTTTACGGGTATAGGTAGGCGAGTGTCGTGTAGGTAGGTAGGTGGCTATGTATTACGGACATACGTATAGCCACAGTCGCGAATGTGTGGGGGAAAGTACGTACGAGGACTTGGTAGAAGAGGACGGGGTTTTACGAGGCAGTAACGGCCGATAAGGTGAGCCTGCGCCCCCAACGGAGCTTATGCCGCTACCGTACCCAAGTGGCTGTTCAACGATGGGTATACCCGCCAGCCCGTGAGGATGCATACGCGAATGAATCCTCTTCACCCCCGCGCGCATCTCCACCTCGCTTCCTGTTTTTCGCATTCTATACCAACGCCATCAAACCTGTATACACTACTCTGCAACGCGAGCTATACACTTTATTTAAAACCATTTACACCTCGCGATAAAACAGCCCTGACTCTACCATACCTATATCCATGACACACTCGCAATTTGCAATCGACACCGGAGTTCATTTCATATTCGCATCTATGAGGACGCGCCAATGTAATTACTTTTGAGGTGGAAGAGTGAAAGATGACTTTGTTCATTAGAGTTTTGAATCAAATCGTTGTAATGTTTGATACTCTGGTCATCGATGTGATCGATGAATTTCGTTTTTGGTATTTTGATACTGAATGATTGTTTTTTTTTTTCTCGATGATTACAGGAGCCAACGGACTGCGCAGGCGCGGCCGCCAGACTTATACGCGTTACCAAACCTTGGAATTGGAAAAGGAATTTCACACGAATCACTACCTCACCAGGCGGAGGCGAATCGAAATGGCGCACGCACTGTGTCTAACGGAAAGACAAATAAAAATATGGTTCCAAAACCGAAGGATGAAGCTAAAGAAGGAGATACAAGCTATCAAGGAATTAAATGAACAGGAAAAACAGGCACAGGCACAAAAGGCAGCGGCAGCGGCTGCCGTTGTCCATCAACAACAGCAACAGCAGCAAGGGGGTGGCGGGGGCCCAGAAGCGGGGAACTAGGGGTACGCCCTGCACCGGACACCCCCAGATCACCCGCATCATCCTCTGCTAGCACCGCAATGTACACAGCTATACTAAGGTAAGATATCACAGTTTTTTTCTTCAAATTTTTCTATCGAATGAAACCCAGGAGCTGGACGATAAATGTAACGAGAACGGAAGAACAAAAAATAAATAAAAATGTCGATCGGTTTTAAGAGGAGAAGGAATATATGTCTGGCTGCATCAGGAATTATTATTCAGGAGGGAATGTGTTTATAAAAGTGTCTTCAAACGAGACGAAACCGCGAGCACCCGTGCTTTCATAATCTGTAAAGTTATTCAGCTCGCATGCGGTGCGCTTGCAATAAACACGTACCTCGACTCTGCACAAGGTATACAGAGATATTTAAGTCTACCTGTGGTCTGCACATGTACCTACGTTTCTGCAAGGAAGATAGTGCCGTGGCGTTACTGTTGAAAAATTGAACGCTTATAATGTTGAAATGTTGCCACTTCGTGATTACGTTGTTAAGCTTCATTTTTCACTGCGTGTGCACATACGTACGCAGGTACGGACGTAAGGCTGAAGGCTTGTATGTACCGGTTGATCAGCATCTTCAACGCATTATGTGAACGTTGCGATTGGTACATCTTCCTCTGAACCCGTTTGCGTATGTCCTTGTAGATATAGACGTGTAAGTCGATAATTAAGCGATCAATCGGAGAGTATATATTTACGAATTATGCAGGTATCGTGTTAGCCGTTCGTTTCAGTTTGAGTTAATTATTTTAATTAATTCAACGCAAGGGATCTCTACCCTGATATTTACGATCTCCCATATTACACGTAGGTATAAAGACCCAGAGTACGTAAGTGAAATATGTCTTTCGGCATTATGTGGCTTGCGGCAAATGTACCTAGATACACCACCTACATCCGCGTATAGGAATAAGTGAAAATTCTTCGTTTTTGTTCGTCCTCACCCTTTTTATTTTTCTCTCTATCTTATCGCAGCCAATCAATGATATTTCGTTATCACCGCTACTTGAGGCCTCGAAATTACACGAGGGATATTCATGCACCGCGATGTGTATAATATGGAAGCCAGAGATCTAGATATCCGTTGAAAGCGATATACATATATACATACATACATATATGCATACATACATACGTATACGAGAGAGCAAACTACTCTCTGGCTTATGAAATGTTAACTCGCCCGTAGGAATATCTACACACTATCATCTTTTACGCCGGTTTCGCACTCCATCGCTCTCCGCACTCAACGGGCATGGGTATCTATTTTCAGCCTGTAGACGTTTTGCATTCGCAGGTAAACCTTTCAGAATCTTATACAGATCGACCGATTTCTTAGAACCGGTCTCTCGCCGCGTCTCACCCCGTTTCATTTCCGGCGTTATAATTCGATTCCAATCTCAACGAATGTTGCAATTAACTATTTTCTCGTCATTTTCCGTACTTACTGTTAAACGCCTGGTTTCGATGCAGCTGAAAAAAAATTAGAAAGCTTTTCGCGGTTTGTTTTCTCAGGTAGAAGAGTCAATCGGTGAAGATTTTCGCGAGCGATGTTATACACGTACCTTATTGTCATCAGCTCCGTAAGATAATTTGCTTTCTCCAAATTTTGGGAGTGAAAGAAAAAATGAAGAAAGAAAAGAAAAAAAAAAACTAAGGTAGAAAAAAAAGTCTAAGAAGGCCCGGAGAAATTTTCGGGACTTTTCTTTTTACCTTGTGTCCCAGCGCCACTTAGTTCTGGGAAAACGAACGACCCTTCGGTCGACACGCGGTTCGACAATATCGGTCGTAAAAAAAGGCTCACGTTTTCCACACTTTCCTCACCGGTGCTGCAGACTTTCTCTCGGGAATGGAGGGTTTTATGACTCTTTATATTCGTCTGGGTTGAAAAAAAAAAGAAAAAAAGGCAATTGAAAGAAACAAAAAAAAAAAAAAAAGGAGAAGACGAAATCCTACAAAGGAAATTTAAACAAAAATTCTTGAACCGTGCGTAGGTATGGGTATTATATATCCTATCCGAGAGACGAAGAGCGAGAAAGTGAACTGACCAGTTAGTTAGTCATGAGTCAGACAACCAGCCAACGAACTAACTAGTTACTCAGTTAGTCAACTAGGCAGTCCTCGCGTCAGTCAGTCATTCATCTTGCTGCAAAAGCCCCTATAGGATGCTGAAGTGAGCGCCGCGACGTCGGAGGAAGTCGAGGCTGCTTCCAGATGTTTTCAGAAATAACGATATCCCGGCTCTCCTACGAAAGAGAGAAAATAAGAAAGAAAAAAAAAAAAACTAGAGAAAAAGGGAAAGAGAGACTGCTGCACCGGTTAGGCTCTGATTTGTGTAGCTGCTTTGTACCCTGAAATAAGCACGTCCTCCGCTATTCCACCTATAGAAGAACGTGGGCTCGGCTCCCGCCCTGCCATGTTTTTCTCTCTACTGTCTCTATATTCCGTTTGCCTGTCTTTTAAAATATCCTACTGGTTATTGAACTGTTGGATTTACGAATAGACAGCGATTTCTATGTTGTATACTAAATCACGCAACATCGTCGTAAAGTGGCAGGGCCTGGAGTAGCAAACTAAGAAAGTTCTCACACTGACGTAAACTATTCAGATTATATATTGGCAAAATAATGTCGAAAACGACAGACGGCTTGGTTTAAGAATGTTTCGAAGATTTCAAACAAAAATATCACCGTTCTACAGAAATTTACACCCGGTCTAATAAATTACTAAATTTTTTCTCTTCTTCTTTCATTAGTGAAACGCGTTTCTTTTTTACCGCTTGCAGAAACCTAAAACCACTGCTGTTTGAATTATCTCAGCTACTTTGTAAATATTCGAAACAAATCTCATCTCTCAACGCTTGTAACAACTAATTTCATATATTAAATCACTCCTAAAATACGGCCGCGTCTAGACTGAAGATAAAAAGTACCTATAGGCATATTGTACGTCGTGTCTCCTGCAACACTGTGCGGAAGTCAATAAACTTGCACTACACTACATTGTCGCCGATATTTTTCTCCCGAACGAAACCGATCTATAAAATCAAATTTACTCTATTCATAAGTACTTTATGACTCTGTCGACAAATCGGCTCCAATTTCGATCCTCACCGAACTTCATTCAAATACCAGACGTACCGGGTTTTATTACGATACGAACCTTCATCTGCACTTATACCTACACATGAATAGTCGCTACATCTGGGCCCTACAGTTTGTTTGAATGCCGATTAACGAGAGTAACAGCTAGCCGGGCCACACTCGAAGAGAATGGTTGTAGAATTCGTTAACGACATCGAGTAGATGTACTATCACCCTCGAAATTTTTCGAAGTGGAATTTCACTCTGTCCGACCAGATTGGCGTGATTTTTCAAAAAAAAATTAATAGAAAAAAAAGAAGAAACAACCCAAAAGCTTTTGGAGTGAAATTTTCCGGGATCGCGCGATTCTTCGTGTTAAAAAGTTTTGTGAGAGTTTCATCATTCTATGAGTGCCGATTGTACGAAATTTATTCGACAGTCCAAGTTACGCAATGTGTTGCCATCGCGTTGTTCATACCTGAGTCAACAAAAACATTTGTAAAATTTTTTCATCTAATATCCGACAGATCAGAAGGTCAGCCGGTATATATACGATTCGAACGAGATGTTTGCATTCCGTTAAATCGTTGTAAATAAAAGCCTTATAATCAACAATGTTGAATGTTAAACCTACGCTGAAGGATAATTAACAAGGTTGAAGCCGTTTGGTCGTTTGACCGTTTGGACTTTGGAAAAGATTTTGACAAATTATAATCTTGAGTGCCAATCAAATGATGAATAGTAAAAACTATAATGAAGTGACTAATACTCAGGGCGTTAAAAACTCTCTGGGCTGGTCGAACAAAGTGAAAGACAACTAAGTTAGTTTGATGGTTCAAGAAAATATCTTGTACAAAAAAAAAAAAAGAAAAAAACTGAAGATTTTTTAACATGGTTTGAGGAAGAGAGGACGTGGTGTTTTATCAACGGTCCTTGAAGAGGATCATATGAAAATATTCCATTGAGGATGAAGGGTGGCCATACCCTAAAAGTCTTAAACTTTTACCATAAAACGTTTTTGTTGATTTTCAAAAATCGTTATAAGCCGGACATGCAGAAAGACCGACGTACGATCTGCGATGCCAGATGAACCAATTTTGAGTAATAAAGTGACCTTACAAGAAATCAAAAAAAAAACCACAAAAGAGAGCTGCACAGGCAGAAAGACCGAGGCACGATCCTCGATGCCAGATGAACGAAGTTTCTTTAGTGAATAAAATTTATAATATGAGAAATTAAAAAGGAGAGCTGTACAGGCAGAAAGACCGAGATAAGATCTGCGATGCCTCAGAAATACACCTAATGGTGTGTCGCACGTGAATGTACAAGCTCTGTGCACCTGGTCGCTATGCGCTAGGTGAAATTACGACTGGCAGCATGTGACAGCGTGTCTTTGGAATTGAAAGAAGAAGGAGAAATAAAATAAAATAAAACAAATAAAAATTTCATTGCCAAATATGATGTGCATTCCGTCTTTAAATCGCGTGAAGTGCGTCTTTTCCGCGGCGCAAAACTCCATCGTGGATTGACTAATTTTGTAGTTAATTGAGCCGCCCGAGAGGTAGAAAATCCGAACAGAGGAAAGCACAACTAATTGTGAGCAGGGGTTTAAGGGGTTTTATAGGCTGGTTATGGAACAGTGTGTGTACAGTGAGCTTTCTGTAAGGGTGGCGGTGCCATCTAGCGGCGTTAACTGTCGTCGTTTTAGTTATGGCTGCTTGACCCTCCGGAGGAAAATGGGCGTGGCATAGAGAGGAGGGATTCCTAGGAGGGTTGGCCTCTCGTTATGTAATATTACGCGCCCTCAGGATCCTGTCTCTCCGTTTCAAGTACTTGGAATTTTTCAAAAATAATTGCCTCAAAAAAAAATTAAAAAAAAAAAAAAAACCAACGGAAGAATCAAAATCACTGTCGTGATTACCTCGAGTGGGGGAAAAAGAAGTGAAAAAAAAACAAAAAAAAATTGGACCATTATTTTTGGCAAAAATAAAAAAAAAACACACAAAAAAAGACAAACGGACAGAAAAATTTGTCTAATTTTGCCATACGACGAGCTTCGATGTACCCCTACGCCTTAAGGGACTACTTTATTGTTTCATCGTTTACTGACGAGAGGGCAGCACAAACTTAATGCTTCTCGGCTGGCAATAATCCAGTCCTATTTTACCGGCGCCCTCCCCTTGCCCGCCTTGCCCCACCCGCCGTTCCTCGATCGGTATAATCGTCAATTTAGAGACCTTCTCTACCAACTAAGCGACAACGTTTCGCTGGTAGTCCGACGATCACCAGTAACTGCGCTTTATGGTTTGTTTTCATCGTTCAGCCGGTAACTAAGGACATGTTAAAGCTCGACGCACGTGTTGTACGGGCACGTGTTAGTGCGCTTTATAGTATGTGTGGGTGAGTCGGATGCGCGGAGATTACCCTTGCTATTCCATACATATGAGTAATACGTGTAGGTGTGTAGTTCAATACCGTAGCGTAGTCTGGCTTCGGTCTGGTTTTATGAAATAAAAATAAACTGGAACCACCCGCGAACGTTTTATTAGGTAGTAAAATGTGATTTCGACAGATTGATGATGAAGCCTCGACGTCAAACGGTGGCCGGTGATCTTTATTGGTTGTAAAAGGAGACGTTTACGATCCATAAAGGCGTCGGCGGTGCGACAAGTAGCTACCTCCTCTTCTGCCACAACACTATCACGGAAACCTACCCTTAGATGACTCGGGTTGCAACCCATTACTTCTTCCTTTTTCTCTTTTTTTTTTTTTTTTGTATTTTCACGTGCGCTACTCTCTCGCGCTCTCCCTCTCTCTTTCTCTTTCTTTCTCTATCTTCGCGGTGAACAATGACCATACAATACTATGCCATAGGCACGTGCCATGTCTTGTTGCTGGTTGCCAGTTGCCTTTTACACCAGTTCTATCCGAAAGCAACAAACGAACGAAAGTCTAGCCCGCGGGATACCCCTCTTACAGAGGCACCAACCGAATCGAGAGAGCGTTCGAGATTTACAGGTTGCGTTCCCGCAGTAGCACCTCGTAAACTTGGCTTAACGACTTCAACCGGGCCTAACTGCTTCCTTCCTGCAATCATCTCCCGACCTACCCTACACTAGGTAGTCGAGCTTTAGCCGATAGCGAAACCCCCCTAACAAGACGCTATAGAGGAACATGTCTGCCTTTTACTTAGACACGTTATGGTCCCCGCAATTGATTTTCGTCATTATTCACACCTCGAAGCCCACACCATGGATCAACGTCGGGATAACCAAACGCCATCAATCAAATCATTCCTTATTGATGAGAGTTTGATGGATGGTCACATGGGCACTTGGATGTTAGATGGAAATCACAGATAAAGACAGGTCTGTTCGACGTGCCCATTAAGGTACAAAGAACAGGTGATACAACGAGTATAGGTATGAGTATTACCTACTGTCTTGCACGTAGATCTTGTTCCCGGAACGCCGTAGCGGGTACTACGTTTACCGCGCGTCTTGCTGTTCTACGATTTGTTTTGATTACGCTTCATTACCATGTTACGCCTTTCATTATGGGTATAACGACTGACGTTAAATCTTCTTTGTTGATTTTATCGTGACATTTATGAGCACAGTTATTAGGTGATACCACTCGAACGATCGTAAAGTGTTACGCCTTTGAAAGTCCCGCGGAGAGAAGGATACCTCCAAGAGAGAGGAGGACAAAGAGAAAGAGAGAAAGAGGGAGAGACAGAGAGAGAGAGAAGAAAGATAGACTGAGAAACGACCGGAGTAGGGAGGCCTACGGGTTGACGAAATATCCGCTAGATGCTGCACGACTTCCCAGGTCGGGCCCAACCAGGTTTAGAGGATCCCAAAATATACAGGGTGCCTCATTTCTGGGAAAGGAAGTTCTATCGATTGGTTCAGTTAGGGAAGAAGTTAGATTTATGCTCGGAGTCCCATTACGGTGATTGAAGAAGAAAAACAAAAACTTGTTCAAATTTTAGCAACAGGGTGTTTTGACAAAATTTTCTTCATCCTGTCGCCGTGAAGAAACTGGAGAAAAAAAAAGTGATGTGCGAGGAAACCCAACCGGGAGTAAAATTTTGGTTGTTGAAGTTAAATATGACGGCGCGAACACATCGGACTAATTAATCGCAATTAGGGAAGTAGGGGGTTACTTTAAATTCCGTACATATGTATATAAACCGCGAAATATCCGGTTCGGTGGAAATATTAGCATTTTCAAAATTAGTGGTCTACCGCACTCTGTAGGTGGGCAGGTAGGTAGGTAGGATAGGTACTCGAGTGCGGTTCGGGGCACGTATATTCGACGCCACTGGGCAGCATTTACACAACAATGAGGGGCTGCACTCTAAAAACTTCGAGAATCCCCGTGCTTCGTGGCCAAAGGAGTAAAAGAGAGAAAGAAATAGGGAAAGAGAGAGGGAGGGCGGCTCTCTCCCGCTGGGATGGGATGCACCAACGTACGGTGCCGCTCGCTAGAGAACCACCGGACACAAAACCCAGCCTGACCTTACCTTTTTACTTTTATTTTTTCATTTTTTTTTTTATATATACCTTTTTCTTTACCTTTCCTTTTTTTCTTTTTTACTTCGCCAGACCCGGCTAGCCAGAGCCTAGCTAGCATACGTCGGCGATGGGTAGATATTTCGAATACACTACAGCGTTGCCAAATTATAACGAATCGATTATCTAAATTCTGCTGAAAATTTTGTCAAAAGTTCGAAGAAACGTGAAACTACAAAGAAAACAGAGAAAAGACGGACAGTCGATCAGAAGTAGTCGCGTATCGTATTACCCAGAGTACGGGAAATAAAACCGCAGTGAAACGTTAGTATTTTAATTTAGTGAATTTATCGCTGGTAAACGTGGACGCGTCTCTGCGATATTGAAAGACGTGAGAATCCGTGGTATTTTGGTGAAAAATACGTGTTTGGGTACGAAAAAGTTTGAGGAAACGACGAGCGGACCTAACTAGATGAGATGCATGTATGTACGATCTACATGGACGCGTACAACCGTATTTAAGTATAAAGTCAGTAGGGCGTGTACGTCTACTAACTTTTACCGTGGGTTAATACAGCCAGGGTCCCGCTGCAAGCTCGCTTATTCATCGTAATATTGAAATAAGCTTTCTAAAGTTTCTGCATGGGGTAGTGAACGGGTGGCTGGTACAGGGTGGAGGGAAAGAGCGCGAGCTAATTGTGATACACTCCGCAGGGAGTCGGCGTCTCGGGGTATGGGGTCTTATACTACGTAGAGGAAACTTCCACCTATACACCCACGCAATCGCCAACTCGCACTTCTACAACCAACCAGAGGCACCTTAGTTCGTTCGTTCGTTCGTTCGTTCGTTGGTGGCTTCTGGAGGATGCTGCAACAACGAACGAACGAACGAATGAACCTAACTTAAAGAAGAAGGCAGAGACGTGGAGAGGGGACAGAACGTAGTTAGTTATATACGTCGGGGCCGTGCATGTTGGCAGCACGGTGTTTTTCATTTTCTTTATATCACCCTTGACGCTCATAAAACCATTACCCGTGACCGAGCGAACACAACTTCTATCCATATAAACTATACCTATACTCGTCGCTCCACTTTGACGCGATACCAACTTGTCTTTTTCTCTTTCCTTTTGTTTTTCTTCCTTTCTTAGTTTTTCGTTTTTCCTTATTTTTTTATTGTTTGTTTTTTTATTTTTTCTTCCCCGTTCCCCTTTTTTATTCTTCTCTTATTTCCTCGTCTATCGCCTCGTATACCCTACCGTCGCGTCAGTCAGTCACCCAGTACGAGGACCCCAATTTCTTTCTTTATAGAAAGTTAAGTCTCTTAGGTGTACGACCGGCAGGTGCCCGTGGGAAAAATTCAATTCCACGGATTCGACGGGTCGCTATATAAGCCATATAGGCAGGTTTCTAACTAACTAAGTTTCCTTCATCCTCTTCCTCCTATCCCATTGCATTATCGATAGAAACGATAAAATCAAACGATTCGAAACCTTACGCTGCGTGCAGTGGGCATATATATTCATCTTTCCACACTCCCATCATCCGCAACTAGTATGTACGTTTTATGTATCCAATGTTACATCACGTTGCCTAACACGACAGAGTATTGAGGGTTAAGATCTTCCCAGATGAGTGATAATAAATCTATGTATTCCTCGGATGAAATATGTGTAAAGGCTTCGTTCCGTATCCAAAGATCTAGAATTTTTCTATACCCTATACTAGAAAGATAGTGAAAAAAGAAAAAGCGGACGTAGAGAGTCGTACAGATAAGTCCTTGCCTCGCTCTGTCGCGTTCCGTCTTCGCTCCACCTTTTTTTGCGTTTGCCCCTTATTGCTTCTCTTCCTTTTTCTCACTCGCTTCCCTTCCAGCTCTTCGTCTCTCTCTATTTCACTCTCTTGGCGGGTGATTCATCATCGGTTTCCTCTCTCCCTTCGTCGGCTGGCTGGCTGGCTGGCTCGTTCGTTCTTTCGTTCTTTCGTTCCTTTCGTTCGTTCGTTCGTTCGTTCCCTCGCTGGCTGGGCTGGCTGGCTAGCTGCACTGGCTGCCAGACACTATCCCGTACTCGTTTCACTCCCACACTGGATTCGTACCAACATGCAGTTTCTGTCTCGGCAGGGAGCTCTTGCGCCGCTATTCGAGCACTCGCGGACACCGCGAGGCCCTCAAAAGATATCGCGTATGTTTAAGAATTCTGAGGTATAGTAGATAGCTGGGTAGGAAGGAAGGAAGGTAGGTAGGTAGGTAGGTAGATAGCTGGATATACTAACCATACGCGATCCACAGACCAAGCAGCGCGAGGGCAACCCTGCGGTGTGCGAGAACCGAGCCTGCGAGCTGCGAGCTGCGAGCTGCGTGGTTGTAGAATATATCCAAGGCAATGCGTCACTCGGCGATATCACCGTAACACGAAGAGAGATACCTGGTATAATATTTTCGTCAGACGCCGCAACGTCGCTTGAGCATATAACGCCGCGGGGACACACTCGCACTGTACAGCGCACCACGTTTCTTATTCTTACCATTAATTTGCCTTCAGATACCTCAGACCGGAAATACCCACCATGAGGTGTTAACCTCTCATTGCTTTAACACAATGCCGAAGAAATTTCTCGTTGAATTAGTATCTAACATAATTTGCAGATCCGGTATTAGAATTTCTGCGAAATTACAGAAGAGTTTGGAATAGAGATGGAAAAATAGAGAACGAAACCCCTGAGGTAACCTTTCACACGATTTCGGTGAAATTTGTTTAGCTGGCACTTCTTGAATGTGCAAGGAGTAGCATTCTGAACCGATTTCATCGAAATTCGAAATTACACGAGAGTTTTTCGCCTTGTCTATTTTTTGATCTTTACAAAAGGTGGCGAACATTTTTAATCATGGAAGCGCAAATGCCTTCGAATTCCTCATATCGCTCGGTAAGATGAACTACCAACACCAATTTGGTCATGGTTGATCGGATCTTCCATAGGGTTTCAGACACTTCTGAACAAGTGGGCGGGCGTGGGGGTTTCGGAAGAGGGTTTGCGGGGTTGGAAGGGTCGAAGGGTGGAAGATAGGCGGTCCGTCGTACCGAGGTACGTACCCCGCATGGGGTGGCTCTTGGCTCTCTGCTCACGCGACACCCGGAGCCATCTATATTCCCCGAGATTTATGGGCTCCGTTGCAACGGCTGCCCCAGCCTGCGCTACACGCTGGCACGTTGCGGTGTGTCGGCTATGGCGACGCTCCTCTCTGATCCTGCAGCTTTCTCTCTCTCTTTTTCTCTCTCTCTCCGCGTTGGTCCATGTTGGTCCGTATACGGGGCAGAACCGTGGCTGGACCCCCGTCGTGATCACCGCGCTGTTGCCCCGCAGGGGTTACGCGCAATTCGCGCTCATGCACCGCGAGCTATTCGATAAAAAGTTTCACTCGATCTCAATCCGATCTTCTATCCCCTTTCCATACCCGTCGCCTTCTCCAGTGGCAAGTGGTACAACTTCCAATATAATCTCTGCGATATAAAGTGGAAGAGGTGTACGAGCGATATTCGCGATTATGCTAACGCTGGAGTTAATTAGTACTGGCTGATGCATCAAGAATGCGGATTTATTGAAATTCACGGAAACAAAGCAAAATTTAATGGGTACTTGAAAATTTATTAGCGAACCCATATTCGCACGGTGAAGTGTACCTATCCACCCCGTACCACGAGCACGTTTGACTGTGTCGTCGGTTGGCACCCTTCGTAACATCCCGTAGGTGGGTGGGTAGGTACGACTACCCTCACCCTGGCGTCCCGGAACCCCCAATGCGGCCGTCGGCCGGCCGGTTTACGAGCAACCTGTGGTAACGAGGGCGATAGATAATAACCGTTGCTTCCCCACCCTACGGTTCTTCCGTCTGCACAGAGACATGAACTTTGGTTAGTCTTTTAGTTTTACTCGAGGTAGGTAGGTACTGTAGCAGGGAGAGAAAGAGATGTCTTATAATACAGTAGAGTAAAAAGTCTTGGTATTTTTTTATTTTTTATTATTTTCTGAAGAATGAAAAGAGTAGGTCGTGAGTTAGGATTCTTTTTAAATTTTACTTCAACGTTGATATAGTCCGGGGGGATTTCAGACACGATATTATTATACGCGAATAGTGAAAGGATCGGGTAAACTGAATGGTCATAGACTCCAGTACTGAATAAATCTTATCGATTCTTTAGAGAATGGTAAGTTTGTACCTACCTACCTACCTACCTATTTATCCATGAAACGTGAAGTAGGTAGTTGGTATATAGTGTCGTTGTTGAATACCTACATACGTATGTAGGTACTGTACCTACGCGCGTAAGGAATTTATTGCGGCTTAAAAAGTCTAGTCGCTTTGAAATCCTGATAAATGCCCGGGGATGTCTTCTCCGGATTCTGGTATACGCGTACCTACACTTAAACTACAAATATATGTATACATACCTATGCGCGAGGGATCGTGAACGCCTTGGAACTCTAGTCCGAAAGGCAAACTGAAAGACGAACGAAGCCTCCACGGAGGTCTCTGCAAACAGCAAGAAACAAAGTTGAAGAAAACTGGTGAAGAAATAATTGAGGGTGGAAATGAAGAGCTGCAGGAGATTCAATTAAACGAAACGTCTGAGGGTCCGGTTATGGTGAAGGAAACGTCCCGGATTTTGGGGAGGAATAAAGAGATATAGAAATAGTAAACAACGTAAATAAAAAGGATGGAAACGGGAGCGCATATAGACCTAGACTGCAGCGGGGATAGACGTTGCGGCAGAATAAGATAGCGCCTACACGCAGTGGTAAAATGGCCCGTTTCTGCCAAGAGGAGAGAATCTGAAGTCGTTGGTGTTGGTGCGACGGGGTTCAAGCTCCAGCTCCGGCTCCGGCCGAACGAAGAGATGCAGGACAAACAACTTTTTCGCGTTCTATAAGGATGAGTAATGGTGTTTCTACTTTCGGGAGGATATTTGGTCGCGGTTCGCTTGGCTCGCCACGCCACGTGAGAGCCTCTCCTCTCCTTTCCTTTCCTTTTTTTTTTTTTTCTTCTTTTTATCTTCGTTTTCTTTCTTCGCTTTTCTCCTTTTCTCGTGCAGCGGATATCCTCCTCGCTCTTTCCTCTCGTATCGCTCTTCTTTCTATTCGGTATGAAAAGGACGTATTGGATTCGCGAGGCTCTATACCTACCAGCGGCGATATTCCTTGCCCGATGAATACAAGCACGTACCTCTACACCATCTACCAGCAACGGACGCAACGTGCGTGTGTCGGACAAGGCACCACGTGCGATCGGCCCCCATTACGAAAGGAGCTGAACCAGCCACCAAGCCACCCTTCTGCATGGACGAGGTGAGCGTACGCGCGGATGCAGAGATTCGCCCTGCAGCTCCTCTCCTCGTTCGTCGATGATACCATGCGGAGTATCGACTATGTGGCTGTCTCCGAAGTGATTCTTTTCTTTTCTCTTCTTCTTGTTTTTTTTTTTTTGTTTTTTTTTCTATCGGGTCTTTTCAATGCAGTTTTGCGTTGCTGAGCTACTGAGTGTCGTATGATACTCTAGTAGTACGTAATAACGCGAGTTTTGTGAGAAATTATAAAGTCGAACAGCGTCCGGTTTTAGAAATTCATGGAAATGGAATTCCCGGACGAAAGTTTGGAGAGTTTCGGACACGGCGACGTTTCGTCTCTGAAGGTATATGCGTCGATATAAATCATGGATACATACGTATATAGGTATATACTTTTGAAAAATGTATTGAGTTATGGGTTTAAGATCATGCTATATATTTCACCTCTAGCATAGATACAAATAAATGGCTGTGGATAGAAAAGTTTTTAATTTATTACCATGAAAAATGGCTCTTTCAAAGACGAATAACACGTATAAAAGGCGAACAAAAGATCGCCAAGTACATAAGAACGATGCTTAAATATATTTTAACGCTCTTTTACCTCGATACAAAAACCATAATTAAATCAATACATCAATTCATACCTTTAGGGTAAAAATAATGATTCTTCGTTAAACCAAAAACGAAAAGACGAAGTTTAGAATAAGCCAAGAAATAATTCCGCGTGTTTCTCGCGGTCGAAATAGTGGCTAAGCCATTACGTAATTCCATAACCATCGTCTGATTACTTCGCAAGAATTTTCATAGCGATGGAGACTCGAGGGTATTGCGACATTTTGAAACGCATACTTCGAATCCCATCTAAATTCCGTAACACAAGTACCTCGAAGAAGTATTACGCGAGGTTGTATGTTTTTCTAAAAATCTCATCGGATCGTCGCGTCGTCTCGTTGGGGACTCGTACCCGATTACGTAACTTACGTGTACAGAGAAGAGTTGACCCATCGTTAGGATTTTGGTAAGCTCTTCTCGTCGTTAATTATATCAATTAATAAATAAAAAGAGGTTCCAATTGATCGAAATAATGAAAAGAAATCCTTTTCCGTTTATGTTTCAGGTGAGTGGCAGACTGCACCAAACTATAGAATGCTATAGTATACACCTACCCTGTAATGCCAAATAAGTATCGATCGCATCTATCGATAGACGAGGGCCAACTGATTAATCGGTTGCGGCTAGCGGACTGCTGCTCCGGTGAGTGACGAATCCCGGACTCCCGTAGCTCACATGCCCAACACCCCAAAACCAACCAACCAACCAACCAACCAACATGTTCGGTCTACACCTATCAATTAGCCGCATACAGTAGGTCTTGGCCTATTGTAGCGTAGTGTGCAGTAGTAGAATAGATAAAGAGAGTGAGAGAGAGAGAAAGAGGGAGAGATAAAGGTGATCAGGGGCTCAAGGACGTTGCAATTAGAATAATCCGTGTATATATATTTGATAATATATACGTAAGTATATATATAAATAATGAATATATACACTCTCAGATGAAATGAAATGCGAAAATAATGAAGGATACGAGAGTATAACCGAAAATACGTAATTAAAACGAGTTTATAAACGAACGTGCTGACCTGTACGTGTTTAACAGAAAAAAAAACAAAACAAAACAAAAAAAAAACGACGAAAAGGAAAAAAAATAAATTAAAAATTGTTGTAAATTATAAAATTACCGATTAGGTATATTACGAATGAGAATAGAAATCGTTAGGTGATTTGAAATGGTTCACACACGTTCAAGATGTTATTGTTATCTTTAACTATCGGAATTCCGTTCATTTTTGTTTTTTTTTTGTTTTCTTTTTCTTCTAATATTATTTTACAATTTTTACTCCACAATTATTCCCTGTGTACTTTATATTGTCAACTCTCGGACGCGGTCCCCTCTGTTTATACCTAATATTATAATAATTCGATTTAATCGTTGTTTTATATTTTTGTTATTTTTGTTGTTGAACTTATGAAAGAGAGAGAGATAGAGTGAGAGAATGAGAGTAAGAGTGTGCTTCGGGCCTAGAGAAACGTTTTGCACCATTCCTCATTTTCCGAATGAACGATCGATCATTAGTTAGAGTGGTGAAAACGATATCTTTCTGGTACTTATTATCGAAATATTCGAGTGTTTTTGTTTTGTTAATAATTATTAGCTTGTAATACTTATTATAGTATAGGTATACTAATGGAAAGATTGCAATATGATCGCTGTCCCCGAGATATACTACAAAGTACACCTTGAATTAAAATTGCTTTTCTGCGACGCCTCTTCGAAGTATTTTTAAGAAAATTCTTACTAACGACGTACTGAAAGATAACATTATTATTATCATTATTATTATTATTATTATTATTATTATTATTATTATTATTATTATTATTATTATTATTATTGATAATAAAATAACCCTGGCGAGAATGCAGAAGAAATGAATATATACCTTGATTACGTACCTACCCAGTACCTATTCGCCTATAGCTCTAAAGGCTAGGCGCGAGACCCTAAATAGTAATTTTATTCTAGTTACGAATGTATACGAGTAGCCGCTAAGCATATATAGATAAACAAGAGAGAGAGAGAGAGAGAAAAAAAAAAAAAAAAAACAAGTATTTCTAAGAGGAATGTAATATTATTAATTATTTATTTTGTGGATCTCTAAACGAATCTCCATTGCTCCACTGTACTATATTATTAAATACGTAACTAGCTAGTAGGCCGTAGGTAACTTAATTACCTTATCGTAGTTATTATGTATAAGTGTGGACGATTTACGTGCAAAACTTTATTCCTTCTGTTTTTTTCCCATTGTTTCTTTTTTTTTTCAATTTTTTGTTGTTTTTTTCCTTCTTCACATAATTATGTACTTTGTTTCTCTCTATTCCGTTCTTTTGTTTATTGTTTTTGTAATATAATAGATAATAATTATTTACGATCTGATCTAATGTCTGTATCCCAGCGGCCAGGGCCGCATCTGCTTCCTGTATTGTATGAATTTTTAGGGGCGGTTGTCGTTCTGAACGCCATTGTAATATTATATAACAATTATACAACTGCTAAGAAATAAATGCGAATTGAATCTATAATCAAATGTCTAACGCTTCTTTGCTGGCGGCCCTGACCGTCCTGGCAGAACGACCTTTTCCACACCCGTTAAATCCCAAACCTAAACCTCATAAAAGTCACTAAAAATTGGTTAAAACAATCGTTGAACTAATTTTTACGCATACTTTACAAAAATGAATAAAATTCTTAAAAAAAAAAGAACAAAAAAAAAGAAGTATCAGGGATAAATTGATCACGGTAGTTTGAAAGACCCTGAAAATTCCTCAGGGTCAATTCAGCGTTTAACCGCAGGAAGATCGCGGCGTCGATCGGCTTGTTCGGTGGCATCACGGGGTACCGAGATCCTGCGTGGGTTATAGGATGTATGGAACGTGTGGCGGTTGCTTTACGACGCTTAAAATCATGGCAAAATGGAGTGTCATCGTGGGTTTTCGGGTCCCTCGTAACGGCCATCAGGCTGATCCGGGCTCGACCTTCGTCTATATACGTACGTAGGTACCTACTAACGTCTATAAGTCTTTCCGGGAGAGCAGATATTAATATGTTATTGCGGATGGACGGTCTCATGAAAGTCGACAAGGACTGGGAAAATATGTCTCGTGTACATACATCCATTCATTCATTCCTATATCTATATCTATATCTATATCCGTACGTATACGTCGCGACTGAATTCGAGAACTGAAACTGGGTGCGTGTAAGGGTAAAACCGCTTCAGTGTTACGGTATCCGTGTGTTTCGGGGCGAGGATACGAGGGATTCGCTGCATACAACGAACAGACCGAACGTCGGGTACCATGGCAGGGGAAGAAGGATGGAGAAAGGGGCGAAAGGGAGGGAAGGGATGGTAGAATTCAGCAGACGCCATTTGTATTAATGAAGCTCCAACAATGGTGCACGCCCGATGAATTATGTACCTACAATCGAAACCGAACTCGCTGTTCAGCTTAGTTACTATATACCTATGCTAAGCTATCAAGCTTTTGATCATATAGTTTCACCCACGCACGAATATGTTAGTTTCTTTCCCTCCCACTTTTTTTCTACCACCCTGCGCTCCGCGATTAACCAATCGACTAAAATCATATTAATATTCAATTAGAAGAAAAAACCGTGCGAAGATAAATAGTTCGTCATCGAATCGCGAGACAGGTGTAGTGTGGGTCGTCATGCATCTTCGAATGACGATCAGTCACTTTTTCCTTCAGTCTCTTTCCATTCGCGAAGTGATTTCAAACGATACAGGAATCCGGAATTCAGTCTTTTTCCATACGGGTGAAAGATAATGCACGCCTTAGCGTAAAGGCGATTAATTTTCCCCGTAAAATGTGGTACATCCATCTCTCAGGGGCCACGGGATAAAACCGCCGCTTTACTTTGGATTACAGGGGCGCAATTTACAGCAGACAAAAGAGCACCTGTTCGTTCGTTCGGGTGATGGAACGAGCGGGGGGACGGGGGGCGGGTGAAGTAAGAAGGGGTGGTTTGAGTGGGTGGTTTTCACGGGGAGTAAGGTAAGCTCTCTTACTCCTCGCCCGAGGGATGGAATAGCGTGCCTCGCAGACGTTGCGGTAATTGAATCCCAGTAAGTCCTCCTGCTGCGGTGAGGAGGTAAAGGAGAGGTTGAGGCGGAGATGGAGGTGGATCCACTTAAATATAGAAGACTCGCTTCGTGTGCGCGCATAGAGAGAGAAGGGGATCTTTCATGTACCCAACACACACGCGAATACATCGCGTATATATATCACCGTGCAAATAAGTGTATTTCACGTATTTCTATACCTGTACCTAAAGATGAGTGATTATCATGATCCAATGGAGGGTCGAGGAACGGTCGAAGAGAAGAGGCTCTTCCGTAGGAAAATTATGGGAATTAGCCGATTCATTTGATCAGTGGATTTGGTTGAACTGATCGATCGATTATTTGAACAGTTGTCATCGGATCTGGCGCGTTATTTTAATCAGTTCTGAAGTAAGGGTTGAAAAATTGTACGTAAAACAGAGGATTTCACGTACGGTGAAAAAAATTCTTCATCGTGGAAAGATATGCCTCTGAGATTAGTTCAGACAGTCCAACGCGATACGGCGAGGCGAGGTGCGAGGCGAAGACGTGCGAAGATGGGTGTAGCGTGTTCCGCCCTCATATAATTACTTGGCGCGCGCGGCTCGAGTTTTACTTGCATGGAGCGAGCGAGTATGAGTATTCACCCATACGATAAACCGTACGTATTTGTACGTATAGAGAAATGCGACGAGACTTGGTTGTGTACAGGGAGCGTTGGTGAAGTTAGGGGGAGGTTATTAGGCAACGCAGCACCTCATCCCTCATCCGCGTAACCGCGCCGCATCGTGTATTATGTAACAACACGGAAACGAACGAACTGGGGGTGGTGCTCCCTCTACCCCCTGCCTATAACTAGCTAGCTAGCTAGCTGGCTGACTGGCTGGCTGGCTGGCTGGCTGGCTGGCTGGTCCGGTGTATATACGAGAGAGAAAGGGCTAACCGTGTGTACTTGTGTTGTATATTTATACAGATATACGTACAGAGGTTATATTTGCTAGCCAACAACGCTGGCACATTTCTGTCTACCGTTCAAAATAAGTATCCGAGTCTTGTAACTCAAATAATAGTGTAATAGTCGAGTTGTACTTGCATCCGTATAATAAATATATTCATACGTATACGTGCGAGTATAGGAAAATGATTTATTTTTGTCGTTTTCTTTTGAAACTTATACACGTATTGTATAGAGGGATGATTGAGAGATGTTTCTTTCCTTGTAAGGGATATAATGCGTCAGGTACTGTACGAAGAAATCTTCTCCTTTTTTAGTTCTTCTTCTTCTTCTTCTTCTTACAGTACTACGACGATACCTCTGACGTTGCACTTCGGTAATTTGATATCCTGTTTTTCTTGCTTGTATAAAAAAGACGTAAAGTAACACGACGCGGACCCACTACCCACTACCGTTTATGCTGCACGTTTTTTACTCCCCCTCCTCACCCCCCTCATTTTTACAGCGGTGAAAAACGCTTATTGCATTATACATCGAGTACCAGGAACCGGTGGGCTTGTCGGTGGTGTCATTTTTTGCGGGCATCAATTCCGCTTCTGCAATATCTGTACACACGTAATACACCAGCACACGCACAAGCACACGCGCATCTATCTTTCCGTCGCGTTTTGTTTGGCGTGTAAATATTGAGAGAGGGATACTAGAACACCTGTGTTACGCTTTGATCTGCTTATCCCGGCACTTAAGATGTCGAGCGTTCTTATTAAAATAATTTAAGTTCCACCCGTTCGCTGTATACGCGCTCCAGCGCGTTCCGCGCGTTTTCACGAAAGCTTCGTACCCTATATTTTACGCCTATATATAAATACACCGCTGTATACCTACCACCTACTTTTCCCGCAGCCCGTTCCTCGTAATTGCTCAAAATTTACGAGCTCCCTCTTCTCCCACTTTGCAAGAAAATGCAATTAAATATCTAATACATGCGCCTCGTACAATTCGCCCTCAAATTCTAAACTTTTTCTTATTTTTTTTTCGCTTTCCTCAAATTCATCCTTTCTCCTCTCACAACATTTCATTTTCACTCTCGATGCTATATACCAGTTAATTTCGCATCAACTCGTTACCCCAGACTCGAATAACTTATACATGGACAAATTTATGCATTGGGGTAGACCTCGGCTAAACCATCGGGTATTGGCAGCTGAACTTGTCCCGAACGGGGCCTCGCGTTGTCCGGGTTGTCGGGGTCGTCTGTCGGATAATACAGGCTCGTACGTAGGTACGTATACGGCGAGAGGTTTTCTCCGTGAAAATCTACCCCTTGCCATCCGCGCACCCGTCGTCTGTAGATAAATCTTCTCGCCCTCTAATTGGCCGTCCCTTTATTTCTTGGTCTCGATCCTCGCCTCTTCTGCCGCACCGGCACCTTTCGATCCTCCTCGTCTTATTCCTCCAACTTCGGCTATTCTCATCTCATTTCATCTCATCCTTACCGCCGGGCAACGGTCCAGGAAGTGCCATCCTCGCTCCCTCCATCCCTAACCCACCAGTTCAGCTCAGCTCAGCTCGGCTCAGCTCTCTGGCTCCACAAATTATTAGCATTATTAGATAGGATATTGGCCGCAAAACGTTTGTCACTACGCGACACCCGGCGAAGACTAATTTCTATAATTAAACTATAGTTCAGGTATTAAACTCAGATTCTTTTCCCCACTTATCCTTGATTCAGGAATTCTAATTCCAGTTTGTAGCTTCACTGGTAGGAAAAACGGGACTTTTTAACTCACGAAACGCTTTTTGGAATCCTGTACCTTTTTTCTATGACTCATTGTTAGCTTTAGTCCAATTAGTATTTAGAGCAAATCGAATAGTTTCGGTGAGTGCGCGAGGTGGTCAACAATGAGATGACCTCGGATGGGAAAGACACTAAATTCGCACTGGGCTCAGAGGCCTGACAGTTTTACCATTCGGACGAGCCTCTGTAGCGGCGGGATCGTGACGCGGCCTCGTACCTACCTCGTAAAAACCTTGGGTGATCTTTTTTTTCCATTTTTCCCAAAATAAGGCACATACCGAGTCGTCGTCTTCGTATCCTAACAATTGGCGACCTAACGGGACGCGGGGCAAACTGTTTGCGGAAACTACGGGAGCGGCGGTCGCGGTCAATCCGTCACGCGGACCCTGAGCCTTTATCTTCTTTTATCTCACGCAAAAAACGGGACCTCGTTGTTCCTAAACAAAACTGAGGTAGCGACAGTCTCAAGGTTCTTTAATTTTTCGACAAGGTGGAACCAGCGTCCTCGTAAATCTAGAGCACTGCAGGTTATTCCCGTAGACGCCTGCCTTGACGACCTTCGGTCCGACGTTGACACTCTTCTGAAACTCTGCAGGGAAAAAATATAGAATGGACGTATTTTTTTTTAACACTTAAGATATCCCTTCCGAAGTTGAGATTCTTTTAATAAAACTGCGAACGTAATAGGCTGGAGTAATCCCCGCAATTAACATTCCAGTAAAAAAAGGAAGAAGAAGATTGGTTGCGTTCCATGTAATTTATTACACGGCTCGGCTTAAGTGTCTAAAGTAATTGCATCAGTTCGAAATTATCATTGGGAGGGAACCTGACACCTGGTGATAAAAAATGTAGCGTTAGTCTGACGATAGCCAGACTGGTTGAGCAGACGGGTTCGTGAAGATTTCCGAGCGAAACAAAAGGCTTTGTAATTGCGGGGAGCCCCCTTGAGGGTAGGATGATACCCCTCGCGGTTAATAATAACGCGCGAAGAAGCGCCGAGTTAATTTGTAATCGTTTTTGCGGTTGGCTGATGGGCGCGCCTCTGCATTGAGTGGCTTTCCACCGGGGGATGTTCAATGTTCAGATCGTGCGGGAAGGGTGCCGACGTACCGTATAACTTATAAGGGAAACCATCATGGTTATGCATATCAGTCGAGAGGGAAATCAACGCCGAAATAAAGCTACGCCCAAATTCAACCCTGTACAGATTCCTCCAGTCTTCTCTCTCCTCTTCTATTTCCACGATCCATCAATTATGATTGATCGATTACCGAAGGATATAATGAATCTCGACGAAGGTGGGGTCTTTAATTATTTCCGTAGTTTTTTTTCCCGTTAAACAAGTGTACACTGTATGGTAATGCCGATGATGGGCATTTAGATATCCGTATACGTCCAGCTAGGAGTCGGGCACTCGGACACTCGGGCATTTCGTAGTGACATAGCGTCGTCAAGATCAAGAGATCGAGCGTGATTCATACGGGGGTTGAATTTCAGGGTGAAATATTAATCCACAAGTGGCAATTCCATCCGGCGTGGCGTGGCGTGGCGTGGCTAGAACAATTAAAATATATAGAAGCTAGGATAGAGAGGAACGAAGCACAACGAGCCTTGGAGTAGGTATTATACCAGTCTCGGGGAGGCAGTTTGCGAAGTGCCAAGTTACTGGCCGGCGGGTGGGCCTAGGATCAGTGTCAACCAGGTTGCGTTAGGTTAGGTAAGTAGTGCGTAAATATGCAACGCGTGTACACAAGCTATAAAAATACCTTTGCGTATGAAAATCAAACGTGCCTCTTGTCACGCATCTCTCGAATTGCCCACTCACAGATATATTTGCGCATTGCCCTCGCGCCAAAACATCACACCTTCGCAATCAAGCTAGAATAATCATCATTACACATGGATAAGGTAAGAAGGTGTGCTATTGCGCAGCCAATCAAGAGCCTATTCAATCCTCTTATAGTTACCACGTCGCCGAATGTTTTTCACAAAAAACGACCACACCAAGATTACAATTTTTGCACAATTAATCTTCCGACGCGTTTTCTCCGGTTTTTAAAGCCACGTTGATTACGTTAAAAAATGCAAAGTAGTCATAAATCGATCCTAGAAACGAGCGCAACTTGCATCACCGCGAACATGAGTAGGTACCTACATAACATACCGATTACGCACATCACTGGTAGGTATGTATCCCGGCTAATCCCATGGGTTCTATAATCGTTGAATATGGCTTGAATTTGGTTGGTTTGAATTTTGAGACTCGGAGAAGGGGAGTAGGTGATTCAGCCAAATTCGTGTGGGTTAATAAGAGGTGTCGAAGCTATGGCTTGCGGCGTGTGTGTGTGTCCATACCCACACTTGAGCTTAGAAACTCTGGGTTAGCTACCTAGGCGGTTATATCGCAAGGTCAGAATTATCGGTGTTACTATTAACCGAGTCCAACGTAGCCAGTCGGCATCGGTCCGAGGTACGGGTGCCAATACAAAGTGTTGGTCCAGCCGAATCTGGCCACAGATGGAAGGCAACTTGCCAGCGTATTGAGAAGGGTTTCGCCCCGTTCTCGAATCCATTTTCTTCGACTACTAAGGGGCACGCTGAACACGCGGCGAATACGCGATACGCGATACGGGATACGGGATACGGGATACGCAGGGTTTTCTTGGCTTGCACGGCGGGCGTGATCTATCGCGGCATCGCGGATTCGTGGACTCGAAGAGATTCGAGGATTCGGGGTACGATCGGGACCAGAAACCTATAGTATACAACACATACACCGAGCGAAGTTCCTCGACGACGACGACGACTACGGCGAAAATAGGGGAAAATTCGCGGGCCAGGGGTAGGGGACGATGCTTGGCGCCGCCGCCCCATGCTTGGCTTGCAAACCGACTTCCGTCCTTTGCGCGACTATTCAGACGCCGGTGGCGTTTTTACAGGCAACCCAGCAAAAAATGCGAAATATAGAGCACGATGGGTAGCTACTACTATATACTTATACGTGTCCGTATAGAACTCTAGGTTCAGCAGCTCGTACAACCGTGGTGTGTTATAGAGGAGAGTTAGAGAGAGAGATGGGGGGCTGGGAGGGAGGGGGGGAGGTACGATGGAACCCAGCGTCCATAATATATCTCCGGTCTTATCTGCCGCTTGCTGTTTACTGCCCGATAGACTCGGCAGATAGCGAAGGACTGTGCATCACCGCCCGCGAGCGAGTCACTTACTTTTATATATGTTGTTACTTACGTCACTGGGATTCGAGACAAGTTGGAAAATTGTGATGCCTTCGCGGAGATATCCCTCAAGGTCCACGCCCCGGGGTCAAACTCTCTTCGTGGAACAAGCTCGAGGGAAATTATCTCCCCGAGTCGTAAGTCGCGTTAATCAAATCCTCCTTCATCAGATTATCAATTTCTTGAAATTAATTCAAATGTACATACATACGTATAAAATTTGCGAAAAATATGAATTTCATTGTGTTCGCAGAATTTTGAAACGAATGGAAAAATTTTGCGTCGCGTTGTAATCCCTTGATATTAAACATCTCGTGAAAAGTAAGCAATGGGACGGCGGATATATACGGGGGCACGTGCGGGAGGATGGAATCGCGCGAAAGATACACAGCAGCAGCAGCAGCAGCAGCAGCGAGAGAGGCGAGCGCGCGTGTCCTCCTGCAATGTCCTCGCTCCTTCCTTCCTCGTTTCCTTCCGCCATCTGATCGACGAGCCAACTTTTCGCGTCCCTCGGATTTGGGTCGAGTTTTTCTTCTTATATTCTTTTGGATTCACGTCCTTCCAACGGATCTGTAACTCCCTCACCCCGTCTCAAAGTCCGCCTCTAACTCTCCGTCTCTTCTTTTCACAACACTGTACTGTTCTAACTGTCCGGCAAAGTCGTTATACCATACATATAGCTTTATTCTGAAAGAAAAATAAACTATTTCTTTCACTTCAAATTTCAACAAACTTGAAATTCACATACGTTACACATAATTTTCCGACTCTGCTTATCCCGGACTCCTTCGAATCGTAAGAGACCAGATCAAACGAGAAGAACTAATGGGAACAGCGAATCAAAAGTTACAAGGTTACATCGAAGTTCATTTAATACGAGTCGAGGATGAGTAAACGATCAACGGATCAAAGAAGGTTCTTCAAGCTCAGCTGTGAACGCAGTAGGCCATGTTTTTACGGGCCATCCCTTCGCCATGGCTTTGCTACGGGATGCACCCTGATATTTGGGTCTGGGAGGGGAGAAATGCAGCTGCCATTGAATGGAAACTGGTACTTTGGGTTCGACTGACGATGCCATGCCAGGCCATCACGGGTGTCCATTCTTGGGTTTAAAAACTGTACTTTGCTGCAGTGTTGCGTGAGCATGCCGATAGATTCGTAGTGCATCGTGACTGAGTTTTCTTACTTAGGCAAACCGCAGATAGAGATTTGTGCCTTGTGATTGTGATCGATTATGAGAATAGTAATTTGGCATAGTGAGGCTAGAATTCGCAGAGAGACGAACTGTAGAAAAAAGAATGGGCCAGATATTGGACCTTAGCTAATATGCTTCACCCTCCATTTACAGAATGGCGTCCAGGCTTCAAGACTTGGCATTTTTCTACGGCTGTACGCGGTGTGTGCTGGTGTCCCAAAGTAAAGTGCAAATATCAAATTATATGTAATTAACAAAGATAGTATAATGTCATAGCTAAAAGATATCTGTTCAGAATTCTTAAGATCGAGCAAAACCTTATTTCATAGGAAGTCAGAGTACCTTGCGAGTATGTGAGCTGTGCTTTCAAAAAGCTGAACATTTTTTCATTCGATCAAAAGTTATCTTACAAGATCATATTAATTTTGGTAAAACTTAGGTACTTCTGTGGATAGTTAGATATTAGGAAAGTTCCGTAAACATAACCGGCTCTCAAGGCTGAGTAAATTCATTGCAACTGCTGACGGTATTGGAACCTAATAGTTGTTGAAATTGACACGAATCTTGGAAACAGGTAAACGGATATAGCCTAATAATTATTTTGTCACGCAAAAGTACGATAGTTGTTAAATATTTAGGTACCAAGTGCGTGATCTGTTGAAAACTGAAAGATTCTAAATGGTTGTAGGATTTGCAGATACGATTGCAAACCTGCATAAACATAAAATTGTAATTTTTACGTGAATCGAAAGCGGAGGTTTGTACAAAAGAAACGTAGAATTAGATCGATGGATGTATACGTATAACTGGGAGATAAAAACGAATAAAGAACTGATGAAACGTTGATAACTGTCCGACATTAAGTATTCCCAAATCACACAAAACGTAGTGAATCTCTGTCTAGAGATATCCGAGGAGGAAAGTCCGCGCGTATTTCGCGGGGGTATTATATGAAGTGCAACTAGGGGAAAAGGGGGCTAAATTATCGCCGTGGTCAACTGTCACCATTGCTGCATTGCTCGAGTAGAGAAGGTGATTTAAGAAGAGAAGTATGGTCGCACATGACTCTTTAATAAATCGTTGAACGTTATCAGCAGCTGATCGCCATGCGTCATGGCAAGGCGCGTTGACAGAGCCCCCCATATTCTCTGGCCCTTTTCCCTGTCCCTCTTCCTTTCCCTTTCCCTCTACCCTCTACCCCCCTACTCTCACGGTACGGCGTACGGGGCCCTCCGGCAGATATGGCATTATACGGGGTTGGAAATAATCTATGGCTCATTCATCTACATTTTATCCGCGAAAGGTACTTCACTTTGCTTGTCCCTCTTTTCCTCTTCCTATCGCCCCCGTTGCCTCCTCACGAGCTCTGTAGTCACCCGATGTCCCAGGGGATGCCACACCCACCCGTGCGCGGTTTTGCCTCTCGAGAATTCAAATCCGAAGAAGAACCATCCGGTGCTATCGAGATTCCAATAGCGGTCTTATCGAAGGCTTTCAGCTATACGTTGTATGAGGGATGGCGAGACGGGCGGCTCTTTCTATGGTGGAAGCTTCCGTATTTTACATTTATTACATATCTTCGCCGTGGCTTTAGAAATTATTTTTTATCGACTCAATCAATTGATTTATCGTTCTCGAAATGCATTATTTCCTCCGTTCCCATATCCTGCAGCGAATTTATACTCGTTTTGTACCAAAGTGGGATCCTTGCACCTCCTTAGGAAAAGTACGGGTATGGCCTTTACACGCCATTCAGTCTAGCCTTACATGTGTCCAGTGACGATCAGACGATCCGATTCCATTTTTTCTCTGTTTTTTTTTTTTTTTTAATTCGAAATTGAAAAGGACGATTCCTCATTAAAGCGTTTCGCTACGGGCTGCGGAAAAAGCTGAAAGAGTACGGAGTTAAATTTAGTGCTGCAACAGGAACGACACGTTTGCACTTTACTTTTTTCCTCGTTTAAACTAAATAAATATTTATCACGCCCCACCGTCAGGCCACTTTACAACCTTGACAACCCCTTCTGTGTATAGTGTATAAGTACTCTATACATGTATACGACCCAGATTCACCCGCACACACATGCCTACGTATATCTACGTAATTTCTATAGTATTGGATAAAAAAAGAGGTATCTCTCTCCTTCGTTTCATCGACCTATATTTAATTCAATCGAAAAAAAAACAGAGAAAAAGAAGGGATAGAAAAACGTAGGGGGATCGCGCGAGTCGCGTTGTCAACCAAATCCTTCCCTTACCGAAACGTTTCGAAATTGCATCGGACATGCCAATTTGTTATGCGCGAGTACCGTACGCGAAAGAGTTGGAAAGTCAGTCACGGGTAGGTTTTGTTGCGGAAAGCGGCACTCGAGGGAGGTTGGTTGACTGGGGGGTAGAATGGGGTGTATGGCAGGCAGCATAGACATATATCCTCGGCCATGCGTTACGGGTTCAGCTAAATCCGCCGTGATGAATGTGTTGGCGGGAATAAATCCGCAATGCACACCCCCTGCCTTTGCCTGTTTCCCCGCCTTCTACCCCCGCGTTTTCCATCCCCTGGATATCCCTCTCTTTTCCTCTTTCCCCCCGCTTCCACTTGAAGCATCGGATGCTCGTGTATGCGAAAAGGGAGTTTTCCCTCACCTTTACCCCTCGCTGGACCTGCCACGTGCGAACTTGTGTCCTGAACGAGAATATGCGGGCCTTTCTCTCTTTCTCTTTATCTCTCGCTTAAATTTCTGTGTCCATATCTATGCCTGTGTACATGCGTATGTATGTACATACATATCAGCTATCCGTGAGCAGGTAGACATTAATTACGGGATTTATAGGCGGATCATTTCACACCAGGGTGGAATTTTATCTATCGCACCTCCAAATGAGACGTAGGTAATAATTACGAGTTTTGCGTTTACGAGCGTCGAACGTAAAGGGGAAAATATATTAATGAATTGCGAGGGGGTTCGGCGTTTAGCTCAACGTTATACACCTGTACAGATCCCATATACACACAGATACCTACGGATCAGCCGTGAGGGGGTAGCCCAGTTTTTATTGAGTTATGGATACGTATGACGTTTCGGTGTACGGATAGGTGTGAAAAAGAGATTGAGGTTCGATTCTACTGACGCGAATTCACCCGTTATTGAGTTTACGTTAGCGGACGTTTCTTTTTTTATTTTTCTCTTGCTTCATTATTCATTCTTGTCCGTTCGAAACGGTCGGAAAAACTTTTAGCTAATTACATTGGTTCGAAAAAAAACAAAAAAAAAAAACATCACCGATGCATTGAAAAAATGTCAACACCTCTAAACGGCGTATTGCTTATTCCTTACAACTCATGGCTTACGCCTTACACCTTACGTTTCTGTATAATATATCGTTGCCCATCGCATGTAAGACCCTTCCCTATATGTAACAGTATTCACACAGTTCGGTCCGGAAGCCCCTCGCAAGCGTGCAGAACACGAAGGATAATCCTGGTGGATTATTGCGGTATCACGTGGGTCCATATACCCGCCAGGAGGCCACGGGATTCCTACACTTGTAACTGTATACATATGCGATATACGTATATATGTATCCACCATATATACATATACATATACATATACATATGTATACTCGACAGCGTGTGCGTGGGCGGTTGGGCCGTCGTGTCCGTGCCCGTGCATGGGTTCCATGGAAACCCTTGCCGGGGCTGGTGCGATACCCTAATTCCTAAATCTGTCGCCATAAGTCCTCGTTACAATAAATATCCCTCCAAGCGTCTGCTAGCCCCGAGCTCCTGCCTTCGGCGCAATGGAATGTCCCGAAATTCTCTGTTTTCGTTAAATTCGCGGATACTCAAAACCCGCCGCCATTAGCAAATATCAACATGTCCTTTCGGTTGTTCGATAATACCTGAATGAAAAAACTTATTGTATAGGTGATCTAATATTCTTTTCACGACGCGAAGTGACTTCCACGTTTTCGCACAAAGACTTTTTCTCTAATCCTAGAAGAAGCATTTTGCGTTCTAGAAAAAAAGTTCAATTTTGCTTCCTTTTCGAGAGAGAATATACGATAGGTCACGTCCCGGTCAGTATGTCACGTAAGGTTGAACCCATGGAGGAAAAAAATTCACCCCCTATCCATAGGCAGATGGGCGTCGCGGCGACTGGCATGAGAATAATAATTGAGAGGGTCGCGGTGTAGAGGCCCGCGAGGTCGAGGACGGTGGAGGCCGGAGGGATGACAGGATTCATAATTTCGACCAAGCTTATTGCTGCCAGTTATTTATCCTACAAGCTCATTTCGCATGCAACGCATGCCACCTTCGTGCGGTTTGGAACGACTTCGTTTCCACGGGAGATTCGCGCCGCCGTTCATTCGCTCGCTTTATACTCGCTCGTTCGTTTCTTTCGTTCGTTCATTCCTTCATTCGTTTCTGGCCCACCGCAGAACGTTTGTCATCTTACGAAAGAAGATGTCTGATGCTGCTGCTGCTGCCGCTGCTGCTGCTGCTGCTTGTCCCATACATCGGTAATCATAACACGCGCCTTCCTACGCATCGTACGGATTTATTTCTACGTATTCATTTTCATAGCCGTCCATATACTCGAGAATTCAAAACCCACACTCCGATACGAATTTGGTATACATATATTCAACGATTAGAATCGCAGACATGAAAACGATCCCTAGTTTAACGACTACCTTCTACAAATCGTATAACTAACCATATCGATCAATTGTTTTATAGCCAGCTTCCTTATGCACGCGTTTTTAATTAGCAAAAATTATCGCTTCTATTCGCGACGAGACGCCTACGAATAGAGAAGCGATGGTATCGCGAACGAGAAGCATGTTAAGCTGTATACCTGCGACTCGCTGTTGCTTGTATTAGAAAAGTAGAAACTGGCTTGGCCTTGCGATATCGTATTAAATTTCATCCGGTAAAGAAATGTCGCCGCTTATTCAAACCTCAGAATGTTTGACCGCAGGTCAGGTGTTGGTCACCGGACAGAAATTTCAAAACAACCAGAAATCCCGAAACTTCGATGCTTGTTGCGATACGCCTTAGGATTATAGTTGTAAGTCCGAAAAATACCGATGCCCAAATTTAGTGACACCTTATCGTCTCGCATCGAATCTACTAGGAGTGGCAAAACCGGGAAAAAAAGTGTGACGGTGAAAAAAATGAAAAAGAAACTGTTGAGAGAAAGAGAGAGGAAACTATACATCTGGCTATCTGTATTCGTATGCATAATGTATAGATACAAGTACCGGCTCATGCGAGGCTTTATAACTTCGCGCCCCTTGACAGGCAACAAGAGTCGAACGGGACCAACGAAAAGTCATCAAAGAGTAGCTGAGCGCGGACGAATAAATTACCGACGTTTCATCACCGGCTCGGTCCAAAGGACCGAGCAATTTCCAAATGGTAGTAAATCAAGATTAAAACGCGACAAAATAATTGGAAAAGTTTGTTTCCTGGTTCGCCGCGCACCTAGTACTTCAGCGAGGAAATACATAATTTTAAACCACCTCGCCTGCAGTCTTTCGATTTCTATTTCACAATGAATTAATTGACCGCTATCTTCTCATACATATAACCGACGGCTAACCGGTAACTTAAGAAGCGTCGGGTCGCAACGAGCCGCGGCGTTCGCTCGTTATCTGTAATGAGAAAGGGGCGTTCGAAAATTTTCATTATTATCAGATAGGAGGGTAGCCGGTACCTAGACTGAGAGGATGGATAGATTCGTCCGTATATTTGAACGAGGAAGTGCAGGATCAACAACCCCGGAGTTGGTTAGCTGGTGCATCGCGTATTTATTTGTCGTCAGGGTGGGGAGTCGTCGTCGTAGTCGCCTAGAATGCAAGTCGCGATTCTGGCGCGTGCTCGGGGAGTGTCCCGTTCCTCCGGTTCCTCCGGTTCCTCCGGTTTCGCCGACTTTTCGGGGGCTTCTATGCCACATCGCAAGATCCGACGTGGAGGGGAGCGGAAGTGACGCCGGCGCCTCGACGGAGCCTGGACGGAGCCTCGACGGAGCCGGTGAGGGCGCCGGTGCGGGTGGTTCGCTCGACTGCCTTTTCTATACTCATCCTCATCCTCATCCTCATCCGCCGTGTCCCCATCCCCATTCCCGTCCTCATCTTCCTTTTCCGCGTCCTCCTCTCGGCCTCCGACAACCACTCCGTCTTCCTTATGTCCTCCTAGCGGCTATACTGACTACGTACTCTTCCTCCGCGAGCAACGATATATTTGATCATTATATCACACTTGAGAGATGGTAATTGATATGCCCCGATATTCCATTCACCTATGCGAAAATTGATAAACTTTATTTCATGCGCTATTCAATCGCATGTACCGAGTGCATTTCTTGCGCGTCCCGCACCGATACGATGATATTGAAATGATGAGAAAATACTTCCCCGTTTGAAATGAATTGCTGACGAATATTTTCAGGGATTAGAATCGTGTTTCGATGTGTCAAACTTCACTCATCCACGTGCAATAATTCGGATTCATTAAACGTTTTGTAGGTATATAGGTAACTGTGATTTACAGGACGATTCGCGATCGGAGAGTAATGTTCATATTATGCAATAACGGAGTGTTTGCAATGAATTTTAAAATCGCTTCAAGTAGGTATTACGTGTCACAACAGTCCATGTAACGACTGAGGAAACGAATATCGTCCGCAAGCATCGTCCATCTTCTGAGTAACCTCACAGCACACACGAGTGAGAAAATGAATCCATTACTTACCAAAAAATTGAACCGAACTGTTCTCGCAAATATTTTCGCGTATGATACAGAATTTCAATAATCTGAAAATTATTTCACACTTTTTCGAGTAACAGAAGAGAATTTGGTAGAGTTCCAAGTAGAATTAACAATCGCATATACTATGTACCTTCTGATATACTGGATCTGAAAAAATTAGGTTGTAATGAAAATTCGTGAACTTTATAGCGAGTCGTTGGAACGTAACAGCGGAGCGAGGAACCAGGTTCTCGACAATATCGATACAGGCACGTGATAATATAGTTGAACAAATAGTATATTTCCGTATTTGTCTTCCGTCCATTGTCTATTGTAACTTGTCGCTTGAAATTCCCGGAGGAATACGGGCGTGAAGAGCGTTTTACCGCGTGAACATCCCCGAATGTTTCTGCCTTGGGGGATTTTAGGCACGCGTAGCGATATATCAAAGAGCGTAAGGTACCGAGCGACCGCGACGGTATAACGTGCTACTGAATTATTCTCCGGACGCGTCGATGACTGTGTCTGGCGTCGACAGTTATAGCAATGTTGATCGTGATTTCCTGACTCCCGGCGTCCCGTCGATAGGGTATACCTATCACACCTACCTACACCAGGCATTCCGGCTTTAGAAAACGAAGACTAAACCGAGGACGACCGACCGCGACTACATTGATATGTAAGAATCGTAGGACGCGACCTCATCTGATGTACAAGGCGTTATTACAACCCGCTGGCTGAGATATACGAGAAGAGATCTACGCTTGTGTCAAATGAAAGACCTAAAATAGTATGAAACCAACATACCTACACGGTTGTAGAACGAGAAAACGCGCGAGAGAAGCGATATCGTTGGTATATCGTCTTCGTACCTCATTGTTGTATAGCTGATGCAGCGCACACTTCGCGGGCGCCAACAATGTCCGCGCAACGTTTGTCGCCCGGAAGATTAACTGCGAGCACGTAACTCCGGCTACCCGGGTCTGTCCATCTCTCGGCTTGTAATCACGCGTACGCGACCAAACGCATCGCGAGAGTGATCAGCGTCGTGACGAGCCTCGGCGCAGGACTCTTTGATTAATTGAATTATGCGCGAGAAGAGACGGCGGGAGATAAATAAGACGAAAGGTTGACCCACGTGCGCGGTGGCCGAGTATTGAATCGCGAATTTTATTCCAGAGGATTAATCGACGCAGATTTGAATTACTGCCAATTTGAAATTGAGATTATGATGACGCCGCAGCATATTTGGTTCATCAATCATGATCAAAAAGTAGTTATCATCGAATCCCGGTTCAAAGTCATAGCCATGAGTCGTAATGACCGCAAATCTCCGCCTGATAAACGGTCGTTTATTCTTTATCCATTCCGTCACATTATACGGAAATGGTTATTAGCACCGGGGGGTAATTATTTGTGATTAAACAATGGAATTTAAATTAATAGTTTAGTTTCATTAATTATTCCGTAATTTAGCCACACGTCAGAGTTAAAGAAAATATATGAACCGGACCCCGCACGGCCACATTACGCTCGGTAATGCACGCTGCTGCGTCACAAATAGTTCAAACCACGCGATACATTCACACTCGAACACGACAAAATTTTCACGTCATATTGTGTTACA
Source organism: Tenthredo distinguenda (assembly GCA_947538915.1). Classification (NCBI taxonomy): domain Eukaryota; kingdom Metazoa; phylum Arthropoda; class Insecta; order Hymenoptera; family Tenthredinidae; genus Tenthredo; species Tenthredo distinguenda. The sequence continues at coordinate 17,116,909 of OX384536.1, read as the reverse complement.
CTGCAATAGTGTAAGCACGTGGCCCACGACCTCACGTCTACCCTTATACCCATTCCCGGTTGTCTGCTCTCCGGTAAATAATTGCACATTAATCGCATATTTTTCGTTCCAACATGCTCGTGATCAGGTTATTACGACTCTCTACCACCGTCGTTTAATTAGGTACTCGAAAATCATCGAGAGAAATAATTCACGTCACCCGAATCCATTTTTTATGATGCTACTTCAGTTCTGTTCTTGATTTAGAAAAATTGAGAGATATCATCGTTCCACTTTCTATCTTTGGAAGAGAGAGAGAGAATTCGGAGTTTAACAGCAAGGTGGAGCGTAGGTAGATCCTAATGGTAAGCGAAGAGGAAGATTTAAGATGAAATAAAGTGTAAGAGAGAAAGCGAGTAGCTGCAGCAAGATGCATCTAAATTGAATGGGGAATGTTTTCCCATTATTTTTAAAACCGTTTGAATATCAATACCGAAGTAGAAGTGGTAGGATTCCGCGATACCGAGAGATCATTACCTCGGTATAAATTTAATAGGTCATCTCGACGCATTTGGATGTATAGAGACAGATAGATCCTGCAGCTATATCTTCGTACTTGGCAAATAATATTGCTTATTCTTTCGAATGCCAAGGCAATACGCCTTTTCAAAAGAACCAGAAAAGCATACGTCCACCGAGATTTAGAGGTTGGCTGCTATTCAAACCATTCAAATGCGAGTCCGTCAGAATTCAGAATATAGTTACATAAACGCGAGAAACTTATACCAAATATTTATTTCGAGGGTGCAGATCTCGTATTTCAGTCGTTTCCAACAAAATCGATACTACTTTCACGGACTCTGGTTACAATCTGACAATTACTCGCGTCTGTGATGTCTCAGGATTTCATTTCTCGAATGAAATGGAAAATATCACAGATATGCGAACAGGGGATGACTCTGAATTAGCGTCGGTTCGATTGTCGTTTTCTTAATATCTTCTTCGTCAGTTAACTCGGTTTTTAGGGGCTGCGCTCCACCCCGGCACATCCTGAAGGCAGGAAGGTATACTTGTATACGGTATATACCTATCTCTTGCGAGAAGGGAGTTTTATTTTTTTATCTGCCTGGCAAGTCTCGGTAACGTAGAAAGGGGGTGGGTGGTAGTGGGTGTGTTATCTGGTCGGCGGACGGCCGAGCGAGTATCACATAAATATTAGGCTCCTCGTTAATGCCTCGGGTAGCTACTGGCGTTGCGTTTCGCAGTAAGTAAATTATGCGATATGAAATTATTAGCGCCATTAAAGAAATTTATACTTTTTGCCATACCCCCTTGCAAGCTGTGACGATTTTTCTATTTTATCTGAGTCGCTGCTGGTTGCTTGGCTCTCGAGTTCTGATATCAAGTACCGACGCCTCTTCCCCATCCCACCCTTCCCGTACCCTTAGCTCTCCGTCTCTCTTCTCTCTTCTCTCTTCCCTGTCCTCTCTTCTCTACAGACCCCCTTCCGTCGCCTCAGTTCGCTATACGCGTTCTTAATGTATTTGCAAGAGCCAATTCCCCTCGTTATCCGACACGTGATCAATGGTTACGGCGTTTTCATTGTGAATCTTCCCGTCATTTGCTAACTTTACGAAAATACCAGCGGTCGGTTAAGGTATATAACATGGGCAAGAAATTTCACCGCTACTTATTCTTTTCTCTACCCAAAACGAAAACTTTAAAAACCACTTACTGTCACAAGCAATCACTTCGCATCTTTGATACGAAACAATTAATAAATAATCTCGAAAATCTGAAACCAAATTTCTCTGATCAGAAGACCCGAAGATAGGTATTTAAGATCGTCTTATTAAATTCGACGTCTGAATCTCTCCTCTGGAACACGGCACAAGCAACATAGCTATACGGAAAGCTAAATGCATGTAAGAAAGTAATTTATCTCTTAATCGAAGCTATCAGAAGCTCGTTCCATAATTCTGCATCGTGATCACTAGACCTGCTAATATTATCTCGTGTGAAAACGATTAAATGCCTCCACTTATCGTCAGAACTAACCACACACCGCTAAATCAACCGGATTCGTCGTCAATTTAATATCGCGCTATTAGCCAGCGAGAGAGAAGAAATCCTACTGCTGGACGAATACTCGTATCAATTTTTCAGGTTCTTTATTATCTTTCTGACGTTGTTCAAGGAGTAGTCAATAGTCGCTCGAGGTCCTCTCGAAAATTCATGCGTCGAGAAAAAAAGGGGGAAGAGAGAAAAAAAAAAAAAAAATTAACGAACGAAAAAAAGAAAAAATAAATAAAAATGGTATATTCGCGCGAGAATCGAGTATGAACTTTGCAGCGAGATATTCGCATGTGTATCGGGTACGTGTGAGTACAGTGTATGTCATCGTGGACCAGTGGGAATCTGGGATTCCCCTCCTTTCTTCGTATACCGCAACACGCGCCTCTCCGGACCAGGGAGTTGGATGCTGCGGGGTTGCGCAACCGTGTTTTAATCTTGGAACTGACTGTAGGCTACATTCTTGTGCCGCGGGCAAATAAAAGGAATATAAAACGAACGAATGGAATAAAACGTACAACAAAACCTTGCCCCGACGAAGACAACATTATTACGGAACGCTGCCAGCCATTGCTCATGCTCGGCTCGGCTCGCCTACCCCGCTCGTCCCATCCTAAACCCCCTACCTCATCCCCATGCGTATTCGCATACGTATTATTCCACACTTGCTTGATGCTACGCCCTTGCCGCATCGACAATAATTGAGTCCGCTCCAAGCGGGAGCACGGGGTGAGGATGGAGGCCCATTAATTACCACCGATTCCCATGTCCGTGTCACACCGTTCGCTGCTTTCGCATATATCTATATAGATGTATATATTCGATTCTCTCCCTCCCTCCCTCTCTCTCCTCCTCTTTCTCTCTCTCTCTCTTCGCGTATATACGCTACATGCTATAATACTGACTAGCTAAATATCGGCGAAGCCTCATGAAAATATGGCCGCCACTGACCCAGAGAATAGCGAGGACCAAACGAATGCGAACGAACGAACGATAGAAAGTATGGGGGGTGGGTTAATTAATCGTTGAAAAAATAACCTGCAACGAGAACTCGTATATGTACGTCTATAGTATGGTATGTATACCTACTACACATACCGACCCGAGTGAGTAACGGATTTCAAATTCTCGCAATTTATTCACATATACACAATATACATACATCCATACGTTTGAGCTAGTACGTGACGATCAACGCCGCGCTACGATATATATAACCGATAATACAACAACCGTTGAGCTTTGAGCTTTGCAATAATTGTGGAATCATGCAGTGAGAGAAAAAGTTTTGCCTCGGTTTGTTCATTGGTCGAGTAGGTATATATGCGAGAATAAAATAAGAGAATTAGGTACACCCGACAGGAATTGTTTTAATAATAACGAAATGAAAAGGTTCGTTATGTTTTGCCGGTCAGATTAGCATTTTAGGATCATTTATATCCGTCAAAATTCTTTCGTGCGGTTTTAAAAACCGAGAAAATAGCGATGCTCTGAATTGCGTACGAAAATCGCGGGCAGAAAGGATCCTGGTAAGTAGCTGAATAAGCAGACATCGTCATACGGTACCGACGCCAAACGAAAAGAAGCAATTTGCCATCAATGGGACAACCGGAGGGTCGTAATGAAGAAAAAGGAAGTTAACAATGTTTTAGTACGATCAGGACCTACCGGAGAAGGTCCTGGAGCGAGGGAATATATAGCGCGACGAATTTGTGCGAGGAACAGGAGGGACGGGTGTAAAGAAGAGAAAAAAGGAGGGAAAAAAGGAAGAGAGTATGGTACGACGACGACTAGGGGTAGAGGAAAGTGGCAGAGACGTTACAATGGAGTTGGCACGCTCTGTGGTCATAGAATCATGGCTGTCTATTCAATGAGGTTGAAAATGGGCTCCTCGTTCAGATATCTCGAGGAATTCTGTAAGGGTTCTGAGTTAGCGGTACCTATGTTGGTATATGGCTAACTCGCCTACATCTGCATTATATTCGGTACTCATAGAACCAAGTCCTATTGCACTACACGTACACACGTACAGACTTTCCAATACCAAATGATCGACGTTTCACTTAACACCTCGAGGTCGCCTAGCTCACTTAATTCCGTTCCTTGCGCCAGACAGACTTATGGTAAAAGGAATTTAATTATCTCATTACCGAGGTATCTATAGAAATTGAATCGGGACACCTTAACGGCATTAGTTGTACCCAGATAAATCGCTCTAACCGGTTAAGCGGACACAAGACACCAGTATTTCTCTACGATTAGATCAATTCTCGATCTAATTTTAAGTTGATCAATTTTCTATCGCACGTTCATTTTCAACGATAAATTATCGACGGTTGAATTCGTTGCTAGACGAAATTCATAGCCTTAAAAAAAGCCACGTATCTCGTCACGTGGCGAATACAAAGCGATGATAACTCTCATCGAATCGAACGTTCGAAAGAATGTCAATCCCACCTCCTGATTCCTCGGTGCAATGAAAAGTAGCGCAAGGTGTGAATCGCGTGGAATCAAAAGTCGCGGGGCCACGTGGCGTCCGGAAAGAGGAAAGGGGGTTCGGTAGGTGGTAAAGGGTCGCACGAGGAGGTCACCGTCGAAGGAGTTGCTGAGGATGGCGGTGGGGTGAAAGGGGAGAAGAGGAGAGAGGGAAGAGAGAGGTTGCCCTCCATGAATCACGACACGGAGGCTGATTTAGGGGCCCAGCAGTCGCTGCTATAGGTTACTAGCTGCCTCCTGTAACCTCCTTGTGAACCTCTTGCCATACCGAGTGTTCCGAAAATTAGATACCCCACTTGGATCCTGTGGAGCATTTTATCCTTGAACAGCTCTCTTATTAAATCACTGCCGATTCTCTCACCCCATTCCCCTTAATCTAAAGGCCTATATTTTTCGCCGGGGACGAAAGCGTTTCATCTCCTGTCTCAGAGTTTGACATCTGATCAAGGAGATCTAGGATATGCTATGAATAGGTGCAAGTTTTTGAGATCGATGGATATTTTCGACGAGGAGTAATTTTCGGTCGGGAATTGACGAGGAAATATTTCTTTTCATTCCGTCTAGAGGACGCGAAAGAAGTGAAATTGTACCAATCGATCGAGACGCGACGGTGAGATATACCTACCCACTTTATACCATCCGAATGGGCTTTTAATCCGGAAATATATCGTAGGAATCCGAAATCTTATCGCTGTAAATTGAAACGGGACGCAAGATTGCGGAGCCGATATTCTCGGAGATTCGCCAACTAATCGTACACGTGGAATTCCCTTCTCAGACCGGGAATATATCTTGCATTCATCATTGTCAAACGACGATCATTCGATATTCAGCGAAAGTCCGACCGATCGTTCGATCCTTATTCGAGAGGTATAAAAAAAATTGCGAAAATCTTCCGCGGGGTGGCGAGGGAGGGTAGTTTTGAAGGCACCGTGAAGCCGATAGCGGAAGCGGTATATTCCGCGTGTACAATATTGTACCTACAGTGAATCGTTTCTTGGCGTATAGCGAAGCGTTAGAATTTAGATTTGGGTATATAGGTAGGTTGAATTTGGTTTAAACTCGGTTAGCGGATTGGATCTCGGTATATAAGGTTGTAATGCATTGCCCGACTATATCCAGCTCTCGCACAAGCCGTGTGCAGGCGCACAAGCCGGAATGGAGTCGTAGGATAGCAATTTCCAGAGCGAGGCAATAAAGCAAGTCTACGCGCCCAAATCCTGACGAATGGTCGCGCTTAGGCTTGAAATGGAGAATAGACGGAGGCCTCCCACACCCCGCCATCGTGCCACTGAAATTTCTCACCCCCTTTGCACACGGCTACCGCCTATGGCTGTGTACCCCGCACACATCTAACAACTCGCGAATGTATGGATAAATATACATACGATCGAGACTTGTATGTATAAGGGGGTAAAAGCCGAGGTGTGTAAGCGGGAGCCAAAGGCAGGCCTCGATAAATCTACTCTTACCAAATTGAGAATGTAAAATACATGCGGCTCGCGTCTGCGGGACTCTGCTCGGGATTTATCAGGACTGCGCCTCGATGGGCCTCGATGGGCCACGCGATGGGACTCGATGGGTAGCGGGTACCCTTTACGCTTTTAATATTTATTCGTATGTTTAAGCCTGGGGCCCTGGATGCTTATGCGCCTATACGGGCCGAGATAAAGGGAGAGACACTTACCTGGAACCGCGTTTTTACCTCGACTAAGAACATTAAACGATCGGCACCCGCGTCTAATTTCGGAGACAGGTTTTCCATGGAGTATAACGTCCGGCAATCTGATTAAGTAGCGGATTATAATTGTCTCCTTTCACGGTTTTTCCCCTCATTTCTATTTTTTTTCTTCTTTTTTAACAAATAAGATTTATCTCTTGGATAGACATACGTAGCTCGCGTCTCACTACCTGTAAAAGGAGTTAATTTCTCTTCAGTCTACCTAACCCTGTAGACATTACGTAATCCGAGGTTGTTTCTCGGCATGAAATAGGGTCTTTGCAGCTACGCTGCAGCGTGGGGTTTAAATCCGGTACGCTGAAAGTGTTGGCAATATTTATTTATTTGTGACCGCGGTTTGTTTAAATTAGCCAAACGAGTGCCTTTTTTATTTATAATTAATTGGCCGTTGGCTGCGTATATCTACACACCTTTTTCGTACGGTTCCGAGTACGTAGGTAGGCAGGTAGGTAGGTAGGTACGCGGATCACGGCGAGGTCATGTTTACTTTTAACAGAACAACAAACAATTTATTATTTACGGCGGGTTGAATTATCGTTGTTTCGTTTATACAAGCCACGATCATATTTAAGGTGATCAATCGGATACAAATTATGTCGAAAATGATTTATCGCTCTAACGTGATTTCCTCAATGATATATCGTAGACAACACCGTGGCACTACGCTCATTCATCGTGTGGATATAACGAATAAATAAATAATAAATAACAAATCGTCATAGAACAGTCTCCAATTCGATTATGTAAATTATCGGGCTGGAATCGAGTAAGCAAATTTTTCAAAAAGACCCGAGGCTGTTTTTTTTTCTAAATTAGAAATACGTTTGGATATTTTGAACGGGCAACTTTGCGCGTTTTTAACCGGGGTAAAAGAATCTTCTTTTTCTCCCATAGGCTATGCGACTCTCGAGAATTTAACACGTTGATACAGCTACAGATATACAGCGTGTAGGGCGGGCGCACGGAACGTGTCGTTGCATACATTTACAAGATTCTGGTCTCCGAAGCTTATTCGATGTTGCGTTAGCTCAGATACGTAATTTCGTCCTGGGTAGGTATACGCGAAGAGGAAGAGAATGTTCCCCATCCGTCAGACGTTATCTCGAAAGAAGCGTGCAACTCGCCTACTTACCCACCAGCCAGTTTGTAACCCGGAAAATTGAATCCTGGCAAAATTTTCAGATCCTCTTTTCTCTTGGATTTACCGAGCGATGGATTCGGCCGATTTGACCAAAATTCGCGGCGCCTTTTTCCTGTCATTTGATTCATTGTGGATGTCGTAGGATTCAAGGGTCGAAACATAGCAGATCTAAGGGTCCGAGTACTGCACAACCGTAATACCGTAATTAGACGGCAAGAAAAATGTAGCTCGAAAAGTTCATGGGTTCGCTTTTTTTTTCTCTTAAACTTCTGGAGAGTGTTGTTGGTAATTGAGTTACCTACTCGAAGTACTGGCATTTGAATAAACCAGGAATATCTAACTCCACTTGACTCTCTACTGTAATTACTGCAGCGCTGCTCGTGCAACGTCGTATTAAAAGATATAGAATTTCAAAGAAAATTGTTAGAAAAAGCACCTCGAATAAATGGGAAATAAACAAAAAAAATAAGAATACTACGTATTACGTATGACCAATATGATAGCCAGACCGAATTTCTTATAAACATATTTAACTTCCTGTTTCGAATCTATACACCGCTAAGTTCGTAGAACGAGAATATACACTATACATAAGTATATATTCGTAGAGAATAAAATTTGTCCGGCTGCACATGGCTCGTATATATAAATACATATTGTATATACCTATATAGATAGTGTGTATAACCAGGGAAGTTTTACGAAGCGCCCGGTTGGCGACTGGCAAAAGTTTGCGACCACTGAAGCGACGCCGTTGATGCTCAGACCCGGGACGCTAATGTGACAGCCGCCACATCTAGGAGCCATCCCCGTATCATAGGGATGATAGTAATAATAATAATAATGATGATAATAATAATAATAATAATAATAATAATAACAACAACAATACTAACAACAAGACGATGGCACTGGCGAGTGGAGTGGAGGAAAAATACAAGGAGGGAGGAAAAGAACGAGAGACAAGGGAAGAGAGAGAGACGCTATGAGATGGTGGAGTCGAGTTGTAGGTACACGCGACTAGAGGTTGTGACGGTGGTGCAAGGGACGAGGTTCAACCCCTCAACGGTGCCGGGAACTGGGTGAAGAATAAGATACCAGACACATATTTTATACCCCTACTCTTCAGGGCCAAGCATTTCGCCCGGCGCAATGCTATCTGCTGAATTATCGTTATATAAAGCACTTGGCCAAAATATACATTCGTCTTTGGACGCGCTATGCCCCCACTATGCAAGGAGACGAAATAGCGTGGGCCCCTGTAGGCCCCCATAGAGTCTCGCCATCGTAGAGAGGTTGAGGTGGATAATATAGCTTCATACATTTTCACATATATATATATCTTTATATATGTATATGTACGTATACGTATGTATTGTAGAAACGCGCACTAACACAGGTGGACAGATTTTACGAGAAGCGAACTTGTATTTCATACGCTTGCACAAATGCGATCGGGCGTACCTACATTGCGGTTCGCCGCACACGCCCCGCTGTCGATTTGATATACGGTGTCATTGTCATTCATTCCTTGGGTTCATGGTATCTACCTTTCGTCGTTCGGTCGGCTCTGGTACCGGTCAACAACTCGTTACTTAGAATTCGAAAAATCGGCAGCTGGACGTCAGGGGTTGAAATATTCGACAAAATATTTCGGGGTTGAACCTATTCTTTTCGAAATAAAATCTCACGTTTCTGAAAACATCGAATAGACACTTTTTGAGTTAGATAGAAACAACTCGAAATCCTAACGCACCGAATATCCTCGCGATAGTGATCTTCGTTCCCTCAAATCTTTCGTAGGCTTCTTATCACCGGAATTAATTACCGTCTCGGAAATGTACGGTTCCTTGATTGATCGGTAACTCGAAATCAATTATACTCGAAATTTGTTACTTGAATTAAGGATTCGAGTCACGCAGGTCTGCATCAGCGAGGCGTTTCCGGTAGCTGAAGTCAGTTCGAGGAGGAGTAATGGACGGTATGATTTTATAGGGTGGAAGATGATTTGCTCCGGATATAGTACGTATAGTATATATGTTTATATACCTAGGCATATATAAAAGATCGTGGGCGGTTATCATCCACTGCATCGGCAAAGTGGACAAACGTCCTGTCGTTGCGCAAAATATATAATATATATATATATAAATATCTATAGGTGTATGTATATATATATATATAGAGGCTGGGGGAAGGTCGATATATCCGGGAAGAGGAAGTGGTAGGAATCTTAATACGAACATTATGATTTATTGATAGAGAAATCGGGGGTGCAGGCGGTGGGGTTTGCGCGCGCGCCGCGACGGCCGCGTCGGCCGCGTCGTGCCCTGGTAACAAAATGAAGAAAAAGAACGGGGGGGTGTGGCTGCACCAGGCCGCGAAGGGTGGCGGTTATTCTTAGCCGGCTGAGCCGCCAGAGATTTATTTCTAGGTCTCGTAAGACAAATGGAGAGATTGTGTCCAAAATTTTAACAGCGCATTTGGGTGAACACGTCTCGCCCGGAGATACCTACTCGCCGCTCCCGCTATACAAGGGGTATAAAGGATAAGACCGTGAACGACGTGGGGGAGGCAAAAGGAAAAGGGGAGGTTGACACGGGGGAAAAGAACTTTTCTAGTTATCCCCGGCTGCGGGGTAGAAGGGGGTCCGCGAAGGGAGAGAATGCGGTCCTTCGTTCGTGACAGAAGCGAGCCGTGAAACGAGATCGGCGGGGTTTATTCCAATTATTGGCTTTCGATCAGCCAGCCTCTTTCTCCTCGCCTTTTTTCCTCCAACGCTTCTTCCGCGTGCGCGTTTGCGTCCGTTTCGCAAGACGGAAGAACGACGCGGATTTGACGCATAATTCAATCCATCGCCAAGGGTGGTACGGCGATTATTGAGGAATGAAAGGATGCGCGTAAGATATTGACAAGTCTTTTGTATTTCCGTGAATCCTTGTTAAAGTTCAGTCAGCAGTCAAATATAGAAGAAATATTTCCGCGGTGCCCAGAATGTGGGAAATAAAGGGCCTGTCGTAGCTGGATCGTGCCCGGCATAGTCAGGCACCAATTTTGGCTGGATATAAATAATACAGTGAGGGATGTCCGTCCACTCTTGGACACCCCTGCGCTCCAAAATTGGACCTCCTATCTGTCTCGCGCACGCAGCTTCCCTCCGCACCTCCGCGCCGCCACCCACCCTGCCTTATATTCGCTGAGGGTTTTTATTACTTCCCCGCAAAAAAGCTAAATTGCCTACCTAACCTCTTCAGCGGACCTAAGAGCCTCGTGTACGAATTACGTTTCTTTACCTTTTTTTCTTCTCTTTTTTCTTATTTAATTTTCGTAACAAATGGTTCCTTGCCTTTCCCACAACGAATTTAACCACTCCGAAGTAAAACGGTGAACGCGTCAACTTCTATTAATTTTCAACTACTCTTCAATTCAATAAGATAACTTAGATACCTATATACACTTTTTTGACAATTTCATCGTCTGTCACGATCAGTCGATATCTAATATCTAATTACTTGTTGCGAATAAATGAGTAGGAATGTTAATATATTCAACTGGATAATCATTTCTCTCACTTAGTTTTACCGTCCCTAGAAAAACGCACCCCGAAAACGATAAAGATGTCTGGTTTGCAGCTAAGACATGGCATAAATTGGAAAAAGCATCGGTCTACGGATAGAGTGCAATAAAGAGAAAAGAGTTCGGCTGGGTGTTTGGGATGCCCGGCCTCGGAGATGGTTAAGGTGCACCGAGTGTCTCGGCTAGGGGTAAAAGGGTGGGTGACATACACGTTCAGAGACAAACGTGCGCGGAGCGCAATGAAGTCGACTATAAGGGTGGTTCACGGTTCGGTTCGGGGTGACGGCGAGAGGGTGAGAACCAGGGGTTTGAGAAGAGAAGGGAAGGCGTCTTAGGGGGAGTTAAAAGAGGTTGGGGAGTGAGTTATCGCCGCCTCGCAATATCTCGCGCTGGCGGCCCAGCCCGGCTGAGAATTGGTCGACGGATAAAGAAAATAAGGAATCGGAGGAAAGGAGCTGCCAGCCCTCTTCCTCCCCTGCGCCTGTCCTTCCCTTATACATATATGTATACCACACGCGCGCGTGTGTGTTTGTATGTCGGTTTGCCGACTGGGTGCTAGCGTGATAGCGACGCGACGCGATGCGATGCGTCACTCGTCCATAAAATATATGAGCACAATTTTAAGTTTTGCACCATTTACAAAATGAGAACCCATTATTTTTAACCGAGGGATTTATTGCTACATACATTTTAGAGCTAGCGACGTCCAATTTACCTGGGAGTCCCACGTAATGGTCGGCTAACGTACCACGAGAAACTTACCCCTCGCGGTTTGATTAAATAAACGTAAAAAATCTGACTAGTAGTTTCTTAGAATCGGCTATTTCACCTGCTATCATTTTTCTAAACTCACCTTAATTCACAGTAGCAACGATTCTTAAATGCTCATTCACATGCGATAGCTCCAGTGCACTGAAACAACACTACCTGGGTAACATTCTACACGGCCGGCCCACGTGCCACATTAATGCCGCATGGCATTAGCATGGCAATAGTATCGACAGACCGTATTAAAGGTTGAGGTTGAGGAAAACAATGTGACGGAAACATCGCTTCGATATGGATTTCTGTTGTGGCAATAATCAGGCTGACCGACATAGTTTATCATTATTGAATCAAGGTGGGAATCATATGGAAAGCCAATGTAGCTGCCGAATATGTATCCCATGTCGAGTCGCTTTCTGGCATCGAAAGCCTTCTTCATACGAGAGACAGATTTTTGGACACATGTCAGCCTGTTCGCAGGTCTGTGAGACAATTTCGCCGAATGATCTCAAAAACGGCTCGGTGCAAAAATCTGAAATTCCACAGGGGGTTACATTGGGCCATGTCTTGACGTTAACTGGCGTTTACCTGGCCGTCACCTCGCGATGCCACATAGCTCCCATGTGAGCCAAGCTGGCACTCGTGTTTTGAAGTGAACGGACATCTAGCTGGAAATCTCACTCTATCCTTCGATTTCTCAATTGCGAATGAGAATTTACCAACTAGACACTTTTTTTCATCGAATCTCTAATAGAAGTGGTGAGCGATAAACTCGTCAATGGGTTCGTACTGACGTGTAGAATAATTTACTCATCGATAAACTGTGATTAGAACTTTTAAACGACCAATGATAATGCCGTGTGGATATGCCAAGTGTCTTTAAAGAATAAAGAAACGAGCAGAGGAATAACTTTTTTAAAGTTACTCGGTGATCTATGTACTACGTAACTGTTACAAAATTACGAATACGACTGCCGTGTGGCGCTGGTGGCTCGTAGTTCAGTGTCTTCTGATTTATGTGCTACGCGGTGACATCGCACACTGCTTTTACTTGCTCGACACTAGTCTGGTTCAGTAATGAAGATGTAATCGTCGAATTTTTGGACTATCTGTTAAATCAGTTTTAGCGCACAAAAAATCGTATGCATACGTTTAGTGTGACCAATTCCGGGGAACTTTGTGACGAAGGCAAGCGCCTCAAGTGATTGTGAAAGTGCTCAAGCTTCAGATGGAATATGCACCATTCTAGGGGGACAAAGTACCACTAAGGGTAACCAATTTGGGAATATCAAACAATGCCAGGCTGTTATCGCTAGGGATAGCTTGATAATACGATAATAATTCATATACACGATGTATGGCTTACGTATACGCGATTTATTAGCCATCTATTGACTTCTGGCAAATTGAGGACGTATCTTTTCTTTATCTCGCCGATTTTGCTTTCAACGATCTTCAGATATTATTTTGTATATTTAATTGCGAGTTGGCTCTTTTGAATTTCGAAATGATAAAATTCGTCGTTAGAGAATAATCAAAAACGTCTCCAGGAGTTTCTAGAATGAATCGAAATCGAAATCGAACTCGTATCATCATCAGATATTCGCGTTTTTTGTGAATATTCTTTCATGTGAGAAAAAACAAAAAACCGCTTCAAGTTATTTATTTTTCATATTAAAATAACCCCCCGAGAGCTTTGTTTTATGCGTTCATGCTGACCGGGGTGATGTACAGCGTGAGGCATTAGCGTTCGCGGTCGTGTTTTCGCTAGCGCGAGAAGAGATATCCGGGGAAACGCTCGCTTTCAACACCAGTCCTTGACTGTTTATTCGGGATGATCGATGACGCATAAAAAAAACAAATATTCTGAGTAAGAGCGAGGCTAGGCATCGGAAGACCGAGCGAAGGACGAAGAAGAAGTAGAAGAAGCGCGCTGGTACCGGGCGAGTCGAAGAAACGGGAGAAATAAGGGCGGCTGTACAGGGGCGAAATGACGACGTGGGGGCAGGAGGGACGCGTCTGCGTCTGAGCTGCCGCGATGAATGGCCTGCCTCCGCAGTTCTCTCGCTCGCAGCAATTTTTTGTCCGCGCCCGCTTGTATCAAATTACGATAAATATTGCCGCGCTGACATGCACCTCGCGAGGGCGCCTCCAGGACTCGAACTCGCCTTCAGCCACCGGCTTCTTCGCGTATCGTCACGGGAACGTGGTGAACCCCGCAGGGGGGCGTCGCGACGCCTCTCTTCCTCTTTCTCTCTCTCCTCTTATCTCGTTCTCTGTACTCCGGTGTATAACGACGTTGTAATTCGCGCGGTGAACTCGCCTCGTCCTTGGATCGCCGTTTGTCCTTGCGGTAATTATCGACATGATCGCAGGACCGGGTTGGACGATCGCTACTCGATTTTATATGTAAATTGATACATCTACATTTAATGGCGTAACGCGTTCTTTACGGGAATTTGCTATTTATAGATCACCGCGATTTGACTGCATGAATTGCTCTCGAGTTTCTCCAAGTGGTAAAATCCCGATCAACGGAGCCAGAAAAGGCTTGACGCGTTTTGGGCGGTGGTAAAATAGCGGTTAAGATTGTAAATTTTATCGGCTCAACGCCCACCGCAGCGAAATAATATACCAACGAGATAAATTTGGCTCATGAAGTAAAAGTCTTGGACGAGAAGCCAAGAACATAGAAAGAGCTGTGCGGTTCCCGGTGCAATTCGCGTAAAGATATCCGGGCCAAAATCGTGCCCCTTGACAGCCGGGCGGTGGTAAAACGACATTAATTGTTACCCCGAGAAATATAAGTCCTGCGCGCGGTACCTTACACACATCAGAAACCATTGTCCGTAAAGGAACAATTTTTACGATCTCATCTCACGCGAAATACCCGCGAATAACGGAATAAGGCGAAAAATGAGGCAGGTGCAGCTGTTATAGGGAGGGAAAAATTTCGTGCGTGCGAGACTCGGCCGCGGATGGGAGGATGCGGGAAAACCAGGATCGGGAGCATCGGGGGTGGTTCCTACGCTATATATTCTCTTCGTACGTATACATATGTAAAAGTTTGTACATAGGTGTCTACCCCCACCCCTTCGCCCTCCATTCTCCACCCTTCACCCTCGGCTGTTCGAGTAGAAGCGAGCGAGAGAGAAAGAGCGAGAGAGGGAATCGAGGGGGAGGCACGTAGAAGCTGGTAGTGGGGGTTGACAGAGATGAATTCGTTTCATTTCACGCTGGGAAGCTCTCGCACTCCCCGCGTCCGATGATTTACTGGGCTACAATGTGGTAACCCATGATTTATCGCGACCAACACGCCGCCATACCTGGACTGCGTGCAAACGTGTGCATATACCTACATTATACTCGCGTCTCGAGATCTTGCCGACTCTTATATGCGCGTAGGTATATTACCTATATATGCAACACCGGGTCTCGGATGTCTTCCACCGAACCCAAAGGACGCGGAGGGAGAATGCAGGAGATGGTGAGGAAATAGGGAGGAGAAACGGGTAGGTATAGTACATACGTCGCGTCGCTGCGCGTGCACTAACGCATCTCGCAACGCGAACGACTCGACGTTTTCTCCCCGAAGAGTGATTCTCTCTTCTCCGTGTCTGGTTTATTATCAGGTGTCTTCTAAATTTTCGGATCCAACTGGCCCCTGAATTGTACAGTTAGGTATATACCCGATACCTACGTAGCCGAGTTCACAGCCTCCGCATGAATATGTTATCGGCGGTTACGTGTATGGGAATAAATTTGTTTAAATTCGTATAATCAGAAGATGTCTTTGGTGTGTTTTTCGATATCAGCTATGATAAATGCATATATATGTATATTCTTAACGGTTATATACCATATCGTGAATAACTCTCTACCGAATTTAGAAAACTCGACACGCTCGATAGTCGGGTGAATATAAATTTAAAGAAACTTGAACCTCTCCCGGCTCGTTCCATCCAACAAATATCCCCTCAAGTATCTGTAACTAATTATACGAATTGCGCTAAATGAAAAGCATCGACATTACACGAGACCAATTTCTATATAATCAAAATGGAATTATGATTAAACCGCAAGCGTTTATTCCTCGCCGCAATGATTATCAGTTTCCAGAGGTACGCGTATGTGGACCGAAGTAATCGAGGTAAGGATCCTCCGTACCTGTACTCTTCGTTAAAAGTTACAACGAAGATTTATCCCGCGGTCTGTGTAATTATAGTTGGTGAAAGATGATTACAGCAATGTCATGTCGCTTCGTTCATCGCGCGGATAACTATATACCTACCAAGTACGAGTACGAGTACGAAGCTTGGGGAAAGGATTAATCAATGTAAAAGTGTTTGAAGTACGTATTATGCAGTTTGCGGTTACATCCGTGGTCTCCCGTCGAAGAACCGACCATGGGAGTCGACCGATCGGTCACTATCTCTCGTTTTCTCACTCTCTCATTCTCGACCGTAAACGCGACCATGGCGGGGCCATCATGGTTGAAACTGAACCGAACCTGGCCAACAAGTATAACAATAATTACGTGGGCGCTATAAACAAAGGGAGTCGCGCACCGCATCGCATCGCGCCGCAAACCTGCAAAGCCACAGGCCAAAACCCTCGTCTTCTCTCGGATACCAACGGCGTACCTACCAAGTCCAAGAGGCCAACAACAAACCAGCCCCCAACTGAACTGAACTGAACTGAACTGAACCGAACTGAACTGTACTGAACTTACGCCCCTCCTCCGCATCTCTTAGGTACTTGGGTACCGAAGTCAGGGTCTGCTTCAAGATTCATTAGGGATCTTACTAATCCTTATGTATCCGACGGACTTAAGCCGCGACCGCCGTCGCCGTGTATAAACTTGGTAGCAACCGCGTATAAGTACCCATAGGAATGTATACCCCAGTCTATTGTTTTTATTGAGAGTTTATACGGGCTGGAGCAGCTGCATATGTATACGCAGATCGTTGGTGTTTGTTCCTTCGAAAACTGACGGAAAAACTTTATTCCTTCGTTTCATCTCGCCCTTTTCTCAACGGCTATAATTTCCACGGAGTACGAGGTATGATAAATACTCGCATAGGTGGATACACGAGGATAAAAAGGAAGAATGAAAAGTGAAGGAAAACCGCTGGGGAACGAAACGTACGAAAGTGAGGGTAAACAAAAAAGTTCCTTCCTTTTTTGTTCCAGCATTTTTTTCATTCTCATTTTGATTAGTTTTTGACGCAATCACGGAAGAGACAGAAAGTACCTACGCGAGAGAACCGCCACTTTGGGTAGCGACGTAGAGCCGGAGGGTTGCGTGCCAACGTTGACATTTAAAATTAACATTTTAATTCACGCCACCCGCTCGACGACGCGTATTATAAGTTTTATTGTTATTAATATATATGATAACGCCAGGATCCCCCGGGACGAACTACCCCCCTTTTTCACTCCCTCTAGTTTGGCATTCTGCGATACCAACGGGACCCGCATATCCCCTACCTGAATTACAGTCCCTCGTGCTTTCCTTCATGTAGGTATACGAGTATAGGTATAACGTAGATGTGACAACTTTGATATTTCCTTACCAAATATGACACCGGGTGACAGTGTATAAGATTTTTAATCTTCCCGGTTTAGGCTTACATTTTTCTACCCCCCCAGTAAAACGACGCGCCACCGCTTTATATTACACCTGCTTCTACACGCGTATAATTTTAGTATACGTACCACTATTCGGAGTTTAAACATATATACATAGAGTGAACGATGAAATGTAATCGAAAAAAAAATAAAAATAAAAATAAAAAATAAGAGACATGGTATTTTATATCCAAACGACGATTTGGTCAAAGTTTGAGCACCTGAAGATCGGAAGCGCAGCTTCTACAACGAATTTACGACGGTATTTAAGGTAACTTTTATTTGTAGGACAAATTAACCCACGTATATATCATTGACTGAGATTTCTTACACCCGTTATGGAAGGTAGTAACCTGTGGCTGATGATTGGTTAGAGAAAATTAGTTAACGAGTGTTTTTCTGGGCGGGTTAAATAGCTCCTCATTTATAGTTAAGCTGGGCGTGTTTTAGGGTATAAATCGAATATACTTAGCCGTTGAAAAATCTCCCGGCGCGTTTGTAGTTAGTTACGGCATACATAATATCGGTGTTTAATTAAGTGGCGCGTGTGGCATGGAAGTAAAAAAAAAAAAAGAATAAAAAAAAAAGAAAATAAACGAAAAAGGAAAACTATACGGTGGGCGTCATATGCGCATACGACGGATGAAGGGCTATACGAGATCGTCCTCCGAGCTATAGATCTCCAAAGGAGGCGAGCTGTTTGTTACGTAACTCCGAGGCCCACAATATTTCACCAAATAACGAGCTAAGCTAACGCCAGCGATGAAATCCCACTTGGAAGGTTCTAATACCATGACTTCTTTCACAACCATTACAACTAGCGGCGGTAGTAGTAAAAGTAGTATTAGTAGTAGTACCTACCCATCCCCGTGCCGGTGCCTGGTGGTATGATATGATTTGTGGAAAGGAAAGCGTTCTAGCCGTCCATCAAGTTTAGCGGTCGTGAAATGAGAGACGAGTTGTAAAACATGACAACCGAATGAGGATATACGTAGTGGAAGGAGTGTTCTAAGGACGGGAGGGACGCGTGCGCTTGTGAAATAGCTCGAAGGGAAACCTGCAAGGGGGAAACGCGTGCCACCATCCGCGATTTTATAGGGCCGTTAACTTCGCCTTCTGTAGGTAGTACCTTCGAAACACACAACCTGACCTACGTACACGGTCGGACCGATCCACGCCCACGGATTATGAATTTACACGTTGAATGCCGAGCGTCTCTCCTTAATTACCACCGAAGACAAATTATTGGGTATCGTATCAAAAAAACAAAAAAAGATATATAATGAAGTAGGTATAATTTTCGTTTCGCGCAATCGGGAATACCGGTTGAAAAATCATAAAAATTCTTCATACTTCGTGTCTCTTTTTGTCGTTTCGAGTAGTCGACTAGACCACTTCTTTTTTTCTCGTGTATAGCGATATATTTACGAGTTACTAATGACGACAGTCGCTTACAAATGACATATGCCCGGCCCGTTGCCTGAGTACTACAATAGGGGAGGAATAATGCTGGAATAAAATATTCTATCAACGACGTGCAGCCCTTCAATTTCGAAAATTTATTATGGTAGTATTTTTTGAAATTTGACTCGTCTATTTCAGAGTAGAGTAAAATCCTCGTCGATTTTTTATCCCTTTTTAATTCCGTTCGATAATTCATTACAACGATCTATCAACATCGGAACGATTATTCATCCCATCGAGACGAATACACGTTTGCAAGATTTGAGTCTTCGGTAATATCTATTGTCGCAAATTTATAAAAATTTTGGACCGCGTAAAAATGTATAGGATTCGTTGAACCGAGCGACAGGGTGGCGGGCAAAAGACGGGTGAAACGGGACGCGGGTTATCGATTTCTTTCAATATTCCACGATACGTTTTATTGCTACATTTACTTTTATGATATCGCCCAGCTTTTCACGCCCTCCGAACGGTTACCACCAAACGGTGGTACGGGGCTTACGAGCTGTAACCGGTATACGTATCTATACAAGTGAGTTTGTGTAAGTAAAAACACTACGGTAAGAGAAAAATATGCGATCTTTCTCGCAAATCAAAGACTCGAAAAACCGTTCAAAGAGACATAAAACCTGTTAGCACTTCTCCGAAACTTCCCCAATTCTATATTTATGTACATATTTTATTTATCTGCCGCGTATCTTGTTAGCGTTTTATTTTGCACCCCGGGTGCTGCGGTAACAAAATATGCTTCGACTTAACACGGTTCATTTAAAACATCGAGCTCGATACTTATTGTAAACCTTTATGCATCAGCAACTGCACTGCAGTTCCTGTTTCTGTTTTTTTATCGTCATAGAATTTTGGGGTTGAAAAAGCACGCTTGCATTTCAGCGGCTAAGGGATGGATCCTGTCGCACAACCCTTACGTACTATTTAGCGCAACCATTACGCGGAGGGTCGTTACAAGATATTCCTCTTGCTTACCAAATTAGCCTACAATTTACGAGAGCGGAAGTCTGATAAGATTATACGATATACCCTACGCCCATATCTTATACATTTAACCTTTTACCAGCCTATAATACCGAAGATGAAATACTTATTTATTAGCCAGAAGCCGAGTCGGGCACGAATAATTATCTAAGATCTCATTAACGCCGATCTTTAACTCTGTACTTGTGTAATTAATAATTTTTCAAGGGGAAAAGAAGGTGTGATAAAAAATGAAATTAAAAACAAAACGTCTGAAGTATCTCTGATAGATACATCGCACGCAGCATCCTCACAGCGCGTCTGAAATTAGTTTAAAAAGTCAATTCAATTCCTACGGGGATCGGGAAATAGCGGACCCTCGGAACCCTCGTGGACCGAAGAAGTCCTCTCTTGGCGGACGATCAGTATTTCACTTACCCGCATTGGACATTTTATTGCCTCGGAAGTCATGTGCCTAAAATGCGAGACGATCATCTCGTCTCGCGACAAATCGGTGCAGGAAATATGCCGATGATAAATTTCTACGGCTATCGCGGTCGGGTTATTTTTGAAAAACGTTTATGAAAATGAGAAAAAAAGAAGAAATAAAAATTTCCACGACTTTTCCGGGCACGGGATTAACGTCGAGGCGAAAATCGCAGGGCGGATAAGTGTTTGACAATGACGTACGATTATCTAGGAAAAAACATCCGAACAGAATAGGAGGGTTTTAGCTACTATGGTTTTTTCTTCCTGCTCTGTTCAGTCCGCCGCCCATCCGCCGAAGGACAGAATCCTCCGGCGTCGTGTCTTTGGGTGAAACGCCGCGTGAATGGCCGTAGCGGATGAGCCTCGGAAATTAAACGTCTTGGAGATGCTCTTTTTTCCCGACTGTAACGTACGGCACCTCTGCCTGCAGGCCAGGGCCAAGGCAGAGGACAATTTCGCCGCGATAAGGAAACAGATCGAGGCGCGAGATACTTCCAAAGACTCTTCCTACTCTCTCACTTCTTTGCCTCCCTCGTTTTCCGCTCTTTTCTCGTAGTTTTTTTTCCCCCTTTTTTTTCTCCTTTCCGCCGAGGTAAGTCCTCCGAGTCTAATGAAACCCATTCAACTATCGAATACCAGCAGCTCTTGTCTAATTTTCGAAATCCTTTAAAATTATTGATCTCTAATTATATTTCACCTCGTCACTTTACTAGTCCTTTAAATTGTGATTAAGTAAAAGTAAAAAGCTATAGTTGTTCCAAAAAACTTTTACTTTATTTCTACTATCCTTACGGTCCTCAAAAAATATCCTATTTTAATTCCTTAACGAATATGCAGTTTATTATCGCAAGCTTTCCTTCCCATGTCTTTGTCTTTCTAACATTGCCTAATATAAAGTACGGGTATAGCGGTGTTCGCGGAAGATATGCATTCCGCGAATACGGAAACGAAGCAACGGTAGTCTGCAGTGGGTCGTTATAGAGGAGTACCTACGAGTCTGTGTATCGCGGTGAAGTTAGAAGCTAGGAAAGCCTTGGATATCCATACGGACGGAATCCCCTGGCTAGCATCTGACCATTTATAGATACTAGCAAATACTCACTGCCCACATGGTCCGCCGCGACGCGACGCGACGCACCGCGCCACGCTGCTCGGCCCTAATCGCGTATATGGGAAAATCCGCTTGGTATACTAGTAACGGACTTCTTGCTATTCTCATCGCGTACGTACCTGCCTATCTCTATATCGTGATGTACATACATATATATTAGGCAGTGTTACGCTGTATCTATTTACACGCGTATAGATTTTTTAGATAAATTTTCATCGCATGTGTATGTGTATATACGTGAAGTTGAAATTTCGCATTCCCAAATATAGACCTTCAAATTTCTATACTCGTAAACTCAAAGGTATTCGAATAGCTACACGCGAATAGAAGAGACTTTTATTCCATTCCGAGTATTTCGGATCGTAAAATTGTTACAGCGTCGATAAAATGAGAATCCAACTACCGCTACACGAAGGGTTGTAGATGCGAAACTTCCCGCTGGTTTAATCACCGACTAATCTTAATTTCCCGTCGAAATATTTACACCTCTGAAGTCCATTAAGATTATGAATGACAGTGGGTCAGTTACGGGTCTGCTGCCTGTTTAGTTATTGTTTCCGCCACAGATTATATATAGGGATGGGGTACGGGCAGGGGGCTCTTTATTGCCAGTGGCTCGTGGCTCTCGCGATATACATACCTATATGTTCACACCTACATACCCACACATACGCACACATGCATGTATACGTGCACATACGAATATGTAGCACCGGAACGACTCGCTCCTGCGCTCTACATACAAACATACATTCACGTGTGTATATACTTACACCTACGAGTATAAGGACACGTACACGGATCACCTACACCCGCGACTATCTAGGTGTATCAGAATTCTCTTCCTGTCTCTCTCTCTCTCTCTCTCTATTCGCAGCCAGCACCTGTTGGCGCCCGCGATTATGACCGCAATAACATTCCGTCAAACTGCGAATCTGCTTCCAGCACGACTCGACTCGAATCGACTCAACCTAACCCGAACACTTCGCGCCGGAATCCACGTGGTGCTTGCCGCTAAGTTATTAGTATTACACTCGCCCCGGCGAACCTCTAACTTAAGTTTGACTGTTTCAATTGCCGTATTACGGCTATACTCTAGGGGATGCGACACCGGTTTCATTTCTATTGATAATTAATTTCTGATAATTTTCGCCGTTTACGTAAATTGGATAAAATTATCGGTTTTGTCATGTTTATTATTATTTTTATTGTCGATCTCATTACAATTCAAGATGATGAGATTCGCAATCGATTTAGAATTCGCGTAGGTACGGTAAATATTCGGTTAGTCATCTCTGGCAAAAACCAAATTCGTCCCAGCGCCCATAAGTTCTCCCGCGCCTTTAATGGGTGACATCATCGGTCGGATATTTTGGAACATAATCAAGTAGCCGCTGGGTATATGTATAGGTATCTAGGTATGTCTATACAACACCAGATGGTCCGTGAATTACCGTAATTGACGTTTTCACATATTTTAGATAAAATAACTAAAAGCCGGATGGGGCTGCGTTCTAACGGTATCCAGCTCCGAGTTTCCTGTAATCTATTATATAGTATAACCTCGAATACGGTTTACAAAAGGTGTAGAAGAACGTCCTTCTATTCTCGAGATATTTCTCAACGGTATGAAATGAAGAGAAACAAGGTCCAATAAATCGAACAATCGGATCTTCTGCATCGGACGATTGAGAATAAATAAATTACAAGAATATGAAGCAGAATGTCGATTTAGTGATATCGTCTCTAATTATCTAAACAAAAGGCACGTGGGCGCACGTGGTGATTGTATGTATACACAGTCTTTCATGATCATAGCCACAAATCACCATTACTCGATGTGTATCGGGATGGTATATAATTATGCCTATAACGTGAAGCACCAGGTAATGGCTCAATCCCACCCCGAGCACGTTGATACTTACGGCAGCCTCTGATCTCTTCCTTTCTTTCTTCCTCTCTCTCTCTCTCTCTCTCCCCCGTCTGTCCCGTGAAATTTAACCCGCGCAATTTAAAATACTGAGATACTATTGGCCCGTGTTTGTCTCACGTGGTACGTTGCGTCATTGTAACCATCCGCGATCCCTCCGCGCCGGTTTTATACGACAGGGACAAACGACACAGGTTTAGGTTACGGGGAAGCGAGACGAAAAGCTCAGGAGGTGAACAGGGCGACGGTGACGGCGGCGGCAGCGGCCCCCTCGCCGACGTTAACAACGCCCTTGCATATAAATCCCCCTTTTATTCGCCGTGGTAAGTGTGCGTGTGCGAGGAGGAGCAGCGGGGCCTACTAGCCTCGTTCGTCTCATTCTCTGTGGTGGATGGCGCCGATAAGTTCGTCTCGCTTACTCACCCGTACCCCACTTCTGTAGCAGCGTCCCGACGCCCCTGCCTGGCTGCTTTCCTGCCTGCCCGACTGCCTGCCTGCCTGCGCCGGGTGCGGAGAGGCCGGCGGTCGGACGTCGTGCCCGAGAGAGCTAGCTAGCGCGCGCTGCGAGAGCGCAGAGGCAGCGCCGCGTGGCGGACGGAGGTGGGGAGTCCGGGCCGTAAACCATCCGCGGTGAACATTTAACTCACGTATTGCCATCGGAGAAGTTTGCTTTGCCCCGCGAGACCGTCTTCCGAAATATTCTATCGCGTGATAACGCGCGGTCGAATATTTGCGAGTGGTGTTACGATACGTTACAGCTACGTTTTAATAAAACCACCTCATCGCCAATACTCGCCGTATAGACGTAATAAAATCGCATCGCGGATTACCGTGCGGTTATATCATATTCCTGCGATATACGAAAAAAGATAATAATCAAGACGGAAAGAAAACGCAAGACATACGCAGAGGGGAATTTTCCGCGACGCTATATTATACATGTAGATAATATAACACACGTGTAGATTGTACATATACACGTATACATAAAACGCGGTAATATTCTACGACGTTACCATTACCTCGTACCCGAGGAAGAGAACGGGCATGGCAACGGAAGCGTGCGCGCGGAGTCGTCCGCTGATCAGTTTCCTGTTTCGCTGAGATTTCGCCCGGTTTAGCCGCTACGGTAAGTCGAATTATTCAAATTTTTTTTATGCCTTTTAAAACTCTCATCGCAGTACGTGAATTTGTAACGAGGTGACACCTGTCAGCGCGGGAAAATGGAAAAAAAAAGAAAGAGAATTAAAATTCCCGCGCATCTCCCGCCAAAAATTAATTTTCATAGACACGTGGTTCTATGTACCCGAGTATATAACGCCTATAACTACCGACACCCGTATTTTTTACAGGTGAATTCCGAGCACTTGATTTTACTACCACAACCTCGACCAGTTTCTCTGGTTATACAAGATTTCCCAGGGGTTTTTCACCGACGAAAGAGTAGTATTACCATGAAAATAGAATTTCCCGATTTAAATCTCAGTTTATCGCAATATTTATAGCGCAACTTATTCTATGCAGAGAATAAAAGTATTTTAGAAACAGTTGTTTGGTCTTTTTGATATTACCTTATGAAAATGATTGGGGTGTATGAAAAAAAAAAGAAGAAATGTTCGTATCAATTGAGTGACGATCTCCGTAAAGTAGATATAGAAAACCAGAAGTGTGAGCTCACCTAAATTTCAGGCTAGACATTTTTCTCGATCTTAATTCCGAACTGGAACTATTTCCGTCGATTCTATCTGGAAAAAAGAAACACAAGAAATAAGTAAAGTAGCAAGTTTGGCTCTAGACTCTCCAGCGCTACACCCGACCCGGTCTCACTGCCGTGACGGTGGCCATAAATTGAGATCCGACGGTCGGCGCGGCTGCAAGCGGTGATAACCGACCAGGAATCTTCTCTTTTACTCTATCCTTGTCGCTGTCCCAGTCCCAGTCCCAGCCCCAGTCCCAGTCTCAGTCCCAGTCCGAGTCCTTGTCCCATCCTCCACCTGCGCGGTATCTTCGCCGTCTTTCTCGCCGAAGGGCAGACCGAGTGTTACCGTATACTATGTATTATATACCAAGGTGGAAAATGACGTTAACGTTGGCGTCGGCGTCGCGGAACCACCGCATCGTCGCAAGTACAACACAACGCGTAACTCTAGCTATAACGAATAGAGGTAGCCAGTGCCGCGAACCCCTACGGGCGGCACGGAACGGCCATTTCTCATATCAGTTTAGCCGACACTTTCGAGAAGTTCTCTTGGCGTGCCTGGGGCGTCGCGACGTCACCCGACGCCTGCCCTTATAAACCCTCGAACCCCCGCTCATGCCCTCGGTTTGGCTACTAGCTACCTACCCTTACGGACTACATTTCGAGTCGGGGTAGACTCCTTCCCCGTATACCTACCCAGTTCACGAGCAACCATCCCTGGACCTGGTTCTCACCCACGAGCGTCGGGACGCTCGAAGCCCGAGGCACAGAGATAAGTGACGCCCAAAACTTAACAAACCCCCGAGTATGATAAAGCATCTTTCGAGCTCCTATATCAACGCGAAAAGAGGATACCGCGCGGGAGCCGCTTATTCTCTTCTTCTTTTTCTCCTTCTTCTTCTCCTCTTATTCTTTACTATATAAAATGGGAAAAGTAAATTCCAACGAATTCGTTTTTAGGTATTCGCAGAGATGAGGTATGGAGAATAGATAGAACCGGGGTACGAAACCTCTACCTATAATAATCTTCGTTTTATAGTTAAGTGGCTTTTGAACGCCCGTCTCATCTGGACGTGTATTTCAACTTCCTGTATCGGACCGGGTAAAAATGATCCTCTATATAGGTAATCGACGTGTGTATACCTCCTTTCGAGGGTAAGAATGATTGGATTGAGTTTAGGTCGTGACTATCGATGCCCGTATAACGAGGTAATTGTACAATTTCGTTAACAATAACTATAACTATGTATACCCACTACGGTGCAGTTTAGTCGATGAGAATCGTAGCTACACCGGCAAAGTAAAAGAGGTTCATAAATTTAACCCTCCGTATAGCGTGTGGTGAACTCAGACTTGATTGTAGTTTTTAATTCTCTCGTTTGGTCCGATTAATCATCCCCGCACATAATGATCCGGGGATTTATTCCGCGCAATCCGTAACCGTAGGTCAATTTAAACCTGCAACAGGGTCGACCGGGTGTATCGGTAACAATTCATTACGTGTAAACAAAACCGTTTCCCGGTTCTATATATTGTCTCGTAGGTATATCCATTTTGTCCACAATTCAGGAAACACGGTATACTTATATTGTTTAAGTAGTGTAAACGGTGATATGAAATCCGACACGTTTCAACAATCGGTTTAAGAACCTCCCCCCTCCGCCCCTCGTATCACCCTCTCTATTAATAGAGCAGTTCTGCTCACTTTAGAGAAACTTTACGACTGCGAGACGCACCCCACTGTTGAATGTTGAGTAGCAGTTACCAGCGGCCTCGTGCCCCGACTCTCTGCCCAGGGTTTACGACTTTTTAAACGCGCGTTTCTACCGCGTAAAATCTCGGTTCTGACATCCTCCCGTCGGCGGGTATTAAAAGTCGATTTTACTCGTCTTCAAAGGTGTTTTAGTATCAGGGAACTACATTAATCGGTTCAATTTATTTGGGGTAGTTACACGGATGATTAATTCCTCATAATTTGTCAGATAAGCGGACTTGGTCGTTTAAACCGGAATTCTAACATCTCAAACGTGAACGGGTACGATGTCACGAGTGAAAGTACTCGAGCATTTAACTCGTTGAAATGAAACGTGACTTTTGCGTGCGTGGTTTATTATGATACCGACTCTAACTGACCGTAGCTGACCGTAACAGACCGTAAAACCGATGAATCGTTCGTTTAACACGAAACAAGGAGGCGCCTCGCGACGATATAACTCAACCGTCGATCGTAACTCGTATATATCGTACATACACATATACGTATAAAAATTTATGTGCGTTTGTGTACGAATGTGTCAAAAATACGCGCGTATTTTTGATTTTGGTTTGTAGCGTCAAGAAATGGCGGGAGAAAATCGAGTCGCCGACATATCCATCGAGTGCGGAGAATAATGAATCGAGAGTAGGCAATTAATTTTGAAAATGATTCTCAACTCGTCGAGTCCATGGCCCCCACAAGCGAGTAAGTTGTTCCTTATGTCGCCCCCTCGGTAACGGGGTAAGGTATGCCTCCCAGACGCTGCTGGATCTGGACGCCCGATACAATAAATTGCGTTCTCACTTCCCGACGTTAATGGGTATGTCTCGATTTAAGCACTGCACCTTGTATTTATGATCCGACTCAAGTCTCGCGCTCGATCTCTTGATTTTCACACGAAATTCTTTCGCTCGCTACTATTAGGCGCCGCCACAATAAAAAATAAAATATATTTATATACATATATATACCACACTGTATATTTATACTCGATTATCATTAATTATCGTTGGGTATCAAAAATAATTAATTACCAATAATTGTTTTTCAATTTTTAACGCCCCAAGATACGTTTACACTTTTTTTTTCATATTCTTCTATCGGCTCGTTCGATTATATCGCATCGATCATTCAACGTGCCTACAATTGTTTCCCCCCACGATTTGATCCTATCTATTTTCTCTGTGAGTAGAATTATCGCCGATCCGATGACCTCGGCTTTATACACTATCAACTTTCTGGCTCGTTTCCGGTGCCGGAACGGAGGTTTTAAGACGGGGGAGGTCCGGCACCCCGTAGGGATGTCCGCGTTTTGGTCCCGGGTCGAGGTCAAACGTAATTGCGTCACCTGTACTTCAGGGCCTCGTGTTACCTGGCTTCAAAACATACCCTCGTAAATTACCTCCCTCTAGAAAAAAGATAGAAAGAGAGAGAAAAAAAGGAATGAACAAAAAATTTCGTACCGTAAAAACCGCGCAATGCCGACTGTGACGGATCGTAACGGTACATAAGGTAAGCGAGGCCTTTGCCGGACCGTCGCTAAGCCCAAAGGCCGATCACCAGCTCTTGTGCCTCTCCAAGGCTGTGTATAAGTATCGGTAGACTATTTCGTCGCGAAATATTTTCCCCTGGGATTAAAAGTAAAAAATATTCCGGAAATTCGGAATAATGAAAGAAATTTTTTACAGAATTGTTAGGTAAACTGTTTCAAGTCTGTAGTTGATTTATTTGTGGAAAATTTAAACCGTTTATTTAGAAGTTCAGGTTTAAACGGACAATATAATATTTCGTTGTTCGTTTTGGGTAAAAGTACGTGCGCTGACTGCTAGACAGGTACGAGGACATAGGTGGTCGATGATGTCACCGCGTCGGTTGTCTGGTCTTTCCTGCTCGGTATTCTGCGAGTCCGGAGTTCCTTGCGGTCCTGTTTTCAGAGTCAGATAAACAGATGCGATCTCAGCCAGAGATAAGAGTCTCGATTAATGGTGAAATGACGTCGATTGACTGATGAACTTTGTTATTTTTGCGTCCGAGTTAATTAAGGTTATCGTTTAGAGGTTTATTCGAGAGCCAAAGCGAGCGAGCGCGAGCGAGCGTCGATATAAATTCTGCGATCTTGTAAATAGTAAAAAGCTGCTATCCAACGAGGAGCTAACTGCATACTCGCGTACATAAAGCCCGTGTGTTTCAAAGTGAAGAACGTCCCGAGCACGTCCGCGTCTTATCTTTCCCAAAGTAGTTTCGAACTTGTAAGTCAAATTGCAAATTGGTCGGTGAATTTAGTGGCGAAAACGACGCCTCCTTTCGAGAAACCGCTAAAGTCTTTTCTCGCACGTCATTTGTTACTTTTCTAGTTCGGCAAGTTTTATGCTACCTGCGCGAACGTATGTTCTTACTCAACGAGCTTATCCATACTTGTAGTACTGTTGGACAAGTGGCTAGTATCGAACGGGTAGATGCTGATTAACATATACCGGACCGTGAACCACCTGCACCAGACCGCGTGTGTCTCTTAACAATTCAACCACGTCCCCGTACTCTAACGCTTACATCGAATTCGGCTAGTTTTTCCTACTTGCGTTTCATTATTCAATTACGATCGTTCTAGGAATCAAACTCTTTTCAAATCAGGCCATTCCTGGTAGGTACGTGTCATATGTTAAAAAATATCGGACCCTAGGTTTCAAATTTTTTTACCTGGAGATCGACGCATCTGAAATCCAAATATTCCGTCTTTTTCTTTGTCACGTTTTTGGAAACTAAGTTTGGTATAGAAGTTCAAGTAGGTGAGCCCGAGCCCGTTTTACATCGAAAATGTCACACGATATACCCCGAATTAGTTGAATGCGAAGGCTTGCACTCGTCGTGAGTCAATCGGTAAGATTGCCTCTTGGATTTGGCACTTTGGCAGTGCTGAAATATGAATCTTTTGAAGAGAATCGGCGTAAGCAAAGTCAGACAGAGCAGCTACAATAAAAAACCAAAAACGAGTGGAGTTTTCTTCTATTTGTTATCCTGACTGTTGTTTTTTATTCCGTTAGACAGATATGGCAGGTGGATGGGTATCAAACGCGGCTTCTCTTGCAAGTAAGCAAGTCTCTCAGACCTTTCAGCCTCTTCTCTTGTCTCGCGAGGATTTAGGTACCTACATACAGTTCGTCCTTAATTAAGCGTTCAAGAGAGAGAAAAAAAAAACAAAAAAAAACTGGTTCCGATCTCCTCCACCACCGATAGTCGCAGCGTTTTAGTATTAAAGTTTTTAAAGGTAATCTCAATCTGCCTAAGAGAATTTCATCGCTTCTTTACCCTCTTAATCAGATCGAGTGTTAATTACGTCTCGTTATTGCTCGTAAAACATATTATGTTCGTTAAAAGGAGTTCGTGTAAGGAATATATTTATCACGCGAGTAAATTCATTTAGAAATTAGCACTCGGCTTGAACATGAAGGGAGAAAAACATCAGGATAAGAAATTGCGAAGCAATTTTACAGAAAAAAATTTCGCTCCTTTCAAACTGTGTAATTTTACAGTTTTTTTCATCTAGTAATGGCATGGATAATTCGTACAAATTGAGTACCCTCGGTTGCTTGTTTGACAACGTACCGCCGACGTATGTAATCGCTGTTTCGAATAGTATCAACCGGAAATCGTTATATCTAGTAGGTAGGCAACGCGTTTTCCTCAAGGGAAATTATCTATTCCTGTTTCAGTTACATATATACGTATATAATTATATATACGTATATATATATATATAAATAATTACTTGATCACAATACGAGATTGGCTTGTTGTGTATCCCGTTTGATTTTCAATTAACAACAACTGTATCCATGTACATCTGTCGAACCTTGATATTCCTGAGGTGATGAATATCGAATGCTATATTCACGATTCCCCATCGAATAAACAAGGATAAAATAAATTAAATAACATTTTTCAGTATCCAGAAAATATGTTAAGTCACTACCCAAAAAAAAGCCTCCTGAAATACGAGTAAAAAATTAGATACGATACCTCGGCTATTCAAATATTCGTACTAATCTATGGGAATAAATTACACAGGTGTCTAAAAATTATGGCATCCCGATCTCGCCTAATTAGGTGTCTCAATTATCGCGATCATTATTCACCGCCTCACCTCTTCAAATTATTGACACAACACATTCTGAAATTTTCCCTTATTTCTCACCTTTGGATTCCAAACGTCGAATTACACCGCTATACCTATCTGCACGAAAAAATCTGATTTTTCGCTCATTGATTTACCCGATTCTGATTATTTTTTGAAGAGAATAAAAAAAAAATTTTAAATATCAAAAACGCCACGATTGCTGCGAATCGAATCAACGGAATTACCTTCTCTGGGTCCTAGAGTGGCGTGTAGGTGAGAGAAGGCTGCAGGTAGAGACTGGACACAAGTATACGTAGTATAGGCAGTATACATAAAGTGAACGCGATCGGTAGAGGAAGCGAAGAGAGGGGCAAGACGTAACGGAGGAGTGGTCAGGGCCTCGTGCTGACCTATTCGTTTCTGTGCCGGCGCAGTGCATTATGGCCGCTGTGCTTAGTGCTTTGGTGAATTCAGACCGCTACGTGTGCATCGGTCTAAACCGGTGCGGAAAAGTTGCGATAATTTTGCGCGCGGTTTTGAAAAATATGCCGATCTTAGCCGCGCGGCGAGTCGGACGTAATATACGTGGGCCCAGACGTGCACGAGTGTGTTTATCCTACTAAAAATCATGTCAGAGTGTAGATCGGTCTGTAAAAATGAATTGGCGGTCGGTTTCGCTCATCAAGATCGTCGATTTATAACTTTGCCGATAATTTTGACTCAACCGTTCTGAAACAAGCTGCACCCTGAATGTGTGTTCGCGCCGTTTCCTCACTAACAAAATAAAGTACAACCGCAGGATTTGTTCGAGTTAACAATTGGCGAAGCAAAATCTCTGCAATAATGAGAACGGCACGGGATGCTGCAGTAACACCGTAAGTACCGCGGCTCGGCTTACGCTTGGTTCTTGGATTTTCCCGCCTTAATAATAGGAGGAGAATACTTCTGCGGGGATTAAGAATTCGCGGGGTATTCCTAGCCGGAAATTCTGGTACGCCGTTAACTCCGAAGAGAGAATATTTGGCCAGGATATAGCCGAATCGCGAATCTCTACGCCTGCACGCCGTCGGCTTAGAGAGCAGATACCAACCGGTTCGCGACTTTGGTAGCGGCCATCTTCCCTCCTTCCTTCTCCGATGGTTCTTCTTTCGCGTGAGAACCTGCTTCGTACTACTTCGAACTAAGATCCGTCGCCAAGTTCATCTTGGGTTAATTTTTTTCAACCTCCCAGACGCGATTTTGCAACCTAAAATATACGCGACGAATCCGCGTCCAGACCCGACATCTGCACACGTATACCTACGTGCACGATCATGAATGTCTCTTTAGCAAAATCTCGCAGGATGTTCCATCGCCTAATTCGTCACGCTAATGGATTTTTTTTTCAACAAATTTTTGCACTTACTTTATCCGTTCTTACAAGAGCTGCTACCGAAGACGTGATTTGTCTTCGTGTCGCCAGATGCGGTACGTTTTTCGGTCTCATTTATATATTTTTTTATTTCAAGACATTCTCGAATCTTTTCTTCTTCAGATCTCAGAGTAGGTATATCTGTGTCCTGAGGCTGGTGCCTTTCTAGCGTAGGAAATATAACCTTGCCAAGTTACCATATCCGATATATCTAGAGACGGGAAAAAAATCGAGTGGCATTTGTGAATCACGTTTAATTGATTATCTGTATTTATCCGTCTACCTTTTCATTCCTCGTTCTATACTTGGGTATAAATATAAATGTGTGCTTCTGTGTGTGGGAATGTATTCATTTCTAAACCCACATAGTTTTAAATACCTCTCGTGACTTTGACAGGCAAATTCAAACACCGCGTGGAAAACTGTATAAAATCTTTCGTAATCTCTGCCGATCCCGATCCGAGGTACGGATAAGTCGCGACTTAGTTAAAAGAAGGAAAAAAAAAAAACTCGTGTACAGCAACGATCTATTTATATCAGCACTATATAAGGTATAAGAAAATCGTGCGTAAAACCTGCTGCACAATGCGACCGCGGCTATAATCTTTGGCCTGTATAATTCCGTAACTCAATAGAGCGTGAAGCAAGATTTAATGATAAAAATTAGACGGATATTATTCTCTTGGTACTGTTATACCTAGGCTCAGAGAGAAAGGCTGTTGCAAGAAGCCGGAATTTATTTGGTCGTACATCAATGCCATATATATGTATATAAATATATTCAATAGTATTCAAAAAACTTATCCGATAGTTAGAAACGTTTTACGATTATTTCACGCGATGACTTTGACATCCACGCACGTAGGATATATCTGTGACACGTTGTGTGGGCATAAATTATTATTTGTTTATTTTAAACTCTGGTCATTTATCACGAACGATTTAACGACTGATCGAATAATCGACATCGTGTGAATTTCGAAAAGTTTTATTAACTAATTCCTCAACAATTTGTGCGTTGCAGATTATTTTCGGATTATTATGCACGCGTAAATGTTATAGTGGAGGGAGCGAACGGATGAGGAACCGCTCAATTACTTTTGCAAACTTGGCATCAGCAATTTGTTTCAATTACGTGATTCGTAAATCGCGATGCGGATGATATTTACGCGGAGCGTGCGTTCACCGTACTGGGATTGGATGCAGTAGAGGACCGGTTCGATCTCCAATTTGGATGACGGATCGTGAAATCCTCTCGATTACCTCGACAAGGACAAACTGAATTATGATTTTTTAGAGAAAATCAATATCATCGGTCTCATCGTTTCTCGCATCGATAAATCACATCAATATCCACCATTATGCGTTTTAATCAGCATGAAAGCATTTGTCAATAAAATTCTAATCAGAATATTTATCTGGCAATTAGCACACATGTATCACATTGCTACCGGTCGAGTTCATCCTCGATGCTTTTCCTCACTGGCTAGGAAATGAATTTATCGGAATTCTCCTTTCTCTCAATAATTCCAATATCGATAATTAAAAGTTCGAAAGTCTCGCGCGTACCTACTAGAAATACGCGTGCATCTAACGCGGTATAATTCTCTCTATCTACCCACAACTATATACCTTTGCTCACTCTCATCGCAAACCTCGCCACACACACTCGTCCAATAAAAGGGGAAACTAGGTGGTTCGAGTAAGAAGGAAGAAGTGCCGTCGATGATTCATGGGGCGAGTAATTTGTGCCCCTGTGGCCCACAGCGTCCGCGGAGTACCAGCTCCGATGAAGACGATGAAGACGATCTCCCCTGTCGCTGTGAGAACTAATTGCACCGCTGGCCTCCCGCGGCCTCAATAATTTCAACCGCAGCCGCTTTTGCTGGATACATACCGATACTCATAGGTGTAATTCTTCTCTATACTTACGCTACTCACATGTATGTACACGGATACAGCTACATGGGTATGTATGCGATATAGGTACACATCTGTACCTGCATAAACTTAGCTTCTGCACCAAGAGTAAAATACATCGACACATTTACACGCGGCAAGAGGGCAGAGCGTACCGTAGTATGTACAGAGGGGATATGAGACAGGAGTGCAGTAGTTTCTGTTCGGTTATATCCACCTGCCTCTTGGCGGCCGCGGCGGCGGCTGAACAGCGATAACCGGATCGGCTGCATGTCACCCTTTGCGCGGGTGACTCTATATACTGTAGAGCGCGATGCACTCCTTTTACTTTGCAGCTTGCACCAGCGCGTCGTCACGCCTCTGCCGGACGCGTTCTCTTACTGTAACCAACCCAGAGGACATATATTTCGCGTTACTTTGATATGTATAAAGATACTCGCGAGTACGATCACCGCAAAGAAATAAAATGCAAGAAAGTAAAAAAAAAAAAAAGGAGAAAAGGAAAAGAAGAAAAAACAGAGTAAGAGAGAAAGAGCGTTCAAATTTAACAAAATTCTAAAATCACTGTCTTTGCACTGTGCTATGTATTTCATAGTCGATATCATTTTATTTCCAATGATTCTAATAGCGGTGGTGAACGTGAGGCAGGAGTCACGATTTAAGTATGACAAGAGTCAACAGGCAGACAAGTGGCACGTGAACATTTTGCGCAATTAAAAGAAGCTAAAGTGTTATTGATGCGCGGTGCGACAGTGAGAGACTTAATCACCAATGTTTGCAAAAGATTCTTGGCACGACATGCGGAGCCGAATTTCATAGACTATCCTAGGTAGCAATTAACTCCGAGATAAAAATAATTCGACGGAATAAAGTGACAGTCGGATATCATTTTCTAGTCATTCGTATCCCTAGCTGTTGACAAACAAACGATTAAAGATTTGCAAGTTTGGTTTCAATTATAATTCAGAGCTTGTGTTTTTTCAAAGTCCGGAGTATACAATCGCGACGAGTACTCGAACGTTAAACCAAAATTACGTACCAGTGGTCATAAATTAAAAACAATAAAAAATAAAGCGAAATAAAAATCGCGCGTATTTTGGTACATAAAGATCACAGATGCTGCTGAGGAAGACCACGCCTCCTCTTAGCATATCCCAAAAATATCTCGCGGTTGTTTTACTCGGTAAAAGTCTGGACCAATCGCTTCGCGGATCGACCCTTGTCAACGTGACACGGGAGAGGCTGGCTAAATCTAGAAAATGAAACGATGGTTGTGTATTCCGAGTCCCACGACATTGAACTCCGTGCCACTTACAGGTATTGCCAGACATACGTATTATACTCACAAATTAGCCTCGAAGCTCATCTCGAATCACGTCTCGGGGCGATAAGATGCATCGAAGATGTAGCAGTAATAACTGTTTACTTCAGTCCAAAGGTCGATTACTCTTTTTTTTTTCATCAGTTTACTCCGCTCTGCATCGATATATCGATGTATAAGTTTAACATATGTCATACACGGGCGATAGACCCCTATCCTCTTACCGGTAAGGGTAAGAGATGATGGATGTCAATTTAAGCCGAAACAGGATAGATTCGGTTTTTATCGTTCGTACTAAATTGTCATCAAAGCGAATCCGTACGTTTGAATAAAATGATGAAAGCGTAGGTCCTCGGGTTAACCAAAGTCCGAGGAATGAGCCTACGTTGGCGATATACCCACTGCCAATCTGTCATTCTTCTTTGG
The DNA here is from genome assembly GCA_947538915.1 of Tenthredo distinguenda. NCBI lineage: Eukaryota > Metazoa > Arthropoda > Insecta > Hymenoptera > Tenthredinidae > Tenthredo > Tenthredo distinguenda. Next base: position 17,080,894 of record OX384536.1, on the reverse strand, counting down.
TATAGGTAAGCCAGGCGTTGTTATGTAAATATGGAAAAGGTTGTTGATTCATGCATGAGGACGACTGAATCTCGTTGTCTTGTCCGACGAGCCGTGAAACTGATGCATTTGTATCGCTCGCGGCCCCGCGGCTGAATCTATACAGGTACAAAGTAGGTATAGGTGTACTCGTATAGGTGAGCGCAGATATGTGCTCGTGTTCGTGACGTAGCGGCGGTATTCGTACACGTAACCAAACGTACGTAGGTACGTACGTATCCATACATATATGCATGTAACCGAGCGTAACCTTACCAATAGACTTGCGGACCGCAAGGATACGAGTCCTCCATAAACCATTTACCCACGCGTTGCATGCACATCTATCCTCTGTATGCCTCGATGCATGCAATTGCATATATTGCTTATCTGCGTATGCATCGCGAATATATATGAATACCAACTCGTGTTACCGTGGATTAAGAATCGTGTGTTTGAAGTGGATGTGGATGTGTGTATGTACACATGCGAGTGTTTTCAATGAAATGTGGAACGCCGTGAACACGTGCCCGCGTGCTCCTCCAATTAATCCTGTAATTGCTCCAACTACATATTTGCAATTAATTTTTTATCGCGTCCCACTTTACCGCAACAAAACTGAGAGAAAAAAGAATAATTATAAAATAAAATGAAGTAAAATAACCGAATCCTTTCCTCGCGGGATATTGCGATCTTTCCCCGTAAATTAACTCCAAAGTTCGAAGGAAAAAAGAAGTCCCTACGTACACAACGGAATTTCTCACAATTCGATGCAAAAACACCATATAAAATCGCAATTGCGTAGATTTATGCTCCTGTTTCACCTAGAATCTAGATACACATTGCCACGGTGTTGCGCGCAGGACGTGGCAAGACGGAAACACCGGGTGTACAGAGTAGATGGTAAAGGGAAAGGGAAGGAGAGACCAAGTTGAGCATAAATCAACATTACTCTGCATTAGACTTTAGTTTCTACTGCGCTTCGAGTTTACCGCCGAGGACTCTTGGGCGTTGTGTAGTACCTCGGCATATCCTGCACCTACGCCTGTACCCGTACACCTACTTTCTTGGCTAGGAGGTATAGTTGTAACTCCGCTATACGCGAGTACAAAAGTATGTCATCTCGGCTGCAAGTCGACCCCGACCGTCTACCCTTGTATCTCTAAGTTTCGTCTGACTAACAACTAACACTAACTACTCGAGTTTCCACCTGCCTACTATTCGAATCATTTTGTCATCTCGGCGAAAACTCCAGAGCAAACAGGTCGTTCTTTTTCTTTTCATTTTTCTTTTTATTTTTCTATTTCTTTTGCTCTTTTCTCGCAACTTCAAAGATGAGTGTAGTTAGCTCGAATAAAATGACATCAAAGAGGAACTACAAAGGGAGCCACGAACGAGTGTATGAAATGTGGGAGAACGAGAGAGCGTAGGGAGACCTATGTATCTCCTCACCCATCTAATTTGCATCCTTAGCGATTAACATAATCTGTATCTCGAATATTTATTTGGAATTAGCCGTATAGCATGGTCGTAACTCATGCGGGTATTAGTTAAGCCCGAGGATTTGGGGCTTGCCTATCTTTCCCTCTTCCCCTCTTCCTCTCTCCAACTCCATTCTCACCCTCTGCCTCTCTTTTCGTCCCTCCGCATTATCGCTCGGTCTCTCTTGCTCTAGCCAGCAACCCCTACGCCTACTGGCACTTAGATTGGATGAAGTTGGGTCAGGTTAGCTGAGGTAAGGTAAGGTTGGGGTATACTAGGAGTTGGATTTTATAGGCTGGCACTCAAGAGGCCGATGATAGCAAAATCAGGTGAAACTGCTCCCAAGTTGAGCTTCTCTTTTTGCCTCAGCTCTCTCTCGAGAGAGCCGTAATAATAATACGTATACACTGAAATTCGTTACGTAGTTATACCCTCGAAAGAATCGGTACCCATACACCGGAGTATCGAGAGACCGAAATTATTCTCGTCTCTCTGTTCTCGATGCGGACATTTATTTCATTCTCGTTTCATTCACGCTGGAATTTTTAACTAAACTTTTGTCCGTTTTTATTTTCAGGTAAGTTCAACCACTTTTCATCTCTCCCCGGTGCTAATTGACCGTGCCAGACTTGCGGCGGTGAGTTTTCTCAGTTATCCTACATTACGCAATTACACAGTTACACGTCACGGGTAATTAAAATTTGTCAGGTTACCATTACCCGGCAATTTTTAATTCAATCGTATATCTCAGAACAATGTTGTAGACTTAGATTCAGGCGACTTCCTAAATCACAGGTAAATTCGTGTCTACTTACTTGTCGATGAGTGTTGAAAAGAAAAAAGAAAAAGTACAATTGAATCGGATACCTCGAGTTATATTAAAGGCTACTATCGTGGTGTTGGAAGTGTAGGTTCGCGCCGATGATGAGATTTTATGGTGGTTGTTGAAAGGAGGGTTTAGCGAGGGGTGAAGCGTCGCGAAACGCGGATGATGGATTCCCGTCAATTATGGAGGCAACATCGTATTGTTTTATCGTCTGACGGGCAACATTGACGAATGGGTCCCGCGGCCATGTACCTACTTGCCTTCTTGCGGTCTCGCGGCCGCGACCAACACACATCGCGGCGGGTCTGTCGACCGCGTGCGTGACGCCGCGTTTGGTTCCGAACGGCGATGGATGAGCGCGTGCATGTCGTGCGTACGCGTTTCTCTATATACGTGTGCGAAAACCTCTCGCCAACTCCCTAAGTTCTTGCCTCTCCACTCGAACCTCTTCGCCGCGGTAGAGTCAGCTGAAACGTCTACCAACTCCGTGATGCGGGGTTCAACTTACACACGCCGAACGTTGGTGCGTCCAAAAGGAACAATCGGACCACCTCTGATCTTTTTCTTCCATATCCTTTCCCTTTCCATATTACTTTACCCGAGAACATACAGGGTGGTCCGTTTCTCTCTATCGCCAAATAACGAGTATCCCCAAAACACGCGAAGATTATTATCACATCGTTATCTTTGTCAAGCTCCTAAAGCCCCGAGTTTACTGTCCGGCTAGTTTATTTATTACAGCCTCCGTCTCGATTCCAGAAATCCTTGACACAGTTCGCACGCTAGTAAAATCGCTAGTGAAATCATTTAAGTTTCTATACAGTCGGTCGGTTCAAACTCACAGGTATAAAATTCAAATATATACACATATACATATATAGGAGCTTTTGTCTAGTAGAAAATCGCTCCAGGCTAGAAAGGATCAGGCGCCTCGAACCAGGCCTAGAAATATCTATGTGGACACACATAAACCAGGTTTTAAACCGAAGTGGCTGTATGTGAATGACCAATATTCAATTATCACGGCTAATCATGGGCCTATGATTTATTAGTCGAGTGATTTAGGACCGTAAACGCGTACGAAAGAGTTAAGTCGAACCACTCGAATCCCGCTAGCTACCACCAAGCATCGAGTGTGGAGAAGAAGAGGCGTGCTCCGCGAGTGGAGCTACAGGGCTCGAACTTGGTCCGTTACTGTTTATCTCGAACAGAATTTAGGGTAAATTTAAGCCGTGGTTGTGGCTGCGAATGGATAAAAAGGGAACCCGATGTTTCTTTGAAGAGCGACAGCTAGCTGCAGCTCGGTTGTACTTATACTCTTAGTTAGTTTTACTCGCATTCCGGTTTCTTTTTAAACGACTAATTCCTGCCGGTGATGCTGCCGCGCTGTTGCTGCTGGTTACTGCTTCAGCGAATCTTGTGAGGGAAATTTATCTTCATCCTTTTGTTTGTTAGAGATAAATTTCGCTATAGCTACAGGTATAACCTCCGCGCTTTTTTTTACCTGAATTTAGGAGCTGGATTGTTGGAAGTGAGCGATGAAAAGAGCTCTCGTTTTTAGACCCCGTGTATACGCGGTGGAATTAAGTGCGACTATATAGCTAATGCGTTTCGTTGCGTGCCAACACACATTCGGGCCGCAAGGCATCTCCGCTCGATCGCTGCAGGCCGCACGCTCCGGTTCTTATTGTTCTCTCAGTCCTTCGTTCCGCGGTCTCAGTCGCCGAAAGTCTACTCCTCCTGGTCCTCAATCTCCATTCTTCTTCTTACGCGGTCACCTCGTCGGGAAATAGACGCGAATGAGGCGTGTTCGATGATCCTCTCCTCTGGTCCATACCTACTAAAAACCTATTTTCCCTCACGTTCGCGTAAACATTGCGCCCCGATCACTTTTCGCTCAAATATATTCATCAACGCGATTATATATCTATATACGAACCCGCAGAGGGACGTGGATCGAACTTTCAAATACCTAAGAGAACAGAGACCAGGCGATACTTCCGCTCACTCGACGACACGCACATTACATACTCGTACCTCATCGGGATAGGCAGCCACATATAGGGACGCGGTAGCAGAGGTGCATACTAAATGGGATATTATGTTTAATAAGAGAAATTACTTTCAGAAATTAAATTCACGATAAATTTACAACTCAGATAACACATCGGACATTGAATCCGCGATTGTTGAACCGTATATATGTGCCGAAAATATTTGATTTTTGGTTGTAACGAGGGGTCGCGTAACAGCTGATATCGTCCATCCCGAAAGCTTGATATCCCGTTTAGTGCAAAGACTGAAATACCGGATTATAAAGGTACATACGTAGGTACCCTTATACACGAGGGGGATAAATACTAGGGAACTTTGCGAGGGATGGAGGGATCCCCCGTCTTGCCATGGTCCAAGGAGAATACGCTTAAGGCCATGACGTAGGAAAACAAATCGACTCGTCTGCTGGCGAGCGCGAGTTTTTAGTGGCGAGGCTCCAAATATTTGCTTTGGTCGGCGGGGCGCGCGAGCTGACTCGACACGGGACGGATATACTGCCGGTGTAGCCAACATCTCATACCCCGGCTTGGTATCACTGCTCGATCGCCATCCCTCTGGTTCCCCTCTTCGCTCCTTTTCTCTTTTCTCTTCAATTCGTTGTTTTTTTTTTGTTTTTTTATTCTTTTATATTACTTTTTTTTCCTCTAGCAGCTATCCTGTAGCAGTATATGCCCCGTTCCTCCCCTGTGCAAAGTTACCGCTGCCAAGAATAATCCAAAACCCCTTCCGTCTGCAGACGCCGTTCCCGTTGACGGTGGCGTCTATTATTCGCGAGCTCGAGAATATTAGCGAACTGTACTAAGTATATGGGCGTGAATAAGTATATATATACTCAACCCTTTATCGTTACCGACTAGAATCTCCCTTTCGCAATCATTAATACATAAATGCTAAATAATGGAAATTTATTTTCGCTATTGTCTCGCTTGGCGACAGCTAAAGCTGACAATCTTCACCGGATATTCTCGAACGCTTCCATTGCAATATACTCTCTAGGAATATCAATAATTTATTATCGAAATAAACGAATTTATCAAAGACAGAATGAAAATAAACTTATTCGCAATCAGATCCGACATGATACTGCAAATTTTTTTCTATCGATAGATGAACTTATCGTGTAGATATAGACCTGGAGATATCGAGAGAGAGAGAGAGAGAGATGTGCGTCGTACGCAAAGGTGTACGGCGGTCGTTGTTTGGCGGTCGAAGTGGGTATAGGCTGGTTGCGTTAGCCGGATCGTCTCGTGTTCGCATCCCGCGTGAAATTAATTAGTTAATTAAGCACCGTGTGATGGTGTCCATCCAATTAAATCCCCTGCCGTGTCCGAGAGACTGCGCAGACGCGACATCCGAGCGGCTCGCGTTATACCGGGAACTACCAACTCTCATTCCCTCGACCATCGCCCCTTTTACCACCGCCCTGTGTTCCTCACTCGATCTCTTTTTCTCTTCTTAGGCCCCCTGCTAGCCTCATATATACCGGTCCTCTTGATCCACTTGTGTCCGTAACCGTGATCACCTTTGAAAAGGTCCATTCGCTTAGGTATATAGGTACAGCTGTCGAAATATATCCTCACGGCGTTCTATTGGACCACGTGCGTCGACAAAGATCGAGATATTAATTATTTACGAATGTATCGATCATTTTTTTCTCCTCTTTTTTTTTTCTTTTCTGGTTGCGTTCCATTTAATAGATTCCGGAATTTTCACTCCTCCATTCAATGGCTGAATCTTTGGGTCGAGCGCGGCACCCAACTCTGATAAGCTGTAATAAAATGTAATTGCGTAAATTCCGTGAAAGTAATTATTATCCGCAAGGTATACCCCGGGACGCACACACTTTCAACAACGGTGACATCAGCTGTCCGACGAATGCCATTCGTTTTTTTGTTTTCTCGTTTGTTTAATTTTTTTCGAATTCTTTCGTATTTCCCTCTCACGTGTCTCCTTCTTCGTCCCTTATTCGTCCCGTGGAAATGATCCGGCGTACGAGAGAAGATGTACGAACTCACTCGACTACACTTTATTAATCAAGTCTCGGTGCGGCCGAGAGCCGAGTCAATGACTATATCGGTAACAAACCTAAACGGGGTGATTCCGAGGCGGAGGCACTTGAATAAGAAATGCAGATCGGCTAGGGACACGAAGCGGCTAAGGGATGAAGGGGTAGAACCGGTGCTTTATTGGTCGGTTGAAATCCTGGCGCGGGCGTTAGCAATATAGGGGTGGTTTTCCCAGCGGGCGTGAGAGTTTGCGAAGGGGTTAGGTTGGAGAGGGTGGTAACGGGGTGCAACGGGGGTTTTGTGAAGTGGAAGTGGGAGTGGGGATTCGTTGTTTGGGATGGCGGTAGGGAAGTTCGGTGGAGCGATTTGTCCCGTCTGTTAATTAGTGAAAAAACGGAGTATGAATCTCGAGCGATCGTATATTACCGCGAGCGTAATGGATGGGATTACAGCTGCTGTGTTAAATTAAACCGACCAGTGGGTGGGTTGGGGTGGATCCAGGGTGCGCCACGTTACGCTACGTTATGTAGATATAGGTAGGTATACTAGGTGCTCGTATACGATGTAGAAACTTTATACGCGTACGTTGATATTCCCATCCATCTGTCAGCTTACTTCTATTCAAAAATCATTAATTCAAGATGAATTACTGTCAACATGACAATATGAATGCTCATGAGAATATTTCTCGACATCACTTGTTAGTGTATTTTCAAGAAATGGAGATACAATCGACGGTGACTCAATCACGTTTATTGATTCTGCAGAAATTTCATTGAAACTTGAACTCTCGTATTTTGAAATCAGGAGTTTGTTGGATGGAACTTGCGGACTCCTGGCTGACGACCGCTTCTCTGAGAAGTAGACTAATTGTTCCCAACTTTAATCGGCGCTACGGTCAAAGCTGAATATCTTTCTGTCTCAAGAGAGATATCCCAGCTGTTTTGTAGCGGTGCTTTTGTTGCCGCGCATAAGAATGTTGGGTCAAACCGTTTCTGTTAAGCTCAATTAGATCTAATCAATGACGGAATACACTGATACGAACGGTAGACCTATTTCTGACGTTCAATATTCACTATCGAGTCTAGTGATCGCTGCACTTCGTCTTCTAACTCCGATATACGAACCTATACCATACGGGGAAAGCTAAGCAACGAGTGTCGACGGTATTCTGTTTGTGTCTTTGCTTGTGGTCTTTCGGTATTCGTTTCGATTGGTCGCAAAGGGTCGCCGATACGGTGGTATAGGTATAAGGATATATAGATCGGGCGTTATCTTGGCAGAACACAATTAGGCTGCCCACATCAGCCCCGCGTCCTGGTATAGAGGACAAATCCCAGTTATCTATAAGGGAGATAGAGGAGTTTTCCTCGATCCGCGGGCGTATGGAAGTCCGAAAGGGACCCAAGAAAAGAAGTGGGCCGGCGGAGAGCAAGGAGAGATAGATTACTCCGCCATTCTTGCAATTTCCCTGTCGTATCGAGGCTCGTAAATTCCCAGTGAAATATGCGAGGGGGCGCCTGGTGCGGGCAGCACACTGCTGCTGCTGCTGCTACTGCTGCTACTGCTCGCTACTCAAACCCCCTTACACACAGGCACGCATACATACACGTACACCTACACATACGCACATATACGAGCGAGTTCCGAGGGTTGCGAGCAAGGGGTATGTCTGCCGGGAAATACCTATAGAGGGCGGACGGTTTCATTCGGTGAGGCTATACGCGAGAGAGCGGAAAGAGAAATACCAACCGATGTCCCTAAGGAGCTAACGTCTTATCGCTAATCTTGTAAACAAGCAAAAGTTCCAGGATATACAACCGAGAAGCAGGTGGTTCAAGACAACCATTATATACCGGTTAATTATCATTTTTATTTTATAGGAATGAATTCGAATGATTTCACGATTGTCTTATCTCCTTGATATCGTGCGTGAAGATTGTGCCCTCCCGTGTGTGTATCGGTCGTATCTGGGTATAGATAGAGATACACGTATACGTATACGTATATGTATGTAAGTATGGGTTACTCCGAGTTTTGCCCTATGGTGACACCGGTGTGACCAGAAATTGGCTACCCTCCGGGGGCTAGTAGCATTCTGGTGTTCCAATAAAGCGGTTTGACGGTGTCGGGCGCACGTCGTTACCCGCTCAAAAACAAAAGACCTATATTTTCGGCACGGGGATGAACGAGGGTAGACGGAAACGGCAGGACGCAGTAAACCGGGCGATGGGCTGCTGCAGTACGTGTTAACTGCCCCTATTTTTCCTCCTCTACTCCCAAGGCACGAGTGCAATTAAATCGCGAAACAAGGGACGAGGGTGAGTCCGAGGGACAACCGGCTGCCACCCGGACTCTGGAGTCTATGACTTATTCCGAAGTGTCCGAAAGACCACTTGTACATTTTCTATCCTGCTATTTCATAGTCGTTACCAAAAATTGGCATTTTCATGAAAAACTAACTAGCTAACTAGATACTCAGCAACATGCAGCTGTGTACTTTATAATATCTTGGCCCGGAGCCACCGACCCTCGAAATACCTCGGAGGACTACGCGCATGGTACATTTTGTAAGTGATAAGCAGGGTAAAACGTGTTAGACTCTTACCGCACCGCGGTGATTGCTTATTTTCGTTATAAACGATGCGTTATCGCGTTAAAGGAGTTAATTGTCCACCGCTAAAGTCGTCTTCTACGGTCTACCGCCGACCCTGCCGCAAGGGGTATATACCTACCCTCTACCTAGACTTTGCTCTTGCCACACTAGCCGCGACTTAGGGGTGGGTTGGGTTGAAATCGCGGTTGGCAGGCTGAGTGGCTTCCTGATACAAGAACCGAGAGGTGGTTTAGGGGGCGACTTTTCGTGTTGGGCCTTGGGGATGAGGGAGGGTCGAAGAAGTACGAGGGGTAAGGAAAGAAGGGGAGTCTGTGGCGGAAGATAAGGACAGAATAGTGTGGAAGGGCGAATCGGAACGACATAAGGATGGGGGATGAAAGTGTGAGAGAGAACGAGAGGGAGAATGAGGTACCTATATCTCTGTAGCCGCCACAACTGCAATTCCACCCTATATTTTATTTCGAGGGTGGTAAGGTGGTAGCGGTAGCGGTAGTGGTAGGAGGGCAAGGGTGAGCCATGGAGAAGATGGAGGTTGAGGGTAACGGGGAAGAGGGAATTGTCGTTTAATCTAGCCGCGATCCTATCTCCGCGGAATTTATCATTCGATAAATTGCGCTCCTATATCAGCCACTTCTCCCTTGCCCGTCACCGCGCTCTCAAGTTCGTGACCAAGAATCGCCAGTTTCGGAATAACTAGGAGTAAGAAAACACGAGAAAAATGCCATTAGGTCGACATGAAATCGACGAGATACTCTCCTCTCCTACGATTCCTCAAATTTATCGCACCCAAGCCAAGGGGACTCAACACCCCGACATTCATATATAGACATACGTATATGCATATACATACATATATGCGCCACGTCATTTCCCATCCGCCGTTTCACCCGTCATGACTAATTGCACCAGTTGGATAACTTAACCTGCTCAACTTTGGCTTGGCTCCAGATTCTCCCTTTTAAACAACACAATATCATCCCAGGTTAATCTGTAGTAACACACGAAGAGATGGGGGCTCTCGACCATTTAAAAAACTGTAAAGTGGTACGAAAATTGGTGCAAACAATTCGCGATTTTATATTCGCACGAGAAAGACTCGATCATTGAAAGCTCTCAGCCGCAAAGAAAATCTCGGATAATCGCCTCTCCGTCTGCTTGAACAAAGGTGTGATCTCCAGAGGTAATATCTGGCTTATGAGTCGTGTCTCCCCTCGTAGCTCGGGCCATTTACGCGTGATTCTCAACACCCCTTCTGCTCTTAACTTAACGTAGTTTCCGGCACTCCATTAAAAGCCTTACCCTGCACTCAGTCCAGGTGTTTGTTGCCCTGACTCAACTTTCCTCGATCCTATTTCATTCCACATCAAGAAATACGATGATCTTACCATATTCTTAATATACGTTAACGACAGCACTCGACTCCCCGTACTTAGTCCCATAAAAAAAATACCATATTCACATATACATATGTCTGTATAAGCCGATCGTCTCCGGTCTAGTCAGAGTACTACATATACACATGCATAAAAGGGTATCATCTGGTGACGTATCATCGCCTAGTTTCCACGAGATTGGAGTTTAGAAGTGGTGACAGTTATGAATCACACTAAATGGAAGGGGTTATGTCGTTCATCACGCCCCCGGCACTGGTTAGTGATATACTACGAGTAAGTAGAGAGGTCGACTGTAGGTATACGGTAAGGTGAGGTAGGGGTAGTCGAGGTGGGGTGCTTGAAGGTCCTAACCCTGCAGTCAGGCAAGCGTACTGTTGCGTAATACACTGCCGCCATATTACTCCTCTACTAGCTAGGATGGCAGTTTCTACCCTGCACACCCTGGCCATCCCCTACACGGCTGACAACTCGCTCTTGAGTAGGTTGTAGTGGGTACCACGAAGGTAGGTAGGTAGAGGTACGTTATGTATCCGTACATAGAACCTACGTTGTACCTACGAGACGACGTGCTGATAAACTGGATGCTCCTCGTTAGCAAACAACGTTACACCCTAAACCCATCCACCGTGTCCTCGCGCGTGCAACTCGCTTGATAGTGAAGTTATGCCCTTGTAATTGAGCCCTTCATTAGAGCGGTGGGTCTACGAGATTTGAACGATTCGTCGATACGTTGAGATCGACGTATGGATCTGTCGAGTTGAATATCGTTTGAATTCGAAGCTTCTGCGTGTATGGTACCTATACCTGTAACGAATGTTATACCAAGCTAGAGTTTGGCAGACTGAACTAAGCTAGGCAACGACTTGCGGTACAGTTAACTAAATAAGAATGCAATGGAGCTAGTATATACGTATAGCGTTCTGCTTAAAAGTGCAGCTGACGTTGATTGATTAACGATCCGTTGCCTCCGCGGGACGATTGCTTAATTCACATGCGGTCAGCCAAAGCTACCCGTCTGTCAGTGCGAGTATCAAGATCTATCGTCTCCGAATATTGATTTGGTCAGTGAAAGAAAAGCCGCGATGTACAAGAATATGAATCCTCCGAATGGGTCGCGGGTTAACTAAACCTCGAAAGTTCATAATAAAGAAAACTTTTCATATTCGAAACAATTGTCTGGCGTTTAAATTGGCTAAACTTATAGACGCCTATCTGTAGCTATTAAGGGCGGTGAAATATAGTGCAATTATGTTATTAGGTTATTACACCGTGCAGACCGCATAAACACTCGTTAGATTTAAATCTTTCAGATTTTCTCCGCTCTATACTTGGTCTAATAACCGAGTTTCTTTCGGCCTTAAAATTCCTCTAATTTGTGCCGAATTTCAGCTACCCTATACTACGAGAGATTATCTGTAATTTGCACGTACCATATGGCGTGTAGTTTTTTTGTTTCTATTTTTTTTTAATTTTTTTTTTCTTCTTTCTTCAGAATTTCTAGCACGCGAATTATTCCGTATTGTAGATACGTTATACCCACGTTTGAGGGGAAAAGGTTGTAGGTTGTGTGAATGCGTGTGTAAAATCGTCCTCGAATTGATACGTATTTCGAGTGAAATATTACTCGAGCCGAAAGACATTATGATGATGCAGTATACGTCCTCGAATATTTTCGTATATTCTAAGACCGAAATTACCCATCTCGAAAAGCCGTTAATCAATTCGGCATACATTTGCGTGCTATTGATATATAAATACTATTAATTTCACCAAAGGAATTCACCAGCCCGTGAAAAGCGTTTTCATAGAGGAGAAGAAAAAGGGAATTTATTCCGTGCCCCGTTCGTAGACCTTCGTCTATTGGGACGCACCCTGGGGCCTATTGTAGAATATCTGTGAACCATTGCAGCCACCATCAACCCATGGCTCATCGGGATGAGGGTTGGATGATGAACTGTTTCAGGCTCCACCCTATACCTGACTTCTTAAATATTTTTTGGCTCAGGTTTTTCCCCGTTCTTATACAAAAAGACATATTTTTTATTTATTTTTTTTTTCACAAAATGCCGCCGCGCCACGCCGGGGCGATTGTTGGAAAAAGTTTTCCTCAAGGAATTCGGTCGTACTTAAACCACCGCGCTGATCCCCCTTCAGAGGCAACAAAAATATTCAATGAAATTCCATAGAATAATCTGCAAGACCGAAGGATAGAAAGAAAACATAAACAGGCCCGTGGGAAATATTAATACACGCATATGTATCGATGATAAAAATTCTATCCAACAAGGACGGAGCTAGATTCGGTTTTTCTCGTAAATATCACCGGTGTACAAATGCAGGTCGATTTATAGATTTATGATGTTCGAAATGTCTTCCGAACCGAGCCACCGGCAGATAATAAAAATAGGAGGAAAAAACCAGCCATCGATTGAATGTTCGTACTCATAAATATGCATAATATAGTTTGAAAATTTCATCCGACATTCAACATATCAAATATTCATCTCAACTCGTTGAAAATAATAATTAAATTACCAGGAAAAAAAAAGGACCTCTAACTTTTTTGACAACACAAATGAACTCCAAATTGGGGTCCATTCCGGGATAATCACGAGGGGTCTACGAAGCCCTGGCCCCACCCCGCGACGCGCAACCAACAACCCAGAACTCCCTCTGGCCCATAGTCCCGGTCTGCACCCCATCCATCCCATGGCAACCCATACATACCATGGGTCCCGGTTATACGAACCAGTCTCTTTCCCTCCCTCCCTCCACTAGTCACCAGGGATGTGGCTAGTCCACCATAGTAAATCAGACAGTCGCAGGCGGTCCTTCTGATCCGACCAGGCATCCCGGACGGCGGGAGGAGTTCGGGTTGAAACGAAAGTAGTAAAATACGTACCGTCTTCACTGGGTTCTTGGTCCTCGGTTCCTGGTTCCCGGTTATCCAGATTTGAGTCAAGGAGCTCTATCTGTTCTGTGAAATCGCTTATATAGCTCATAAACGCCTCTTTAGTCACCTCGGGGCCACGTGCCGGTGAGATACGAGGCGCGTATACTCGAACTCCGAACTCACGGGTATCCGTCGGGCATAGGAAGAGGGACTTTTTTAGTTTATCCAAGTTTTAGCCGAACCGTTTATGTGCGGCGACAAAGAATTATGTGCAGTTCTGTAATGTGAATAAATTATGAAAAACGACGAGGTCTCAGAGGACGGCCGACGGCTTGGATGGACATTCCGCAGGTAATTAGCGCGGCGTTTCTTTCATATTTTCTCAAGTTGATAGCGTGTGCTTTCACGTTCTCAAATTTCGTATTTTTAACCGGTAGAGGGATTAATTGGAATCGAAAAATGAAAGATGAAAGGTGAAAACTATAAAAATCAGCGTTGAAAAATAAGTTTTTCCTATTTTGTTTGTTTTATTATTCAAGTTTCCGACTAAACGCGTACGAACGAATCCGCGAAAGTGTCGGCGCATGCCGCGGTGCAGTTGTAATTGCAGGTACACAACGCGCCGTTACATCGTTGATGTAGGTACCTACGTTGTCGCTTGCAATCGATCTCTCTCACGCGAACTGCTAATTGTGCAGCGTCATAACTCTCCTCTTCGCCCCCTCGCATACCCTCGCGTACTCGCGGTACAACGGTGTGCTCCACATATACATATAGGTACGTAGTATATACATATCCATTTATTCTCTTTACTCTCAAAAGAGGAGTCCGATCGAACCTCGAGTATATTACGCAATCATTGTTTTGCTCCCAAAGTAAATTCTCGTCGATAATTGCACCTATACTCCCGATTCATTGATTACACGTACCGATACCGATTCCGATTCCGATTCCGCGATACCGATACCGATTCCGTGCCGCGTACGTTTTAGATTGTTGTGTAAACACGAGAATTACTAATAGAGTCTGGTGAATTTTGGTAGATAGATATAGGAAGTGGGTAGAGGTACCTAATTACTTTGGTTGGATCAGAGCCAAAGTAATAAGGAATCTTTTGGCTTCCCTTGGGAAATTGATATTGTGGATCGGTCCGTGCAGAGAGACGTAAACGCGCATCTGCACCGTACCGTACAAGTGTAATTTATGTTCAGGAGGTATGTATACGTCTACCTATACAGCTGTAGAAATCTACGAATGATCGTGAACCTGCTAGCCAGACTTACGACCGGCTCAGCGTTGGTAAATTAACAAACCATTTCTTGCTTAGTTTTTATTGACCGAATTCTGTTTTATTTTATTTTTTACACCGTTGACGATCGCTCTTGGTATAATATGAAGCGCAACCATCTTGAGAACTTTGTTCTTGTCTTTGGTTTTTTTTTTCTTCGTTCTTTCTTTCGGTTTCTCCGCTTCTTCTTCACAAGTTACAAAGTCGAACCAGGATCTGAATTTATTCGACCACACTGCACTCGAATCTCATCATCTTATCGCACGATACTGTTCCGTTAAAAGCTTACGTAGGTAAATACAGAATTTTTGACAAAAAAGTCATAAATTATTATCCTCATTAATTAGCTCGTGATTTGCGCCAGAAATTCTGACCTTTAGAACGTTGAATCTGGATATTATGAATTTTAAATACGGATAAGTTATGAGAAAGATTGCGGTCTTGAAATAACGAAAGAGAAAAGACAGAGAAAAAAAAAATCTCTCCGCGTCGGATTATGTTGTTACATTGGTTTAATTCGGCGGAGGCATGTCAATGAGATCTCCAAGTTTCCTTAATTATGTCGTTTCACCAGCGCCGCCGCGCCACTCGCGACTCGCCACTCGCCAGCCGGGGACCCCGGGCTCAGAGCAAACCGATTTTTTATTATTTTTTCTCCTCTTTTTCGGGATCAATTAATGTAGCCCCGTTGTGCGGCAGACGTTGCTAAGCAACGGCGAGTCGCCCTCCTCCCTTTCGTACGCGACTTTGTCCTCCGCGCAGATCGGAGTAGAACGAACGCCGGAAGCTTTATTGACCATACGTTCATTCGTCCATCTGTTTTACCCCTGTTTTTAATTTGTCAAATTTACTCGTCCTCGCTCGTAGATCCTTCCTTTCCAGCTTTTAGTTTTTATCTCTCAATTATTGTTATCTCGGCATAGTCCCGTCACGCACTATTTCACCTTATCTAAGCCCAAGTCTCGCTCTAAGTGAAGAAGCTATTTACTATCCCGATAAATTTACCGAGGTGCGTATTTTCTTAGTTTTCAAGAAATTTCGGTACAGGAAAGAAATTAAAGGCCGTAGATTGGGGCAAACTAGATGCGATCTCACTCGATTCCTCCGACGCGTTAATTATCGAAAATAAGAAATCGACAAGGTTTTTCCATTACATGTACGGCTAGTGGCGGTCGCGTGATTCAACTTGGGCACGATCCTTATGAAATTTATGAAAATTTAGTCCCCGCGTGGTTATTCAAAAGACACTCAACGTTATTAGCTCCCTTATGAAACTTCGGAGTAGCTTAAGCACGCCGGTGGAGGGGTGAAGGATGTTAAGGGAAGAAAAGGGAGCGTTCAAGAGTGCGCAAAAAGATAGCGGAGCTAGTGAAACAGAAACAGCAATGGCGCAGCTGTAGTAAGCGCGAAAAATTTCATCCCCGTGATCCTCCCTTACCTCTTTACAACTTTTTCCGTGCCGCTTCTTGTGCAATAAATCTCCCCGTAAAATTTTTACACGAATTTAAAATAATTTCTATTTAAACTCTAATTGTCTAATAAACGAATTTAGGTACGAGTAAATCTACACCGATTCAAATTCTCCGTTATAGAAATTAGAATTGGGGATTTCTGACGGCTGCGTAGCCCCAGCGTCTAGTTTACCGTCCGTATGCGAGTACAGGGTCTATTTTTACAGTAGCGTTTTATTTTTGAATAAAAGTTCGCGAATTTAGGGAGCGTCTCTTTTGATGGAAAGTAAAAATAACCAGTCAACCCCCTCGAAACCGGCGCCTATGAGAAATGGCAGATAGGAAAAGAAGGAAGGAGGTACGGGAGCGAATAATAAAAATCGTCCCCATAACTCAGTCGGCGAAGAGGAGGAGGCTGGGGGGCAGCTTCTTATCTCGAAGTCCCCGAGACGGGGGTGACATTAGCGCTGCCGTAGCAGTTCTTCGTGCTACTTAAGACCCCTCTTTCTCTCTTTCTCTAACTTTCTCGCCGCCCTTACCCCGCGCTGTAATAAACGATACACAGAAGAACGTCTCAATAAATCATCGAGTATCTTGCAATTATATCAATAACAGTGCGGTGCAGAGTATCCCGAATCGGGAAATCGCGAGAGATGTCTTTATCGCATTAAGCTCCGAGTCGTCGGCGATCGAATTAATAAGTGGATCCTCAAACGAAACGAAACGATCCTCGCGATGGTCGAAGCGTCTTTTTCTTCTCGTTCTTTCTTCGAATTTATTTTCTTGTTTATTTTCTACCCGCGAAACGGGAATCTGTGGGTAAAAATAAAATATTCCGATGAAAAAGTAGTTCGAAACTCATGGGGATATGAAGTCCCGACAGTCTTGCGTCTATGAAAATGGCTCGCTGCTCGGTTGCGCAACGTGAAAGAACGGAGAAACGAACAATGCCTTCGAAGTTTCCAGCTCGTGTATTTCAATCTGTCCGCGTACACGCAACGTCGGTCAACGCTACTGGCCATTCGTCTTTTGAACTTTGACGTTTGCTGGCTGTGTGTAACTTCTCTGCAAACTCGTATACGTACGCTTGGGAATTACGTGCATACATCTCCCGAGCTGTGTATCTAGACTCTTGGCCAAAGACCTATTTCACGTTTTTACACACCCCACGCGTCTGCGGTGGCTCGACGAAACCGATTGCCAACGAACTCTGGTATATAAATTGATAATAATTAAGTGACAGAAGCTCGCAGCGATTCAAAATCTCCTATACATATCATTCAAACCCTGATACACGGACGTTTATATATAGACGCTAATTGAATAGAAGAAAGCTTGTTTTTTTTTTTTTGTTTTTTTTTCTTTAATATACAATCCGTCCAATCAATCACGATCGAATTTATCCAGGATTACGTATAAGCTAAGGAAACAGTAGATTTTTTCCCGCATTTGTCTCGCCTCGAACGGTAATATAAGAGGTAGAAAAGTATCTTGGTGCGTCGAGCGTGTTTGGTCGCTCGTTCGCCGGTTCGCCCGATCGCTAGCCCGACGGACCGCATTCTTCGTCGCGACGCGCATTGTTCCCGGGGCTGGTGCCGAGGCTCATGGTTCTTCTTCTTCTTCTTTACCTCTGTCGCTTCTTATAGCAAGTCCCCACCGTACGGTATATGTGCCTTTATTTTTTTTTTTTACAACCGAAAAACACCAGGCGTCGATTTATGGTTTTATGGTTGACCGTTTGCGGTATTTTGCCTACGATTTTCTCCGATCGGTGGGAGTCATTTTCCGCCGTTAACCTTCGCTATTCTAAGTTTTGCCAGTGACAAGCCTTGAGACTGAGGGGTACTGAAATTTCCGAAAAATGTTGTCGGTCCGTTTCGTTATAGGCAAAACTTTTCCACCCCAAATCTTCTCACCGTATATTTCTTCTTCTTTTTTGGCGACAGCTACGCTAATCCAAAATCTGACCTTGCCTTTAATAGGGAACTACTTTTTTCTAACATTTTTACCTTTTTATACCTGGGCAGCTAAGAAGTTCAGGCAATAAACTTCCACCTTCGGCCATAACGGTGCCAAAGTCAGTCTCCGTTTCATTCAAGATTCCAGACCTTGAAGACGGCTTTTCAAGGAGCCTTTGGTGCTGCATCAGGGCGATAGCTGTAGGTATATACCTACGTGTTGGAAAACGTGAATTCATTCCTTCTTTACTTTACTTTACTCTTCTGTTTTTTTTTTCAACCGAAAACACACACCGTGCGTGTAGGAAAAGTTCGAGGTGTCAATTTTTTTTTTTTTTTATCTCCTTTTCCACCGAAAAACAACTGGAATTAATGGATACGAGAGAAAAATGTTTTCTCATATTTCACTATGTCATATATATATATATAATATATTATATGCGTGAGTAGGTAGTACGTAGGTATATATGCGTATATTGTGGAGAGGATTTATTTTTACACCCTGTTCTTATTTCATATTCAAATCGACTGGAGTATTATACGTCTCACTAGCCAATTGGATGAAATTTATGAAACCGTTTGTTAACTAACCAACTAAGTAAAGAAATAATCTTAGCCCGAAATCGACCTCGTAAAACCCCCCGTATCTCGGATCTGAAAATACTATCCAAATGTTTGTTCCGTTCGAACAGGTAGATTAACACCGGCCAGGCTCACCCATGCAACAGGTAATAAATTTTAATTAATGAGTGATGAATGATGCGTGATACGGTAGACATCGTACGGCTGTACGCTCCCTATCGATCCTCGATAATGTAGTTTAATCGAACACATACGTAGGTTAGCATCGATACCTACCGAAATTTTATAATCGTTGTAGCTCATTTTTCAACAATCAGTTACGCTCGTATTCGCGTGATTTGCGAACCGACTGTATTCCCTTTCATACTCTTTCGGAGTGGGATGTGAAATCGCTGCAGCGATATACGACGAGCGTGCGAGCTGCGAGTGATAAAATGATTAATTAGGTGACAAAAAGATTTAGGCAAGTTATACCCTAATGACTCGCGGGATGTTAAAGTGGTTGAATTAATAGCACGCCGTTCTTCTCTATCACATGGTCGGTATTTTAGTTTGACTAATAGATTCTCGACAATTACGAGTCCCGAGTTACGAGATAATAATAGCGAAAAGATTGAGTGTATAACGTTTAAACGCAGGTAACTTCTAGCTTTTTACGCTACTAGCCGGCAGCTATATAGTTGCTCCGCCTTAAGCGACTTACCAAACTGTTCCCGCGGACGGTGTAAGGTAGAGGTAGAGGTAGAGGTAGAGGTACCTATATGTAGACTTTGGAGTCTAACTTGTTAGGCGAGTTTCGTGGGCGAGTGAGAGGAGGTGCGAGAGCGAGTGGGACCGATAACTTGAGAGGGCGGAGGAAACCAACAAGCAAAAGAGAGAGGAGAGAGGAGAGAGGAGAGAAGATAGAGAGAGGGACGGAGAGAGAAAGAGCCACTTCCTCTTACTCCCCCGGTGTTTGTCTCATCCAACAATCGCAGGACAGGCTCGAGTAATTTCACCGTATGTAATCTGTTCGTATATACTTCGATTCGCACTCTATCATCGGCGACGTCTCGACGGAGCTATTAAGCGATATCCTTCTGCTCTATACTCGTACGTGACCTGCGTTAACCCTTATTAGAGTTACGGGGGTTGAATAAGTGCGACGATAGATCGGCGGATTAAAAAAAATCGTTTAATTACTCGCATAATTAATTTTCATCATAATGTTGCTATCTCTCGCCCGTAGACGTAACTTCGAAGCTTGTAATTCATCGTACAGAATTTAGACGCAAGCGAGTTAAACTTCGTCGTTAAAGTCAAGCCGCAAAATTGAATGCAAGCTCATGAGGCATTTCGCGGAGTGCAAGCTCGCTGGAAGTAAGACACGTGCGTCTAGGAAAATCCACGCATTACCGCGTCGCGTGTATGTGTGTATATACGTACACGTATACATACACGTATAAATACATGGATAGAACCTTGGGTATAGGTTCACGTGTATAAATGTACATAACTATATATGTATGCACGCGCCGGTGGATTAGAGAGTTATTTGAGTCTCGGAGGCGGCCATAACTCTCAGGCGTTCGCTCTCTCTTTTTCTCTCTCTCTCCCTTCCTCTTCCAGAATATTTTAACATTGGGGTGGGTGAGTGAGTGGGTGAGTAGGTGGGGTGGGTCCTCAGCTGACAGCTGTTCCACGGAGGGCCGGTCGGACGGAGGGGCTAGGCGCGCCCCTTCTATAATGGCTTCGCGTTCTTCCTTCCCCTACCAAACATGGCTTCTCTATCCGACGGCTGGTTCGTTGCGTCACATCCGTGACGTCACACCTTTGCCTTGCTTTCACTTAAATATTTCCATCTCTCTTTTAATATACTCGTCTCTTTCTATCCCGCGGAAACCTCGAGCTTTTCTGACGTTGCGGCGTTCCCGCGTGTCGCCCCCTCCGTCGTTCCTACGTCACCAGCTTCAAACGTCATCGATGTTACGCTACGCGTCACGTCAGAAAACCGGGGTGGCTGGAGACCGTATAACCGTATACATTAGAGGTGGTTAAGGTGCCGGCTAACACACCCCAGCAACAGACTTTAAGCTCGCGATTTAGGTATACGCGAGACCACGCGACTAGATAGGCACCGCGGTATAATCGTAAAACAAGAGTTTTATGAGCTCGAAGTGCCGGCGCTGAGTGGGGTTCGCTTTACGAGCGCATAACCGGGCGTTTATGGAGCCATACGATCACGTGGCGTCCTCCTCCGACGTACGTACCTCTACACATGCATATTTATACACTAAGATTCACCGTATTCACCCATACGTACGCATGTGTATGCATGTATACACGTGCGATACCAAGCCGCGATCAAAATCCACCTACTACCTTATGCCCGGCGTGTAAACGTGTGCAGCTTACGCGCCACGCCGCCCGGTTGAGATATAACCGCACTGATATACCCACACGAGGTTCACCCGAAGTAAACAAATCGTAAAGTGAGCCTCAAAAGCTCACTAACCTTTCCCAACCGAATTTTCTTACTGTACTTCTACAATGCACGTGTTTGTTTGAGCTTGTGCTCAACTTTTCGACTCTATCTACTTGCCGAGATCGCTGATCTCCTTCAGCCTACCCGTGGGGCAGTTCGTATTCCCATTGTATTCAAACTAATTGCGTACCTACTATTCGTTAGCGGTGGTTAATTTTTGTTGAGCAAAATTGCTGCACGAAACGTCTTATTACTTACCCACGCGCCGTACGTACGACGCGTGCATAAACTATATATTACCTACACATCTTTGGATATTAGCATTCCTATATAGACAAATGGTAATGTATACAAGAACCCGTTGGGTACTTGTTCGAATCAATTTAACGATTCGCGATAAGTAGCCGTGTGCAGACATTATGGCCTGCCTTGTTTATTCATTATGGAAACATTGCAATAATTAAAGTATTTATGTTTTTTTTTTTTCTGTCAACGATCCCCTTGGATCGATGGTTCTACTTTTCATCTTCATTTTGACAGTGTAAAAGGAAAAGCACTGCGATGTGATCTTGAGGATGAAATAGCTCGAGTGTTTTTATGGCCTCCTTTCTTCTTCGACCAATTTTACAAGCTATAAGTTCTTTCGATCAATGGGACGGTGCGAGGCGCGTGCGCCGGTTCCCGGTCGGTTATACTTCGTCTACGGCTCTTTCGGCTCTCTAAACCAGTATGGGTTTGTCCTTGTTTTCCACGAGGAGCCGGCACACTGTTACCAACGAATCCCACCAGATGTCAGCATTACTTTACGACCCTTGAAACGACTCGAACGACCAGCGAACGGTGGTTAGACCATGAATGGTTTTATCGCTCATTTGCTCGGCTGAATGGAACTTGACACCTACACCGCGAGACGACGACGAGTTGTACACATCGGTTAAGAACGGAAGGGGAAACCATGTCGACATCCACATTGCTCATAGTTTTTGCCAATTTTCATACAATTATACTAATCTACAAGAATTTCTTCGCTTTAGATTCATTCTCACGAAATTTGTTCCTCTTCTTCGTTTTTTTTCTTTTTGTCCTTCATAGAATTGCGTCAGGGAATTTCTCCCGATGGCTGTTGTGTCATTTTCGAAAGAAACCCATAGACGTGAGATTTTTCGGTATCTTCTACAGGGGTTTAAGACGGTGGCGGGTATAGCGATGTCTCGAGACGTTGGCGAGGCTGATTTATTCGAGTTAATTCCAATTCCATTGGAGCCACGAGGCAAGAGTAAGGCGGGCGTCTTTGGGTGGCTGGTGGCACCAACGGGGGTGGATATTCTTATGCAATTTGCCAGAAAGGTTCAAGAACCCAGGAGATCCCGCAATTTATCTTGCCTTATGTTACTCCGAGCCAAGGCAACGGAAGATAGATGGCGTCACTGGTTTCAACCCCCCTAAAAACCCCCCGAAACCCCACGGCTACCCTGCGACCACCCCACACCACCCCACCCCACGGCCAATGAGGGACGACCCGTGGTGGCCATCTTGGATGGAGAGTTATTGAACGAAAAAGATGAGTAAGAAACTTGTTATGGGGGTTCGTTCGTTCTCCCCGCGGCGGTAGGGGACGCACCCGCGGCTCAGGGGGCAGTGGGGGCAGAATAAAGGTAGGGAAAATGGGAAGAGGTGAACGAGAGAAAGAGAAAGAAAGAGAATGAGGCTTTAGGCAGTAGGGAAGAGAGCAGAGAGACGGCGGAGGGGTTGGTGGTGGTGGTGGCGCTATATTGATCAATTGCTAGCACGCCGTGCTTTGCACTACTTTCCAGCCATAAAATACAACGCGTTGCGGCACCCAGGACCACCACCCTCATCCTCGTGCTTATCCTTGTCCTCATCCTCCCACGTTCACGGGGAAACGAGTCTAATTAGAAAACAATTGGGATTAATACGAAGAGGGAAGGGTGGCTGGAGCGAGTAGCTATGAGTTCCTCATGCACGTTGGAGGGATGATTAGTTGTCTGTGTTTGTTTTATTGCAACTACGCAGCTGTGCTTTAGAATAATTAATTAATACTGAAACTTGACGATCTGTTTCAAAGATTTAAAGATTATCACCGAGACTGGGTGATCCCTTGCGGATTGATGTGTTCGTAGCTCGCTGTCGCAGCCGTCTTACAGAGAGAAATAGAGTCTTTATTTTTAATTGAAAAGATTTTGGTTTTGAAACCACTTCATACGTATAGAGTGGGCACTGGAAATTGGCGCATGGCCAGATTGAAATAACACCGCTGAGATAACTGACAGAATATCAGACAATTCTCGTATGTGCATGCATGTGCGTATACCACAATGCGTCGATACTTTGACCGTATCCATACCCTGTTTCGTACCATTATAAAGGGTTTTATATCATGCCGATCACGCACGCTCCATGAATCATTACTCGCGAATGTGTGTAGCTCAGGTATGCCTGTACGTATATTCCATACTTGATAAATGTAATTCAGGTTCTCGGTTGTGGACTGGGTAAAGTGAGGTTCGAAAATATGTAGCAATGATTGCTATAAATCATCCGGCTCCGAGTGCAGTGACACATGACGAATTTCCATAACGATTACTTATAGCCGTTTAGTTAATCATATGTTATTATTCTAATTTACTTATTTATGCGAATAAGAAAAACAACACGAAAGACAAATCTATCAGATATCAATGCACATTTTATCGAACCGCATTATGGATGACATTTGACAATTGCTAGTCGCCAATTTTTCGTCGGTCATCGATGAACGACGAACTACATACGATAGAAAGTTATCATTTCATTTCGAACCGGGTTTCTCTAACGTATATCTACCGGCTACGACGATCACGAAGGACATGTTTATGGCGTTAGTTGGTGCGTGATGAAGCTAGGAATTTTCGTTTCGTCAATGTTATTGACCGACGACTATATACACGCTGGAGACCCACTCTCGGCTACGGGTTCATCCCGGCGTATTACCATGTACGTACATGTATGTAGGTCCGCATGTAAAAGTCATCGTATCAAACGATCATTTGCATTCTCGGTGAAACGTTTTAGAATTTCTCTTACCTGAAAATTAACGATTAATAATCTGAGCGTATCTCGCACTCCTCTGCCCTGCCCCTTCTTATTTATACCTAGTTGTAAAGTTCACGGTACCTGATGCAGGCGAGTGGGTTGAGATAGCTACGCTATACGCTACGCTGACCAGCCTACATAAATATATATTTCGGTCTCACGCGCGTAAGACAAATCGACGAAACTAAATTCCATCCAACGGCACGATTATCGCACGCGGCTTGTTCCCTCTTAACACACTATATCCGCGCGAGAAAGAATGCAGCCTGATTAATAAATAAAATTTAGTCCATCGCCTCGCGGATTGGTTCATAGGAAGTTAAACTCATGGGACAGTCGCGGGAGGCCGCGGGTGGTCATGGGTACATTCATGGGTGGCCGTACTGCGTGCGGGTGGAAACGCTCTCGCATGCCTCCGGTGTCCGTGGTTTATGGGCGCGTGCGCCATGCGGTATTCAAGTGTTGGTTACGTGGCACCTTCGTACGTACACGGATAGTTGTATCAGTGTACGGTACTGAGCCGTGCGTGAGTGGCCTCGCAAAGCGTTAATTACCAAACTGCGGCAAGAGTGTGTCGCGGCGTTTGAAAAGGCCGTATAAACTTCCGTAAAAGGTTTCCTACGATTTTTCTTCTTTGTTTTTTTTGTTTTTTTTTCTCCTTACTGGCGTCAGCGAATTACTACCGTCAGTACATAATCGGGCGCGTATCGTAATTGAATCGTCAATTTCGATCGGTGACGTAACTCGCCTGATATTATTTGCTCGTTTTATTTACGACTTTATTTTCTGCTCCTTCCTCTATCCTATCTTCTTCTTTTCCTCCGTCACGTTTTGCCTCTCTCCCTCATACCGGAATAGAAACAAACAGCCAACAACGAACTTGGGGCTTTTCCCGTAACCGAAATCCGATGGCGCCTCCGTCGCGACGCCATCTAGAGAATTCTACCGCAACCCCGTTCTGACCACGTGCGCAATCCCCACCTAAAACCCGCGAGCTTTTGCTGACCGTCAAAGGGCCGCGACTGCGGCGGCGTCGGTGGGGAAAGAACGACGTTATGGTGGGGGATGCCTAGCGTCGTGGGGCTAAACCAGCGGTGTCGAGGGGGTGGGGGAGGGGGCACCCACGCCTGCCACAGCGCAGAATCCCATCGATCATTCCGCTGTTTCCCAGTGTTTCACGCCGCCGTGTTGCACCGCACCGCACCGCACCATATACATTCACATATATACCTATACGTATATATATTCTAGATCCATGTGTATATACATACATACATACACATACGAGATGCGGTACGGTACACTGGAGAACTCGCGGCGTCGGCGTCGACGTCGGTGTTCGTGTGTACCCCCTCGACGTCACCCCCCCTCTTTCCTATCCGCGTCGCCGTGCCACCCCCCCTCGCGTCGTGACGGCTCGGCGGGCAATGCCGACCATCACGAGGAGCCTACCTTCCTCCTTGTTATATTTATGCGAGCGCTCGCAACCGAGAAGGTTTATGTTGCCAGTGTGTCTATACGTGCACCTGTTCGCGGTGTGTAGGTACTTTTAACAAACAAATTGAGAACGCTTTTGAGATTGCGATATTATGAGGGTATAACTATAATATAAGCTGCTGCACCTGCACCGCACCGTACCGCAACGCAACGCAACGCAACGCAACGCAACGCAACGAAACGAAACAAAACGCAACCGAACGCACCGTACCGAATGTAGTAGAAGACAATTGAATCGCGGGATTGTACTTCTTTTTTTTTGCTCGCATATGTACAAGACCGTACAACGGTAGGTGCATGCAGCCCAGTGAGCCGCGTGTGCTTGTGCTGTGCCACGTGCCAAGTGCAGCCAATAAGTGCGCGAGTGTTGGCATCCCGTTCGGCCAATAGGATTACGAGATTCTCAATGGACCCAGTTTGGATGCAGCCGATAATGAAGTACCCGGAATTTAGAGAAACTCATACTCCACCGTCGTGACTTTACTACTTCGTCATCAATCTGCGCGAACGATTCGGTTAGTTCGCGTTATGCCGCTTACTTTCAATTTTTTTAGATACTTTTTGCGATTAATTTACAATTCGGACGTCGACCCGACATCAAGGCCAGCACTTGGATTGGCAGTTTTTGCTCATACTTTTCGAAATGTAAAAAAAAGCACGCGCCCAAATTTGATAGCCGATAAAAAATGCGCTGTCAGTCTCAAAACTTTTCATCTGTAGTTTTCCTATCACGGAGAAATGCACCTTTTTGTGTTACACACGGAGCAATGATCATCGGACCGAACTGTGACTAAAAGAGGGGCTTACGGTATGAAGCCGCGATTCTTGGCACTTGAAAATCTTTTTTGTATTTGAATAATTCCTGAGCTGCTCGTGGGAAGCGGAAGCGCGATAAACGGAGATAACAGTTTGGTTTTATGAAATGAGAGAAAAATTCCTTGGCCGTTTTTTCTTTTTGTTCAAATAGAGTTAAAAATAAGCAAAAAAAAAGAAAAACATTAGGTGGTTAGATATGAAAAATTATAACTAGGTGTGGGTTCTCAGAGTGGGATAGATCTAATATTCTACTAGACAAGTTTATCGCGCATGTTATCTAGTCCGTCGAAACGAGTTTTTATTTCCGCGTTAAAGCGTCGCGAGAGAATGAGAAACTTCAACCAAACTTTGAAAGTATAACTGTTTTATTTCTCTACGACTCTGTTAGGATCATGTAGATCTTCATACGCATACCACATGGCTCCGTACTGTTTCAGGCTTCTACCGTGACTTGGAATTCTCCTGACCAAAAAAATTTCTATCGAAGAATTTCAGAGTTTACTATTCACAGTCTCAGAAGTAGAATGACAAGTATATAAATATGGTACAGAGGCAAATGCTCGGAATTTGAGTCCACCAAAAATCGGATCAATTAGCGGACGTTGTTATGGTCAAAAAAGTGATTTGCGTATATGTCGGGACAATTTTCAATACCAAAATAATTCTCACCGTCTCAAGATCGCAGACCCTTCCCTGTGAATGATAAGGCGTCGATCGATTACCGCGTCTCGAATCTATATCCGTAGTTGAAAATTCATGTTTAGCATCGCCTATCTATATACACAAGTTGTAACTCTGCGTTATTTATTGTTTCAGGTAAGTGACGTTGCGACGCTTGAGAGCGGCTCGACGCCCGCTTGCGCCCATGCGTGCAAGCGGTTTCCATTTACCATGACAACGTGAGTCCTCTAGCTCTTCCTTTGCCACTATCGGCACCGTGTAAGGTAACGGAGTCTCGATTAATCCCGAAACTTTATTGCATCTTAGCACCAAGCTGATCGGATCAATTCCGTCGAATCGAAACGCGCGAATATATCCATCCTCTAACTAGAAAATCACCCCATCGTAGACGCAGGGGTGGTCAGTATTTAGCGAATGAATAAAAGGCACAAATAAGTACTAAAAATGAAAAAAAAAATGTTAAAAATAATATAATTAGAGAGGGCCGCGGGTGTACAGGTGCAAACGAGTTTAAAGAAGCCCGCGGTTATTAGCGGGCCCCACGGGAGGGACGAAAGGCCGTCGCGAGAAACGATGGAATGGTAGAACTAAGGGAACGAAGGATCAGCAGGAGGGCATGGAAAGGGACGGTAGAGGGCCTGTGAGAAATAAGAATATAATAAGGCCGGCTGTCGAGGCCAGTCCATGGCGATGTATAGTTTGTTGTACATGGTATAGGGTTCGGACTCTCCTCTTCTTTCTTCGTCGTTTTTAACCTCTCAGTCTCTCTCGCAGTGGCTCTCGTCAACGGCAAACCGAGCCGGGCCACACACCGTCGGCTTGTAAGACACGCGGCGAGATTAAATGCTTCATTAATGTGATTAAAGTAAAAAGCTGCCTGAGTAATGAGACACGGTGAATCATTCACAGGCGTGTGCTCTCCGCGCTTCGAGCTTATTCCATTTCGTTTTAGTTTTCATTTTTTTTCGTTTTTTTTACATTTTTTTCACTTCCAAACTTCCCCTCGTTGGTAGGTGCGCCTAATTCCTTCACCTCGTCACTCCCTATGATATTCGGCAAAGAGAGAAAAAAAGAGGAAAAAATCAGCCAGTCCACTCACGAGGGAAACTATAGGTAGAGGAAAGTAGGCCAATTCGTACCACTTTGGCCTTGCCGATTTTTTTAATTTTAATCTTCATTCTAATGACATGGAACAAATTTTTATTGCATCGTACATTTGTTTAGAAATATTCTTTGAAACGTCTGCAAGCGGTACGAGCCTCTAATCTTCTGTTGGCATTTGCCGTTCCTGAGATTTCAAGATTCTGTTATGAGATGGCGATTATTCGTAATAGTTTTAGAAATCTTGAGGTTTACCTGGTGGTACGAATTGGCCCACTCTCCCTTACGTATGCCATTTATACGAACCCCACGAAGTAAATCTTTCCTTGCGATATTCCTAACAGTTTTGAGTTTGTTTCTTTTCAATTCGCCTAGGCGGTAAAACGCGAAAAGGTTCGATTGTATTCCCGTGGGGGCTGTGGAGGGTTAAGCTGGACAACTCCTTGGCTATGAATGGCGGTAGAATAGGGTGAAGATAAAGGGCAAGTGCTTGAACCGTCTCAAGAAACTTTGTATACGATGTGTAGAAAGCAGAAAAAGGATAATAAAAATTTGTTAAAAAATAAATAAAAAAAAATGTCGAACGTTCCGCAGCTGGACATCTGCGTTCATGGGATATTGAAGTTCGAATCGAACGCTCTGCATGGTTGTAACAGGTACGAAGCCGCCGATAGAACTGCCAACGCCTTACCATACAAATGTCCCGTCGATTGCGAACAAACCTATATGTACATATACTTACTCAGACATCGTGGAACGTCGTCCTTCTGGGCTTGTTCGAGGGCGGGAAACCTTAAGGCTACCGGATTCGATGATTTCGTAGCCTCGGGTTGTTCTTATGGCTATTTTCCCACGTCTCGGTAACCCGCGAAGGTCCAGTTCGCGTTTGGTGTCGTAGCTTTTAGGCCCGCCTAGGCATAGCTAAGTAATAAATTAACTTTCACCGTGACTGAAGCTTTTGTTGGGTCGGTCTTGGCCCGATTTGATGAAATTTCACGCCTTGAAAATACTCAGAATACGATTCGCGTTGTTTTTACTAATCCATGTATGTATTTTCGTACGATTGCATTCTTTCGATGAACAAGACAACGAGAACTAATTTCGAACGCTCTCCGAAGCATCCGAAGACAAATGGTCCAGTGCAGTGGAGATGATTAAATTTCAATTACGTTACGATACGAGATGAGACAAACCGCAGATCGAGCCAGTTAACTCTTTGATTGATCGAAAACAATTAGGAACCTATTCACGGGGTTGTCTTTTTATGTTATTGGTGTACTTAACGTTCTTATTATACGTCGGGTTCCGAGCTCTGTGTTTCTTTTTCATTCCATGTTACCTTTATAATCGTAAGTGCAGCTTAGAGGATCTGATATCCGGCCATAATATAGAAACGATTATTTGCTGACTATTACTTAGAAAGAGATCTAAAAACGATTGCGAGGTAAATGCAAGGTGCCGGACTTGACGCAAAGTGCAAGCAGATGCGATCGCCGATTACGCACTTGCGGCGTTACCCCATATAAACTTGAACACCATGCGTCTTCCCGCGTGACATCGCGAGCCGGGCGCTAATCGCGCGACAATCTTTGCCTCCGCGAGGGAAGCGAAGGTAGGTAGGTAGGTAGGTAGGTAAAGTGAAGTAAAGTAAAGTAAAGCAAAGCAAACCAACTCGTGGCAAGGCAAGGTAGTAAGGCGAGGAGAGAGCCGAGCGACTGTCCGGTTCGCCCTGATATCTCCGACTCTTGAACAAACGACAATCGTATAATTAGGTGTCCAGGCAAACACCGCGAACATCGCGAACATCGCGAACAAACCCTACATGCAATATTCCTCGCTTGTCTCTTTCAGATTGTATACTATCTGCTATAACTACGGTGAACCATCTACCGGCCATTCCAACCGAGAAAGTAGCTACACACGTATGTATCATCCGCGTATCAGTCATTTCGATTCAAAAACATCAAATCTCTTACACGATAAAGGTATGAATCACTCGATTGACACCCACGCATTGGATCGTAAGAACTGGCAGGTCCGATCGAAGATGAATTGCTACTTCGGAGGTGAAATTATTCGGTGTGTAAAATTTCTTCGCCGCTGATTGTCTCTCGCAGTAGGATATATCTGGATATTCGTATATAATTTACAGCGTTACCAGCTACCAAAATGCACGAGTGTTTGTTAGTGACGATTAGTAAAAGGGTTTCGGTATACGAAATAGATATACCAGCCACGAAGCAGTTCAGGTATAGTTTTTACGAAAGTATGTGTAGCAAGGCAGTGTGTGGCACACAGATATCTATCTATCGAACCTATGCTTCTATACGTTGGCCGCACGCAGCAAACCTGTAATTTACCCCCGAGCGGCCGCCTTCCTGCCTTCCTACCCCAATAATCATTATAATTATTGTCTCCCCTCAAATGGACTCGGGTAATTACCAGCTTCGCGCGTATTTGTCGAGTCTACCAGTTTTTTGACGGTTTTTTTTTTCTTTCTTCGTTTATTTTAATTTTATTTTTAATTTTATTTTGGCTTCTCTTATTTTCTTCTCTTACTTTTTATGTTCAATTTTCATTTCCCTGTAGATAGGTACACTAGTTACATACGTATTCTCAATACTGTTCTCTTATCTCATTGCTGTTTCGTCGAAACTCGTTTTGGTTTTTTTTTCTTCTACAAAATATAAGGACTCGCGCTGTTATTCAACAGCAACGCTTTGAGGTAATCTTTGGGGTATCGGTGATTGGGTATAAGGTATTGAATATTGAATATTGATACATGTATCGATATATACTGTTCGAATTCGTCAGCATCCACGAGTTCGTTGAGTTATGCAAAGAAGTTCGCCGTCCCGTGTCATCGAAAGATATATTCCCGCGTCTGTCATCGAGCTTTTTTCTTTTTCTTTTCCTTTTTTTCGTCGCTTCCTCTTCTCAACATTTCGGCAATTGATTTGCCTCGCATTTGCATCGAACTTGATACTCCTTGTCTCATAAAAAAGTGTTTATAATATAAATCGTAGTCATTAATATCAATTCACCGATTTTAACTCTCCAATCTAGCCGGAGACCCGTACGTGTACACATTAAGTAAAGTCCGTTACTCTTCGATTCGTTCGTTCCCATACTTTGATCTCATGTCGCGGCGTTTCCTCCATTTGATATCTTTTTTTCCCTCGGAGATCAACCTGATCACATCGTCGCAGGTTCACACAAGCCAGTTCGGCATAAATTTGATAATTAATTGATTGGCTTGAACGGCACGACCTTTCGGATCGAATAATATTACGGAGTGATCGTAACTATATATGCAGCGGTTGAATAGTGAATATATTTAAATGTATTTATTATGTACACATATTATAATACTTAATAATTAAATACTGTAATTATATACATATACCTACCTCCGTGAAGTTGCGTGTATGCAGGTTGCGTGAATTTTAATATGCCGAAACCGGTCGGGCTAATGTTTGCCCCACACGACACCTTTGCCGAACCAATTCGGCTACGATTTCGGGCCAATTCTACGCCCGGGTGGGTGACAGCGCTTACCGGCACGCTACATCATTCCAAGAGTGTCGAAAGCTCATTTGAATAAACAGGGACTCGACAGGGACCACCCCTGCTACCGAACGCCGGGAAGTACCCTACCTGTAATTCTTTAAAAAGGTTGAAAAATAAATGAGCAATGTGCATTTTATTTTCTTTCTTTTATTCAAAAATCGATTCACTCGGGTTATCTTCAGTCGAATTTAGTCGTTCTCAGCTTCTCTTGACGTTACGCAAGCCCGGAGAGATCAAGAGTTGAGCGGGACTCGGAGAGGTACTTTTTTCCTCGGTACTAATCCACGAAACTTCTTCATACCTTATCTCGGTTTCATATCTCAAAAGTCGAGGCATGTACCCACTAAACTTACTCAAAATATCTTTTCTCAGACACATATATGTAGGTATATATACCTCTAACCAGTATACCGACGTCTGTCTTTAACAAGCTAAAAGTTTCTTTCTCATTGCAGTAAGACCAAATGTCCGACACGTGACCTGACCCGTGAAACAGACTAGGTACTAAGAAATTTTACAACGCGTTTTCTACCCAGACACGACTGTCCCAAAATTATTGCACCACAAATCATTTGGTCACTTCGTTTTTTTTCTTTCTTTTCTTTACATTTTTCTGTTTCTTTTTTTCTTCTTCTTCTTCCCCTACAAACGAGGCTGTAAATCAAACGCGTTACGAAAAAGTATTCAGGCTTCTTGTGACGTTTGACAATTCTTATATTATTAAACTACGTTGACTAGTTTTCTGGGCGTAGATTTTTTTTTTTTTTTGTTGCTTTTTTCACCTACACTCTTGGATTCGGGGTTTCAACAAGTAATTTTCAGGCCCGATCAGGAACTTTAGTTGGGTAAAATATGAGCTGGTATAAAACGCTTTTATACAGCTCAACTTTTGTTGTAATATTAAATATTTTACCGGGGAACTAAAATCTTTTATAAATATACAACGCCTGCGTTACAGCCCGAACGTTTACACCTACTTTTAGGAGCAGATGAGTATAATAAAGTTGAACAATCGCCTAGGTATAATAAATACTAATATTCATACCTGAAGTAGGTAAATCGTTCCGAGGCATAATTTTATTCTAATTGCCAGCCGTTGTTCTTCTTGTTTCTTCCTTTATTGCCGATGAACTTTCTGCCGCGGAAAAGAAATAAAAATGTCGAATTAAAATGAAAAAAACGACGCATTTCCCGAGTAAGTAGAACGTAGCTACGTCCTGCCGGTTTTCTATTGCACCGCGATATGTTGAAATAATATTTTGTTTCCAAAAACAGAGCATAGCACAGGTAGCTTCGTGTCGGCCACCTGCAGGTATAAGCTGGGAGCGTCACGACGCCGCCGTCGCGGGGAGTTACTGCCACAAATCACGCGATTCGTAATTGCTACAGGTACGCGATTTCGCTCGGATCGAAATGGTTGTGTGGAGAAATCCATAAACATTGATTGCCCCGCGTTTACACACTCTTATCAAACGTGATAAAAATATAAATAACGTCGATATGTATGTAACATATTATAACGGACGTCTGTATATCGCTAATAAGTACAATATATTACCATACACGTGCGGCTACCGCTGGCTCATCATTTCTTTAATTTTACAGTTTAATTTCATATTTCGCTCCTCCTTCGAGATTGATGAATTCATTTTCTAAAGTGAACGGATAGGAAGCTTTCGATTCGTGACTACTACCGTTTTGGCGTTCCGTCTTTTCATTTCCATAACTATTCCCCTTATTTCAACCGTATTAATATTCATTTGAATTTAAAAACAAAAAACAAGAGGAGAGAATATTCAAGTTTTTTCTTTTTTTCTCTCTTTCGTTTCTTTTATTTTCAACGCTAATTAATTTCAAAACAGCTTATCTACAGATCATTTAATTACTCCCCTTCCCACGCGTCAAGCTTTCAATTAAACCATTCTTTTACATATCTACGATTCCATTCCAAGATCATCAAAGACCAAAAAAAAAACAAAGAAGAAAAAAGAATTCACGTATAACTACATCAAATGTCTAAATCTAACATGAGACAAGGAGAACTCATTCGTTAGCCCCAAGCTCCACCCCTGCGTCAACGAATTCATTCGATCGAGGGTTGATCAATGGTTAGCGAACCGTTGCGTTCGTTCCGTGTCATGTATCTAACAGTCTAGCCTGTTCCATCTAGGTGGTAAGTTATCAGAACTACAACAAGCCCCTCACTAGTGTTAGAACAATAACACACGTCTTGGTACCGTCAGGAGGGTTTTACTACCCTTGATAGGTTGCGGCTGCAGTAGCCTCGCTAAGGTTCGTGGTAGTTTGGATTAGGGCGACCGGGTAGGTAGCCCCCTTAAAAGCATTCTCTGTTCTCCCAGTAATTATAGGTATATATAGGAGTGTATATACTGGGTTCAGAGCCGAAGAACACTCGCCGAAATGAGCGGGAATTGACCAACAAACAATAATAGCTACCGCGGCGCTAGTTCCCTCTCGGCTTTCGAGCGCTGAGGAAGGCCCGCCGAGACTGGATCGTGTCTGGCTTGCTCAGTCAGCGTGACTTTGTATTGGTCCCTGATTATCTCGCTTCCTTTTGCCTCTTTCTCCCTTTTCCCTAATAAACTTGTGCGCGTTT
Source organism: Tenthredo distinguenda (assembly GCA_947538915.1). Taxonomy (NCBI): domain Eukaryota; kingdom Metazoa; phylum Arthropoda; class Insecta; order Hymenoptera; family Tenthredinidae; genus Tenthredo; species Tenthredo distinguenda. Next base: position 17,046,485 of record OX384536.1, on the reverse strand, counting down.
TCGTACCGTTGGCTCAACTTTTTCTTTAATTTTATCGCACGTCTTGTTGCTTCTTTAAAAAAATAAAATAAAATAAAGTAACAAGGTAGGGAGGATAAAGAGGAAAGAATTTTTGAATAATAAGAATTGTCAAGTTCCGGTTCCGTTGGGACCAGTCCGACCAGACAAGGGGTGAGTGCCTCTTCTTCGTTTCATTGCAGAGTCCTTGAAAGTACGTAGAGTTGGTAAGTAGCTTTGAAGCTAACGCGTGCCAGGCACGAAATGGTCGTAAATTCAGTGAATAAACTAAGTCGGTGGTGACAGTAGTAGGCCTCGTGTCATTGAGAAGTATAAGATAGAAGTGGCTCCTAATCGTGTCTGAATTAGCATCGCGATCGGCCTAGAAACTTGGCTGGGAACACCTACTTAACTTTTGAGAAAATTTTTAGTTCTGCTACGATGATATTGCAGCGTGGAATTCAACGGCTAAGATCATTTTCGATTCTAAACATTTGCTGTGGAGGTAAACGTGTAAATAAGATGCGGACTATGTGCCGAGGAGGAATATACTCGTACGGGGAAAATTTACATGGCTTAATCGTTAAGGATTTTAATTATGTATACCACCTGATGATGGTCGTTCTTCCCAGAGCCCGATGACATGGTTCTACATCCGTTGAAACACGTTTATTACTCCAAGACTATGGAAACATGGAACTATATAGCACATACCCAACTCTCGTGTTCATTAGCGTGTCCCCAGCGAGTACACGGATCACTATATATGTACATACGTAGATAGTGGAATATGGACAATCACGCTAATTGTTGTACGCATAATGTTGATCCGACACGTGCGCAAGTGCATATCGTTGACGCAATAGAATCTATGACTCTAATGTATGCAGTTAAGCACCGAGTTCATTTATAATCAACAGCTAGACATGGAAATTTATGTTATCTTTTATAAACCATACAAACACCTCGCAATATGCCATTCTAACAACTTATAGGTCTAGTGCATTCTCAACATTGAAGATTTCTTTTTATTTTCAATTCCGTAAATGGCAATCGTGGTTTGACTGAATTGCAGCGTTTCTTTTTCTTCTTTTTTTTCGCCAAATTTCTGTCTTCGATAAAAATTTTTTGTGAAGGGCGGACCTGGAGATACCTTCTGCTATTTACCCTTGGAGATTTTTCCAGCTTGCTGGTTGGTTACCTTTGTAGTTACGATTTCTGGCACCTTCCAAACAGGATTGGTCAGCCGTCTGACAGTTGACTGATGACGAGGCGGCGTCTCTCTTCACGATGGACGCCCTCGACGCCCTCGACGGAGGATATTGGCTTTGTCTAGGTTCCGCGGCTTTGGTTTCCATACGATTTTTATCTGTAAATAAAGAGGGGGAATTCGTTCGAAATTTGTGAAATAACTTTCTGCATATATGTCTCATTGAAAAGATCAGAGAAACAAAATCTAGACTCTATTTATAGGCGTATGCATTCATCGGTTGAGTAACATTTATTTAAATTTAGGAACCAGAACCGTACGTTTTATATTCACTATTTCACGGGAATACCGTTGTGCGGGCGCCCACGTGGAAATAAGATGCGGTTATAAATCCGCCATCGGTTTTATGGTAAATAGGCTGGCATATAGGTTCGTAAATTAATAGAAAAACAATTCGGAGATAAATATTCGTGGATATGGTATACGTATATAGTTATTTGATAGGAGTCCAGGAAGATATGAATCTCCCATAAAAAGGCTGAATATCGTAATCTATATATATGTATATATACACGCATATACGTGTAGTTTATCTCCGTTTGCGGTCGGTTCTATCAATCCTGTCGCAACTGACGAAACGATGTAAAATGTCATTAGGCAGTTTTATTTATGTAATTTCTCAACCGAGTGAGGGAACAGGTTGAATCGAACAAACTTGTCCGTATATCGAGATACAATCTTTGCCCAAGTTCGGTCCGGGCCCAAGGTGGGCCTAACGGGCCAACAAACCTCGGAACGTTCGAAAGGTTACATACACCTATATACCTTCGCTTATACATGTGTACGTATATTTATACGTCCGAAGATGTAATGTCAGCTGCATATAACAGTTATGTGGGCTAATTGCTTCCTCTGATATCTTCTTGGATCGCAGAGGGATCGAGCATATTTTTTGTTTCAATTGGTTTTTTTTCTTAATTTTTTTTATCGAATTTTTTCTTTCCCGATTCAAGCACTCGTTTTATTCCCTTGTTTCATACATTCTCATTTTCTCGTTTTTTTTTTTTTTTGTTCTTTTCTTTCTTTTTATCTTGTTCTTCTCTTTACCTTCGTATCTTGGGCCGCGCCGTAGCGCACTGGCTGGATGAGTTACAGCCTTTGCGGAGCTGTATTACTACCTGTCTGATGATGCTGCGTGATGCCCCCTCGCTCGCTATCATTTATCTTCTCGTTTTAAGGTGCTAGCCTCGGGTTTAACCTTCTTTCAGAGGTTAGCCACCCAATGGCACGATCATCCTCGAGGTGCGGGAACTTTTCGAAAACATCAAAATACACCGTACGCATGTACGAGAATACCAGACCGCTGTTAAAAACATTATAAAACGGTATTCTCGCGACCACATAACCCGCGGCACGCGGGAAGGTAAAGAAGTCAAAGCTCCGAAGATTCGAACGGCTTTATTTTGATTCCGAATTAATTAGGTTGCCGAAAGTAATGTCAAGACCGTATAGATGCATGTTCGATCTTTTCTCTTAACGATTCGGTTTATCCTGAATTCCGAATCAAAATGTCAAAAGTTATTTTCCCATCGAACTAGACTCGGTTTACACGCACACATAACGGCAACCGGACGGAATCGATCAGTCGATTGACACACGAGAAATGTACAATTTGATATCTGTATACCCATCTGCTAATATATTTTGCAATAAATAAGAAGAAACGCTGATAATTAAAGTGGTACAGGTCGCGGCGAGTAATTAATTCTTAATTATAGGTACGGCTAATTGTACGGTGTTTTATATTACTCGACGATCAGAGGCGGAGTGGTTTCAAAAGAATCGTTGAAAAAATACATCCTCCGGTCAATTTCATTCTCAGCAACAGCGCTCGCGTATATCTATCAGCGTTACGTACCCCTGACGGTGACATGTGTTACCATACCCATCTACCTACGTTTTCCTATCGCATAAGTCGCGAGGAAAAGTTAATCGCTCTTTGAACGCGTAATACAACGATGCAATCGAACGTCTCAATATTATTCGACATCGCAAATCACGTACTAAACCCATTTAACTTATACCCTAGCGAAAAGTCACGGACCATCATTCTTCACCAACCTACGCGACGATTCGACATTTACTTATACGTATACCGGAACAGATTCGAACAACCTTTAAGATCATCGACTGAATGCGTAAGAAGAAGCGAATAAGCTCGTTCATTTTCGAATCATCTTAAAAGTAAAAGGAATGGTACTAATTTCGTTAAAGAGTCAAGGAACGTAAAAAAATTATGTAAGACTAAAACGTGCTGTTCTTCATCTTCGGCACTTCAAGGATTTTTATTTGAAACAAGGGCACTTTGGTATCGCGTCTAATACCCAATCCGCCTTAGGAGAATCTAGTCGGTAGGCGAGGGAAGGGTGAGGTTAAGAGGCCTTAATCGATATTCTATTGTGGCATGCAATTTTACGCGTACACCAGCCGCACACAAATCAGTGCGCCTTCCTTGAGGCAAGGATTGAGTTTGGTAGCGAAGAGGTTAAGGGGACAGGGGATCTAATGCCCACGCTATAAGAAATGCTCGGTTGAGAATACGTGCTCGGCCGCCTCTGGTCGCCTCTTATGCTCGGCACCTATACACACACCTATCTAATAATAGACTCTGACACCTTGGTGTAGTGTAGAGAGACGGAAGGACCACCCACGGTATACTTATTCATATAGTATACTACTGCGGGCGCCTACCGCGAGCAAAACTCGTGGAATCAAACCGCGAGAGTAGGTCGCGATTCCATCACCCCTGATTGATAAGCAAAGCCACACGTCTCTCGTACGACAAATCCAAATGCTGACGGATAAGGCGACGTAAGACCGCCCGTGGTGGCCGTAGATCCAACCGACTATTTCTGAACCATTTATGCACGGATTGGTATACACGAAAGATCGCACCTTGCATATTAGGAAGCATGTAGCTAATTCCGAGATGTTTATTTATCTCTTTTATTATGTCGGACACGTGCAAAACGCGCGAAGAAGACACGAATGTCTAGATATATCGAACGCGTACATAATACGTAGTAGGATTCGTAGTAAGTTTTCAGAAATGGTATTCGCGCATCCCTTTGAAGCGGTGCCTTTGAAGCGGCGCGCTTGAAACGGACGGTCCGCGGTTTTGAATTGGAAAATTTCGCAACCCTTGAAAGCATTTGCGCGCGCAGATCCTGAAGGAGTATTGGTTGCGCATGCGCACTCCGGCTCGCGAGCTTTAGCCCTCTGTTGAATTTCGACTGAACCACTAAGGCAGGGTTCAGTTCGAGATAATCGCGACAGATGGCAACCGACTTGTTTTCGTGCTGCCACCTTTCGGTATGTCGTTAAGTGCCGACGGCACTGACCTAGCCCTCCGGTTTACTGTGCCGTCACAACGTTACCAACGCACTGCACCGCGCCCCGCCGCACCGCACCGCACCGCACCGCGCGCGAGAACCCGGGAACGATTTATCGCCCGTATCTTGCCGCGGCATCTAAACGATTATTTGCCGTTAACGTAAACGGCTTATAAAAACGGTCCTGCATAATAGAGTAAATACAGGTTCGAAGTTACCCCGATAAATTTATAGACTCGCTCATTCAGCCTTACCGGGTATCTGACCGATATTTACTACCAAATAATCACTTTTATTATAACATTTTACGATTGGGACCTCCGAGCCGCGAGCTGCGTTTTTTTGGTCTGTACTTACAGCTCGGATCGTCTAATTGCCGCAAATTATTTCCAAAACCTTTGCGAATGTCGCGTATGTATGTAGTGTAACATGAACTTGTGAAAGATTGTTTATTTCACGGTTTGTTACAGGGTAAAACCTTCACCGATCGATTCACCGCGTTCTACATGATATAATACATATAATTCTGTATATAGTGATCGTATATATTCACGCAGGTGATAATGATACACCTATTAACGATTAGCATTACAGTTTGCCATTAAAAATTTAATTCCACCATTTACCACCGGGTTGATATTCATTCAATTATCAGAGATGTGGGTATATCTATTATGCGACCGGTTACGATACTCTCTACCGCATTATATTTATTTTACAAGCTTACGGAGGGACCCAACGCGGCACCGTGTCTTTTGGTATAAGAGATAAGTCTGGAGAGCGGGTAATTTCCTTCATTGAGAATCACAAGAGTGAACGGCATTTGAATAACAAGCGGGTATGCAAATTTATTTACCCCGTATCCGTTAGTAGAAGCACCCAGAGACCAGCCAGCCAGCCAGCCAGCCAGCTGAGTGCTCAGCGGCTGCTGGAAACGGGCTACTACTCCGCGCCCTCGATCGTTTTATTTGACTCCTCGTAAACGATAAATTCTTTCAAATCCCGAACAGATTGCTACCGGATGTGATGATACCTGGTCACAGAATATTTTCGACCCTTTATCCCGCATTATTTTTTTAACAACGGAAAAGTATACGGTTCTTTACGTCGATTGCAGTAATTTTAACACCTGTGCCACGTGGATTTTTTTAGAAGGGGTTGGTTTTGTTTTCCTGTTTCTTTCTAACGATGGAATTTCTCAAGCTTCCTCTAAACTTTTCAAGGTTATGAGATTCTCGTATCATTTATATGCAGTTTAATTAGCGAAATCAGAATTTGCCTAATTAGATTTCTAACAAGAATATTTATAGAGATATATAACACGTCATAAACTCACACACGCGCATCTGTACACACATGGTGAAACAAATCTGCGAGATAACCTGAGGTAGGAAGCTACTTCTGGGCATACATTCCAAAGATCCGTACGTTTCTCTGCATCCCTAAGTACCTAATTTCCTCAATCTGACGAGACATTAAAGCCACTAATGAACGGTCATCGTGCTAGGCTAAGCTACCAGGACTACTGCTATAAACTTTGCGTCTGTGTTTATTAAACGGGTTTCCTATCGTGCCGTGCCGCTTTGATGCGAGCTTGGCTAGTAACCATTTCCGCAGCGCGTATATTCTTGCGAGGTGAAAAATCAACTGGGCAATAATTTTTTTTTCTCTCTCTCTCTCTCTCGCGTTCTTACTTCTTCTTCTATTTTTCTTCTTTTTTTTTTTTTTGGTGTTCTATGATTTATACGCATTGATTATCTTATAATTATACACATTATTCTTCGCCTTCGTGATTAAGGAAAGTTATGATCAGACAGGCCGAAATATATTTCCATAATTCCTCTCAAGCGTCAGCTGCATGAAAATATCGCAAATTTAGGCTTAGGTTTGTTACCCACCTTAGAAACCGTCGAATCATATCCACGGATGAATGCGTTTCGCGAAAATGGCACGTTCGATCGATCCCGTCTCTTCCGTCTCTTGCGTCTCTTCCATTCCCTGTTTTTCGTCTCGTAGTAGCTACCGAGGTAGGTATAGATAGGTACAAAGTCTTAGTAGCTCGATCTTGCAGAGATTTTAATTAAGCCCGCCCTTCCAATGTTTCGTCTGATTGGAAGAGCTAATCCCGGGCGCAAGGAATTTAGAGCCTCGCTGTCGGGGAGTAGGTAGATACCAGCCACCCGCTTCGGAACGGTTCAATCCTTAAGCCTGTTGAAAAAAAATCACTTTTACAAACAATTAGATGCTCCTCTGCCTTTCACACGGAACTTGTACGAAAAAATAAAATAAAATAAAATAAGAAGAAGAAGAAAAAAGACGGAAGACTTTCGAGAATGCAAATTAGAATTTTTCTCTCCAACTCGAAATAGTGAAAACACTCTAATCTACATACGGATAATTAATCTGCGCGTCTTCTCTCAGATCTATTAAGTAAATGCCGCTTCTGCACGAAATTTAAGAAATCGGTTCGTCGACTTCTGAGATCGCTGACTCGGCATTTCTGTCCGTCAATGTAGCAAAGTCGAAGCTTGTAGGGGCTGGAGAAGGCGGATGGAAGCATTTCTAAGGGTGGGTGGCGGACACGTCAGGGGGATGACGTCTCAATATCCCTTCGACCGACTCGCGTACCGTACACCCTCCTTCTGCAGCCGACCTTTTGCCGGTTACGGTACGAGCACAAGCCTCGGCAACCCTCCTTCTGTTACGTCCGCCCCAAGGGGAGGTTACACTACCACGCTCAGCCAGACTAGTTTTTCCCGTATACCTAGGGCTGTCCATTACCTCGGGCCCTAAAATTAAATCAGCTATAGGATAGGTCTTTCCTTGCCTCGACGGAAAGTACCAGGATACAACGAAGACGATTATTTTTTAGTTTTTAAGGAGAATTATCGTAAGTTGAACACATTATTTTACAGTAAAAATCACTCGAAAATTGAATCATCTCGTCGAGGCGTGAGTCGGTGTTTTAATTAATGAATAAAAATTGTACGGAGATTCGACGTAGGTATATTTAGGTACTTATATTCTTAATTTTTCAATTTTTTGTTTTTATTTTCACATCGGTCTAATGACTTAATATTACGCAAGGTTGTGTCAGGTTTGATAGTTAATTAGGGGAAACGCTTTATCTCCCACGTGGTTAGGATGGGTTTCGAATATTAAGTCGGCTCGGTAGTAGAACCGGATCGTGGGTCAAGATTTAGGGTTCCCGATTTACGCAAGGAGCCCGTTCGTGCAAGAGCCTCAGTGGCCTTTATATTTTTATGGGAGAGAAAGTCCGGAGTTTCTAGCGCTACGGCTGAGCCCAATTTTCGTTAAAAGCCTGAAAAACTAACAAAGCCGGTGAGTTTCACTTCTTTCCCCGTCGCACAGCCGAGGTACCGGCACCCTTACCGGTCCCCAGGGCGCTACGCGAGGGCAACCAAATGGTAAAAAGCCTAACGGTGTCTCTCCCAAACCCCAAAAGCTTCTTCAAGACAGTATACTCCAGACAGTCGTACAGTAAACTTTCGAGGAATAGAAACTGCTCGGATTCGTTCGATCTTTTCTTCCATCGTCGGCATGCAATCGCGAATTCATTGATAAAATCGATAATTTTCTTATCATTGACAAAACAATTCTTTCAGTGTTTCTGTTTAATGTTTATAAAATTCACCCGTTTCACCGTTGACAGGAAAAAAAATATATATTTCAGTGAATCTGAAACCCTGCCCGTTTGTAACTTATTTCCACCGAGCTACCCTCGCGATACACGCAGGTTCTTTGAAAGTGTTCTCCGTACTCGCTCCGTTGGTCGGTTACAGTTGCCTCGCTCGCTTCACGAATGAGTTATATCGCCTATCGGGTTGGCCTTTCATTTCCAGCTACCCGCGGTTCTCGTATCGGTCGGACCGCCGTCAGCAGCAACCCTCTCGCCTCCCTACACCTCCCACGAACTCTCACCCTCATCCTTTCACCCTCATACCCAGGACGGGTGATTGCGGCCAACGAGAGAGGGCGCGCCAGCTGTGTTACTCCCGCACATACAACCTCGTAAACTCTCAATGTTCTTTCAAAAATGGAAATAAATACGTGGCGTACATCTAGTGAGAATTGTTCATTCCAATTTTCAAGAAATATCATTCTCTTTTCAATTTTTTTCCTTTTTTTTTTGTTTTTTTGTCGACCGATAGTTCCCCTTTATTTTCCAAATTTTCTTCGTTCCCAAAGTTTCTTCGAGTCAAGTAGGTGTAGCACTCCCAAGGGAGAACCAAGCCGAGGTAACCTTTCTTCTGATATTTGGGTTCGTTGAAAAGGGCGTCCCGCCGATATGTCTGGATTCATAAGACGATCGGGAAGTTGAAAAAGAGGAGTCCTGTCGCTAAGAAATTTCTACTTTTTTTTTTATCACTCCAAATGAAGATGGAGACGGAGATGGGTGTGCAAGGCACTTTGGTAAGGATGATGTCCGGGTGGCTAACGATTCCGTGCAGTCCTAAACGGCTAACAACGTAGTCGCACGAGAAGATGGGGCCTTAGTTTGGGCGTTATAATGACTTGATTTAAAAACAACGTAATTTAAAGGGACGCGGCACGCGATCTGGCCGGCCCTTGCGTTTCTTAATTTCATCCTGGCTCCCGAGCTCGAGTTTCTCGAAAGGGCAACCCGCTGCTTTGTTGAACCGACGTTGAAATAAAGGGAGCGATTAACCGCGGAAACCATGGGAAGGGATCGGACCGAGTGTTGGAAGATCTGAGCGAACACCATACGCGAGAAATTCGTTCCACTAAATTTTTCATCGAAATTTGATCAGCGGAAAAGTTTTGTGTCCGCTGTATTAAATCCTCCGGTTATTAACCGACTTCATTTTGCATAACGTGATCGATATCTCTATGCATTCGCACATTGTTTTTCCCGTCGAAATATGCAAAAAAAAAAAACAAACAAAAAAGAACATAGGGTTTGTCAGAGCGTAGAATCGGAAGCCGATCTCAACTGTTGCGTTCTTTTCGCAGGTGAAGTGGGGTTAACGAAAAACGTGACTCGAAATCTATTTTCGACATTAGTCTGGTCTGTTTTAAATCCATAGGATGAAAAAATGGGATGTGTTGGTCTCCGGGCCGTTTCGTTCTGCACGAGGGTTTCTCCAACTCTCTCTTTCTCCATCCCTCTTCTTCTCAGTTTATTTACAACAGAACAAACCAATTTCAAACTCTCTCTTCACACGCGAGGTACCTAATCCTGATCCTCACCCTCTGGTGAAACGCGTTGCAACTGTAATATACACATGTTTGATGGGATGAACAGACACATCGAATACCCGTTAGGATCGACTTAACGAGAGGACGCAGCAATTCGTTCGCTCGATGAAACTTTGAAATTAGGGGTTGGGCGGGTGGTCCTCCTCACCTAGCTCACCCCCGTCGCTCTGTCTTTGGTTCTCCCTGGCGGTAATCAATTGTGTGTTTTCGTTCGAGCCGAAACGGACGCAATCGAACGAGTAGAAAGAGAGTAAATTGGAATTCCACGTCGCGACGCGGTGTGGTTCTCGGCGTCAGGGTGCTACGCGGAGTGGTGGTATGGATAAGGGAGCGAGCCAAGGAATATTTACTGCCATCTTCTCTCGCACTTACCCACAGATTCAGTCCTGGTCCTGTAAACACCTCTTAACTGTATAGAGATAGTATCTCACCGTAATCTCACTCCAGCTTCCTAAACTGCCCTCGTACAGTTTTCACGTAAGTGAAAAATTACCGTCGAACCGATCGCCGTGAAATGTTCCCTTAACCGATATTTATTTTTCCTCCATTCAATCTTCAGCTTTTCACCAAAAATTCGCCATCGCCGATATTTTCTCATATACACGATTTTAAATCGTTTTAAGGAAAGAAATGGCTTTTCTCGGGGCGAGTTTCCACGTCTGACTTCGGAACCCTGAACCTTCACGTTCGTACGTAGGTGCTAGACAGTTGTCTGCTATGTCGTAGTATCGCAAGAATGAACTATCGAAGGTATAGGTAAACGTACAGATAGGTTCGAGTCCCCGCGTACGAAATACGTAGAAGCGAAGAGACGAATAGAAGGAGACGGTGAAGCTCACTAAATCAATACTCTGCCATCGCTCCAACTCGGGCTCATCCCCTTGCGTTCCCCGTTCGCCCTCGGCGCGTCTACGTAGCGTGGCATGCCACCCTCCGTTTCATACCCCCTTTTACCCCACCTTTCCCGTCACGCTACAGAGGGAAACTTCCCTCGCTTCGCCTCCGGGCTCTATACATATACCCACATCTCTCTCTGGTTATACCTCTACCGCGAGGCCGCTGAGAGTTTGCTACTACGGCCAAATTCTCTCTTGTATAACCTCCTACCTATACGTGATGATCGTGATGGTCGTTGTGCCCAGGAAAATGGAACGAGTAATGTTTTTTATATTTCGTCCGGTTTTTTTTTCCTTTTGTTTTTTTTTTTTTTTATTTGTTTTTTCCATCTTTTTGCAACGTATCCTCGTAGCGGAAAGAGAAGAGAGAGGAAGAGAGGAACATTCTCTCCTCAGTTCGTTGTCGAAACAAAGGGGAGCCGAAATCAAGTCACGCGTAACATTTTTGTTATCTTTTTATTTCCCGCTCTCTCTATGTATACTTACATATATGTATATGTGTGGGAACGTGGGTTTTACATGGTTTTTCTTTATTTTTTTTATTCTTTTTTCTTCATTTCATTACACTTCATGCAACGGTAAGCTATCGAAGCGAGTCCCCATCGGGTATATTTCATGTAAAAATCGATGCGGCCAAATTAGCGTAACTTAACATAATTGAAATAGTATGGATGGGCAAAAATTGGCACAAATAATAATGATGATAGTCGTACTAGAACACACATTTTCTACCCGAGGCCATTAGAGCATCGTTTTCAATAGGCTATCGCATAGTTATGTGTATATAGAGCCAAGTTTCCCGTCCTCGAGCTCATCACGGATCTGGGTTACGGGTCTCAGTGGTGCGTAGGCAATCTGCGTATCGAATAAACGTACTAGCAATAAGCCTACCTATTCGCTGGCTCGACTACTCGATGATAGCCATTGTGACCGCGCGTGATGTATGGAGTGGGCGAAGCGGTGGCTGCGGCGGTGGCGGCGGTGGCAAACAGACGGAGGAATTCATTGAGAAACAACTGGTCAAACAGATATTACATGAACTATTATCGTGAAACTTGTAGATATACGCTTCTCATCTCGTATATATGTATGGTTTACGTATATACAATGTGTACCTCGCGATTAGCAAATATCGAATGCGCAGTATAGGTCCCTCATATTATCCTCATTTTCATTTATTTAAGTTTATTTTTTATTTTTATTTTTATTTTTTTTTCTTTACAAGAATCAAGACTCTTTGAGAGTCCAATTACACGGGTCGCGAGTTTCTGCTTTGTTTCATGGCCGCTGGTCCGCCTCGTCTTTACGTAAAGCTTCCCACACCTTAGATCTACTCTTCCGCTTCTTATACGCTGCGGAAAATTTTGTTCCAACGTTGAAGAGTGACGTTATATTTTTATATTTATATATATACATGTACGTTTGAATATTCTTTATCGATAAACATCCATACGGATTTATGAAATGGACTTTTTACCGAAAGATTTCATGTCTATAATCGACCTCCGTTTACTTAACTACCTAAAAACTCGAGACGATTAAGCGAACGATTATTAACTTCGACCCAACATTATTTTACGGGTTGTTTTTTCTTCACCGGACATACCGTTACCACGATCGCCAATCGCATTTCGTCATTGGTATTTTTACACGGGTTGTACTCGTCATTAACATTATTATAATCGTAGAGATAGCAATTGCTGTTTCTTAGGAAACGTTCGCATGCGATCATTATTTCGTAATGTCTGTTGCACTCGTAATAAAAAATAGAGAAATAAATGACTAAATGAGTCTTCTTGTTTACTTGTTTCAGGTAAGAATGTGTCCCGGATCTAACCATACCTAGATACGTCTAGCTGAACGAGTGCATGTGTTACAAATCTAGTAATACACAGAGGCGGTGAGTTTTTGGTACAACCTGTAGATATAAAATCGAAAAAATTCGAGCTCAAATTTATAAACGAAAATAAAAATAAAAAATGGGGGAAAAAAAGAAAAGCTTAGGTAATACCACTTATTGATAGGCTCCTCGGCTGGCCAAAGCGCTATTTTCGTTCGACTTCCTGTCTCTCTTTCAGACTTAGAGATAGATATATTGCACGCTTCGCGCGAGAAAGACGGGCGCAGAAAAGTGGCTCGGGAAGTAGGTAGTACGTACAGCCAGCGTCGCACCCCGACGTACGCCGCGCACGACGTTGTAGACTGGTGGGCGCGATGCCGACCGCAGCTTGATAGCTTTACGGTTGCCGTTGAAAGATTGACGACCGAATCCGTCAGCGTACTCGTGCGCGTGGATAGTCCCTTCGTTCTTCTGGATTTCCTGCAATTTTTTTTTCCCCATTTTTTTTTCTCTCTCTCTCTTTTTCTCATTTTTTATTCACCACGATAGACCCCGAAAGCAGAGATCAAATCTTTGCATTTATTTGGCAAACTGTCAATAAATTAGCCAAGATATTATCCATAGCAGATCATTCATATTGTAAATAAGAAAACTGAATTATTGAAATAGCAACCGCTTCCACAGTGCGTAATAAGCGTTCGAACCAATTTAAGCCAAGAATTAGGTTCATCTTCGGTCTTATAAAGCGTATAAGTAGGGCAGGTATAGTACATTAGAAATTGTGCCAATAAAATCGAGACGTTAAAACAATTTCTGGTTGATTGCGTTCGATACTAGATGGCAGAAAAGCAGGTCGTTAAATTAATAGAATTAATTGATAATTAATTTTCGTATACAACGGTGGTGTGCTGCGAGAGCTCGTTGATTCGCGAGGTCCGATTGTGTGGCTGAGCAGCTATTCCCAGCTGGAGTTTCAACGCGCAATGCTACTAAATTACAATTGTTATCGGGGACAGAGAGAGAGAGAGAGAGAGAGAAAGAGAGAGGAAATAAAAAAAGCACAGAAAGCGTCGACATTTTTCGTTTTACACAAATAATCACCGACCGCTATATGATACTCCGAATTTCATATGTTTTGAGGAAAAAAAGTTCAGCGGTATAAAAGTTCGTTCTTTACCTTCCTACTTTAAACATTCACTTAAACAGCACGAAGACCTCTTCAAGCTCTGAAACTTAAGCCCAAATATCATTGAAAATGTTTTGAAAAGAACAGTTTAAAGATAACTTATACCCTCCTCTCCCCACACATGGGTATCGCAAGAATTTCTGCGTACCTATAAAATACGCGGAAATCTTTTCTTGCCGCACAAAGGAGCGCGGCGTGACCGTTCGAGATAGTCCCCAGTCTTCAGGGGGTACCGCAGCACCGCAGGGAGAAAACGGGGGTGTCGGAGTTTGCGAGGGTTGACGGGGGGATATTGGGGAAAGCGGGTGGGATTCGGGGGAATCATAGGGAGGTTCGCGGGAGGGAAAAGCTCAACGCATGTGCAGGAGGGCGTCTCGCGTCGCGGCGCTCCCGTGGTTGCTCCCGCTTCGGAGGCTGCGAAAGCGGGCGAACACAGTGCGCGGATCAGAGTGGTCGCATCTCTTGCAAAGATACGTGATCGCGTCCGTCCCAGAGATCAAACGAGCGTTACAATTTACGGATTCTTTGATCTCCCGATTCCCCCTATCGTCACCCCGTCGAACCAAAAACCAACAGTGACGTGAAAATTGTCTAAGATTTTTTCATTCCTCCCATGTTTACCAACCCTTCATTTTTTCTCTGCCGAAGCCGATTGCCGCGTGCTGTTATAGTGATGCTAAATATATCGCGTGGACACTTCGGAAGCGAACACGTGCAGGGATATTGTGATAGAAGTACGATTGTAGATTGAAATAGTCGAACAGTTGGATAGGGAAAAGACCCTGTGTTAAACGAAGGAATAGTTTTGTTTCCGGGTCGTTTAATATCTCGTTGGAAAAAAATTCGCGTGTGCTTTTCTCGTTCGTCAAAGTTCTTTATTTTTATCTAACTACGTCCTACGGTTACATCAAGTGACAATCAAGTAATCGCTGAATATATATTTCGCTGCAAAATGCCGTGACAATGAACGACTGAAGAGTGCCCCTGCCTTGTAGCGGGCAATGCGAGATTGAAAAATGACTTTGATTACGTAACCGTTGTATGACCCGCTAGGATAATCGCTCGCTTATTTTTTATTGTTATTTATTCGCAAGCGAGGATATATATATATGCGTATGATCGATTCGTGTATATAACTCATATATGCAAGTGGAAAAGGCGGAATATCGATACTATAATTTGAAGAATAATAAAAAAAAGTAAAAAATAAAAAATAAAAAATAGTGTATCATCTCCGAGGATATTATAGTTATTCATCGATGTATCGGAAACCGTGCTGAAACTAAAGAGGAAAAGATAAAAGAATAATAATATAAATAAAAGGTGAAAGGTGATGGTGAATGGATCGGAATTAACGGCGATCTCGCATTACGTTGAAATTAAAACCTATGGTGAAGTTGCAAGGACAAATGTCGCGTCGACTAAGTGGTCTTATCTCGATCAAGAAGAGGTCCTGGATTCCGCGGTGACTAGGGTCTCCAAGAGCAGTGACCTGGAGGAAGAGGAAGCGAGGAGGAGCGGTGACAAGTATCAACCACGACGGGGCCCAGCGCCGGGGCAGAGCGAAGGCCCCCGGTGCAGGGAAGTCAGGCCAAACGAGTGGCCACAGAGGGGCCCGAACGGAGCGTAGCAACGGCCCTGAAACCGTGGCTAAGAGTTATCGCCCCCTTACTCAGGGGGACCACAAGGAGGCGACCTCGCCGACGGAGACGACGTAAAAAGAAGCGACGGAGGTGAGCCTCAAAATCTCAACCCCCTCCGTCTTGTAGTTGGTAAAAATTTTCATCGTGATTTAAATAAATTTATAAATCACGGTGTACCTTGTACTTTGCGTGTTTTCATGCTACAGGGTATAATCTAGGATATCGACGGAATAATTTTTCTTCATGTACTTAAAAACGAGGAGAATTTTTTACTTCTTTCAAAATATACAGCGGGAATTACGGATTCTTATTTATAAATTGATTTATACGCGCTCAACCCCGAGGCAGTAAAAGTTATGTCAGACGTCGGATTGTAAATGTGTCATCAAAAGACTCCGTTCGATTGTCTTTTTTCTTTTTTTCTCATTCATTCATTTATTTTTTATTTATCGCGCTAATGAATTGGGGCGAATTTATTCGACAAGAATTATAAAGAAAAAAGATTCAGTCCTCGGATATATTTACGTCTGGGGTTTTGAAAAAGTTCTCAGAGTAGATCCGAGATTGGTATTTTATGATCTTTACAACGTTAAATTACCTACTTTGAAAAGGAAGGAAGAGGGAATCTGTGGGTTAATATGATTACAAGATTGATTTAATTATAATACTAAGTAGGAAGAGGCACATGCGAACGTATTTTTATCGAGTAATAAAATGTTGATGAGTTCGACCAGCAAAACGAAAAACGTGCGGAGGTACGGGTACAGAGAAGGGGGAAAAAATTAATAGGTATGATACCTAGCCGTAACGGTTAACCGGTAAAATACGAAGAATTTTTCAAGTAACAAACGTCTCTCGTGTATATCCGGTAATTCGCTAACCACGCTTAATTGTAATTGTCCACCGGCAAATTCCTAAAGCCCTCCGTGCAAGAGATGTACAAGAACACGAATTCCATTGTTAACTGCAACTCGTCGGAGGTTCTTTTCCAGTTTTTGTACCACCATCCGTAATTAAGACTCAAGAATGCGTAACATCTGTTTCTTTTCCCCATTCGTCAACCAATCTCATCGACCTTCCGATAAAATTCTTACCAGATAGGAGAAAGGAATCTGTCCACAATTTTTCAAACTCCACCTCAGTCGGCTGCTGAAACATTCCGTTAAAACCGATGAAAGCTTATTCGATTCGAAAATCATTCTACCCCTAGAAATGTCGAGATACGTGAACAGCAAAGATTAAAAATGAGAAGAAAAAAGAGCGTCACGTAATAAGTAGTAAGTCTTGAATCGCACAGACGGACGCTACACGTCCATGACTGAATTCTTATCCCCAAGGCGACGCTGGTTGGCGGGCTGGTCCCCTCGCACGAATATATTCGCGTCCCTTCCGTTTCGTTCCCGGTTTCATGAGGGGGAAAAAGGGAGCTAGACATGGCAGGAAATAGTGGGAGCCATCCGGGTGGATATGGAGCGAGAGTAGTCCAGGGGCAAAGGGGGGAACAGGGGGAGGTGATTGGAAAATTTGACGTCGAGTAAAACCGAGGGGTTGCGGGGGCGTCGGAGGCGGGGGTAACTATCAATGACGCGTTAGGCCGCGTCACGGTTTGCGTTGCATCTGCTGCCACGGTGTAAAGACCCATATAGATATACCGATACCTATTCCACGCTCGTATTTATATGCCAGCATTATTCTGACCCATACGTCAAACCGACCACACCGATCATTACAACAATTATGGATAACCGATTACCGATTACCCATACCTGGTCTCCCAGGGTATACCTATACCTATATAGCTACGGGAAAGTTCTGGCAACGTTGTTATTAATAAATATCAGCTTCAGGGGTCTCTCGCGTCGCTCTCGTCTCTTATTATTCCTTTTTCTCATATACCTACCTAACATCTTGAAACGCGGTTGAGTAATGATATTCCGTATCGCGTTATAGAGGCACCTATCTACCTACCTCTACCTCTACCTCTACCTCTACCTACCTATCTGTCTACCTACGCTAACGTGATAAATTAGAACACTTACCTACGCGATCAACGACGTAGGATGATACTTTATACGTTGTATCAAAGAGGCGGCCAATCAGATCAGATTTAGTTGCCTTACCGCTAGCGGAATGACGCGATTGGCCGGACGCTGGTCGAGCACCTGATACGTGAACGTAAGTGACGGGATCTTATCGTTATCGGTTTTATACCTATGCTCGATGAGCGATGGGTTTAACAACTCGATCGCGAACCAACGAGCGGGGATGAAATAGGAGGAATAGAACCGAATAACGGGTGGAAGAAAATCGTGTACACAAAGAAAAACGGGGAGAATTGAAAAGAAATTTGCATAGCTGTCTGGGGAGTGGAAAGAATGACTCGTAACTTTTCCTATTTTTTTTTTGTTCCATTTTTTTGTTTTTTTTCTTTTGCTCTTGGCTCTTCCTCGACTTCCCGAAACCCCCTCGCTTTTTTTTTTCCTCGGAATATGATAAGCGGCGTCTGATTGTTACTCGGGCAGAATGTTCAACAATGAACATCCCTCGACCCTCGACGAGTGTGGAATAAAAGAAGAGAGATAGAAGACCGGGTGAAAACCTCGCGGTTTTTTTTTTGTTTTTTTTTTATCATCGCACAATTTATGGCGGATTAAATTGTTTCCATCCCGGACGATCGGCGATCACTTAAAACCGATCTTTGGACGAAAATATCGTACAACTACTGGCCTCAGGATAGCCTAAGAACCGAGGGACTAGACTCGGACGTAAAACTGGGCCTGGAAATCCTGCCTTCGGCCAGGGGCAGTAAATTTTGATATTATACCGACGCGAGGCAACTTGGTCGAACCCTCCAGTGACGCAACCAACAATGCAGGCGTAAAGCGAGGTTTAAACTTTCTTTTTCGGTCTAAAGGTGCCGCGTAGACTATAGCTGGGTACAATAGACACCGTCGTGCGTCTTGCGCAAACTTTCCCCTAGCGTGTATACCCGGCGTGGCCGGGTAGTTTTTCGGTTATGAAAAGGAAAATAAGAGTTTGCAAAGAGAAAAGGGAAGGAGGGAGGCAGAGGAGAGAAAAGGAGACGAATATGTAGTCGAGGAACGGAAAGAGAGAGCTGGGATTATACCGATACGTATACCTGTTCAGATCCGTAACGCGGAAGCCACCCTGTGTGCCCCAGCAGTTATACTCGCGTGGATATTCGGCCCGGGCCAAGCTGCAGAGAGAGCGCGTTAGATTTATGCCGTATCTGCGGCCCGATCTTGTTCACAAGCGCGCTAATCACGTGTTAAAGCCTGCCCCCCTACGGAGAGATCCCCCGGTTAAGCGGCGCATTTCAATGCATACCAATGCACTACTTGCGAGTCATTTCTTAGCCTGATTAGCCGCTCGCGCAGGTTACGCATAGATCAAATTTTACTATGTCGTATGGGAGTACGGGTACGTAGTTTGTCCCGCCACGTGCTGCTGCCTGATTTATTCCGTTTGGGTGTTGGGGAGGAAATATTTTATCGAGAATATCAGTCAAGCTTTTTTATCAATTATTGACATTTTCTAATTAACGTTATCGATCGATTATGAAAGTTTCGTTCGAGTCCGACGTGTATCACCTAGGGCGATTGAACCGGTAAATAAATTAGCACTGGTTTCGCAGCCCGACCGGATAGCCGTGGAAATAGGAGCATAGAATATTATTGTGTCACGATCGTTGCATAATATTAGTAGAAATTATAACAGCATAATAAAAACAGATCAAAATTTTGACCCTATTCATTAATTTGATTTGTATCTATAGGGGCGAATAAATTTTCTCGGTTGGATTTGACGTAGCCAAGAAATTCTAGTTAATCGTTATTTCCCGAGTGAAGTTTGTGCCGCGAGTAAGAAGAGAGTAGAAAATCGCGGCGTATTATGACACGTGTACATAGCCGGTCGTATAATGCAGACAAAACATTCATTATTCAAATAATCATGGGATTTAAGTAGCGGTGATTTATACCGGGGCATCATGGTTTCCGTATCTTGTTATTCGTCTGGATCATTTAAATCACCAAATTTTACCTCGGACGCGACCTTTTACGTACGAGGATACCACCGCCGCGACGCGCCGCGTTCTTCAACGGGTGTATTTTTGTTCACTCGCAAAGACTCGCGCTTGTGACTGGTATTTCACCGACACACCTATACGCACGCATACTCGCTCACGTATCTATCTACCTTCCTCGCGAACGGACGAGAGCTCGCTTCTCATTTCTCGTATTTTCCATCGCGATAAATCACCGTGCGGCGGCGGAAGGATGGAGGACCGGAGCAGCCCGGAGCAGAGACAGACAGGAAGAAGCGCGGCAGAGAGGCGAGAGAGGCAAGAGAAGCAGGGTGGAAAAGAGGACCGTGTCACGCCGAAGCCGAGCTACGGAGATTACGGAACTCTCTCCAACTACCAAAACCTCGAGATTAAACCGGGCCGAACGTCCGTCACCCTCTATTCAAGCTACCCTTGAACTCTCTCAATTGTACGAACTGTTTGATCGGATCTTCGCGTCTATACGCGAGTTACGAATGGAATATCGTGAATCATGATCTACTCTACTTATTGAACGTTCATTTTATACTTTTCTACTTCTACTTTTGCGTTTAATGAAATTCCACTGTCGAAAAAAAAAAGAAAAAACCCAACTTCCCTTATACTTCGACCTCCAGCTACCTTGACGTACCTTCCTACTCGAAATGGCAGATAAAAAGCGTGGAAAAGTTTCCAAATTCGTTAAACCACACCGACCTCCACGTAGGTAGTCAAGATGGATGCTCTCGTCCTCGTAGCCGCTTCTCCAGGACTCCGTAGAGAAGTTGGAAGTTCTTGGTCCCGAGTTGGCGGGTGACTCGGCCCGAGACTCTTGGAGATTCTCTGGTGTGACGGTTCGGGTGACGGGGTTCGGGTGACGCCTTGGGGGCGCCGCGTCTCGTTATCCGAAGGATTTATGGCGCACTAATTGCATCGCGGCGGACAACACGGTCGAGCTAGCTATACGTAACTCTGAATCGCGAAACAACCGGATGGCAGCCCTGTCGCTCTTCGTCTTTACTTTCGTTCGGCCAATATAGGTATGTGCGATACTTGCGGATACTAGAGGTAGAAGGTCACTGTACCTACGACTAAACTTTGTACGAGTAAACAGTGGAAAGGGCGTTAATCTTGGTACAAAATATGTCTCCTCGTAGATAAC
This sequence comes from Tenthredo distinguenda, assembly GCA_947538915.1. NCBI lineage: Eukaryota > Metazoa > Arthropoda > Insecta > Hymenoptera > Tenthredinidae > Tenthredo > Tenthredo distinguenda. The sequence goes on along the minus strand of OX384536.1, from coordinate 17,025,855 downwards.
CATGCATAAATACATATAAATATAAAAAGATATTTCAGTCCTAGTTAAAAGCACATCGACATTAGTCCAGAAAGGGAAATGCCGCAAAGCCGTGGGCAGGGGACGGGTTTTAGAGAGATAGAGATTACACGGATGGTTTCTGGGCTGGTATACTATAGTTGATGAGAATCGGTAAGGATTTCCGACGGCGATTTCCAGAGACACGTGCCACGACGGAACGAGACTTTGGCTCTTGTTCTGGCTTGTGCAGATGGGTTGGTTCAAGTAGAGATGGAAGCCTCCCTGGATCTTGTGTAGTCCGACATTTTGACTAAATATACAAATCGTATTATGGGCCATAAACGAGTCGTTATTACGAAGCTGTTATATTAGGGTTATGATTATTATGTTCCTCTTCTTTACTGACGTCGTAAACTCTACCGCTGCACTCCCTCACTTGTTAAACGCCTTATTTACAAGCCTATATTGTAGTAACGTGTATTTAGCGCATAATACCTACCTCCGTTCGGAAGACGATCATTCGTACCTGGTGCTTGTCAGCTTGTGTATATATATGTACCTATGTTACGAGGTATACGTACATATGTAAGTCGGGAATATATAACGTACAGATGTACTACACACTCCGGCGCTTCTTCTTCCCTATACCCGTAGTACCCCGTGTATCGCCGCGGCTAAGTGCGGGCGTCAACGAGGATGAATTATAAGTAGGTTAAAAAGAGCGTTGCTTCTTTTATACAGCTTTGTTATTTTTCGCTACTATATGTTAAAGTGGCGGTGGCGGTGCTGCTGCTGCTGCTGCTGCTGGAAGAGGGAAACTTTTCAAGAGATAAATCCTACACGGTTAAACACCTAATCGTTGTGATGATAGAACGAGTTATTTTCATTTTAGAAGAGCATCTTTGAGTCATTGGTACGATACGCGTTGAAAAAGGGCATAAAAATGAGAAATTATCATCGACGGCTTGAAAACTTTGGCGCCATAAGACTTGAGCATTGGATCGAGCGAGGCAGATTCATTCTACTTACTTTCGATGTATTCGCCAAAGTTTCAAGGACGAGATCAGAATCTCGGTCATTAATCAATCTCTGAAATAAGACGTGGTCGAATTTGAATTCAAATTAACGCTAGAATGTCGTGTGGCGTATCGAATATTTTAGTTCCTCCCGTACCACTCCGTCAGATTTGGATACGACTCTTTTATTACACCCATAAATATTCAATGATTAATTAGAATTCCGAAAAAATCTTAAATCGCGGTATAAATTCATGCGGTTATTTCACTCCCGAAGATACCAACGACCAGGTGACCGTAGCTCGGTCTTATCCACTCCAGGGACACCCGATTCGGTCAGCATCCCTCTCACTACTTCCACGTGTTATAGCTGATGGTGTTTTCCGACTCTTGGGTGAGGCGGGTCGCCCAGCCTGGGACCCGAGTGGGTCGGGTTGGTCGGCTGGCTGGTTGGTTGGTTGGTTGGTTATGCTAATGACCGAGGAGCTCACACATAGAAAGAAGGAACAATGCCCGGTCGATTTATTATTGTAACAGTTCGGCGCGTGACGTCACGGTGCATTAAGCTCACTGATGTCTCAATCAACGTTGGTGACGTGACCGTGGTCTCAATTTCAGTTTGAATTTTGTTCGTAGACGTCGTTGATCGAGTAGTGGCAAAACTAAACGCGTGAGATTTCATTCCATACATATATGTCGTTCGTTGAGAATAAACAAGTTGATTTAATCACACGAAGAAAAGTGTTCGTTTCGGCGTTGGAAATGAGTCACGAGTCAGAGACTAATCAACTCGATCAAAATACGTTCTTGTCGCCGAGTCGAATATTCTTGAAATTTTTTGATCCCCCGTCTGTCTCGCGGTACCTGTGCATCTAAATTGTTGCAGCGTGATCAATGGACTGAATATAGAGCAACGTAAGAGAAGGGAAGGCAGGATCTTAGCCGGCGTACGTGAATCGTCGACTAAACGTGTCATTAGTTCGGTCAATTTGCTTTGGTAGAAAGTCGTTAAGAAATACTTAGATGATTGCGGTTCGCCAGTGATCGCGGCGTAATAAGCGCTCCTCGGGGAACACTAAGCGCGAAGCGAAGCTGCTAGCTGAAGTCGGAGGAAGGCCGCCCTCTCCAATATTTACGAGCACCATTGCTGACTGGCGTTAGTGGGCTAAGATTTTCGCAAACCCAATATCTCTCTGTGCGTAGGTGAAGAATATCGCACGTGAACTATGGAGCCTCATTTCTCTCGCTTTATCCTCATATTTGGTATCGAATTATAAATTTGATCATTTTACTTTTATCTCTCGTCATCTTATTTTCGGACGTGCGAGAGATCAAGGTCGACATCGAGAGGCGGTTTATACCTCGAATAAGTTCGTATGTGTTGGCTTGATACACGTCGGTGAATTCAGCTTAGGTTATACTTCGAATCGGTTACCGATCACCGCTTCGATTCCACCCATACGGGTCTCGCATCGGTTCCCAGAGCATTTGTGAAGCGAACGATTCTTGCTGTGTGGGTATACCCGCTATGCTATTCCCGAGTTCAAGCTGGCGAGCGGGTGAACCGTCGGGCAGGATATCATCTACCGTTTCTTCGTTCTTTTCGTATATAGTATAGGGGGCGTTGATGGGGCAGCATATAATTATCAGGGCTGTAATGGCAGCCATAACTCATAGGCGCTTCTCTCCCTCTGTTCTTCGCCCTTCTTCCCATATTCCCTTATTCCCTCATTCCCTCTTTCCCTCTTTCCCTTTATCCCTCTATCCCTCGTCCGTCATTCCCTTCTTCTTTCTTGTACCGGGGGTCAGCCCACGAACCAGAATGAATACGGATGAGAAATTGAGCGAGTGGATTGGATAGAGTCATCACTTGAAGCCCGAGCACTTGGAATGGGCGGTTCAAACGTTTTTCAACATATATTCTTTTTTTCTTCTTACTTCTTCTTAGCACACGAAAGATTACGCCTTTCTTAATTAGTTATTACTTAATTTTACGGCTCAAGATACAAGGTGCTTAAATCTATCTTCAATCTATCCGTGTATACTATACACGTTCTCTGTTATAACGTTAATTTCATATTCACCGCGAGGGAACTCTGACCGATCGGCTAATACGTCCGAGCTATATCTATGTAATGAGTATATTGAAAAAACGATAACCCCAAACTGTAACCTCTTATCCTCCCGTCTGATTAATCCACTCAACGTCTCACTTCTCTCAGTTGCGTAAATATCAAGTACAGCTCGATTTATACTCACGGTATTCAGATTCGTTCTACATATCAGAAATTGTTACAGTACATCATCGTCGTCGTGGCATTAGAAGCCGAATCTAATCATTTTAAACCACGTTGCTATCTCGGTCCAATTGCGTCAAGCTCTGAGACCTAAGGCTCGAAGATCAAATCCAATGCCTTACTTTCGGTATACCTAGCGAAGATAGAGATCATCTGACCGTAGAAAAAGCTGAAGTTAAAAAATGACGACTCTATGCTCCGGGCTAACTGATATTTTCGCTTCGCCACAGGGGTGGGTCCGGTCGTCCGGCAGGCTGGCAGAGGGTGTAAACGGGGGTGAGAGTGGGAGATGAGTGGTGGGAAGAGGAAATGAGCAAAATGGATAGGAGCGACGACGAAGGAGAACTGGCAGGCGGGGGTGGGGTGGGGTGGGGAAGTAGAGAGAGGAAGAGGAAGAATTATGATCCAAGCGGTGGTGAAAACGCAAAGGGACTAACTTCAGGGAGATAGAAAGAGAGAGCGAGAGATAGATCACGGAGAGTGCGGGTGAGAGAGTTTCAGAGGTTCAGAACTCTCGCGCTTTGGCGTTCGCCGGTCGCTCCAAGGGGGCGGGGGAGAGGAACGACTAGATGGAGGGTGGTGGGGGGTTGGTTTTGGATACAGGGGTTGGGGTGGGGTGCGCTGACAGCTCGACGCGTTCGTTCGCTTCAATGCCGCGTACGGGAGGATACGCTCTTCTCTTTCTCTCTCTCTTTCATTTCTCTCTCTTCCTCTCTCTCTCGCTCTCTCTGTACACGTTCACACACTCACATACACAAACCCGCGAAGCGTTCCTGAACGTACGCACGCACATGGGCGCACACGCGCCCAAAAACTCAACAGCATTCACTCGCATTGGCTTGAAATCGGTTCGTCGATGATCGTGGTGGTGGTTCTGTGCTGGTGGAGTAGTAGCAATAGTAGTCGTGCGCTAGAGCACTAGTTGTCGTATTAGTATTAGTAGTAGCGGTTCGTACGCGGCCTGTATATAGCGTAGTCGTCATATTGTACATAGCCTCGTCTCTGTCTGCACTCGGCGGGTCAGAAGCTCCGACAGAGTCGCGAGCTGCGTGGAACCGGGCGTCGGGAACGGTGCTTTTTGACAGTTTCTCACATAAGTGTAAACCCTGTGTAGACACTAGATAGGTAACGAATTAATTATACCCTCGATTTCGTCGATCTGTGTCAGTGTGTGCGTTTCGCTGTCGGAAAGGGTGCGGGAAAAATTTATCGATAAGTAAAGAATTTATATTTATCTCGGCTGACGGATAACCAACCGCAGTACAGTATGTAACTCTCTATTATTTAGGCGTTAACGGACGTTCGGAGATAATTGGCACTTGTATATCAATGCCATGTTGTTTTAGACAGTGTCGTGGAGCTCTGGATGTACGACACGTTACCGATGTTACCACGTGCTCCGATTCACACGATTCATTTTCAATGGTGACACAGTGTTGGTTTTGCAAAATTTTATACACAGTGCGATTCATTTTGCCATCATTAACCGTTTCACTTCAATTATACCTTTCGATTCATTTTTAACAGCAGTGCAGTGTGTGGTTCTCACGATACGTTGCATATGTATATATATGTGACTTATTATCAATCTCCTCGAGACTTATGTACAACGTAAAGTGTTTCTTTAACCATAACACGGTGATATGAACGTGCTTGCGAATACTTGGTGGTTTCACATCGGTACTGCGTCGTTATATGGATACAAGGACAGTCGTCCGCGTTAGGTACGTTTTTTTTTGGTTTTTTCGCGAACTGTAGGTAATTCGTTTGATTTTTTATCATTGATTCGTTTAACAGCGCGAAAGGTGAAGATAAATCATACGAAATGATACACATATTATATACTATTATGTTTGGACAAGTGAAATCTGATGCAGCTCGCTGTATTCAATCGCCTAACTCGGTTATCGTTTGTTTATAATAATAACAGTATTGCTTACCGGCATTATACAAGCTGTGAAGAGATTCTGTGTGTATCACATATAAACATATAAATTTACATATTCAAACAATTTATACACAGCTCGGATCTTCGAATAAACCGATATAAAATACACTGAGATATTATAAAATTTCAAACTATCAGTGGTCTTTCGCACTTGTTGAAAGTGCGAAACCTGTCGATAGATCGACTACAATCCTAGACCAAGTTTGGTATCGTTACTATTTGTCAGATCCAAACAGCCAGCTAAGTAACTAAAACGATCGCGGAGTAGGTGCGCGCTGGTAGGTAGGTAGGTAGGTAGGTAGGTAGGTAGGTAGGTAGAGGCATATACGTGCACGAGGTTAACCTAAATAACCAGCCACGTGGTGTTCCCGTGAATAATATGGATGGCGGATGCGATTAGAATGTAGAACCATTTACGGTGGGCCTGGCTCTCGCTGTCATTGGTCCTCGAAACGAGTTTCTGAATGTGGTTTACGATTAGGTTCGATCGTCGCGATCGTTCGGGAATAAATTAACGAACCGAGGGGCAAGTCAAATATTGCTGATACGTTAATAACTGTCAAATTAATTGAATTAAGTCCCTTAAATAACAGTTTCCGGTTATATGCTAATTTCGACCATTAGAATCAAAACTGGCATTATTTATGGTATGCATGTAGGTCAATTTCCTGAATGGACGAGAAAAGAAGAAAGAAAAAAAAAAACGGAACTTTCTTCTTTTTCTTCTACATGCATATATATATATATATATATATATATATATATATATATATATACCTGACCGCTTCGGTCTGTTTTCAACTCTTCGATTGATTTATACTTCGACAAGTAGAAATATTCTATTTCCGTATAACCCCGCTTGGCATCTTCTTTACGCCCATGCCATGCCGTGCCCCCGTCGTTCCGAATATCCCATTAAAACGTTTTCTCTTGGAAACAGCTGCTTCCTCGATAACGGATACTCGATAGATACATACAGGAATGTGCCGCTGTAGAGTGTCACATTCAAAGCGCGTTATCTCAGGCTCACAATCTTAAACGGAGATCGTATATACGGGGGAAACGTTTTGGTCAGACTTAAAGCCACCGTACCTCCCCTATAACTCGGAACACGGTGCCGAGGGACTACCTGGAGAAGGACAACGGGTCACTTCACTTCATTACCAGAAGATAACAGAGTTGTCTGGCATACTAATACACGGGACCAACCGGCTGCCCGGGCTAGACCCCCTTTTCCTTCCCTTTACCGCCTGCACCCTCTTAGCAGCCCTTAGTTTCGCTTCGTCTTGCTCCACTATAAGAGTAAAGGATGGAATAGGAGAGGAGAGGAGAGGAGAGGAGAGGAGAGGAGAGGAGAGAGAACCTTGTAACGTAGCCTAACCTATACGTAGAACCTTGGCAACCCCTGGGGTTGACGTTGGGAGCCACGAACGGCGATGCTGCTGCCGGCAAGCGCGGACGCTCCGTTGCGTTTCTGATTTACTGATGCTGTGCGGGACGAAGTGGTAGGAGAGCGTAGCAGGGTAGGCCCGGAACCTACATACACGCAGGGAATATTACGAGGACAAAGGTTGCGGGGGTGGGCAAAGCGGTCGCGGTGAGTTGCGCGGTTCGCGGACATCGCCGTAAGAGAGACAATGAAGTTGCGTCTCGGCGCTTGCGTTTGAAAATTCAAATGTATAAATCAACGTTTGGTGGGTATAGGGGATATGTAAAGTTACCCGATGACTATTCGGAGGATAAAACAAAATTAGACTCGAAACTAGAGCCGGAAGTTTTGAAAAACTATCCAAGGAGGAGGAAGAGGGTGGAAAATTGTTTGGACGGAATAGAGAGGGTTTCAGCATCCACTGTGAGTTGATAATTGAAATTTATCACTAGTTAAGATACTAAATATTGCGACATCTTGGAAGTCTTAATTACTTAACTATTTTGTAGAAAAGATCCCTGATATATCTAGCTCTGTAGATCTTCTCTCCCTCCTCCTCCTTCTTCTTCTTCTTCTTCTTCTTCTTCTTCTTCAAATTGGCGACAGCGAGGGTCACTATCCCGTTCCATTTTTAGCGCTGGCCATTCTTCAAGAAAGGATCTTTCGCCACCCCTTGTTTTGATCGGGGTTTCTCCTCACCCTCACCTAATACCAGGCCCGAGAACAGCTACGAGCTACTACCACCTACGATGGGATAGGGATTAGAGATAGGGCTTCTAACCGTAAACACATAAATTTCCCCCCATAGCCTTCCCAGCGTATACTGCACAGTATAAGCTACACATACTTAGACGAGATACAGTTTTGTGTCACGTGAAAATTGGCCTCGGCTTTTAACGAGACGATACAATTTTCTTCAACCCAATTCTATTTATTTCACGTTTAGATATTTACTCCGATTTTTTCGCCATCGTCAATCGATAAATTTACCTTCATAAAAATGAACTCTTTGACTGACTGCAACGGATGTAATTTATAGTGAAATTCACCCCTCGTTACGGTGGATCAATTACTGCCGGTATCAATTTCGGATTCATATATCTGTGTTGTAGTTATTGTTGTGGGTTTGTTAAAACGCAGAGGTTGACTTCCGACAATATTTTTAATGATTCCAAAGGCATTTTCAATTCCAATATATCATGGTTAAATCGAACGATGTATAGGGGGGAGCCGGTGTATCTTTCCTGCGTATAATGTAACGCCAAAACTGAATGGAAAGCTTTTGTTGGTAGGCTAACCTACCGGGTTAAGAGAATTATTTATTGCCAATCGGATAGTTCCGTGCGCGTCGCATTGTGCAAAGTTGTCGTCGACGTTTTGCCACTTTTCTTTATCTATCCGCTCCCTCTTATTCTCGAAAAATTCACCCGGGGCTAAGCAAGCCTTCGAAATACACCATGGACGGGTGTACCGATACAAGTAAGTTTTCTTTTTCTATTTAATCAGGGGTTCGTAGCCACCCCTATACTTCGATAGATTGACCTTGCCATATCCAGCCTGCGGCGCAACGATTTAATTAAGTAGGCATTTTCTTTCGAGATGCACCCTTAATGAAAGTTTTGGTATTAGCTCACAGTCGGTAGCGATCTATGTGTTGGTAATCTCGCTCGAAACTCCGCAACCAAAGCGAGTGTCGGTGAGGGGATGGTTCTCTCCCTTTGTTCACGGTACTGCTTCGCTTTTCCTCCTCCTCAACCTCATCCTCGTTCTCATCCTCATCCTCCCTTCATCCGTTGGCATTGCCCCTCTTTTACTCCCGTGCGGACGTTGAGCATCGCGACGCCCCCCGTACTCCCTTCTCCTCGTACCCTGGCCTCGGCCTTTGTGCTCTTGTCAAGTTGTCAAACTACCCCTCCTGCGGACCAACCCAGGATCCAATACCCGGGCCAAACCCTCTTTTACCCCTCCATTCACCTACCCCCGTTATCCCGATGTTATACCCACCCGGATCCACCCGGACCGTCGCCTGGGAGCGACCGTGGCGAGCTTTTCGCTGGAGCTAGAACCAGCTGCCACGAGGGATCACATTTTTTCATTAACCGCCCGGAAGACTGCACTCGAATCGACGCGCCTCGATGTTACGCCATGAAACGAATCTGCATTTTTACTCTCGGAGAACTACTACCGCACGCTCGTTGATTTAGCCTAAACAAATATCCGTCGATTCGAAACAACTGTTCTTATGGTAATTCGACGAGAGTGGAACGTCTGAAGAGCTACCGATAAGCTCGATGGTAATAATCCAGTTATTTCGGTAGCCATGTATGCATGTAAGGCGGACGATATTTATTCATCGGTAGCTACATATTTGACTTTTCAAATTATACGAAGGGAACATTATTTCACGTCTAACGCTCGAATCTGTCTTGTCGGGAACATTATAACGGGATATTTGTTAAACATTTGTGAAATCGTTGGAAACGGAAAGGGCCAAGACTTATCGCTGCGGCTGGATTCTCTTGGGCATATTAACTCGGTGAAAAATTATACCGTGTGGGTAGGTATGTAGTTGGTATTCCTTTTATCCAAACAATCGTCTAATTATCATTTTTTAATGTCAATTTACGGATAGCTTTACATATATATATGTATATGACCAAATCGTCGAAAGTTTCGCGCTCTCATATTTACCTAGTAATTAACGAAAACGTATCTTAACGATAAGAATCTTCCGTCGAGGTAATTACACACGGAGTTAGGTAACTCGAGCTCTCTGCCACCTGAGCCAGGTGTTGACAGACGCTGGCTTTTTACTAATTGCGTGACATAACTCAGGATAATATCGACTACAGCTATACGGATCTAACTGGCCTTCTAATTGCCTCGTTTCTATACAGCAAAGTTACGTTCGTTTTCGGTGGTCCTATTTATCATTTGACTCACATACCCGTATTATACCTACACCCATCCTACACACACCCCGTATACCTCGGCATACGATAGAGAAGAGGTTTCCTCGCGGTCGTATATACATACATATACGTACATACATGTATATCTGATAAATATCACCGGGAGATCTTCAGCTACCTCCACAGTTCCTAGAGTTTAGTTTACTGTACTAGAATACAGTCGAATAAATTCATTTTTAAGTAGTTATTCGAACCGTTCAAAGTTTCGGCTTTAAAGTTTCGAAGCTTAATGATACAATAGGGAAAAATTTAATCAGTATCATAATAGGCGCGAAGCGCGGGGTACGTATAGAGGATCTTCTCTGTGGGGACCGTAAACGTGTCAGCAATTTTAATTTAAGTTGATGTGTGCGACCGTAGCTCAGAATAAATCCGGCGGGTAATTATTTAAAAGTTATAGCGTTCTGGGATCACTGGAATTTCTGGCTCACGGCGTACGTATGCGTGTCTGGCGGGCAACAGACGTACGCCGGAGTTTGTGTTCTCTGAGCGAGCGAGTGGCTTCCACCGGGTGATTTACGCGGTGACGTCAAAACTTTGCACTCTGGTGTCGCCTGGTCGAGAGCCACACCGGGCTGCAGGGTTGTTCGCGAATTCCCCCGTCAACCCTCGTCGTATGAAAATATTATAAGGACCGCTTTTATTCCTAGATGCTTCGCGGCCTCCTAAAGGTCTTTTTAAGTTTCTTGGTTTTTTCTTTTTTCTTCAATTTTTCTTTTTTTTTCTTAATTTCTTTTTTTTCTCCAACGCGGAACATTTTTTCTCTCCTCTTTTTTTTTCTCTTTATTTTCAAAACTTATCTCTTACCTTATAGCCTAGTTTTAAAGAAGGCAAATGCGATCTCGAGACTGATAGTGTCGAATAGTTTCAGGAGCGCGGTAAGAATTTGTACACAGAAGAGAACGTTACGTTGATATAATAGAATCGCTTTGACTCGAGACTGACATCACGTGCGGTACTAAAAAATTATATTACATTTGTTCGTTCGTTAACGTTAACGGAGCCAAGCCCGGAATGCTAGTCCGGGGTCGGGCACGATTGAAGCTTGAACTTTGTCACGACTCATAGAATAAGAAAGAAGGAGAAGAAAAAGGAAAAAGAAAAAAGAAAGAAAGAAAAAAAGAACGGAAAGAAAAAAGGAAAGAAACACCACAAAACTTTTACGAGCCATTCTGGTTAAACCTGACAAGATTAAAGTAGGTATCTAGTAACAATTCGTTGCATTTTATTTCAGTTTTACTGCCACTGACCTTCCTCGGAGACCCAAAGTGAAAGCGTCCGGTCTGCCACATTTACCCTCTAGGTCGCAAGAAAAAAAGAAATATATATATATATATACACATAAAAGCAGAAGTTTTCCCTCGAAGAGAGAAAAAAAAATTGTGAAAGTTAGGGATGAGCATTTTACGGAGGTCTGCCTTCTACGTAAATCTATAGGTGTTAGCTGAAGGTGTCTAGCACCCCGCTGACCGCGTGACGCAAAACCTGGCCAACGTTTTGGCTCTCTTTTCCACCGATCCTTTTCTCTTTCGCGATCGTTAGGAAAACGTTGGAAAACTCCTGGCTAGTGTAGTCCCGGCTGTTTTTTCGTATCCTGCACATCTATGCCGAGTCAACATCTATGTAATACAAAACGCGGGAATTCCCCGTCGCGAATAACAAGTAGCCGCTTCGCGATCACACGTACCTGTATACGTTTCGCGGTTGCAGTTTTAGAGTGTTCGTTTCGGGCCTGATAACAAATCGTCCGATTAATCATCGGAACCAAATATTTCCGGAAGTCTTGATCCAAAACTTCCAAAAATTAATCAATTCGCCACAGTTTTGTTCGACCATCTTCCGAACAGAACGAGTAATAAAATTCCAATGAAATTTCTCACGCAAAACCCGAAGTAACAAATCAGTGACTTGCGGATTTGAAGTGCAAAGTGTTGCGGAAGAGCCGTCCTCGACCGTGCGATTCGGTGTTCGCGTTACGCTGAACAGGTCATCACGGACTGACAGCAGTTATCTATGTTCCGGTTAGTCCTATCGGTCGGGTGACTATCCCTTGTTCCCCTTTGCCCTCCGCGATCTCCCTCGTTTCTCTTCCTCTCTCGAGAGAGCGATGGAGAGAGACGGTAGAGTCTCGTCGTGGACCAGCGTAACACTGCTGTATAGAGTTTATTAAATACGAGCTGGTTTCTAGATAGAAACTCCCTGCAGCACCTCCGTCCGCCGAAATAATCAACATGGTCATAATTCTCGAGCGCTTTTACCAGCCTCTGGTATATATATGGGTATACGTATGTACGAGGTAGTAGATATATTATACGGGTAGGTTATTCATATATGTACGTACACGAGTAGATACGATCTAGCCTCCACAATCCGGCCCAGAGCAATTCTCCTTTTGCGGAGATGACAGAGTCAATTTTTGAAAGAGAAATCTCAAAGAAATACGTATACCCGTACCTAGACACTCCGCATCTCTTTCATCTTTACTTTATTATTATCGGATTTCGTATGTTTTTCGCATAACAAACAAAAAAAATAAATAAATAAAATGACCCTGAAATTTTCTAGTCAACTCACCGGCTCCGCATAACCGCGGACACGGTTAAAATATACAAAATTCAACAATTTCGATGTAAATTAATCGCTTCATACTTATGCTCAGAAATAACCGGTTCTAATACAACGACTCTGTCCTTATGCTATAATAATCGCTGTGCCATCGTCAGAAGCGGCGATCTGCGCCTCGATCTTTCAATTATTCCAACTTATGCAGTCTGCCACTTCTCTAAGATCACGAGAGCGAAAAAGGTCGCGGAAAATAACGACATACGACCAGAAATTTCATCCGACGAGGAAATCGAGTTGTAGTTGCAAATTTCTATCGATTTGTTGCCAGTTACGTCAACCGAGATAAAATGCCTCGGAGTATAAGAGATTGAACGCAGTTTCGGATGCTGTATTCCGCTATTAACAACCAGCTGCGCAGTTTATCTCTGGGTCAGCTGCTGACGGAGTAGGCATGATCGGCTGTGAGGAGAATTACGAATGCGTTTGCCACGCACGCACCGCCAGTGCTGGCCGCTTTTGAGCGTCCTTGCAAACTGGTTTCTTGGACTTGATTATGGTGATCGTACCGTGCGCGTGGTAGTAGCATTTCGCCGATCCTTTTCACTCGCCCTAAACCACCGCATTTCTAACCGCGGCTCATCTTCCTGGCTAGACTTGACTTCTATCCTGGCAAAAAATTCGTTCCGAAATATACCGTCTTCAAGAATCGTTGATCAGCTTGGGTATATCTTCGTGAATTTTTTACACGTTCGTTAGCTGCTGCAGTTACCGCGTGTATCTATCAATTATACCTACTCGTACCGGTTTATCGATGCTAATCGTCTAATGAAAAAACGAGACAGGTCGTATTACATAACGCAGCGTAGTCCAAGACAGAATTATTCCCGTTCAGAGATGTTTCCATATGGTTTTGTTGTCCAGCTATATACCTACAGGGTGCCAAAACGGATGGAGTAGAATATATGTGGATAACCTAATAGAATGTAAAACTGTACATAAAATTCTGCCCGACTCTTTTGCTTTACATTTTTACGGCCCCTTCGCGGTTCCTCTTCTGTTAGCTCCTCCGCTACGACCTCTTGAGCAGTTAGTTTATGACTGTTTTACGGCTGGCACGGGTCCCTCGTCTACCCTGGTCCGCCGCGGCCCATTACGAGTGCCATTTACGGCCCAATACTCATCGGAGGCCCATCTGGTCGTTTATCTTTTCGAGTCAACACGTCTTAAATCAATTTAATCGTAATGGATCTTCCGATGGAGGTCCTTATACCGAATGGCATTCTTATTCACGCCCGGAAGTCATCGTCTTTGGTTAATTAATTATCCAATTCATTATCGTCGCATGATCAATTAAACCAGGGATATATCAAATGATTTTTGAATTGGTTCAGGCCTCTTATTAAATGGATGATATACGTTTAGCGGGGTCGTCGCCTCGCGACTATCTCGCGCCTATAGATAAGACTGAAGATAGAGGGGCGAAAGAGAGAGGCGAAGAAGACCGACGAGGGAATCGGAGCTAAACGCATTACAAGACTAGCAACAGAACAAAGGGACCGACAGCGAGGCCATTTTGATAAATAGAGGCCATCATAGCTTCACGACGTCATCTTCTATATCCAGCGATGGCGTCACGTGGCGCTCCATGGCGCTCCACCCTGCTTTCAATCACCTTGGCCCCGAACCCACCCAGCTGTCAAGCTCGCTCCACCCCGTTTTTTCTCTACTTTCAAACGGATATCGCTATCGCCATCTCCCGGGGTAACAGCCAACGTCTTAATCCCAAAAACGTCCAGCTGGTTTATCAATTTTACCGAGCGATGCCGCCACACGTCAACATCCCTCATATAACGGGTGTTCGTATGTTAATTCACGTCGATAATCAAGCGATCTAAAATCGATGAATCGATAAACAAAAAATGGGGGATTTTTTCTGAAAGGAAATCTCGCAGTCGAATTTTTCCATCTCGATCACGTTCTCCCTTAGTTTAAAATAATAAATGAAGTAAAAGCGCAAGCTCGTGAGATAAGACGTTCTTCCGGTAGAGGGAAGCTAATAAAAAGACAATCCTCAGTGTGGAATTGAGTTCGAATCCACGGGGAAGGATTTATACGGGTAGGCAGAGGTCTGGATGGACGTACGGACGAACGATCCCGTGTATACGTAGTGCATGTAATATAGGTATAGAGGACTAGGTACAGACGTACCAGGGGTGGCTGTAGAGGCGGAGGCGCGAAGCGCATAGAATCGCTATCGGCGGCCATTCATCAATCTGGGGAATCAATACGCGGGAATTAATGAAAGCGCCGCGCGAACAGCGGGCGAACGCGCGGAATGTTAATCGCGATTCTACCCCATCCACCGGTCCAGGTTCTACGCCATCCTCCCGCACCAACGTGCCGCTGGAACTCCCAAGGGTTCTGCAACCCCCCCACGTGTATATTCCATTGCACGGCAATCCACGGTTCGCTGCACCAGCTAAATGTATCGTACATACATATGTATGTAGTACGAGTGGGAATTTATATTATGCTGTGAAAACGCTCGCAATTTTTTTATTCCACTTTTATTCCTATCCGCTGCAACAGAGAAGGAAAAACTCGTAGATATTTAGTTTTTCGAAATGTCGCTTTACTCGGACTGTATGAGACCCTCGAACCGAATTCATACCCACAGACTGCAGAAAATTATCCGCAATCTTATTTTTGTGACTCGGAGAGTTTCTCCCGAGTAGAAGCGGGAGTCTAGAAAATTATTTGAACTTGAAATTTGGGAGCTTTAAATGAGCGACACTGGTCTGTTAGCGCCTGCAAGTATGCAAGCCAAAGTACACGTGGTATTTCCGGTTGCCTGCCGAACCCCCTGGGTCTGACACTGATATACACGCATCTATACGTACGAGTTTAGGTATAGGTGTATTGCCGATGCGAATGTATGTACTACTATTTTAACGAAAGCATATCTAGCCCACGATGGTTGTACCTATTGACTTGTTATTTCTAGACGTAAGAATAGGTAATCCAGTTTTAGACACCAGACGTTAAGTTTCGAAATTGTTGGCACGATGAGGTAGGTAGGTATATAACATGAGCAGTTTGTTTTCCAGATGCATTTCTACGCGTCTCTTTGACGTGAGTCAAGCTGAACTGTCATTATTCTTGGAACGTATAAATATATAATTTAATTAAATTATGCAAAACGAGATTCAACTGGCTCCTTCAACCACTTGTAGCCTCGAGCTTATATAAAATGCATGCAAATTTATATCTGATAAACTTGATTCGTAAGAAAGTGTTACTATGCGCAGTAAATATGATCTTTAAAAAATATCGTCGGGTTGAGTAAACACATCGCGTCTCTCATTCAACCGCAAATCCGTATCGCTAATTTATGGAAATTAAGCAACCTTGATTACAGGAGCGATTCACGTAGGCGGGTAGTTGAAGTTATTTTTAAACAAGCCCAATGCCCCCTAAGGCTGGGACTCCAGGAGCCAAAGATCGTGTGTAAGTTCGAGTTTACCAGTGTAACAACATGAAAGAAATCGTCCAACACGCCGGTGGCCATTAAAGTTAATGCGTGAGATTTTTTCCAAATTTAGCAATCGTTCAGCCCGCCCACAACGACGCGACGGAGCTGCAGGACCGTAGAACGTCCCCGTCTGGGCGATGGCCGTCACCGTGACGAGCACGTGTGCACCTCTCAGTCTGTCACTCAGATAGACCCTCGGTTCACCAGTCAAACTTCGGCAATGTGAGCTTTTGCGCAATGGAAGCTAACGCGACGTTGTGCTCTGGCTTCGGCTGACAAAACGCGAGATTTTACCTTTGCCAACTTGTTTGTAAATTTGTTGCTCCTTTAGATTTCAAACGGTTGTCCTCGTCAGTGTTTTGTTTTTTTATTTTTATTTATTTTTTTTCTCTCTCAGCCCTGTAAAATTAACCCTGTGTAAATATAGTGTTTTGTGTACGTGTTACAGGTGCGGCGTAGCGTCGACAGCGGCGATCAGAACAGAACAAGAAGGAGAGATAATAATCGCGTTGTCCGCAGCGCCTCCTCATCCCATCAAAACAGTCCGCCATCTTCGAAATCTTGATAATTTTAACGAAGAGGACGTCAAGCTTTGATCTTATTTATCGTCCCGCAACGGTAGTAACGCGGTTCTAGTGTGGCAAAGTCAACGTGTCTCTCCCTTCCTCTATATCTCTATTTGCGGTGAGTCTCGGTGTTTTGTGATAAAGTGTCACCCTTTGAGAAGAACCGCGAATTCCCTCCCCCCGTACCCCCCACCCCCTCCAACCCCCTGACCCCCCAACCCCGCGAGACCGCAAGCAAGTGGTGATCCAAGTGGTCAAAGTGCGTGTGATTATAACTCATTGTCAGTGTCTCGTCTCGTCGCAGCAGTGTGAAATTTAGTAAAGCGAAAGAAAAAGAAAAGGGCAAAAAAAAAAAAGGTAGATAGAGGAGGAGAAGTAGATCCGTGAAAAAGTGTTTATATACGTAAAAATATTTCTTTGTAAAGTTAGTAGAGAAAAAAAATAAAAAATTGTAATAAAGGAGAGAGTACCGAGTGGTGAAAAAGGTGTTTTCGCAGTGATAGTGGTAGCATGAGTTCGTACTTTGCCAATCAGTTTGTTCCTGACCTTCGCAATGGCGGGGTCGAGCACCCCCATCAGCACCAGCAGCACTATGGGGCTGCCGTTCAGGTGCCCCAACAGACCCAGGCTATGCAACAACAGCCACAACAAGCCGCCGACCCATGCGATCCGAGTCTTCTCAGACAAGGTGTACCGGGACATCATTACGGGGCGACAGCGGGACAGCAGGGTATACCATACCCGAGGTTTCCACCCTACGATCGGATGGACATACGCAACGCTGCCTACTACCAACAGCAACAAGAACATGGTGGAATGGATGGTATGGCAGGGTACAGATCGTCTTCCCCTAGTTCAGCGATGGGTGGACACATGGGACATACGCCGACGCCGAACGGACATCCGTCGACGCCGATTGTTTACGCAAGTTGCAAGCTTCAGGCGGCGGCAGTCGATCATCAAGGCGGTGTCTTGGACGGTCCCGACAGCCCCGATCCCCTCGTTGAATCTCAGATGCATCATCAAATGCACCCGCAACATCCCCACATGCAGGCACAACAGCCTCCGCTCCAACAACATCAGCAGCACATGCAGCAGCAACAACACATGATGTACCAACAACAACCCCAACAGGCTACACCTCAGCAACAACAGGGCGCGATGCATCCTCAGCAACAACAACCACCTCCTCAACATCAGGGCGTCGTTACGTCGCCACTGGGACAACAGCAACAGAGTGCACCACAAGGCACCGCTGGTGCCAACCTTCCTAGCCCGCTCTATCCTTGGATGAGAAGTCAGTTTGGTAAGTCGTTCTCCTTGATGTTTCATTATTTTATCATTACTTATTTAGGCAACGACGTGATTCGTTTCTTTCTTTTGAAAATCTAGTCCACCGACTCCGGTAGTTTTCGCCTCCAGCTAGCTCGCTATCGTCCTCGGTAAATCTCGCACAGAATATAACCATTGTACGCGGTCTCTGTGCGTGTGTATGTCTGTACGTACTACGTGGTCTAGATTCGCCGGGGCGACCTAAGGTCGCCTTTTGGAAAGTTGCACGTTTTCTGGAAACTATTTCCAGGTAGGTTGGCTCTAGTTGCGGTAGGTATAACGTAAGTAGAGTGAGGCGGGTGTGAGAGGCGGTTCTTACCCGCAACTGTGCGTAAAACTAGACCAGATTGTATATCAACGGTTGCGAACAGATATTCCTATCCCGAGAACGGTGCAGTCCCGTGTGGCACAATGTCTCCACTTTTCTAGACACGTCCCAGCGATCCAAGTTATTTATTATCCTGACCTTTTAGCCCGTCAGTTTGAACGCGCGCGGGTAGTACGTACCGGCCCCATAAAAGTCTTTCGCTGCTCGCCGCTCCTCGTTCACCTCTTGAAATGTCTAGCTTGAGCTACACCTTGCCTCGGACTCTTGTCTGTCCAGTTTCGTACCACCGCTTCGTCCACTTTGATGAATAAATTTTCAAATCTCGTTCTTGAATTCCATTACCAGCCGATTCCCGCGACTGAAAGATCCCTGCATATGATTCCCAAGATATTCAATCCGATTCTCAAACCGATTTAAAGAAAACTCGCAACCCTATGTAAGGAGAATGGTTTTCGAGTAAACTGGGGCATCGCATGGGACCAAGAAGAACGCGCAACGAGGCCAGGATTTATGACGGTTTTAACGAAGTGATAATAGGCCCGGTCGTAACTTACGTTCGGAGAGGTATACCGACCTTTGAGGTACGCAGGTATTGGATGCTTAACTGTACAGGTTGTAGGGGTAGTCAGCTCCCCCGTCGACTTTGCTCTTATTTCGGTATCCCCCTCTGGGTCTTTATATTGCTCAACTCCTGAGAAATATTGTCAGGATATTGCCTAACCTTACCTCTCGATCTGCACGAAGGTCGGGGAGGTGTTAACTATAGTATTACGCTTTGCTCTTCAGTCATAAGTTACGAGGCTTTACCAGTGCCAACGTCGTTTACTCGGTTCGCGTTAAGTTGTTCAAAGCCGCCAGTTTCTTCCTCGGTCTCAGAAATTACATCCCATGAACGTCGTCCAGTGAAACCCTAACTTTTATGTCACTAAAAAAAGTAGAATCAACCCTTGGATCGATTTTCGTGAAACAAAATTTGCTCCGTGACCTTCCGCGATAAGCTCCGAGCAATTGGTAAGTTTTCACCTCCACCTGTATTCTCGAGATTTCGTTTTATAGGGGCAGGTACCTTGCGAGGGTACCGGCTTCAGGGTAAGGTGTACGGTAAGCTCGCGGGACGATTTACCGATAAGCTTACCGCTCATATGACGACGCGAATGCAACCGCAGTAGGAAGAGAGTCTCTGAACTTTCTCACAGATGTCGGCACATGGATCCCGCGTGGCTCTATCTTGCACGCGTTTTTTTTTTTCATTTTTTTTCATTTTTGTTTTTCGTTATTCTCTTTGATACCTTTGATATTCTCCCTGAATTGCTACGAGTTGTGTAAAAAGTTTTGTAACAACTTGTTCGCTATTTGTTCCAAATTAAAATCCGAAGCCTCCCCGTTGGGCCTATGAATAAATCGATGAATTATTTATCGTTTTACCCATCCGCAGATGCACTCCTCTGCTGTATCCACTCGTACGCAAAAACAACCTATCGAAGACGTCGCATCGGAATTTTTATTCCGTGAATTAGACCGTGCGAATATATCGCCGAATCTTTCGAGGCTTGTGAGAAACTATAGAATCCACGATCCACCTCTTCAATAAAATTAATTGTCAGAATGTTTATCGGTTGATTAGACGATTTTATATCAAAGTTCAACGTGCTTAAGTTCATTTTGAAGTGTCTTTGAGTGGGGAAAGGATTTTGTTCCTTTCTTTTTTCACACATCTTGCAACGATATGGAATTAGGTACGAGTATAATAGGGTTTTTGTTTCAGAATTCAAGGTGGCTGTGTGTAGATATATAAATGTGTAAATACTATATAGGCTACTATCCGGCCGGTGCTCGTGACGAATACGTTGCTATTCCTTTTTGTGAACGAACGGACCTTATGTTTTACGAGCTCGCATCCATTAGGCTGTCTAAGCCGTAAATTGAAACGGTAAAATACAATATTAGACGCGATATGTCAAGCGCAGTGACGCCGCGGTATCGTTTGTATTCGCTTTTGAAAGTATCAAGAGTTCCAGAAAACTTGTCTCGGTGTAAAGCTCAGTGATTTCCTTTATTCCAAAAATGAACGGTCAACGTTTTGGTCCATTCCCGGTCTTCCTTTTCAACTTACCGATACTTTATTAAATTTTTCACCTCAAACTAGACCAAAGGGTTCAACCGATTCCTAGGTTTTGTTTCTTCCCTCGTTATTTACACTCCAAACTCTTTAGGAGGCAAAGGAAATTGTTGACACAACTACGACGGAATCCACAAGACGATTTATGATTCGATATTTCCTCATGAATATTTTATATGATAGTCACGTTATACAGGCGTAGCCTATGCACGTACTACGTACAGGTATAAGTCGTTTATTTCTGATTGAACATTGGTAAAAAGAAGAAGAGGTACGCGAGAACAACATTTTGCGGGCGTCTTACTTCGCGCTGGATTCGTTGAGGTTCTTGTAACTTTTTTATTCCCTTTTTCATCCCGTCGTGCTTTCTTCTCTAATAATGAGGAGAAGAAGAAGAAGAAGAAGAAGGAGCAGAAGAAAGATCATGCGTCTGTTCTCGTTAATAGGAGTTTTCCTTTAATTATAATTTCGTCGGTATTTCTTGGCGGTTGAACCGGAACGATGGTGGCGGCTTTGGAATTCAAAAGGGGCTGGCATGAGGAGCGCCGAGGGCGGGAGGGACTAGAGCCAAGAAAATGAAGCTAGTCTAAAGACTGGACGGTTCGGGAAAGGTGCGGGGAAGAAACTGAGGGATGACGATGACGGATGATCCTCGGCAAAGACGCGCTATGCTCCTCCGTTTCGTCTTTGGCCGCCATGCCTATAATACACGAGTCCATATGCGAGCGTATACTGGCTCACTACCCGCTGTACACACGGCTGTATAATGCGTGCCCAAGGAAAGACGACGCCATGCGTTTCAGGGTTGAGATTAGGCGGCTGCCCCGCGACTTTACGGAGCCGCTTTTCGCTCATTATCTCAAAACCTACCGCTCCGGGGTCTAGCTGGAGTCTGTCTGCAGGAGCAAGGCGTCCCTATGTCCGACTCACAGACGCGAACGGCAAAAAAATACCCTTTGGATAAAGTTACCATGTATTTCTACCGCTCCGCTTACTTTCCGATCCCTTTTTTAAACCCCCGGCTAGTAGGTACTATACGTTATCCCCGTCAGTGCAGTATAATTCCTATTGTTGTGACGTGGGGGTTGCTTGGCAGCGACATATAGATACACCACCCCCGCGCGTGACTCAACGGGAAGATAAATCCTCCTCGATTTCATTTTTTCCCTCTCCCGAGAACGAAATGAAAATTGCGATTTTAGGAAAGGAGAAGAGTCCCTCGCGAGAGTAATCAGCTTTCTCGGACACTTGTATCTCATCTCACCGTTGAGGCTGACAGATTTAAGGAATTTCAACCCGGTTTATCGTATCTAATCGCGAGTGGTAAGGTTAGACCGTCTATTCCCTTCGCCTAGGTAGAGATATACGTGTATATGCAAAGGTGTACAAGACTAGTTTAATTGGGGCCCGGAGAGTCTGTGGACTGTGGCCGCGCCTTATTAGCGGGTTACAACATCCGCCTAGCTGTTAATCTGAAAAGTCCTGGCGTGTCCTGCGGCGGCTTGAAAGACCAGTCAGGTTCGGTGGTGCAGGCAAAACCTGGTGCATGCCAGAAGATACGAACGCTAGTGACTATATGCGTTCTGGCCTATAATAAGCAGGGGCCGGTGTCGGTATCACCAACACCGTGATACCAAAACGCACACGCAGCGTGCGTCCGAACGTTCGTTCACGCTGCGCCAGCGAAGGCAGTAAAGGCAGACCCATAAATCTCACGGCATACTCGGAGGGACATTTGATCCTTGCGTAACCCAACGCCGTTAATTTATTGCTCCACGTTTAAAGTCACCTTTAAAGTTGGCAACGGTGGCGTCATCTTATAGTCGCTTTACTGGGGTATTCATCTATCGACACGGTTCATTTAGTTCCATCGGTAATCAGTTACGCAAAAATTCCACCCTTCAAGTCGAATAGCTGCGCTTCGCATAAGTCGCTCGATGATCATAGGAACCCACTCGATTGGTTTAACCAAATTCATTGTTTTCCGAGAGTTTCGTACCTAGAGGGAAAGAATGGAGAGAGGGAGAGAGAGAAAGAGAGAGGACTTTATATATATACACACACATGTATATATGTATGCAGCAGCGGATCGTCAGAGATTGGTATGCTGTTAATTTGAGATCGTAGCCCGAGGGAGAGGCAGGATGAGGGCTGGGCACGAGGGAGGCATGTTCCTGGCGTACGAGGCTATCCCGCGCTTCGCGGTACGTCGTGTCTCTCTCGAGCATCCGGGGTTTCTTATCCTCAAGATCTCGCGGTCTCTCTCGCGGGCGAAACCTCGATCCGTCTTCATCGGCCGACAGCACGACGGGCGGCGTTTGGCTCGAATACTCGCCGGGATCTTTTTTGTCCTCTTCTAATTCTTATCCTCCCGCTTCTCCTCCCTCTTCGTCCTCATCTTCTCTACACTCACCTTGAGATATTCCTCATCGTCCGCGAGCCCTCTCGCGTATACCTAAAATCCTCCGCTTAATTCCTTTTACTTTTATTTCTTCGGATTATACCTCCGTCGATGAGGTCAAGGAATGCTTCGATCGGAAATCCTCCTCACGCCACAATTAATACTCTCATAACAGATCCGTGCTCTTCTCGCTGGATCACGATTCACCAAGTAGAACTCCACCCGTTTATCGATCTCCTCGACTTCCGCTGTTCGATAAAAATTTTCACGTTGTTTCGATAATATATGCGTGAATTTTCCCACGACCGTATAAGATTAACGAATGTGTTTGTTTCTAATTTGTTTCAGAAAGGAAACGGGGTAGGCAAACGTATACGCGATACCAAACTTTGGAACTGGAGAAGGAGTTCCACTTCAATCGGTACCTCACCAGGCGGCGGCGTATAGAAATTGCCCATGCCTTGTGCCTGACGGAGAGGCAAATAAAAATCTGGTTTCAAAACAGAAGAATGAAGTGGAAGAAGGAGAATAAGACGAAGGGTGAACCTGGCTCGGGTGATGGCGACACGGACATCTCGCCTCAGACGTCGCCTCAGGGTTGAACCCTGGACCTGGTGAGCTTCCGCAAAGAGGTCTCATCTCTCAGGGTCGCACCTTGTCTTCAGCACTACCTCCTCCCCCGATGACCTCCAAATGACCCCCACAGCAATGACGCTTATCTTGTCGTGTTAATCAAGTTGCTCGTACCAAAAAGATGTTGTAGAGAGAAGGCAGAGTTATATACATAGGAAGAATGGAAGGATGGAAGAATGGAATAAAATGGAAGAAGGGAGGAAAGGAAGAAAGGAAGAAAGGAAGAGAGGAGAAGAGGAATGGAAGGTGAGAGGCGGATGATGATACGCCGAAGTGTGTAAGTCGAAGCCTTAATATAGCGAGAGTGTATAGAGAGTGTATAGAGAGAAGTGAGTAGAGGAAGATGAGGGAAGAATAATATATTATGTGAAAGGATGGATTGGCGATGCGCAATGCTACGGAAAAACTGGATCACATGCTAATCAGAACCACGTTAACCTCT
The DNA here is from genome assembly GCA_947538915.1 of Tenthredo distinguenda. NCBI lineage: Eukaryota > Metazoa > Arthropoda > Insecta > Hymenoptera > Tenthredinidae > Tenthredo > Tenthredo distinguenda. Next base: position 17,002,275 of record OX384536.1, on the reverse strand, counting down.
ATTACGTTTAATTAAATAATTTACTAAAGCCTATATAGATATAAACAAATATACGTAACTTAAATAAAAAAGAAAAGAAAAAAAAACAGAAAAAAAATGAGAAAAAAAAAACCACGAAGAATGATAAAAGTTGAGGAAAAATGAAAAAAACGAAAAAAACTTGTAAAACTTAGTAAGCGTTTATTATTATTTATTCTCTTATACGTCGTACGTTATACGTACAGAGTAGGATTTAAATAGCGTACGAGTAGATAAAGGTTATCGATATTACTTACATCTTTATTAGCGGTATATAGGCGGCTTAGAAATTTTAGATCGTTTAGATAGCTCCCTACGTTTATACCGCGGTGGCGAGGCGAGGGTATAGAAATTAACGCGCGACGTGCCAAGTATCATTTTATCGTTTCGACATTTCAACATTTTCAATAAACGCGTTATAAAAACGAATTAATTCAATCAATTTCCGGATCAGAATGAGCATAAAGGTAAACCGAAAAAAAATAATAATAATAATTGCAAATTTTTCGTCGCGGTTAAATTATTATGCGCGTATAACAAAAATGTAGCAGGCGATCTATAATTCGTTCCGAATTAACAAAAACCGGAAGAAACTAAGAATAAAAAAGAAAAAAAGAACCCAGTGAAACGGTGATAAATTTTCAATCCACCCCCCAACCCCACCCCCACCCCCGACCCAAGACAGAAATTATTGTTATAAATTATATCGAAATACGGTCGTGATTTTTTCGAGCTTGATCAGTCCTTCCCTTTCCCCTCGAATAAATAACGAAAAAAAAAGAAGTTAGAAGAAGAAGGAATGAATGAGTGTTCAAACTTCCATGGAGTGTGTAAAATATTGGAGTCCTCAAAGAAAGAGAAAAAAAAAAAAAAAAAAACATAACGAATAACGAAAGCAAAAAGCAAAAACGGAGCAGAAATTAAGCAACTTGTCGCACCTCGTCAATGTCATCGCCAGGTCAGTCCTATAAGTATATAATATCTGTACGATGAGTGGTAGAAGTGAATAACAAAAATAAATAAATGAATAAATAAATAAATAAATTACAAAATTAAATTTAAAAAAAAATGCCTACAATATTCCGATACGGATGACTCGCAGGTGGCGACCTGATTTTGATACCTATTATGTATAGGTGGGCTGGTCGTGGCGCACCTGTACGAATAAAATAAACTACTACTACTATTACTACTACTACTCCTACTACTACTACTACTACTACTACTACTATAACTACTACTACTACTACTACTACTACTACTACCTAATTAATTCTGATATTATTAGAAGTGTAGCCAGCTATACCCTACTCAAACTTGTACACACGTGGGTTGATCTCGAAAGTGAGTTTATATAGTGCGTTTAACGGTAGTTATATGGGATGTGTATATTATATATATACATATATAAATGCATATATATATATAAATATATACCAGCTACAGTGCTCTGTACATAGAACGAAAGGAATCTTGAGATTATTCGTATAAAAAGATTTAAAGAAATTATGTAATTAAGTAATTTAAGTACCTCTACCTACCTATTTAAAAAAAAAGAAGAAGAAGAAAACATTTAAAAAAATAAAATAAAATAAATAATAATTGACCCTGCTCCGCGGACGCGAGGCCAAGTTACCAGTGACATAGTGTAGTTAAGAATTAGCGTTATTCCAATTTTAATTGGTGCAGCGTTTTTACGACAATAGTACCTACCTATACAGTGGAAATGTGGAAATAACCGCGTAGATGCAATCTACACAAATAATTAATTAATATTTGGTTAATTAGATAACGGACTGATTAACCAACCGAACGAATATGCTTGGAAGCGTTCGTCTCTTATAATAAATATTATAATTATTTATTGTTTCAACGATCCCGTTGATCGTGAGTCGCGTGAAAATTTCGGGAGAAAACGAAAATACGAAAATACGAAAGACAAAAGAATAAAAAAAGCTTTAATCGCGCCACGCGTTGAAACGCTGCACTTTTTTTGTAATTTATTTTTGGAAGTACGCGTGAGTGGGAATCGGAGGCCCGGAAATTGATCTGTTGTTCTGGTTTTTTTTTTCATGTTGTGTTTTTTTTCTTTCTTTCATTTTTTTTTTTTTTTTTCTCTTCAAAAATTAATATACCTTCGAACACGAATGTACAGGATGTGTTTCCGTGGCCTCGGGATTTCCGGCCGTGAGACGCGCCGCGAAGAGATTTTGTGCTGTGTTGTAAAATTAGTAGATTCACACCTAGTTTATTATCACACATGATATACGTAAAATATTATTATTATTATTATATTATTATTATTGATATGATTATTATTTTTCATTATTATTATTATATTATTATTCTCATTATATTATACATAGACACGCTATATTCTATTTAAATGAAAATTACCGAAATACGTACGAAAGCAAACTGCGGGATTCATCTCCAGTTTGTATACTTAAAAATTTAGGAAATAGGTGTACGCATATAAATATATATATATATATACATACATAAATACATACATAAATACATGCATACGTAACGTAACGTACGCTCGAGCGCGTAAGTGAAGTGAAACCGATATACGTAACTTTGGTCCAGCTAGTTGGTCGACCGTTTGTCGATCCTGACCAGCCTTTCTTCCTTCAGAGATTTATTTATGTAATTTCGATTTTTGAACCTTTACAATAGGTAAATAAAATCAGCAACGAAAACGTTACATCTTTGACCATCGCTCGCCGGGTTCAGAAAAAAAACACTTTGAAAATTGGAGAAATTTTTCTTGAATACGACAAATTAGGTTTGCGAAATTTTCGACGTTACACTTTTTTCTTTCTGACACACCTCACATATATATATTTGTACTTACTCGTTATTTAAACGCGATTTCCAAATGCGATTCTCTATTCGTTGAGAAAATGGTTTTTTTTCAAATCTGAATGTCAAAAACGGTGGTGAGTATTCGAATCTATCATATTTTCACAATAAGGCTGTGTTTTTGAGCAGAGCGAGGGATAGTCAGTAGATTGACACAACCAATGTACGTAAATAAAAAAAAAAAAAAAAAATGGATAATTTTTTATCCGGTGAATATAATTAAATTATTACTTAGATATAATGAATAACGGAAGAAGAAGAGGAAGGAGAAAAACAAAAAAAAAATAACAAAAAAAAAAACAAAAAAATAAAAATGAAAAAAACAAGAAACGGAAATTCTTAGGATTATAAAAAAAAAAAATATAAAAGGAAAATTATATATTTTAACTTTACTCGTACATATATATATGTGTATATATATATATACATATACATAGTCGCGTAATACTAAATAGGATTACGCAATTATACAAGTACCCGTGGATGTAACATAGAGCTAAAATGCGTACGAGGTGTATATGGGTCTATATAGGATAGTATTTAAGCGTTAGGTAAGCTAAACTTTAAACTAAAGTAAAAATCTAATTATTAAGGATAATTAAGGTAAGGAAACAAAAAAAGCGTCTGGTGCAACGGGCGGAGGGCATTATAAGCGGTCAGCATCCTCGATCTTCTTTTCCTTTTTGTTCTTTCGGTTCTTTTTTCATTATTCAAAATCACGGTATATAGCGGCTGACGATTCTCGTTCGCGTTGAAAAGTTTGAACCGAGTTCGATCGGACCCCATAAGATAAAAGGGGTTGAAATTCCCGATTCAAACTTTTCGGTGGCTCACGGAGATGTACATAATTTAATATTTCAACGGAATGAACCGTGAACCGTCATCCGAACGACACACCAACCGTTATTACACCTTCCTTCGTATTAGAAAAAATAATAATAATAATAATAATAATTTACAATCCTCAGTTTCACCCCCGCAGTTGTTTGGAAAAACAAAAAGAAAAGATTTACTCATCTTCTCATTCTCGTTGATAAAAATTTTGTTCCCAGAGGATATATACACATACATATATCTGTCTGCGTATATTTGGCACTTTTTCTTCATAGAAAGTGATAAATTTATCTCACCGAGTCCTGAATTTAAAACATTATATATACATACATATTAGATATTACATATAAACTTTTGAAAAAGCATACAATGCCCCCCGCCCCAGCAAGCACGGCGCCAAAGAGTTCCTCTGCTCCTGTTGCCGCTCTCCCAGCAGGTGCCGATAGTTATGTATACCTTACGCATAGCTAACATATATACGTGACTGGGTAAATAAACTATCTCACCTAGTTACTTTCGTACATAAATAAACTATCCGTTTACTTTTACTTACCTAACTTAATGTTTACCCTCCTGGTGTCAGCTACATGCCAACCATCTTTTTATAACTTCAAGCTGCATATACATACATATACCTATATATGTATACATATGTGAATAAGAGCACTTTGTGTACACTCTGTGAGCGGTGAGGCCATGGTGCAGTTATAGAATAATTATTTTTCGAAATTTACGTTATTCTGTGGGAATAGCTCGTTGCCTTCATCTTGATAAAATTTGGAATTGCCGTTTTTTTTTTGGTAAAAAAGTTTTTTTTTTTTAAATACTCTTTCTACATGTAAAACTAATTTTTTTTCAACAATATACATGAGAATTTCGAAATTTGTTAGCATTGTGATTTTGCAATTAATTGGCGAGAGAACAGATTCATTAATTCACCTGGTTTCACCGATAGAGTTCCACCTTATTAAGACTGATATCTTAAACAACTGAAAATACGAATAATAGGAAAAAAAATTCTGAAACGAAGAAGCAAAATGAAAAAATAATAATGATAATAAACGACAAAAATAAAAAAAACGAACGTACACGAGGTGGAATAGTATTTCTTCTTTCTTCTTTCTATTTCTTTTTTTGATTTTCACCGATGATGGGCACAGTATAGATTATAATGGACATGAACTGATGAATTACAGTTCTTTAATTCGACACGCTGCTAATTCATATGAATCGAAATAATTTGAAATAAAACAAAAAAATTACAAAGGAAAAAAGAAAATAATTTTTTTTTTTTCCGGTTAAATGAAAATCTCACGCCTACGTTGAAATTATCAGCGGAGCAACGCGGAAGGCGACGGCGGGCGCCGCGACGCCGAATCGCGTGCCGCGACTCTGTGTATACGATACCGCGTAGGTAAAGTAGGTACCTGTTTACTAGACTAAACTATACAAAATAACAGTAGCAGAGATCTAAACTATTTATTACGATATACTTAAATAATAATGTTCTATAATCGAATGAAAAGAAGAAAAAAAAAAAACGAAAGAAAATGAGAGAAAAAAAAACAAAAAGAAAAAAAATAATGAAATTACACGCGATTTGCTATTAAAATAATTAATTCTAACATTATGGCCGCTAGAGTAAGAGATGACAATATATTGAGCGTCGTGACGCTGCCGTCGCCGAACGTGTAAGTTTATAGGTAACTCTTGTGTAGCAGGTACGCGACAGTACCTCGTGATATAAGTCTTAATATTTATTTGACAATTTTCTCAAACCCAGGAAAATAGGATTCCTTTTTTCTTGAATTTTTTTTTTTTTTTCGTATTCTATTCTCTTCATTATTTCGCATCCACACGGTTTGAAAAAAAAACCGTGCCCGGTCACCCACACGTGTATACCTAACAATAAGCTTATATACCCGTATATGTATGATACCTACCTAATTGCTCCGCCGCATTGAAATATAAGACCGAAAGATTTATTCGCAGATTATGTTATATGATCCGTGATATGCATATATGTGTATATATATATATGTACATATATATACACACATACATACATACATAATACTATATATATATATGTTGTATAAATATAATTGCGTATTATGCCCACGGATATGGGTAATGTTTTTTAATTTCGTAATAAGCGACTACAAAGATATTTAAATTCGGGGTATACATACTGAGAGCGTATAGGTCGTACTACATACTATAAATAATAATTAATAAAAGTAAATAAATAAATGAATAAAAATATAAATATAAATATAAATAAATAAATAAATATACATAAATATGATATTATTATAATTACGGATAAACGTATATATATATGTATATACATATATATATATATATATATACATATAATTATTTTGTAGTGTCCCGCAGTATGTAAACTAAATGTATACATAAACGATGAAGAATTATTAATTATGTATTATTATTAAAATGATTACGATAATAGTACTACCTGCTATTATTTCGATGAGTCTAAACCATATTGTATTATATAAGAGTCTGTCCATATTAATAATAATGGTATTAATTATAATAACTGTGTTTGAAAACGAGAAATAAATTGTGGTTGAATATGACGTCGGACCTTCATTAGGCTTGCAGTCGCGGTTAGGACTTTCAAGATTATATCTACACGTAGTTATCAAAAAAAAACTTCAACCCCCTTCCCGCCGAAACAAAATCGCGATCATTCGTTTCTCACCGTTAATTAAAGAAAATTATACGGATCGATAAACTCGGAGGTCCTAACCGCGGCCTAAATCATTCTACCTCTTCTCCATGTCTACCAACGTATAGCAAAAGCTATGCATATACGAATAGGGACTTGGTGGAAATAATTAGCTCGTCCACCCCTGGAGGTCCATCGCGGGCCCAGGGACTTGGAGTTTGCATTAGGTCGTAGGTACCATCGTCGGGTACGTAGCTGCAGAAGGCACCCATTGTATAATCCAAGATGGCCTCTACCTCGGAGAGGATTATTATTGGCTAATACGAGGCGAGAGGCTCCGCCTTGGCTCATGCTTCGTGACGGGATGATTTATTGGCTTTTCTGTCGGTTTCGCCCCTGGCCTTCCTTGGCCCTCTTGGCCCTCCAAGTCCTCCCTGGCCTTACAGGTCTTAGAGGCCTTCTTCCTACGGCCTCTGCCTGTCCTTGTGGCCCCGCCGTCTATACGCTTAATTTTACAAAAATTATTTCATTGCTCTACGTCAAATACCTCGTAGTTCAATTTTAGGGGTTGGTACCCAACTTTTCCAAAAATTCAACGATCGATGGGAAATCCTTTAAGAAAACCGAAAGTTCACATTACCACCTTCGAGCCTTATACCCTAAAAGTTCATTCCTAAGCTATAAGAAGCTATAAATATAACTAAGTATGATGGTAGGTATGATCATTTTCTCGTAATCTTTCACTGATCGAAGTCCCAGCGTACCGAATACGTGGCGGAGTTCCCACCTAGGCGGAGGATCAAAATTGGCAGAGGTAAGTTTCACTCCGCACCAGACTAGGTCGTTTTTACAGTCTCGGCTGATGCTAGTTGGATTTTCCTGTTGCAGGTGTGCTCCGCGATAGTATGCCTGACGGCAGATGGGTCACTCGGTGCGTGGGAGAAAGCGAGTTTGAGAAAGGAGGAAAACAAGGGAAGAAGGAAAGAATGAAAAAAGGAAGGAAAGAAAGGCACGCGGAAACCAAGAGCCAAAGAGGAGCGAGGCAGACGGACATATACAGAGAACTAGAGGAGACCCTCGTATACGAGAAGCTGGGCGAAAGAGGGAGCGGGAGAAACAGAGCCTTCGCTTATTTATGGCCGCTTTATCACTTTACCGGTCTTCCTCGCCTGAGAGGAGCTGGATTTCATGATGAACTTTGGCACTCCACGTTGCACTCGCCCTTCGGTAAGCGAACCTTCTCGTGTTTACCCACGTTTCTCTTATATGCCATACATGTTTTACCCTCATACTTACATCATGTACCTTCCCGGCTACTACTTCATTCTCAGTTTTTGTTACGGTCCAGATTCTCGCGCAGCATCCCTCTCCGCGTGCCACGAACGTATCTTGAATCTTGAATAATTCCATGTATAAAAAGACGGAAAGAAAATTGATTCGAAATTCTATAATAACTTTATGCTAACCCCCTTCGGTAACGGGGGTGTGTATACATGTACGAGTATTGCAACATACGTGCGAAAGAAAATAATAGCCGTCGATTATAATGAACGGTCACAGCGACGATCTGCTAACAGAAATCACCTGTATTTTAGGTACTGGTGTATTACGATGTGCAGGTATTAGGTACCTATTAGGTAATAATAAATTGGTTTAACCAGGGCCGCCCGAGGCGAGCCTGGAGGTATTGAAAATTACAGAACGCCCGATATCGCCTCAGGGTTCCAAACGTTTCAGGATCGAATATATTATTTCTAATTGGTACCGAAGCCGACCTGAACTCAGGCCTGTCATGAAATTCGAATCACAAGTGCCGCGAGCAGATTTTGCGGCGGCATTAAAAAAAAAAAAAGAATAGAAAATAAACAAAAAATACACGAAAGAAATTGTAAGGCGAAAGAGCCACGAAACTTCTTTCATAATAGTCGGTAATCTTTGTCATATCAAGCTCTAAGATTTAGTATAAATCTGATTGAGAATAAAACGTATGTCTAGATAATTGCAACACGGTATTCGCACAGCGTCGACTTCTCTTTTCGTCTATTTCGGACCGTCTATTGCGTCAGGTTATACACACGGTTGAGAAAATGTTACAGGTTGTAAACGTGTACAAAAAGGTTGGCACCTAGCTCGGGATTTATGTCTTTAAATGTATGTCGGCCTCGATGGACCAAAAGCTAACTTTGTCTGCTCCGCAGCGAGGAATAGGACGTTAGGTACATTAGGTATACCCACTACAGTTGAGGGAACTTTCCTTAGGTGTGATTCTACTCACATCAGTGGTAAAAGCCTATGGGCCGCGGAGAGAGATCTGGTATGGGTAAATTTAGTACGTTACTAGGTGTAGGTATACATTGTTATAGGTATACCTATACCTGCCGTGCGATTCCAGGGAGACAACAACGCACGCGCCTGAACGCACGCACGACACAACACAACACATAAAGTAGACACCCCTATTAACAGACCATAAATTCCATCTCGCGTTGGGTTATGCTGCCAGGCCAATGTTATGTATGACCGCCGTTAGTGTTAATAGAGTGTTAACCACTTCTATGCAGTTTGGTTCCGTCGCGGTGCTGCCGTTCCCGCCGCCTGCAAGTCCACCTCCGTGTCGTACTCTCCCGTAGGGTTGAGGGAGGGGGAAGATAAACCAATAAAGTCGACGGAGTACACACACAAATATGCGTTTCACTCAGCAAACGGACTACGCTGTCCATGAGGAGGCGAGACTCGGTTCAATTTTGCATACGAAATGCATCAATTCACGGACCCTCAACGTTCCGTAATGTTATTCATATCGGGAATAATTGAAAACATGTATATGCCCGGCTTCGCACAACCGTCTCCCTATTTCAACTCGAGGTCTATAAATTCCTCGTTTGATTCTATTATCGAATTTAATTTATACTATTTTCCTAATCTAGATGCGAATTATCGCAGAAAACTGATCAGAGACGTTTGAAAAGTGATTAGCTAGAGAGTTGATCATTCTTTTTAGTGTTGGCTCGGAGTAAGTTCTACCCTGACATTTGTAAGACTGTAAAGTTTTGCGCTTGTCTTATTGATACAGAGATCGTGTGTTTTGCGCTTATCTTATTCTCTCTTTAAAACAATAAAGCGTTTGTTCCGAAGAAAGATATTTATCGATTACACCGCGCAGCAAGACACTGGCCAGTGTTTTATAAAGTGGATGAAATTTGTCAACTAGAATCTTGTCGGTGATCAATTCCGTCTTCGAATCACCGGCGAGATAATTATAACGACTGGGGAATCAAAAACTTGTAGACAGATATTGTCGTCGAGTTGTTAATCACGAAGTTCCCAAATTTTTCATTCTCACGGCCTGCGGAAGATAAACGTCTGTATTTGAACGCGGGATATAATAACCGTTTAACTTACCATTGTAAAGTAATGCACTCGTACCAATAAATTTTCCACTTCAGCTATACGTTCAGGGATATAGTATCCCTGGTCTGGTTTTTGCACCGAATTCCGTTACCAGATATAAATATATTTATATTCTATATTTACTAACCGCGATTTCCGAATCAAGTTGGAATGTGGGTGGATAGTTTATGCGGGGAAATAGCGGTGAGCTTCGCGAGTAGAGAGAGGGAGAGAGAGAGAGGTAAAAAAAAAGAAAAAAGAAAAAAAAATGAAATGAAAAAGGAAAAAAAAGTAATGGGGGGATTCTATTTATTGTCCGTGAACAAGCCGGCAATCTGTCGTCTCTGTAAATTGTGGAATGTAATGAATTAACGTAGTACCACTATTTCTCGGGTACTAAATCTATAGTGAATTTAAAAGTAACAGTTTTTACTGCGGTAGGTAGGTAGGTAGGTAGGTACGTTAACGATCAGTAACTATACGATTTGTTCCTTCGGTTTATGAATTCTCGCTTCGTGCAGACCCGCGGATCTTGGCTGTATCGCAGTCGCATTTGGTAAAAGTATACGAAGGTCGGGGGAATACGTAACGCGAAACTGTACCTATAACATAAATCAATAATATCGTCCGCTCGACGCTTTCCCCTCACACCCCTGTCCCGTTGCTTTCCGTCCCGTCGACTGTCTTTCTCTCCTTCGCTCATTCTCTCCCTCTATCTCTCTCTTTTCGTCCGTCTTTTTCCCTCCCGAAACTACCCCTCGACGCCGAGTCTCTCTTGCAATCAATGTTCACGTCTCCACGTCAGAAAATCGCTATGTACCTCTATTCCGCAGGAGATCATGTAGAATAGGTATACGCAGTTCATCACATGTGGGTATAGATTTTTTTCGCCACTCAACCTTTTCCTCATTTCTTTTCTCTCACGGAACATTTCGAAATCACGTGGTTCGTTAGTTTTTGAAAATTTTCATCTCCAACGACATTCTTTTCTTATACACGCTCCTTGACACTATTTTTTTTTTTTTTTTCGGTACTTCTAACAATAACAAAAACACGCTAGTGTTCCGCGAAAAACACCACCCATTCCGTCCTCAATTCCGATGCAGGTACTCATTCACGCGAACGTAGGTACGTAGATGTACGAGTGCAGGTGAAAACAACCCCGAGGCTTAATTTTTATTAACTAAAAGTTAAAGTTTATTCAGTCACGTAGGTATAACTCGAGGATTATGAAGACGCAGTATATGATCCCACGGCAGCTACAAACAACTGCTAAACGCAAAGGCTTGTAGGTTGGAGGGTAACGAAGCACTCTCGCAATTAGCCGGATGCCCCTATGACACTTGGTGAGTGTCCCGTGGGTCGTGAAGAGGCAACACAGCGAACAGTGGTGGTGACGGTGCACCAGGTTTACGTTCGCGCGGTATCATCCCATTCTTTACCCTAGGGTCAACCCCAGAGCCAAAGGACGAGCCACCCTTGAGCGCTCTTACCAGGAATGGAAAATTTCTAATAAATCATCAGTATTCTGATTAGATTTACGCCGCCGTGCCACGCCGCGGTAATTTACTCGGGAAAATGTACCTATGGAAAATTGGATGAATAAGTAAAATGAATAAAACGCGAAACGGACATTAATAACCATCCACGAATGGTGTAGCACCTAATTGATAAAATTATACAGTGATTTTTAATTCCGAATAATTTCCATGCACGACTGCGATAATCCCGAGGTGGAACAATATTATTCATAACAAACGGCGATACGTAGAATTTCCGAGTATCAACGTACATGTGTCGTGGGTACATCGCTGTGTACGGGAAAGAGTTGAATTATACTTCGTACGAGTGTTTTTGTCGCGGTAGAACGACCCTGTTTATTCTATCCTCGGGTATGACTTTGACATCATTACCGTGTCGTTGATCATCACAGTGCAGACACGGCTAAGCTGTATTAAACCAGTACGGAATTCACCAGTGAACGATACAGACCATAAATTAAAATTATGCAACGTGATTTGTGAATTGTGATAGTGCAGTGAACCGCAGATGAGAAAGACCACACATGCAGGGCGGATGCTGGGGTGCTTTTTGGAGCCGATTATGTACCTGAGGAACGCTGCGAGGGTTGCAGGTAGCAGTCGAGTGAGTAAATAACATTTCTTCCTTAGTTTTAATGTCTGCGATTATTCTATTCGGACACGACGTTAATAGGACTGGGAGAACTCATCATTCGGCAAAACTTTTTGCAACGAAATTACGAAAGTCTCGGTTCGTTTGAAGGTAGATTTAAAAAGTAAACATATCCCAGCGTGGAACGGAATTGTCTGATACTATCGCACGGGCCTTTGTACGCACAGCCGCTGACATAGTATGGATGTTGATTCCGCGTTCGGCTTTTCTTTGATCATAAATTTGAATGCGGTACGAGGTATTGAGAAGTTTTAGTTCGTGTGTTTATTAGACTAAAAAGCATGCTTGTTCGGCTCGCTTGAAAACCGATAATGTGCGGTTACGCGGATGGCGGTGGTCTACGGTGCTTTTAGTTAATTTGATGGTGAAATTTAATCAGCCATCACGCAAAGATGAAAGCATGCCATTCGATGCAGCCAGGGGTTGCGGCTCGAGGGTTAAAAACTCTATACAGTTCTTTGAAATTCTACCATATTCCAAAATCGAGGATTCTGGGATTCAGGCGATTCGTGAATATCGAAAGCCACGAGGAGGAAACACAAGAAAAAACCGTATCTCTACCTACTTGGCATGAATTTGCATCTTTATACGGACTCTTGAATATTGAATCGAATGCGGTCGGTACGGGGTTGAAAAAAAGCTTCGGCTTCTACTCTTTCTTCGTTTTAAAATCGAAAACTTGTCTCTTCAACGTCGTGCACCAGCTGGCGCGTATGCGACGACCTATGTCCTCTAATCTCGTTTCAAAAGTGGCGTCTCCCGCTACGGGACGTTGGCGGCCATAACCAGTACCGTAGTACCCTCGGGATGATGGTTCCTGCACCGGGTAGGTAGTGCCTAGATGGGACTCCACCCAGCACTTAGTCCACGTCGTGGTTCCCGGGCCAGGGTACGCTGTTCCCAGGGCACGTCCCGCCCCAGAGCCATTCCTATTCGCCAGACCATTTCTCATCAGGACCATCGCATTAGCCTAATCTACGAAAAAAAAATTCGGCCATTGATGTGTACCCCCTAAAAAATTGTGGCGAGGTGCTGCCATCGCCGCGGTTAAATTCCCAACTAAATTCCTGATTTATTATTGATTTTTATACTCCATATACCTACATAACTATCGCATCAATTTACTCTGCTCACGTTTCATACCAGAGAATACAATTATAGTTTTGCCCATGGCTGATCAGTTTTTCATTTTTTTGTCACGAAACCACCGTTTCTTGTTTCTGGTAAACCGAGAACAAAAATTGTCGACCGTATTGCGCGTGCGCCGGTAAGTTTTTCTCTGATTCCTTAACGTGGTTGAAATTTTTTGTATAACGAATGTGAAATTTTGTAAGATTTTGCCCGAGGGATTCTTTGGTATTTCTAGTCACTGGGTCAGTCACGGTACGCATCGGAGTCTTGAAATTTCTCTGTTAATATGAATTTCAAAACGTTTTGGTCACCGGCGAAATCCTGGTTGTTCGAAGCGTCGCTAAACGCGTGAATAGGATTTATGTGTAGAACCTAAGAAAAAGTTTTTGCGCGCTGCTGAAGACTGGCTGAAATATGCCGGCGGCCAAGGAATATTGTTGTAAATTTTTCAAAGCCATAAATTGCTCTAGTTTTGAAAAGAAACTTTGGTTCTCGGCCCGCACATGTGTGTGACTTCAAACAATGAGGTTCTTCCGCTTTGAATATTGCAGCGGTCTTTATATACACCCGGAAAGTTCGTATTACGTAAGAATACAACCATTTGTGTCTAAGGGTGGAGAAGCCCTGGTTTATACCTACGTGCAGGTATATATAAGTGTAACGACGGAAGATTTAGGAACAACTTATTTTATCGAGAAGTTAGTTTCCCCAAAGTTGTGTGGATAGGAAATAAGAATCGTAAGTTTCCGAATCACAGGTAAAACAAACAGAGCGGATGAACTGAAACTTTAGGGATTGATGTCAGATAAAAGCGCTAGTGAATCATTATTTTTTGAAAGCTCGTTAAATATAGAAATAATATAGACACGTACCTTATTTTATTCAGCAAATACATCAGGGGACATGCAACGGATCAATTTTGCATCGGGTTTCTCTCAGACAATAAGTCTTAACAAATGTATCACTAGAGTCAAAGATAACTCGTTTATAAATACACTTCTCGTTATTTATCAGCTAGGAAACACGTGCTCGATGAATAAGTATATTTAGCGCCGATAAGAGCGTATAAATATCAACTTATAATTACAAAACAGTCGTTCGTCTATTTCCATCAACGTAATTAAGCCTGAATGTTTTCACGCAGAGCAATGCCTCGCGTTATGCGTCAAAGCAGGACAATTTCATTACACAACTTCATAGGCTCGCGCACCTAATTCGTATAGCAGAGCCCTCGAATATATGATATCAGTTTTATTCCGACATGAAATTTTGATAGATTCGTTCGATTGTGTAATTTGAAACGGTGATTTATCATCTTGTTAAAAATAACAATACAATTAGGATGATACGAACTCTCGACTGATATCATTATCGATAGGAAATATATTAGGTAAGAATCATATTCTTCTACATACATACATATATGCCCATAGATCCGGCAGACCTTATACCATAAGTTTCCTAATGAATACGCTATAAATCTACACCACAATCAATCTACAGTAGGTTGCGTGCATTCTATACGTCGTGTAATCAAGTTATTTACGACCCGACGGAGTATATGCCCAAAGATTCTACCGATCCGTTGACATGTTTTAAATTTATTTATTCCTCGGGTCGTTCACCCTTCAAACTTAGACACTTATAGTATACAGATGTCATACATCTATCTGTCTGTCCATCCTAGTTTTCTCGTTAGATTATAAATTTGCTTCAGGACCTAGAAAATCATTTAAAATTCCCTCAACGTCTATATTGACCTTTTGTCACGAGCAGTTTAACCTTTTTCCTTAAGTTTAAACGAAATTCAGACGGCCTTAAACGGTGTGTCATTATCACCTAGCCGTGAAACCGTCGTGCCTAACGGTAATAAAGGATTTCGCGATTTCTTAGACAGTAGAGAAAACAAACTATATCTTCCGAGGAAAAATGATGTTCGAGAACTTTTGACATCGGTTTTCGAGCTTTGGGATTCAGCCTTTAGTTTTTCGTTGGACGAGTGGGTGGATTATGGAGTTCTGATTGGCGGGTAGGGATTAAGTGTACACCGTGCTCTTAAGTCGTACGAGACGTGTTCCTCGTTTCGTGGCTTTAATTTTATTCGTTATTCGTAATGATATTTCGCTGCGTGATACCAACGACAGACGAACATAAGAAGAGATCGTGCAGACGTATGGGGGGAGACGGATTCGTACGCGGGTCGTCGTGGATCAGAGTGAATTCTGTGTTGTTTGTTGTTTTCGTAGAAACTAAACGGCAGGGAAATCCTTAGCGAGTAACGGTAACAACGTCCTGTCAAACTTCGTGCACGTCGCTGTATGTGTAGATTGGATAAGATTGTAGATTGTAGATCGTAGATTATAGAGCGTTTCTCTGGATGACAAGTCCTGCTCCTCGTCCTCCTCCACCTCCACCTCCTTCTCGTCTTCCATCTCTACTCTTCTTCGAACCCCGAGCTTGGCAACGGCTGTGACACTGCGCCACTGTCAAATACGTGTAAGCAGAAACGACCGCACGGCAAAACGCTCGGAGTCACTCAAGACCGGCAATCAATCTTCGCTGAATCTGAAAATGAAATATATCGTTCTTAACAATGCTTGCGACGTTTGGTTCACACAGAAATACATATTCAAAATAATATCGCTCTCATATTTTACCATATTTTTTTAGTTTTTATTTTCTTTTCTTTTCTTTTTTATTTCACATTTTTGCCATATTTGAACATCGTCCATATATCGATCTATAGGCAGAGATTGAACGCGGCTAATAAATCTTTGAAGATCTCAGCCGCAACTTCGTACAAAAATTTCTAGATTATCAGTTTCTTCATTTTCTTCTTTCTACTCTCGCACATGTAGAAATTCGACGAGTCTCTCGATTCCTTCGCGACTTTTTACTCACCTGAATTATCCTGCACCTTGGATAGATATAGGGTTAATTTATTAAAAATATGAAATATAGCTCCGTCAAGGAAAGACATAATTAAGTCTGAGATAGGAAATGTTGGCGTGTAAGTAGCCCATGGTGTTAAGCTCCGCCGTCATGGTATTGTAGAATGTAGATTACCTACACCATAATACGCAACATAGTGCCAACACATAGGCGGTCTGAACCGGGTAAAGCAAAGACAATGAATCACTCCGGGGCAAGCTGCCACGCTCACAGCCCTCAAAACAGGCATAATACAAAGTAAATATTTTTTACTCTCCGAGGTTATTAATATTACTTGCTCTTATACCATTTTTTTCAACTTTTTTCTTTCTCTTTGTTTTTTCCATCGCTATGTGAGTTTTTGTTACATTAACGTTCGATCCGAGGTTAAAAGCGTTACAATCATACATGAATAACTTGGAGATAAAAAATTCCCCTCGCATTGTTTCTTAACGTAGTAAGAGACTAACGTATCCAGGATTCTCTTCTCTCTCGTTTAATTGCGTATAAGCATATATACATATGTATACCTAACATTCATATCCATGTAGTACAGAGCAGCAACTGGTAGCAGTAGCCAGAATTAGCAATTAATCCTTACGTTGAAGTAGCCACGTGGCGGGGGTTTCTGAGGTGGGAAGGGTGGCAAGGGTGGTGGTTATACAGAGAAAGCGTTATGCGAGCAGATGCTGGAATTAGGTCGCTGCAGTTTCTGTTGTTCATTCGAATTTACAATTTCTATGAAACTCTACGGAAAACGGTGATAAAATCTATCACACCTATCTTCGTTACCCGTACCCCTATCGCCATTCGTCGATGTTTAGAAGACATCGCACTCAAAGATGACTTCCTCCGCGCCATAAACGTAATTCATCCTCAGCTCCTGCCCCTAAATTTATACCAGAGACTCATTGCATTTGAAACTATTATTAGAAAGTGAATTTCGTTGCCCTGAGAAATTTCTTTTGGTAAAAACAATTCCAATAAAAGTTTCATGGAAGGGTTCAAGCTCTGATCTTGGGGAAAATATATCGCGGTACGATAACTCAGAATCGAAGAATTTTATCGGGTGAGGTAGATACAGTCGTTCAAGGTCCATAGGGCGATACAATTGAGGCGATAATAGCACCTTGATACCCTCCATCGTTGGGGGACGGTGGTTTGGGGTTGTACGTTGAGGGTTGCCGCTTGGACTTGGAGTAGCAAGGATGATGGCGGAGCTGGGCAGGTCCCTGGGGTCCAGGACAGTCATGGAGAGAACGAGATCTTGCCCCACAGGACTCCGACATGTCCCTCGCTATTTATTTTCCAGGATTTCAGAGTCCGAAGCCATTAATCTTCGCTCTTCGCGTCAGTGGAGCGCGTCAAGCGGCGTCGGGGTGCGCGTTGCGTCGGCAACGTGTAGTTCTTAGCCTTAGAAGCGGCAAACCAGACAGGAGGACTCATCCTGTAACGAAAAACAGGGGAGATTCAAGACGAACATTGTGAGAAACTTGGCATGAATGCCTTCGTTGATTGAGAATCGCGGCTGCCACGCATAAGTGCAGCAGCGCGGAGAAAGGAGAGCTGCTCACTTCGGGAGGGTCGTCTCGTTAATTAACATCCTTCTAGAAAATAAGACGTCAATACGGCGTTCTTGGCTGGCAAAAGGAAGAAGAAGAAGAGGAAGAAGAGGAGCCGAGGCCTACTGCACCCCGTTTCGCACTAGCCAGAAAGAGAAGCGACTACCCTGGACCCACCCCTTTTATTGTTTGTTGTGAAATTGTTATGCGCGTCCCGTTTTCGCTTGATATTCTAATAGCGTCAGACCCTTGAGTCCTCTCTCGGCTCTCTTGCTCTCTCGCCTTTCATCTCTCATCTCGTTTTTCTACGGCAGCTCACTGCACCGAGGGCGTCGCGACGCTTTAACGACTCTACACTGAGAGATATCGCACGTTAGAGAATTAAATTCAAAGAACCTGACGCAGTCTTAATATTTCACGTATAGTCTTCTCCGGTCTCTCGTTACCCGAAAAAACGTTAATTCTCGAAAAAATTTGCAGGCAAATTCGATCTGTTTATCATAAATATTTTGCTCGTTTATTTTTCACCTCGCAAAGTGCGTTCAATGTTTAACTCCAACGAAGGCCTCGGTCTAAATTACAGCTCTTTCACGGTGCGTCGTTTCGGGGCCTGGGCTAATCACGTTGATTTCCTCGCGGTTCAAACAGGGAATCCGCGTCAGCATACTATCGGACTATATACCTTGCAATTCGACAATTAGGGGCGCAAGCAGCCATGCGAAAGTACTTACGCTGAAATGCCTGAATCGAGTTACCAGGCCACTTAGGTAAATCTCGAAAAAATTTTAGCGCGCGGTAAAAATTTTTGAAGAATGTTCCTGGATGTGGAGAAAGTATCGTTCGATCACGAACAACCCGCTTCCAAATTTCACAATCTTACTTATACCGCGGGGTATGAAATTGGCACATGCGAACGCAGGAAGAGACTTATAAACCCCTGCAAGACCAAGTTGTGCCCCGTGGACCCAGGAGGACCCAGTCTCCCGATATTATTACTATGTAAATCACCAAGCCCAAGCTTTGCGCAGAGCTGACGCCCGCGGTGACAGCCCCCAGGTTTCCTCCAACACCCCACGATGGATGAGCGCGCCTCTTATTAGATATTCCACCCCCTTTCCCCCGGCATACGTTGATAGATCCTTTGCACCCTTATCAGAGGCAACCTTTTCTCGGTACCGTGATCGGCACGCAATTTAACGAAATAGCAACGTGCGAAAGGTTCGGGGGCGTCTCTGAAGTCGTTGATCTTCAAATGAAATAGAACTGAATTTTATCGCATAGCTATAAAGCTGTAGGTACCTAGTTTGCCGGAAAATGCGAGTAAACTTCAGCCGAAAATCTTCGAGGTTCTTTTTCCTCTTGCAATTCCCAGCCAACATACCGTTAACGAGAATTCACGCAGCTGTTAGTTACGTCAAGTCAAGGAAGTACTTGGTGAAAATGTAGTTTAGATAGCGGCAAGCTAAAGCCGAGCCAAGTCTGACGAGCGATGGAACGAAAGGCGGGTACCTATGTGTCGGGCAAAGACATATACGACGAAATTTGTATCCGTGTGTGTATAATTTTGCGAACGTTGGACGTGGGACGTGTACCGAAACGCACCGGGTTCGTGTGGCATGTTATGGAAGAGAACTGTCTGACGAGGGATGCTGGAAGAAGAGGGTCCGGGTCGCGGGAGAGGAATTCTCCGATAGGACACGACCGTTGCCGGCTAGGCAGCCAGCCAGCGAGCGAGCGACTACCGACATTAGTCCACTGACACCATTGACACTTTTATTAATGACAGCGTCGCTTCGAAGTTCTCCTCTCAACCCTCTGCTTCCCCCTTGGGTCGGTTGCCTCAGCCAGAACGGTGTGCTCTCTCTTCGCTCAGACGCTACTCTGGACCCGACCGTTCTTCGCTCTCGCTCTTCTTTCCCAAAGAGCTTTTTTTTTTCACCGAGGGAGCGTTATTGTAGTCCCCTGCGAGAAACGCGAGTGTACGTCTTCGCGCGAGGGTGCCGCAAGGTAGGTAGGTATACGGTGAAAAATGTCTGTATGCGCGTGTATACATACCTATATCCCACGAAATGCGTGTGTATCGAATGTAGATATTTAGATATAACGCACGCAGCGCTTTCTACTTCCTATTATTCCGACTTTGAATATTCTCCACCGTTTCTAAGAATCTTAAATCTCAAAAGGCTCCTAATTAAGCGGTCAGAACGATCGGTCAGCGTCCGAGGATTATCGCCTGGCTTTAAAAAGATCAAGGGAAATCGAAGATCAATAACAATCACGGACAGAGATATCGTGATTACGAATACGAATACAGGGATAACTATGAACGGAATTCTCTGAAACGAAGATATGTTCGGATGTGGATGCAGCGAGTGTATCATGGCAGTGTAGCTGGTAGGTATATCTGACAATAAGATTCGAGCATGCAATCGGTCTTTCTCAACTTCCCCCTGCACGAGCCCAGCCCCAATCTATCCGTTTGGCCTATTTGCGAAAAACCGAGCGACTCGGAGTTGATCACTTCCGGGTTGTTGTTGTCAGCCGAAGAGAAACACATTTATTTTACTTACTTATTACAGGAGATCAATAAACACCCTGCAACTGTACCAGACAAGGTAAACGAGTTTCTCGGTATCACGCTGCACTCTTCTACCATTAAAAAACGAAGAATATCCAAGTATGAATACAAATTGACAAATATGCATATGATTCAGGCAAAAAGGTCTTCGCAGATGTCCTTTTCAAATTTCAATCGCCTAGCGAAACTTATTCTTTCATTCCATTCGTAAAAATTCCGGGTTTTACTCTATGGACAATAAAAAGTGTGCAATGCGGATTTCCTGTTCCGGAGTAAGGGTCAAGCGTCTTATTCCGATCACAGAGAAATCTTCGATCCACTTAATTAGCGGCTATCCGCGTAGAACAAGATTTGAAGGTTGTAGGTTGAAGGTCGATGGTCGATGGTGGTTGGTGGCGTCCATTATTTATATTGCAACCCTAAGGCTTGGTCCCGGTAGGCAATGGGTATAACGTGCAATATATATACAGCGGCTCGTGTTCTAGATTGTCACGTCATTTGTAATAACGACATTCGATCAGTCGCCCATCTTTCTTCCGCCCTCCTTCTCTCTCGTTTCTCTCCTCTTCGGTCCTCGCCGCGCAGCATCCCGCGTTGCAGCATGAAAGAGCAAGCGGGATACCTGGAAAGACCGAAAGAGACAGAACGACAGACATCTAGCTAGCCAGCTAGAGCTAGCTAGCCCCGGTTTATCCATGGATTTGTGGCTGCTCGAGGCATCGTGCGTCGCCTACTCATGCGACATATTTCCCACAGACTCCCAAGTATAAGAGGGTATTCCAGAACTATGATCGAAAAATCCTACCGAGGTTTAACTCCTCTTAAAAATAAGGTTAGCCTTTTTCGGTTTATTGTAGCTATCGAGGTTTCTTTTAGCTTTGAACAACCCGTTTCCGAATTTTCGAGTTTTGTGACGAACGAATGATGTAGAAATTCGTAACGAAGTGTTTCGCGATGATCGTGTGGCCCGCGTGGCTCGTGTGATAGGGGGTTGAACGATATAAAGCCACACGACGCGACGCCTGGCTCCCCAGCTTTATTTATAGAAGATTGGCTCTAACTCATTAATACCGTACTCCGAAGAAGTGGAGTAGAGATTCTTCCTCGTCAAAGTTTCTTTTTTTCCCTGAGGGTGGCCGAGCGCCGCTCGCCGGAGGAGAGGCACATCGGGGATAGGGGTGAAAGGGGGAGTTTTTCTCGTTCCCAGCTCCCGTCTCTCGGGACGCCGAGCACCGGGATCTTTTTGCTCGCTCCGTCGGAGGATCAGACGTCCCACTTTATCTCCGCCGACCCGTTCACCCTCTCCGCCCCACCTCACACCCCTTAGCTATACGTACTCTTATACGTATAGGACAGAGATCCGAAGAGAGAAAGATAGAAGGGCGGAGAGGGTGGAGAGGAGAGAGAAGAGAGAAGAGAGAAGAGAGAAGAGATGGGGGAGCGAGGAGAGAAGAGAGAAAAGAGAAGAGACAAGCCCCTAGCAGCGCCCAGAGTGACGCGCCGTGGAGGAGCTATTTGTCATCCATCAGCCCCGCGCTTCCCGCCATCTCTCTCTCCGGGGTGTCACTCGCTACACGCTCATATTCTTCAGAGTGAGGGAAGAACTCTTAACGGAAACCAGAAGATTAACCGTGTACGATAATATCGAGGATATCTAAGCGTCGCGTCATGTTTTCCACCTCGTATACTCGCACGCGAAAAAATAAAACAGGGATATGATTTTCCATTTTTTCGCAGGCGATTCGTGATCAGTTCCTTCACTTGCAATCAAATCCTGTAATTTGAGTATAATCGAAGTTCTGGCTAAGCTACAGGGTGAAATGATCTTGTGAATCGGGTATTGATCGAAGCGGGGATTCGAAATATCCGCAAAAGGGTCTGCGAGGGTTTGGCGTTCGTTAAAATCCGTTAAGATGAAATATAAAATGGGTGAGTGCGTGCGATACAAAAAACATGAAATCGTAAAAACTTTGCAGCAGGTGGCATGCGCGCGTCCACCTCGATTTCTTGCAGTGACAGACCGCGGTGTGAATATAGAGACAAAGGCTTTGTCAATGTCGAAAAAAGTTCCACCAGCACGATTTCCTAAACAACTCTAATACCAGTTTCCTCGGGATCAGGTTTGACGGAATTGAATCGGAATCTGATCGTTTTATAACGGAACGAAAAATTCCTTGCGTGATCTTCAGCCGGGTTAATATCGATCCTTTGCGATATGCGTCCGTTTCATGCAGACACGAAACTTTTCAGTTATTTTTCACTCACGCGAGAGGCAGGCGGATATCGCGTATTCTCTGTATAAATATGGCAGCCTATCTCATTTGTAAGGGGCCGTAGGCTGTCTATACATCAACCTGGACCAAAGCAAACATCCCAAAGGTTCGAAAGATTGATGATTGTCCAGCGTGGACCAACACGGACCAACACGAACCAACACGAACCTCCATCACGAGCGACACGTTAGGTGATTCATAAAAATCATTGCCAAGAACGGTTACGGCTCGGCCGAAGACTGTAAGGTCAGCAAATGACTGGTGGTACCGACAAACCTCCCGCTATGATCGACCCGTTCTCTATCCACGTTGAATCGTAAATTCTTATCCTAAATTGCGCCAGAGATTGAACCCCCGGTTTATTCTATCAGCTGCTGAAGGATTTTTAAATTTCGCCCTCTTTGTTTGACACGAAGAGATATAGGCATAGCTCTGCACCTTCCTCGCTCCTCGTAAACTACCCATTTATCCGATCCTATAATTTTCATCGGAGGCCAAAGACTATTAGTAACTTTAACCACCTCCCCGTTTTCCCCCGCGTTCAGGATTTGCCCTTTTAATCGTCATCTTCTTATTATTTTTCGCGCTCGCGATTCCGCGTCGTGTGTATACGTATATATGTATAGGTACGAACCAGTTATATATAAAGTGAAATCGATGTTTATTATTCAGATTCTATAACGCTGCATATATGCCTATGCGCCGTTTTTCGTTCATATATAAGTGCAAGTTTCGTATCGACGTTTATTCGGATAACTGATTTATTATTCAAGGTATAAAACGTATTCGCCCTGTTTTCGAACAATCTGCATAATACTTGTTAACGCTTATCATCATTATAAGGGGACCCCGAACGAAAGGCCCCCTCTCTTTAGCCCTCAGTCTTTAGTCTTTACTTACGCGGGCGTGCTACTCCGGCAAATTATACCGGGCGTAATGTCTTAACTGAAAACTGTTCGGAATCATTATCATAATTTTAGTTGATCGTCAAGTTTTTATTTTTACCGCAGATCTCTTGTAATTTTGATCCCCGATCGAAGTGGCTCAGCTTGTGGTCAGTACATGAAAAAATTTCTCCTCCAGCCACACAGTCTCTTGCGAGACTCTGCAATTATCAGACATCACCTTTCCTCCTGCGCTCACCATCCACCCCGATTCTCCCTCCCGGAAAATAATTAATATCTCAATTCTGCGCATTTCTAGAGATCTCTAAAGCTCATTCGTTGTATACGAAAAAAAAAAACGAAAAATGAAAATTGCAATTTCAGTTCTTACCGAAGGAAATTATTGTTTTCTTTGAATCACGATTGATGCCAGCCATGTTGGTTCTTCGGGCGTACGGACCGTGAACCTTTCTCGACACGAGCTCAGCAGGACTCCACAGCATCGTCAGGACCCCACAGGACCTCGGGATAGCGAACCCCGCTACGTCTACCGCCATTGTCCGCTTCTCCCGCAATCTCTGTTCCGTACATATATACATATATAGATATAATGCTATAGGTGGCGCGCACCCAGGACATCGTGGCACACCAAGGTCCTGGGTGTCTATATAGACGCGTGGAAACCCTGGGTATGCAAATCCCACCCCGTTTCGAAGGTCCCCCTCGGTTCGCTCAGACATGATTAAACACAGAACGCCGCTGTTTCGCTCGTTCTCCCCCGTCCTCTCTTCCTCGTATTTCCCGTAGCAGCTCGAGAGCAGCCCGTGGAATTCATCCCCAGTTTAATCACTACCCAAAGCTCGTTGCCCGCGACCCGCGCGGCCTCGGCGATAGCTCTCCACGTCTCCCGTTCTCCACCGAAAGCTTTCTTTCTCTCTCTTCCGTTTTCTCTCGGTGAATATATCTGTCCCGGTTTCACGCTCGCCTTTATTCCATTCAATAATGCGAACCCACCCTGACAGCAGCCCTGGGTATTTATCCCGCTTTGTTTTGATTCCCACTTCCCGCTTCCCTCTTCCCACTTTCCACTTCCCACTTCGGGCTCTCGAGCTTCTTATCGCTAATTTAAATTGATATTCATTTACGCAGTGCGGTGATAAATGAAACCCGAACCTCCTACCGGGACGAAATTAATGCTAGTTACATTTCAATTACCGATTTTATCGCGGGCGATAATGAATACCGAATTATCCTCGTACCGCGATACATTTATCGCTATCCATCGCTTTTCTCACTCTCGTCGCTCGATCAAAACTAAACCTTTGTAACAATCTTGCGATCAAACCCTTCGGAGAAGCGATCCCGTTCACTCGACTCCACGGATCTCCGAATCGTTCGGGAAGAAATTTACCGAGGTTTTAATCCGCTAGACAAATACATATACACGTCTATGAAAATGTCGTAAAAATCACCCCCGTGTTACGTGTAATCCTCTTCTCGTGGAAACACCCGTTACGTAAACCATGCAGCATCGCGTTTACGCTTACGAGCACCACACTACTGACGTTTACGAGCCACCGGCTGACGAACGAGCCACTTGCTGCTCTCTTGCTTTCATTGCTCGCCACCGCTACCGCCCTTTATATTCTTTCTGCTTGCACTTTACGATTATTGTCGCCAACTTTTCCACCGCAAGGTAGTACGTTATACGGAAATTGAGTCGAGGGTGTACCCGGAAGTGTCACTTTGGCAACGATCATCGCGTTTACCAACTTCTGCCTCTTATATCGTAGGATCGAATTACCCTATTTCCATACGCATCGGAACTTTGATTTGACGTTGATAAATTCAACCGATTAGTACCGAATATATCGCATTTTCTTAAATCACCCATCTTTCAACGTATTCAAACATTTGCATATCAATGACAAACTCTTTGAATGGCTCATTCAGACATTTCGAGTGGACACACCTACAGCCCACAGGCCACGTCACCTCTACGATTCTTATTTTTAGACACGGTATAAACCGAACGAACCGTTCTATCGAAATCTCTACATCATCAATGCTATACTTCGTTGATCAGCGCAAAATAATTCGAAATAAAAAATTGTTAATCAATCTCGATCGATGATGATTGAATTAAACGTAATAATCCAGCTCGAAGGATTAATCACTTTCAGTGCTGTACATGGGACCCCCATTTCCTTAAACTTTGTGGCACATTTGCTGTTTTCAGTCTCTTTTCATACGTGCAACTTGTCCCGTAGCTACCTTCTGCAACGATTTATGACCTCGGGCAGCATTGTCTTGTTTGGTCTAGCCTAGCTATACGCGCATGTAGAGATGTACGTACTACATCCACACGTGTAGTGAAGCTTGTAACGTATATACCCGTGTACAGATATTCACATACCCGAAAGAGGTACACGTATAAACGTATAAGAGTTGTTTCGTACATCCAATGGTATGATGGAACGGGAAATGGGAGTGTAACTGGGTCAGTTCCGGTCTGTGACACGGAAGAGTCGGAGACTTTATATCTAGGTAAAATTGCAGGAGATTCTCGGTCTAAGGGATGTTTTATATTTATGGATTCATATTTTGATCTGCGGTTTCTTTCCTACGGGATTTAATAATATATGAAAATATATTTAATTCGTTACTCTCCTGCAGTTTGAATTCATTTTTATTAATACCATCTTCGTCGTTCCGTTCGCTACATTTACCGCCTGTATAATTCTCGCGGTAAAATTCTAACGTAATGCGTTCAGCGATATATCGAGGCGATGTTTTTTCTTCGCTGTTTTTTTCTTTCTCTTCTCTTTACCGTGTTTGTTCGCGTCGATGAACTCGGGAATGAACACGCGAGCCCCCGTTACACTAGATTAATTTTCCATTTTCAACTATCATACCTACACCAGCGTATTATACACACTGGATCCCTATCCCCGGACAAAGTTTAGAAGTTGCCTTCATTAATCAAAAGAACCACTGTTACTCTACTCTCTCATTTTCTCACCTTCATAAAACCGAGGAAAGACGTCCTAACGAGTTCTCTTCGGAATCAGCTACGTATAGATACGCGAAAAATTTCTTCCTATAGATAAGCAGAACGGCCATGGTCTGATAAACTTTGAAAATAAAATCAAACTGACAATTGGATGAAGAGAAAAATAAAAGCCACGTTAAAGCGGCTTTGACTTCCGGTTAATATCTCTGTATCTTATATCGCATAGCTCCGGGCGTATTTAGACTGTAAATTTCCTTCGGGGTTTGAGTTTCCAACTACTAGTTATAATGAAGAGATGACAGGTAACGTCTAGAGATGGTTGGTGACGAGGAGTGGGAGAGTTGCTCTTCTTGACTGATGAACCATCCTCAACGTTAATTACCGCGTTGCTACCCGTCCGACGCGTGACGTCATCATCCCTGTCGCGTCTGATACAGAAGATTTTCTCCCTCGTTTAGAAACTAAACCGTCGTTTACTTTCGACTGAAAATTAACGAATAAAAAAAAAAAAAGAAAAAGAAAAAGAAGGGTCTGAATAAATTTTTCTGATTTCTTCGATTTTACAAATTCTCGCTATGGAAGATGTGTGTCTGGGTTTACGTCCGTTCGGCGATTATCAACCTCTTTCATATTTCATTTTAAAAAAATCCACCGATTCGTGGACGGAAACTTTTCGAAGACGATAATTTGTCTATCGCCGAGGGTAAAAGATAAGAGAGAAATAACAAGACGTGGGTATAATATTGCGCAGCACCGCGTGGGCCAGCAAGACCGAGCCCAACCGAATGCTGGACTATATAGCGTAGGGGCTGGCCGGGGCGACTAGCCAGGCGTTAGGGGAAAAGATGGATCATCCATCGCGGCAGCAATGAATCATGGAAGCAGCGAGTGAGCGAACGAGCAAACGGACGATTCTTCTCGTTCGTGTAGTATTATATACCTATATACCCCATATTTATATAATATATATATATACATAGGTCTGCGTATAGCATATCTCGCGCTCATGTGAGTGTATAGAGAGAAAAAGGTAGGGCTAGGTATATGTAGGCGGGGGTGGTTTCAGGGGAGAGTACCGGAAGTCCGCTCGGCGGGCTGGGTCCTCCATTTTTCAAAAATAAAAGCGACCGCAGCACCGTCTCATTGTTTGGTTTGTCGCTTGCTCGTTCGTTCGCGAACATCCGCGAACAGTCCCGTGTATATATATAGTATGTAGTATATGGAGTATATGTATATATACATACATAATATACAGCTACTTATATACGTGTATGGTACACCCACGAATTTGGTAGTAGTCTGTGTTGAACCCGGGACTAGGGGAGGGTGGCCAAAAGAAAATATTATTGTCATTCCACCTCCGATGCTCTTTGCTCTTTCGCGGCTTATCCGGCTAGTAAATCAATTCCCAGATCCTGTCATCCGCGAAAATTTTCAACATTTATTCTTTATTTTTTTATTTTTTTTTTTATTTTTTCAACGTTTTTCGATATTTATTTCGGTCTCGAGCGTACAGAGCTCTTCACGTCTCGGAAGGAAATTGCGAATCGAGTACAATTTAGGAACGAGCAGACTTTTTCGCACGAAGTACGGTAAGTGACCATTTTTACTTTACATTGAATAAGCGTAAAAATTCGACTATTCCTTCGCTTTGGTATCCATCAACGTTCTTACCAAAACGCATGGTTTCGATTGTTCAATTGATTAACAATTTTCATCCATGCAAGAATGGAAATGACTGAATTTCCCATGGAACACGTAGGTGGCCGGGATAATCGAATGCTTAGATGTTGTTCTAATTATTTCTCTGATCGAGAATCGGAGAGTTTAGTGACGGGTGGAGAGAACGGGTCCAGAATGTCAGCCTCCGGGCGTTTGGTCAACGCGACGGCACCGGCATAGTCCCGTTGATAAAACAGTTACATATTTGGTAGCATTTTTTAACTCGTCGCTCGGCAGCGCGGTTCTGTCAGACGCACAGGAGGTCATTTGTCGAGGGCGTATGTGAAAATACGACGGAAATATTTCACTTTTCGCAGCCGCGCTGACGACAGCGTCGCGGTGGCGCGTCACGAAGCATTCGTTTCGAAATATAGGTACGCCGAGTCAAAAGTGGGTTTAATAAATCTACGTGCATTTGTTAAGGCGGAATGCAGATATGCCTACTTATAAATGAGCGGTTGACGACGACTTTTGCAAGTAGGGAATATAGCCGGTGAGGATCCTCAATCATTTTCATAATTTAACGTAAAAAAAATAGAGAGGAAAAAAATTAACAAAACTTTTTTTTCTCTAAAACCAACATCGCGGTGTAGACACAACTTCGACTTCCCACAATTCCACGTTGCACGATACGGTCATAACGGTAGAATATTCGAAAGTAGGCTGATTCCGGTAAGATTGCAAATCTCGCGGGACTAAATTCTTTGCCTTAGGCCCGGTCTGACGTTCTTCTTTTCTATTTTCCATTTCATTTCTTTATTTGAGTCTCTAAATATCCCATTACCCGGAGTAAACGGATGATAAAATTCTCTGGACGAACGTAGGCGTATTTCATTTCAATTCCTACTTCTCACCGAACTTATAACACGTACCGAGATGATTATAATAATATCGTGAACTTTCTGAGCTATAGTAGCCTTGATTCGAATTACGCCCATGCAGTATTTGAACTCGAATCGTTTTATTTATTCATCCTTATTCAACGAGATAGAGATCTGGTTATACGGCCACGTGCTTTGCTGACGTTTCGATATAAGTTGACGGAGAAATACTCTACGTATATACATATATAAATGTAGGTACGCAAAGGTTACGCGCGTGTACAAACGCGACTTACTACACGCTACTTGAATCACAGCTTTAAATTGATCTGTTGATTCACTTCATTCGATATATTTTTTTCTCTCTTACCGAGCTATCTTGTACACGCATCTACTTGGAATATTCACCTTTTATTTTTCTCTCTTCATTTATATAATAAACGAGAAACGATTAATTTTCAACTTATAATCCCGGCGATAATCTATACCCGCGGTTTGCCAAGGTTTTGCAGTTTCTGGATATCGCAATCACGCGCATTCTATACAATCGTTTCCTGACGCTATAAAACGATGAAGATATTCCTCAATCGTTGTTCAAATTGCCTGACTCACTTATATATATTCGGTAGATCTTGATCGGCTCTTTCGAACTCAAGTTGACACATCGGTGAATGAATACTTTGTCTATAGTATCCAACGTATGTGACAACGAGAAAAGTATTTCTGTTTTGTAACGTGACAAGAGAATTAATCATTCTAAACGATTCGAGCATCACATCTGTGGCTAGAAATGATAAGTGAGTATTCAGGGCTCGAATTGATCTCCCGAATTCGAAGGAAACGTTCCTGAAACGGCTTGAGAACCAAATACAATAGACAGCGAAAAGTTACCGCGAAGCAATTACCCGTATCGCCCGAATCTCTACTGCATAATTTTCACAATTCAACGCCTTCGCGAAGGACGTATGCAAATGTTCACGTCGTTGTTGGTACCAAGGGCAATCAAGCTTTCCAAAGGCATTTCAATACGCGCGTTGAAAATTGTTGCACAAAAAATTAACGAATTTTATTGCGATACATGCCATTTCAACACGCGAGTAAGATGCTGCGAATCTATTAATAAATAACAGATTATATCCTTATTATATCGAAGAATGGCTCACGGGAGCAGATCGTTGAAAAATATTTGTATGCTTTGGCTCGTATGTGTATCGTGTCGTTTTTTACCAGTTTATAGGTAGGCAGACAGGTAACTTAACGCCTGTAATTAATATCTTTGAATTTGCACGTTTGTGGTGCAGTAGCCGTTCGGTATAGCATGCAGCAATTTCGCGGTTGAAAATTTAATCCTAGTGTCAAAAATATTAATAGAAATATTACGGGCTGTGATAGCCAACACCAACTGGTATATTAATGAGCTGTGACGTTGGAAATGTATCAACTTTCGCAGCCAACGGTCCCCGGGATTTCTATAACGAGGCGACGCCGACGGCGGCCGCCATATCCGACGGCCGACGCTCGCCGACCGCCATCGCGACGCCCGCACGACGCCTACGCGGTTCACGGACCGTGAAAATTATAAATTTGACTAGATAACGAGATTACGATCGGAATTACCTCGTTCCCTACTTCATTAGTGAAACAACATTATTTAGGGTATAGTTTTTCACGAAACGGAAGCATTTCACGACATTCTTTCTTCGATATACACATTCGTTTCCCCTGGATTATAAATTTTTTATTGAATAGAATTTTCCAAAGAATTGAAAAGCAATTTCAATTATATGATTCATTGGATGACAGCTGAAGTAATTATTGCCAATAATCGCCCATCAATCGGCAAATAATTCCCTCTGATCACATCGAGTCGAGTATGAGGACAATAACATGTTCCAATCATTACTGTCTTTATTGTCTCTGAACATGGGTTTACGGAAGTGTTAGACGTTCGTGTAGAAAATTGCCAAAGTCGTGGTAGCCACTTTTACAAAAGAATCATTGTCGCTATTAGATGAAAAAAGGCGACTAATTTGATCAGCTATTATCAGATAAAACGCGATCCTAAAATATTGCTTCCTCCCCGCTTATCCGCGAGCAATTTATCCTAATATATACTTTGATTATCGGTACGCGATCTATATGCCAATATACGATTGCTCTAAACGTTCCCACTTTATCGCTAATTATATCGATTCGTATCATCGTCGAAAATTAAACGCCTATTATCCGAACATTACCGATGGCACGAACATACCGTGATTGAAAGTACACCGGTAAATTGCAGCGAATGTTAACAGAATTTGAGAAAAAAAAATCGCGAGTCTCGGAGGTGTGGAAGAAACTGGACTTGAAATTCGTCGTATCGATATGACGGAAATTTTAGGACAGTTTAAATTATTGCTTCGTTTGTTTGAATGTGTCAAAATATGCATACGATATTTGGGATTAATTTGTATACTCTTAATTACCGGGTTTCAATATTGGAGAAGGAGCTTAGGGAAGTAACTTGGTACGTCAACATTAAAACGTGTCACTTTATAAACTTAGTTTCAACAGTTATACAGTCAGACTTTTGGTAAATAATAAGATTTGCGAAAGTCGCCGAAAACTCCTACCTACGTTGATTAATATCCGTGAAAGAGGTACGTCCCTCTTCCCCTTCCTTCGCATTTACCTTTTCCTCGTATGTGTCCTCTTCGAGAAAGTATAACGGAGAATTTCACGCACATATATGCGATCGGCTTCGGATGCGGATACGGTATCTTGAAAATCGCGCGAACGAAGTCAACTTCGATGATTGCGAACCGTCAGAGTAAGGAAATACTTGAAATGACAAAGTTTAACGTGGGGGACGAGCGGAGACGCAGACCCTGAGGAAGTGCGCTTGGAACTGAACCAGGTACTGACGGTGCAAGGTGAACCCTTACGAATATTGACCTTGAATGTTAGAATTTGCGTATTTGGCGCAGTATATCCATCGGAGAAGAGTTTATTGGCAAGCCTTTAGCGGGCCGCGTTGTAAATCAAAGCGTGAACCAATATCTTTCCACCCTGGCGAGTTCTCTTCTTGAGGAATTCACCTAGCTGGGCCGACGGCGCCGGGTTTCACTGTCCGTTTTCTGTTACCCTTAAAGCCGCAGACCTTGACGTATCGCAGGTATCGGGAAGGCCAGCGTTTGTTTTGCATAACTGCGTAACCCTTATAACCGACTCTTGCCCCCTGAAACCCCAGTCCCTGCGGACGAGGTAAAGATAGGGTACGCACCCCGCGGTGATATTCGACCGATCCGCTCCACCGATTCGTCTTGCTTCAATTATTTTCTAAACTATGAAAAACCCCACATTTCGACGGGTCAAGGTTTACGGAAGGACTTACATAAGGCTTTACTTCTTTCACGCCTGTTATACTCCTTCGACGCCTTTTCCTCCATCTGCATAACCATTTCTATGCCTGTGGCTTCGAGCAGGAAAGTCGGTGTTGGAAATAAATTTCGATCTTTTGTCGGTCTTCGAGGGCCACGGAAAGAGCAGCCGGATAAACAATGAAATTTGCTACTAGGAAAGAATTCTCGACTTCTAAAAAATCCTCACCGTCTACCTCGGAGTCCCTTGTGGTCCGCGTTTCAGTTCTCAATTATAAAGCAGTGGTATATCGCAGCGAGTGCGCGGTCACACGATCTCAGTTAGGGAAGTTGGCCGAACTATCCGTTGATATAAATGACTTTCGGAACTCTAATTCGCTTCCCAGGCATAATCAGAGCGTATTCCGTCCGGGCTTGTCGTGGGTGTGTCGTTCTTCGGGGTGTGGGGATGAAAAAGGTGTAAAACGAAGCCCATCTGTCTGTCTGGGCAAGGAAGAGCACAAACAACGACAGCTAACCAACCTAATATGGCCTAGCCTAGCCCTGCAGTCTAACCTCAGCTCATCGACTGTTACAAAAACATCGTGGCTCTAATAATGATAAATGAATAAGTAGCTAAATGAATTCTGCCGAGGCCCTCATTGGCCGTTGGTGATTGATGGATCTTTTCGTCTTTGTGTCTGGAGGCAAACCGTGATGGGAAAGACGTCGAGGAGTCGGAATCACAATATTCCTTCTCGTTGTGTAGATCGTTGATTCGTTAACAATGCGTGTTGCGCGGTTCTCCCTCCATTGTGAGGTTCGAAATTAACTCCGGAGTACCTGTATAACGCATTTCTACGATACGAGAAAATCGGCGCCGCCATCGTCTCAATACTCGTACAGCAAACCCTGCAAAGTCAGCCACAGCACATACCCAAACCGTAAGAAACACTCTCTTGAGGGCTACCGTTCAAGAGACCATAAATCAATCGAGATTATGTGACTTTTCAAACAAGGACGCGTCGTCGCGAGCCACGAGGACCGCGTAACGTATGAGCCAGGAGAAAATACCGCGTCTGAAACGTACAGCTTGCACCATATATCTATGGGCTACGTAAGTGTGCAGGGTGTCCGGTTCAGATCATTCATCTTAAATATTTGACTTATCCAATAGTAACCGTAATCTGTTAGGTCTTTAAGCATGTAGTAGCGAAGTGGAACTCTGAAGTGTTTCCTGATGTATGCATGTGCGAGTGTGTCAGGTAAAATCGGTAGTTTGAGGTCAATTTTTGATCGTATATTTTCCTAGTTCTGTTCTATATATTTCTTTTATTTTTATTTTTTCGTTTTTTTTTCCTCTTGGGGATGATGTGATTATCCGATATGATTCACGCGATAGTGAAACAGCTTCCGTTGGTGCTCCTGCCAGGAGTTAGTGGCGACGGAGCTGATGGTGTTGGTGGAGAATTTACACGCCGCCAACAAATACGCCCCATAAATAAATCCGGAGCCCTAGAGCCCCGCACCAACGGCTATTAACACGTTATGGTTATTTAAGTAGTGCTAATAAATAACCGATGGTTAACCACCTTGCGTCTCGTGCTAAATATTATGATGACACCGGTTATGTCACAGTCCATTCACTGCCAGCTGTTAGTAAAACATACATTTCTCTTTACAGCCTCTTTTCTCCTTGTTTTACATTTTCACTCCTATTTTTTTCGTAAACCTTCTTTACTTTTTCTCTCTTCCTCTCTCTTCATCAGACGCTCAATTATCATGCAATTTGCGGTCTTATCTCGCGCCAGGGTTCGCTCTGCGCCATGTTATTTAAAGTCGGAACATCTAAGCGGACGCGTAGAAGGTACGGACAGATATACTCGAGACACACGCAACAGAAGCGGAATAGTCGTGGCAGAATGATCGGTGAGCCACGTTAGTTTAATCATCGCGCATTAGCCGGTAGAACTACCCCCGGCGTCCCGACGCCCGACCTCGCACGCTTTAACCAACAAGCGAACTTTACCTTAGCTCTATATCTTTGGCCCACCTTCGCCTCGCCTTTGAACGATCTTCGGAATTTGAATCCGTAACAGTTTTTCCCTCGTCCATCGATTTCTGACGAGTAAGCGGTCACCGCCGACCGCGATATTGTCGTCTCGTCTATTTTCCTGGTCTAGAGAATTCAGGAATCATCGAATGACGTAATCGCGACTATTTTTTTCGCGAGTATGATGAAATTTATGGCACTAGCTTCGGCTAAGAGGATCAATGAGTGTAACAAATATATACGTACGCGGAGGAAGCTTAATAAAAAAATGTTCCAAAGCTTAAGCTCAAGTGTTCGAAGGTTGAAAGGAACGGGCACCGAGGCTGTGGTCCTTGCAGCATCCTGTTCGGGGATTACAAAACCGCTGGAAGGAGGTGGAGCGATAGAGTGAGAGAAGACGAAAAAGCGAGACCCACGAACTGGGCAAAGGGAGAAAGGGAACAGAAAACGAGCGTCATCTGCGCTGGTTCCCAATCCTCCTTCAACCGTTCCTTCCAAAAGTAACAAAGAAAAATGTTCCGCTGGGTTTTTTCGGCTAGAAATTAGAAAGAATATCGCCAGGGTTGTTTGTAATTCTTAAAAATTGAAAATGCCTACGTATATACATGGTCGAATTTCAAGTTTGTCATTCTATTATCGCTGAACGAATTTTTCCCGCAAAAACCAAAAAAATAAAAATAATCATCGTATTATCACAGGGATGATCGATCGTGAGGCAATTGCCTCATGCTCGGCGTGGCTATCTCAATTGTTTCCATCGTGAGAATATATGGCGGTGACCGGGAAGTTGCATCCATATACTAAATTGACCGGGGTGTACAATTGACTTGCTAATTGCTGAGGATAGAGTAGCCCATAGGTGGAATTGAAACGACATTATAACACGCGATTGAAAACATCCCTCGCTATTTACCGAGTAGTAAAGCTAGTCATGGTCATTGGTCAGCCACTGACTTACCTCGATGAATAATAAAATCCCTGCCGACAAATAGCATAATAGTAAGCGACCAATTCATTATACAATCTGCATAAACAAGCGGAGGGTATATGCAACGCAACGTACGTCCTGAAGGGTTTTAACCCTTCGGCGCCGAAGCTATATCGTCGAAGTTCTCGCCGGGGACAGAACCGGGACATAGCCATAGCCGGGTCAGAGCTACCAGCCCGGTACGGGAGACGCGAGCGAGCAACGGCTGACAGCGAGGGTTTGCTAGCTCGCTCGCGTCCCAGCTCGCGTACAAAAGCGTGATAAATCGACTACATTAATTCGCATTTTACCTTTGTTTGCGTTATGGAATACAATATTAAATGGAATGGGCGCACAATAGATAATGCCGCGCGCCATCATTTACGCGAGCTTCGGAGCAGACGAGCGAGGCACCCGTTGTTCCGTCGTTGTTTGACGACTCTGATATTAGGTGCCCACCTAACCCCTGGAAATTTCGTCATTTTCTCGACCAAATTTTTCTTTTTCTTCTTGTTTTTTTTTTTTCTCTTAGTTTTTCATTTTATACGAAAGAGAAATCTCGGGGAAATAACTGAACCCAATTATCTTCTGGTATTCTCAATCAAATCTCGTATACATAACTACATTCTTAGCTCTGATAAGTTTTTGCTTAATTGGATGGATCAGCTAATTAGAAAGGCAGGTTCTCTGCCCGTCTTGCCAAGAACAGCGGGCTGTACCAGTCTCGATCTGGACCACCGTAATCCTCAAGCTCCGCTCGGGACTGAAATAGAAATTAAAGAAAAGATCGAGCCGATCTTTATTTAGAAAATTCAGAGCCTATTTTATGTCGCGTCGAACAATGAAAAGTACTTTTTTTTTACGTGACTTGGTCGAAGTGGCGCGGCTACTGGGGCGGAATATCGAATTCTACTCTGCGCCTATCGGACTATTGAAACAACAGATTTCGTCTAGGTGTTCGAAAGTTTAGAATTTTTTGTTCCACCGATTTTGCAGAAAAGCACAGCTTCCGTTTCGGCAAAAGCTGTACGGAGAGAGCTGAGCGCTGCGCGGGTGGTGTTGGCAGCCCGGGTGACGCATGGATTCGATTCCTCGGGGCTCGTGATTCCGCTCGGTTAGCCCCGTGTCACTCCCAGCAAACCCCATTACCTTCCGCGCTCCCACATCCTCATACCCTGGCTGGTTCGCTGTCCTAGAATATGGGCACATACGTGGCCGATGTTGTATATATATACCTAGCTCCGCACCGTCGCCGTCGTCGTCGTCGTCGTCGTCGTCGTCGTCAGTGTATCTACTCCAGAGGGAACTGCCATTGGCAGGACCCGTTCAAACCCAACCCCAGCCTATTGATTATCCGCTGGAGACCCTATCTCGCCGTTACCCGCAGCTATGCAGAAGTAATTTAATTTGTTGCAGGATTTGTGGAATGTTAATGAAAACGGGACCGAACATCAGTGTGTACCAATTTCCGATTAAAATCGAGAGGAGGGTCGCGCGTTTCCAGTCTCCGGTATTAATCTACCGTTATACCATGTAGATATGCACACCTACACATGTTCATGCATTCAATGAACAATGCTATACCACGTACCACATATGAGTTCACCTAATTTCATCATCCTATTTTTTTGATTCTTTATCGCGTTTGAATAGAAACTTTCGGACCGATATAAAATACTCGAGGATTGATAAAATGATGTGGGCAATTTCTCTGGTTCCACGAAACGAAATCCATCAAGGCGTCTATGCGCGCCCGGGGAGAATTCCTACTGGCAAAGTGGTCGCGGATGCGTGCAATGCTAGAGCGACACATCGTCGAACAATGTCTATAGAAATCCTTCGCATGACCGTTGTTGTATTTGTCGGTATGCGGGGGTGGCAGTGGTTGGTGGGTGCCATTGTGTGTATCGAGGGTTGGCCGAGGGATCAAGTGAGAGAAGAGAGAGAGCGAGTGAGATAGAAATAGTGAGTGAGGGAGACTCACTCGCCCCGGTAATGGAATCCCTTCGCTCGAGGAACGCAATCACGCTGATGTTTTGGAACCCTGGGTTGCCACCAGGGATTTCTGTGCTCTGGAGCAGATCAGGCTCGCGTGTTTCATCGCGTCTAGTTCTCTCTTGTAGTTCTGTCGCCTTTTTCTTACCAACGAGATCGGATGAGGAAGAAAGAAAATTTACGAAGAAAAATATTGACGGATGCTTTACGCGGCTTACTAATTTTAAACGAAGGAAAAAGTTTCTTCCTGAAAGTAAATGGGGACGAAAGTTGAGTTTTTCTCTTTCTTTAAACTATACGGAGTCCCACGATTTAGTCCACGATTCCCGCATCCTCGAGCAAAGCTTCTTCTCAGTTCTTCGGCGCCCTTTTCCCAACCGATAAAATCTCCACGGATAACTGTTAGCAAAGTTATGAATTCTTTTGAAAATCTCACCGTAGATCCGCGGAGTTGAGCGCTCACGGGGATCAACGGGGGTTCGGTCGTTATGCCTTAGGGGATGAGGGGATTCGAGGGGTGTCACAGGGATGGAAAGGGGTGGATCAAGAGGCCTTAGTACCAAGCCTTCCAGGAGTCGCG
This sequence comes from Tenthredo distinguenda, assembly GCA_947538915.1. Taxonomy (NCBI): domain Eukaryota; kingdom Metazoa; phylum Arthropoda; class Insecta; order Hymenoptera; family Tenthredinidae; genus Tenthredo; species Tenthredo distinguenda. The sequence continues at coordinate 16,964,423 of OX384536.1, read as the reverse complement.
ACGCGGTCTTGCGGAGAAAAGGACGAAGGTGAGTATGAGACGAGGGGTTTCGTCGATGGGTGGTGGGGTTGGGGCTGGATGGGTGGTAGTGGGAAGGACCTAGCAACGCGGAATACAAAGCAGCAGTAGCAGGACCAGGAGTAGCAGCAGCAGCAAGGAGCAGCAAGGAGCAGCAGCATCAGCATCAGCACCAAGAAGAGCTGAAGCTGAAGCTGAAGCTGAAACCGAAGCCAAAGCGTCGCGAGTGTTGGATATAGGGAGGGTTTGTGGGATGAGTAGTATAAGGAGAGGAAAGAAGATGAGAATAGGGCGGCGCGCGAGAGCGTTTCAGAAGAAGAGAGACCCCCTGCCGCCTATTCAAACCACGCATGAGTTATTGCCGTGGATAATCTGTAAATATATTTATTTTGATTTTGTACACAACCCGGTTTATTTCGTTTTTTCTTCGTACGTCGTTCTCATACCACATAGCGTTCCACGAGCACCGCTGCAGTCTCCATCGCTCTACCTTGATCGTCCTTTGCTCGTTCCTAGTTAGGGTTATAAATGACGCTGCCTTTCTTCCAGAGGCAAAACCCTGAATTTCTCCACCGAGTGGGTATAATATCTGGCTAGATTATTTTCTAAACTCCGATAGTGTAAATTGTCAATTAATTGTGAGCTAATTTATTCCCCGTATGAACTATTTCCACATAGAAATTGATACGATAAAATTTCCCGTGGAAACATTGCGAGGAATATAATTAGCGATCGACAATTCGTTTATCGTCAGCGATCGTTCGAACGGATATACAGCTACCGAGCTATCGCGTATACGAGCGCGAATGCAAAATTGTAGGCCTTGCACAAAACAGTTTCGTACATTACAACGAGTCTATTTAGATAATTAATGGCCTCGGGTTATCGGGCGTTTCATCTGTGTCATATTTTGCCAACATGTGACTCTACCAACACGAGGGTTAACTCCTAATTACACCATTTTTGTCAACCTGTACTTCAGCAAATTAGACTCGCACATAATTTATCGCCAGTTAAAAAGATCGTCGTGTATTCAGATCTTCGAAGGGGCGTCCGGGCGACCTTCCCTTTGCCTACTTTCACCGAACAAAAATCGATTCGATTTTTGAAATGCGGGAATCAAGGAGTGGAGAGGAGTCGCGAGACGCAAGATGGACGTTAGCAAAAGAACGCCATGTTTTAAGATTGACATTGACGAAACCGGCGTCCCCTTAACGGCAGTGCATTCCCATCCAATCCCCGTGGCAACCCCTAAACTGAACTGAATTGAACGGAACCCACCCCAAACCACCCCTAGCTTCAACTACCACGTCGCTACAGCTAGAGCCCAGCGGAGACCCACTCGTATTATCCACAGTGACAGGACCACGGAGTTATTAATGGCTGCGACAGTGACAAATGACGAACTGTCGGCGCAAGCAAGACTGATATCATGGCGGCCTCCGCGCGCTTCATCCGCCTCTATGCCGCCCCTTTGCCGGCGTGATCTTTGTGTTAGTGAGAATTGGTTGCGTGCGTGTATCTATGATACATAGAGATATACATGGATGGAATGGTGTGTTATAGTCGTGCCTCTATTATTTGAAGAATTTTCAAAATGACAAGCGACGTCGTGGGGGAGAAATATACGTCGTTTGGGTAAATCGTTGAATCTCGAAAGATCAAATGGTCTGCTTCATTTGGATCGGTTTTTGAATCAGTCAACTCACTGACACCCTTATTCCGCTTGGAAAATGAGAAAATTCCGTTCGAATTTCAAACCTCGCGTCGATTCATCCTTCGCGGATTAATCTTCTTCTCAAACCGATCCGTGGTCCGGAGATTATCGTCGATGATTATCATCCTCGGAGATTCATTATCGATTCTATCGTCCGTCATTCTCGCTCATTATCTCCCGCGTGCCAGAAATCTCGCCTGTCCTATTCCCCAGCACCTAATAACCTAATGGATACGTTACTGACAAAACCTTTGTCGACGTGACAAAATTTTCGCTTATTACTATTCACCGTAGGTATACCGTGCACAGTTATGCAGATATATGAAATAATAATCGACCGTATATCTGTACGACGAGATTTTAGAGCGATTTAACATATTCTATGCACATACGCCTGTTATAAAAATCTTTCAGCGTGGTTATTTATTAAATAGTTAAGTGAATTGTAAATAATTCCGCGTTAATGGCTTGAGTTTAGTTAATTTTTGTTCTCCCTCTCTCTTTCTCCCTATGAATTGGTATTATATCAAAAAAAAACGCGGAATAATCTTCTCTCAATAAATTATCCTGGCATGAAAAAATCCTTATTTTTTTCCATAGTCTATAAATAGGTTCAAAGTTAGCTACAGATTAATTGCCTTAACTTGCCGCCTGCTCGAACCGACTACGAGTCAGTTCTTTTTGTTGGGCGGTGTTATGCGTTTGATATACCCAACTTTCTGAAATTTAGGCGCCAAACATTTTCAACTGTGAAGACGTAGTCATTTATTTCAAACAGTTTTAATACTTCTTTTGGAAAGTTCATCCTTCTCTTGTGTTTTTACTTATCGAACTTAGGTAGGGGAAGCAGCTGGTAGATAAAGTGAAATTAAATGTCTCATAAGGCGTTTCAATAATTCCAGAGGTTCGCTCGTGCTTCTCATTTCAAAAAAAAATAAAATAAATAAAAATTCCCCGCTACTGCTTCAGCAGGGAGACTTTTTCAGGTCGACCTTTTTATACCGCGACGAGTGTCGCTTTTGTCCTGTTGGAAATTACCGCGAGGCTAGTGCATCCAGGGGACAAACACGTATGTGTATCTGTCAAGGGATGCAGGATTCTAGTATTATAAAACCAGGCGTCGCACGGGTATCCACATCAAAAATGAAGAAATAAAAACAAAAACAAAAAAAAAAAGAAACGAGGGGAAAAAAAAATTAAAAAAAATTTATACCCCGGTCGTCCGTGACGCCGCTGCGGACATGGCTTTTTAATTAGAGCCACCACAGCGAAGCACCTGACGTTCAATGCTCACTGCCAAACGCCCTTTATCAAAATGCCATTCTAATTTTATTGCTTCGTACAAACAACGTTGGTCCTTGATCCAGTTGAGATTGACAGTTGTAAAAAGGGTGTCTTTTTTTTGTTTTTTTTTGTTTTTATAATAAATCAAAACTCTGTGAACAATCCGCTCGGTCCAGATACACGCTGGTCGAAAATCACGAATCTCACAAAGTGTACAATATTCAATTTTCTTTGTTTTTTTATTTCATCCCCACCGAATAGGAGTCTCTAAATCTTAGGTAAAACTCGCTGTGGGGTTCTACCCCAAAACGAGAAATTTATTCAAATTTTTTACTTTATTCACTGTTACTCGGCGAGCAGCCTGTGTAAAAAGTGATTCAGAGGCGTTGATGCATTAAAAACGCGAATTATTTCTCAGCAACGTAGGTATGCAACCCCCGCATGAACATTGTAAATGTAAAAAATAGCACCAAGTACATCAAGGATTTCACTGGAAGAAAAGAACCTATCGCCCAGTCTCGAGCTTGGCTCAGGCAAATGATTCCTAACTGGTGCTCGCTGGCCGAAAGGTACTTGGCAGCGATTTGCTGCCAAAACGTCTTCGCGAATCTTAGTATCTTACGGTATACCGAATCGCAGGTTTTAGGTTTCGTTAAAAACACGGTTACACGATTTTGAAATCTACAGAAGGCTCTTCATTTTATGCGTAAAAGGAAATTTGAGATCCAGCACACACCGCACTATCGAGACCTTCACTTCCAGCAGCCTCAAAAATTTTCTATGGCACCAAATCCCGCACAACTTTGAAAAAAAAACGGTTTTCTACATAGTGCAAATGGATTCGCATATTTGGTGCGCAATGCTCCCTCAGTTCGTCACAGGGTTTCTGTGTTTAGGGTACTGTGGGACACCTCACGCTGCGAAGAGCGAATCGTCCTTACCGCGAAGTCGACCTTGACTTCCGCGGGGGTAGTACAATGGACCCGCTCATAAATTCTGGACAAGGTCATCGTCTCTAGCCCCTGCTAACTCACAATGAGCACGGTGTGCGTGCTCCCCAGTTACGCATGGCTCATGGGTATACCTATGCGAAGCGTAGCTCTTAAAGCTCGCCGTGTCCCAAGGTGGTTGGTTCCTATCTTGCTTCCGGAGTTAAGTTACGGGTATGCAACTCACAAAGTGAAACAGGTCAGCCCTTCACCTTCCCAGTTCCTTTTAACCCCCAATTCAACCCGATAAGTTACTTCGCTGCGAGAATGGACTTTTACAGGTACCTCTTTCATTTTCAACGGTACATTCGTGTACCCAAGAAGATTTTCTGAAGACAACTAGCGTTGCGTACAAAAGTCAGTTTCCGCGGCGAAAAGTTGCTACTTTTCATTGCGGAAAATGAATTATTTTAATCAATCAGCGATTTAGCATCGAGTTTCTGAGAGCTGAGAAATGATCTGAGCCGCGTTTTCACCTACTGTAATGCAATTTCGAACTTTTCTTCATTTTCATGTGTCAAACAGCAAATCGGTGATAACGATCCTCTGCTTGTGTCGGTAGTTGACATCGATACTGTCGGCACTCCGATGACTATCAGTGGATTATTATAGGGCCGTTAAAAAAACACGAGTCGGAAGTAAATACTCTAACATTATAACCATACGGTAATGTGACATGTGCGACGCCCTCACCCCACGGGGCAGGTGCTCCGTTCTACTCCGCTGAGCGTGCTCATCAATTCAAAGATACCGCATCATCAGAAATGATCAGAAAATTCTCTACCCGTGAATTGAGTACTTTGAATAACATTGCACGTGAAAAATAAAGAAGGTACAGAACCATCCTAAATTGGTTCAAGAACTTCTTGCAGAAAACGGCTGAGTACCCTTTACGAAGGAAATGAGCTTCGCTGGACAGTTCGTACCTGAATTTTGTGATGATGAGAAGGTCGTAGTTAGAATTTTTAATTTGGCGAAGTCAAAGGTCGAAACAAAAATTGATTCTTTGAATAATTCGATGTCTGAGATTGTTTGGATATTAATCGATGATTGTACGACGTATACCTTTGAACCTGTGTCATGTTAGACATCTTCGACAAATGGGTATTCGAGGATGACGCAGTCTTCCGTCGAGTTTAATACCGTGACGAGATGTTGGAAGTGTTCTGGAATAGAAATACATAAGTTTCATCGTACTCTTAATTATCTAATTTGACCGGGTAGAAATTTGTTAGATTGGATAACTTTTGATTGCTCTTTTGAAACTCGGTAATATATATACATGACAAATGATTAATTGGCGATATCGGTGCTCGGTAAGTTATTTGCCCCGTGCTTTCCAAATTGCAAATAACACGACGAATAAAAATTTATTAGTATCAACGTAATCGAGTGAAAAAAAGTTATGCGTCTCACTGCAATAAACCTCGCCTGACGTGTATTTTCGTGAAACTTGAACAAAGTCCTTTCGTCATACGAATTCGGATCAGTCCGGTGCTGCCGAGGTATAAGGAAATATGGTACAAGGGAGGATAAAAAAAATGATATAAAAAATAGCGCAAAAAAATCATGAAATTCATGACGAAGGGGGGGATACAAAAATTATTAGAGCAATTTATCAAACGTATTTGTTGGTCTGGCGATTTTCTTGAAATTTGGTAGGTTTCGAAGCGAAGGGGGTTCACCATGGCCCATGGACCATGACTTTCCCCCTTACCTCCCTCTTATCCTCTTTTCCCCTTCCGCCCCCTCCCCGACGCCCACAGACGCCCCCCCGTCGTTCGGCCGCGAGGCGGAAGCGAAAGGAAATAAATTACGAGCTGGCGTCCAGCGGCGACTTGTACGGGACTCGGTTCTGAGTTCATCCTTCGAAACCCCTTCCAATCCAGGAATTATTAATGCTTTTCAATTTCCACCGGTCCTACTGTCTTTACCCAACGGCAGAACAAATAAACAAATTACGCAATTAGAAACAACCCCTTTTGCAGCGTGCTCGATTCATCAAACCGAGTTTCACTATTTATATCAACGCATTTTATCGTTCATTCTCTACAAGGTCTCCGCAACCTCGTTCCTCGTTACCCAAGGGAGTTTGTTGAACAAGGTTCCGATTAGCAGCACGGATTGTCGATCGAAATCATTCGTTCTACGATATTAAGGGATCGAAAGAGTGACGTGCCACTGTTACATGTGTAGTTTAAAAATTCACACGATCTTGATTGCTGTTGAAAAATAAATGACACGAGAATAGTCCATCGTACTCGGGGAATAATCAAGAAATATCCATTTCACGTTTTTAGTTCGAATTGAAGCTGTCAATAATTCATACCCAGGTGAACGAGGAGGGTCGGGAGAGATAAGGGAAGATAAGCCCGATGTCACCCGTCTCCTCGGCCGGGACATGTGTTAGTTTTTGAATACCCATTCCAGCTACTTTCGGGCGCACCAAGGTATCATTAAGCTCTCATTATTCAAATTTGACTTTTGCATATTTAATCGGAACCGCCATCCTCTTATATCAACGTATTATATGCGTGGTGTTACAGAGATAAAGTATAATAGCACGATGGTTTGCGACCTAATGATGATGACCGACCTGCTCCCGTATTTATAGGCAGAACAACGTAATGCTCCTTGGTAATATCTGTAATGCGATGAGGCGCCATTTTGTCAGTACCAAGAGACGCAAATAAAATGGTAGAGTGGACGGGGCCCGACCACCGGGATGAGCCGGGCTAGGCTTTGCGGGGAATAGCGCTGATGTTTCATGCATTTCCCAACGAAAGAGTGGAGCTTTTCCTACGGAATACCAAATTCTAACCGTCTTGGCGTGACGGTTTATTGTCCTCTCCCCGCGATATCCTTTTCTTTCCACGCTTTCTTCGCCAACACTCGCGTTTTCCGATTCATGATCATCATTTGGTACAACGACCGTTTCTCGCCTTTTAACACCGCGACGATGAATGATTATAGGAGTCGGGTAGAAGTTTTTTCTAGCCGCTATGATTTATTCCAACGATGATCAATCCTCGGCTCGAAAGATCCACGTGTCACGATATTTACACTATGAAATGTAATAAATCGTACGGGTAGAAATTGCGCGGAAAAACGATTCCTTTTATCGTTTCTGTCCCAGGTTTTAGATTATTAATAAAGTCGTGTAGATCCGAATGTTTCCTTCCGCCGTGTAGACGGATGATAATAGAGGTAAATTGGCGGACAAAGTGTTGCTTGCAGATGATGTAGTACAGTTAGTACTGTATCATCTATCACTTGTGTTTGCGTTCTCACCATTCGTCTGATATACTGGCTAGAAAATATTTTTATACACCGCATAAATAGCGATTTCCTGATGTTTCCACGGGCCGTGTATAGACAGCTACGGACATTTGCCATGGTGCATGATTTGTCGTCAGAAAAATCGAAGTATACATTTGTATTAAAATCTATGGAAAAACTCGGCCTCTTTTATGCATGTAAAAACGCTGGCTTTTCTAGAAATTGCCTTGAACGTATATTTGTTTCTTTTATTCATAAAAAGAAAAAAAAAAGAAGAAATCAAATTCTTTGAAATTTATATCGTTGATAGTCATTTTTCAAACATTATTTCGCATCGTTCATTCACCGGCACGTACATATACCTATGTATATGTATTCTATTTGTATCAGTTGATGGGATTTGAAAAAATAAATAACTCTTTTTCATCCGACCCGAGATTACTCGCGTTCAGTGAGTGTCGTGAAATATGTGAACAAATTAAGCACAGATCCCGTCTTTTACTCAGAACTACATACACGATTTATAGCAAGGGACAGGTTCGAGATCATTTAACTTGTCAGAATGATTTAATCATAGTCGTCGAGTTTTCTATCCGTCACACGATCGTACATCACATTTACGGCTCGCCGCAATTCTATTATTCAAATCGTAATATTTCCCGAACTTAAGCCGTTCGTTTATTTTTACAGGTGCAAAATCCCTCGCCTTTTTATTTTCATCCATATAGTATATCCATAATAATGCATCTAGCGCATGCATACCGACACGATTCACCCAATACCAATACCTACAATCGCTCTTACTCCTATTTCATCCAGCATCATTAGGTTCCTTTGAATCATTGCACCGATCAACTTTTATTGCGGCGATAAGTAAGACATTCACCTCCCTCTGCGTTACTTGAAATTTATGAGGCAAATCCAAGTACCTAGGTAAACATGGGGCGCGACCTTTAAAGCCTAACAATAAGTTAGCGACCTATTATATGCATGTATCTTTGTTTCGGTTCGTTAATATCTGTTAAATACTCGAAGGGATAGAAGTATGGCTTGAGATTCTTCTTATTCGATAGTTATATCGTGTTCGACCCCGTCAGGCACTTTGAGATCACCTCCACGGTACGGAGTAAAGATGTTTGAAGTATTACAAATAGACGTATATAATTTGATGGATGAAATAAATACTGTTTGTACATTAGCCAAGAGCATGAAGAAGCCGCATTGAAAAACAAATATTGCTTGATATTATAAAAACTTTGTTCAAATTTCACGCTCGAACGAGTGTTAATGGGAGTAAGTCTTGACCGCGTCAAAACTCCCACATAAATCATAACCGAAACCTGCCAAGCCAAGCCGTTTAAATCCACTAACAGATGCCGTTACTTGGTTTCCTGTCCATACAGACTTATTTGTCGACTCTCAAATTACGCCGTTTTCAGTTATACGTTGAAAAAATTCATCTCATGTCATGAGAAACGTGTTATTGTCTGTAGGGACGTTCTTTCATCCGCGATATCTCAATTTTAGGGAATGAGCAGACATTTAAATAGGATCCGTTTCATCGAGACCATTGATTCAATATAAAAGAATTGAATTTTTCTTTTTCTTCTCCTCCTTCTCCTTCTTCTTCTTCTTCTCATACTTCAGCCTGAAAGACATCCGCTCGGTTAGCCACATAGATTATTTTCGCAGCTCGTAAAAGAACTGGGGAGGGTGCAGGCGGTCTCTCGCCCAACACGCCGTTCTAAGTACTTGGCTAATGTCACTCGAAAAGGGTGGCAGTTTCGGGGGTTGGCGCAAGAAGTGTAGATAATAGGCAGCGGACGGGGATGACTTGTTACCGAACGAAAGCAAGAAGAGAAGTGTGTTTCGTCTGAGGATGAGCGTTGGTAGACGGTTCAGTCGGCGGTGCGCATCCATCAACTTGATGTCTTTGTTCTTGGTCTAGAGGCACAACGGGGGATATGAGGAGAGCATCTCACTATGTTTCTCTCCCCATTTTCTCTCTCTCCTTCTCACTCTTTTACTCTCTCGTTTTCTCTCTTCCCACCTCTACATACACGCACAGAGACCAGGGAAAAACTTCCCCCTGTCCCCACCGGCGCGCCCTCGATCCGTCAAACGTCAGTGATCGCTTTTTTCGATTCCCTGAGTGTGACGCCCAGTCAGCCAGCTAGCACAGCCACAGTCAGAGCCACGGCCACAGCCACAGCCAAAGCCCAGCTGCCTCCAGTCGCTCGTCCGCCCGTGAGCTGATGGACCCCATTTTGAATCCCACGAAGCTGACGAGGATCATTCAATTCAAAGGTGAACACGCGAGCAATCTGCCGCATCTTGGGCATCCCTCTTCATCCTTTCTTGTCAAACGTCTACGTCTCAGGATCCCATTTTTCACCTATTTTACGGATGCCAAAAGGCCACCGCGAGGGACTCGCATTCAACGTCACCAGAGTCTCGAACAGTTCTCAAATACACTGCGGAACAAACACCAAAACCAAGATAAAAAATCGTGGGATGTACACTTTTCCTCAAATACTTCTACAGCATAGAATAAGTTGACCGCATGGAACAGGACGATTTTATTCCTACTTCTCAAGAAAACTGATCTCGTAGTTAAAATATCTGATTTCTATCGATAAATGTCAGCCATCTATCATCCCCCTCTCCAAAAGAAGCTAATCAACGCCAAGTATCCGGGGCATCTCGATGTTTGCTCTCGTCACGCGCAAGAATGCTTTCAGGTTCCGCCAGGGTGTTCAGGGGGTCGCATTCCATAACGCGTATCTACGAGCTCCGCTGAAGTGCGCCACGGCGAGGGTTGTACCTATAACCCAAGCCTGAACGACACGACGTAACGTCGTGCGACAAAGACAAAGATGTACGAGAGAGAGAGAGAGAGAGAGAGAGGGAGTACCGAGTGTCTCTCTGTACCACGATTGGTGTGTGTTGGTATCAGCTATGTGGATGTATAGATATAGGTTTTCTGTCTCTAGGGGAAAGAGGAGGAGGAGGTTGAGAGGGAGAGGACCGGGTAACGAGCCGCGGCAATTAATATCGCCGGGTTTCCACAATGCGCTTGCAAATGAAAGGCCTTTGTGACGTGTGATTGCGTTACCCAGTGAATAGTTGAGTAATGGCGGTCGGTGAGGCTGCCTCTCCACCGCCGAACCGCGGACCTCCGACTTCAACGTTGTATGCGTAACATTCGTGTGTATGTGAAAGTTGCGTATACTTACCTACACGCGTACGCCTGTGCGCAAAGGTTTTGCGGGAAACGCGATAGATCGAGAGTAGAGGTGCCTACCTAGCTTTTTACCCGTTCCCATTCCCATTCCCAATTCCAAAGGCTGCGACCTTGTATTCAGGGGGTTTTCTTGTATAATAGAATATAGATGTGGGTATATACTATTAACCCGGAATAATACCAACGTGGACTATAAGAAGGTACGTCCGTAGGTATATATATATAATACACATACGAAACGCTGAAAATAAAAGTCACGTTACATTCTGTTCCTCGAACCATTTCATCTCGCGATAAATCAGGCTAAACGTTAGACATCTTGCTGTATAAATCAATATCGATTACCTTCTGATTTGTGCAATTTTGATAGTCACCCGTTCATGAATACGATTACTTGATACCCAGTGTCTACTCGGAGTCTCCGTAACGTGTCTGAGATCGATGGAATCTCACGAGCGGATATTCCTACGAAAGTTTTGCTATGGGAAGATTCATTTCACCTCGCTTTTCGATCCACCAAATTTTCCGATTACCTATTCCAGTCGAGAATTAAAATGTACAGGTATACGGGCGGCAGTGACGTGCATCTGACGCATTGCACCGGGGGCTGAGCAAACGTATATTTTGTCGGATTGTAAAATTGCAGGTGGGAAGCGCGTGGATTTCGATATTAAAAGCTGAACAAATGGGAAGCAGAACGGTTTCCCGCGGCCCTCGAAGCTGTACATCGATAACTAGATTTGATCGGAAAGTGGGGCTGGGCCCCCCCGCCGCTGATAGTTGTGGCCATCTTTCCCGAATCCATCAATATTATGTAAACAAATTATAAATAGGGGCTCCGACATTATCCAAATAGAAATATGAATAAATAATGTCAGTGGACGGAGGAAAGGCATCCGCGCGCGCATCACACCGCGAGCAGCGAACCTCGCGGACTATGAGTAATATCGCCGGGGTTTTCCACCCCCTAAACCACCCCTGGGCCACCCCAGGGAGGGGCCACCGATCCATCAGCGTCCCACCACCCTCGCCTTTCCGCCACTCTCATTTTTCTCTGCGGGCCGCGCTCCATCATTCCGCGTCACATCCGCCTCTCCCTTTTCCACCCTTGAGCCGCCCCTGAACCGCCCTCTAACCGCCCCTGGCTCGCTACTGATTGCACTTTCCAAATTCATTACAGCACCGTCGTTCTCAGAGGCTCCCTTACACATCCTTCCTCCTCACTTCCTTCATACACTTGCCTAAAAGTTTACAAGATGTTCTCACGAGATGCGATGAAGGAAATTCCTCGCCCTACGCTTTGCATTTTTGTAGATTTCTTTCTTTTCTTTTCCTACTTGTTTTTCTTTTTTTTTCTCTTATTTTTCACCGCTGGAATACCAATTTGGTTATTTTTCAGTGGTAATAGAAAATATATTTCGTCAATCGGTGTGGGTTTTATTCGGCGTTGAAGTGCGGTAGCTATGAAGGATGGCAACGATTCATAACAGAAAATAACTTTCTATTGATTTAGCTAATAAAGATTAACCGAGCTTTGTTTATTTTCACCGCAACATTCGAATGCGGGATCGCGTACGTATAGGTATAGAAGATCCTCAGTTACTGCCCTCGAGCCGCTCACTTTGGTTTAACTTTAATCATTTAGAGCCAGCTTATAATTGTAAGCAATTAAATTAATAACCCGGGGCATTTGTCAATGCATCCTGAATAACGTACCGTACCATCTATCTGAGTAGCTGCTACTGAATTGAATATGCAAAGGTGGTGGTACGCCTTTATAAAATATCGATACGTTATAAATTTTCGGCTACTTTTTATTGCGTATCGTATAGTATTCTTATTACAAACTACTAATCATTTCAAAACCACAAAATTATACGACCAATCAAATCTTTTCACCTGCTGCAGGTGAATTTCATTCCTGGTCTCGGTATTTCATGGTCAAAATAAAACCAACGAGAAACATGTGTATATGTGTTACACATCAATCGTAACATCTACAAATAAAAAGTCCGAAAAATCTCACAGAGTTACTTAACTAATCCAAAAAAAAACAAACGTCAAGTATGAACCGAGTTCTAAATATAATCATGAGAGTCATCATCATTAGGAGAACGACTATTAACGGTCAGCTCGAAGGACAGCGTGGCTCTCTTGAGCTGTTAGAACAATAATTTATACGCTGTAGTCAAATTTGGAATTTGCTGATAAATCTAGGGGCTCTTCTTCTAGGGTTTAGTGTCCGACAGAAGACCAACAGATCCGCCACAAAGTGGTCAGGCCTAGCTACATCATAAGTGTATCTTCATTCCGCAAAATCGATCATGTCACACAACCGCCTCTGCTCCGCTAATACGGGAAGTGGAATCACCCTCCGCTGTACTGAAATTAGCTAGTAATGTGCGTACATATACTACAGGTTAATCGGTGAACTGTAGCAGTTATAGCGAGTGAATGATATTCGATGGAGGCACCGATAACTGGATAACATTTACTGATATGGCCGAGCGATTAGATTCATTTTAGTAATGGTCGGTTTTTATTGGACTTAATTGAAGACAGTCCGAAATTATTATAGATCGGTTAGTTACGCGATGGGAAATAAGAGTTAGGAAATAAATGACGAAACAATTTTAACGCGGAAGTGGAAATTCAGGAATCGATTGGATCTCGTTAGCGTCTAGTTTTTCTATAATTATGTGAAACGGGAGGTGAGTCGAGTGTCAAATTGGGTCTAGTTAAATTTGAGCAATTTGTATAATTTGTCGAATTATTTTCGCGCTGACAAGGTGGAAAATTGTTGATTAGGACGTCTACGGTTTTGATAAATTTTCGTAAAACTGATACAAGCATTCATCGCACGCTTACAGGGAGTAAAAAATGACATGTGGAACAGCCATCGTTTACCGAAAGCGCAGGGCGTAAAAATGACAATTTGTCATCTAGCGGATCTAGGGAAGTCGAGGTCACGTCTATGTTTTAGATGCGGGTAAAGTTTTTTGGGTCGGTAATTTTCGTTCGGATAGCTCAACGGATCGACGCCTTTGATTCATTGTCATTGTACACGCGTTTGACAGCTCCACATGACACCGATTTCTACACTCGTTTAGAACACTGTCGAAAAAATAGTGTCGCATTTGTCTCCGGACTCGATAGATGTTTCCACCTATTACAGGTACCTATGCACAGATCGTCGACGAACCCGAACTAGCTACCGATAAATTTCCGAAAATATTCCATTACCCCGATATTATTGTCGTTCGACAGTCGCAGCAAATACAATCCCTCATTGTCGTTCCCATTTTCTGATCCTGAATCTTTCAGTCCAGGAATTGCTCGCCGTTTGATTTCGATATGGAAAGTATCGACGAAATATTCCATAAATTACAAGCTTGTCACGTGTGACTTATCACTCGAGAAATCATAATAAGAGACGAGGAATCTGCGGAAAATGGTCAATCCATCACTGTCCAGATTTATTACAGTCGACTACAGGGCAGCTTCGATTCTCCTTTGATTTTTTTTCCCCGATTTTTGGACGATACTTAATTCCGTGAAAAATGATAAGGCCAGTTTTATACATCGGCGAGAGTTCCGCGAGTAAAAATAAACGGGGCTCAGGTGCCGGTCAACCTTTGGTCAGATCTTGTTACATGGATATTTCAGACGTGTAATCAAATACGCATTACCCCGGCTTCAACCCCTCCTCATCGGCTCACGACTTGACTTTTCGTGGCTGTGTTTCGGCCACGCCCGACCCTGGCGTACAACACTGTTTGCATAGAGAGGTATCAAATCACCCGAGCGACACGTACGGAGCAGGTATACATGCATAGAGTCAGATGTACGTGGAAGAAGGGTGAAGCTATAGATTCGGACATGTGCATGTGTGTATTGTGTATATCCACACTTTCGAAGCTGGAGGGTTGTAGCACCAAAACCGACCGCATACCGAGACACGCAACTCTGCAATCAGCGGAATCCACGAGACTCGAGAAGGTGGACCTCCACGATGTCCGTTCTTGCGCACCGCGACGTTCGGCGTCGGGGTGCCTGCGGCTTGCCGAGTGTAAAATGATGAAAAAATTTGCTGATCACAATTTCCACGGTCTTGAGAAAAAGCTGGATACTATAGAGAAGCACTGCATCATTTTTCAGCGAACTTCTTCTGGTCATTTAGGAAAAGCTTAGCTCTACCTGGCCCCAAGTCTACGAACTCAAACACGTCTTTATAAAAATATAAAATTCATTTCTCCGTTGCTAAGAAATCGATCGACAAGCATCTCATATTCCCCAAATCTGTGTTTCCTTATACGCTTAGAATGACCATCAAAATCTGGACATTTTACTAAACGATATGTTGTTCGTTTCCATTTCTTCTCTCATGTAAATGGTATTGTACATGTATATCTATGCGACAAAAAAAAAGGTGTAGATACACTATGTATGTATACATATGTATTGCGTGTCCGAGAAGCAATGGTTGAAGTTAGGAGCGGTCAGCAGTCGTTCATTTATCTACGTTTTCTTACACGCGAGCCTTTCTTTTGAGGTGGAAAGATTGCGTTACTGGTCGACAGGAGACCCCTATTGTTGCTGTGGCAGCAGACCGTAAGTGGAGTTGCTTGTAGCTCGTGAACAAAAAGAAGTAAAAGGAAAAAGGAAGAATAAAATGAAAAGAGAGAAAAAAAAGGATAAAAATTTATTTCCGATTTCGCAAGTCTTTCGCCACGATATCTGTGACAACTTTATTAATCGCTACTAGCTGCGCATGTAATGATTTATTAAATACTATAAATTGCTCGGTATTACCGATTAGCATATCCCCATCCATCCCGCATTATTTCTGGAATTACACTACGTTTATTCACTTACACCTGGAACTTGAACGAATAACAAATACCCGGGAAATAAAAATGGGAAAATAAGGAAAAAAGACTCGTATCACAGAGGAAGTTATAATTTCAGAGAAACAGCATGACGCGTCGGTTTAATCAGTAAATACGACTCGAAAAATGATCCTCTCGCCAACGTTTTATTTTCATCTTTCCCGCGCTCTATACCCCCTCGACATAAGCCCTGGTTGTCCCTCCGACAGTCGGCTGAAAAGCTGTGTAATCTCGAAGTAAAATATGGCTGTCCCGATCCGGTGGACAGTGCGCATTGATCTCTACCGTGTGGATTTCAACACCGATTCGATCCGCGGAATGATCTGAGGTCGTGTCACGAATTGGGCTAAACAGATCGTGCAAATATGTGCTGAAGATTTCTCTTCCTTTTCTTTTTTTTTTCCCACTTATGAAGTAGAAGTTCGCCGTATGTATGTATATACATATGTGAGAGCAGAAACTGAGAGTAGGATCAGGCATGATGAAGAAAGAGAGAAGGAGCTGAAGAGAAATAGTGAGAGAAAGGGAGTCGAGAGAATGAGAGAAGGAGATAGAACGACTAGGCTGAGCGGGAGGGGGTGTTATTAATCTGGTGTCGAGTTGAGCAACAAAGTTATATAGGAGCTCAGGAAATGAAACACGAGAAACCTCCCTGCCATACCCGCCTGTCCCCTCTGCCGCCGGCCCCTGCAATTCTATATCCAAGTTTGAATGTATTGCCCGGACAACCCTTCCTCCACCTCCGGTCAGATGAAGATATAACAATCGCGACTTGCTAGCCAACGCTGGAGACATGCATATTTATACCTTGTCCATTCTCTACCCACGTCGCACGCTCGAACCTCTCTCCCCAAAGTTTTCTATCGCGTTACTATGAACAGTCATCGGATATACCGTTCCTGATCTGCGGTGACGGGAAGAAACTTTACTTCTTTATTCTAGCTCTGGGGTTTTCTTGAGAATTTTACAGGTCCGAGTGAGCGGCCATTATCTCGTGATTTCTCTATGGCGAGGGAACGGAATAGTGTGGACCGTGTTTAAATTAATTCGTTCTACACGCCACGACGACGAAGGGGTTGGTCATCTTCCACGTTCTTGGCGAAGGTAGGTACCGAGAAGACGAAGGGATGGCTGTGGGGTGGTGGGCTCGATTAAAATCGCATCAACTGTTCTTGGTGCACGAAATGCCCACGTTATACCGTCTCCTCACTCGCCCTCGGTCCTTCCTTACTCCATGCTTTAGCCCTGCTCCTCGTAGCCGTTGTTCGTCACAGCGCGTGGCGAAAAAACGCAGCGGGTTCGCCATCCCTGATGGACTTATAATTGCGGGAATACCTATGGCGGGATGGTGCATGCGAGTGGCTCGTTGCTGCCTCATTTCGTTCGGCCTTTTGATCCGTTTTGTTTTAGTTTTGGAAAAGAAGTTGTTCGTAGGGTATACCTAACTCATACTTGACGGGGTTACGTTTGCGTTAAAGATATTCGCTCTCTCGTTACCGGATAGTGATAATTCATTATTATTCTCGTCACGATCCTGCCAGCGTAATAACGCGCTCAAGATTATATGGAATTATCGCCGAAGCCCTTGACGAGTTGAGCCTGCAGAAATAGAAAAGGAAAGAAGAACTGAAAAAGGAATACTCGGTGGGTATATATGTTATTTTCTCGATTTTTGGTGAACTACGTTTCGAGGAAAAGGGTGTGCCATTTTTGACGTGATAGTAAGGACTGTCAAGGGGAATGTGCGGAGGAATGAGTCAACGATAGAACGGACGAAAGAACCATAGTAGAGAACGAACAGAAGAAAGACGGATGTGGAGGCCATCAGTGTGCGGAGCCATTTCTGCCTCATTGTGGACTCCATTTGCGACTCTTAGATTGCCGGTGAAATATCTGCCGTGGTGATGGAAAAATCGCTAACGTAGGGAACTGGCAAAATAAAAGTAGCAACATTTCTCACCCGAGTCCTGGCGCCCCAGGCCCCAGGGTTTCGTTGGTAAAAACCGAAAAGCGATAGAGTGCCTCCGGGTCTCCGTCCCGAATATAGCTGAGCACCACGAGCGAGCGAAGAGCAAACGAAAGAAACTCCGCGACGTTGATGGAGGCCCGGGGTGTTTGCTTTGCTCTCGCGACAAATGTGCCCCGATTGCCGCCTCGCTCTTTGAGAGTTGCATCTCGTACCTACCCTACACCGAAGATATCCCAACGTTTGGCTTCACCGACCGAATAGATCTACGCGATTTCCGTTCACTTATTCGAAACTAGTCGAAAAGTTTTACGACTCAACTCGGGAAAGTTTTGCCGATGGAACGACGACTCTTTTCGAAATTATTCAAAAGATGAACAAGTTCGTCGACTACCGTGGAAACTCGAAATTGTGAAATATGCTCCGATCCATAAGTACGTCTCGAAATGTATCGTTACGAGAAAGGCGAAAGGGTTAAAGTCGATAGAAAAATGGGTGTCTTTAAGGAGTAGTTTCAGAGATCGAGTTCGTGGGAAGGTTCTTTGTCAGCGATACGGGGGGTAGCGGAAAGCTCGACGTCGCGGTCCAAAAACAAATGCCATTTTTCCTCCCTTTATATAGAGGGATTTTTTCGCCCGAGATGGATCACTCGGAACCGGAGTGCCACGGTAGGGAAGAGGGTATATGGAAGCTGGTAAAAAAGTCTAAGAAAGAAGCAAAGAAGAAATAAAGCACGCGCGAGCGAAGATCTCTACGGGGACCGCACCGCGGCGTCATTAGGCCGAGCGAAGGAAGCTCCGAACGACGAAGCCTAAAGGCGAACTAATGCGCTGTTCTTTGAGCCGAGTTCAAACCACGGGAAAAACTACATAGACGATCCTAGAGTTCAACATGTGATCTCCAAGCTCCGAACAAGTCCGTGGGAGTTCTCCGCGTGCGAAGTGAGCGATCGCCGTTCTCTCGTACGTTTCTTAAGATATAAAAAGAATCCAACCCGGCTCAGTGGTAACCTTTTTTTTTATACCTAGCAATGTAAGAAATTCCGAAGAACCTGATCTCGGAATTTGATCAATCTCCGAATTGCATGCTTCCCTGAACCTCGAAAGGCGGGCTACGAAAACATATTTTTTACCACACGTTCCTCGATTAATTTCTTTCGGTAATTCACGATCTTCGCCGCGAAGAATCATTCCTTCGGTTATAAAATCCAGGAATTCCCTTCTCGGAGATATTTGGTCAAACCTAGAGCTAACGACTACCATATCCTCGAAAAATAACTGCATACGTTATCGATGCATTTTAATTCCTAGTGAGTTCAAAGCTATGGTCAAAGAGAGAGCCGGGCTCGAATCTACGTCCCAAGTAGAATCGTTGGGTATAAATCTAGTGCGTAACCGAGTGGCAGCTCTCAGAATCGAACCAGTCACTCATATTTCGTTGGTAAGTGCGCGTGGGTGCGTAGGTGGCGTCTCCGTTATACAGAAAAGAAAAGAAGCTGGTTTATACGCGAGGTAGGCGAGAAGGACGAGGCGGAGCGCGAGTCGAAGGAGGGAGTGTAATCCCAGGCGATCAGTGTGCGGCAGATTCGGCCTTAATGAGCTCCGCAATGATAAATGACTTCGCGGGAGGCGCACCTCTATCTCTTTCTCCCTCTCTTTCTCTCTCGGTGAGCGTTTATCCAGCAACGTTTCGCTCGGTAAGGGTAGGTGGGTAGATTCTCTCGCCACCCTCGCCACCCCCGGCACCCTCTTCTTCCTCGCCTCACATCGACGTCACGCTTTCCCGGATCATCTATATACTCGTAGAAATAGAGTTGAACGTAGGTACAGAGCGCGCGTACACCTCTATACCCACAATGTAACGAAGTTTCCGTCTGTATATGAGCCGGGCTCTCGCACAACTCGGAGCTTTCATCTCCGTCTACGATTCCTCAAACTGGAACCGGCTGTCCGTCGGTGGAATTCAAAATGGCGACCTCCTAGGCCTCCGTAAGTGACACTCGTCCATCCTCCCGGTCCGAGACGTTTCAATCCCGTCTCGTTCGCCGTGGGTTGCGAGAGTCAAACTGACATCGATCAGACTCGATTCCGCTGCACGCGGACGCTTCCTGCCCGAGGGATACCTTTTATTATTCTTAATTCCGAGGATTACGCATCGACGTACCGATTACTCTAATTCCTGAGATGAAATTGAGTTGTTCTATCGCGTTTACTTGATCCGTTCATCAATTAGACTGATTCCGTTCCTTTCAAGTTCTCCTGCGGTTTGAGTCCGTCCAAATATACAACGACGTCTTTCTAACGATTATGCGATTCCCGCCTCTTCTGCCAGCGCTCTGATCCCGGGTGCTTCTCGCTCGTCAGTCAGACATAATGAATAACTGTTCGTCTTCTTCGAAATAAACAGCCTCTCTTTCTATACTCAAGACGTTTCAATCGGAGCCTTGTTCTCAGGGTGTTCACGACCTGCTTGAGATATGAATCGATTGTCCAACGGGTGGAAATAGCCCTGGGGCTCTAAGGGCGGGTAAATGGACAGAGGCTTCTATACGTTTGCAAGGTAACACCGTGCGCAGGGCCGCATATCGAGGGTAAAACAAGGCGATATTTAAATATGTCACTTGAAGCTTTTTTGAAAGAGTTTCTCTCTTCATGATCTTAGAAATCGATTCGAATGTCTTGAAAGTTCTTCTTTGCGTGTCAGTCTGATTTTTCATTTTATAATGTCTAGGAATCGTGGAAGAATAAAAGTTTGTTTCAGGCGCCAGTGGCGTTATTCACACACAGCCCTGGGCCCGCGAGAACTCTATAGTCTCTATGCTCGTAACTTGCCTAAGGCTACCTGCCCGTTGGCGGTCTTCTGGTCGCTGACGCATTGCGTTATTAATGAGGGTTCGGAATTATTTGGGAAATGAAAGAAGCTCGAGGTTGCCTCTCGGCCGAAATGACAAATGCAAGGAAACGGGGGGGCAATTTGTACGCGCCACGCTCAAGGTATACGTCCCCTCTCTTCCCGCCCGTCCAGCGCCCTTGGTAAAACCTCGCTCGCCGAGTAGACACCCCCAAAAGTCGAGGTTCCAAGGAACAACTCGCGTTTATCCTGTTTCCCGAAAGCACGAGAGACGGGATAGATTTATACCGATCACAGATCGGTTATACTCATCGACAAATCATCCCCCAATTTGACCCATTCTATAATCCCTACAAACAACAATCGCATTACTCGTAAATTTGAGAACAAATTTCGACCAACGGTGATGACAGTGATTTTCTCATTCTTATTCAAATTTTTTCATTCCTTTGTACAAACCCAACGAGTAGAGATGCTGGAATGAAGTTTTTTCGTTCCGGCTTCGTATGTGTCGTGTCGAAGTGCTATGAGATAAACCCATTGTGTTATTTGTTCATTTGATTTTTATTTTCAATTTTATTATTATTTATTTTTTCCTTCGGGTTCCCTTGTACAATGCAAAGGACACAACCCTGAAACGTGGAATGATCCAGTGTTGCATAGCACAGAGTTCCGTGTGGCACTGAATGCTGAACATCCATCAGACGCACCGGGTGCTCGACGTCTCAATCCTTTTGGCCCACGCACAGTACCTACCTACCTTAGCTCGCATCGTATCTCTCGAGATTTAACTGACCGCTAAACATCCTCCGGAGATTAAGTAATTTTATTACAAGTGTCACGAGAATGATTGCTCGATAAATAATAAAGTAACACCGTGCAGCTTAAATTTCTCGCAATTTACGTTCGATACTGTTCGAAATCATTCCTTTCGCTCGTGGGCGAATGATATCCGGGAAGATTTTTTCAATTTTTCATTTTTTTCTTCTTTTTTTTTTTCTCATTTCTTCTTTTTGTTCGTTGTACGAAAGAGCCAAGGTCAGAGCGGCATTCTGGAGCATAAACTTGTTTAAATTAACGCGTCGGAACCAACGTGGAATATTTATTTAAAAAAACTGAGACCGGGGTCCTGCGGCGCTGAGAAAATTAAATAGCGATTATTAAAAACCTTTATATATGTATAGTACGGATGAAAACACTTTGTGCCTTGTGGTACTTTAAATCCCATCAGTTCTAATTGGTACACGCATACATACGCGCGTACGTACACCCATTCCTATATCACGAACCTAAACATCAAGATCAAGAATTTACATTCAGTTTTAAGCAAATCACCGTCATTCCAGCTACCCGAGGTGTGATTTTGTAAATTTTTGACCCTCTCTTACCATAATTTGAAATTTTCATTACTTCCCACCGACTCGCATTAAAAATCACGCCAACTCCCTCGATCGCTTACCTAAAGACAACGATCTTCGTCTCTACACCAGTTTTTTTTTTTTTTCTTCGTCGCTGGTACTTTCCAGGATACGATAAGATTGCCTATCAATTTTTTTCTAAGGTTCAACGAGTGTATATAAATATTTTATGGAAAGATTACCGTCACGGTGTCGCTGGTCTCAGATGTGAGTAAGTATTCGTAGATTTAACGAGACTTCAAGGTGACTAATTAGGGTGGATGTCCGGAGAACGACGATCGGCATCGGCAACAGCATAATACGATCGAAGATGCCGGCGTTCAGGTTTGGTTAAAAATCCGGTTGTGGTCGGGTTTGAGTCGTGGGTGTCAAGCTTTCACTACAAGGCAGACAGGATAGGTGATTGGCTCTCGTCGAGCCCCTCCCAGAACCCATTAGGAGGTGAAACGAAAGAAACAACATTAATTTTAAAACCAATCCGAGGAGAAACCGGGCAGTGGTCGCCATTTGTATATTCAGTTTGGTCTCTACCGCCGTCGAGAAGTAAAACCCTTAAAAAACACCAGCCTTAATTACCCGACCAACCGATCTGTCCGCGTCGCTCAAACACGCGACCCACTTCACCTCGGAAATTAGGAATGCCAGTCTCTTAGAAGTTTCTTTCACCATCGGCCGGCAAACCACGATATAAAATATTCATTTACCACATTTCCTTTCAACCACCTTATTATAACGATCTCGCGATGCCTCGCCATTAACAAGGAAAGATTATCCGATCAAAAAAGAGAAAACTAGTCAAGCCTTATGCATTACCACTGATTCCTTGAAAGACTGACACAGTCAAACTGCGTATACTGCTCATGGGAGCTTTGTCTTCTCTCCTGATGATATTTTCAAGTTTTTGTACGATACGATCGGAAAATTATTGGTGAAATTGATCTAGCCTAGATGTCTGATGTGTTGACCTCAAAGTACGTCTTGATATTCGAGAGGAAGAATAAAAAGGAAAGGGTTGATGCATGTAAGAATCGCGAGTCACTATCGGAAATACATTTTCCTATACACCAACGGAAGAAAAGCGAAGCACGTGAGTTGGACAGCTGTCAAAGCGTGTACTGTGAAGATGAAGTACCCATATGTGCGGTGCGCATAAGAGCTTAGAGAGACGGAGGCTGCCAGCAGCCGGGGATGGATTTGGATGTGGAATGGAAGGAGGGCTGGAGCCGAAGTTGGGACGGGGGTTGAGGCGGAGGCGGAGGCGCTCCCTCTGATAAATACGCCGCCATTTCTCTTTGTGCTCCCTGCTCCCTGGCGAGAGCACAAACACGAGGAAAACGCGGGGTAGAACTCCGGCATCGAATCGGCCCAGGCATCGTAGAGTAGCTAGACTATAGATAAAATAGCAACTCTCTATCGGCACCCTTTTTTTCCACCTATTTCGAACACCTTTCTTATCGTCTAGCCTGGAAAAATCATGTGACGTAAAACGGAAAAGCGGATCTTCGATTTTCGGTTACTTTTTGGTACCGTTTCTTATCAATTTTTTCCAGCAATGCTGCAGTACTGACTTTTCGGAAAAAAAAGTTCGAGTCGCAGGATTTCAGATCATATTTAATTAGGAGCTAATCACTCAATTTTATCGATAGACAATCGAAGACGCCCTGAGTACGTGAAGTAGAGACGATTTTCAACGGGTTGTGACTCTCGTCTATTTCTACCAACGGAAGGTAGCGTCACAGAGAGTTCGTCTAAATTGTAGCACCGCTGATTCTTATTCTTCTCACACCAAGCTCTCATCCCTGTTACGTGTGCTCCGTAGCAACCCTCATCATCGGGGACCCCTCATTCCCTCGTTCCCTCATCCCCGACCCCTCAATCCCTCAGCTCCTCCTTGGTCCTGGTGAACCCTCGACCTCGCCGTCCCGAAACCCGAGCCCAACCCCACTCAGCAATCCGCGTTATCAGCCTCCGTTATTGTTTGTTATCAGCACCTAAATATTTAGGACCCACATTGTGGCGGGCCCCGTCCGACGTAGCTAATCTTTACTGAAACTTGAAAAGCCAATCTAACGCTGTTCTCACTTGTGGATCAAATTTTCAACCGAAAAGTTTCTCATATTGATTGCCTCATAGCACGATCTGCATTAGTCTGATGATTTCGGTTCACCCAATCGATTTAAAAATAGGAAGGGAATTGAAAATAAAAACTGGGGTGTATAATGAGATCCGAAGAAAATTTTTTTCGCAAAAATTTTCAACCGCTCTTGCCGCAATAAATGGAGAGACATTAACGAGGCACTCATATTTTCGTCGTTGCTGACTTTGACGTGGCATTACTCAAAAGTGCGTTACATATTGCTACTACAGTAACTCGCTGCTTAAAGCACTAGAGCCTTATTCACAGCCCTCTTTCGTTCCACTCTATGCCTCCGCGATCGTTGTTTGCGACAGAAACGTTGAAAATAAGAGCGTGGACATACGCGTTACGTCCCAACGCCAGTGAAAAATGACCTTTATTAATTTAACGAGGGAGTATGCTTAGGAAAAAGCACAAATTCGCGATGAGAGAGCGCAGGAGGAAAAATAAAAACGCTTTTAAGGCACCGGCGTTACTTACTCATAAAATTATCTCTGTTTATTCTTATGAGTAAGATAATCGATGGCTGCTAATCCCGTATGAATAATCGCTCTGAATTTATTCCGGAGGGATAGAATCAAGAGGCGAACTATTTCGTTTGAGGAGAGAACGTACGGGCGCTGACTCGAATCGTTTTGGGATTTTCTTTCCCTTTTCTTATTTCTTTTACACCTTTTTGGTGTATTTCTGAAATACGTTACAGAACGTGGGACGGTCTTGGTAACTATATCATGCCTCTGGCACTGCGACAACCATTTCTCACAAGAACTCATCGTGAAACAAACCGGATGACCAAAAAACTCAAAATACTCACATCAATCTATCCCCATTGGCTTTGAAGTGGAAATTAAGACAGGATTGAAACAGGATGAAGCATTTAGTACAAAACGAAATGATGAAATTTTAGATTCTCGGGGGACGGCTACAAGATCTAATTTGACGCTTATAAATGACCACCTTTTTAAAAAAACCTATTATATCATTGAAAACCATCAAAAACCAGGGATTTATACGTCTAAATTAAACTCGTTGAATAATTAATGACACATAGTCGCAGTATTTCAAAGAATTAAATCTCCATACGAAATGA
The DNA here is from genome assembly GCA_947538915.1 of Tenthredo distinguenda. Lineage (NCBI taxonomy): Eukaryota > Metazoa > Arthropoda > Insecta > Hymenoptera > Tenthredinidae > Tenthredo > Tenthredo distinguenda. The sequence goes on along the minus strand of OX384536.1, from coordinate 16,939,542 downwards.
TAAGATATAAGATTGTATTTGTTCTTCAATTTTCTTAACTTTAATTAATTACGTGTATTCCGTGAACTATTTATCTAAAATATAGCGAACAGTCTCCTTCTTCCATACCTGGTTCAAGTCGTAATCTTTCCCCTCGAATGCTCGGGTTTTGCGGACGAAAAGCACGCGTCGAGGCGGTGGTTGACAGCAACAAATGCTCCCGGGAGCTCGACGGGAAGACGGAAAGACGGAAAGACGGGAGCTAGCGCCCAGAAGGACGCCGGTTGCACGATGCTAGGTTTGAGATATTGCTCGGCAGATGCGGTCGCGCGCTGATCAAAGAAACGCTCTTCTCTGAGAGGAGAGATTAAATGGATACTGTTGGAACACCAGGGCACCACAAATAATAACCGACAAACTTATAAACAGAGCTATACCAGAACACGCGCTCATCTTCTTCTTCGACTCCGACTTAGCTCAGGTACGCATCGTACATTCTCCTTCCCGACTCTAGGTACACGAGGTGCCATGCTTTCAATTTTACGGTGTAATAAATAAAGAGCATCCGACAGAATTGCAAATTTTTTTTATTCATATTCATATTCTTATAATTAATCAACCAGCGATTAATAATGTCAAATGGAAAGCGGAGAAATCATCGTCTCAGCACTCGCGTTATCATTTGAATCTCGAGGCCCCGTTGTTCGTTTAAGATAACGAGGGTTGTTCGTTGTTGGAGTAACTCTTCTCCTCGAGTACGTCTACTCTTGTCGCCCCAAGTCTTCGGCTCGCTCTCATCGTTCGTTCACGGCTAGAACCCCACCTGACAAGCAGGACGTGGAGGCGGTCGAAAGAGCCAATGAGAGGCAACCGCTGACTCAACGGCGATGAGATATGACTGGCACATTATCACCTGATTATGTTATCACTTTGCATCGCTTGCTCCTTTAGCGTTCGCTGAAAGTCGCAATTTATTACAACGAAGAACGGCGAGCCTCGTCTTTTCTAGTACGAGTACACTGTCGAAAATTACCGCTGTAAGTCCGCGCGGTGTCCGATTTTGCGTTTTTCGACGTTAAATTCAACTCAACGGTGTACCCAAAACCATCGGCTTTACAAAATCGTAAAATTTACGTATTCTCAGTGGAATGATTGAGGAAATAGTAACGAAGTATTAAAATCATTAATTTTAATCCTGATGGTTACACCGTTTTAATACCGCTTTTTTACAGTGAACGGAGACTGGTATGAGATACCAGATGATCTATGAAAATTGATTTGTGCTCGTAAATAAATGAGCCTCGAATTATCATTAATCAAATAAATGTTATCAATGAAAGTAAACGCTAGTAAAAAATATATATATACCTATATGCATGATAACATGTATTCGAAGAGAGTTAATCAGATTTCAACGAGCCGAGGTACCGTCAGCTCTGCAATGCTGCGGTTAAGCGGAATGTATAATTCAAACGAGTTAGTAGGTGGATGTTATTACGCTCTTGGGAAGTAGGTGCTAAGCGGTTGGATATGCTGATAGAGGATCTGGTGATACGTTGGATTTGAGGTAGACGAGTGAGCCAAGAGCCCAATCTCGTATGGCGGGTTGCACAGCGTCAGAGAACGGTTGTCCTATGGAATCGTGCGAGAATCATGCCATGCCATACCGTGCTATGCCCATGCGATGCGATGCTATGCTGGCTCCAGGCGACTCTCGTAATAGTCCGCGATGGTGCGGTACGATGAGATGCGATCGCCCGGTGATGAGCCGAGGGCTACGTGATGGTCCCACCGCGTGGTCCCCAGCAATTCGTCTCCAAACGCTATAGCAGGTACCTTCCTACCTACTGCCGAGGTACTTTTGCCGGCCTACACGTTCCGGGCGTATAAATTTCACCTCGATTCGTTACGAGTACAGAGGAAGAAGGTAGAGGGTGGAGGAAATGGTTTTTTGAATTTATCAATTTCGTATACTTGTAACTTTTATCGAACGATTGATTTCCCCAGCCGAAAAGACATCGAATATAATCTTTTAGTCTTGAAATTAATTAGATTTACTTCGTAACTGATTCGAATGCATTTTTTATCCAACTAAAGTTTGGACAGTATCGGAGAATAATTAATTACCATATGATACCCTGGGGGAACTAGATAACACCAAAATTTTGGAGACAAACAACGCCATTATAATTCGCGCAAGACATGACAACCTTTTGTCTTCCTTACTTCCATTTATTTCTGTTTTTTTTTTCTTGTTTCTTTTTTCTTTCCTCCGCGGGTGAGAAATCAAATGTATAGCCGGCAACCGTAAGCCAGGTCTGCATTTCTCACTCGCGAGTAGAATTTCATACGAAATTAACGCAAGGCAAGGATTGAATTCTCTGAGGTTGGATTTATGTGATTATTTTGACCGAAAATAATTCAGTAAGATACTACCGAGGATCATTATCACGTAATTACGATGTCACGTAACAGGGAAGCCGAGTTACTGTGAAATTACGAAATAACAGATGAATCTCTACGTAGCCGTAATTAATCGTCCATGTGAAATAAGTTATTCAAGCTGACGATGAGCTGACTAACACAAATAGCTACGGGTATCAAACAACTAAATGTAAATGCGGTACATGGTCTCGGAAAACATGGCAATACTCGCATGACACATGCGTCAAACGAGTCACTAGATAAGCTGAAATATATCGAGGAGTTTGCATCTAGGACGAAATTAACGTTCTTAGAATGAAGGAAGGAAGGAGGAAGTTGAGAGGTTGTCTCGCGTCTACGACTCCCTAGTGTCTCTCTAGCTGGTTCATCCTTAGCTCAACTTCCAGAATCAAGACTTCGAGAGTTTGTTCGGGTCTAAACTCACTAATCACCAACCATCAAATCGCCTCTTTGGGTTCGACCTCTCAGCGAGCTTGTCCCCCGCGAAAATCTTCCCTCTTAATCGTCCCATAACGCGAGAAGAAAACTTTTCAGCTTTCGTAAGTCAAAGCAAACAGCTCTCTTACCGTGAACTGTGACACGAAAGTTTCTATATTCTCATCAGGCTTGTTTTCGCTTCTTGATTTATATGACCCATTAACTTTTACTACCGAAAGATTTACACATTTTATTAAGACGTTCGAACGAACTTATGGTGATACGAATACGTAGACAGGAATCTGTCCTACTGTTGGGTGGATAGAAAATTAGAATTATGGTTTAGGTAAAAGTTGGGATACGCGAGGGCGATTTTGTCGAATAAAAATGTAACAGCGTTTAGTGAACGTGGTAAAGTAATGCAATCGGATCGAAGAGAGAAAGGATGAGAAAGGAGATTGTTACAAGGAGCGAAGATGAAGGAATACGAAGGAGAAGCGAGTGTCGATTAGCGGCGCCGTGAAGACGCTCGCGCCTTGGAGGTAGAGCCTGAATCTTGTAGCCCCGTGGAGCCTTGACTCCTGAGAATATGACTTTACTTACTTTACTTTGATTACCCTCGTTACGTTGCGTTCGTTGGAAGACAGCAGCCGCAGATTATCCATAAACTGAGAAAATATCGCATTAAGGAATTGCTGGTTTCTTCGACGGAAAGGATGAGACCTTACGCTTGTAAAAGGTAGCGGCAAGAGGAGGGATCGCAATTTCCAACGGCAAGAATTTCCCTAATTATTATTACCCATTAATCTAATGAACGTTATTATTTTAATGTGCATCTGCCAGGAACGAACTAATTTGCCAGCGTGAAATCGATTGTGCCGCGTGCATTTACACATTCATAAATAATCAGAGCGTGTTTATGGGATGAAAAATAGTCCCGCCTGGCCGCGCGTACATTGCGAATTATAATAAATTTGCTATTTCGTATATTTTAATGAATATTAATTACTCGATCGTCATTTACGTCGTTTATCGATTCGACGATGTACCATAGCAGAGAAATCGGGGGCCAGCTCATAGTTTCGGCTTCTTCAAGCCGCACAAGCATTACTTCTCGGCTCCGATCACAACCGGAGAAAATTGATTGTTAACATCGAATTGATTCACTTCGCTCGAACAGTTTTTCGCTCGTTTACCTATTTGGCAAAAAATTTAATCAGAATTCACTTTTTAGTTTCAATCTTCGCTCCCGGCACACCTACACTGTAAATAACCGTACAAGGTCTGCTAATTGAACTATACACAAAACGAAGATATCCACATCCACAATACAAGTACAAGTACAGGTACGATAAAATTAAAAAGAAAATCAATCAACCAATTATTGGGAAGGGAAAAAAAAATTGAAAATTAAAAATCAACTTTATAGTTGGACCAAAAAATATTTTTCAAAATTAAAACTGACAATTATCCCGATAACGGACGAACAAGGGGGTGAACGATGCTTATATTGATTGTTCAGAGGTGAGACACAATTTACTAGCGGTTACCACCGACGAACCACCGCCGATACACGACGACCCGTTACCGGCTACGAGTCTCCTGGTGTTGACAGGAGTTTCGAGGTACCTCCGACAGATGGCCATGGTTCAGACGTCGTTTTCATCCCCTAAGCCGGGTCTCTCCTGCGGGAGCTTCGGTAGAGTGGATGAATTACCGACGTGGCGTCAGAACGAGGGGATCAGCTTTATAGGCTCGTATAAATAAGTGGCTGCTAACTCGGGGCTTAGATCCACGCCGTATAAAGCTCGTTCATGCAACATCCGAACTCTATATCTTAGAATTATTTAACAATATCTTTCGCGCTCGTTCACCGCTCAGAAAAATACTTGCAATACATATTTTATACTTCAAGATTCCGCGGGTCTCGAAGAGACTTAAAAAATTGATTAATCGGATTCAGATTTTTTCGTCCGCGTTTCGTATCCCGAAAGTTATTCTCCCCCGTCCTACGAGTCACTTGCTTTCTCTGAGAGTGAATCAAAAAATGAAACGGCGATGTGTCAAAAAATGAGTTTAGGATCGATTCAATTCCCTCGCGGATCGGATGGGGCTGACCAAACGATGTTTCTACTACTGTCGATGGTTTGCTTGCTGTTGAAACTCGCTTTCGGTTACTACTCCGGATATTTCGATGGGGCGATTTCATCGAATACGTAAAACTAAGCTAGCGTCGATCCTGAGTAACTCGAAGTTACTGTCGAATTGAATAAGCAGATTAGAAGTGGTACGAGAATCGCTTGGTCAGCCCTAGACTGACTAAGAGCGATTGAAATGCATTCCACGTTTGAAGAGATGTAAATTTATTTATTTTGTTTCACCTGCCGAATGCGTACCCTAAATTATGGGACTCGTAGAAGAAACACTCCTAGAAATTTTGTAATTAATTGGTGTAACGTTAGATACCGAATTTCGTGAAATTCAGCTACTATGAAATATACGGCACATAATTTAACGTCGTTGAATAAGTAAGCGGAATCTATTGGAACTGTAAAGCTGGTTAAATTAGAAAAACACATTGATTAAATTCGCCTAGTTGTCTGTCTTAATGAATTTTTTACCTTATCATAATCTCAAGACGCATTTATAACTCGGTAGAAACTTCTGTGGGGAAGAATCCCTTTTCGAAACTTCTGCTCCGAACCTTGAAGTCAAACCCTTCCCGTGGCAGCAGGCCGCATGATTGCCGTGTAATTTGGGCTCATTACGATTACGCTAATATCCAGTCATTAATTAGCCGAGCCTAAAGAGCTTCGCATTAAACAGGTAATGCCCCGTCACTACCTCTCTCGCTTGTCTGTCTGGCAAAATCCGCAGGGATCGCCGACTACCTACAAAGGGAAAAACCAATTTAAAAATGATCGATTTTACCGAGTATCTAAATCTCTATCGTTTCAACAAAAGCTCGCATTTGCAAAGGGAAGCAACGATTTTCACAAGCGACACCTGCATATGTTAATGAAAGACAAAAGTATGTCGGGCGATAATGGGAAAGAAATGATCGATTCCGTGCGAGTACAGGCGAACTGTAACCGTCGAGTCAACAGAACGAGAACAAGAACAAGAAATAAATCTATTAGCAGGAGTTTGTCAGTGAGGGAAGGCCAGAGGAGAGCTGCCACTGAACCTGGACGGCCTTCTGTGTGGTCCGGGTTCGTCTTTGTCTCCGCGCCGCTGGCGTCGCCTCGATAATTACATGATTGACTGTGTATCGCTTAATAAAAACATGATTGATTCCCTCCCTTCCCTTCGCTCGCCTCTTCGGCACACATATGTAGGTGCGATAGGTACACAGGTATTTCGACACCAGGGATAAATATCATCATCTTCCAAATAATTTCATCCGAAATGCCGGCGGTGAATTTCAAGTCATAGATTCGTGGTCGGCGTCGGAAAAGAACCATGCGATAAAATAAGAGAATAATGAAAAGCGTGAAAGGTGAAACGTGACGTCACGTAGTGACACCGTATTTAAGGAAGCTTGGCCCTCCCGTTCTTCTGAAAAGATATACACAAAGGCAGGACGCATTGCACACCACCTTATCAGATTCTTCGTATTATAGGGGCGAAAAAGGTACAGGGCACTTAAGTTTTTGCTCTCACGAAGGAGTTCCGTGTACAGGGCGCAGGATTCCTTGTAGGGGGGTCGTGGTGTGGTACGCGGGAACCGGAGCACCGGAGCATTGCTCTCGGTCAGCGATACTTCCAGGAACTCTTCCACTCCCCCTGCAGGCCACAGCTACTCGAGTCGTAACTCGAGTCTCGTTTTACCGAAGGCACTGGACCGCGCGATCGGATGCTGAGAAAAATGCGCTGGTCATCTAGGTACCTTAATTTCAGGTGCGGCTATTCAAGGCATGACCAGCCTTCCCTGCTCCGCGTATCGTTCCGTATCGCTTCCTCGCAGAAGAAGATGATCCTGTCGAGGATTTGGGGAGGAAATCGCGACGCAAATATTTGCTCGTATCGAAGGACAGGCTCATCGCTGTTTGTTCCAAGCCGCGATATTTGACGGAGAAGGACCGGGCCCGGATAATCTGATATTCGCCGTTGATAGACGAGTTTATGGCACGGAGTAGACGCCTCCGAGGAAAAGATCGAGCGTGAATACTACTTGTCATGTTTCCTTGAATTTTAATCAAGGCGCCTACGACACACCGCGTTTATATGCTTCTGACTATTATTCCGAGCTCCACTATATCTACAGAACCACTTTTGTCCTAATCGTTTTACGCTCATTGTCTTTCAATTAAGGTTTTGTGCCCGGGCTGGTAACCACTACCATCGATAAAGCTGTAATAACACACCTGGACCAGAACCACGTAACCAGATCATAAAGATCTGGGTGGCCTTTCCATTTATTTACAACATATAAGGATATGGAAAAAGGACGAAGTCCTATCGAGTTAATTTCCCTCCGATGTCACGAAGGTCCCGGAGACGTTCGCCGCGGATATATCTTCCCTTCTTTTCTGCTTACGGTTTTTTATTAATACCTCGGAAATTATTATCGTACGATCTCGGGATAGCGTTCATTATAATACTACTTCAATTCCGAGTGTATTGCGACCGGATAAGTGGGCAATCAATAGACGACAATTACCTTATTAGACCGTTGAATAATTATCAACAATTTACACTAAAGAGTTGGGTATAGATAGAGTCAACGGTCTGCGGAGAATTCTCCGTCTGTATGTTTCGGGTGAGAGAGAAATCTGCTCTAATAAAATTCGCGGGCAATTTTTTTCCATGTAAAGTCGACACCTAATAACACGGGAACACCCTGTACCTATGTACCTGTACCGTTTTATGTACCTAGAATTGGTAGCAGGGTGTAAATAGGCAGAGGAAGTATATAGCCGTCCACCACCAAGATCCCGTCAGCTCGAAGTCAGCTTTGACGCGCCAGGGCCGACGATTTATCAGCATAACGCACACGCCATTACCCCTGCGCTCCCACCCTCGATTCCCGAGGTCTTGATTTCGTGCGAAATCCCAAATAAAACTTTGACTCTTCCCACTTCTCTGCAGCGTACCAGCGTATATCAATTGTAAAAGAAAAAAGAGAAAAAAAAAGAAAGAAAAAAGGGTGGAAGAGAAGAGGAGAGGAAAAAAAAAATCGCTCGGGGTCGGGTCACTTTCGTAATTTAAATTCGCGCGAGTGATTTCTCGATTAAATTCAATAGCGATATAACGATAGTTTATTAATAAGAAGGATATCATTCAATGCGCTGAAAAGTAACGAGGATTTTCGTTTAATTAAGCATTCGAGAAAAGCGGGGATACGTTGAGACTACGAGGGACAAGACAGCGGCAGTTACATCGGCTCCCGTATAGGTAGGTAAGCTCTCCGTTCCATGACAGCATCATATTAATCCGCGCCTAATGAGCAGCCCTGATCGTGGTAAAGTGTGCTCGACCAACGTGCCCTCGTTATACCCACCTTAGCGCGGCTTTCTTGGCTGACTCGATATTTAACGCGTCTCGGGTCGTTCCATCACAGCTTCGATATCTCCCAAGGGTAGCATTAGGTGTACAATATTGCTCAAAAGTTTCAACAGTTTTTCACCTTCGAACCACCACCTGCGCTCTTACTTTACACCGTTAATTCAGAGATCGCTAAATTTACGCGATTCAAAATACCTCAAAAAACTGACACAAGTATAGCTTCTTGACGTCCAAATACGGCGAAGCTTGTTTCGCGAACGAATGAGTAGATATATCTGTAGATAAATTTTGAGGCCAGGTCAATCCTTGAAAGATACAATGAAACTCCGAGTACCGAACACCCAGAGAGATCCTCGGACATCCTATAGATTTGAGTTTAAAGTACGAAATGTTTTATAGAGATATACTCGCGGCGTCGTGCAGGATCGTATAGTGGCGCGACCGCCCAACCGATAATTAGTCAATCGGTCAAAGTAACTCGTTTATTCGAATGCATGGGTGGACGAGGCGAGGGCCAGAGACTAACAAGCTCGACCGACCGGCCCTCCCTCCGTTCTCCTCCTATTTTTAAATTTACAGAATCATTAATCGTTTGATTAAGCCGACTGATAACGAGAGAGCGCACTAGCTGGAATTATTTTCCTTGCCAACGAACAGCCAAGGAACAAGGACGACTCTGACAGGACTTACAACAAGGTGTATAATGGCTTACACGGATTTACTTTGAAACTTCATTTTTGTTCGTTGTTTCTTTTTTTTTCCTTTTTTTTCTTCTTTTTTGTGACGAACTTAGATTTGTCAGAATTTGAATTCAGCTTGTTTCGCGCTGCGTACAGATCATGTGCCCCGCGGCTGTGGATGAAATTTATTCAATGTTGTTATCGAACACGTAATTCATACAAAAACTATGTTGTTTAATACGAGAGCCGTGCTTGACGACGGACATCACAAAACAGGCTTGGATAATCGCGCCGGTTGTCACCGGTATAGTTTTAAGACGAAGGACGCCGTTCAGAATAGCCCGACGAACGGAAGCAACAAATAATGGTGCGAGGTGCGGATGCAAACCGAGCGTGTCTCGTCGCACATGTACGAATCCTCAAGCCCCGAGATGACATCTTCGTGTGCGTCGTCGCGCCCCATATAATCCCGACGATGCTTCTCAAGTCTCCTCCGCCTCGGAGATCTTGCTCGAACCAAAACCAAACTCATATTCAAAACTTTCCTGGCTTCTTGAGAATGACGATGTGGTAACACGCGGTGAGTATCGCCGGCCAAATACCCGCGTCTATAACCCCTTTCGACCGTTTTCAATTTATCTCGATAGTCTGTTTCAAAGCCGATATGTTCTTCCCCGTTTAACCTACTCGGTTCACAAAGAAGAAACGAGATTCCAGGAAGTATCACGAACGTATATAAACTTACCATTAAATCGTTTATTCCGGCTACTCGCAAGCTAAGAGCCCATTGATCACCAGCGTGTATTGTCCATTGACCCAATGCGATACCTCTCTCTCACCGTATCTACGAAGATAAAACAGGGCTGGATCCTTGCGAAAGACACTGCCAGGGGTTCGATGAAAAATCATTTATATTCCCATTGGAATTCGTTATTGGAATATATATGTGTGTATGTATATGTTATAATAACGGCATTCATCTACCTGACCCAGGCGTAATTCTATTCTAATTATGGTCTATACCATCGCCCACGGTGCATTTATACTTGAATTTCATTTCAGAGCACAATTATAACGATCTCACATTCAGGTGCATCAAGATCAGCTCCGTTAATGATACCGCATTGAAACGAAGCCTGTACGAAGTTCCTCGGTACGTTTCATGTATACCTATTTTTTATTTATATGCCGAAGAGATAATGCAGGTAATTTCGATTCGAGTCTGCACAAGAGATTTCCCGAACTTCCGGAACGGATTTTGCTCAACAAAAGAGTCTTTATTTGTGCATAATTTAACGAGACAGGTAATTACCAACGCCTTGTTAAGAACAACGATTTTACCACTTTGTTAAATCACCGTTTTACGTTTTAACACTTCGTTCGCGTTATATCTAGGCAAAAAATCTTCACCGTGTGTCGAATTTTTCGCAATCTTTTTTTTTTTTTATCTCCTTTTTTCTTTCTCATACACAGCCGCGGTATTAGTGCATCTTTACGCTCAACTATCATGAAATTTTTAGCTCCAATTACCGAGGCTCGATGCATATCGCAATTAACTTCACTTTTACGAGCCGTCATTTAGTGTTGCTAAACAATCAACGCCCCCAAGTGTTTCCTGGTATTAATTTTACGATATTTCAAAGCGCTGCTCGCACTTCTCCTGCCTTATTTCAATCCTAGATAAACTTCTACTGGGAAAAAATTGGGGAAATGAAATAAAAATAAAAAATGAAAAATAGAAAGGCAGATTCTGGTCCATGAGTTGAAAACTGTTGAGATAGGTCACGGAGATTATCGGGTGGGGCGGTGTGGACAAAACGCTGCGCTTTGGCAGAACAATTTTTATTTACAGCGGGGCGGGGGATAAATATAAAGAAGAAAGGACAAACAAGTGAATGAGTGTAAGTGGGTTTGGGACGGTAATTAATGGCTAGTTTGGCGGTCGGCTGGACAGCTGTCCCCTTTTTTCCATTGCGTCCGTCGGAACCGTAGCTATACCAAGCGTCGTCGCGACTACGGCGACGTGGGGACGCCCGCGGTAGACACAGACCCAGACCCGTGTGGAAGGAACAAGATAGATTGCCCGACACTGCTGGACAAGATCAATTGAATTTCTATTTGGGCATGGCTGAGCTCGTGCGTACCTCAATACACCCCCTCGACTCCTTTTCGGCCCTTCGGCTCCTGGCTACTTTCACAGCCCTGTCAACCCCTGTAATAATATCGCGGATAACCAAAAGTTGGGTTTTATTCCAACCGAAGTACCATAACGACTGTTTTAGTCATTTGAATCGAGGCAATGGTGTAGCTGGATGTAATGTTTATGATTTTGGTCATCAAATATAAGGGCGTTTTATACAGGCTGTAAGAAAAGGGGTGTGTTTTTCTTTCGGATAGGGGCAATCCGGTCAAAGTTAACAAATTACTTTCGAAGTACGTAATTACCTGCGCCCTACCTACCTACCGGGCGCAGATCGACCCGACCGCGTGTCTCGCAATTTTTAACGACTTAACAGTTTGAAACGGAAGCGCAATTTGCTTGAATAAAAAGAAAAAGGTGCCGACAAAAAACTAGCTACGCTTCGAAGACACCGAACTGTGCCAAGACACGGACGCCGCGTGTGCATCTAACGCATCTCAGATTCACACATCGAGATATGTTTATTAATTCACCAATACATCTTGCAAAACTATACTACCATATCGAATTATAGACGAGTTCAAATCAGGAATAAAAACTACCTACGTGACGAGAGAAAAAAAAAAAAAAAAAATTGCGAATCGTGAAATGGCACAAAATGATATAATACGAAAATTCTGAGGCTCGTTTCGAGGTACCCAAAGTCTGTATAGTCATTCGGTGGTGCAGCGGTCACTTAATTAATTGAATCCGCGTAGGTGCATTTAAATTACGCAGGACGCGGTGGTCGCGTTCAATATATCATTAGGCAGTTATTGCGATCGCTGTAGCCAGTGTGGCGTGGCGTAGGCCATGTAGGCAAGCCATCCCGGCTTCATTCACGTCAGATGTGAGGCGACCGCGTCATTTATCTGTTGGCCAGGCCCGCTAACGATGCATTGCTTGGTTCTCCGCGGGCCCGTGGCGGACTGCCCGCGATCCTCGCATCGACGTTTGAATAAACGAACTACCCAGGGCCCACCGTGGCTCGGAATGAACGGTGAATGCGGTTCATCAGACGACACGATGTGGATTTAGTAAAAGTGTGAGGATTTTTACTTGTTTATGAATAATCATCTTTCGTCAATTCTGACGGTCGTTAATATCCCGATGAATTTCGTTCCGACCGGAATCTACACATTTTTCGTTATTCCGTTGAAACCGGTTGAGTAAAAATGAACGTTTTGCATAAAGGGTTGACGAGGAGGAGCAAAACCGAGCAGAAACTACTCAGAGAGGATAATTAAGGTATCTAGATCGTAGATAAATTGAAAAGATCGTGTCAGTGTGACGTGCTCTGTTATTTCGGACACCGCAAAGTTTATTATAATTTAGGATCGTAATTCGCGAGTGCGGGTAGTGGCGAAGGCGAAGGCTAAGGCTGAGGTGCGTGCGGAGGCAGGGAGTGGCCGTCATCTCTCTTTCTCGTCCAGTTCCCGTCCTCAAAGGGTCAGTCTGAGAGGGTAGCGGGGGTTGTGGTTACCCTCAACCTTCTTCCACTATTTATTCTCCTCTCTCTTTCACCAACGTCAGACGTACCAGGGGGGTTTCCGGCGCACGCGATACGCGCATTAACTTCGTTTGCTCGACGCTCGGCACTTCACCTATTTTATACTCTTTCCACGGATAACCGCAACCTCGCGATACAACATCGCGTCGTAGTCACCATTCGCTCAGTTTTATTATCATTTAATTATAGAATTTTTTATTTTCTATTTTTCAGATTTCCATCAATCAATTACCCCCAGATCTGATGATTCGTCACGATAATCTCACAGTTCTAACTTCTGCAAATGGTGCGAATAATTCGAGCCATAATTCCGATCGAGTTTTGGAACGTGTCGTTCGATTAGCGAAGAGTTTAAATCCATTGAAAAATTGTAGCCACGAAGTGGTTAGAAAAGGATTAAAGAAAGGCCGAAGGCTCTGTCTTCGCTTCTCGGTAAGTTGCGGATGGTTCGTTCTTTCGTTCGGTCTACTATTGATCCCGCATTCGTTTGTGTAACGTGTTTACTTCTCACCGCGGAACACCACTCCTCCCTCTCTTTCCTCTTTGCTCTTTCCTCGTGGCCCTCATCCTCTTCTTATTCTGGGGTAGCAGCCCCGGTCCGCAGTACTATACCACCATGCCACACCGAGCCAGGCCGCGCCACGCGGTGCCGAGAAAGTGTAGGATGGCGGGATCCGAGGCGAGGCATTCGGAGGGAGTTTGGCATCGTTAATCATAGCTTGCCCTGTCAATCTCCACCGCATTGATACGGAGACGATCCCGCCGTCGCCGCCAGCATCCTCCCTCACCTTCTCGCCCTCCCGACCTCCAGACACGATACGATGGAACTGGAACCTCCGACTGCCTCCGTCCTATTCAGAATGCTCGAAGAAGTGGAAGAGGGAATAGGTATAGACAGCTGACACGAGCTATGCAGAGAGAGGTTCTCTCTACATCCCTGAGACCAGTATACTGGCTGAGGGTACGTTAAATGCACGATTCCATATATATGTAGATATATACATATGGGTCAAGCACTTTCGACCATTTTCGTACATGGGTCACGAAATACCCTTTCATCCGTTGCGTAGGAATTATTTCGTAAGGATTTCAGTACGTCCAGGGTGTCTAGAATGTCAAAACAGTTTCCGATCCGTTGAAATATTCAACACCCTTTTCGGCGGTAATCTTGTAAATATACCCTTGGGTGGTTTTTGTCGATTTGCACTTACGCGCGGATTTGAAACAACTTTTATATTAGTTAGGTACTGCGGGATCCCGGCTACCTGAAGAGGCCGGTTGAGAGAGCGATGGATAATCCTTTATTTGGGTTCGACTGGTCGAAGCAAATGATTCCCAAGGCTCGCCTGTCACTAAGACGGGACCCCCGTGGTGCCGCGTCTTCTCGTTCTCTGTATACCCGGGCATCTAGCAGAAGACAATCCGGTAATCCTTTCCAGCTTTGTAAGTTATATCTGCCGGGTTTTCACAGCTTTGACATCGCAGATTACTACTCAAGACAGGTTTACACTTAAAATCAATTACACGGCTTTTAGTCGTGATAGAACCAGCGGCGACAATCCATTCTGTAATTATGTGGTACGTATGAAGGTTGGAGTCAAAGTACAAAAGATCGCCAGGAAATTCTTTAAGGACTGTATTTTTATATCATTAGCGACGATTAATGAATTGCTGACTGCCCGTGAGCGTACGGACCCGTCTAAAGGAAGAAGGCTTTGACTCTGGTCAAAGAAACGGCGCCAACAATCCAAAAAACAACCACAGACTTAACTGAGATGGATTACAGATGCCTGCAGCCTCTCGCGGTACTTGATTAAACAATGCGTAATTCGTCACCTGCAATTTTGCCGCCAGAAATGTACTTTATTCTTATTATTTCTTATTGGTTTACTTTTCCGAATGTCCGATCGAGTGCCAAGTTCTTTCTGAGAATAACCAGACGTGTGAGCTCCGACGCGATATCATCGGGTTCGCTAGGATTGTTAAAACCTCACGGTATTATTTCCCTGTCGTTCTCATCCCATGACTCCAATACGAAGATGTCTTTTAACCGCAGTAGGAGGCAGAAGGAGATTGACACGTACCCACTGCCAAGAGAAAGATACACATGTTCGGTTACTCAAGGATCGCGACAGGAGAGAGAAGATACGTCAGTAACGCCTCACGCACCCGCGTTCTTTATCAACGAGTTTATGTACGTTTGTATGGGTCCGTGTCAAAGCTTGAGACTGTAACATATTGAGATATCGAGGGGTCTTGTACGTGTGAAATAATCGAGAGGCGAAGTCCCCCTCGGGAAGATATTTACCATTGAATTTTCTTCGATGCATACGTATGTACATGTGCAAGAATACTTCCCGCTCATCATACCGATGCAAAACTCCTCTACACGCGTTACACACACGTGTTGAGCCAGTCGAGGAACAGTCGACCTCCGAACGATTGCTCAGCACTTTTTCCGCTCCGCCCCGAACCGCCCGTTTTCATTCCCTACACTTATTCCGCTCCTGTAGCTTAAATCTGAATGGTACCCGTATGCACCATGTCCGCATCCATATTGCTGTAATACCAAAAGTTATGGCAATGTCTAAAACCATACATGGCGCGATTCCCAGTCTTCGATATCCTCCAATAATCATTTTTGCATCCCTGCCTTCAATATCGATGAAATTACAATTTTGCCAAAATAACAACGCCATTTTTCCCTCTAATAATATCTGCAATCATTTTCTTTTGCATTCGGAATTTATTCCGTCGATGAAAACGCGTACATAACTAAACTGACAGAATTTCAAGACCTACTGCCTCTCCCTTGTATAAAGTTCAAAGATGATTTTGGGCTCTACTCTCACGGGGTAAGCAATTATTATTATCATTATAATTATTATTGTTATTACTCTGCATGGAGAAGCACACGACGAGTACGTCTAGCTCAGCGTGCGTCTGTTCGTTTTGGTGGATGATTTTATTTCATTTTATTTGATTTGATTTTTCATTGAACCGCGAGGAAGATAAGCCGCAGTTATAGAGTATAATGAAAAGGTGGATTCAGCGAAAGGATTTTGTTACGTGTAAATAAAAATTGAAAGTTTTCAGTGACGAATGAATAGTTTGGCAGATATATACGCGGGCAGATATAGGCCTTGTGCCTTTTATGGGCGCTGTGTCGTGCACCACAAACAAAATATAAATCAATCGGACAATAATAGCAACGCGCCAAAGTAGAGACTGCCTGATCCCGATATTCCCAATTTTCCCAAATGGCTGCAAATGCCACCCCCTGTACGAAATACTGCTCGAAACGCCTCCCTTCGAAGGGCACATATGTCGCTCGACGAGATGGAACGACGGTTCAAACCATTTCACGCCATGGAGACCTGGAATTTGATTCGTACGGTAAATAAGATCGGTTCTGTAATTACCTACCCCTGAAACCGAGTATTGCATTCTGGGTAATAGATACATGAGCCATAGAAAGAGAAGAAAAAAAAAACGATGTAGTATAGTGTCATGTGGCAAAAATAACGTCGAAACAGGTAAAAAAAATTAATTGTGCAAAAAAAATCGCATGCAGCTACGGAGAAAAACTCGTAGGGTTGTTCGCACGTCACTATTTAGATACTCCGTAACTGCCGGAAACCAGTGAAAGAAACTTGTTCGTTGAAGAGGTGGTAAATTTTGTCCGAGAGGCATCAACGCCGCGGAGAAAGTTTTATGACTATTTTTCCCTGGCCTGAGAATATGGTGGGGTATTTCGGCGGCTCGTTATTGGGGTAGGTAACTTCGTATACCTGAATAAAAACGTTCGACGACCGTTTATAATTTTATTTTCAGTCTACGCACATATATTTACCTGTGTACGTGTACGTCCATAGGTGTATGCATATAGCAGCCAGGTACGGTTGTAGAAAAATTAATATATTACGTCGTAACAAAGATGGGTGGGAGCGAAAATTTTTCGAGGGTTAGTTAAAGAGAGAAATAGAGAGGGGCTAGCACGTGCCTGCGCGTGTCTCTTTGCTGCTTCGTGTTTTACGAGCTTGCCTCATAAAGTATATAACCGAAGTTACTTTCGGTGTAATACATCACCACGGCTCGTCATCCAGGTAGTTTTCTCCGTTTTACTTTACCTTATACCTACCTTGACGCGTCTCTCAATTTTACCAGCTACGTTATCTGCCCACTATATATTCTTTGACAGAACCATAAATATCATTCATTCTATATTCACGGACGGATATGTATAGTTCTTCGTCAAATTATTACATCCACCGAATTAATAACCCTGCAGAATACGACGAACGAAATCCCATCGACCAGATCTCTCAAATCTATATCACATAGGGTATAAAATAATCATTTATGTACACAAAACCACAAGTCAGAGTTAATTTTATTTTCAAATAAAATTCCGAAGGCATCGTCAACGATTAAATGAAGTCAGTAGCTAGAATCATTTACGGTTTGATGCCCTGCAGTGGTACCCTTAGCATTATACTTTCTTTTTTTCTTCTTTTTTTTTCTCCCTAACAGCTATCCCTCCCTGGGCCTACCATCGCCCTACCAGAATTATTATTTATTATCGCTGGCTCGTCAGACCTGCATGTAGTGTACGGATGTAGGTATTGGTGTGCTGCATTCGCGGGTATAAATGAAAACCTCTATTCAATGTGTTCACGCGTCTCGTGTGTCCACCACAGGGTACCGTATCGTTGCGGCCGCTAGTCGGCCGTCACACTGCCCATCATTAATCAAATTTTCGGAACTGTTTTACTATTTATAGTTTTTCATGTATCGAGGCGACCTATAACCACCGCAATGGTGTATAGGGATAATTATTTTGGAATGAATAAAAAAACAGTAACTAGAGAGTCGAAAAAAAAAATTGAAATAAAATACGAGTCGCCTGCTTTTTTACCGGCGATATTATACGTGTCCGCAAACCAAATGGATTAATACGTCTCACTTAGCAGGAACGAAAGCGTTTTTCGAGGGGTATAAGGCATATATACATCGGTTTGCTGTACACCTATATAGGTACTATAGGTGTGTAAGTATACGATGGAAAAGCAAACAGCCAACGAAAACTTGGATTAATGAAAATCCAGAGGAGTGCCGCGGTAGAAACGCGCTAACTACGTATACTGGCGGCAAGCCCGAACCGTAGAGTGTATACGGGTTTGTGATTAATCGACGCTGCGAACTCCGGGCGCCCTAGAGAAGACGTCACTCGCAAGACTGCCCTCGCCTAGCCGGCTGCATCACGCACTTCGTTCACTTTATTTTACTTTATTCGCCACTCCGTCTCATACTTCCGCAACAGTTCAGAAAAAAAAAAAGAAAACGAAAAAAATAAAATAAAAAAATAGAAATCAAAAATCGAGAGAATATCGGGATCACGGATAAGCCGTGAGATCAAGCGCATGAATTTGACGATCCGTTTTAACACCCGCCCAAAAAATATCCAGATTCTATACTAAGATATACCTCCGCATATTCCCAGACGATCTAAAACCGGTCCCTAAATCTAAATCTCGACGTTCAACATTCACCATCCTATAGGCGCACTAGGGCCTTCGTATAATACGTTGGCACACGCGAAGGGGCACACATGGCGCATTGTGTAAATCCAGGGGGAGATCCAATATGGGTTTTGGGTGAATGGCGTTAATAGTGGGAGGGGACACGTACCCGACTAGCGGGGGGGGGGGTGGACGGACACACGGCATCGAACAGTATCGAGTGAATATCGGGGGTGGTTCTCCCGTTTCCCGGTCACCCTTGGGCCCCAATGTCAAAGGACAGCTGATACAAAGAAACGAGAGAGAGAAAGGACCCGTTGCCCTGGCTTGGCGGGAGGCACCAAGGGGTGGCTTGCACCCCCACCACCCTCTCCGCTGTTGTACTGCAGTAATAAACCGGTGAAAGTTTTCGGGGGTTACGGGGGGTGGGGGCACATTGGCACGCGCGAACCCCTGGTGCCCGGCAGACGGACTCTGGGCTTGAAATCGTGACGGGGTCGAAACTACGAGCACAAATCATTTCGTTTCATTGTACCAAAGCGAGTCGCCAAGCCGAGTTCCTCTAGCAAAGTTTCGTCGACGAGTTATCGGGCGAGAACTCTCGTCACATGCGAGTTTAGGTGCTTTTTATAAGAGCCAATTTCACGGTGAAGTAATCAGCGAGCTGTGTGGGTGTATTTGTGCGTGTGCGTGAGCGTGCATGTGCATGTGCATGTGTCATAGAAAATCCTGTGTTCAAATTACCCACGAATTTCTCCTGAAGTGAGACAAAGTGCGGTGGTGGTCGTGGGTGTCCAGTCTGTGACGTGTTAAATAAAGTAAAGAACAATAGAAAAGGAGATGGCGAGCTCGACTTACTTCGCAAATAACGAGCCTGGATATTGGCCATACCAGCCTACAATGACAGACGCTGTCTCAAGTGGACAGAACCCATATTCTGGATCAGAATTTCAGTTTCATCCTCAAGGACCTTCGGTATACCCTAGCAAGTCGGGGTCGGAACCGATTCCGCAGTCTTCCAGCCTCCTCGAGACTCTTTTGCGACATGGAAAGGATGCCCTGGCGGAGAGCTACGTGGCACCGTCTTATGGTAAGACCGTGACGTCATCGGCTATGACGTCTCAGACTCCCCCGTACACTCCGCCTACTAATGACAGGACTTCTCCGATGAATGGGAACGCTCTTCTCGTCGATACATCCGGGCAGGAACGATTTCGGCATTCTTCTCAAGGACAACAACTGTCGGATGTAGGGGTTGGATACGCGCAAAGTTATCAAGGATTTACGGCGCAGGCGCCGAACGAAAATTGTACCACTCCGATGATCACTCCGGCATCACCGTCTCAAGGATTCGACGCTATGCAACAACCCGGCTACTCCTCTTACGCGAATAACAATAACGTCGGGAAAGCTAGTCCAACTGAAACCAGCGACTACGGGGAGGATCAGAACCAGCGCCAAGTCGATTATCCTTGGATGAAGTCTGGATATGCGAATGGTTCGTTGATTTAGATCGTCAAGATCAACGTTGATCCGATTTCCACGCAGAATAAGAAAGAGAAAGTATTTTCAGATTAGAATGCATGCGATAGTTTATAAGTTATTTCAAATTCCCAGATAGGCGTTTCTGGGTCCGAATCATAGATTCGATTGAACGTACGATGAAAATGATTGATTTGATCGATTCTCACGCGTGTAATGTGTTTCTAAATTTGAGAATAAATTATTAGTCAAGCAGATTCGAGCAGGAAATTTCCGCCTCGAATTTGACTCCATTTCGTTTTTGTATTTTTTCCTGTTACTCGGCCATGCCCGTCCACCATGTCGTCATACCGTGTCTTGCATATTGAACAAAACGCGTCGTTTGTTGCAGCTGACGTCACCGGAGCCGGTCACAAGCGAACGAGGCAAACGTACACGCGTTTCCAAACCCTGGAACTCGAGAAGGAGTTTCACTTCAACCGTTACCTGACGCGACGACGTCGTATCGAAATCGCTCATGCCCTGTGTCTGACCGAACGTCAAATTAAAATCTGGTTTCAAAACAGGCGAATGAAGGCCAAAAAGGATGGGAAAGTCGGCTACAGTCCTCTAGAGTCAGGAGTTCCTTCAGAAGACGTTTCCTCCATCCAAGGAACGGGCGCTGATGCACTTTTGATGACGAGTACCACGACTACTACGATGATGCTGCATCGTGGACAAGAATTGAATAATTCCACACCATCGACGCCTCAGCAACAACAACAGCCATTGATACATCAGCAAACTATTCCTCATCAGCAGCAACAGCAGCATCTCCACGCTGCCTATTTGAGCTACCATCAAAATCAACATCATCATCAAAATCGGCAACAAGACTCGTACGGCAATCAACACCAAAGTTTGCAGCAAAATCGCAACGAATTTGGCCAACAACGCCAAAGCTATGGGCAATCCAGACTGGATCTTCACGCTGCAACGTGAACAGGAAAGAGAAGGCCGCCCGGCTAAGATCGGGCAGCTGACCGTGCAACGCTGATGATTTATGGCTAAGCGAACTAAGCAGCCGAGTATCCTACGCCCGGCCAGGTAAAGAAGGGCCAAAACTTTTCTGCCTTCGTTTATCCGAACCGTCTCTCTTTGAATACTCCGGGATCCTCACTTCGTGCGATAGTTCGTTCACGCCGAATTTTACAGGGCGAACCCGGTGCCCGTCGCGTTTCAATTTTACACTACCCTCATTCCCAGTTTGAAAATATTTTGACTATCTACTCCGAGAAATTTATATTTCGACGATGATTCCACAAGTTTTTACTTCACCCCGCATTAACTGTCACTCGTTCAACTCCTTCACGAAACCAAACGAGCTTGAGGGTTTTTATTCACGTGCAAGTAAATGGTATTTGATTATCTATCACGTCCCAAGGGTTGACAAACGTTGATAAAGTCCGAGTGTGATTTTAAGGTGAGCTTTGATTCGATAGTAATTTCAGTTACGTAAAGCTGAGCTATAAGGTTCGGAGATTGGCCTGATACGATTTAAGGGCCAAGGGAACCATGCGGGATGGTTTAAGGGTGGGGGTTGCTACGCAGCTGCGCGCAACGTCGAAAAATAAGATGGCCGAACGCGTTGGCTGCAAGTGATACTACACGGTTACCATTTTATTATTTTTGCCAGGTACAATTTAGTTTTTTATAATTATCCTTCGCGCAGGTATTTGAATGTGTTGTTTTGTGATCAGTGAAACGGTTTCTAATCCCAAGGGATGTCCGCGTTGGTTGAGAAAAGCTTATTAAACTGGCAGGGATGAATTCCGTACAAATTTCACCACCTTGGAGTCAACGGTGGTGTTTCGTTTGCAAGACTAATATTACACGAATATAGTGATGTGTTGGGATTTATCTGGCCGTTAAAAATTCATTCGGAACAAATCCAGTCACGAGATTGCAAAAATTTATCACGTGCGATCGCTCGTTCATTATTTCGTCAGATATTTCCGAAATTCAAAGATAGCTCGCTGTTTTCGACCAGCGAATTTCTCGAAGCGTGTCGAACCCGCTGAAGCTAATGCGAAAAGTGAAAGTTATCCTTCAAACTCAAACAGAAGAACTACCTGTGCAAATACAAAAGGCGCCAAAACTCTACAACTTGTTGGACTTATGAACCGAATGTTTAGCTTCACGGTAACCAGGCAACGCAACGTGTAACTTTCAGCTTTATTAAATTTTCATTTTTCGGTTTCTGAGTGTCAATTTTCTTTTTTCAAATTCTTTAAAGGCTTTTCATTCCCTAGCCGAAGTTATTTGTACCAAAATACGCCAAGAAGATGGCTGCGGCGTCGGGGGATGTAAATCGAGTGGTAAAAATTGCCAAAGTTTTGAATTTTGTATTTATCGAATCGAACGTCTCGAATCGCGTTGTTAACAAATCATCCGTTTTATCTGTGCCCTAAAATGTTTGTCAGTTCATGTAACAAAGTTCAGGAGCTAAGATTACGAGTCGTATAACAGTGGCTCGAATGTATTCGGAATAAATTAGGTTTTGATAAATGATTTCAACTTTGCGGGACTTTCTCTCTTAAAATAAACCGCGGATACCTATTCCATATTTTTATTATCTTTGACAAGCGACTTTGAACGGTAGTAAATTCATTCCATAGACTGAATTATAAAATCATGAAAGTTTTTCATGAAACGATATATATGTTTCCGACATAGCTTAGGCCTTATACATGTATTAATCGAAGATCAAATTTTAAACGTAATGTTCCTACTAACATTTAAGGTACTGTAAATAATAGTTAAAGTTTATTTATATAGGTTGAAATAAAGATTAGACTATAAGTTAGTTTTTAACTATCAGCTTCGGTTGGATGGGCATTTTGAAAATTGCCCGTGAGAAATCTTCACCGTCAATTGAACGAGAAATTTTACCTACTATGAAGAAAAGAAAAACGTGGTTTATGAGTGACAAACTAACTGGTGAATTGAAGTTAAAAAATTTTGCATGTGGTTGTTTTTTTTTTTTTTAATTTCTTCTGTAAACTGGTTGACATATCAGTGAAAATGAGCCATTAAAATCTACTTTCACGTAACGATAGACGTTTACGTGGAAAGGAAGCTGTGAGAAATATTGAATAATGGTAATTTTAACAAGTGAAAAGATAATTATTCTTTATAGTATGTGTAAGCGACCAATTAATATCATTATTTTATTATCGAAGGAAAAATACTAGTCGAATTATATGTGTATAGATAGATTAATTTATTGGATAAAAAGAAGAACTATATTTTGTACTTAAATTTATTGAACTGATGGATAATAATAAATTATTGAAGAAAGATAAATAAAATAACATAACTGGCATTGAAATATTGTTAAATGATCTCAACGGAAAGTAATACTATGCAGAAGTATCGCAGGATAATAAACTCGAAAGATGTTGTATAATCCGATTCCGTATCTGTATAGACACAAGTTTGAACGATTTTTTTTTTTTTTTTTTTCTCACGTTCTTTTTTTCTCCATTTTTACTTTGAATACCTATCGTGTAACATACACTCGCAGGAAATGAAACGCGATCTCAAAACCGTGAAATAAAGGTTAAGCACGCATACCGCCGGTTAGAGACCGCCCCGTGCGTTGATGACGTCACACCTACACGTGCTATTCATCCTTGTCCATCCCTAGTCATTCTCTTTCCAACTTTCCCCAAAACCTCGGTCAGATGGTGGAAATTAGTTCAGCGAAAAGTATCGCTTTTCATTTCTGCTGAAAGAAAAAAGAAAAAAGAAAGACGAAATTCATCCACTCCGCAAAAGGGCCAACGATGCAGTAAAAACTCATTTGCGGCAAAAAAAAAGAAAACGAAAAGGGAAAAAAATGCAATGCTGGTGTTTATGCAAAGCTGCAGATTTTATGCAAATAAAATGACGAAGAAAAAAAAATAACCCAGGGGCGCACGTAGGTGTAAGTTAAGCTAGGTTGGGCAAAAGCCCCGGCGGGACGGACCGAGTCGTCCAACTCGCAGGGGTTGGAACGTTGGCCGAAGGGGCGAGGGTCGATATTGTGCTTGACAGATAGTTTCCCATGGCTCCAGCAATCCATCATGGCGGCCGAGGAGATGTATTGGTTTTCCTGTTATATAGGTATAGGTCTCTCGGCTGCGGGCCCAAATTGAATATTTTTTACATTCGATTAGATTCGATACTCGTTCTTCCCCCAATATCACTTGTTCAATTCTCAAAAATCCAACTCGCGGGATTCAGGATATTCACGTGCTGTACGTTTCTTGATCTTAATGATCAAAATTATCGACCCGGTCTGTCAATCCCGGATATATTATAAAGACATGATACTTTCATAGGTGTCTAACGATCGTGAATTATGATCAGAAGATACGCTCTTTGTACCTTCGTAATCATATGCTTACTTAAGACAAATCGAATGAAAGTAAGAAATGAAAAATAAAAATTGAATAAAATTATGTGTCTTAGGGGGATTGATACGTATACATTTTCAAATTCACCTGGCCAGCATTACCTATAAATTTAATATATCAGACGCCAAGCCTGCACAGCCATAAACATTAGAAAAGTAGCACACAGCAGGTAAGTAGGTACTAGTTAAATTAAAATTTCATTCATCATTCGCAGTGGTGCCTGTACGGTGCTATACCTTGTCAAGATAAAAATAAATAACGTTTATTCACTCGGCATGATTATTCGTTGAAATAAATTATTCATCTAACGATAATTGAGTGAAAACAGATCCTAGGCGAATGCATTATGGCATAAAAGTTCCCCCACTGAATCTACACCGTCGTACTTTATCGAGGTGCGAATTTGAGGAGTCAGAAAAAGCCTGGGAAAATTCTAACATCGGGATATCGAAGCTGTGGAAAATTTTCAGAAGTCGGTAAATCGATCGGGCATTCGAAGGTGGAAATAAAATAAATCCCTGGATCACACCGAGTACTAAATCTGATGTAAAAGATTAATTAATGATATAGTTATATCTTTTACGAGTAACGTGTAACAGTGAATGAATTTTGCATATCAACGCGTGGCGAGAGGCGCCCGGTGAGTTAAGTATGCTAACAAATGATTCACAGAGCCAAATCTATTAGCGGACACTTTGGTTCAAACATTGGTGTAATTTTTCAAGAGCTGTCGCCACGAGGTCAAACGTAAAACACAACCCCTCCCGCTCGACCTGTAGTTCCCTCCTACGAGTTTTTGACCCTCGTAAGCTCTGCACGGATATGAGAGTTTAGAGCTTGTACGAAATAGTGTTCTCGAATTTCCAAACAAAAACCCTTGTGTATGACAGTCGGCTGTCAGTCTTAATAGATTTTTAAAATTAATTTCCTCTTTTCTTCACTATACCTACACAAGATAAATCGTCAAAGATCGTTATTACGACTCTTTGAAAGAATCGGAATCATCACGATTCAAACGATCAAGGAATATTTAATAATGTTTATAACTTAATAGCGGAATGAATTTTACGACTTAGCTAGATGTCTGATATTTAATGACTGGATACATACGTGTTACAGTAAAGCGTCTGTTCGACATGCAGATATCTACTAACAACTAAATCTAATCTAAACATCATATAGTATAGCGAATGTGAGGTCCGCGTAGGTAGGTAGGTACGGAATAATTTACGACATACCAGCTGGTTTCGGTAGTTTAATTTAGTATCTAGAACGCCGGGGCATTAGCCACTCGCCGTCACTATAAAAAATAAGTAGATCCACAAATCTCAAAGATCAACTCTACCGAGATTTACTAAACTCTGGTAAATTTGACAGGTGCCTAACCGTTACGTTATCACCATTCCCTTTTTCCCACCTTTTAAAAATCGAAACACATAATTCCGTGGGAAGTTTACTCCGAAATTAATAATTCCATCTATATTTTCGAGGTCTTTGTAACAACGGTAAGAATTTTAGAGGGTGAATCTTCGTGGGTGGTGAAATTTGCCACGAGTGAGCATACCCTCTGCGGATTCACTCTTATAGTGAAGCGGATACCCCGTGAGTTACACGTGTCTTAGTCGGCGGTGTCTTTGCGGCTTGTGATTCATGGGGACACGAGGGCCGGGCACGATGCATTTTTTACACCTGCGACGGCTTTATTAGAAATTCTAATGGACCAAACGAGTGAGTGTACGTCTATAGAGTCTCGCGGCTTGTCGCTGCGCGAGATACACGAAACATATTCGAGCAGTGACGAACGGGAAACGAATTTAAACTTGTATAAAATTTCTTGTCCGTAAGAGCCGAGATCTTATTGGTAGTCGGTAGTCGGTGACTTGATGACTTCGTCAGGTTTAGACGCTGTTACATAAAGGATCCTTATTCTCGTCGGCAGCACGGATCCTCCTCTTCTTCTCTTATCCCGTTTCGTTTTCAGACTGGGCATAATGCTCGCCACTGCACCGTCGAGCTGCCTCGGAACGATGGCAAAAACTGATCGACTTAAATAGGCCATTTGTTGTCTGCGAAGAAAACCAGAGGGTTTTGCCCCAACTCGAACATCTTACAATTTGTATTTTTAGTACAGCTTTACTAACAAGCCTTTTACAAACCATCGACAGATAAGGGGACGTGTCCGTCTCCTGTGCAAGAAAAAAAAAAACAAAAAAAATGAATAAAAAATCTGCTTTTGCTACAAACAGATTTTCATTTTCAAATGTACTCCTTCGTCCTCGTATAAGACGAATTCTTCCTTTGCTATCCGTCGGAGGAACAGATCTAGCGATAAGTGGGATGATTATATAGCCGCAAAATAAATTTGAAGGGTGAATAATTCCGAGGTGAGTTCGAACCGGCGTAATTTATACTCGAAGCTAATTACCCCGGTAACATTAATTAGCAACAACCCCTAGGAACAGTTGCAGCTAGTCGAGAAGATGCTGTTTCGTATTCAACGAAGGGGAAACCAGATGTAGAGAGTCGAGCGAGATCGAGAACCAAAGAGAATTAGCGCTAAGGGCAAAGGGAAAGGGGGAATAGCTAGTACCATTAAGGGGTCAAAAACTACCATTGCCTTATGCCTTAAATACTACCGTTAAATAACATGATCATTTCAGAGTCCAACTATTTCAATCAGTTGGTTCCATAGCCATGGGGAGGACTAGGATAATAAAATCGACTTCAGTTCCTGTACGATTTTCATAAATAATAATACTGATCTTTCTGAATGTACAGTTTATGCTATTCGAGTGTCGATAAGCCTGAGCGTGTCCAAGTCTGATGGGTACATCGAATCTCCCCTTTTTTTTTCAATTCCAATTCCGGTAATGGACCAAACGTCTATACCTGCGGTTAGAGAACATCATAAATTAAACTCTCGTGACGTTTTAAGGTTCCGAATCATCGAAGATGTTTGCTTTTCGTGCCCCGGGATCGTCAGTCTAGACTGTATAGGTCCGGTAATAACACCTGTTGCACTTACCGCGATGCAAGGTCAGTACGTTCTGCTAAATCCACCTCCGCAATTAACTATAATTACCGTCAAAACCACGACTAGATTATTTCATTGCCAATTATCTAACATTATACTGCAATAATAACCGAGGTACATAGCTAATCGCGTGTATTGCACAAGCCAATTATTCTGTTCGTCATTCGGTGCCAATTAACGATTAGTTCCGCCAATAAATTTTCCTCTCTTCTTACTGCTTCTAAACTTTTTTACGAACAAAAATCACGATGAGGTGTCTAAGTGCGGGGTGAACTCTTCGAATCTAAAGTCTCAAGGGTTCTTGTTCTCACCTTAGATCGTCGACGTCTCGTCGCAGACTATTTCACTAACAAAATATCGAACGAACGAAACCAGGAGGAAAGAAAGAGAAACGAAAAATATGAACGATCAAAAAAGTCGAGTAAATAGTAGCCTCGTGATATCAGTCAGCTGTGTCTGGCAGCGAACACTTGTCGCGTTGCAGACTGGAATGGAAATGCGTTATGCGAGTTTTAAGACCGTGGTATGGTAGGGGTAAGGCATAGAGCTTGAGCAGTGTTCATGACTACGAGAACTTAGGTGGTGGTGGTTCCGGCGGTGGTGGCGGCGTCGGTGTACTGGATGGTGGGGAGTCCTGGCCATGTATAGTACACTCGGGCACCGGTTACAAGGCGAAAAGGAAGGGGACCTGGGGGCGGGTGCGCGCCTCAATTCACCAGGAACGGCCACGCTCGCCACATCTGGTGAGCAAATGCTGCACTACCTAACCATAAAAGCTCACCATCAAAGGGCGCGGACCGCGCGCGCAGGGCGCGACGCTCCGACAAAATCATGAAACGCCGACACACGCAACTTTTTAGCTTTTCGTACCAACCCTGAAATTTTGTTTTTCTCTTCCTCTCGTCGTTCGAGAATCTAATTATAAAAGTAATCTTAATTGGATTGAATTGCACGAAGAACGACGATGGAAATAGGGATGAAAAATTTATATCTTCCGGGTGATTTTTCGGCAATTTGGGGAAAATCGACGCGGTATTTCTTTTGTTTCGTTTGTTTTTCATTTTTCTTCGAGATTTTCCAGAGAAATTTGGAAACGGGAAAAGAGCGAGGAGCCAGAGAGGCTAGAGCCCTACCGAGGCCTGGTAGTACTCAAAGAGCCCCGCCTCCTCGCAGCGACTTTCCCCTCCTTGACCAACTGGCTACTACGTCACACGTGCTTCTGCGGTGCGAGCCGCCAAGACTCAGAGACGTCCGGACGCGTTCGGTTGTTCAGTGAGTTACGAGAGTCGTATACGGGAGTCTCTGTCGCGTCGTAGCTGTTAAAGATAAGAATAATAATAGGTGAAAGGGTAAAAGTCACTCGAGCCCTTAAATCTTTCGTATCATATTTGGGGGTGGCGGTTTAACGTTTGAGCTACTTTTCGTTACCGCCGCTACTTCAACCCCTGGTTTGGTCTCTAGTACCTTGCAGCGTTTAGTCATTCTGCAACAGGTTCGAATTTATGGGACAATAAGGAGTGCTGTGCGTATAGTGCGCGTGTATCCGTCTCCTTCTAACCTACCTACCCCCTTCCTTCTCGCAAGTTTCTTTCTCCTTCTATTTCTCTCTGTTGGTCCATCCGCGCTCTTCTCGAAGGAGAAAAGTCAGAGAGAGAAGGAGAGACGTAGTCGGGTCGGGCTATCAAACTCTCATAAAACTGTCAGCCGCCCGACCGCCGAGCTGACTTATGCGCGCCCCTACTCCACGAGACTCAAAGTTCGCGGCCGTCCCGTAAACCCACCTTAGAAGGGACCCTACGGATCGTCAAGATATCGAAGAAGAGAAGAGAAGACGAAGACCGAGACGAAGACGAGGACGAAGACGGTGCTTCCGACTAAAACCAGGGCCCATACAGACCGCAAATTGACCGGTGGGTGAAAAGAGGTATCGTTCTCCTTTAGGGGGTGCAGACTAGAAGATCTACCCCTTAAATAGTACGTCTGAAACGGAGTGGGGGGGTGGATGGGGGGGGGGAGGGGGCGCGTGCGCGGCGGGCCCCGTTAATATTTTAACGTAACCGAGAACCGCTCCGCGGTGACGTCGCGGCGGAACAGAGGCTCTTCTCTTCTCCGTGGGACCCCCACTACCAGAAGCTCCCAAATATCTCTCCATTAGCCCCCCTGGCGGGCTACCCCCACTTTGGTGCCGATGCTGCGCACCCCTCTCCACCCTTGTCACGTCGGGCAGCGGAGAACGGGGTTGAAGAATCCTCGGCGGCGGCAAGAGAGACCAATCAAGGTTTGACGGACGACTGGGATTGGTCGCTGGCTCTGACACGCAGCGCGGCACGTGACAGCGCTACCGCACCGGCCCCCGAGATCACGGCTCAGTACGATACGACCGCCCTTCGCGCACGCAACGCAACGCAACGTACCGCACCGCATCGTACCGTACCGTATCGCAACTAAACGAAAGAAAATCGTAACGCAGACACGAGTTGGGCGTCAGCGAACACCTCCGCCGAGGTGCTTGCGGCGGCGTTCTCATACACGAAGTACATCACTCCTGGTCCACGTCTTGGACACCCGTGACCGTTCTTATTCTTATCCTTCTTCTTATTCAACGGGGGGGTTAGCCTGGATCGGTTTTTATTTAGTATATATAGAAAATTTAGGAGGTGCCGGTGCATCGAGTGTCCGTACCTATCGAGAGTGTGGTATTCGCCGGCGATCCACGGTCCCCATATTCTCTCAATGGATCTTACGACGTGCTGCACCCCGTAGGCAATTGCGCCTCCTAAGGTCGTAAAGAAACGGAAGACAGTTTTATAGCCTCGGCCACGTGGCGCTCGTAAACCAACTTGACTTTGGGCTGCCTGCCTGTTTGCCTGCCCTGCCCTGCCCTGCTTGCCTGCCTCTGTCTGCCTAACGCTTTGACTTCTAGCCTGCTGCATCCCTTCGTAAGCAACGCTCTCTATTAGCCGGTGACCCTTATTCATTATCGAATCGTTAATCGTCTTCGAGTCAACGCGTTCTAACAGTGTGAATCAGGTCGAGGGCGGATTGCGGAGTGAAGTGCAGAGCAGAGGAGACTCCGGTAGCTGTCCGATATTTTCGGCCCGTGGCGATGTACTTAAAAGTGTTAACTAGTTCGATCAAACGAGTGTTACGTGTTAATGTTCTCTCCTGAGGTATAGAGAAGAAAAGAAATAAAAAACCAAATCGCTATCCTCAGCTAGAGTATAAAAAGAAACGAAGATAAAATAATTACAAAATTTTATTCAAAGTGTCCGAACTCCGAGTAAAGATAAATAGATACAGACAAAATGAGTTCTTATCAGTTTGTGAACTCCTTAGCTTCTTGCTACGCCGGACAACAACCCCAACAACCACCTAGACCGACTCCGAATTCACCCGGGGAACCGATGCAGGCCGCCTCGCCGGCGGGTGGAGATTATTACAACCCAAATGCTGCCGCTACAAGTTATCCACCCACGTGCTACTCTCCCCAGCAACATTATCCGCAACATCCGTACGCTACACCGGCCGCAACAATGCAGCATCCCGCGCCAACGGGGATGATAGACTACACCCAGTTACAACCGCAGCCCAGGTTAAACGCAACGGCCACGTCCCAGCAGCACATGCATCCTCAACAACAACCGCATCATCCGCAGCAGCATCATCCTCAACAACTTCACAACGACCCTACGTCGCCGTTGCTTCAGGGTGCTCCGGCACCCGCAGCACCGTCAGCGGCCAGTTGCAAGTACGCGGACTCGACATCTTCGACGAGTGTTGCTTCTCCGCAGGATTTAACGACTTCCACGTCAAGAAACAGTCCCACACCCCTAGTTGCACCCGGCACTAGTAAAACGTCGGGTTTAACCTCGCCACCGGGAAGTTCCTCGAGGTCTTCGGTCGCCGCATCGGCAGCTTCACCCCCCGGAGGTAGTTCGAGAGGTGTAGGTGGCGAGGGTACTTCTACGCTGACCACAGCATCGTCAGCGTCATCCCCGGCTTCTTCAACGTCGAGCACATCGAGCACGGGAAATAACTCGTCGAATAAGGGGAATGCCAGCGGTGGAAATCCCCCACAGATTTACCCCTGGATGAAAAGGGTTCACATCGGTCAGAGTAAGTTAATAAACTCGACTAATTATTCACGCTATGGTTACTCAATCGTTGCATGCGCATTCGCTGAGTCGTTTACGACGCGTTACGTGTACTCTTCTGGGTATTTCAAAGGATGTAACATTTTAGCGGACATGAGCGAAGAGAGAAATAAAATTAAATGATACTCGGCCAGGCCGGACCAGCCAGCCGGCCAGTCAGCCTCGGATACTCTCGGGTTAATTTAAAGACTGTTATCTTCCTTCTCACTGAAATAATAATTGCCGTTTGCTTCGGTGAGATTAACCGTGATTCAGAGAAGAGGATGAGATAGATGTGAGGATTCAATAACCGCTTTTCGGAAAATAATTGTACATCAGGCAATTACCGATGAGAAATGAAATCGCGTGAAATATCGCGATCCAATTATAATCGATATCAAAGAGATTTTCGCGTATTTTTTTATCCCACTGAAAAAAAGAAAATAGACCTGGTCGCAGACTCCGCGGATTCTGTATCCCGCGAAATCGTTATCTTGGCAAGGGATCGAATTTGTATAAAATATTACTTCGCCCATAGGTTATGCAATCGGTCAAGGCACAGATTCTATTTTCGATTCAAAGTAGAAAATAATGGTCAGTGCTAACGCATCGTTGAATAAAACGTGTGAAATAGAACGTAACAATTCACGAGCGATAAATAAGAATGAAAATAAAAATGTTCCTAGTTTTCTTTTTTTTTTACAACGCAATAGAATGTCACCGTGCTTGCGACACTCGGGATAAGATTACACCAAACCACCAGGAGTACAATTCCCGTACTTCGAAAAGGACTTTGAACTCGATACGTAAACGTTTCTCAAAAAGCTCTCCACTACAGTCGTCAACGTAGCGGACGTTGACAGGATGTTAGCAGCGGTACAAACGTTACGTGTTGAGTTCAATTAGTAGTTTTAACGTACGCGATTACGCGGCGGAATGATTAGTGGATATTATTTCTACGTACAATAACTATAACGTACGGTTCATGCGGGAAGAGGGCGAGTCGTGTGCAGGCGTACGTATATACGCGTAAATACATAACTACTGTAGCCATGCAGAGAGGAAATGAAAGATGTAAGAAATTATTATAGCTGGAGAGAAGAAACAGTAAAACGGAGCTGGCAAGAGGACGGTCCACCTGCCCCCGCGGGTCAAAAGAGATAAGACAGCGCGAGTCGCGTTCGCATTAGTCGCCGCGTGATTTACTGAGCCGGCTAGTATGATTCAGTCAGCGGGGAATTTGACGAAGAATTAATGGTATTATGATATCGTGTGTAACTCTATGTATGTGCGCCAGGCCATAAATCAGGCCGCATTGTAAGGCGGGGGGGCTTCTTTGCCCTTCCTTAGCCCTTGCTCCGCTCGCCTTCCTCTGTCCTTCGGTTCTTCACCGTCCTCTAGCCTTTACAGCCTTCCTCTTCTTCTTCCTCTTATTCTTCTTCTTCTTCTTCTTCTCCTTCTTATTCATCTTCTTCTTCGTCTTCTTCTTCTCGGTCTTCATGGCGTTACACTAGCTTCGACAAAGATTCCTTCACGAGTATTCGCCCCCCTTCGGATCGAGCCTGGGGGCTTTGTAGCCGACGAATAAAATTATTTCACGTAAACACTGCATCGGTTAATCTCAAAGTATAAATTTGGAAATTTGTAATTTTTTCATCACGACTTTTACATATTCCATTAATCAAAGGTGAATCTTTGGCAATAAAGTCTTCTTCTTCTTCTTCTTCTTCTTCAAAGTCAAATGAAAATAGAAATCTTAGTTCTTTTTCTTGTTGATTTACAAATCGAACAAAGCTCTCTCGCCTTGTGTATATTATAATAGACACATATATCTCGCTCACATAAAACTAGGTAAATGGATAGACGCTAAATTCGACACATCTGCTTCGCCCGATATCTAACGTTTGATTGGTTCTTAGACGAAAGCTTTCAATTGTACGTAATGATTGATGGGCCTAAGCTGTTAACAGCATTACGTTATGCCAGTCTTAGCCAGGGAGATATCTCGCAGCTTTTCTTTTTGCGTTAAATAAAGCAGACTCTAAAACGTCAGGATGATGAATAGGGTATTAATTGTTCGTGGCTATAGAGGAAAAAAGAAAAGTCGGAGAATTTGTTATACCTATAAAAAATTACACCGAGCCCATTACAATGCAATTTTGTTTCGTTGGAAACTATGGGTTAATCGAGAGCCCGGAACGCGGCGAGGCAAAACCTAAACGTATGTATATCTATAGGACGCATGCAAGCGGTTAAGACATAAATAATGTGATTAGCTGTTTGAGTGGGGAATAGGCGGAAGGTGCTCTCTTCGTCGGGGAATCATAATTACAGCCTGATCATTCTGCAATAAATAAAGCTGAACGTTGAACGGCGCTAGGCTCGCGGCTTCGTCGAGGCAAGGGTGACTCCGAATACACAATTCCCAAGACACGTATTTGGTAGTTTGTAGGGGTAAACCTGAGGGGTGGAAGGGTCAAATGTTAAGAACTGGTTTGGGTTACGAGCCAGACAAAGATGGCGCATATGCGTGCCTCGAATTGCGTCATCTTTGTTCATTAATCCAACCATTTAGTCCTATTTAAATGAAACTCACCGGGACTG
The DNA here is from genome assembly GCA_947538915.1 of Tenthredo distinguenda. Lineage (NCBI taxonomy): Eukaryota > Metazoa > Arthropoda > Insecta > Hymenoptera > Tenthredinidae > Tenthredo > Tenthredo distinguenda. The sequence continues at coordinate 16,905,610 of OX384536.1, read as the reverse complement.
AACCGCGGACGCGGTGAAACGTCTTTTGAGAAATGATATTCGGGGTAAATTTCGTTATTCAGGTATTTAACGTCCTCGAACAACTCCAAAGTGCAACGCACCGAGTACGTAGACAAATCTGAGAAAAAAAAACAATTCTAGCCTCGTTTCGAAATCGGACAAAAAAAAGAAATGGGCGAAGAATTGACACGACGAGGTCCGACGGCAACTTACGATTCCATTAGACGTATAATCTTTGATTTTTCTTCTCGACGTGGCCGCCGCGCTACTCTCATGTTCATGACTCCTTTATGAGCCGAAACTCTTTTCACTTTCCGTGGCAGTGGAGCACCTCGGTTATCCACGATCGGCTACCGTAGGTAGAATATATAATAGGTCTGTATACGTGCCCCGGTTCACTTTAAAAGATACGGATCGGCTATTGGAATATAAATTTCGATCGAGGCCACCGACTGCAAATGGGATGAGCCCCGATGTTATGCAGGGAGAGAAGTGGGCAGCCTGTTGCTGCAGCGCGAGTCCTGGGGCGCCATAGGGATCCTTGATCCTAGTTTCTGCTCCTGCAGGGTTTCCCCCACGGTTCGTCCCAACGACGAGAGAGAATCAGCAGCGGCAGCGGCAGCAGCAGCAGCAGCAACAGCAGCCCCCCAACGAGGAGGATTGCCCGGAAAGAAAATTTACGAGCTTAACTTGAATGGGTCCCGGTCGCGGTTTTTGACGCGACACAATCACCGCAGCGACACGACAACACAATAATAATTATTATTGTAGAAGTCGATTCGTTGCCCCATTATGTTGATCCTGCAAGCGTAACATTGGGTCCTTATACGGCCCACTGGATGAAAAAGAAAAAAAAAAGGAAAAAGGAGGAAAGAAATAAGAGGGAAAAAACTGCATTGCCAGAGGCAACATCCCGACAAGGGACAATACGTGAAACGTCTTCGTTTAAAAGAGCATTCATTGCCTCGAAATGAACCACTTACATCTCCATCTTTGCTCACTCTCGTTCCAAAAATATACCCACCGTACTCCTCCTTGGGCGCCTCTTCTTTCGTGACAATATCGTCGTCACATTCTACCGAATGTCTTCTCCTTGAAATATATACCGAACGAATAACACGCGTCGTCATTCGAACTTTCAGATTCTCGTTTCAGGCTCACATCCGCGTCTGTATATCACGGGTATCACGGTAATGGCCCCTGAAGTAATTAATTACCGATCAATTTAAACGACTCGATATATCAAAAAGAGAAGATAGAGTCCGAGATATGACGATTTCGGCATCGCTCACTTCCCGTTTTGAAAAAATAAAAAATAAAACTTGAGAATTTTCGGATAACCGGATTCGCACGAGGTTCAAATCTTCACGTAGTATGGGACAATTTCATTCCATAGGTGGTGCAGAGTGCAAAGTGCTTCGTGTCGGGGCGGTCCTGGGTGTACCCCGGCGAACCCGATGACCCCGGGCCATAAATAAATGCTAGCGAGGCTTAGGTTGTGCGCACATATATACCTATACCAGAATCTCTCTGGTTTTCTTATAGAGCACGGTATAACCAGAAGGAACTTCGTTGCCGATCAAAACGGACAGTCTCCTAGAGTTCGAGCGTGATATAGTCGAAAAGACCGAGCACGGATGTTGTAACGTGATTCATACGCGTCCGGGACCGTGGAGATTTTTCTCCCGCAGTAATACGGACCACCGGAGTCCGTTCGGCTCGTTCAGGAGGGATTTTAAAATTAAACGTGTCTAGGAAATATTCGAATCACGTTAACGCAAGATTTAGAGCATAGCTCAGCTACATTAGAACCTCGAATCTTTTCGCCTGAATTCGTCAAGCCGATGCAGTGCGAATCCAATTCCCGTGCGAAACTGTAACACGACTTGAACGGACCGGTTCATTAACATCTCAATGGATGAGTGACATAACTGGGCATTAGGCACACGGAGCGTATCCTGTAAAGACGAAAAAAGTGAGAGACTTAATTTGCGTAGTAACTTATGGCCAAGTAATGAACTCGCGTTATTTGAACGACTGTCACTTCGCTGAAAGACGAAACGAGTCCACATATAGGTACGCGATACGTAGATGAATAATGCTAAAAAAAAGAAAAAGGTAAAAAAAAAATCTATCTCTAACTGGGTGGTACCGTTTAATTAACCCTTTAGCTCCGACTGGCGAGTATAATGATTTCCGTAAGCGGAATTCGATCCATGGAAATTTAGCTAGGATTGAATATTTTGCCTGGTAGTGCATATACGCGGGTAATACATCGATCTAGAATCTATATACCCCGCAGTCTGCGGACTGTGGAAACGCGGTTGGATACAGTTGTATGTTTTTGTGTGTCTTATATACCCGTATACTGGCTCAGGTACGGGGCACCGGGCCGTAGTAAGTTCAAACATAGATATACGTACGCCGTTGAACGCACACGAGTTTAGTCGCAGCTGACTGTATTGTTCCCACCGAAGGTAAATCATTAATTTTCCACAAGCACATCGAGGGTTATTCCTGTGTGGGTTGGCCTACCGCGTTTATACATGAATACCAGTCTATAACCGAGGGTACGGAAAGATAGGTGGTCAGCTGATCGCTACTCACTCAGTTATCGTTGAATTAATTTTTGGGATAATTAATATCAAGTATTATACTGACTACTGTCTGAATTCTAATGATCGGAGGATCCGTTACCCTCGAATACTTAGAAATCGATTCATTAATAGCAGTAGTTATCCGCTAGGAGTTCTATAAGGTCCGCGAAAGTAGAACTTTTTTTTAGCGATTATTAATTTCCTCATCAAACGAGGTAACATGTGTCAAAGTTCCTCATGAAAGGTTTATCCATACTTCTGGTTTGCGGAGCAACGATCTGAGGTATTTAAGGGTGGATAGATGGACGGACGGGTGGATGGGACCGATGGTAATGCATTCCAAGCTTGTTGCCTGTTGGTTGGTACGTTCGAGTCTCGCGTGTGTCGGCCGATCGGACCGCCGTGTGATGGATGGAGACGCGCTGCCTCTGCCTCTGCCTGTGCCTCTGCCTCTGCCTCTGCCTCCGACCCTCTTTCCCCATTTCTCTGGCCCTCGTGCCCTCCCGCGATCCAAAGACCCGTTCCATTGGCATCTCTTTCCCTGCCCCCGACTCGACTCACCTCATCTCACCCCGCTGTCTCTTTCTCTGGTTGTATAGCTCGCAACCCTCCTGCAGAACCTGACAGTTCTTTGAGGCCCGAGTTCGGAGAGCCAGCATGAACGAGGGTTCCCTGGCGTGTAGGTGAGCCCCGAAAGAACCAACGGCAGAGTGGCATAAGGGGCTGAAACTTGGTATTGCAGTTCAATCCTCAAAGCGACGAAAATAGATGCTCGTATTTGCGTGACGAGTTTTGTGCGATAAACAAATTAGGAAATTAGCCATGAGACTGATTCGACGACACGTTTTTATGCCACTCCAAGGACAGCTCGTGTAATTAGTTCATTCTGTGGGCTGGTATCACTTTTTAATCAACCTTTGTAATTAGGATACATCTACGTGTTCATTCCTCTGATTATCTCCCACCAGACTTTAATTTCCATGGTTAACGGGATGAAAAGTATTTCCCGAATAACGTGATAGTTTTATTTGGCAAAACGTTACACTGTCGCAATGACAAACAGCTCATTCAAGACCCCTCTCCGTCTCTCTCTCTCTCTCAATGATGAGTAAGTGTGCACTGACGAGTGGAGTAACACTTTGTACAGTTTATGTTCGTTCGTTTAGGTGATTGTCTCCTCGTCATGTTCTTAACGACCCCGAACCACGTGGTCCTGTATACCTACTCGCCACGTGGTCAACTAGGTATGAGTCTATATCGTACGCCTTTTCGACCTAAATGATCTACTATATTATGTGCATATTGTATACCGTGGATAATCCCCGGGTGGGTATATCACGCTCGTCAACGAAAGGAATGGCAATTGAGGACAGGAATCACGATTCCGGATACTGATATAATATTTTCTATAGATAGAATGAGATCGATATATATTGTTCCCACTTCATCGAATGATCGGCAATTGATCCTAAAAGCGAGTTGGTTTCTATTTTCCTTTTATCAAATCGCGGTAAGTCCGATTACTTAATTTATAAAAATTATTGCTTTTCAATACAAATGGCACTGCAAGCTCGCGCGAAAGAGTGTAACGTTCGAAAAGGACGAGGTGGGATAACCCATAGGGGTTGAGGAACGAGAGGGGAAAGGGAGCAAAGTGTAGCGAGTAACGGAAGGGCGAAATAGGAGGGTAGAGACAGGGCGAGGAGGGTGGAGGGGAGCCACAGCTCTCAACGAAGCTTTTATGCCGAAGTTTGTGCGGCGGGCGCCACGATCATTTGTTATCTCCCGAGAAAGCTCCCTGACGCAAATAGGTTTGTTTCTGGCCGCTTTAAACGCTTCACAATAATCCAGGGCGAACCGAAATTCAATTAACGGTTCGTCTCCGGTTTTCTTAGCGATGTTTTCCTACTTCGCGAGTCTTAGATCCCTGCGTTACACCGAGCACGCGCTTATCAGTTCCGCGGTTCTTGATCCACGCTAATTGAATCAACGGCCGCAAATTCACCCCCAGTTACCCAAAATCACAGATTCCGGACCTTTTTCCACGCAGAAACCGAGCCAACAACGTCGTGCGCAAATTTCAGACGGATAAATTAACGTTGCACATGGTTTTTCGCCGATTTTCAGACCCGGAGGGCATCATTTGGAGTCTGAGGTAGCCCTGGCCTAGCGCCAGACGTCCACGTTAACCATCACGAATTCGAAGACATATTTTCGAGAGAAAGACGAGCGTCTTGGTTTCCTTTTCGCTATCGAAAACCGTAGTCGATCGCAGCCCTGATCTTCGGGCAAAGAAAACGACTCTCGAAAGTGTGCGACCATGAAATCGCGTTAGTTCTGCGTATATTTTTACAAAACACGATAAAGATCTTCCGAATATTCACCAACTCCGAATCCTTATAGCAGATATTTCCACAGACAGAATACGGTGTTTCCTGGGTCGCTCGTATCTCGCTTGATCTCTTCTAACTCCCACCGAAATACTCGCGATGTATTTTGCATGCGATGGATAGTGATGAATCATATATTCTTCGTACTCGAATACGCGCGCGTCTCTGTACGCATGTGTGTGTAGAAGACAGGAAAAGGACTGGGTAGAAGCATCCGTGAAACAACGTAGTATCCAGCTCGTGTTGCTCCGCAGCATATCTCAAGTCTGGAGTCTGTGAGGGGCTGGACCACCTAGAGGACCAGATGTAATCATAATTGTATAATAGCTCTGTAAACTGGTCGGGTTATTTATGAGCACTCGGTCGGTCGGCGATGTCAATGTGCGCTCCATTTCGAATAAGTTTCCATGTGTGTATACCGTGTCCAGCGTGTCCCGCGTGTCTCGCGTGTCTTGCGTCGCGTCGGCGTGTTCCTACGGTCCCAAAGGACGTATCGCCCGCTATCACCTGACCCGCTCGCACCAGACCAATTTTTACACTTTCGTACCCGTATATATAAAGGAACATTGAGATACAAATTCTCTAATAAATACCCGCGGACCGAGCGAAGATATGCGTATAGTTCGGCCGGCCCTTTATTACAGGAGCAAAAGATCCGAAAGATTTTTAAATGGCAGGTGCGTCATGAAAAGGGGGACCGACGGGGGTGTCTGCATCTTCGGGAAGGCCCTCTCGTTGTGTTGTAGCGTGTAGATACGGAGATGCAGAGTTATGTGCGGAGGTTATTTTTCTACACGAATATTATACCCTCGTGAGAAAATTGGCTGAAAATCTATTTGTTCGTTGAAGATCTTTTTTAGCCCCTATATTATAACCGCGCGCGGCGCCGTACTACGGATTTTTCTTATTTTCAATCGGTCCAATCAACCGCCCGCGCCTAGATGAAGAGAAGTGATAAAACATGCTTTAACTTCCATCGAACGAGAGCCTCTAAACGCGTAGCTGAGACTCGAGAGTTGATATATACGTACATAGATGCATATACACACGCGTACAGGTTTCATTTATATTTTTATACACATGCACATGTAATACCGTGACCCGTTTCAAACTGTGTGTAAACCAGGGCGCGTAAAGCACACACATGGACGAGAGGTATAGTAGATTATACACTCTCGGAATGCGACACGCACGGACGGGATCGTGAGAGATCTGCTCTCGTCGTGGCAACCCTCTCTCTTCGATAACTTACACGTGTATGGTTCATCACGCTGCAAGGAATGACTCGGATTTATGAGGAAAACAGAAATGCGTTCGATTCTCTATCAATTTGTTCAATCTCGCCGATTCCTTGAATCGTCTTTTCGAGTCAGCTTCCGAGCGGCGGTTGGAATGAAATTTCTTATAGACTGTTATAGGGAAGGTATTGAAATTCAGAAGAACTTTATCGTTGATTGTAGAATAAAAATTGGCTAAAATCTTAGCCGGAAGAGTTTGAAAAATGGCGCGTAATGACAGCGTGGAGATTGGTCAACGATTAGGAAATTTAAAGAAGTGAAACACCTTTTCTTACTTTCGTAAAGAGTGTCGGTTGTACACGTGTATTTTCATAATGGTCCAAAGTGCGTCCACTTTCGTGTTATAATTTATGTTTTCTGAATGCTAACCGGTGAGGAAAAAATGAATTATTAATATAAATTCAATTAACTGTTTCGCAGTTCTTATGCTCTCACGTGGCGGGAGCGGAAATCTTGTTTATTCTAACGAGTTGGTCGACGTAATCTCGCGAGTTAAATATCTAATGAGCTATAAGGCCGATAAAAATCTCACCATAAATGATAAATGCGATGAAAAATTTTATGTAATTAATAATAAACGTAGATTGTTCGACGGATTATATATATATTATATATATGCTATGGGAATCGTACTTGTACAGCTATAATGCAATACGCGAGTATAAAATTCTCTGGATTTCTAACCTGGCAGGGGAACGTTAGTCTCGTATACCTAGTCGACTTTAAAAATTCTTAGAGAGTCCCTCGTCGGTTTGGTGACAGACGGACCGACGGCTGGACCGACGTATGCGACAGACGAAGAGACGGCGGGGGCAGAGGTGTCCAACTCCCGGCCCCGCGACTAAAGCGCGCGATCGTGTCACCCATCCTGATGTCACTCGACGCGGAGACGGGCGAAGAAGCGTCTCTTCGTCTCGCCTTCCCTCACCTTATACTGTTTTGCTCTTAATAGAACACGTCGCTCGTGTATTTGCATCGTTCTCTCTCTTCATCCCGCTGCCCATCTCGTGTCTAGTGCCAGCTAAGTGTCTCTGAGTGACTGACACGTGACCGACATGACCTGGGAAACCGCGACTATTTCGATGGAAGTTAACCGATCGATTTTACATCTGGAATAAATTATTACCCTGCGCTTCCGTTTCATTCGGTACGATTTAGGAATTCGGTTATCTGGACCCGTCCCAGATTTCATGTTAATGAAATTTTGATATTAGGGGATTTTTCTTGGGACGGATGAACGGCGATGGGATGTTTTTTTTAAATTCAACTTCCCGCGAGAGGTGGAGCCGTTGGATAAACTCTGGTAAATACAGTGAAAGGCAAAAAGTTCGAAACGTGGTATTGATAAATGGGTATATGCTCGCTGCGAACGATCAACAATATGTATATACGTCGCGAAATTCGACGATGCGTGAAACTCGAAACTTTATATAATAACGCGTATTCCGGAATCTTCGAATACGAGTTTGAAGAAAAATTCGAACGCAAGCGGAGGGCAATCATCCTCCGTAATGAATAAACTAATTAACCGTAATTCGTTATCGTATTCAAATTGCAATATGAATAATATCAGAGTCATAAGCGAACTAATTCACGATCCTAACATCAGTGAATACGTATATCTGTATATAGAGCAAGAGTCGGAAGATCCCTGTGGTATATCGATGTCGGTAAAACATGGTAATAATTAATCACGATAATATCAGGGATTCAACAATACGGTTGAATCTGATAGCGTGGTACCCGCGTTTACAGCTATCGTAAGATAATACGATTCGAAAAGATGAAAAAAGAAACTTCTATTCGTTATGAAACGGGTAGCTTGGGTGTCCGGCAACGGTCACTGCTCTGGCTACCGCACGACTCTGCAACCCGATTTGACGCGGTGCGGTGCGCTGCACCACGCTGCCCTACGTCTACCATTAAATCCAACATCCGCGACTACTATTTATTAAAAAGTCAGCGTCGGCGTGCTACATCGGGGGGAAAGCGATAACGCGAACGGAGCAGTCATTAGCGGCAGACTCGCGTTTACCACCTACGTTCGCTGCATCGCGTTCGCCGTATACCTACTCTTCACAATCAAAAGCTCTGCTCAATGTTCACCCCTTCCGATGCAACCGCTCGCTACCTTTTTCTACAGACACACACAGACACACACACACACGTGTATTTATCACTCGAATGAATGGATGTAAAAACGACCCGAATCTCTAGTCCTCGTTTTGCGCTATCTGTATTAATGCGCAATGTGCGTTTGCGCTCGTGGTTTCAACTGGTATTAATGCTTTTACTTCTGCTCGCGTTACTTGTTACACGTACGTCTGTTACCAGGCGTAACATTTATCCGGTCTCGTTCTTCCCTCGTCCTTCGACCTCGGTTTGCCGAGTTATACTATTAATAGCGCATTCATTATTGCCGTAAATGAGCCGCCTCTTTAATATCCGCATTGGTATCCCGGGGTCCTATACATCCATCTAACTAGTTCTAGTCTAACGTCGTTGTACCCGGGTACCCCGACGTCATAGACACCTGCTTCCTCTTCTTTACAACTCAAATTGTGTGTGTGTGAAAATTTGCGTGCGAGTATCCCGAACGTCTATGTATATATACATCGATAATTGCACGAGCAATGATTCTGAACAAACATGATAACCATTTGCACTCATTTGAATTGCAGAATGGCTGGCGTGTCAAACACCCGTTACGTTATGGAGGTACAATTATCTGGCTACATTGATCTCGAATAACTGATGCGCCCAATTTGGAGATAGAAAAAAGAGAAATTTAGCTCATTGGAAACGGTACAACATGCGAATATCCTCGAATGACTAAGTCCACTTGATTTTTTTTTTTTTTTTTCTTTTGGGTATACTTACTTGCCACGAAAACACGCCAATAATAGGAGTGTTTGGTTGACGCATGACGCGATGTGGTATGTGTGGCAAGCAAGTACCGCGTTAGGGCTCGTAACAAGACGTGGGAATACGGGGAGCATGTAAGCAAGCATATTTATGACTGAGGTGTGCTTAGCAAATAGGTAAAACAGCTGCCAACTGACCAGTGGTAATTCGCGTATACCTCGTCGTTGCGATAAATAACGAGGTCATAGCTGGTTGCCAGATAATTCGCCCTCCCGCTGATAGAGAATCCATGTTGAAATTTTCTATTTTATGTTCCTCGGTGATCGTAACGTCCTTACCGAGATTCCTCTCATTAATAGATCAACGTCGTACTTCACGAACGTCTTGATTGATCGACAAATATAAATGGAGGGATGTGCAATTTATAGAGTTTCTTTTTCTTACTTTTTTTCAGGTACGGTGAACGCGAATGGTGAAACCAAACGACAGAGGACCTCCTACACGAGGTACCAGACCTTGGAACTTGAAAAGGAGTTCCATTTCAATCGGTATCTTACAAGGAGACGGCGTATCGAGATCGCTCACGCTCTATGTCTTACGGAAAGGCAGATAAAGATCTGGTTTCAAAACAGAAGAATGAAGTGGAAGAAGGAGCACAAAATGGCCAGCATGAACATAGTCCCGTACCATATGTCGCCGTACGGTCATCCCTATCAATTCGCTCCGCACCCTGGTCAGTTCGCTCATTTGGCCACATAGGACGAATTCTCGCCCGCCGAGCTTGGAGCACACGCGGTCCGGTTCCCCGGGATGTACGGCGAGCAGAACTTTTAAGCTTTTTTCATTTGTCGCGGAGATTTTCGGTTGCCTTTTTTCCTCAATGCGTCTTCAGTCGGATGAGGATGTCATTGAGGTTGAGTCGCAACGTCGTATGTCTCGCGTATCGTCGTGTCGCAATAGACGCAGCGTTTTTGCGGATTGAAAAACGCTATTTTTTTAACTGAATATCGCGCGTCTGATGCGAGACGCGTCATTGAATAAAAAGAAGCCAAAAATTCTGCGTAAATTTTTATCGCCGTGTTTCCGGAATTCACAGACTGGACGCGCTCCGAGTGATTCTCGCGTTATGAAAAGATGGAATAAGAAATAAGAAAAAAAAAAAAAGAAAAAGTAACATGAGTGAAAAATTCTTATAATATATTTATTAAAGAACAACGCGACGATTCATCAATCAGCGGGCGAGGTAATCGAATCTTATAGTAATAAGCGTAGAAATTAGCGATCTAATTAAATAAAAATACCCAAACCTTCGAGCTGCTGAATTAATTTTATCACCGCGCGTTACGTTTTATAAACGAAAGAGAAATTATCTATTTTTTAACCCGTTTAGTTTGATCCTTGCGGGCGAGGTCCGATCCGTACGATTCATTTATACCCCCAAAAGGTATAAAAGTTTTGAAAAAACACGTTTTGAGGTACGTTTTGTCAAATTATATAAAAAGAAAAATTCTATGAAGAAGCTGCGGTACGAATACGTCGAAATAAATTTCGAATCAATTTCTCTCCACGTTAATTAAGCTTTGAAGAAGACATGGAGAAGAGTCCTATATATATATACGTTTATATCGAAGTTAAGAAATGTTAATTTGTCTGACGCGAATGATAAAATAGTTGGCAGCTGAAGCTAGCGCTCTCTGTAAATACATATAGTGTGCACCACATACTGTACGCATGTCTCTAAGGAGCAAGAAGAAAAAAAAAAACAAAAAGAAAATAAGAAAAGAAATAGAAAAAGTAAGAGAAAATAAAATCGAGGGAAGGGGGATCGGGGATAATTTCTGTTTCCTAAAAGTCTGCATGTCCTGCATATACCTAAGTGTGTCTGACTGTACGCGGATGTGTTTCTGAGGATTAGAGGCCGTTTCATATTAATTGGTTAATAAATTCGAAAATAAATTACCCGTTAGTTGCTAAACGGCCCGCAGGTGTGTAAATTAGTGTGCATGATGCGCGTATGTGTGTGCGTGTACGTGTGTGCGATGCGCATGCGTGCGCAAGAGTAATTGGATCTTGTGATACGAAAACCGTCGCTCTGTGTTTAGTATACCTCGTGTTATAGTTGGACGAGGAGGGTTATGCGATACGAGAAGCAAATTCGGAAGCATACAGGGATCTAAGTATACTAAAATATTAAATTGTACATAATTATTAAACAAAAATGGAGAAGAAAAAGAAAACAAAAACAAAAAAAAAACAAAAAAATGAAAATGATAAAGAAAAGGGAAAAAAAATAAAATAATAATTACGATAACACGATATTAATAATGTTATTATTGTACGGGTCGTTTACGGAAGCGAATGTATTTCCAAAGCTCGTATCAAAAATTTGAGAACAATTCTCTCTCCAGTCTCGCTCTATACGAGATTTCCCCCAAAACCCCAGACCCTTGAGGAAGAAAGAAAGAGAAAAAAAGAAGCCAAAAATGATTTTCAACCCCTTAGAAATACATCCTGACCCTCGTAAACGCCCGGTATCATAGACATATTTAAATAACTAAATAATAGTAATTATTATAATTATATCGAGAGTGAGTCTGTTGCTAGTGACTTGGTCCAGTGTTAATATTGTATTTTATTTGTTTCGTTATAGTTTTTCTTTTTGTTGTTTTCGCCGCGTGTCGTACACGCTCCGTACCTATGAACGCCCATATAGCTGTGCGAAATTTTCACGCACCCTCTTAGTAATGACGAGTTTTCCTCGAAAATATTTTCACACTTTGCCGGCCGGAAAAATTACGAAATAAAATTTCCTCGGATTCGAAATTCATTTTTTTTTGTTTCTCAATCTTATCTCGAAAGATTAGTCATAATCATAAATCGACATTGCCGTACGATCGAAAACTCCTCATTTAAGAGGCGTGCACGGTGCGTTCACTTACTTAAGTTAAGCTCAAGTATTACGTTCGCGTAGCGTTTGCAAATGTTACTTCATTCCATGTAATATACGTAATAGACTAACTAAATACCTACCTACTACATCTACGTAACCTAGAGCACCGTACGTGTAAGATCATATGATTATATAACTTAAATTGTAATTATTAAATGGTATGACGTCATATAAAAAAAAAAAATGAAAAAAAATGAAAAAAAAAGACAATTCTAATCGTTTTTTTGGTTCATTTTGAAACTTACCGCAGCACATATCATCCCATCTATAAATAGTACGTTATTAATTGCTGATCGTTAAACCATCATGATGAGTCAATGATCAATTACGAATTATGAATTAATATTAATCACGCCGTAACTTTGTTTCTTCTTCTTCTTTCTCTTCTTTTTCAGACACTTTCTAATCTCTTATGCATATACATATATACCTGTATGGCTGAAATAAGTTATACTTCGAGATATCCGTATCGCGACGAAATTCTGACGTACTATTTCTCTTTACCTTGACGAGGATTGTTGAAGAGGAGGATCTACCGACGTGTATGTTTATTTACTATCCCACGCAGGTGATAAGATCACGTGACAACTACGGGGGGTCGATCCAGTGACACCCTACCCTTACATGATGCGGGGCAAAGAAGAAGAAGAAGAAGGAGAAGAAGAAGAAGTAGAAGAAGAAAAAGAAGACCGCCTTGTGTAGAGACGTTGAGCCTTATACGAATTAAAAGTCACGCAGCAAGGTTGTCAGGCAAACTAAAACTGGTTGTTCAAGCTACCGCTGATGATTGGGCACCTTAGAATTGTTACCTGAGTATCATATCGTATTATCGATGGGAAACAGCAGCGCAATCGTGACACGTGAGTTTATAGGAAAGCTCGCGCGCGCGCTTCGTTATACGCGCTCGGGTATAAGTGTTTTCGTTCAACCCTGTCTTTTATTCGGGATTAATGTGCCGGCTATGCTACTTGAGGTATATAAGTAACCGCGTTAGTAGATTAAAAAAATCCTATCTTTATGCCTTTCCTAAGATTTTATTTTCTTCCTACTTTATTTCTTTTTTTTTTCTTCTAAACTCCTAAATCACTCGGCGATACACCGGCGCTGCGTTCAACTTCCTAAAACCAAAAGCTATGAAGGCAAAGAGAAATTTTTTTCTTCTCGGTTGACCAAACGGGCGCCACATAGTTTGAATAATTATAATCCAGGTTGCTCTCCTAAATCAAGCGCGGGCCTCGGCAGCGCGTTTTTAACCGGCGAAAGAATCTTCGAAAGCTTTAGCTCGGAAACTCGCGCCATCCATCTGCGCGGACCTAGGCTGCTGCTGCTGTTGCTGCTGTTGCTGGTGTTACTGTTACTGCAGCGCGTAGCTCCAAAGAAGCTACCTGTGATCATAAGGAGAGTTCGGCCGGCGGGCCACAGCTCGGTCCTCAGATAACGCAATCTTGAGTTATTTACGGCCCCACGGTGTCGGAGACGCGCTGCGCCCCGCTGACCGTCCTACGCACTTGCCGCCCGGATTTAGCATGTAATACGCTGTTCACCAAGTGTCTCACGTAATTCTATAAATATTAATAATAATTTATCGCAGTATCTTGTACGGCTATACCTATACGTCCCTCTCGCGCATATGGGAAATATTAGCATTTCATATATCGCTTCGGGTTTGCGTCACTTAATTTTACCGTTGCTTTATTCTTGGTAATTAATATCGCCTTTACGTAAACCTCTGGCCTTTAATGATTTCGATATAAGCCCGGGTCTGAAATTTTCTGCTTTGTATATTCAGATCAGATGAAAGGGAAAGGGGTTTTCAAAAGCATCTAGATACAATCACATTTGCTTGGATATAAACGAGTCAACAAAGTTGAATTGCTTCGTATATCTCAACCGTAACCATATCGTGCGGTAAAAGGCAGTTACTTTTATTCTTTTTCTTACTCAAGTAGTATCACCGCGAGATAAATCTGTTCCCAGTAATGAACGTCAAGCAAATGTCTTGACTCAAAGCTTGAACGCGTGTTATACTGTAAATCTCATTGAATAAAGCTTCATTTGCAAAGTTGCAAAAAAAGAATAAAATGAAACTAAATCAACCGAGTGCTTGCAGTTACGAGGTCTTCGTGTCAATAGGTGTATAATACCTCTCGCCTGACGCCAGTCACTCAGTCAGTCATTGATACTGCCGAGTGATTAATGAACAGTCAAGGTGTGGGGCTGCTCCAGGGCCGGCTATACCCTTTCGCCGCACGTACCGCGACTCTTCGGGATCGTTTCGAACGCATCGATGTACAAATGCTGATACGAAAACATAAAAAGGATCGAGATGTCGAATAAGAAGTCTGAAAAATATTCGCTCATAGACGTAATATCTCGTAGGATTCCTCGAATCTTGAAATTTCTTATAAAAATCAAACACTTTTCAATTTCCTCTTTTTTTTTCACTGTATTTGAAAAGTTGGTTTTAAATATGGTTGAAGGAATTTAGAGTAGGACGCAAGACGAGGTAAGATTGTGTCGCGAAAAGAGTGACAGCTGATCGTACAGAACCCCACGAAGGTAGGTATATGTACAGAAAACGGGATCAGTAGAGACTTTGGAAGAAAAGTTTTACAAAAGTATCAGCGTACCCAATGGCAGGACGTAGGTAGGGTAAGAGGTATACATATATGTAGGTTGTACAGAGGTACGGACGCTCGTCTCTGTCCATCCGTATGTCCGTCTGTCCCATCGTGGCCTGTCCAGAAACGGAGCGGAGCAAGACTTCAGCACACTCCTGTACGGAGTCTGAATAACAAATCTCTCCAATTCACATGTCGACATCAAAGAAGATAATATAAACGCTACGTCGATACATCGTCTACAAAACCTTAATGTTTTATTAATGCGATCTCCGTCCCATCTCTGCATCCCGTTTCGTTTCGTTCCGTTTTGTTCCATCCCGTTCCGTTCCGCACAAAACTTGCACAATCGCACTCACGGTGCATATATTGCGAAGAGATTCTACTCCAGACCTATTCCGAAATTATAAACATTTTTGCTACCTGATAACGACGTCAAAAAATTTGGGACCAAATTCTTCCTCGTCTAGGAATCCCGAGACGAAGATCTGTCGGAGACGCATCGGCGGAAAGTGCGAAAAGTTCACCACGATCGCGATTCTTTATAGTTCTGAAACGCGAAGGTGCATTCGCAGTTCGTCTTTCATCGGGGGCTCGTAATTACTTACGAAGAAATGTGTATCACACCATTAAATCTTGCTAGAAAGCAGCATACTTTTATTTCCTGTGCAAAAACAACCCTGAAATTTATTACAGGTGTAGTACGGGTCGTACGGGAATGTTTTAACACCGCTTAATCACGAAGACGGTTTTCTACTTTCACAGAAACCACTTATATGCGTTTTTGCAGTGAGACTACGTTGCCGCGAAAGAAATGGTGACGACTTTTAATTGCCGTGACAGGATCGCCAGGCATCCCGTCCAGGAGGTCTTCGCCGTTGAATCCACCACGTTCAAAGCTCTCCCATGTACACGGAGTATATTCCTATCATGTATAGACACTCCTCAAGGCTTAAAGCCCGTTTCAGAGTTTGGAAAACGTTGCAAAATGCTTATAAATGCGGCAAAATACACTCGGCGTGTAATAGCATGCAGGAATGCAGGCAAGGAACTGAATCCAGCGAAGACAGGGTGTAGTCCTCCTGTCGCGCGGGAGTTTTTGAATCAAGAATCACTTCTTCGGGTATCTCTCCCTCGCCCCTCGGCCCTTCATCCAACTTCTTGGTCTCTTCTTGCTTGTGGAACTACTGCCAAGAGATCGGAGTAGCTGGTGGCGGCTGATTCTTTCTGAGTGACAGCAGCATGTATATACATACTTACGCACTCGTCTATGTAGTATACATATCTATATATAACTACTTACGCGAGAGAGGCGCGCACTCGCGTAAGGAGAAGAGAAGAGATGAAGAGAAAACCTTTAAACAAAGGGGCCGGAGTCTCGATTTTTTTCAACAACGGTTAAACTCTTCAAATATTTATAGGCACAAGGTTATTTCTTTTATCATACGAAGAAATTTGACAAAAAACACCTCTTCGAGAGAGCTTGGAGTTACTTCAAACAAGACCTGAGATCAGTTATAACATAATTAATCCAATTCAAAGAATAGACTTCCGAGAATAAGGCGAACGCTGTTTGTAGCTTACTGCGAAGACTTTCAGAGGCTCATTGTCAATTATACTCTAGCTAATGACGAGATTCCGATACACGTCGAAGCATATTACGCTCGGGAAGAAACTCGTCTGACTCTCGCAGACGAGACAGCTTTTAGACGTCACTTGGAATTCGAAATATCCGCGAGTTTCCAACATCTAATAACGAATGACACGCGAGAGGAGAGAGGAGAGAGAAGAGAGGAGAGCGGAGAGAACGAGAGGAGGACAAACGAAACGAGAAAGTCTCTGGCTGGTGGATTGGGCGCGGCAAGGGTAGAGAGGGTGAAACAGGACGAAGCTACAACGGAACTCCAAGGGTTCCTCGCATGTACCTATTCTCCGGTCTTTCAAGACAAAAATTAATGATCCCTGTTCCACGGAGGTCTCGGTGTTTCTACTTTTCTACCATTTCAAATTATACCGGAATTCATTCATTGCGTAGTCGTGATTTCATTTCCAATAATTATCGCGACTCGGAGTCTCAGCTTGAACTAAACATTTCCACTCTTAACTACGCGTCTACGAGGTACAGAGAAAATTTTCGAGGTATATATGGGTCTACGCGGAAAGCAGCAAGGATGTATAATGGGAAAAACAAGGAAAAGTAAGGGCTCGGAGCGGAAGGCTTGTTTGCAAGGTTGGGTGATTTACAAGCGGAACCCTTTTGCACGAAATTCGCGCAAGGCCACTAGTATAGGTAACTACCCAGTGCCAATAAAGGTACAAAGGCGCGTCCTCGATTTGCATAAAAGCAAGGACCTTGCAATAATTTTCTTTTCCACGCCCAACCGACAAGGCCATGGCGACCGTTGCGAGGACTAAAAGGGTTTCTGGTCCTTTCGTCTTTTCCCTGAAATACAGGAAACTCATATATATTATATAGAGCATTTCCCGAATGATGGACTGCTCTGAACAAACGGAAAAACGACTCTTATATTCCTCAAGGAATCGACTCCACGAAAGTAAGCCGAGCCTCTCTTACGTTTGAGCATAGCATAAATCAATTAAAATATAAATTACGATGCACTGTAACGTGGCAAAACAACCACCTGTTGAGCCAGGAACCAAGGAAGGAATAAAGGGTTGAAACGCGCCAGCCGTTATCTCGTAAATTTCCTGTGTACCACCTCTACTCCACTCCGATCTGTATGTATACCTGTGTATATGTACGTACGACATAGGTGTGTATATAAACCTGCGTACATACGGGGACACACACCCGCGAAGGCACGCGGTCGTGCCTCTCATCTTCCTACGTGATCCGCCCACGTGCTTCCGTTTCCTAATACGTGTAGTTCCCGTTACCTTTGGATCCATGTTTTCCTAAATCGGTTATTTGTCGGTGTGAAAAATGGCCAGTTAGTCATTCGTGAAATATCGAATCGTTTTTTAGCTGAATAAAATTTGGTGAAACATGTGGGGAGGCTTAGACCGACTTAGAATCGTACGAAGCTAAAGATGATCGTGTATTTTTTATGACGGAGAAGAGGAGAGAATCTTTCAGAATCTCTCAGCCTGCCCATAAAGACCCAAGATTTATTTCCATTAATCTGTTCGTCGCAAACAAGCGAGTTACAAAGAGTACCGAGGAATATATGGTCCAGGGAGAGCCAGAGTTGAGGGAATGTGTTATGTGGGAACCAGACGGGAACGACGAGTAACTAAATGTTTTTGCACTTTTTGTTACTGCCGGCAGGGGTTCGTCGCAAGTATAAAGAAATCAGTGAATCGTAACTCAATCAGGGGTAGATTCCTTCCAGATAAATTGTTTATTGATTAGTTCAGCCCTGTCGGTGGGCGATGGTTCTCGGGGCGGTGAGAGCCTCTCGCTTCTACAGCCGTGCTATCAGACTTCGATAGCGGACTACAAATTTACCCGGTGACATTTGTCGACCCATTCAAATTCAATAAAACCAGTATAATTCAGGCAATGTCAGTTGGAACAAGCTTAGAAATATATTTAAGACCTAATCGCCGCTGAGCATAGGCTTGAAAGACTGATGATTTCACCTACGAAACACGTTTTGTAATAAAGTAATAAATTGAACGGGGTTGAGATTTTATGGGAAATTAAAGCGTCAGAATTTTATGTAGACACGATGTGGAAGTTGGTTAGCAAATTTATCGATATAATCACTAAATTAGGGAGCGCCGCAGCGATTCTTTGGCAGTCGTTAGGATATATCCGTGTTACATCTAGGCGGTTATAACGTACACCTAGTAAATGTACGCGGATGTTAGCATTACCGAACGGTACGCCACGGGCCTACTATCTTACTCCCGAATCTCGACAAATAAAACAAGACCTGAATACTTCAATTCAACTTACTTGATGAACTCGCGATTACCCATAGCTTCCCCAAGTTCGTTTACAAGTAAGTATTAAGTGCCTAACCCATACCGCTAGCCAAAGATATGCGAAGATCCCAGACACTTGAAATTACACCATGCCTTTCAGGGTAAATGAAATAATTGCATCGATTTGATTTCCGCACAATCGATAGAAAAAAAGGATTATTGAAATCTGCAGCGTTTGGACTATCATGATCTTCGTCAAAAATTAAACGAACATTACCAACGAGCTGAGCTTGCGGTAAGAAAATATAAGTTTCGGTAAGAATAGCAAAAGACAGCCGGGCAATATGGACGTTTAATTTTGCGAGTTAAATTTGCAGTCTCGCTAAGGTTCGACGAGTCGAAGGTTGGCAAGCATCGTCCCGGCTGTCACCAACTCGGGAGTATAATAAGGCAGGAAAGTCAAAGAGTAGCTCCTCGTATAGCTTGCAAAGGAGGTGGAGGACAAGGAAAGGGGGCCACGACTGTTTTCACCGACATCCAGTCAAGGCAGCCACATCGCCGTGAGTCCTGGCGAAGTGTACGCGGGCGAGAGGGAGTTCTGTGGCCGTCACGTCAGAGTGACGAGAACTCCCTCCCCCATTCCTCACCCCTATTTTCACCCTTACCAAGCCCCATCCGCGCTTCACCACACCACCATACCTCACACCCCCTTCGCTTCAGTTCGCTTCACCCCCGCCGACTAGTAGTCGAGGAATTCGAGTTGCCATAAATCTCCCTTGACGGGCGCGATGCCGTAAGGGGGTTGGGGGTGGTGAGGGTTCAGAACCCGCTACGCGAGGAATTGTAATAGTTTTGCACAACGATACTACAACCCTGACGGTTGAAACAGAAACGCGGTTTTCCAGCTTGTAACAAAGATCAAAAAATTCTTTGCCACGAAGACGTGACTTTGACATCATGGGTAAAGTGCAGAGGACTGTCTGGCAAAAAGAATAACGTACCGGCCCTGCGCTCGGAAAAATTATTGACAAGGTTTTGGGAGGTATTGAACGTCGGTTTTTCGTTTGGTATCAGGATTTTTGGTTTTTTAACGAGGGGTGGGTGTAAGGAATAAGAGCAGGAAATTCATTTCATTTCTGGTTTAAAACTGGAATAGTTTCCCCTCCGCTTTACGAATTGTATGGATCTCGCGGGGGTTAATGGAGGGGGTATATCCATCACCCGTGTAGAAACGGAGACGGAGACGGAGACGGGTCGAGACGCGGCAGAAGCCTGAAAGAAGCGGAGAGGAAACGAAAAGGAAGTGGAAGAAGCTCGCTGGTCCCACAAACATCTCCATCCATTTTATTATCATTTTTTTCGAGATATCGATTCCCAAGTTATCAAAACATCAACAATAACACCTCAACTCTGATCCTGCAATATTAATCACTCTCTTTCCTGGCTGGATGAACCTAATCACTTCGTATGGCTCAGGATCGTAGTATCGCACATTTTTGAGAATGTTTTCGAAGAATCCGAAACGGTAGCAACAAAAGTGTCCAAAAATATGTAAAGTTGCTATCGCGTGGATTCAATTTCATCAGAAACTCAAAAATACGATCTAAGACTCAGTTTTCAAATGACATCTTGAACCACGGATTTCTACATGGTGACCTTTGCCTATGGTCCTCTTTTTCCCTGAACTCAAGATGACTCCGTCTGACAGACACTCCCTGCGAGTCGGGGGAGGTCAACGTCATCTTCAATGAAAGGCGGTTGGGTCTTCTTCCAAACCCGTTCCAGCCAACGTCAGTTAACTGTCCTAGAATACCCGGGGAACACCCCAAGAACTATATACTGCTGGATATGTGCCCCTGGGAGTCTCCAGGTTGGTATAAAGTTCGCGTCGCGACGCTGACTAACGTGATATGACGTAGGTAACTATACATATGTACGTTATACTGCCAGAGGTATGGATGTATGGTGGATACGTTACAGGTATGTATAGACGTATAATCTGCACACCCTGCCTCAAAGCTATTATATAATAAAGGACGGTGCCTTCCTGCCCCGCAGTATAACGGTCCTATCAAAAAGCGTTTCGCGCACATATATCCGCACTGCAATATCTCAAACACGTTAACGCCTCTTGTGGTATTATCAAAATCATTAGCAGCTCATAAATCGCTGATTCTACTTCCTGGTTTAGATCCCAGGGTAGACCAGGGCTGGGTGAAGATGAGACGCTTTCCTCGTCCAGAAGAAAAACATTCTGTTTTTGCATTCCTCATCGAAATCAACTCGGCTAAGTTATTGGCACCTGGTCAATTCTCAGTGACCTGATCCTATGATGCAAAATTCTCTGAAATGCTGCGAATTATTGCAAAAGCTCATAGAAACGACGAATGATCGCGTTCTCATCGAAGTCTCCATTCCACATCAGATTGGCTTCTTCTCTGGATAAAAATAAGGGTGCTGCGTCAGACCTCTTAAGATTTGAACGGGATTTCCTTCGGTACGAAAATTCCTGTCATCTGTCAAAGAAGCCAGTAACTTCAATGTCCAGGTATATACGGGGTGTACCAGAAGTCGATACATGGCAGTGGGTCGGTTGTTCCATCTGCAGTATCGACAGACAGAAAGAAGGGACCAAAGCCCAGGGTTGTAGAGCTTTCACGAGATGGCACAACCTTTCCGAGGCAGCCATCATGAATCAAACCACTTGTCACATGCCAGTGGGAGTCTACACCGGGTAGAGGTGGGTCTTTCTGGTTAGGGATACTGCATCCAGGGGGGAGTCGACCATTCACGACCCTCTTTCGACCCTTTCCTAAACCACAGCTGACTACCTGCAGTCGAAGAACCGAATTCATCTATGAGCAAACTTTCCCATCTACCATTCTTTGATTTACAATTTGCGATTAGCATGCGTTAATTGCATCGCTGCTTGATGCGCATGTTGGAATTTATCCATCACGATTCGCAATCTTTCATCATTCATCATTCAGTTCGAAGCCCCAACGATCGCAGCTTTCGCAATTTCTCTTCCGCACGTTCGAACTCTCATGGATCGAATGGTAGAACGATATACTCTGGTCACAGCATGCTAGGAAAATGCATCCAAAATTCTCTGGCTCTCTATTCAGTGCATCCTGAACCTAAGAGGAAACTTCAAGCCATATCATCCGACGGTTTGGAGTAAGTAGTAGGGCTCAGCTTTATGGGCGACCACATCAACCTCTCCGTCGACAAGGCTGGTCATGACCATTGGAGGCTAAGGCATATCGACCCACGGTAGTAAGTCCTGGGTTTCAGCTGTGGATAAGCCCCCTACCGGTGACGTTACCTTGGCTGGATCCAAAACGGTGAAAAGCTTACGAAGATAAAAAGTGGAGGTACATCAATCGAGGCGAATTTCATTTCGCCTGGCGGTTTTTTGGATATGATTATTGGAGTGGAATTTTTTTTCAGAACTTGATGTTTTTCAGTTGAGATCATTCAACGTTCGTTGTTATTGTCTGGGGACTGTCAATCCGCAGAGACAAACAGTTTTCGAAGATCCGACGAAACGTAATGTTGTGTACTTTCGATCCGTGAAGTAAAGCGTAAATAGCTCGATGACGACTCCACCCACAATGACTTAGCGTTCTTAAAACAGCTGATCGAGTCATGCAGCGTGTTGACACGAATACCAGTTCAAGTTCAAGGTCATTACTCGGAGTTGGAAGTAGGCAATAAGGCCAGACGACGATCGTAAGTCAATAAATATCTTTCCGGTGTGTGCGCATCGGTATTAAAAAAAAAAATTTACATTTTAGGTCAGCGGTAAACTGCAATGCGTATATTGACTAAACTTTCATGACGAATTGAGCGGAATTAAACTGAGATGGTAGACTCGGACGAAAAACTTTCCGGCATCCAATCATGTACGGATACAGAATTCTTCTACCGCTGCTAAAATTTCGCGAACATCCATCTGCACGAAATAAAATGTTTATTGCAACTTATAGTATAATAAGAAAGGGAACGGAACTGGGGAAAGTTGATCGTCATGTAACGCAACATGTGTAGTTACAACCGTTTCGGCCGTTCTTTTTCTCTCTTTCTCTCTCTCTCGCTGTCTTTTACTATCGTGACACTATACTCAGAGCTAGAAAAACGTTGTAGTTCCGTTTTCCCTGGGATTTTACAACCGTGTGAAAATCCTTCGTGATCCGTACGGGGAAAAAACGTCTCGCTAAAATTTGGCGATAGAGTAAAGAGCGTGAAGAATAAAGCGTGGGAGTAGAGGTATACGGTTCGCTGAAAAATTCATTGGCATGTATAAATATTTCGGAGTATTCGTCCACTCGGAGATAGAAAGCTTCGGAACGAAAGTCCGCTCCGAAATAGTAGGTATAGGTGGGTTTACAACGTACACGTACAATCCACACGTTTCGTATCTATTGTAGTGCCCGTACGCGGCTGGCCGTTTTACGACCGACCCCAAAATCGAGAGGACCCAGACATCTATAGTAATACTGAGAGTGGGTTGCCTCGGGAGCGCGGCTACTGTCGCCAATGATAATTTATGTTAATGGCATTTCATACCGGCGAGGTTGGAGCGGGCAACGAGTGAGGCAGTCGTCAGAAAGACGCCGTACGATGAGGTCGAACGCGTTGGCTGTTAGAGCTTGTGAGATTTGAGTAATAATTCAGTTCATTTTCGTCGTCAGTCGAGCTTTCGGAGTGAGTCGCGCTCACGTCGTGCATCGGAGTAAAAAAAAAACACGGGAAAAAAAAATCGCATCCCTTCCCATGATGCGCTGTTTAATATCCGAGCTAAGAGGTGACGCCCAGCGTCGCTCAGCGTCACCCGGCGTCGTCATAGACACGCAGACTCGAACGGCGCCGCAGCTACTCCAAAAACGCGCGCGCATCCCTCCGGCTGCTTCCTGCTGGGATTCGTGAGTTTGTTACCAGCGATCCGTGACATCGCAGCGTCAGAAATTTATTTCAAACGATCTTCGTCGCTCTTACGAAAAAAATTTCCCTAATCGTCGTCAAACCATCCGAAAATACTCCCAGACGTACTACAAGGGTTAATCAGCACTCCGATCGACGCGTAAGTACCCTTGCATCCTTTTCGTTCATTATTTTATCTCCCCCGTACAGAAGTTTTACTGTATCTCGGTGACAGTCATGGGAGAAGGCTCTATCGATCTCTTCAAAGATGAGAGCATCATTGATGCTCTAGTTCAGAGATTACCTATCACCGTCATCGATCGTTTTTCGAAGTAGCTTATAATCGGACGGTTTATTCGGGAGAGCGATGGAAAATATTGTAACAAGATAGATGACTGTGTTTTTGGCATTTCGACGGATCGTTGAATCAGTATTCTCATCATCATTGTTTTGCCAGAGAATCATCGAACGCGACTAAATCCATTCGCGCGATAATAAGTCGATGGTTCTGATAGTAAATCGGAGGAGTCATATAGCTGCGGATAATTCTGGAGCGTTTTCTTTCATGGCGTTGCTAACACAATGGAGGGTAAATCGGCGTTCGAGGAGGGGTAGATTCAACCCTCGCAGACATGCGTATAGAAATTTGCGCGCGCACGCATTATGGCCGCTTCTCAAAATATCCTTCCAAAATATAAATTCTCTGGCTTTGAGTCGATTCGCCTCAACAGTCGATCAAAGAGGCTGTTTTCTTCTCGTACTCGTCTATACCAAACTTGGACTAATCTCAAGCCGATTGTAGCAAGTGATTCAGGAAATACACGAACATTTCAGAATGCAGCGGCTCGATCAGCAGCGGAAAAAATCGTTGCTAAAATTCTTCCCAAGGACTCTGGCCGCCTGGCGAATCGAGCAGAACAAAAACTCAAATATTTTGCACACGTGCTAACGCGAGACGAGGATAGAGAAGGTGCAATGACCCGGCGCAATTGAAACAGTGAAACGTTGCCGTACGCCTATATTTCACTCTTATACCGTCGATAGGCACGCGGCTTGAGATACATCGACGCATACGTATCTATCCGTATTTTTTCTCCTTGTATTTTCGGATGCCTTCAAAATCGCCGATATCCAATATAGGCATGATATCCACCGATGCAACGCGAGAGCTTAAACCTGTGGCCAGGCCCAATCAAGGACGATGCGGTCTTACTGCGCCCGCATTCCAACTCCTGCCTCCAAATCCCTGGACCATGGGGCCAGCCCGATTCCGCCCATCGTTCTTATAAATCAGAGTTCGATGCAGCTGCATTGGCGCATTGTTAAATTTTACTTTCCGATTCTACGCGCTTAGAGAACATAAGTCTGAAGCTACGTAAAGATTCGGAGGGATTTATAGACCAAATTATGATTTCGGAAAATTTATCTCCGCGTTGAAAATTATGGTGAATGAATTATCCACACTTTTGTTGGGATTAAAGTGGGTGTTTGATATTCATAGCGTGAGATAGCTACGCGCGCGAGATTCCTACCTTGGCGAGATGTGTGAGCATTTGCAATTCGTTTTGTACGTGGGTTGGCGTGCGGATAATTCATCCGGTAAATATAGCAAGAGATGCTAAATGAACGCGAATCGAGTTGGAGAAAGAGATTACAGTATTGCGAACGGGGGCTGTGTCCTTCTTCTTATTTCAGTACGAGGCATCGGGCCAGTGTCGAAGATGAAGATTTGGGAAGGATTATTAGTTAATGCATATTGACAGCACCCGTGAACGGACATCTAAATAAACAAGAAGGCAAACCGTCATGCAGGATGACGCGACAAAGACGCCAATGATCGATGAGAGTCCGGAGCCACAGACCGCCTTGTGTATAAACTCTTTCCACACAAACATACAGAATATTTCTTCTCGTATCTAATACTTTTCTCTAGGGTGTTATAACCGAATAGCAAACCCACCCCCAGACTTCTGCACGTGTCTGCCACGCGTTCTTCTTCTTCTTCTTCCTCTTCTTCTTTTTCTTCTTTTGGACGTGTAGGAGTTAATTTCGTCATTTTTTTTCCACTATTCGATTTTAACAGACTGATGAGAAGATGCGACGAATTCCAGTGAGCATAGACCTGGTGTATTTTAACGCTCGAATAATAACGATGATGATGTTTGCTCGGGTTTACGGAGTGGGAGAAGCTTATCCGTTTTACGAGAATAATTTGGTGGCTCGTGAAATTAGTTGGGAAACCGAGGAACTTGATAGCGACATGTTACACCGACGCTATATAAATTAACGCGTTTCCGCGCTGAATGACGTCAGGCGACTCCGTTTGTTTACGAGGCTACGCAACGAGGGCTTTATTAGCTTTTCAACTGGAGCTGCGAGCTACCACATGGCTCTTGGATTCCCACAGATCATTCCAACTCTTTAAAAGCGACAATTTTTTTTTTTTTTTTCTCTTCTCCCTTTTTTCATCTCAAACTCGCCGAATCAACGAACAGCTTAATGAACGCTGACCAAATTTGACGATCGAATAGGAAATCGAAAGTCACATCTTGTCCGAAATTTTTCTATCCCACATCCCACCGTTTTTCAAATTCGTTTCGAGGAGGTGCCCTTCTGGGATATATTTAGCTACGCCACTGTAACTTCTGCGCAGGATAATCTTTGGATACTACGGGCAGGTAGACGTGCTATTGAAACAGAAACCCCACTGACTTTACGATGGCGACCGTTTGGCCTTGAGACCGCCCAAACCTACGCTGAACGAGATGCGTATTTCCAAAGTACGATAATAAACCGACTAAAAATTGGCTAAGCGTCTACTAGAATTTTCACCGCGTTGAAAAAAAGCGAATGGAAAATTTTAGCCAGTCGTTCACGCGAATCGTCCCTCCTCTACCCACCTCTAAACTGTAGAAATCGATCAGAATTTTTTACTCCGAAAAGCTCCCATAAATCGAGGAAATATTATTCTCAACGAGCTCGAAAGCTCAACCGTGAATTCTCGAAATTTGAATTCTACACTTTGTATAAATCGCATTGCCAAAGCCCTCGCCCTCTCCTATACAAGCTCGGCTAAAAAACCGTACCGCATCGAGGAATCTCGAAAGTTTAAGGCAGAGTCTTATGATTCGAGGGTTGGGGGTTGGGGGCAGTGGATTGAGGGTCGAGAAGCAGAGAGCTGGGAGTTCGTATCACGCGTCTATAGGGTATAGCATCAAGAAGCGAGCGATCGATTGAGCAACGACGCACCACCGGTAGACGTCTGCAGGTTTGGCAATACCGTTTCTTCTCAATTTCTGCGAGTGGAAATGATCGAATTCTCCGATACGCGTTGAACTTTTCCTCTCAGTCCTACGTCACGAGTTGTCATTTAGGCTGAGAATAAACGTCAGGCCTTAAATTCCTGGTCGTTTCTCACTGTACTTCGCAGCTTTATGGCCATGTCAATCAAACCCTGGAAACATGACGAAGTGGCGAGTCGCCCTCAGAGCTTTCAGCGTCTTTCGCGGTCGTCGTACTCCCGCGAAGATACGTCGATTCTGATTCTAATCGAAGGAGATTCGACGTTGGTAAGACAAAGATTGTAGAAGAAATCATCGTGAATAATGAATATTTTTAGTTTAATTGGTACTTAAATTCACCGAAGCTCGCGGCTCGTCTCTTAGGAGTTGAAAATAAAATCGTGGCGCGCCTTTTACTGAAGCAATTGAAGGTAGTTAGTGAATTAAAGATCGGCGAATAAAACAATGCAGAAAATTGCTGACTCGCAGTTTGAGCGATAAATTTTTTTCGCAAGTAGGTTAAAAGAGCTCGATGATATCACGTTCTGTTTGTATACTTTTTTCAGGGAATCTGGAAGGGGTTTATTGCGGCTTCGATGATATTCTCGTGTAGCCTTTCGTGAATTTCATTCCTCACGCGCACGAACAAAGTGAAAAGGGAGGAATAAAGGATGCCGGCTGGCAGGCAGATGGTTGCCCTGCTTATTGGTTTATTCGCCCGGTACCCTCGCCCTCCGCACCATCTCGCCCTGTCGCCTGACCCCCGCTGCTATGTGCCCAACTCCATGCAACCTCGACGTGTTCGGTCCGAGGGGAAACCACGTTCCTGTTCACTTCCTGTTCAAACTGCGACAGCCATCATGTCCGGAGGTATGTGTGTACGAGTATGTAACATACGCGTCGAAATACGGCGTAAGGATAATTCAAGAATTCAGAACTGCCCTATTCGCACAGTTTTATCCATCCGTTGCGAAATTGACGAATTATATTTTCAAATCAAAATTTCAAACCGTATACGTCTACATACGTATTTGCCTAATTTCGTATGAATGAAAGCTTTACATTTCGTTTTTATTACTTCCCGTGTTTCGTCTATAGAAAGAAAGGTCGGTTGAGTATAAGGTGCCAATAAAAAATGATTTTTCATTTCCCTACGGTACGAGAGACCGTAAGGAAAAGAATTCGTTATGCAAAGAGAAGTAACGAAAGAAAAGAAAAGAAAGAATTAAAAATTCTCTGCATCAATGTATACTCTGCCCCGTTCGGAGTAGGTAGATTTATTCTCCACCCTTAGGAATGGTTTGGCTCGAAAGCAGGATAAAATCACATGCCGTAAAATGGTAAAAATTTACACAACAATTGGCGAGAGCTCGAGCAACAGTTACAATGCATAAAATTATGTTTCTACAGAGGGATGGTCGGGGGTGCCGTGTGATGGCGTAGCTGGGCGGACGGCGTCGGGTCGATAGGACGATGGAGGCTCAAGGCCTGGCAAAACTGCGTTCCTGGCCAACCCCCCGTCGTCTATACCATCGAGGCCTCTTTTGAACCCCGCTCATCCCAGGGGATGAAATTATTCCCTTCGAAAATGTAAGTGTATATATACATATGGTTAGGTACGTGAAAAGGCGAAGCGAGAGGAAAGGAGGGGTTTCGAGGGCCAGAGAAGGAGTTAAACCCTTAAGCCTTCCCCCGCATTTCACGGTAGTGACGTGACGTGTTTTGACGTCTTGTCGAAAGTCGCGAAATCCTTTGCTACAAACTGGTCTTGTTTGGATTCGGCATTTAGTTACAGCGGGGTTTACCTTCTCTGGGGGTGGTGTAACCTTCCTAGATTAGGATCACTTTGAGATAATTTGTTGGATACGTTCTCAGGGAATAATCTCTTTAACCCAACACCACTAATCTCTTCTATTTTGACAAATAGGGGTCCTCCTTTACCAGCTCCATTTAGTCAATGGGTTTCAGTGCATTAGACACAATTAGGCTATTTGTTATTCGCAGGACCAGACGCTCGCGAGTCTTGGTATTCCCTGATCGTGAAATAATTGAAACTGACTCGAGGTAAACGAATACGATTCATTTTCAACACACGATTTACGTTAGAGCAATCCATTCGTTAAAAAAGTAGTAAAAGAAGGGTGCTGGAAAATTTAAGGTTTTTGGAAACTCTCAAGGGTTGCTTTAGTCGATCAGGTAAAACCCGGGCTTCTTACACTTAAGATTGCTGGACAAAGGTCAGCTTCGTCCGGTGGCCATATGGATGCAATAAACGGCTTAGCAGAGTGTCAATTTCTGAGAACAGCTAAAGGCGTTTATTGTCTATTGTTCGAAACAATAAAGTAATGAAATTTTCCAAACCTGGGCTGGTATTTGCATCCCATACAGTCAGTCGAAAGTTCAAAATTCCGTCTTGTCGCGGTAGTCAGTAATACGAATACCGAAAACTGAAGTAAAATGGAATGAGATGATCGAGCAATTTATTTAATTCTCATTTATTTTCACA
Organism: Tenthredo distinguenda; assembly: GCA_947538915.1. NCBI lineage: Eukaryota > Metazoa > Arthropoda > Insecta > Hymenoptera > Tenthredinidae > Tenthredo > Tenthredo distinguenda. The sequence continues at coordinate 16,876,285 of OX384536.1, read as the reverse complement.
GGCCTGATGATAACGAGGTAATAATAACGTAGTACCAGCAAGAAGTGAAGCCAGATGACGAGACCGGAGTCTGAAATGGTCAGTCAATCCTTTACGGTACGTGACTAGCTGTCAACTGAATAATTGCTCACAAAAGGAATCACTTTTTTGTAGAGAAAAACGATTTCTCGGATTAACGGGTGAATAAAGACATCTTATGGGTTGATTTAAAAACGCTGGTACGTGAAGAGCGTTTGATAGACGTCTCAATTCAGTGGGGAATAAACAACCTTTCTTATTTTTCATCCTGAAAAGTACCTACAGCGTACCTTTCGTCCAACGATTAGCGGCGTCGATGAAAAAAATCTCGTACGTGTGTGAAATTTTCATACGAGATGCAAGGAGACTTCGATTTCTATTCTAGTCGAAATTAATCATGCTGAACCTGTTACGACTCACTTCTGTTTTACCTTTTAAAGAGGATTTGCGTCAGAATATGAAAAAACTTGAATCCAAAGAAAAATATTTTCAAAATATTGAAAATTAGTATAGAATAACTCATATAGAATAACCCAGAACAGAAGTATGACGTCTAGGGCGAAAAATCTCTGACATTTGTTATCCAATTTCAGAAGGCTTCGAGAGAATAACGCGGATACGATGACCGAGTAACCTCTTGCTCGGAGGATCTCATTTACGCATACGTACACGCATTTACACGTCAGGGTAGAGGTTGCATTTACCGCTAGCCGAAGCCGACCTTGGTGCAAACCGCTGTATCATCATCTTCGACTTCGTCGATTCGAGCTGACGAGTAGTAGCCAGAACTGCAAAGATAAACCTGCATCGAAGTGGATGCGGTCATATTTCGTCGAGATGTTAGATCGTATCTCTCGTCGAGAAACAGGTACGCGATACGGTGATAAAGATCCCCCGTCAAATCTCCCCGTAGATGAGAAAAACTATACGTTTCTTAATTGCAAAATAAATTTGCGAGTTTTCAATTCAAAATTTTGCTTTCCTCGATAATAAAGTCTTCGGTAAATCTTCAAGGCGTGAGAATCGTTCAGAAAACAAGCCCAACTAGGTTTGGGCCGACCGTATTCTGCTAATACTACTGCGAGTGAGCTTAGTTACTTTTCATACTGGCCTCTCAGATTTCTATACACTTTTTTCAGCGGGTCAATGCGAGAGTAGGCCTAAAGATGACGATAATTACATCTGGTCACGATTAGTGCGGGAATAAGAGATCTATAAATTATGGTAGTGATACGAAAAATGAAATTCCGGTCCCTAATATTAATTACCACGTTGGTTGCGCCTACTATAGTCATAGTTCAATGGAAATTGCATATTGCACGTGTTCAAAATTATTGTGAAATAATTATCATCATTGTTACAGGCAATCTGGTCGAAAAGTGATGACAAACTATTCAACATGAGCAAAATGTGTACCAGGACTTGAAAGAAGATGAAAAGCAGCGTAATTATATGTTTTATTGTATATGGTTTGAATTTTTTTTTTTTTCTAGAAACGATTAAGGTTGAGGAAAATATATCCGAGTTCAGTTTATCGATGAATCAAATCAAGGAATTTGAAACAATTTGACAGGTAAAATAAAAGATGAAGAGAACAAAAATCTTGAACATCGAATAACATGTCAGTTTACTAATTAGCAATGACTTTCGTGTTTGCAAATATTAGAAACTGATTCAGAAAGTTATGCTAGTCTCATCGTTCGTGTTTATTAGACGTAGGACCGATCCTTCTTTGAAAGATGACTATACGAAAAGAACCAATTTCCGAATGACTATGCAAACCTGAAAATCAGACTCTAGTCTAGACTGCAGAAGCGAGCTTTTATTCTTATTTCTCGCTACAGATGCACGGAATACATCTCTCCTCTCTATGTTACAATTTTCATTAGACATTTCCATACTCATACATCTACAAGGGAATTGGAAAATAATTATCGTTCGTCTTTTCAATTCCTCGATCTTTCTCAATGTATTATTATCGATATTTATGGTCCGTATGATTCCTTGCCGACGCATTTGGTCTACCCTCGATTAATCTAATTAATAAATTTTGTTACAGATGAGAATCAGACGGGAAAATCTATCGCTCGATAAGTAATGTCTCACACTGGGCCAACCGAGATGCATTGCATTTTTATTGTGCTTTAAAACGGAAGATAGCAGACCCATTCCAGCCAGCAATGTTTTATTATAGAAGGCCCAGTTAATGCTCTACATCTACCCTGTAGATCCGAATTTGTTTGATAACAGGCGACAAATTCGGTTCTAGAGAGGTTTGTGTGGTGCATACAATGCTACAGTGGTCTGGATAGAAATCATTGCTTAGATATCTGTACCTGATCTATCAGGCAGGAAAAAAACACTGTGAATCATATTCTCAGACCTTATTCGTAAATTTTTCTTACCTCGAGTAATCGTAAAACATTTATTTGTCATTAGACGATATTTTATCGAACTTTTTCGAAAATTATCGATCCGAGATGACAGCAAATTCAATATATTCGAAATCGTCGTTCATTATACTTTCTTCTGTGGGTTGAATGGTTTCTGATTTTTAGTTTTGACTACCAGGTCAGAAATTTCTAAGAATAATAAATTTCTGAACCTTATTTGAGATAAGTGCATGCCGAATCGATAGGTTTACAGTTTATCAAATGTATTTATAAATGATATGCAATCTCCTTGTCTATTTATTCAAATTATACAACCTGATTACACGTACGATGTTATTTCTTACTCAGGATTTATTACGACCATCGCGATTACGCATAAAATATCCAAGTTAGATGCAGATATGCCTCATGAAATTACGATACGCGGATCTACGTATTCCTAAAAAAATATCGATAACCCTTTCTTCAGTCGATGATCCTCGTCCGCGTGAGAGCCACACTTTCCCAGGTCACATTACACCGGTATAATAAAAAACAAGAAATCACCTTCCATATAAGTGAGATCGTTAGAATTGACGGATATGTTATCGACCAAGAATACGCAATGGAGCATAACGTGATTTCTATACTGATCTGATATTCATCTAGTGCTTTTCCGACAGCTCATACATCTATTCAAAACCACAAGCATATATCAGACGTTTGATACATTAATTTCCAGGTAGGATTGATCCGTGATTAAATTTCATCTAATTAAAATAGATTCCAGTTTTTTGCAACTCCTTTTCGAATATGCCTACCGTGTCAAAGAGTATCACCTGTGCAACTACCTGCGAATGCTGTTTAATTGCATTAACACTATTCGTATTCGAATCTAAATATAAACTATAATCACAGGACTATTAAAATTACCTTTTGCATGCAGCCGTCACTTGACCAGTTGCGGGCATCATTAGCTGTTGAATACTTCACTGACACGTATATACCTGCGGGGCTCTGAACGTTCCTGAGTGACAGACAAAGTCGCGACCCGTTGCACATATTCGCGCGACGCGACGCAACGGTACGCCTCGCTATTGCACGGTTATACAGGCTCGGACAAACACGGCTTGCAGGTGTTAAGGAAACGTAATAAATCATCGAGTGCTTTTAAAACGGCTGAAGAGGGTTCAGAATCCCCATGAAAGTGCCTTGTGATATCAAAGTTTCTGTTCTTCATTTTTACATGTTTTTTTTTTATTTATTTATTTTTTTGTACCATCGGAATCGAAATTTTTTTTATGAATCATCAGCAATCGAAGATTCGTTAACTGGAGCTGGTATACGGGAGGGTTTTGAACAGTTCTGTATAGGATACGGTGAGAGGTAATTATTAAACAGACATCGTTATCCGAGTAATCAGACACGTCGGAATCTTACGCAATTCAAGTAAGTGCTAACAAAGTGCAGTAGCTATATGTCATTATAATCATAGATCGTCCCTCCGCAGCAGAGCTTCGAGGGCACCTTTTGTGCGATGGAGGTAAAGAAAAAAGTTGCAGTCTGTTCAACGTGGATTAGACAACTCAAGGCGATCGTCTATGCCATTTTTTCTCAAATATTCGTAAAGAGATCGATTATCATTTTCCAATTAACATCTATAATGGAATATATGGGTGTGAAATATCAGAAAGCAGCGTCTACACGTTTGTCGCAAGATATGAGCAGAAAATAGAAATCGGATCGTGCAGCTAGGGATTTTCAGTCATTAGCAAGATCGGAATTGAAGTTTTAATCGGCAGTTCGATCAGCAAAAAATCTTCACGAATAAAAGAGTAAACCGATCGCGAGATCGGCGGTTACCGAGTTTAAATACCTTCGATTAGTCAACGTCGACACCCAGATGTACTTACAGTTTGACAAATTGTAAAAAAACTTGTACTCATGATATCCGTTCGTTGAGCAAACAGGATCGAGACTGAAAAAAAGATCGTATCGCAAATGATGTCGATGTTCCGTCTTATTATTAACCTTTATAAAAACACCTACGTATTTTCACGAGGTACCGAATAATGATCAATTAAGCTGTACCACCGTACGTGGCGTAAAGTTAGAGAACGAAATTCATCTCGTATCCTTATTCTACCAACCAGGCCGCGGTTTCTGGTATGAAATTCTTGATTCGAAGCGAAGTTTTCTTGAGGCGGCAGTCTTTGAGAATGGAGACAAACGGTTGAAACGTATATATAAAGACGGGTTTCGGTACGTAACGGCGCGGCGTTCGTTCTCCGTGCACGTCAAGATCCTCGCTTCTCAAGTCTAAATCCACATCTGAGTGTGTGAGAAAACATAGCAAGATTAATGATTCGCGTGACATGGACCGAGGGGCGCTGCGTTTCGTTGCGTTGCCTCGCCTTGCCTCGCATTGCCTCGCCTCGCGCTGCGCTGCGATCTGCTGTGCCCTCGTCTTCTTCGCCAGCATCAGTGGCGGCTTTCGAGTCTGGGCCTCGGGCGAAGGGGACGATGCGATGCGATGGCGCGACGACTACGATCAGGAGCCCTAGCCGGTGGCGAGGAAGCTTGCCTGAGCAAGAATAGATATAGGCTAGGAGCTTTTGCATTTTCGACAAGAAATATATCATACTCTGAATAAATTTACCCAGCTCGCTCGTAACGTCTTCGTGTTTATCCATGTAACGTGGTTTAATTATAATTACTATATTACACGGATATACTGTAACGCAACATCGCGCTAAATTTTCAACCGTCTAAATTGGCTCGAATACGCGTAGGTAGGTATATGCGATCATTAATTCTCTAAATATAATACGGCTGACAACTGGCTAAGAAAATGAACGAAGGGTGAAATGAAACACGAGCGAGTATTAAAACGGCGGTAGATATAGGCACGGGTATATAAATATACTTAAACATATATATCTTTATAACTATATATACATATATATATACGCACTTATGAATAATATATAAATCTGGCCAATCTGCACGGTTAACGATTCAAAGCTCAACAATTACCCAGATTTATTAACAGCCCCGTGGGCCGCACTGAGCGACCTTCTATATTTAATTAACACTTTCTGACTGAACGAGGAGGTCTGATCTTAAGATCTGAAATTAACGTCTAACGCCGTAAGATTTGCACTTTTATTTCATTAATTATTCCCCAAAAATTACCATTCGAGATTACGAATATTACATGCCTTCGTCAATTAGGTTTAAAAAAGGCACCATTTTCCCTCTGAAAAATTTTTCTCACACGTATCATACCTATGAGAGACGGATAAATTTTTGAAAGAAATGGATGAAAAAAATGTTCCATAGCCAGATGAATTTAAACGAGATATATAGAACGGGGAGGTTAAGCGTCGTCACGTTGGATAGCCCCTGGGGTAAGGAGGATCCAGAATGGAATAAGGGAGGAAGAGAGCCAGAGTCACCGAGCTAAACTGCTAAGCGGGGTCCGCGCGCGTAAACACTGCAACCCCCGCGGATCGCGTCGTTTTGACTGATGGCACCTTCTCCATCAGTTGCCACAGCATGTGCGACCTGGTGCCGATTATACTTATGCGAAGGCACGTATCGCTGTAATTTCAATCTTTCTGACTCCACGAGTGTTTAATTCGGCAAACCGCGATGAAGGGTTGCGCACGCGTTCATTAAATTATCATAAGTCCTTGCCGACTCATTTGTCCCGCGTGGTTTACCGGATTTTCTCATTCATCTTCTTTCGTACTAATCTTGAGGATCGAAATTTTACTTCGAATAATTGGGAGTCGAAATTTGCGTCCCGTTTTCACGGGGTCGACGTGGCCCGAGGCGAACCACAGTTCTGCGTTTGATATCCATCAACTTTGCGTTTAGTTGTATGGGGTTATAATGAGGCATATATATGGCCTTGGCAGGACGAGGGACAGGGTGAGATTGGAAGGTATAGCGAGGTAGCCCGAGTTTTCGAGCGGAATATGTATACCCCGTTGTCCGTGTGGATGTGAAGAGGCCGGCATAGATCTGACGGGAGTGGTGAACGCGCGGCAGGATAATATTAATGATGACTGGCCGACTCCTCCCGTTGTCCTGGTGCACGCCGACAACGCGTATTCCGCCTCCGCGCTGCTTGCAGCTTATAGTCTCGAATGGAAGAAGGATAGAAGAGCGCGGAGAGCTCGGAGAAAAATGGAATAAAAAATCACTCGGATTCTTCGTTATATCGAAAATTATAATTCCCATTCACGATCGGAGGTACGAAACTCGTCGGCCAATTATCACATACGATAATCCTGGTCAATTCATTAAATGAATATGACGATTCCGCAAGAAAATTACGTTAAAAAGCAATCAATAACCGGATAGGTTCATCCCGCAGGTTTTTAAGCCCTAACAAAATGGTGGATTGGGGACTAAGAGGCACCATAAGACGCCAAAACTGGTCTCGCAAGCCCTGTAGGGTCCGTCCATCCGCTCGTCCGTCCGTCTATCAGTGTAGGGTTCGTGACTGAGGCCAAGATGACCACCTGCTGCCTCTTTGATTCTGCCGCCGGAATCTCATTTAGCCGTGTAATCCCGATATTCATTGACGATAGATCACACTGCTTTGCTACAGTCTTCAGTCCAGGTATATTAGACATAATATTGATCTATTCTCAAGTTTGGTCAATTATTTTTATTATACCCAATGAGTACTCGAAGTGTCGTTATGTCTACCCTGCCTCTATATTCGATCGAGAAGTTCATGAAATTCGGCAATTCGTAGCCGAAATTTACGATCTTTTGAAAAAAAAGGGCAGACTTTGGTAAAAGCTCATCATTCACTGTTGTCCGCTGTTCGTTGAGCCTATTCTCGTTACTAGAAAATCGTTTGATCGCTTGGTATGGGATGAGTAACCCGAAGTTATCATATATATAAATTATTTATGTATTTCTTCCTAATACTTATATTCGCCGACTTAGCTGTTCGAAAATCGAGGCAGTGAAAGAACGGAAAATGGTAGTTTTCTCAAGGATTGAAAGTTGAGTAACAAAGACGAGCATACGTGCATGTAAAGCGAGAAAATTTATATTCTCAGCTACCCTGACGATAATTTATCACAATCTTGTAATTAATTCTTAAATACGGTCGCAACGCCTCGAGCGAAATATCGTAAACGTCCGTTCCTGATAAAGAAGTGAAGAAAACAAGTGTGCGAATTCGTCTTAGGTGCGAATCTCGTAAAATAATGATGGAAAGAGATTATTACCTACGGATGTTGCGTAATATGTGTGTGAATACATGTAAATGTGTAGTTTAGATGTGGTCGAAGAGCGACTGGTGGATGGAAGTATACCTATGGATGTATTTCGTCGGGAGAAAGGCCGAAAATCTATTATAACATTCAGAGCTGCTTTATATCCGTAGAATGCAACACAGAAAGAAATGGCCCCGGTTGTCGGGGCAGGGGTGATCCAAAAAAGAGAAGAGAAAGTAAAGGGAGAGAAAGGGAGGGTTTCCTTTCTGCGGGCTCCCCTCTATGATATTCCCAAATACCCACCCACCCTATTCCTCCCCCTGGTCGGTAGGCGACTGAACGCAGAGCAACCCCTAGCCTCGGCCTCGAGACCCGCGAGACGCGCACGAACGCGAGAACGAAGGAACCGAGGGAACGGAGAACGAAGGAACGGACGCAGCCGTGCCGCGCTGCTGCTGCCGCTGCCGCTGCTGCTGCTGCTGCTAGTCAAACCAAAACTCAGGCATGATTAATGATCCCAGCCAGAGCGCTGCTTCAAACAACAAACTTTTCCCAAGGAACGGAGGAGAATACAAGAAAAAATATATAAGAAAGAGGGAACTCTCTTTCTTCGCATCCACCCTTCAGTCGACTAATACCCCGAGCTCCTCCACTCTGACAGCCTTTCATTTCTTTCTATCCTTCTTTCCTTCTTCCTTACTTACTCCTCTCCTCTCCTCTCCTCTCCTCTCTGCCGCGGTCCCGTTCCTGCGGCATTGTCGAGCCTCTCTACGGAGGAGCTTTAATATCGCGGGAGTATTCCGGAGTTTGGGACACGCCGCGTGTGTATATCCATACCTCGGAATCGTTAAAAATATGTTTATCCTCTGAAATACAATTTTCTCTCGCTTGGAAGCGAACAACTGTTCTCAAGCACGCGTCGACGAAGACCGGCGACACCTGGCCACGAAATTTTCGTCCCAATGATAGAAAAGGTACAAAACTGAGCGCGTTACCGCAGTGAAACTCGAAAACCGTTCGAGCGGGACTCTCGCCGATATACACGAGTCACAGACAGTGGGCCACGCGGACCCAACGTACGCGAGTATAAGGGCCGAAAGTGCAACGTCACCAAGAGAACCGCAGCAGACTTGGACGAGGCTGACCGTGGGCGATATAACAGTACATACGGTACATCATGGCGTAGCGGTTTGTCGGATGGAAAGCCGGCGGCAGTAGAGCCGCGTTCGAGGAGCGGAGAGAATAATGCGACTTATTAGTCCGGCCTACCATTTGCGGCCGATTGAGTTGATGAGCGCATTCGTCGGAGTATGAGAATCTCGATCGTTGGGTTTAACGAGAGCCAATTGACCGGAGCTTGAGCTGGTTATTTACCTCGCAAATATTCTGATCAAAGAAGCTCGGGCGCGCGCCACAGTAGGATGACTAATGACTGATAATCGCCGGTATGGTATGATACAGTCGCCGTTTTTCGAATCAAATTAAATGGCGCCGCCTGCGATGGCCTGTCGCCGGTGGTGAAAACAATTAGGAGGCCATTCACCGAATTTACGATGCGTATAGAGCGGCCGAAATGGATCAAGGAGCTTCAAATTGTTCTAGGTCAGAAGCCGGATGACGACTACAATCCCTGTACGAGACCAAAGTGCTTCTAATTAATTCGAGATTGGTTCTCATGTAACATTCGGACACTGAGGTATACCGTGAGTCTCTCACTCGGGCGGTTCCATCGAACTTTTTAGTCAGTCGGTTCTATTCAATTCTGAGTAACCGTTCATTGAAATGATAATTACTTATCAGTGGATATTCACGGATCATAATGGACCGAAAATAATCATGGATAATGCGATTGGTCGATTCAATCGTTGATTCTACAAGCTTTTACTCTCCCAAGGAAGTGGGGTGTTCGTAGGATATAGTTTCACATCGATTTTCCATCGGTTCACTTTGGTACGGAAATATTTGAAACAATTCAAAGATCTGGTATCAAGTTTTCGGAAATTCGAGGCATCGAGCTTCCTGGCGGAGTTTGGAAGAATTTGGATACCAAGTGTGCGAGGGGTAGCGGTTTGAAATTTCTTCTTGACCTAGCTCGATAAATGTTGGATCGATTTCAGCGCAATTGATTACAGGATTGTGTTCTACCATTAGCAAGATATTTCATTGGACAATAGTTGCCGAGGGGGGAATTATGATACTCAGTTTTTCGGGACACACTTCCTAATTACACGCATTAATAATTTTGATTAGATAAAACTTTTCGGTTCCTATAATGTTATCGAATCAGTTTTCGAAATTGGCTTCGAAGCTTGAACTTGACAGCGAATCAGTTCCCAATTAACTGACCCGAGCCTGTCGTCGCGACACCTCATCTCTGTCCCCAAATTGCTGTTAGATTTGTGATCATTATATAGCAATCTAATTAGGTTTGGTCAGGACTTCAGAAGATGTGCCGAAGGAGCATTAAGTTTCCTATCCTTCGGTCCTCCGTCCTGAACTCATATCGAATATCGTTATATCGGTTTGGCCAGAGGGCAGAGTTTCGGATGGATACCTGGGGCTGGTGTGTGACTAGGTATCGGTCTCGTACCTTGAAACTGCGGTCCAAACGTAGGTATAACGTGATTAACGATCTCACCGTCCACTTCGAGGTGGGTGGCACATGCCTTTGTGACAGCACGGCCGCGCTGCTCGAGTCTGAGGATCCTTGACACAGCCACTGTACCTCGCCGAAACTTATTTTGTTCTAGTCTGAATGTATTCGTGATTAGATCGGACGTTTCACGTCACTATATACTGCGGTCTGAAACAAAGTTCTGAATTTCAGAACAATCGGCAAATCATCGATCCCAACTGAAAACAAAATTACTATTCCATTGAAATTGAATCATTCCTCTATGTGGTAGGTACAACTTCCTTTCATTTTTTTTATTTTTTCTCCCAACTATGGGAATGATTATCCGGAGTCCATCTTGCGAAATGAGTTTGGTCCAGAGAAAGAGAGGCGGGTAAAAGAGTCCGAAGACCGAGGGTAGGTCGATCTGATGAGGGTAGGTTGTAGATATATATATGTGTATATGTATATGTATATACGTACGTATCAGTAGTTATATACATATAGGTAGTACGCAGCCTATATTGGCAGGCGTGGCTGTGGGTCGGCCGAGGCCGAGGGTTTAGAAGGACGAGAGGGGGCAGCTGATTGGTTCCCGAAGCTTCAACCCCAGGTTGAACCCCGGCGTGAACCGAGCCCCAAGGGCTCTGGGAACCCCGTATATTCGCGCGGCAAGGAACCTTAATAAAATGCGCATTTATACGAGCCTCTCGCGATATTGCTCTGGATAGAATTTGCTGCGATGCTTATCGGCTTATCCAAACCCTCGTCTCATTAAATACAGCATAGCAAACGCTGTATTAAACTCAATCCCTCTTTTCCTCTTTCACTCCACTCATACCAGTCGCTTTTTGTTACGCATATATTATCGCAGGAATAAACACGCGCCACGACGCGACATCCACTCCATATAATTCCTCGACAAAATCGGTTTAATCCGAACTGGTAAGGCATAAACTAGGTTTCGCATATATCACGAAATACGTAAATAAGAACCGATCTTTTTCATGAATATTTTCTGACGGAAGTGATATGCGAGTCGACGAGTCGCTAACAGGGAATAGCCAAGAACGATAGCTACTTCCCGAGTCTCGAGGAACGAGGCCTGAACTTTCCTGAGAAAGTTTGATGAGTCTATCGAATGCTATTATTCGGCAGAACCTGGGTCCCCCGTCACCGCCCCGCCAAGAGCCACGCACCGCCCTGGTCCTCCGCGTTCTTTAATCATTCAAAGTGAATCAATCACCCATCCAGCGGCCTGCAATCGCGCCAGTCACCCTCCGGTCTCCCTCAGCCAGAAAACTTTGTATCCCTCAACCCATCGCTTTAGTCCTCAAAACTGAACGACGTTATCAAAGAGGCTACCCTTCTCGCCCGCCACGTTCGCCCCAGTTCTTCCTACCATCAACTATAATTATAAAAGTATAGGATATCAAAATTGCTTCCTCAGAGTCACCAGGACGATAATTTTAATCCGTACGTTTGATAGGCAGAAAAGGCTTTAGCGAGTTCGGAATGTAAGACGAGGGAATACTTTCTTCACTGATAATTCGCACGCTTGAAGATTCTTCGCGATAGGATCGGAGAAGGGTTGAAAGATGAGAAAGTTGACTTTCGAAATTTGAATAATTTACAGCTCGTAAATAATAACGAATATAATCAGCCGGAGCCAGTAGCCATTGTCGAGTTATTGGAAGGCTTCAATACTCCACCGCAGCGGTAGCCAGTAGCCCGTCCTACCAGCCGTCCGGTTTCGTACGTCCAAGGTACATCGGCAGGCTTTAAAATGGTCCGCAAGTAGCCAAAGGGTTGCAGTTATATAGCTTCTCGCGTGATTTATTACCGTGCGAATCGAATTTTTTCACGCTGCCTAAAACCCTGATCCACGAAGAACTACGGGCTAGACCAAAAGTTGGCACCGCTCGCCGTGAATAGTTCGAAGAGCAAGTGGGTCAAGGAAGATTTTCCCTCCTCGTAACTTGCGAAAATCTTTATTATAATTACAAACAATTTTTATTCATACTTCATTCCGATCAATCTTATAGTACAGCGAATTTCTTCGGGGGCATCACGTAGATATGTTGCGGAGGAATTGCTGGGAAAATGATTCGCGAGTATCGATGTGCCGATGTAGCGGCAAGTCTAGGTTGCACCTATACCGCAAGTGTCGAGGGAGTGAAGGATAGCGGTTCTGCTTACGGAAGGTTATTGTGTGCGGATTGGTTCCGGCTCATCAGCCGGCAAAGCTCGAAGTTGTGTGTATCCAGGAGGTCCCCAGGCGCCAACCCGTTCTTCTCCGCCCTTTCCGTGTTCTCTCTTCTGTTCCTCCGTTCGTCCGTTCGTCCGTTCCTCTGTTCTCGAGATCATTCGTTCCTGCACGTTTCTTCTCTTGACTCCGGGTTCGAAGTTCGAACACCGCGTTGCGAGGAGGCGGCAAAGACTTCGACAGGCACAGGACTGACTATTATACCGAGGAGGTGATATCGTAAATCTTTAAATTAACAATAAATACCACAAATTGTCGGGCTTTGATCCTTTGACACGCAAATGAGTATCAGTCCCCGGAGAGTTGTAAAACGCCGAAATTACTGTACCTCCTATTCCCTTTTCTCGTACCTCTAATTTTACTCAGTTTCCGAAGACGACGGAGATTTAATCTCTGGGGAACGAGCCGGACGCCTGTCTGTCTCTCTCTTAACACTCTAGTTCCTGGAGCCCTAATGACTATAGGATTTACTAGCAGTAAGGACCCGTCGAAATGACGCGAATGCCATATGGTATCGAGGTAGTGGTTGAAGTAATTGACGATCGCGAACGGCAGACGGTGAGCTATAACGTGTGTCGTACGTTGGACAGTACGTGGAATAAGGCTTGAGAAAATATACCCTCGTATGGTTGAATATTTTCCGCACGTAGCTTGAGAATCAAAAAATGTGAAGAAGAAAAATAAAAAGAAAAATAAAAAGAAATAGAAAAAAAGACGGGACGGTTTAATTTAAGTCCATTTATATTTTGTGGGGTGAATTCGCAGCGATTCCTTCGGTCATCCGGAACGGACTTTTTGAAAAATGAATGTTTTCTTCTCGAAGAGTGGTCCTAAAATGGCCGAAAAATACCGACAATGCAAATCCATTAATCTTAAAGTTTTCCCTTACGCCTCGAACTCGTGATCCTCGCACAGACATCCCTTTGCACTTACGACTCCGACGCTTACGACGCCCAGTGAAACGGTTACGACGATTTCTTTGGGATAGGTCAGCATCAACCTGCTCGGCACATTAGTGCGACGGAGAGGAAAGCTCGGCTCGGTTAAACTCCGACTAGAGAACGTATACCGTCGTTTTCAAACAATTAGGGCAGAGAATGAAACTGGGTCAGTTCTCAGCGGGGTTGCTACCCTTTGACCTCGTCGAAGCCAGTGCGTATGCAAACGGCTAAGGACGATTGAAATACGATGTGAAGAACCTCGAGGGCGGCAGGAGGTAATTGTCAAGGTCACGGACAGTAGCTGACCTTCACCTCCTAGCCTCCTACAAAACGGTAATCACCACAGAGCAGAATCCTCGAGCAGAAACTGTTGCCGAGTTATAAGAGAACCGCTGACACATTCACTCGTCGACCGTCACGTGCGGATACACCGTACGTCTGTGCGCACGTATATCTTCTCTACACGTATAACTCGCGAACAAAGCACTTCTGGGCCGCCATTATGTTTACGTCAAAAGTGGGTAGGTCTGTTTCGGCGAGAGGAAAAAATCTTGTATTTTTACTCACGAGTGATAATTGCCTACTCGAAAAGGCTTACAAACTACTGATTGTTTTCACGCCGACGAAAATTCCTCCTACTCTTAAGAGGCACTGGTTCTTTTTTGTGCCTTCGTCCCGTCCGATGTTTTTACAGACAGCTTGCGCCGAGGATTTCTTTCATTGATTTCAACCAGTGGGTATCTTTTCGAAATTGATCAATTTCGAAATCTGATCAATTTTGGAAAAAAAAATTGCGAAAACTCTTCTCGGAGAAAAATTATAAAACTTTTCTACGTCGAACCCTGGCGTTGGGGCAAACTCGGAATTTTGCACGCACATTCTAGCCTTGTTTACCTGGGAAGAACGACTCAAAAGGCTGATCGGATCCCCGGAAAACCCGACCCCGGGTTACCACCCCCGCGGCTTCGACCCGAGCTGCTGCGATCGCGTGAGTCAGCGGTGTGACTGTCTCCTGGGGCTCGTTTCTCCCGCGTTGGACAGTCAGTTTGGCTGCCAACGCCTTGGCATATACCAAAAATATTTTGAATTTTAGTTCCAATGAACAAAATGGGAATGGACATGCGTGAAGACTCTGTCTTGTGATCAATAAATCCCAAAGGTATGTATAACGTATATATTCGTTGCGAGTTTCAACCTCCTTTGGTTCGCTGTATTTCGATTCTTTTTTTCGTTTTTTTTTTTTTTTTTGAATAGAGAAATATTTCCACTTTTCAAATGATCGATGGAAACGAATAGCCTTCGCAACGCGATTCAGTAGTGAGCGATATCTCCCCGAGGAATATTCAAGATTTACTTCATACGTTTCTGTGTTTGGATTCTTGGGTATTTAAATCTATTCTGAAACCTGCGTTGCGAAATTTTTTGACCGGAAAATTTGTTGACCATCAGATACTCTTGCGAGAAATTTTTAACTTCCTCGAGAAACTCGATTAGTTCGTTGCTATTAATCAGGGGAGTGCGAATGCCCTGAAAAAATTGCGAATTTAATTAACGTCTCAGATCTCTGTAGAGAATTATTGTTTATTTTAAAGTTTTCCCCGATTTCAGAAACGATCAACAAGTTATTATGTCTCGATTATTTAATAAACCGGCGAAAGAGATGAATCGTGTTGCGCCTCCCCTACGGGGTGCGTTCTCAGCAGGTTATTAAAACTTTACCAATGCGCCATAATAAGCATCGCGACGTCCAGATTGAAATTAAATTGCCTGCCGTTTTATTCTCATTTATCATTATCACGAACGGCATTTGAATATCATTATCTCACCGATAATATTCATTCGAAACTTTACACACCCCAGTACAGCTCTTAATCTGAATCAAAGAATAATAAATTCCTCTTTTTTTTCTTCAAACCGCAAAAATCGAACCTCACTTATCAAACGATACTGCACCCTTCATTCCTACCCCTGATGCCCTAAGTATACCTCAACATGCAAAATGTTATCGATTTCTGTCACTCCGAATTTCGATTTTCTTTCTTAGGAGAAACACCCTCGACTCAAGGAGTCACACGATGTGTGCGACGAGCAAGGGTGGATGGGAAGTGCTACTGTACACCCGGAGGACTATGAGTGGGAGTATTTCGAGGGGCGATCAACGCGTGCGATAGTCCCAGCGATTTGGAGATGGCATTCGTTCGAGAAGCAAAAGTGCCCGCGGAACTGCTTGGGCCTTGGCTGCAAGGGTGACAGGGTGTACGAGATGGTGGTAGGAGTTTGAGAGGGTGGTAGAAGGGGACAGGGTGACATGCCGCCGGTCCGGGAGAAGTGATTGATTGTATTTCACCGGAAGAGAGAAGAGAGTGGAGAGTTGGAAAGAGCGTGGCGCACGGAGAAAGGAGGAGTAGGTATGGGCGAGAAGAGGAAGGCGGAAAAGTTTCGAAACGCAACGCGATGATAGAGACGAAGAGGTCGACCCGCGAAAAGAGGAGATATCCACCACCACCCCGGAGCGCCCCTTCCAAAAAGCTCAGAGCTCCTTTTCCTCAAGATTCCACTCGAAGAAGCTTTCCTCCGCGATCTCCACTATCCACTATCCACCATCCTCTATCTTTTCTCCTTAACCGAGAGAGTCCGCCGGGTTGGGATCATCTAGTGGACAAAAGAAAAATAGAAATATGCCACTACGCGTCTGCAAACACCGCGCGCGTCTCGTCGCCGCAAAAAAATAAAAGAAAAAAGAAAAAAAGTGAGTTGTTTGAACAAAAAGCAGGTGACGCTGTCTCGGCTTCGCTGAATCGCCTCTCTCATCGTCATCCCAGGATTCTGTCCAGGCTCAACTTCGAGGGTGGAATAGAGAGGGCAACAGAAATCTACGAGATGGAATCGAGTATTGCTGGAAACCGTCAGCTACCCATAACATAACAGCAAATCATTTATACCGAAGCAATAATTATTCCTTGATTACCCAACATCTACCCACTCATGCGCAGCAGACCATTTCAATACCGATCTAGAGAGGCAAAGACGTGGATAAAGGCTCTGAAATCAATAGCCAAAAGTTGTTGGGAGTGTATTCAGCGATACCCGATATAATTGGATAATTGCGGCACAGCTTTTTTGTTGAAAATCTATCAAATTGTAATTTCGTTCTTGCCTCTTTCTTTTTATGACAGTTATGGTTCGTGGGCTGACATTATTCGCGAATATCTTCACGGTGCAAAGGTCTGGCGATCTGCAGACTGGTGACAGGCTGAATCGGCGAGTTTGAAATCGCTGTACAGTTTTACTGATCAACGAACGGTTTGAATGATGCGACGAAATGTTACGGGCCACACAATATTGTAATGACTAAGCAACTTACATAATTCCCCTCCTACTTCGAGGCCACGACACCTGCTCATCGAACACGGCGTGTTTGTCAATGCGATTCTTTTCTTGTTGTAATTTTTTTTTTCTTTGTTTTTTCTTTCTGTCTTATCCGAGTTTCTTTTCTCCTCTTACAGGTATCTGTTTTTATCAGATTCTATCATTTCAATGCGATAATGGGATAATTAATGACGCGATTGAACACCTACGATAAACAATAAATTTGCATTGTGATTCACTTAGGTAGCACCTTGTCAATTATCGATGAATTCCTAAAAAAATTATGGATTTGTATCGTTGAAAAAGGTTAAACAAGCAGCTGACGGATTTCGATGTAAAAAAAGGACCAGCTTCAAGTGCGTCCAATCTTCTATTTTCGGCTAATGGTTTGGTATTGTTGCTTTTTTCGTCTCGTTTAAAAAAAAAAAAAAAGAAAGAAAGAAAAAAAAACTGTTTTCTTCAAATTTAACGCTATTACGCGGGTCTCTGTGTATTCCATTACGTATTCCTACCAGTTTCCCTTCGTTCTCTCGATGTATACACATCCTGTGAGTTATACCGTCTACTTTTCGTTTCGCAGAGAATAATTTATAACTATTATTCACGGTTGCCTTCAAGTATCAAGTAACAGCCGTCTGCGCCGCCATGCCTGATGCCTATTCAATAAAAGGTCCCCCCTGTTGCAGTGGGTTACTCTTGTCAACCATCGATGCTGATCTCTTGATTCCATGTTGCGAATTATTCTACCCATGCCAAGTATAGCTCTATACAAACCGTTTTTAACCGCGAAGTTTCTGCACTCGTACAAAAATGAAAAAAACCTTTAAGCTTATAAGAAAAATGTCAAATTTTTCCCAATACTTTTTTTTTATAATCAACTCTCATCTTCCGTGTCTCTGATTAAACAAATAGCGATAAATAATTGGGAAAATCTCGATGAATTTGACGAAAATTAAACCGCAGAAAAGAGTCTCATGAACAGCACCAAGCAGTCGCTAATCTATTTCGAGTCGTAGGTCTAAGGATGCGAAACCGTTGACCTGTACTACTTGTTTTTAGCAGCATGTATATCTTCGTATTATCGGATACACACCAGGGTAACGTATTGCTGGGGCTGTCGACGGCAATGGTTATAGCTATTATTGGTTGAAAGAATCTATACCGAATATCTATACTAAATATTTGCAAGCGTGGAACAATCGATGTCGTTTACAGTATCCTTGCCGCTTGTCTACGCACCCTTTTATCGCTAGCTCACGATCGAAGGAAGATATAACGACACGGGTAGCCCGATAACGGTAACTATATGTAATTATATCTATATCTATATAAACAATTTGTTTTTCATAGTGTTTATTTGTCCGCTCATTCATCTTCCGATCCTTTGGCCTAAGATAATTCAAGGGGGCTTACCTCCCGGCCCACTAATTTCATCGTGTAAATGTTCGCTTCTCACTTGATAAAAAACGTCCTAGTATCATTATAAGAGCACAATAAAACGCGGTGAGTGTGCTCTTTGTATAATGACGCGGCATTTCATGCTCTTTATACGCCGGGCTTGTCACAAGTGCGCCAGTCTAGCAATGGGCTGGTGGGCAGAGGTATATAGCTGGCTGGCCGCGTGCGAGATGACCATCGTGCTACTACTATTTGTTAAAGTATAGGTCAGGTATAAATACGTATCTAGTACAGTCGAAGTGCGAGCTAACTGGCGATTTAAGAGAGGCCTTCCTTTCACCGTGATAATGCACTAAGAAGGCACTCAACACCGTTGTTATGCTCGTACACAACTTCGACTATTTATAGTCATGTGCATAACCACCGAGATCCACAAAGGAACACAATTATGCGTCATTTGAGATCGAAACTAATTGCACAGTGGATGTCAACCTTGTCGGATTCTCGAAACCTTGATGAATATTTCCGAAATACTCTATTTCCAAAAATTCAAACGAGGGCGGGTTGAGGAGCTCCGAGAAGGAGTGACCCTGGCTCAACCCCCGTTTCGGAGTTCCTAAACTCAGAGGATAGAACGAGATTTCGGGGTTGCTAAGGTTCGCTCTCTAACCAGGAGCCAGAGCTTGCAGGGGTTGGTCTCGCGGGGTAGTAGGTAGTGGTGGTGAAAACGGTGGGGGAAACTAGAGATTGGGGGTGGGGAGGCGTCGAGCAGCTGGGACTGGTGGCGGGTTCGTTTCAGCGGCAGGACGACCTGGAGGGAGTGCGAACCAAACAGAGAGTAACCAGACGAGTTTCTGCCGAGGCACCGCGAGCTCTCCATCGCGGGTTCCTTAAGGCGACAGTACCGCGGTTCTATCCATTATTCCTAGCCGATGGATAAGTGGGTTTCAACAAGAACAAAAACACAGTGCTGGTAGATCAGTTCGCGGGTTATCAACGTATAGTTCACGTAACAGTTACCCCCCGATCGTTCCTCTCCATCTTTTTAATTTTTTTTTTTTATTTTAATTTTTCTTCAAAAAGACACGGTTCGTCGCTCAATTACCCTTCGATAGGGGTTGAATGGGGGTAGAATACGCCAGAGTATACGATTATGTAAACTTCAGGAAGCGATTGACTCGAGTCGATTCGAGAGTAGAATCGAAGTTGGAAATTGATCAAGTGGTTTCAAGCAAAGGAGTAAGAGAGCCAGGTGTAGGATCAGGAAAAAGATAGAGTTACGGCACCTGCCACCGTCCTTGCGGGGCGCCACTCGCATGCTGCGTGCGTGCCGGCTATCCATCATGGTCGCGGACGTCGGGGTGTTCTGATTGGTTCCCGTCGGTCACGTGGTATGGTAATTGGGTAGAAGTGGGCGTTCACTTTTACTATTGCCTCGTGTACGTCGGTGGAGAACTTTCGGAGGATAGGATAGCCTGCAAAAGTGTCGAAGAAGCGGGACAAACGGCTGTATCCGTCGCGTGTGAAAGCCCATAGTGTCTCCGGGCGCTGGCTCGACCTTAACGGGTAATAGAAAGAAGGAAAAAACCACCCCCGCGGTAGCAGGCGACATCCCACTGAGGATGGACCCGAGTGAAAAGTGTTGTGATCGCCGGGGGTGCGTGTGATCGTGAAAAGTGCTGCGATATATAGAAAAAAAAGATAAGAAGAAATCGAACGGTTGTACTACAGAAAAAAAGAACCGCGGAGAACCGAATGCCCGGAGTTTAATAGTGACAAAGTTTCGACCTCCCAGCCATGAGCTCGTTTCTAATGAATCCGTCAACAGCCGGAGGGTATCATCAACAGCATCAACAACCCGGTACTCATCACTTAGCCCCAGCCTCCGTAGTCGTCGACCCGAAATTTCCTCCTAGCGAAGAGTACAGTCAAAGTAATTACATTCCTTCAACCGGGGCCGACTTCTTCGGTGGTGGACATCACTTGAATCATCCGCAATCGCACCAGCTACAGTATCACTATCATCAACATCATCATCAGGCTGCATCGACTCCTTACGGTGCTTCACCAGCCGTTCAATTAAACGGTGGTTATGCTGGATATGGCGGATACTACGGCCCTCATCATCCCCATCATCAAGTACACGCTGTACATCATGCCAGCCTTCATCCTCATCACCAGGCCGTCGGAGCTCTTGCTATGCCACCAGAAGCACAACAGCCGCCACTTACTTGTCCGCCAACTATGCAAAACCCACAACCACATCAACAACCCCCGGCACCAACGTCTACGGTACTTGGATCGACTGCGCTTTCGCCACCGTTAATGCCGACGCATGTTCAACAGCCGGATCCACTTCAGCAACATCAACATCAACAGCAGCAGCAGCAGCAGCAACAATCTCAGCAGCCTAAACATGAGAGTGCTACGTGCAGTCCGGCGGGTTCTGGACCATTGCACCGCGACACTTCCCCCGATTTGCAACAGCAACAGTCACAGCATATTCAAAATTCTCATCAAAGCCAGCAGCAACATCATTTGGACGATGGGTCTGACCAGGACGACATGGAGGATGATCAAATGATGGACGGCTCTCCCGGTATGATGGACGATGATGAAGAGGACGATGAAAACGGTGATCGTGTCATTTATCCTTGGATGAAGAAGATCCACGTAGCTGGAGTAGGTGAGTAAATGAATATTTTTGAGAATGAAACAGTAACAGTAGGAAAAAAACAGTATGGCTGTTCCAATATGCTCGATCGATTCAGTAGCTCGAATGGAAAAAAGAAAAACGCAGGGATTCACAGCTATTAGTATCGCAAGTCTGATACATGGCTGAAGATTATTTTTGACAATTGTCATCGAAACATTCCGAAGCCCGTGGACTACGGAGAGAAATGTATTCCTGGTTCGGCTATTTTGATCTCATCTCAAGTTTTCACCCATCTAGATTCGTCGCGTCGGATTTATTCGATTTGAAATATTACCGGGTCGAGTGAATACGGGCGTTTCGAGTCGGGATGGCGAAGTCTGTAGTTAATACGAGGTTCGGCATTGTCGACCATTTCGTCGTTTGCACCTTACATATCGAATCGGATAATGTAGGTTGAATATGGAGTTACCTCTTGGGGTTGGCGCCGTCATCGTTATGCGTCGGAAGACGTATAGGCTGATATTCATTGCCTCACCTCTAGTCATCTGTCTCAGCTCGGTCCGACTCCAGACGCATTGAATAGAATCTTTTATTGTCATTTGTCATCATTTCTCACTTGAACGAAACCCCACGTATTTCCACCTGCGTCGCTTATTCTCGAATCAAAAGCCGCCGTCGAAGGTTAAGAATGTAGCAGCACAAGGTCTGCTCTGAAATATGTTTCTTTCGGTTCGAATTGATCCTTGTACCGCTTCGACCCGTGCAAATAGTCGCCAAGCAAAATGCAGGAAAATTGCTTGTCGATGATTTCCAGCGATGCTATTCCGATGCTCAAGAAAGTAAGTCCGTTGATTATAGCTGAAGGCGTTATTACGTAAACGTATGCAGGGCATCTATATTTACAATTATGTAACAACGAGAGTGTAAGTGATTAACGTAAGGTTCGAAGAGGTCATTTTATCTGAAACTACTCAATTTTCGAGTGAGATGTTACTCGTGGCTGAAAGGCAATAATTACAAGTTGCCGTAGTTTCTGCCGCTGCTTAATTCAAGCAAAAACCTAGCGCCGTGATTAATTCATTGAGCATTTTACCACTCGATGATTGTTAGGGATAAAATATCGTTTCTATACGGTCAAGCCAGAGCTTTGCTTCTGATATTATCCGAGTTTTATCTCGCCTCAAGTTATGGCGGTAGATAAAAAAATTGATAATAACAATCTATCGACTCGTTGAGTTAATTCGTTTCTGGTCGAATGGGTTCCGAAGGCAGATACTTTTTTATTAATTATCGACACAAATGCGCTGACAAGTTCCGTCATTTCATTATTTTCCGACGGCAGTAGTAGGTACGGTTTATCATTTACAGAATTAATTTCATTGCTCGATAATTCACTGGTTATGGTAATGGCCGGCTCTAACCTTGCCCAGATAACAATATTGATAAGATCTTAATTAGATGTTAGAAATAAATGATCGTACGTAACGAGCCAGCGAGCAATTAAATTTGGCAGTCTTATTAATTCTCGTAACTAATTGTTTCTATCTTTTTATTAAACATTTACCAATTTTCATCAATCTACGAAGTCGTTTGAAGTTCAGACCCTCAGTCACGCGATGCAAAAGAGTACATTTTTTCTGAAAAAAGGTCGTTCCTAGTTTTCTGTCGGGTTAGATGAGCCCAGATCCTAAAGAAGCCTCGGAGAATTGGCAATTCTGATTGGCTCGGGACCGAAAACTTTTCTCCTCGGACGGAAAATCAACCGAGAAAGACGTTGCGACCTGAAAAACCGCAGATCATTACAACTTGCGGTAACTTTCTTCAAATTGATCTCAGAAAGCCACCATGAAGTGGGAACTTCTTAGCAGGTAGTCGAAAATTCGTCTTCAAACAGGCGTAGGTCGATTTTGTACAATGGCGCCATTTATATCCCGATAAGAAAAATATCTTCGTGAAGATTCCGATCGGATGATAAATATTCCGGAGTGTTTTCGTCGACCCCTTCCCCATTTACGACGTATTATAATAGTTCCCATATTTCTACTTCAGCTCCGAATTGTACCCAGCTCGAATATTGGCCCGGTTTGCTTTGATTACGGGTTCGGTTATACGTCGGAGTGGTTCTCCCGGTATGCAGGACCGCCGCCGCAATCTCCCCCACGACTGAACCCGTCCGGAGGGTCGCTCGAAGCGGTGGTCAGCTTCGGAATGGAATGTGTCTGTTCTGATTCTGAAACAGAGCCGGGCCCGCATACTTCTTAAAAAATTTACCCGGACCACCAATGCCGTTCAATGAAATTGATCCGAATTAATTCGTGCCGATGTATTTCCACGTCGAAATACACCTAGAGAAATTTTCCTGTTAGGACGGAACAAATCATCCATAACTCTCTTCCCACGTATGCGAGTTTAGACCCGGTGCTAATACCCCAGAAACATATAGAGCCAGGAATAGACGACAAAACGACAAGGTATATAATATACATATATATAGTCGTACGGTTTCGTTGACTGTCAACGAACGAATTGCACGTTAGCCATCAGTCAACGACTGACGTGTAGACTACAGTCTAGCTGTCTGCTGGTCAAATCAGCCTTGTAATATTAATATCTTTTTACGCTTGACTCGGGTAATTTTGGTTAGCAGCATTCGGTCGTAGCCACAGCTCTTAATATTTCAGTAATTCGCGGTATACTTCGACGAGGTGCATGAATGGCAAACGTGTCGTTGAATTTCTTGTAGAGAATCTACCGTTTGCGAAGGTATTTCGATCGTTATTATCGATCGGATATCAAGCCCACGATTTTTCTTCATAATTTACTAGCTGGTTTTATAGATTCGTATGAAACGCGTTTCTTACGCCTTTGCGGCGAGCGTCTGCGTCCACGTCCTGCGTATACGATACGTGAAGAAGTATTTCGTTATTAATAATTACTCGGCGTTGAGAGGAATAATAGAAGTACCATGACGCAAGGAATGACGCCATGTTGCGGCGGGGAGATCAACAGATGGTTAATAAGCTGAACTATAGCCAGAATCCCGGGCATCTATATGTATAACGCGTAACGGAGAGAAGTTTCAACCTCGCTAAACCGTGATAGCTGACTCGTATTTTTTTTTGTTACAGCAAACGGATCTTACCAGCCGGGAATGGAGCCGAAACGACAAAGGACAGCGTACACGAGGCACCAGATACTAGAACTCGAAAAAGAGTTCCACTACAATCGATATTTGACGAGACGAAGACGCATAGAAATAGCTCATACTCTGGTGCTCTCGGAAAGGCAGATTAAAATCTGGTTTCAGAACCGTAGAATGAAATGGAAGAAGGACAACAAGCTCCCGAACACCAAGAACGTTCGTAGGAAAAATGCGAACGGTACGCCACCGGCCAAGGCGTCGAAAGGCGGTGCCAGGTCGAAGGGTAGTTCGGGGAACAACAACAGCAATCAACGAAAAAATAACAATAATTCACCGTCAGGAGCAATGGAAGGCGGAAGTCTCGACGGTAGCGTTGGATTAGACATGAACGACGTTCACGGGGTGAACTCTGGCCTTCCACATCCTCACACGGCTCATCCAAGCTTTCAAGGCCATCCACACTCGCTGGCTCATCTTCAGGCACAGCTGAGTCACCTACAAGTCGGCGGAATGCTTGATGCAACGGGTGCCCCTATCGGACACATGGGATCCGGCAATATCAGTCCTTTAGCTCCCGCAACAAGCCCACCGTGTCTCACAACCCCTAGTCAGCCTTTGCCCGTCAAGTCTGACTACGATCTCACGGCCCTGTAACACCCGATTAAGCCGAACACCTATCCACAACTCAGCGACCTCACGAATGTCCTGTCGATGCGAGGTGGGTCGCCATATTTTTTGCATTATAATCAAAGCCTCGAGTCGTAAATCTGTTTTTTATTTTTTATTTCATTTGTTTTGCGATCATGTATTTCGTTTTGTTTTGTTTTTTCAACATCGATTACTCGTTTCGTTTTTACGATTTTTAGTTGTTTCCCGTGCCATTGGGTATAGGTGATAAGTACGTTTTGTATCGCTACGTCCCTTCGGACGTCGGACAATTTATTTTACGAACTGACGAACTCCGGTGGAAATTTACCCGCGCGTAATTTACTCTTTGAGTGACTTTTTTCTCCCTGAATTTTCAGAGAAAAAAAATTCAATACCGATGAGACAATGACAAGTGTTTGGAAAATTTACACTCGAGATCCAAGGTGTGTAATTTACCTAATGATGTAAATACCGCAATTATGTGTATGTATATATAATTAATAGTCGTAGATGATTGGCATTATGTCACAAAGTGGATAAGTACCAGTGTTTACGTTTAATCAAGTACTATGTGTGTGATTGAAAATCTATTTACTTGTGCCGTTATTACGTTTCGATTATTATTCTTTAACAGTTGATACTCGTTAGTGAAATTACAATATCGTTATCATTCGTTTGAAGACAAATATTAATAAGTTACCGGAATTAGTGGTACGATCGGAAACAAAACGTTGCAGAAGCTGCCATTACACGATAACTATAAATATCTTCACAGTCCTCTAATATTTTTCCTTAATCCCAGCGTTGCAGACGATTGCGATATTATTTTTCTCACAATTTCTGCAAACGTGTGATTTTGAACGTATTTTTTATCCAGACGACTAAAATATCGCCCGAAGTGATTTCGTCTTATTTCGATTATAGATGATCAAACTCGCGGTGAAATTGTGTGAAAAAAATTAATTTTTCTTGTCGGTATTATTTCTGACAGCCAATAAAACACAGCGAGTTTCTTTTCTGATATTGGCTCAATATTTTGCAAACCGTGACCATAATTTATCCGCGTCGTTGATTTTACACGCAATATCTACACGTTTAATGGCTTTCGAAAGAAGGCGATGTCGTAAGCTGGTCGCAAACTTTTCGATTTCTATGGAATGTGATCCTTTTCGTCCGATCGAATCTATAAGACCAATATTCGAGTCCTCGACCGTCGAACCTTAGCTGTACAATCGATCCAGAACGTTTACATTAGGTGGGTTAACAATGAGGAATGATTTGCAAGAGAATCTGAATAATTTGCCGGACATTGCACTATAAAATTGAGATTTGTTTTGAATGAAACTGTGCTATTTATAGATACCATTAATAAAATTGAGCTATTTATACTACGGCATACCCACACGTGGTCACTCACTAAAAATTACACTGTCATTCTGAAGTTCATTAGTTACTATACTGATCGTCATGCTTTCAATTACAAAACGTTTGTATGTCAAGTTCAAGTGAACCGGATCAGTTGCGGATGACGTAAATCAAAAGTAAAAGAAAGAAAAATTGGACAGTAATAATTCTCCCCGGTCTGCGTTACCTCAGAATCCGTGTTTTTTTTTTTTTTCATTTTTATATCGCTTCGGTAACATCGTAACTTATTTTGTATCGAAGAGCCTTTGAATGAGTTTGCGAAGATCTTAGAGAAAGTAACGATTGCAAACTAAAAAACAACTTCTGTCTTGATATCACAGCTTATACATACGATCGGTTGAACATTCTACTCGTATGCCAGAGGCGAATAAAAATAACGTACTCGATTCTAATTAAGACGCATTATCTTCTCAGCTGCTACATCGAAAGATCTCGCCAGACTTCGATTCCCTGTAGACACGAATGCATGAATTGACTTTGATCAGAATAATTTTGGTACGCTTACATCAAATAGTTACAATTCGTAATTAAGCGGGAGGCCTGTATAGCGGAATAATTTCTTCGACTATGAGAAATAGAAACGAATATTCATGTTTTCAATTGTAAATAAATTTCATCGTGGTTCTTGTTAATTATACGAAAAAAGATTCGACTAAGCTGTATAGGTATAATCAAACTAATTAACTGTATTTAAGACTATATAAAATAAATAAAATAAGAGGTTTGAACGAAAGACGTTTGGATATATACCTACCTCTGCCAGGTAATTATTGAGAAAAGAAGAATCAGGATTTCCGTGGGCAGGTTGTAAATATTAACCGAAAATATATTTTTATCGAACGAACGTAAGGAATGACCAATAAGAATAGAAAATAATAAGGAAAAAAGATTAATAAATGAATAAACAAGTAAATAAATGAATAATTAAATACATCAATAATATGTATGAAGATATATTATACTAAGCGAGTAGAAATCAAATGAATCATGCACAGAGTCGCTGTGACGATATACCAAAACAATATTAATAATTATACAAAGTAGCGTTTAAGTGGACATAATACTATATATATAGATAAAAATATATATATATATATACATATAAAATAATTGATAAAAAATACTAATTAAGATACTTAGTTTAGTTAGATTTAAGTTGGATAAGGAAAAGTTTATGAATTCTGAAGAACGATCGAGGCACGCCGTGTATTAGGTGTAATAATATTATAACTTCTTATCTATGTATATACAGCTTGTATATCCCTAAGTTTTGTACAAGGTGTTTCTGTTACTAGTTCCCATAATTCAGAGTACACATTCGAGAAATAAAATTCATTATCAAACGAAGAAGAAACAGGGAAACAAATCTCATATGATGCGGAGATCGCCGCAGCTCTCGCAATTCACTCATCGACGGCTGCAGCGGCTGAATTAAAATCCTCATACCGCTATCAATACTTTATTTAACTTTTACGATAACGAAAACACGCGATTTTTGTTCATTTTTAAACACGTTGCACGTGAATTGACGTGTTCCGGAATACCTACACGCGTAGAATCAAATGGAGTGAAGAATGGGAAGTAGAGAAGCCAATTGACAGTAGTAAAAGCACGTTGGGGTCAGCCCTAGGCGGTACGCGACTCTGGTTGATCTCCTGAACGCACACTGAACTGAATTATCGTACTTTTGACAGAATCACGTTCTGTACACTCGACACATGACAATGCTTGTGTTTATATTGATTATAGAGCCGATGAAACGTAAGTAAATAAATGAATAAATAAATGTTTCGTAATTTACAATAATATCGTGTCTTTTCTTACATCAATCGTAAGTACGACTCCTGCCGATTCATCTTATCAATAAAATATTTTATTACAGTGTACCAGTGATTTGGAAAAAAAAAAAATCATTTCCAAGGTGTATGCACCCCCTCAACGCAAACCCATACACTATTTTATAGTGCGATCTAAACATCTCAGATCCACGTAACTTTGAGAAAAGATTTATTCATTTCTATTCAAAATATATCGCATGGCGGGCAGCCATGATCGCATCAGAACGCGGGCGCGCAGAGCTTACAAAGCCAACAAAGCCGGCGTGGGAGTCACTCCATGGTTCCACCGTTTCCCCGTTTCCCCGTTTCACGTATACCGTCGACGTTACCAATTCCGATATACATATAACATGATATTCAATGCGATATGCATCCCCACGTATACTCGGCTCCTTACATGTGCGTGCATGCGTAGTTATACACACATCGTACGCCCGTACATGGATTTCGAAAAGCTCTCGGTCGGGACTATAAAAGCGCTTGCGCGTCGGTATATCTTCGTAACGTGTGTGAAGGAAGGTCGGTGCGTGCGCCGATATGCGTGGGAGCGAAATGTGTTAGTCGTTTCGACGAAGCGAGAAACTCGTTGCGGAGGATTGTAGCCTTGGAAGAGGGTGGCTCCCAAAAGGCGAATGGGAATTGTCGGGCTACCTTAGCCTCCGCCCATACGGACTGGGCACAGTATCCAGACTGAAAAGAAAAAGGAATGACACGGGTACAAGACCTTTCTAAGTAAGTCAGAGATTCAACATGTCCATACTAGACATGCTACTGCCCAAGAATACTAAACGCGATACAAACGTCTCAAGACTCGGTCAATTTAAAGCTCCGGAGTCCCACGTCAGGGGTAGTTTGTGTCAGTCATATTGCAACGAACTGATTCGTTGATTTGGGGTACAACTATGAATAGAAAAGTTATTGAAATTAATAAAACAGAGTAAAATGGGTCGTGAAACTTCACACGCGAGGCTCGTCTAGATTGTATAGGTCAAAAGTTGCCCTCCGGTTTAACGGAACCAATTATTTCATTCTTCGAAGCTGTCATTATCTCGTTAGGTTTTGTTAACGGCTCAATGTACATCGCGAGCCAATGGCCGCTGGGTCGTGCCGACGATAAACGTCGATACAAGTACAGTTCATGGATACTTTTTTACGAAACAGAATTTGCATACTGATTGGGTTTCTATTTGTTCGATTACTTTCCACGCGTATGAGTAGTAATTAATTTTATACGAATCAATTCGTCCTGTAGCAACGCTTATACGTGTTTCCCGTTCAAAAGACGATCCCAACAACGGTACATCGTCTGTGTTTCATTCACATGCACCAATTACGAAAAAGAGATATACTCAGACCCAGGATCAGCCATGAATAAAATTGAAATTCAACAAAAACGGACCCTGTCTACAGCCCTCTACCCTTCAAGTTCCTTAATTTTCCTCCTAAGCTTCGGCTCAAATTTTTTGGAGTAAAAATCGCTCAAAGTCTCTGAACTAAAAGAGTGAAATTTGACTCGAGAAAATTTGGAGAAATATTACTGTGTGATCATCGACACATGAATGTCTGCCGAAATGAGCGCCGCAATCCGAATCCTGACATTATATTCAAAACGAGAAACTTCGGAGTCACAAGAATCGGCAATTTCCTTTTCAAGCTCATGTCAGACTCCAGTATCTCGGGTTTATATGCGTTTAATTATGCCGGTGTGCTAGAGCGTTTAGTTCTGAAGATGAGGGTCGTGAGCGAGTCTCTTGTACCGTCGTAGGGCAGTACGGAGAAGGGCAAGTCGTTGAATGACGTCGGCTTCTCGGCAAACCGGAAGGAAGGAAGTCTACAAGGGCCGTTAATTGCAAGAAACCAGAGATGCTCCATTAGGGATGGAATTAGCCATTGAGATAGCGAGCGTGCCCTATCTTCCACGGTCCATTGACCACGACAAGTAAAAAAAAGGTAAGTCGTCTACGTCCACAGAATTCAGCCATTACAGTTTCATCTTGTGAATCTGTAGCCTTTTAAATTTTCACCAAAAGCTTGAAATTTTTTGGTACGTCCAGCTGCGTTACCAAAATTGCTTTCAGCTCTGCTCGAAATCTGTTCAATGAAACAATAGACCGATGGAAGTGATCTACGTGTAACACTCGTCCCGTCAGGTTCGTGAACAGGAAGTGACCACTAGGCGTTTATTGCCAGCAAATAAAAGAAGGTTGGAAATATAAACGATCCGGGGCAATCATCTCGCGGTGCAGTGTGCCCGCCGTCCAGTTAGCTAGATTTCGTGCCATGGTGCCGGTCATATCATTCATAATATCCGTTCTATAATCACTCGATCTACATACCGGGCTACGCCAACTCCCGGATGGGTGGTCGAAGTCGCAACACGACTGTCCAGGAGTCTGAGGGTGTATAAAGATCTGTGAACCGTGGCGCTTCCATCTTTGCTGACCACACACTCGCAGCACTTTATCGATACAATCGTCGTGTCAACTACTCGAGGTAACGAGTTACAATTCCGCCCCGTATAATCCGGCTCTAATAAATTGTTGTAGACACTGTAAAGTCGGGTCCGAAGATATATTGTTAATCGTAAAAGGTGGGTGGAAACATTTCAGATAAAATTTCTACACGGTTTTTGATCGAGTGGATCAAATTTTCTGTGCGTATATGTCCGCTCGAAAATTCTTTATCGTTCGGTTTGACAGGAAGTGTGCTTTTCGGTTGGGGTGGTTAATTCGTGAAGAGTTAAGTCTGAACTTTGTCGGAGTAAACTGGTGGGAATAATGATGATCCTTATACTAATAATAATAATAGTGATATTAATAATTGGTCTCGACGGTTAGGTAACGTGCCTCAGCGACGATGCTTGATTACAATCTTCGGCGTATACATATTATATAGTATATATATATATATATATACACTATGAACAAGGAGGTGTTCAAAACACACCCGAATATTTTCCTCAAGTCGTTTAAAATTAATAGGTTCCTTTCCGGCGCCTTAACTCCATTTTTGGTCAAACGTAGCTAGGTGGGTATATATATAGGTATAAGATCGCGTGCCGAGAGTAATTTCTTCGATGTTTCAAAACTGTAAAGAACGTTGTGGTTCTCGATAAGCCACTTGTACTTTTATTCGTTTATTGATAATTAATTCTATGAGATAGATACGATAAAAAATACACGTTAAGGAAACCTAATATTTATCGTATTACTAGCTGCGATTATCGGATATCTAAGAAACTCTAAATTTCTGGTCCATTCCGAAGACAGTGAGATTGAATTTGCGCCAATTCGTTTTGTTATCTCGAATGAAAAGAGGCTCAAAAATTATTTCCGCATAATTGAGCTGTTAATAAATTGAAATCTGCGATTCTGAAAATAATGCAAGACAGATCTGGTGTGAACAATCCCATTAGATGTAATTGGAGGGGATTAACGACTCACGGCTCCATTTATCAGACCCTGTAATTACAAAGCGCCCACCTCGTCTCCCCGAGCCCCACTATGCCCCTTCACCCTGCAACGTTCGAACCCGTTACACTCGACAACCACGATCCAACCTACCTATATCTAGACACTCGTCTGACATCCCCCAAAGACAAGTCGGCACCTCACATACTTCTCTCGACTGGAGATAACTTGACTCGCTGATAACCTCATCAGAAGGGATTCTCAAATCTGATTTTAACGCGAGCCTGGGTATCGATTTCAGCGCTCTGATTCGATAGAGGGATCGGTATGGATACGAATTTCGATTTTGGGATGAAACTTTACGGTTTATCGTTATTTCATTTTGTAATAGAATTCATTCCGTGTGTCGCTGACTAAAAATATAAAATAAGATTCACTGTAGACTGTTCTAATTAAAAAAAAAATACGGTCAATTAGGAGCTTCTGTTTCTATCACTCCTGAGCTCGAGACATAGTTTTTGTCCGAGGCTTCGTTGTAGTTAACGGAAATACTGACGAGTGTCGGTTCCAACTTTAGGTTGAGTAATTATATTTTGTCAACTTGTCAGCATTGACCGGGTTAGAAAAACAGTGACTAACTCCGAACTGTGTACCAGTCGACAATACACTCCACCTTCCATGAAAGGGGGTTCGAAATGAATTTGGAACCTCGTATCATCCACCTAATTAAAACAACGTCGATTTTTGGACCGACGAAAAAATCCGAACTATTTATCTCAAATTTCTACATATGTATACGATACATGGGTTATTCTCTTTCTCGGAGCAGCTGGCTTTAAACTGAAACCGCACAGTAGCCGTTTGTCGAGTTGAGTATATACGTACGGAGGCTAGGAGCTGTGGTGCCGTGGGCGGGCCGGCGTGTCTGCAAGATTCATTAAAAAGTATAACCGAGCTGCACGGTGAACTGCAGTGAGAATATAAGCCTGTGTATTTTTATCTCTCGGGTGTGTTAACGGTTACCGTTTCTTCTCGGCCCCCTGAATTATCTTTTTCTCTTTAAAGAAACGCGTGCTTGCCTCGAGCCCGTGGCTCGTTCGCTCTCGGTTGCGGTGCGGTAAGATTGTAACCGCCTCTTCCTCTTCGTATTACATTAACCATATAGTATTATGGTATATTCCTTTCGTACAAGCGGGCAAACGAAGTCGAACGAAATAAGGAACGAATGAAGGAACGAACCGAACGAACGGCTCGCGGTGGTGTAGAGAGAACTGAGAAGGTTTGGCTCGCAAGCCATGCTAGCGTTCATTAATCTTGATCGGATCAGCCGAGATACCAGCGAGCTGTTTCGGAAACCCCCCCATCTACCACCACTCTCCTTACTCGCCCTGGCCCTCCTCGTCGACCTCCTCAACGTCGGCTCCGCTTCCTTCGCGTTAACGTTATACAGCTCGTCTTGGACCACGCAAGAAAACCCTACCCGATCAACGGCCGCGGCCTTAATTCTAGCCCGATTGCCTGCCAATCTCAGCTCCTTATAATTCATTAAAATTCTTTTTGGTCTCACAGAAAACGTGATGGATCTTGTTTTCAATTTAGTGGATCCCCGCTGCGGGCTTCGCGTCCTGGGCCCCTCACGGAATAGCAATGAGACCTCGGCTAGCGAGACATCGAACACAGCAGCCCTGACCAACTCGGACCATTAATAGACGTGGATATATATACATGCGATACGAAGCGCAGGAGATTCGAGTTGTCGCAAATTTTGAATAAAAAATTTAACGTCGTCACCGCGTGCTGGAAATTCGAGGTATTCGATTCTCGCTCCTCTATTTAGGCGTGATAACGTTTTACCGCCGAGGAACCCTTTTCACCGCCTAGTACTGAATCGAGCATTATCACCCTTTGTGTAATGAATCCTATAAGCCTCCGACTGACCGGTCTGAATTCGCTGACGGGAAGGGCTCAAGTCCACACTGACCACTGAGCCCCTCGGCTACCAACGATAGTAATTCCCACGAGTATTCGGTTGAGAACAGAGATGAACGATACAGTCTTAACAAATCCACGGGAAGAGGTGTAATAATTATATACTTTAGCAAAAGCTCGCGCATTCGTTTCTCTCGACTTACTGTGAGATAAAATAATTTTGAAATGCCACATAGATTTCGGTCGGTCTCGTATTATTCCATATTCGTAATATCCTCTCGGGTCATGGTGGGATTTGATGGGTTAGGGTGGTCCAGGGTGGCAGCGAGAGGGCCGAGGCCCTTCTATACAATTAAGAACAACAAGGACAGCGAGGAACCTCCCCGAACCATTCCTTCACGCCATACCAATATCCCACACCATCATGTTTTGGGGTACAACGAACGAAGGACCAAATAGCCGAAGAGCTCGAGAGCCGAAGGACCGAACGACCGAAGGTCTACAGAGCTAGGGCAGACGGAGAACGAGAGAGAAAAAAATTAAGCTATAGGGAAAAAGGAGAGAAGGGAACGGATATGGTGGGAAGGACGGTGAAGGGAAGGGTCTTTCGACACCCGAGAGAGGCAGGGCCCGACCGTCGGTACTTCGGTAGGCTGCAGCGACTCCAATGCCCAGCAGCCACTTCTGAACTCACATGGCTGCCCACCCACCAGATAGAACATGGAGAGACTGCGGCGAAGAGGGAATACAGTCTTTACGCTATTTTCAAAATTTTAACTCAGGTGAATTTGAGCCTGAAATAAAATTCGGATTTCTATCGAGGCTTTGGGATGTGATATTATTATTTACTTCTTCGGGATGTAATATTTTTATTTTATTCTTTTTGTTTAAGATGCGGTGATGTCGAGAGGAAAGATGATCGGATGATAGGTTTTTTTAATTAATAATTCAGGTAGATGTAACGTAATCCTAACCGTTGATCCGTGAAATAGTTTGTTATAGAGTTGAACCGCCGAGTCGTGTATACCTATCTGCATTAAATTAACATTTTTCATCTTGTTATCCAAATAATGAACGAGCCTCAAACAAGGCTTGATAGATGTTTAAAGCGAGCCCTTAATTGAATTCACACTTAGTCACTCTGCAGCGTTTACAAAACGGCAAGTCACTCTGCACTGATTTTCTCTCCTTCTATATAACACGTTTCGCTCTTTTCTATACCACACTAATTCTCATGGAATTTATGCTTCACGGTTAAATACGCACTATTGAAATGCATCGGAACAATAATTTTCACCCTTGTTCAAAGTTCTACGCGATTAGTATACTCGTTACCATATCGCGTACCGTTTTCTCTGCAAAAGTTGAAGAAAGAAAAACTAATTTCATTCAAGTATCCACGAAGTTACATTCCTAATCATTTCTAATTCCATTCACATGGTTTAGACTTGAATCGGAGCTGAGGGCTCGAACTTAGTACGAGATGGTTACTTGATGTATTTCCATATAAGTTAAGCATTCCTGCCTATCTTTACCTCTACGACATTTTTCAAATCAATAAGCAAATGTTTGAACCGAAAAAGATCCTGTCAGCAAATGTACACGGGGTGACTCTGGACCGTATACCACCGCAGGCTTGTGACTAGAAGTGAAAGCCGTGCCTTGAGGGGCTACAAAATGGAGTTTGCGGGAGCCAAGGATCAGAAAAAAAAAGTCTTTACGTTCTTCAAGTTTGACTTTATATCATAAATTCATTCCAGTCGCGCTGTTTAATTTATAAATTGATTGACAGCGGACGTTTGCTAGCCCCTGGTGCGACGTTTAAGTATCATTATAGCCGCATATTTCTCAAATTGAACATGTAACGATCTCCATGCTAAAAAAATCATATACCTGTACTTACGACCATTCCTTTTCATAGCTCAGCCGTAATTGATATGTTTCATATCTGAATACTATTTTTCAGACAATTTTGGTAGTATCGGGAAAATAGAAAGACCAAGTTGAAGTAGGTATGCCTATCGCCAAGGCCGGCCATTGCTTATAGAATTCAAGAGAGGGGTTGTACGCCGAAAGCCTTATCGTTCCGACGGAGTTATCCCTTGCTCGCTCACAGCGAGGTCGTTACATTATTCATGTTTAATATCACCAAGTATTTCATCCCCTTCCGAATGAAAGCAGGCAGCCAGCCGCTGCCGACGTCGTCGACCACGCTAATATCGCCTCAAGAGCCGAAGAACGAGGGACGAAAGGACGGACCTATATGGACTAACGGACGCGATAGGATTCGTGCATGCCTTAAACTCGGAACCACCGATATGCCTAAAATCAGAAAAGTAGCTTGGAGATTTTCAGCAATTTTTCGATCCTCATTTCTCTTGTATACAAGTACGAACCATCGCTCCAGGTGGACTTCGCATCTTCATTGATTGGGCTCAAGGAAATCTTCTGCTGTGGGCATACGTGTGAAATCACATGTTTAATGAATCTATTCATACCTCGGTGTCAAGGTGAACGGTGGCTTAATAGACCATCAGCGATATCCAGTCTTTGGATACTGTTTCTTCTTTTTTTCTTTTCAGTTTGCTTGTAATTTGCGGTTTCACCTGCGACGTGGAACTACCAAAGTTATACCAGTCACCAACTTTATGCAGGGTTACGGCGTGTGAGAGAAATACGATGGCTCTGGTAGATACGGGGTTTGCTAATATTTTCGCGTTTCAATTGATTTGAATAATTATTATTCATCAAGCTTGTATATCTTTGTATATTTTACGCGCTTGGATTCAAACGCTGGGAAATATCTATTTGATTTTTGATTTCGTTTTTCTTTTTTTCATTTCAGTACGTGCGCATGAACTCGTATTTGTATTTGTTCTGCATACAGGTCCAGGTAATCGCACAGAGATTCCGGGCCGCAGACATCTCGACGTTTATTCAAGGTCCGACGCGAAATCAAATCGCCATCACTCAGCTGCCTTAACTAAGTCGACGCGCGCTCTGCATAAAACGACCATTAGCGGAAGTGTAACTAACCTGGAGACAAGTCGTGGAGGGCTGGAAATTGGAGGCTGTGCAGACGTGGAAGGAGAGTTTACCGGGGGGGAAGTTCGGAGGTGTTCCAGGGATAAGAAAACAGACCCGGATTAACCGTTTATGGCTCAACGAGACTTATATGACGTCGATTCGCCGTGGAGTTGCGCATTTATCGAAAAAGCTCTGATTTTAAGATCAATCGTTCATTATACTGAGAAATTTTTCAACCCCTTTAATTATTTCTGTGTGAAACAAGCTATGGAATAAATTCAACGGAGAATGAGGTGTGGGTCGAGTTTTAGACCGAAATGGCTAACGACGATTGTATACTTCTGGTTATAAAAATAGAGATAATAGGGTATAATGAATAATGAGAGAATCGTGGGGGTGAAAATCTCGCGTTGAATCGAGAAATGAGCGTGAATGATGTAAAAACGGTTTTCCGTACAGAAATGGAAAAATAGGAAGCTTCCGGAGAGCAAGGCTTTTAATCCGACCATGCAAGAAGATATACGTGGGGACGGGCGAGACTGGAGCTGTCAGCGTCTTGGCGTCGCCAGGGACGTCGGGCGTCCTCACCACCCCCGAATCCTATCAACCTCACTCTCGTTGCCGACACCCTTCGAGCCCCTTTGCGCCCCTTTGCACCCTACCGTGGCGCTCCCGTCACACAATACACCGGAAATTTCAGCGAACGGATCGCGGAGCAACATCGGCGTTGATTTCCGCGGGGAGTGACGTGTCATGTGCTTGCGTAGGGTGGATTCGCCCATAAAACCTTCTACTGAGTAGATAGGTATACCTAACCATCCAATACCTGGGCACATACGGATAGAACACACGCGCATGCATACATATGAGTAAAAATGCTATACCTACCCACATGGATTTGTTCGCTGCGCGATTATCCAATCGCTGAAGAAGTAATCTTTCATTCTTGTAGCAGGTCATCTTCGCGGTGAATGGGCTTGACCATTTGATGGCCTAATTCAATGTTTCCCCAACTGTTGCGGAATCATTTCATTTGTCACGCGGAAATAGAGTCTTCATCTTCCGCTGTTCCTGGCTGAACCTTTTTCTACTCGGATCTCTGAAGATCTTCAATCACTACGTAGAAATATTTCATGTACTTTAGTGTCATCGAATCTCCCGAATAAATGCAAAACTGTGGAGATTCTGAGATTGAAATACAGCTCTCCATTCACCACTAACTGAACCTGAACGATAATGAACAATCATCATTATTTCGCAGCGAAATATTTAACGATCATTTTCTGAGAAAAATTCACGCCATCCACCCTTTTTCTTTTTAGTTTTTCTGACTATGGGTTAAGAAGAGATGCGATGAAAGTTTCTTCTTTCTTTATACGGGTGTGTATAGATTGTATCGCATTCATTGGCAAAGCCATGTATATATGTATACAATACTGCAGCATGAAAATTCCATAGAGTCAGAAGCAAGAGCGAACAATTCCTGAAGAGAAGAGAGCACGACTGTGAACCGGTTGGTTGTTCGGTAGAAATAGGCTCTAATAATCTGCAGCTTCCACATCACAATAGGGACCGTGGCTGAAGAAAGCTCTTCGCAAGTTGCGGTGCTAGTTGCAGCAGGGTGCAGCAGCAGAAGAGAGAGCCTCTTTCCCTGACAGCTAGAGCCAGCCGAGGATCGGGGCATCGTATAGTACACGCTAGTAGAAATAGGCAAAGAGAAAGAGGAAGAAAGAGGAGCAACCATAAAGCGGAAAACGAAGCAAAGAGAAAAGGACAGAAGTACACGTCAGTCGGTCGCTCGCTTGGTATACTATACGCCGGTCTACCCGCGATCATTAATCACCTCTACGTCGCGGGTAGCACCGCGCCGCCAGGGGTACCTTACTAAGGGTGTATGCCGCGTCGGGACGCGGGGCCAAGGGTAGCAGAAATGGGGAAAGAGAAAGGGGAACCTGGGGGTGGAAGGGGCCGAGGGGCCGAGGGGTCGAGGGGAGAAAACCAGGGGAAAGGATGCCCCCGTTGCAGAACGAAGTCTGGTACGACGGTATACGCCGGTGGTGGTCGGAGGAGTCGGAGGAGCCGACCGCCCCGGCGACAGTAGACAAGCTGATTACCATTATCGTCGTGGTCCTGTTTCGGCAAGAACGATCTATATGTATACCAGCTCATACACCGGCTTCCGTTATTGGATTCCGGCGCGTCCTCGAAGAAGGAACCGGGCACTGACGAGTCCTTTGATTTTATGAACAAAAATTTTACCATATTTGGTTAATTTTGCAGAGATTTTAGCTCTTCTCGAAGTTCTTCGTTGCTAGAGTTCACAAGGGTTTGTCTACACTGATCTGCCCTCGGTTTGTGGCTAACATACTATCTGCATTTGTGGCGTATAAGACGTTTTGAAATTTGATAAATTGTGCCAGGGACGAGAGACATTCGTATGTACGCGGTGGACAGTTTTACAACCCTTTATCTTACTCCTTCTACCGTAGAGACCGCATGAAAACAGAAAATGGTCGGGGCTTTGTACCGCGTTTAACCCTTTACCTGGACCTTCTAAATACGACCATAAATACTTCATCGGTGGGTGTATTTGCATACCGTTTAAATTAGCCTCAGGCAGGCAGTGAGTCGGAGTAACTGGGTCATTCGTTTTGAGGAACTTGAACTTCAAATCTTCGCTCTGATCAGCGACTCGAATTTATTCCATAAGTATAATAACTCGGCGTTTGTCAGACCGAAATCGCGATAGAAGCTGAAGTTTCGCGCGCCGAGAACTTCTCCCCTTCTATCGAGACGCCTGAGACAGAATGCAGCCCTTTTTTCTTCCCGAAGTTCCTCAGCTCGCGTCTGTTTCAAACTACGTGTAGCAGAGCTCGTTTAATAGTCGTTGAAGCTTGTAGTCATCGACGTATACCAGAAGTCACTCGGAGGATTCATTCATCCATCAATAGCGGCCGGTATGGGATACTACATTTCCAGAGATCATGATATATCTGAGATGAAACTTCCCCGCTGAGTCGTGCCTCAGTAGACAGTAGAATTAAAACAAAACTTAATCAATCCTATATTTAAAATGAAATAATAAAACGAAAAATAAAGTCCTTCTAACTTCAACCGATGTAGGTAGTACCTCGCGCTGCAAATCGTCGTTTCAGAATTGAGTAATAATAATCTAAATTTATTTATGCTTATTCAGACGCCCCACGATTTGTAACTGATGGCGGGGAACCCGGGATGGATGTACGCGAACGAATCGTACATGTAGTTTTATCCTAGTGATAGAAGTTAATATAAATGATGGAAGGTAGATAAATAATTATAACTGCGAATGTTATGCGGCTCGAAGGCTGCAGCGGGAAATAGCGGGGAGCTACCAGACCGCCGAGAAAAGGAACTGTGCGTGATTTGAACCAGCTTCTAATTACTTTGAGATAAATATCACTCCATTCCACGTCCGCGAATAGCGTGTTCCAGGCTCCTGCAGCGCGGGTCTGAACGATCGTCAGTCAAACGCGCCGGTTCAAATGCAAGAGGATTTTATCAGTTCCGCGATAATCTGCGCCTCGTTATACCGGGGATAAATTTTACTCCAAAAAACACGTCGCTGTGTTACGAAGATTCCTAAAGATTCACAAATTCAAATCACCGAAAGACCTGAGATTACGCGACGTCGACCAAAAATCGAACACTTTTTTCCCTGATACACATATGCTAGAGACTCCTCGATCTTCGATCAAATTCATAGCTGTCTAACCCCGAGGTTAATTTGATCGATACGTTAATCAAAAGATTCAAATTAAAACCATTATAATCGCGGTCTGTCAATTGCGCAATAGTTTTTCTATACGATCAGACAAACGATCGCGTCGTCATTTTATCATAGATCTAAGGCAGCCGACACACGAGGTTTGCATCGGTTACCCAAGACGCTATTTATCAGAAATTTCCAGTCAGTAAAGCCTCAGTACAATAGTAGTGAGACAATGGATAACAAAAATCAAATTTCTTCAAACTCTATGGTTACGGCTGATAAATATTACCGAGGATCGGTGTAAATCGAAGGATGTCGTGTCAGGCTAACCCTGCACTAGCTAAGTATATTACTCGTATATAAGCACGGCACGTAAGATATTGTTCTCACGATGAAATTAATAGTGGAAGTGAGCTCTGGCATATAACATTAATCCTGGCGGTATTAGTGACACGGTAAGGCGCTGAGCCAGGCTGAGGAGCATCAGGGCAAGGACTAGGACCAGGGCCAGGACCTCTTGGCCCTTCTCTTCCTTACTTGAGTTCCCGAGTTTCCGGATAGCAGGATATTACCCACGGGATCCACTGGACCACCGGAAGATAATACAGGATGAGCTTTGGAGAGGTCTCGAGGACTCCTTCGAGCAGGTACTTTCCCAAGATAGCTCGTGTTCGAAATAATCCATCGGGATCGAGTAATTTCAGTCGCGATTTTTCCTATAACTGCAGCAGTGCATTCTAAACAGATTTTGATAATTCATCGAAGATTCCCCCGACCGAAAAATCTGTCGACGTGTTTCTTGTTCGAGTTACAAGCAGCATATTTGATGAGGGAAACTGTGGACAGGGTAATAAGGTTTTGCGAGAAGGATTTCAAAAATTGGAAAAATTTGTGCAAAAGGTGGGAAATTTTTTTTCATCCGTTGGGAAATTGGGACCAGGTGAGAATTTTCGGTATTCTGAAGTGAGAAAAAGGTTGACAATAAGTATATTAAAACCAGGAGAGGCAGGAGAGCACAGGATAACGTAGGAGACCGCGACAGCTGACGGGGACAGCGCGCGGCCGCGATCAATAATATAATATCACGTTGCCCAGGGCACCTCGTCGCTATCGCACCATCACACACCGTTCTTCTATATCTTTGTCATATTTTCTCCTCGTATACGAAAGTACGATTATCCATGAACGGGTTCCGCCTTCACAAATACCTTCGATAATGCTTACTGTGGGAGTTTATAAGCGTTCTTATACGCCGAGGGAGAACGGGTGAATAGTGTGAGAGGTCGTACGGGGGCAAGTTTACCGAAAACAAATTCTTCGGAATAAACTCATCGATTATTTAATATCAGTCATTTTCTTATATTCACATACGCGGTACTCTTGATTTCTGTGTGTCAATGATTTTTCTCTTATCTTATACCCAGAGTCTGAAGTTACACTTACTACCTTAGTTCGTATAAGTTCAACGCCGAATCTTAACTCCTTCGAATTTCTGATTGCCTGGTAAAACGATTTTTCAATCTCATTTTATCCCTGGACTCATAATTACTAGTCGCTTAGAAATTATTACTGATTCTTTGCACACGGTTTAAGTCTTTTTATACTCATGCAGAGTTTGAGTCCCATGAAACTCACAAACCTATAGCAGCCGATGTGTTATGATAGGACTTTTCTCTGCATCACATCGTACGTTCATAAATCGCGATAGGTGAACAAAAATGAGATCTGTGCATATAATCATCATCATCATCATCGTAGTTGTAATTATCGAAGTTTTTATCATTATTCGAACAGTATTAAAAGATGAAAATGTTGTTGATAAATAATGATACGTTAGTAAAGAAGTTTCCTTGCTAACAGAAAGCGTTACTTACATAGGATCGAGGTTCTCTGCCTTATCGACTTTGGTTACAATCCGGGTGCCCCAAGTTGGGCTTATTTCTGTAGAGGGAAACCTCTCGCGTGTAATAACACCGAAGAGAAGTACAAAATCAATGCAAAAACGAAGTAAAACGCATGTATAATAATAAGGATATGGTGTCAAGATAACAAACATCGAAACCGAAGCGTCTGAAATATGTTGTGTTCTTCGATCCCCTACTTTGCACATATTCACCAAGAATCCCTAGTTTACATATAATATATGGCATACAGAGTGCAGGACCAAAAGAGCGATTGATCACGACCATGAAAAAGAAAATTGTCATCTTATTTCATTGTCAGTGAAAGACATCGCGTCGTCTGCGCA
Organism: Tenthredo distinguenda; assembly: GCA_947538915.1. Lineage (NCBI taxonomy): Eukaryota > Metazoa > Arthropoda > Insecta > Hymenoptera > Tenthredinidae > Tenthredo > Tenthredo distinguenda. The sequence goes on along the minus strand of OX384536.1, from coordinate 16,833,990 downwards.
GTTGATACATACGTGTGCTATTGAATACTATTTCACTTTTATACACGTTTGATATTCAATATAGACGGTGCAAAGTGGGGTCGCAAGTTCATGCATTTCATCCCGAATTAGCATACGTATACTTGAGCAGATTTTTTTTTTTGCGAATCAACGGTGGAAATTGAAAAAAAAATCGGTGAAACAGCGCTCGTTGCTTCATATCTGCAGTTTACTATTCAATATTTATGAAAGTAAACTAACAATGAGCGACATGCGGTTGATATGCTAAACTTGCAGGACCATATTCTGAGTTAGAAAGACACCAGATGTGCCCATTATAATAATTGAAAAATTTCGATATCGGATTGAATGAATAGCAGGAGGTCCTTCAATATTTTGTTTAAAAATGAAAAAGTGTGAGAAAATAATTCGCTACTGCACTGTCTCATGGATTATGATACTTGCATCTCAAAAATAATAATTGAACAAATGTCCGAGGCACGGTTAAGCCAGGTAAATGAAACTACTAAATTTTGAAATGCAAATTTCTTGAGTCTAAGTATGATATATCATCTTTACTGTACCTCAGATATTGAAACAAGATATGTATCCCTTCGACAAAGACATCTTGATAAAATTCTAAGTTCTAAATCTTGACCAAAGAAATTATTAGATAGGTGATAGTTGGTCGTGTATAAAAATAACGTACTGATACCTACCAGAATATCCGTTTAAATTTATATCTAATATAACACGTTGAACCTGGCTAGAATAAATTTGGAATATGGGATCGGCGACGGGGTGAGAGAGTATTCAATTTCAATATTTTATTTCTATGTCTACAATTATTTACCTGACTGAATCGAATTCTTAAGGTTGACGAACCATTGAGTGAAATTCAGAGTTTTCTTTTTTTCATACATTTTTTTTTCCATACGTATAGCCATATATACTCAATTATTTGCAATATAGACTCAAAGAAACGTTGACTTTATTACAATAGGTACAATAAATTTGTCCACCTAAAAACGTTTGAATAAAAATACCTTATCGTAAAATAATTATCACGAATCCATGTACTAAGGTAACAGATAAAATTATTGTGTTTAAATATATTGTGAAACTGCGTCTGTAGAATCCGGATTGGCTGCAGGGGGCGAGACAAGCTCTTCCATCGGATGTATGTAGTACGTTGTCACGTTTCTTGCAATCATTAGTCGCGTGGCATGTCATCCGTAAGATACCTGTAGAGACGAGCTTCTGATATCTACAATTCTACAAAAGCCCGGATCTACAGGGTAGATCACGAATGTGCCTATCTTATGCAACTCCACCCCTCATATCCATTTCGTTTTCGGTCAGATGTCTTCAACGACGAATGTGAGTATCTGAAACATAATATGTTATTTATAATCCAGAAAAGATACACACAATTTTCTTCATACCTAAATAGAATCGAAAAGCAAGAAGTGTCACACATAAACTGCTCGCAATTACCCATCTACTTCATTTTTCTTACCAAACCTTATCGCCAATTGATTAATGAGATCGCGTCGCGATTGCCTATCAGCTTTTATCGAGCTCGATGTCGATTTTTTCGTCATTACCAATTTCGCTTTCGACATACTGCGGTAAATTTTATTGTAATAGACCCTATCATTGGTCATAATGAACCGATAGTCTGAGACGTGATCCGTAGACGAAGTATTACGCTGTCTGAATAACTAGAAATTATGACATCGTCTAGCCTGGGGTATTTATCGACTTCGGGAAACAGTTTTTCTCTATATTTCTGTGACTGAACAATTCGTCGATGTTCAACAGGTATCACATTAAATTTTGATACCGGATACGGGTATAACAGAGCTTCAGAAATTGCTCTCTGATTTTTGGAAATTATCAAATACAGCGTAATCGAAATTGCTGATAAAAATCAATAATCAGGATTTGTGATTGAAACATACCGCAATTCGACTTGTAAGATAGAATTTTTGTAGATTCTCGTGAAACTTGAAATGCTTGTATTATTCTTTCACGTCGTATGAAAACGTGTAACCGAAATGAATCATCGTTAAAAAGAACGTAGTACGAATAGCCGAATGAGTACGAGTTCAATAGAACTCTGACAAGTGACACGGAAGTTGTATTAGAGGCCTGTCTACCTACTTATGGAAAGCTTGTGCCTCTCTGGTGGTCGTACGCGCTTACCCTATACGCGTGCCGTTTACGCAGACTCACATTAAGAGACGCGGAGGTGTTAATGTTCGCCAAAACAGGAAACGTACCGGTATACGCGTGCGTAATATGGTTAACGGAAGTCACGTCTGTCGGCCCTCTTATGTACCTGACCCGACTACGATTTGACTCGTTTCAAAATTAAATAAGCAATTTATTTATCAACATACAAACGGGCGACACGATTCTATATTTTCACTTCAACGCCGGATTCTCCGTCGAATTTTACGAAGAATAGAGAGACTTTCTTTTCGACATAAGAAATTTCGAGTTCTTGGTAACTTACACCTTCGGGAAATTGAAAATTGGTTAAAAATTATACAAGATCCATGTATTTCTTGTAATTTTAGGCCCCGAGAATTTCTGAGTAACATTCAACATGCGTTTGAGTCGATCAGACTTTCTACTGCGAATATAAATGTATGAATAATCGTGGAATATAAATTCAGGATGCAAAATTTGGTATTAAACGTATCACACGAATATTTGAAGTAAGCTAATCGATGCCCGAATATATTGGTATTGCGTAAAGTGCGGAGATGTGCTTAGAAACGAATATGTGTGTCGTTGGAACCGTTAAGGAGGTCCGGTCGCTTTGTTTGACCACCAAAATTGTAGAATGAGATAAATAGCACGATGAAGAATGAGTATAAGAATAATTGAAGATGAGAGCAAGAAAAGCAATGCGAGTAAAACGACGAACTGGAAATAAAAAAGAGAGATAAAGTGAAAAGTCAAATATCTGAGAGATAGATGCTGAAGACTGCACTGACACATGACGGGCATGCTGTTTGTTCGTGCAAAAATAATGAAAATAACAACGAAAACAACAACAACAACAATCAGGAGAACGAATAAGCACTGTGAGATACAACGTTCGAGCAATAATCGTTAGCGTGGATTAGAATAACAGTATAAAGCCATGAAATCGGCATGCAACAAGCGAGACAACAGAGATATAGGTATATGAAGAGATACACATGTATACACATAGATTGAAGCGTATGTATACAATGAGAGAGACACTTAAGTGAGAGGTTCGTCTATCGATGATACGTCAAAGTCCGGTCACTCCAGTTGTGAAATTGCGATACTGCGATGAATCAGAGCAAGATTACTTGTTACTTTTCGTGAAAGTCTAAGGTCCGCGAATACGTAGGCCAACGCCCCTCTAACCACGGCGTCCTGGGTCTTCCGATTTCGCGAAGGAGTCGTCGTCACGCTACGTCAGGGCGGGTGCAGCGTCTCTCGGGCCGTTCTCTACTCGGTGTAGTACGCGGGTGTCGCAGGGGTTCCCGGATGCTGCGATGATTGGACCGTTGGCAGCCCTTTCCTCGAGGAAGGGGATGCTTTCGCGGGGTTTCGGTTACCCTCGGTAAAATCCGACCATGGTCGGGCGAAACCTCGGGCTCGGTTCGGGCATAGGAAATCCCTTGTCAACCCCTCGACGCAATCCAACCCACCCGGTCACTTCCCCATGCCCCTACTTTCATCTCGTCATCTCTTCGCCCGCGCAGAACCAGCATATCTCGCCTTTGCTTTTAACCAGCTAGCCGAAAACCCTCCCTTGAGATATAGCCCCGAGGATATTTTCCTCCTTCTCTCGCACACCCTCTCGGGCTCTCAGCCTCACATCCCTGCCTCTTTCGGAGGGGTCCCACGGATTCCGGGTCGTCGTTGAATTTCGAGCTACTCCCCACCGTCACCAACGACGCGTAGTCTCGTGGACGACGATGTATTGATCGGCGCCGGTCCACGGGCTCCAGAACTGGCTGACAGCGTCGGTGGCTAACGCGAGAGAGACGACCAGATGACGGAAATCTTTCGCAAAGATGGTGCAGGCCGAATGACTGCCTGACAGTACCTGGGAGTGCTGAATCTCCAACCTTCAACCCTCGAACAACTTAACTCAATAAATTTCTACCTCCCGTGCCGTATTTGCTACCATCATCCGGATGTCACTGTCGAGCTTCACAATCACTCACCTTATTCAACCGCTTGCTCCTCGATTCTTCGCCTCTTCGCCTCTTCGGCTCGTGGGTCGATGACCGTATTTCCCCTCGCGCGAGACCCTGAAAGTTGTTTTTCTTTTCTGTCAAAACCACTTATGACATCTTCAAAGATTACCGTTTCGTACCATTTACCGCGACGAAACGATTGCCAAAATCTAGTCAGATCTTTCGGCGAAGATATACATGTATGATTTCACTTTATACCTGCGGGAAGGGTATCGTCTTCTGGTCCGGGATGATTGCTCGCGCGAAGAAACACCACGTTCGACTGACCGTTTCTATTGTGTTGAGGAATGCTTTCGGAGGAAGGTAGGCACCTACGTCCGGCGATCGTGACTTGAATGATAATTTCTTGCCAACCGATTTCCTTTCTGGTTTCTTTACCGTATTGACTGGTGACATTAATCCAGTCGTTCTTTAGGCACGTACACTGCGAAGAAGCACGGTGTATGCCTGAAACAAGCCAGCTACGGTGAGCCGATATAATAATCGAGCCTAAAATAATTATCGCGATGGTTTCCATAGCTGTCTCTCAAATATCGTTAGGGAAAATAATTTTGCTTTTATTACTGGGCCGGTGGCACTTTATCAAATTGTTCTCCGGCCATTTCTAATTCCGTTATGACGTAGGTATTAACGTTTTTTATTGATACATCAAAAGCACACTTTATACGAGCGTTATACTTTATTATATGCTTTTTACTTATGGCTCGGAGGAGATAAGAGACGAGAGCGGGAAAACTCATCCGAACAATTGCTGCCGGCCTATACGTGTTTATTGCATAAATTCATCAAATTACATTCCTGAAAGAAGACTTAAACATACTTACCTATACATACCGAGCTAAATTCATGAAATTCTACGCCAGCGAGTACAGCATATACGAACTGACGCCCAGAGCGGATACGTGGCAAGCAAAGATCCAAATGGTTTAAAGTTTACGCGATAAAAGTTAAACCGACGAAGGTCATTTTATAGCCAGCGAAGACCCATTTGGTTCTCTGAGACGAAATTGCACGGAGCTCCCAACGATCTTAGCATCCATCTGACATAAAAGAGATAAATTCCAGGTTGCAGAATTAAGTTTTGGAGTGAAATATGGAAATAATTGTAATTCGATGTAACGAAATACAAGATACGATATTTTTGGATTTTTCTATAGTCTAGCTGTCTAACAATTCTCTCGGTTTGATCCGAGACGGAGAACTGAAACTGGCAGAGGAGCGCGCAAGAGGCAGCATTGATCCTGCGAAGGGTCGAGGAGTGCCGAGACTAGCGCACGCGAATTTTGCCTTCATATTATTTCACGGAAGAACCACCACCGCTATCCGTGCTCGCGTGTTAATCATAATTTATTTAAAACTCTGCCGTCTACTGGTACGCTTATAGTTCACAGTATATCTACCTACCTCGCGTTAAATGTACAGGGGCTACAGCTACAGCTACACCTTTTGCATTATGCTTTATTCACGTGAGCAAGTTCCGATCTAAATTATTCATCTCGTCGTAAAGCATATCTTAAAACTTGAACAATTAATTTCCATAATTTCTGATACCTACCCTAGTCAGAGCCTCGTCCCTTTTTGAATACGAGATTTCGTCGACTCTCGCAGTTCCGGTGGTTAGTTTTTATTTCCCGATGTAGGAATCCGAGAGATACGATTGTCATTCACGTTCGAAAATCGCTCCGGCCCACGATCTCATATTGTTGTTTATTCAATTATTCCGCAAGCTTTAGAGATTCACGGAAGCTTAGATTCTCCGGTGAAAATCATCCGGCAACATACCTCGAGCTTCGACAAATATTATCATGAATTTATGCCCCGAGTAAACACGCGTTTACCCGCTCAAAAGATGACGAAGAATTATACTGACAAGATCGTTTAATTCAAACTGCGAAATTCCTGCCGTAAACAACGTCGCTTTATCTTCTCCCTCTCACCTCGGTCAATCAGCTCGTCCATCCATTCATCATCCGACAAATTCACTACTATATCCGAACCATTGTCACAGAGAATAAAATTTCGAAAAAAGGCAGACAAACCCAAATCAAACCTTGATCAAAATTCACGGACGAGCTTCGAACGATTGGACTTTTTTACTGTACGGTTTTACAATTCAGTTTAAAATCCCAGTGGGATAGGAAACGAAAAATCACCACGTCAACATAGTTGACAAAGAGGTCCTCGTGGATGGGGCTAACGAGCAAGTGTAGTTTGGTTAAAAATCTCCGAGACGAGACGAGACGAGCATCGCCTCGGAATTCCAAAAAACGGCTGACTTGAGCATTTTCGAAATTTTGGAGTTTCGATTTTTCTACCAAATTGTTCCAGCCTCCCACACAGTGTCTCTGGAGTCTTGTACAGGAAACTCTGGGAATCGAACTCGAATACTGGAACAATCTACACGCAGTTTGTGAAGACCAGTGAAAGGCGACTTGACGCAGCTCCCACAGGACTCTTTTTGGGAACGGGTGCTCACTACGCACGATTCTCTGCCGTCTTCCTAGTACCTACGAAACAAAATCCATACGGATTGGCTCTTGTTGAACACTTTGAGCATCACTGACTTCCGTTTCGACACACACACTCACACACGTATATATATATTCTAACTTAATTTTCTCACAAATTTCTCACTCGATTATCGGAATTTCTTCGCCAAGGATTCAGTGATACGTGGGAATTAGAAGCTTCTCTAAATAATTCGAAATACATTTTATTTAGAATCGAGAAGATGTAGCTTACAGACTTTGCCTGAACACTTGTCAGACACAAAGCGGTGAATATTTTTCTTTCTAAAGCAAATTACCATTTGCCGAGAGCTTTTAACGTTTTTTTTTCTTCTAACTTTTTTTTTCCTTTTTTATTATCACGTCAGCGAAGATTCTGAGAGGCAAACTTGGCTACCAGATTTCTCAGCAAAATTCAGAACATTTTTATCGACGTGGATAACTTTCGTTATACATATATATTTATATAGGTATGGGTATGTATGTATACGTGTATACCAAGGCCGTAAAATATTTAACAAGTTATACCTGCTATATGAATACACAGACGTGCGAGTAGACAATGATTTTTTTCACCAAATTCCATAATCTGATATAAAAAATTATAGATCCTTTTTTTCCCTGGACTTTGACGATGAAAAGCCGATCTATACCCGTTACTGACTTCCGGTAACTCGTTAAAACTCAGAGTGGAAATGGTCAACGAGCAAAAGGCCGATAACCAGACCAAGAACTCATATCAAAGACACGTTATACGACATCGTTGGCTAGCGAATTTACTTTTAACGCACATTCATCGTTTTTTTTCGTTGCCTATCTTGTTTTTCACAGACAAATACTAAGTATCGATTATCGTTAGGGGTTAAAACGTAGTTTTTCGGTGACGATAGCCCGGAATATCAAGATGAGAAGCCAAGTGTAAAAACTTTATACTTTTACGCTTTTCGCTCTATTCTTTGTTTCACTTTATCGATTGAAATTGTTTTCGCTGTATTAGCGGCAAATTCTATACATTCTGACGGTTGAAATTTACTCTCGTTTCATCGCCATTGTGCGCTAATTTAATAAACGCGGGAATTACGCCAATACCGTAGCACGCGGATCTCGCATGTTCACCGTTTTTAATTAAAAAGTACATTCCAACGATGCATAAATGGGCGGTGCTACCAACTACCGGAATATATATTTCTGTAACCGTCTATATGTATGCGGATATACCCATACTGCACCACTACCCTCGTACCATAATACAAGTGTACATCGATGGGTATAGCCAGGGATGGGGGCCGGTAGACGGCGTAAAGCGCCAAAAGGGGCTGGCAGAAGGGGGAGCGATTCCATCTGCCAGCTTGTCATTCAGATTCAACGTATAATATATAGCGTATATTCTACATCTATAGATGTACCATGAATTTTTGGGTGTAGTAGGGTCGATCAATACGTTACAATCTATACAAAATGGCTGTTTTGTGAGTTCAATGAATTCAACGAGACCGCTATCGCAGGCAAGGATTAATTTCATTAGAAGAAATATTGCCAGTTTTTATTGAACCCAATATGAACCTGTTCCGGACAAAAGTTCATCACATAATTCATTCATGGATCTGTAGAAAAAAATTCGAGTCGCTTGAGCGATTAGGAAGAAGAATGGCAAATTTTTGCATAAATAAACGTTGACGTAGCTGCGAGAATAATCGGTGGTGAATTCGGTGTACCAGAAAGACATGTCTCGTCATTTTTTGTGCAGTTTAATTGATCTAATGAATTTTTTTTCACGTGCACAATTACACTGTTAATTTATTTTCAAAAGGTGGAGATGCTTTTGGAATTGAGTTTTCGTTTATCTTTATAGCAGAGATGGTTGAACTCCGGCCGACATATAATTACGCAGAAGAGATGCTCCCCCGATAATTACTGATTATCATAAAAATGGCCGCTGGGGTAAAAGACCGAGGGGTTTCACGAGAGGGGAATGAAATGGGACGAGATTTTAGATTGGTTGGTGAACTGCTGCATAGCTCGAAGCAGACAGGGAGGAAAAACAGGACCAGCTCGCTATTCGCCACCCCGATAGCAAGCAGCGCCATCCTCCACCCTTGCCGAGTTTTTCACCCTTCGAGAAATATTCGATGTGCGGCGCCACATACAGCTGACTCGAGATCTTGTGCTTTTGTGAAATAACGTGCGTGACAGAATTATTGAAAAAAAAAGAAAAAAGGAAATTGAAGCGAATTCAGAAAACCGGAATGAATTTTTGATATGCCTGGATACGCGATTATTCGCACTTTCGTTCTTGTCATTTTTCTCGCTATGAAATTAATCTTCCCGCGGCGAATAGGTAAACGCGAAAAACGTGTAGTTTTTTTTTCTTCTGTATCGGTATCTTGATGTGTACCTGCATGCGAGAATACGCGTGTGTCACGGGAATCGTGCAGGATCAGATAAAAACATGATACGCATTGCAAATTTTAGCAATTTCTCAACCCTCCTTCGTAGGTACTCACACACGTATGTATAATAAGCGATAAGTGTTAGCGACGACATAGCGAGGATTATTATCGCTCTGATCCTGACGACTGATCGTTGTAACAAATTTCTTTACAAGCCACACGCGAAAAGCTTGCTTCGCTCGGGGTATATTTAAAGAAATGAGAGAAAAAAAATAAAAATAGGTAACGAACGTCTCACGCAACTTCGTCTGTCACGATCTATCGGTAAGGTAGCTTCCTTCTGAGAGAATCTATTGGGGATGAAATAGAGGCTGGTTATTGTATCAAAAATAGGGTGAAGGACCACGTCGATCATATCACGTCGTCTCAATCGTATTTTTAGTTGATTCAACACAGAACTGAAGTGGGTATTAGATTTGACGAAATTTATTTTCCTCTTCGATTTAGTAACCGCAGCTTTCCACTCCCGCGGGTCGTGACGTCATCATACTGGTAACGATTTCCAATCGGGCTGTCACTCTTTGCTCACCACGAGCTCTCACCATGCGCGACCTCCCCGAATCCAAGGAGCTGCCAAAGAAAGTTCTGCCTCACGAGAATGCAGACTTACGAGGTTCCAGAGTTTCGCCAATACCTCTAACTTCAACTTCGGCCACTATACCCACTCCGAGGTAGAAGAATGAACATTTTTTCAACCGTCAGTCGATTGAACACGGATTAAATTATTCATCATTTTTCCTCGCATCATGTTTCGTTGCTCTAATCAGCTTCCGGATTTTTCTTACGATTAGGAATTAGTTAGTTCCGCGATTTTGTCACTCGCACTCGCGTATCTTTTTTTGGGAGGGAGAGAGAGAGAGAGAAAAATCAAAAACCATAGAAAATTGGTGAGTTTTTTTTTTTTCTTCGACTTTGATGTTTAGAGGAGAATAGATTCACAAAAGGCGCGACTGCCCAGCTAGCAGGCCACAGCACAACTAACGCGGGAATCCTGCAATAAAGGGGATCATTTTGAATCCGTGTCAAGTGTACGAAATTTATAGCTTCCCCCCATCGCCCCTCCTATTCCTACTTCTCCGGTGGACCCTCCTTTCCACCCTCTCCAGCACCCCTCTGCTAAATGTGGACGGGGTGCTGCAAAGGACGAACGTTAAATCGCCATTCGATAAAAAAAAAAAAACACTGCGATTCAATATTTTACACGTGATTCCAATACCATGGAAGCCTGATATCAAAAACGAGCATAATTCGCTATAGAAAACGTGGCAGATATTCCGAACGGTTGAAATGAGTATTTGAATATCTTAGAGACCCTCCACTACGACTTACGTCTTAGAGAAACAAATTTTGACGAAAATTGTACCTGGATTTAACTTCCTTAGCTGCTGCTAGATCCCGTATAACTTCTCCTAGGATGCGATAGGGTAGCTCCAACCTCCAGGTGATGTTGGCAGTCCGGTGTTCGAGCGAATTGTGCTGCTGGTCCACGCCGAGGGGTAGCATCAAGGGAAAGTGATTTATGACTTAAGGGATGCCTGCAGGTAGGCTCTCATTCACACGGGACTGAGTATTTTCGATGCCTCGATCCCACAGTGCAACTTCTCGCGTTCACCAGTTGGCGCATATGCTCCTCTCGCAGCAGACGATCTGATCCCCAACGCTTAAAATTATTTCGAAACATTTCGAAGACCGCGAAAGTGCTAAAAGTTCTCAGGGAGATAGTCGATCTCCAGGTATTGTCTCGAAGGCTGACAAACAACTCGAATTCATATGATATTCGGAAATAATTTTTATTTTTATCAAAATGAACATATAGTCTTAATCGTAATTATGACATATGTGATGCACGGTATTACTTTCGACACAGTTTCACACGCTCGGGTTCGTGTAATTCTGCACATACAGATGCGTGTCAAATTTTCTAGCCAGAGGGTGGTATGGCGTTCTTATACAGATGGTACAATCGGTGTTCGACTACGCGGGAGTTTCCTTGAAACTTATAATTCCGAATTAGAAACTATTGGATCGGAAAATATCGAAATTAACTAAAATCTAATAATCAAATCTTCGGCTCGGGTTGGTAAGGGTAATTTTACTGCACGACGTGAAGGCAAAGGCTAAGATATCGCGTCCGGATATGCAGGCGGTTCTCCTTCGTAGGTAAGGGAGGCTGCGGTGCTACAGAAAATACTCCGAAGAGTGAACCGACGGTGGTACGACGAGCGTCTTTACTTGTGCTAGTGCAGTGCTGCTCTTAGAGTCGTCGTATTCTACAAATTGTTGAACAAATTCGCAAAATCCAAGGTGTATTTTTTTTTCCTCTCAGGGTGTTCTCATTCTCTCGTACAATTTCTTCTTTATAACGTATTCGCGTATGCACATACGTGCATTTCCCTATCCGATCGCGGTTAAAGATATCGTCACTCGTATATATCCGTGCAGGCAAACCATTCCGCGATATGACAAAAGTGGGACGAAGAGAAGAAGAGAGAAAGAGGAAAAGTGAGAAGGGGGCTGCGAAGCAGAGGCAAGAAGGAAGGAAGGAAGGAAGGAAGATAGAATGGATAAAGTAACAAAAAAAAAAATCAAAAAAAAAAAACAGAAAAAAGAGAATGAAAGAGGGAAGGACAGGACAGCAGTAGCGCCCCTGCAAGGATCATCAATCACCGGGACCGAGACAATCCGAGACAATCGATGTGCGCGCCCGACCGGCGAACAGCTGTCGCCTCGCTAGCACCGACCGATTTACGTCTACGTCCACATATATCCACGTCTACGCCTACATTCGCGCAACCGTGACGTCACACGTGGACCAAAAATTTTCGGTAAAGTGGTCAAAGTTATTTTTAAATAAAAATGCGCGGAATAATGATCGGGATCCAGTTGCGAGTCCCAGAAAAGTTAAAAAGTCTCGAATTCGCCGTTTCCCCAGAATCGGCGCGAGAGACTGACAGTAGTATAAACGATTCGTGGTCAGCCGCAGATGAAACCCTGAAAACGCTGCATTTCGCGAACTTGATCTGATTCTTCGATCAGCTCGCCGTTTCGATAGCAACGCGTGCTGGATTTTGGAAGTCGTGATGGGAAACACCCTGTATATACGGTGTTCGCAGGAAAGATTTGACAGAAGGTATTTTACCGTTATACTATATGAATGCATATAGGTATAATACTACATCCTTCGCATCGCGTCACATCACATCGTATCATATCGCATAGTAGCGCCAACACACGGGGGTCCCTATATTGCCCGCTACGTTTCATAAATAACTTTCATATTACGAAAAAATACAATTTCAATATTACATCCGATGGGCATGCCAATATTACATAGACGTGTGATAGATAGACGTGCGTTATTGTCTTTATAAAAACATAACCATTTGTTTCAGATATTCATATTTTATACATATTATCTATATCTACGTACATCGCTCAGGGAAAATATCCTACATATTTTTTTTTTCTTCATTTTTTTTTAAACAAATATAATTCTGTTTCCGGTAACAAGAAGATTATTATACAACCACGTGGATGGCTACGCTGAAACGGTTGCTCGGTAGAGACTTTCAAGATGTGTTTTAATGTGTATATGTATAACAGCTAGAGCGTTCGAGCTTCCGAAACTTGGTTGCAAAAGGAAAAAGATGGGAAGGGAGAGAGAAGGAGAGAAATGAAAATATATCTGCGTGACCCAGAATTAAATTAATAATCCCGCACGCTGTTATCTTCCTTTCTTCAGCGGAACTACGCGCTTCGTACCGTTATTTAATTAAATTTCTCAGAATTTTATATTACACCTGTGACGGTCTTGCGGTTGGCTATTGCCTCCACGAAATATTTGTCGTTGAATAAAACGGGCTAGGTTTTCGTTGAATATACGATACGGCCGCCTCGTCATTGTCATTTGAACCCTGTTATAATAAATTCAAGTTTGAATTGAACTGCGGGAAAGTTTAAAGAAATTCGCATTCAAAACTAATCCTAAAAACTAAAATTGCCTCGCCAATCCAGATCAGAGCGCTGCGCACCAAGAGTCGATAAGTTTGGGAAAATGAAGTCGGTAACTCAAGCCATGGCTATGTTACCAACCGCCGAAATAATTCCCTCAATGAACGACAGGTATGTAAGTATTCTATTCGCACACGTTACCGCGTATTGTTACGTGTTAACATTTGAAACACCGAGTGGCCTAATCAAGCTTCAATTTCATTTTTTTTTCCACAGTATAAAACTGGATCGAATGTACGATTTATCTATTTTTTTACATTAATTTGTTGGGTCTAGCGATCCAATTCACAGAATGATTTTTTTCCAAATAATTCTCGAAATGGAATGAGTCGTGTAAATGACCCAATAAACTGGAACGTCAATTCTTGTATAGGGTTTCGAATTGAAACGAATTGAAAAGACTTCAATTTATCTCGGCATCAATTCTCTTGATTTTCTTTAGTTTATTTGATTACGAAAGCTTTGAAAAATGCATCGATCAATCCATTTCACAATTAGTCGGATTACTAGTGCTGAATTATTGCAGAATCGGAAATGACCGTAGTTCGCCAGATCATCGATAATATAGAATATATTCGTCACCCCTGTCGTTCGTTTTAGAGGTACTTAAATTTTTCAAAGATTGTGTCGAATGAAAAAAATAAAAATAAATAAATAAATAAAAGCTACGAGTATAACACGAGTATTTCGTTTTCGAAATTGTTTCGCGTTGTTTCTGTATAATTCTGTTGATCCGCGGGATTTGTATCACTTTCTAAATTTTTGGCCGCGTAAAACCGATCCTATTAAAACATAAGTTGGCCTGGATTAAAGGGACACAGGGGGCCACTTATTTATGCATTTCGCGCGGAGGACGGGCCTCGTGCAGGGGTTCCGAGGGTGGAGAACCAACCACCGCCATATTTCGATCGATCCCCGTGCGCCACGTGCTGCCGCGAGTGAGTGACGTGCAAAAAATATATTTCAGAGAAGATACGGGCCCGAATTTCATTTAGTCCTTTACTTTTGCCGAGCAAAAAGAACAAAATTTTCAGCTCGACAACCCTGCAGCTTATTTCGCAATCACTGCCCAACGAATTTCGCAGTAGGTATATACGATTTAGATGAATTATATTATTCGACTATTTCAATTCGGAATTCAAATCTCCGAGACATAATATCATCGCAATTTTTCAAATAAAATTACTTACAATTTCAAAATTCGTAAGTAGGTATATCTTACATTTTTTACATTTTTCAATACTTCCAATCTACAATTTTTTCCTTTTCCTCAACACCTGTCAGTTCAATCGTACTTTCCAATTACAATTTTCAAAAGCTGTAAATTATTCGACGAAATGCAATGCCTGGATTAGTTAACGTTCGCTAACTAATGGCGTTTTAATACCTCCTACGAACGTATATATATATACATATACCCATATGCCGCGAACGTAGAATTTATATATATATATATATATACATATATTATATCTATATGCGCAGCAAAAATTAAATTTAAAAAACTAATTAAGTCTATAATTTTTTGTATGTACGTCATAACTGAATGTGAACTTTGCGTAACAGGCAATTAATTTTTTACCAATTTTCCTCTATCAAAAAAAAAGAAAAAAAAATAGACAATTGATAATGGTATATTCCATATGTACGTTTATACGTAGGCAAGGCATAGTATAGTTACTCCGTGATTGATACGTTGGTAATACGATTATCAATGAAGGCGTAGACGCGACTAGTCAAAAGTAGCAACCAAGGACGGGGGTTTGTCACCCCTGTCTCTCCCCAAGCGGCGTGAGAAGCCAGCCATCTTGAATGATGTATGGCGTCGGTTAGGAGGTCGACTGCGCAGCCATCACTCAACGCTCAACACCGCCGCTACACAGTCGCACGCTGGGAATAATCCTCTCTTGTCTTCGCCGTGGACCACGCGCGGTTTTGTCGCGAGATGCGCGAAGTCGCATTTCAGAATCTTACGACTAGTCAAATCGATCCCCGGAACACCTCCAATCAAATTTCTACATTCGCGGTGCGAATAGTTTCTACACAGACATTCAACGAAAAAATCAAAAACGAAGATCCACCCCTTCGAAATATGCACCAAATTTTATAAAAGCTATTTTTATTCCCAAAACGAAGACACTTTCCGGCTATATTATACTTACCAGCTAATTTCGTATACTGTTAACGAGCATGTGATAATGTTAATCAAGAGGGGATGCGGATGCCCAGATGCTGCACGCTCAGTCAAGCAATCACGTATAGTTGATGCATCAAATATGAAATCGCGGAGTCTCCTGCAAAATCTCTCTTCCCCCGTATTCCAGAATTCTAAATTTATTTTTCGAATTCAGTAAACTATGGGGATGAACGAATTAACTAGACAATACTTTTCAATCAATTCGAACAGTTTAATCAAAAAACTAATGTGCGAAAAAGGGTTGATTTTGTTCCGGTGTGAAAATTGGGGAAAATTTTTTCGGATAATGTTATATTTGAGGAAACAAATAACGGGTATCGTATTTTAATATTACTGAGCGTCAATGACAGAGACTTGCAATCAATAACCACGTTACGCATTACTCCGCACGCATCCGTACGGATCGTTCCCTTCCGAAACCCCCCTCTTGCCACAGAACCTGGGAGGCAAACCCTAAACCATTATATTTAATATGCAATACTCCATTTACCCTATTGAATACCCCAGTAAATCCACTCGACGACGACCCACATTCCGCTACACTCAGTTTCGATACTCACGTAATCTTACGCCGGTAAATTTTTGGCGCTTATTCACGTTATGCTTATAGATATGCTAAATATTTACCTGAGCTAGATTCATCGTAGTGAAAAAAATCATTGGATCTATATCGATCGCTGTAGGAAAAGAACGAGATTTGCGAGAGCAAGTGAATAGTCGAATAAGGGATGATAGGCGAAAATTATAGGAAAATCTGATGCCTCTGTATAGGGGTGTTTTTCTATGTGGTTATGATTATTTTTATTTCAAGGTAAATATCTGTGGCATAGCGTCGAGACATCGTTGATAATTTATTTCTTCTCCGGGGCGAAACAGTTAGTAAACTAAATTATACGGACCATTGCAATTAATTAGTCTTAATAAAAATTATACGAGGAATCGCAATTACAAACGACCGCTACCCCGACGCGAGGGTAGGGAGGTACGAAGACTGCCTAAGAGAAGACGGCGGTGGTGGAGGCGGTGGATGAGGACGGGGAGGTGGAGGACCAAGGTTTCTCTGGTGCGGAAGAAAAGAGAGCCCAGCCATCGCCGCACGCCGCTTCGCTCCGCACCGCGCCGCAATCCCGGGGGCCGCTTTAAATGAGTCAGCGTTTTTATGCCCGCGATGTTGTCAAAGTGCAAACAGCGCCCGATGATATATCATCCCCGGCGCCCCCTGGCCGACCCGGGACCCGTAGAGACCCAGGATCTACCCGCGTGCCGCGACCCTAGGAGAGCACCGCGTTTACATGACGCAGATATAATAATAAAACATCTCGCGGTACAAGCGATAATATCTACCACGAAGAATCTTCATCCGACAACGCTCCCTTTAAGTACAGCCACACTATTACCTACGACCTGTGTCTTCCGCATCTCGCTAGGGTGTGATGGAAAAAAGATGTGAAAAATCACTCTTTGCTTTCCGAGGTCCAAATAGTGGGTGTGCTTGTGCTTGTGGTCGTAGACTCGAACTTTTATCGGTAACGTCATTAATAGATATTTACCTATTGGTATCTAATCTGTGTGCGGAGGTATTAATAGAAACGACAGAAAATTTTGTCTCTTAGTTAATCTGCCTTACAGATAGCGACAAGTACACGACAAGGTACTTTAATTGAATCTTTAGTTCGTCGATATGATGGTTCTGAGAATACCGTGAAATTAGTTAGCTGCTTGTTACACTTCTGTACGGTACAAGGCTAAAGAGCAGCTATGTTCTTTTCCGTTTCGTAGAGCGGGGCGGTGAACCTCCCTATCATAAATCAGTTGTAAAATTGACTACACCCCGATTCCTCGATACAGCATGAAGACGAAGCGGTCTAGATGTACACATTTCTCATCTAGCATCCCCCTCTAAGCTGGTGGTAATTCTTTAATTCAATGCCAATAACCGTTCGTTGAATATATTGTTAATATATCGGATTAGGGAAGACGGTAAACGTGAATGGAAACTACCACAGGGGGTCCAAGGGGTGCAACCAACGCCATTCTGCCACGCCTAGACTAGGACCGATGGTATATCTCATTCTTCACTCATTGAACAATCGGGAAAAAATGTTCACCTCCTATTCATATTTCCTCAAGAATAGGAAAAACGAAAAATTTCCGTACACAGAGTTGCGAAAATGTGACTTAACAGCAAAGTATTAAACACATCGGTCGAACGAAGGGTGACGGAACTCGGTGAGCCACAACGTGTCCAACTTCCTTCAGGCATCGTTTTTAGCTGTCAAACGAGGCGTTACGGTTCTTAAGTTTGCTTATCTTTTCCAAGAGTCCGTCGCGGCGAACGCTATCGACGCTATGGGGGTAGGTACACGGCTATGGTTATAGAAGCGCGAAAGTCAACGTGCAACGATGATTTCAGACGCCGGTATTACGCGTATGCGAGGGTTAGTCGCAGACTGTTGAACAAAACCTGGCGAATATGGAATCGGTAGGGACATTAGGGACAATGCGGTGTGTGAGTACGCGGAAGGTAACGAAACAAAGTCATTTTTTCAAACAATGTTAAAGCATGCTTAGCTCTAACCGAGGATGGGTTCCAATAATCCGTAGTTGTAATTAGTACTCGAAATTTTTATGCTGTAGTGAGCAGCTAATTTATTACCCTTTGGGCGTGCGCTTGGGTATAGTTGTAGACCAAACGTGGATTGTAAAATTGAATGACCTGACTTTAAACTGGACAATTAGGGGCGTGAGGCGTCGCGCCTTTTGTCGTTCTGTCTTTTCTTGCCGGATTACAATTATCCTTTTCCAGACTTTGCAGCTCAAACCCCTTTCCGCCACAGGGGCGCCTAGAAGTGGTTATTTTTTCTCCTTTTTCTGCACTTATAATCGAATGGCACAACTGACCGTGTACACAAAACCTTACAATCCTGGGAAGAAGTTAACGCATGTATTTATCCCTCAGATATTTGACACGCGATAACAGTTCCATAATTTCAATTTTAACGATACCCTCCCTCGACGGTACTCTCAGTAAACGGAAGACGTCTCGCCAATATGACGTCGGGTATAGCACAAATCCGGTCCTCGGCAAGCTGAACCTTATTACTCTTTGAATCGCGCCCCAAACAACGACAAGTTCTGCCAGACATAGTCAGTCGAAAATAATACAGAATGCTACCCCTAAAATGCCAATAGTATAAAGCAATCAAATTTTCCTTCAGTTTAATGTTCTCAATTCTTCTGTCACTCATTTTCGATTTTTTGCTTTGGATAGAATCATTACTCCTCATATGGCATGTTCGCAATTCGTAGCGTATAGATATTTGCCGTTTGCCATCGGAGTGTAATGTATCTTCAAAGCGGGCAGACAAGTTGGCGGCATTATGCGATACAAGCCGCGAGGTTCGCGACAGCCCACTGATTTTGTATTCAGCAAAGTTCTATTATAAGATTGCTAACTTTTTGCCAGCGTTGGAAGCTCGCTGATCGTGGGACGGCAAAGACGGAGATACAGGGGTGAGCCAAGGGGTGGCGAAGCGGGGAGGAGGGACTATGACGTGAAACGTCAACCTTATACTGACGTCGACTTGGCTCGTCGAGCGAGGATGAAAGTAAGGGAAGGCAGCGAACGGCATTCAACCCTGAAAGCCAAAATAACTTCCTAAACTTTAACCTCCAGAGTATAAAAGTGGATGCCTCTTTCTATCTGGCTTCAAGAATCTCGCTATCCCGTGGAAACTCGACGGAGGTCCAACGATAAAAACACGTCATATCCGTGACGCTGCAGGGTCTTAGTTTGAACCAAACCGATTTCTAGGACCTACAGAACCACCAGAACCAGGGAGGTGATCCACCGCTTTCTGAGCCAAGAAACTAACTCAACGAGGCAAGAATTCACCGGATGCAAAACCGTCTTCTTCAAGATTCCCGCTACACTCGTGTCAGCCTTTCGTATCTCCATCGTCCGCCTAAACGAACATCCAGTAGATGGATATACACGTACACAAGTATACTATAGCAGAGTGGAGATTCCTCAGCTCCACTTCACTCGTCTTACGTATCCTTTGTTAGTTCGTATCAGCAACTCCGAGTTCACAAAGCGGTTTACTTCAGATAAGTAGGCACGGATCTTAAGGGGGTGTTTCTGGTAGGTGAAAATCAGTCTGGATAATCCGAATCGCGGGAAAAACCGGAAGACGTATGCCTCGGATAAGACTTAGAGTTCGGAGTCGGGACGCAAGACGCATTAAAATATCTAACAAAGTGGGTGTTAAACGCGATTTAAGATTCCAACGCTTCGGATGAGGACATCCCGGATAAAACCACAAGTAGACAAAATTCGGAATCTCTTTCAAAGCCTATCGATAAAATCTCTGGACGAATGAAATCCCTGAGAAACTCGCTTCTAACGTTGCTGCAGTAAACATATATTATACATATGAACATAAATATATACCTAAGCTTCGCAAGGTTGTAAGCGAGGTAAAATGTTCGGGTGTTGGTACCGCGTAACATATGCTTTTATCTAAATTAAACAGTGCTCGCCCGATTTTCATTTCCTGGCTTGAAGCCGCTGATGTTATCCGCGGTTAAAGCGGGCGTCTCTCTTACCGCCAAGGGAAGCTGTGCCCTTCCTTTCAGCTACCGAGCTACCTATGCTTATAGTACATCGGCCATATACTATATACATCGTCCTATCCTATCCCATCCCATCCTATCCTATCTCCCTATATTCTACCAGTCCCTTGAACCCCCTTATACCGTAGCTGTCGTCTGGCATCTCGCTCTCACTCTCACTCTCCCTTTTCTCTCATCCCCCATCCCCCATCCCCCGTCCCCCAACCCTCGATTCTCCATCCGCCACTTTCCCCCCCGTCAGTCCCGTCAAACTTCTAGATTATATAATACAAAAGCCGAGATACAGTTCTCCATTTCCATCCTATGGGAGGATGGCAACTGTGCCCGACCGATCGAAATGGAAGCAGAAAGCCCCGGTTCTCGCAAACTTCTAATTACAGGAACGGCTTATCCGTAAAGAGATCTTGCGATATCGATGTATTAAAATGGGGCGTATTGCAGTGCTTACCCTTTGGCTAAGGATCAAAACAAAATTCGGCACCTTACGCTAAGTCAAAACGGGCTTGTTCATTCAACTCCTGGAGATAATATGGCTAGTAGTAATAGTAGTAGGGGTAGGTAGTAATGGTACCCAGTACTATTCGTTTACGAAGCGATGCGCCATTTGGCATAAGCATTTCAAGTCACGCTTAACGAAAGTAGCTTCAAAGGATTTCGGATTTTCGAATGTTACCGAACGAGGGGTAGGAAGTAGACTTTTCCCAGACTCAGATTATCTGCTCGAAACGTTTTAAGACCGTTTCATAGAACGCATCTATCATTTACGGAAGTCAACAGCTGATCCTTAGCGGTTTCGTGAGCTCCTATGATCCGAACCACATTTTGGAAGAATAAAACCTCTATAAAGTGCTCCGTTTATCTATTATCTACGATAATTCTAAATGAAATTATTCCCAGCGAATAAAGAATCGCGTGAATCTCGCAATATCTGATCATCGTCGATCGACGACCGAATCTGGAATAGGGAAAGGAATCGGTGAATCTGGTTTAGGAAATAAGACGTAAAGGTTGCAGTTTGCGGAGTAACGGTATGGTCGAGGGTTGCTAGACTGGGTGGAGATGGGTTGGGGCTGGGATCCCAGCGCGGAAACGTAGGCGGAGACTGTTAGCAAAAAGTTGATTGCAAGAAAAGAATTAGCGGAAGAAACAACGGCGTATTTTTTGCCAAATTTTTTCGCTGATCTTTGTCTACGGAACACTAATGCAGAAAAAGTGGCGAGGCGAGGCGAGGCGAGGGTCCGAGACATGCCAGGAGAATTCTAGCGTCCTGAACTCGCGCGGACGTAGAATGGAGGATTTCTTAGCCGTGTATATACCTATGTATGTATACCGGAAGGCCGAGAACATGGGAATAGCTCGAAAATAAGAAGGAAGAAAACGCGGAACTAGGCGAACGGAAGAGAGAGCGCGAACCCACGACGTTGATCAATCTACCGTTCTCAGATACCAAACGCTTCCCTCTTTCTCACTCTTGTATTCCGCCTCTCAGTTCGTTGCGACTCGCAGGATTAGCCGATTCCGGAGTTACTTTACTAACGCGGAAGGGTGGTTCGACTTTACGATTCGATGGCTCTTCCTTCATCCGCGAATATTTTGATTTCTGACGAATAAAAGTCGCGGAAGGATTGCAATGACGGGATTTACAGAATTATCATTCTCTGCGGAATGACGACCTTTCTTCAATGGGCGGAAAGAGAATTTTCGCAACCGTGATTTGCCTGCAATACAAATTAGGAATTCGTAGAAATTACGTCACTGCTCTAACGGTGCGAGGAGCCAAAGCCGAATAGACAAACTGTGCGGCACGTTCCATACCTACGAGTATCCTCTCGAGTGAAAATTATCAGTAAGTCAAACGATAAAATCGAGGGTCTCTGGTAATCGTGAAATAATCTACTTGCGTTTTTCTGCCTCCAAAGATACCTATACGAATAAATAACGTTAAGAGAATTCCGTTCTCTGACGGGCCTCAAGGGACTTCTTTTCGTTTTGAGGTGATGCGCGTCGACGAACGATGGAATGACGTTATTTAAGGAAAACTTAGCAAAAACGACTGCGAGAATTAAAAATAGGTGGTTCCGTAGCACCTGATTAGAAAAGACAATATAAAATCGTAGTTTACTTCTCCTGTCGTGAATATTCCATAAAGACTCCTTCCTGCTTCTAAAATGGTGAAAAATGTTTCTTGTACCATAGCATCGAGATTCGTAGCACGTGAAGATACCACCACGTGTCACTGACCTCACGAAATCGATGCATGAAAATCTGTAATTTTCGCAAACCAAAGTGCTTTTGGCATTCTACATTATTGCAGCAATTTTCAAAAAATTTTCATCGATTTCTCTTACTGGTTCATCGATGAGAATAAAAATGAGAATGGGGTAATATTTCCAGTGAAGAAGGATCAGTATACTATGCATTATCAAAAGCAGTGAAAGGTATCATGAATTTTTCCTTTTTTTTCTTTCATTTATTATCTAGAATTAAAAATTGTTGTAATATAAATTTTGATGACATTGATGACGTAGCAGGCCTGAGAGCAATAAGTGGAAAAATATAGAAACGATGCGGTGTTCGAATATTGGTATATGCCGGATCGCCGGGGTGGACAACCTGGAAGGTCATCGCCTGGGGCTCCGATGCGTTCACCTTAGTCATCAAGAACTTTTCAACTGGTCGGAGCTGTCACGGTTCCGATAGTGCAGGTTACACACAGAAATACGTCGACTGTCACAGTATATTTTTGATGGTGAATAGGTGGGGTGGGATATGCCCGCGTATAGGAGCGTCGAAGTTTTTGGAGCCAGTCTCGACGCGCTTGACTTTGTGGTAATTTTCCTAAAGGCGCCAACTATAGGTCTCGTCGTTTATTTTTAATAGAAAGTTATAATTATACGCGATATTTTAATAATAGACTAAAAAAGAAGAGAGAATTCAAAATCTTATATCGCGCTCGCGTTTTAATCGACTGTCGATGTTATAATCACTCCCCTGCGTCAATTGATCGTGACCAATATCAACATCCTCAAAGTCATCGCGATTCGAAAAAATATTGAAAAAATAAAAATAAGTGAACTAATTGACTATAGCCTAACCCTATTCTATACCTATATAAACTGATGGACGATCGATGAATGAATTATTCGATGAAAGCAATCAGTGGACAGCGCATTCCGAGATATAGAAATTGTTTTATCGGTCCTTCTTTTTTTTTCGTTCTTTTTTCTTCTTCTCTTTTTTCTTTCGTTGTGATTTTCCGCTTTTTGAACGGGGTGTGAATCGAGTGACTATGTTGGAGTATAATTTTCAAATTAATACAAAAGACCAAAGATCGCTAATGAATACAGAGCAGACAAATTAGCGCGGTGTGCCATTCCGTTCAGAGGTATAAGAGCCGGCAGTCAAGCCCCTCGTGACCCGTTGTCGCCTTGTATCGAAAGCTTAGCGGCTCGTAAATCCCAGGGCGCCGTAAACTCGTTTTACTGCACCCACGCGCCACCCCTAAAAAAAGAAAAACCCGAGTAAAATTTAAACCGAGATACCGGGCAATAGAATTCTTCTATAACCGACCCTTAATCAAACTACTGTAAATCGTTGAAAAAAGAAAATATATCACTGACCGTGAACTTAGGTCGGGAATATAAAATTGTGAAAATAATTTCTAACCAATATGGGAATACGTGACAAAACTGAGTTAAGGAATTCACATTTTTACGTCGAAGGTATTGCGCAATCTTCGGCGGATATAGCCCTCCGGTAAGATTCGGTTTTGCCCGAGGCTTAGACAGTCGGGAAAACCATTGTGTCGTCAGACAGCAGTAGTCTGGCTATCGTTTGACAGGCATCGGCTAGGAACGGTGGGCGTAGGCGTCGTCCGAGGTTCAGGTAGGTCGGTAGTAAAATCGGTAGGCAAAGTGGGAGGAAGGGTTATTGTGTCCGTAAGTTATTGACGAGTGATTGGCTGAAATGACAACCGTTTCGGTTGCCGAAGTTGAACAAATTGGCGAGGATACGTCCCCAGCTATGTCAGTTCAAGTGCAAACCTCAAACGGTGAACATCATTGCGGAACAACATCGTCCCTGAATCTTTCGACGACTAAAAACGATTCTACGACGACTTCAAAGACGACTGTGCAGCAAGAGTTTGGATACAATTTACCAGCGAGTAGCAAAGCGGTAGCTATGACTTTGAAGGATTTTGGACAATTGGCTAACTCAGAGTGCAGCGTTCACGATTCTTTGGAGGATGCCATGTTCCCGTTGTCACCTTCGAGTCTTGGATCTAATACTTCAAGATGCAGCTTGAAGGAACATCCCAATATCGACATGAGACCATTAGATATGCAGCAGCACGTGATCCAGCCATTCTACAATCACCAAAATAGCCTGTCACAGCATTTGGAATATTCCGCACCCCCTAGAGCTTACAATTGGCAGACGGCGTACATTTTGCAGCAGCAACAGCAGCAGCAGCAGCAGCAACAACATCAGCAACAACCCCAGCAGCAGCAACAACAGCAGCAGCAACCGCAACAGCACCATGCTGCGAGTGTGTCACCATCGATGAATTTGATACCAGGTAGGTCAGAGGGAATAGTATGAATCAGGTGTTGTTCAGTTTTATTTTACGGAAAGTTTTCGTAGATTGTGAATTATTGTGGTTATTATCGGCAAAATTTGCTGCTCGAAGGAATACATTTTGACTCTTGGCTCAAAGAGCGTGAAGTTAAGTCGACCGCCTCGTAAACCTTTGTGGGTAATGATCGTTGCGCGATAAAGGTTCAAAGTTAACGGGACGCCTTGAACGGGTTGCCACAATGTCGCGAGTCATGACGATAGTCAGATAATGAAACTACCCTTTCGCGAATATACTTCAATTCGACAGGGAAAAAACAAATACGAACGGCTGGGTCAAGATGAAACTTGAAATGCTAAATCGATCGATTGATAGTTGCGAAAAGATCGGTGATACGGTTGATTCGTTATAAGCTAGAAAAATGTCTTGTTCGAGTTCTCTATTCGCCTTTTCTCTCTCGTTCATCACTGGGACTAATTTTCATCCCTCTATATACGATTTACCTTCTAAGAAATGTCTGGCTGGTAAGAAACCCCCTTAACACGTGGGTAGCGATGCGTCGTCACGCGAATGCCTCCCAATCCTCGGTGGGTTCCTTTGACGAGAATATAGGTAAGGAAGAGGGAAGAGTTGAAGCCTCCCTCCAATATACATAGACTTACTCGTACAGATAATACATGCATGTCTGATGACGACGGTTTACACGTATTGGGTTCAGACACGTATAGTTGTGGCATAGGTATAACTGAATTCAGTTTGATTAACGAGCGGGCCATTTAGCCGACTTTAGACTCAAGGGATCATAAAACGAGGACCGGCACGCTTACCCCGTCGCAGGGGGTCCCCTATACGCGGCAAGAGATGATGGACTATCGCGGTCCAGTGGTGACATATTTATTGATAACAAAACATGGAGTGCCGCGCCAACTCCTTCAAGTTCCCGCAGGATATCCTAATAGCCCATTGAGCATCGTGCCTCAAGACGAGATCCATTCAACGTTTATATATACGTACACACATATACATGTATATTACAACGTGTTACCTCTACGTATATTCGCTTCCAATCTCTGCTGTAAGGATCTTCGGGTCTATGATCGATTTTTGATTTTTCAAAAGGCCGCGTACACCATGAGGGTATAATTCATTTTCACGAATATAATCATCCCCAAATTTCGTCACTGTTTTTATATTAAACTTTCGCTTCTAATCAGGATTTGTTTTCCTCCGAGCTAACGGTTCTTCGTAACGATATATTTCTCACACTGTGTTTCAATACGAGAATCTGTCCCCTTCGGCGAGGTCAACTGCAGTTGCAACAGCCTCTAAGCACCTACAAACTTTGAGCATTTTCGCGGCCATATTTGAATCGCAATCTTATCTGATGTCTATTTTAACCAAACGAAAGAAAGCAACAAGTAATGTCACATTTTGAATAAGTTACGTCAGAATCGTTTCGATTTTTCACCGGTTTTCCTAACGAATGTCACAAACCTTCGATATACAATTCCTAGAGCTCGATAAGACATTGGACTACCATCGTCTGCCCTGAATAAATTATTCCACGTCCGTTCCGAGCGGATGAGGGCCGATTTCGTTGTCGTTAAAGGCTTTTGCGTTCAGTGATTCCCATTGCAGCTCCTCGGACGGATAGTAAAATTAATTATTTAACGTCGTTACGTCGCGAAAAGTGGAAATCGTATTCGTATATATATTTCTGGCATGGATACGGAGACTAAATCGTGATCTACATTTGAAGAAATCGTTTCCCTGTCAGGCTAATCACGTTCCTAATGATTATCGTCATCAGTCCATGCGGAGATCTGAATTTCGATTCCTGTACGAGTTACATTTTCCAGCTGCGGGTACGTAGTACGTGTGTCGTGTAAATTTTTGTTAACCTCGATTCCATAATGCGTAGTTATAGCGCGATAGGAAAAATACTTCTGTAATTAATATGCGGTATAGTTATTAAAAAAGCCCGGGGCTAAATTTCAGGCCAAAGTTAGTTTTGGTGAATGTCTTGAAGTTCTTGATAGGTACTATCGAAAGTTGAGACTTTTCGCACTCGTCAAACACGCGATAGATTAATAAGAGCCTTTCTCCTTCTCTATTCTTCGGCTATTCTTTTCTATTCATTTTTAACGTCAGGCCATCGACCCGACGCAAATATGCGGCAGGTCTAGAAAAAAATAAATACCTAAAGAGAACCAGAACACACCGATAACACAAGACTGCGGGTAACTCGCAGCCGAACCTCCCACCGATATTCGGGTCGAGGTATAAGAACGACACGCACAACATGCGACGCACTCTACATTCCTGAACAATCGGTAGATAGCCGAAGAAGCAGCATGTCACAATATTCCGGTAGCCTATCTTCCAAAAAATATGAAAGATTATTTCCTGACACGAACTCGCCGTACAGAAAAAAACAATTTTTGATATCGGAAGAAGCTACTTTCTAGGAAGACGGCGATGGAAATACAAATATATTCAAAATAGTGATTTTTTTCAATAACTTTTAGCCATACGACTAGATAGGAGCAAGAAGAAAGGCTCTGATACGCATCGACACTCCGTAAATTTTTGTATAACGATTAAACGGTGAAATCTCTTCGCACACCGCTTCCGCGTGGGCAGTAAACAGCATTGTTGTTACCGTTTAACCAACAATTTGGCTCATAAATTCACGAAGAACCGTTTAATCCGATATGGTATGGTTGCGGTACGTGGCCTTTGAGTATCGCAGCGGGTGGGGAAGCCTTCCTCACGGCTTGACACGGCCCGACATGAACGCCCGCTGAGAGACTCTCAACAAATTTCAAGTTTAAAGCCATCATAGTGATTGTTCGTTCTTTCTTAATACCTGGCTCTCATTGATTGAATGATTCCATCATCTTATATTACGAGGTGAAGAGAAATAGATAGATGCAGTTTTAATTCTTCATTACTCATCGAGGATAGGTTCAGGGATTTTGAAAATTGGCCAATTTCCGAATTATTGTCACCAACCGCGGGCACAGGGTTGAATGATATTCTATAAACCGTACGAATGAATATTGCAGGGGATGCGTGACTGGTGCAGCAGTGTAAATAAGATCCCTTGGCAGGCGAAAACGGGGCAGAATCCCCCAGAGGCACTGCTAATTATTTAGTTCCATACACTCCCGCCGCGATCCATCACCGAACCCTTTGTACCCACGAAATCACATTTACACAGCTCGGCTCAGCGTGTTTATACCGAGAACTATTACGTAAACAGAAACAGTGTTCATTGTTGAGTGTCGGAAGAGCCGCCAATCTAGCACTCTATTATTTCCTCGGCCCCTGTACGTACGAAGTACCGTTCCAAATGTCTCTGATCCTTTTTACCACTCGGCTTGCGTGTGATTCCGCAGTTAGAACAACAACTGCACTTATTCATTGCCGTAAACTTACTCCGAAATTAATTTTTCGTTTTCTTTTATTTTTCCAGAGCCCAACCAGGTCCGACCTCGTCGCCAAGAGGCAACCCCTAGCAAACGCGCAAGGACCGCTTATACCAGCGCCCAGCTAGTGGAACTCGAAAAAGAGTTTCACTATAACCGTTACCTGTGCAGACCACGTCGTATCGAAATGGCAGCTCTGCTATCGCTGACGGAAAGGCAGATTAAAATTTGGTTCCAAAATCGTCGTATGAAATTCAAGAAGGAACAGCGAGCGAAGAAGACCGTTGGTCCTTCGGAGAAGGCTCAAGACAGCGACCACGGTTCGCCACTTGGAAATCGAGAGTCAGGACAAACCCCGGCGGTCCACTCGCCATCGATGTCTTGGGGAATCCAAGAGGGACCGTCCGCGAAACAACACCAGGACTCGGTCAGTCCTTCGACGAGCTTTAACTACCCCAGTGTCCTGCCCCAGCAGAACAGGGCCTCGCCTACCGTTCCAGAATTCAAATTCTACGGGGAAGAGGGTCAGGGTTACAGCAGCTACCAAAATCCTTCGTCCGTTAGCCCGATTCAAATCCAAGAACACCAGAGCCAGCAGTCAAGATACGTCGACAGAGACATGCCGTTCAATCAATCCAACGATAGGCACGCTGCATCTGTACCAGATTACACTCCGAATGTACATTTTACCGACATTCCGAATACGTATGCTCCGATTTGGAATAATTACTCGTACACGAACGCTTACTCACAGTCTTATCTAAACGTGACCGGAAGTGGATACCCAGAGTCGTATTCGATCCCGGATTTACCAGAGCTGAGCCAGTACCAGCACCAAAATTCACGCCAGCAGCAGCAAATCGAAGATCACAGAGCTAATTTCGACGATACACAGATCATCCAGCCACCGGAATATCACGATACTCAAATGAGTCTCACTCATTTGTAATTTCGGCGTAGTTGCAACGAATTCTTTCCCTCTTTGATAATAAAATTTGTAAAGTACGACCGGAACTAGTCTATCGTCGTATATCTACACTACGTAGTTTTATACCTTCTGATTTGCAATAATTTTTCTAAATTTATTCGAATGATGAAATGAATTGAAAGAAATTAGGTACTGGATTATCTCGTACGTTTTAATGAGCCTGAACTACTAAGGTCTGATCTTTGAGTTCGACGTCGTTAATTATTGCTTTGGGTTACTACTGAGATAAAAGTGAGAGTTGAATGTGACTAAAAAATCTAGAGAATACACAGGGTACTTTGAACAATGAAATATCAAATATTTCGATTAAAATTGACAATCAATTGCATATGTATATAAATTTAGCTTGACTGTCGTATGGAAATTTTAGGCTTTAAAGATAATTAGTTTAAAACCAATTACGTAATTTTCGGGATATACATACATATATTAGAAATATACTATGGTATATACATCAACAGGGTATATAAAGATTTGAGAAATAAGTTGTATTTTTGTAAAAAAATAATAATTACAGCGACGCCAATCGGTCATAAAACTGACTAGTAGTTGACTAAATGAAACATTTAGTCAACGAATCATCCAACATCCTATTTATGAATAAAAATTGTCTATACAAGTATATCCTCATTATACGAATCGTGTAAATAAAATTTTAACAATACAATTGAAGCCAAATATCGATATCTATGATATAATCAACCTCTTTCCCTTCCTCGAAATCGTAACGTTAACGACTCGGCTAATTGCACCTCATTCCTCTTTACGACAACCCTTGAAAAGGTCGCTGAAGTAACTGTGTATTAAAAGAAAAAAAAACCGCAAGTGATTTTAACAGTGCTAAAACGGTGCTCCGATCGCTCGTTCATTCATTAAAAGAGAAAACCTTATGAAATCTAAAACAATTAGAAAAATAATCATTTTCTCACGGTACAAAACGAACCAATAATTTTATCAAAGGCTCGCCAATGTTCGAAATTTATCTGCGATATTTTTTTTCACATTTGTGTGCGAATGCAGTTCCGAGGCAGGTATACGTACAGTATAAGGGCTTACCGGGGTAACCAGGGTATCGCGAGTGAAAGCGTGGTTTAGAATAGCGCGAGGGTTTGGAAGGGAGGGTTTTGGTACGAAGTGGGGGGTAGGTTTCCACCATGATTTCCATTCGCCAGCCATCCATCTTGTTTGAGACTGGAAACTGACAGATAGACGCGGATCCGAGTGCCGGTGACGTGGCAAGTCTTGCGTGCGAACGCGTGTGCGTGTGTGGCTCAGTATGGACGTGTATGTGCGAAAGCTCGAGTGTGTGTAAACCTCACCGCTATCCTCCGAGTGGGTTGAGAAGGGCTGCCGCCCGCCTGTTTGCGCGCGAGCTTTCTCTCTTCTCTCCTTTACTCTTCTCCTCTCTGTATTTCCGGGTAAAGGACTACCACCGTGGCATGTACCATTTTTTGGGATCCTTGTTTTTTCCATTTCCAATTTTTTCGGTCTTTTTTTTTTATCCTTCTTCTCGCGCTCATCGTGCGTCGATGTTCGTTGATATTTCATACCTATGAACTCCCAGGATGATTCGTGTCTCTTTTATTCGTCGTAAAACAATTAGAATTCCCGTTTTTTCGTGATATTGTAAATTGTAAAAAATCCAACGTTTTCCGTACTCCGATTCATTCGTTTTTAATCTAGATCGAACCTGAGACCGTCTTTACGCTAAGTCAAGACTCGTTATCTCCAGGAACTATGAATAAGCATATAAGTCCTGTTTCGGATTTTCAGATCCAACGATAGAGACGCGACAAAAGTGAACCGTTAAAACCGTGAAATATTTAATGGGTTACAGAGCCGTTAAGGCTTTCATGCGGTGAAAAAGGATTTTATATTCCGAGGAAAAGTTAAACGACTTTACTGATTTCAAAAGTCACTCATAATCTGATCGGCCTCGAAAAATAAACGTGGCAGTCCTAATACCGCGGTATACAGAAAAAAAGAACTCTTTTTCGTTGATCAACGATACATACTTCGAATGATTTTACCACATGTACATATCATGGTATTATATAAATATATGTATGTATACATAGCTCTTAGCCTAGCCTATCAATAAATACAATGCCTGGCGCGAAGTCGTACGGCGGGGATCTATATAAGTATTTGAATTTGAATCAGATATTTTCACCGTCTGGATTTACCGCGAATACGCTTCGGAGGATTTGACTTTTATCCTGGATGAATAATGGATGAATAACGTCAAAAAAGAATTGACTATCACCTCCGAAATCCAGATACTTTGCACAATTCTTATATACTGGAATAAAATAAAAACTTTTTTAATTTCTGTACCGGAGCGATCCGGGTGCTCGTTCCGATTCTTCGAGATCTCGCGTATATCTATTTTTTCTCCTCGTTGCACTGGAAATATTAATTTTTAAAACGCGTTCCTTCAGGGTTCGCGAAACTCACGTAGCTATACCCATATTTGCCACTGGGGAGAGTTCTTCCAGTTAAAATGTAGAAAAATTGAAATGGGAAAAGCGAAGAATGAATAAAGATCAGCCGAGGGGACTGGAGGTCTGAGGGTCGCTCCTACACCAAAACTCCGACCTCTATCCTCCGCGGTACGAAAACGCCACGTGAGGTGCTTGGCGGGGTGGTGCACGCGAGTGATATTAGGTAGAAACGCATGAACTTTGATATATTCGACGGGGAGGGCCGCAAGAGGCACCAGACTGCGGCAAGTATCCGAGCTATACGTGACCTGCAACTTTCGGCCGACATCCTTCTGGCGATATACGAATTACGTTTAACCAATATTTCAGTCGGTTACCTCGCTTATCTACGTGAGTATATCTGTTTTATAAAAGAGAAGGAAAAATCCAAAAACATGAATTGAAATTTTTGGATTTTTTTTTCTTTTCTTTTTCATCTATCTTGTTTCAGGGATACACACACACGCGCGTATAGAGTGGCGGAAGAACGAAGAAGCGAGAAAAGTCAAGACGCGATGGCGATGAAAACAACGAAAAATAAAGCAGAAAAAGAATCGTTGCAGGAAAAAGAATGAGGGCGCTGTCAGCTGGTGGAAATTATTCTGATTATGCTAATTCCGGTTCTGTTCCACTCCTTTACCCAGGCGTCCCCAGCCCCATTGCCTCCCTGCTGCTGTCTACGCCATCTTTCACGGCTGATATTTATAATATAGGGGTGCTCCAGCAGTTTCAAACTCTTTTTGGCTCTCGTTCGAGTCCTCGGATACCACAACTACCAAAAATTTATTCATAATCGAACTAAAATTTGCTACTTTTCTTAAAAACAACCATATTTCATTATCATACTCTTATAAAATCACCTCCGATACCGCGTCATGGTATATCGCGTCGGTAACTTTGATTATCAAACGATCAGACTCCGGGTGAAATTAAAAATACGTAAAAACAAATAAACTTAAAACAGGGTCTCGATTCACCCCAGAGAAAATCTTCCCCAAACGTTAAGTGGCTCGTTCGCTATGTAACTGTATATACATAGCCTCTGGTGCAGCGGTAGCATTGCAGAGATTGTATCCGCGATGAATAGTCTTGCATTGTGCTAATTCTCCCGGGTTCATTGAACTTGCTAATTCTATGGTCGCAGTAAATGGTTAGTAATTATAATTTTAATTGTCCGTATAAATATTCAAAGCGATAAAAACAGAGCGTGACGTGTTGGTTCTTTGCGGTTTGGTAAGGGGCTGATCTTCCCCCTGTACAAGGATCCCGGAGGGCAACCGACTACTAGGTATACCTAACCACTGTTTCTGTTCCGGACTGCCTTCTTTATGCCTAACTTATCCTTTTTAATTAAAAGAGCTTTATATACGCGTTGTTTATCTCCACGTTTCTCTATGTTTTAATGCATCCGCTCGCGCCGTTCTCGATTCACTTTACAGATATTTTCTTGCCGCGAAACTCTTTCGTTTATTTCACAAAAAATTTCAAAAAATTAAATATTTCTTCAAATAGTTGAAAACAGACTATGAAAATATTTGTTTTTCCTTTTTTTTTTAAACTAGAAAACAGCGGGAAAAAAAAATTAACATCAGAAACGAGTACCCATAAAATGGAAATCATGGCGTAAGCGGGTAGCTCGACTGTCACAACAGCTATTACGTGAAAAGCAATAATATAGAGGACCGGGTTACTGCGACAATCGAGAATTCGTGGCAAAGAGACGACGTAGTGGCAGCGAGGCTGGCTGGCTCAATCAGTAATGGATTTTAATTACGAGGGTGAACGAGGGAGGACGAGGGAGGACTGGAGGACAGGGGCTCGCCGAGCGACATATTGCTGCCTCCTGTCATTAGCTCGAATCGAATCGAGAGAGCCCCGCCGTTTGCGGCTTCCAGAGAGAAGAGAGAGCCTCTAGCCCCGTTCCGAAACTTGATAGCTGCCTCGACGTGTAGTCAACAAGTGCGACGTGATCTAAACTCAAACTCTGAGCCGCCTTTACTGTGCTAGACTGAAATAACTTTACTTACAAATTATCGCCTCGCTGGAATCAAACGAGGCAGATTTCGTAAGTACAGATGAAAATTGCGTCTACTTTGACTTTTCAAAAATTTGATTAAAACAACTTTGAAAGAGGTAAAGAAAAACATCATTTCGGATTTTTCATCATTGCATACAGTAACCCGAAATCAATCAGTGACGCGAGTGTTAGCTGCGCGAGCATTGCGGATGTCGGTATTAAAATGATCAGCCTTGGGCGCCGTGTGATCCACGAAAATCAAACAGCGAGAAAACTCTAGGCCTGAGGCGATTAGCGTAAATAATAGCTAATGTGTCCGTTAAAAATGTTTGTTTAAAACAAAACGATATGCTCTCGAGTGGATTTGGGTCGTGAAACTCGTGACGGTGGTGTTATTTTACAAACTAAACATTTCTAACCAACGGTCACTGGGTCAAATCCGACAATTTCATCACCCAACGCTTTGTTGTTTGGTCTTTTTTTTTTTTTAATTTCATTTCGGTCCTTCACCCTCCGGCACCCTTCGTAGGCACCTACGTTCACGTCAAAGGGCAAGGCACTATTTCTCGCGATAAATTATTCAGATTTACTACACAGCGATCGAACGTGCGTGTCAACTTAGGCGATATTTCATTTCGAGTCTTCCAGACTTACTTCTGACTTCCGCGTACGTATATTACACACATACCTCCTATAGCTGTTCCTCTACACATATTCCCGATCCTTCAACGGTTAAGATCTTATAGTTACGCATACAGGCGTCAAGATGGACACGATATATTAATCACTGTCCTTTAAGTGGCAAGAATTACATCTTAAAGTTTATCCTGCTAATCCTTCATGGGAAAAACTCATTCTTTCTAACAATCAAACAACGATTCAACGGCAGGAAGTGGTCCCATTCTGAGTGGATATATATCAACCACGCACGTACTCCGAGGTCCTACTTCACTCGCTCCTTACAGGATGGGCAGCTTTCGGTATTTACTTCGTTGGTGGCCGTTGGAATACTCAGCACCGTTAATTAATCATATATATACATATCTAATATATTATATACATATACATATATATGTATACATATATATGTATAACTGTATTATTTTCTATTTAAGTTGCCTCTGAACTTCCTCGAAACTTCACCGGGGCAAAGGGGGTTGTACCGGCCCATAGAATTCTGGGGTATTCACGGTGTAAATCGTAGGCACAGAGGGTATCCCCCTCTCAGACCCTATACGTACCTACGCGGGGGCCCTTACTGTCTGTACATAGGCCGCAGCGTATAAACATGTCAGTCTGTCTGCCTGCCAGTCGAGCGTTCATCCATCACTCGGCGTCTGAGCAGCACGAGCTTCTATGGATCTGGATTTTGTGTCCTTTTGCTACCTCCCTGGTCTTCCAGTTCGTGGAACAAGTGCGCGACAAAAAAATAAATAAAACCTAAAAAAAAAAAAAACAGAAGCGGAAAAAATTCCGCGATAATTTTCAATACGATTCTTTTTTTTTCTTCAATTTTTGGTTTCAACGCATTTTCGAATCTCTTACTTCCGCCACGTAGTGCATTAGCTGAAATTTTTTGAGCGCATTCGTGTTTTCATACCGTAGTATACCAATTCGCTCGTAAATATCACGTCGACGGCAGTGAACGACGCAAGTTTTAGGACCGAGTTGCTGCTTCGTGAGGGAGTTCTCGTAGTCGAGATGAAAGATGGGGTGGTATAGCTCGTTCTGTGCTACCTACACACCGGCACGTATAAGCGTGTACATGTGTATGTAGAATAGAACAGGGGTAGCCAAAAAAGGGGGGGTTATAGGGGGATTTAAAGGGTGGTGATGCCTGTGCCGGTATGGCATGGCGTGACGTATGGCATGGCGTCACGGAACTCAGCGACACCCTGGTCCCGAGGCGCAGGAAAGCGTCGAGGAAGGCGTCCACGAACCTCCTATACCCACTACGTATAGCTGGGACGGCATTGTTGCCAGGGAAATCAGACGAAAAGACGCGATAACTAACCGCATAATAAATGAAGTGTTCACGGGGGTGTACGTCACTCTACTCCCTCCATCATCCACCCACATTTCTCTGCAGCGAACCGCCGAGTTCTTTAACGTTCGCAATTTTCTACAGAGGTAAAAGCCACACCGGAAGTTAAAAATGGATGTTAAAAAACCGAGACGGATTTTTACCTTCCATATAACATATTTACCTTCATTTTTTGTACTTCTAACGATATCCCAATTCTTTATTTTCCGCTTTTTCCTAATATCTGAAAGATATTGTAACGTGAAGAGCAAAGCAGACACGCTTGGTTATGCGAATACTAAATATCAAGTATCCTTGTTATCAAGGGTTCAATGAAAAAGGAAAATGAGGGAAGTACAAGCAGAGAGTGCGAAGAGTAGGAGGAAAAGTTTTCTATCAGAATATCGCGGCACAGAACCCTGGTAGATGGGTAGTGATTGATACCTGCCACTTCCTGGGACTCGCCTCATCATCATCACTGAGCGACCATGTCGGCCAGAGCCACGACATCATCATACCTCGGTAGCGTCGCTAATTCACTGATAAGAAACAGCAAGGACCTTTCGAAGAGGCCGAAGACACCCCCTCGATACTTATTGGGTTGCGGTATCTCGGAAGCTACGGAGTCCTGGTAGCTTGGGAAAGAAATGAAATTACCGGGGTATCGTTGTAGGCAACCCGATCTAAATGAGTCTCGAATCTTTCGCGAAATTCTCCTTTTCGACTATATTCAACCCTCGCTTTCAGTCGCGAAGAATGATCCCCGAAAAACCACCCTGAACCTTTACTGGCAATATTCGACTGACCGTTAAGACAAATTTACTGGATTTAATTTTAGTGTGAGAAATTTTCTCAACCCCCCAATACGAGTGGGTATAGAATTTGTCGTAGGTACCTGCTAAGAGCTACTGATAATCCCGTGGCGGGATCCACTCTACTATCAACGCGGCAGTAAATTTAATGCGAGATTCTGCGATAGTCGGTTAGCCGAGGGTGGTAGGTGTAGATGCGGTAGCTGTGAGGTAGGGCGTAGGTAATGTGCGACTAACGCTGTCAATTGATCTATCGGTGAATGCCGAACAAGGATTCTAAAGGTGGGGAAGGATTCGAGAAAAGCCTTAACGAAATCTGGTAATGGGAGAGATAGCAGGTGAATGAGTAGCGAGGTTTTCGATAGCTGCTGCAGAGATTCACTGAGAAAGAGAGAGAAAAAAGCTCGCGCGAACTAGAACTATCAGAAACCTCAAGATTAGGGATAAAATCAAGTTTTACACGGTATTTTTCATCAACCTACAAAAGCACAAGTCTTTCTCATATCATTCGGGTGATGAAAAGTGAGGAAAGATTTTATACCATGATGAGACAAATCGAGGACATATATCTTCAAGTTTGATTTTTGAATCCAGTCAATTTGAAAATGTATCTACGGAGGAAAGAGAATCGTACACCGATCCATACAATGAGAGAAAAGTCGGACTCAACGCTGTATAAGGTATCTCCGATTCTTTAGGGAAAATAGTAGAGTCTCGACCGAAACGCAATGAAGTGTTGGAGGGTGGAGTAGGTACGGCGAGAAGGAGGGTTTGGTAAGGACGATAAGGCGCAGTGAGTAATGAGCAATGCCACGAGTGATATCGCGAGTGAGAAGAGGCGAGTATTTCTCGGTAGCATGAGAGAGAAGGGGCTACAAATCAACTTTTATATAAAAAAAAGTTCATTATTGGTTCCCCATAAAAAGCAACGGGAAGATTTCCACCGTTGAAAGAAGGAGACGCGGGGGTTCGCGGCACCCCGCTTATGCAAAGGGTAGCTCGGGGAGCACCCGCCGGACGAAGAGGGCAGGGAGAGAGAACATTTTAAGCACTTTCGTCAATTTTTGTCATTACCTTCGATAACACGACTCCGCACCAAAGGGAATAAAACGTGTGATTTTAAGAGCCGAATCGACCAACTTCGTTTCTGATGTTCGCTCGAGCGCGATGACTCGCCCTCGCGGAAAAATTTTCCCGCCACAGTCGACAGATTTTTTCGTTTTTTATTCAACTTAAAAATCGATGTTTAATTCTTTGTACAATTTTTGTTTCTTGGGGTTAAACAAAGTCCGAAGCTTTTTGAAATGGATAGAAATTCTGGTCATAAGATATCGCGCGGTATCAGTTGCAGTTGCGTTGCGTTTAAAAATGCACCGCGTCTCATACCACGCCGTTTTGTAGGGGCGTGTCGGTAAATCTAAGCGGTGTCGTTTCCACATCCTGTTTCACTGTTTTCCACCAAATAATTTCAGCTTCATTCTTCATTTAGCTTGGCACAAACTGCCGCAAACAACCGCGCACCGTCGGGCCGCGCCCAAGTCGCCCGGCGGCCGCATTTATATTAAAATACTAAGAAAAACTTCCCCGTGGAATCGTTAATTTTCTGCTTCCATTCGCTTCTCGTAAATTCTACGCCTCACCGCGAAAAATAATATGAAAAGGAAACGCTGACCATTATTTTCACCGTTACTACAATTTCATTAAAATTATTATTCTACCATACATACATATATATATGTATATATATAAATGATATACAATAGTTGCACACTCCGTCACACGTACGTACCTATATGTGTGTCCTACGTACGTAGGCATCTGAGGAACCGCATAAGGTCTATTCAACTTCTGAGAGATCCCATATCTTTAAATATCCGTCATCAATGACTGCCTCGACGCTCATTAATAATCGCACAATATAAACTGCGTTTTAAACAACGAATAAATCGCTGTTCAGGTCTTCGTCTGACGGAGAGTTGCACACCTGGTAAGACAGCGGCTGATCGTAGCACATCATCTCCCATTATATCGTTTTCGTTTCTTCTTTGAGATGTATACGAATGCCTGAGTGTTGAGCAGCCAAAAACACGATCTGAATTCAGAGGGCCGGAGTTTGTTCGCGGCATATACGTACGCGAGATCAAAACTTCGGTTTCTCCGTCTCTCAGCTCGCCACTCTTCTCATTCTCCCTGTTATTCTATCCGCGTATACCTACTCGTTCGCGTTTGCCTCTCGTCTCATTCTCTTTCTCATTTTGCCCGGGTGCCACAGCTCTTCTCGACTCGGTCTACCTACCTACCGCCGAGATAAACCGTGGAATAAAGACGCTGGGTGACAAAGGGAACGCGTCTTTAAAAAGACAACAAAATATGATAAATGATACCGGGATGTGGGCTGCTGCCGTTCGTTTTGCCTCACGTCTGCGACCGCGCAACTGAGTGGAAGAGTGTTTGAGATTTGGAAAAAAATGAAACGATATAACTTACGTGTACCTCTTCCTTCGTGTCGCTTTCAGACTCTCTTATACCACTCGGTTATCGTTCTCTTCTCAGCTTAGCTCTGAAGCAAAGCAATCCTGGCGGTCCTGCAGCGATCCTGGAGGTCGTCATGTTTGGCCGTCAAACTTGGTGAAACGAGATGCCTAAGGCTTTGAAATTATTAACGGGTGCTCACCGTTTCTTACATCCTTTGCGAGAGCTGGACAGAAATTTTTGTTTGAAGAGGATGAAGTCTGGACCGGAGTGAAAATCGTCAGTTTTTAACGACTGTAAATATTTTTTATTCAAAAATAGGTGATTACATTTTTTAGATTTATATTATACGGGTTGATAATTGTTCAATTGACGACAGTCAGTGAGGATGAGGGATCAATGTCGGGACGTTATTGAACTGTAGATATTAGACGGGTTTGACGTTTCTCTCTTTTATTTAAAAACTTGAGACATGAATTAATAGCACATTGGCCCTCCCTCCTAGGCATGTCGGCGACAGGATTCTCTGATATTACGCGTCCAACATTCTACAAAATAATTTTTTCCTTCTTGGATAAGATTAATGACTATACGAGACAAGAACTTCAATAGAGCGACTCGCTTTGCAAATTAATCTTACACATTTCTTTAAAACGTATTAATAACTTTTTTTTTTCTAACCAAATAGCCTGTCATAAAATTTTATAACAAAAATAAGGGATTGATACGCAACGGGTGATTCGCAAACTCTTACGTAATTAATTCACTCAACGCAGTCGATTCAAGACCAAACAAACTCCTGCGGAAAAAACTGCAAATTAAAGGTCAATCGACGACCCACCAAAAATAATCTCACCGTTTAATTGGCCTTGCACATTTATAAGCAATCACTATCCGTCGTCTGGCGATCTTTTACTCCGAGTTCAATTCAGCCGCCGTAGTCTCGCCGTGAGATGAATCTGACGATATTAATTCAACAGTAGTTGAAAAGATTCCATTCCGTGTTATAAAGAGATATTTTTAATCTTATAGAGAGTCGAGTCTGACCAGGTGAACTCGGTTAATAAATAAATGGTATTAAGCGTAATCTAAAGTGCAAGGATGTAATGAATTGATACTTGTTACTTGTTAGTGTAATTACCTCCGGCATACCTATCTCTCGGTTCTAAGAAGACTGATGATTCCATAACCGCCTGACCGCCTGTTGCTGTTGCTGTTGCTGTTCGTGGTTTAGTCCTCGCGTCGTTTCTTACCTAAGAAAGAACCGATGCCACGGACACCCTGGATACTCCGGGTACCACGGATCGGGAATAGGAATATGGGAGGAGCGCCGATCGTGAGCGGCAGAGCCGCTCGCGCACTTGACTAATCGAACGTCAAACGCTAATAAGCAACCACTGCTCCGATCTGCGGACCAATTTCCTTCTAGAGAACAGTCCGGTCCGTTGCAATAACTCGAAGGATAGTCACGCTCTGACTTAGATTTAACTTTCCATTCATTTTCGGTCCGGGAGGGATACTACCGCTACTTCTACCCTACCTTGAGAAAGGGTCCCCATTTGGCATTCGCCGCTAATGGAAATCCCACCTCGGCGTAACCACCGAGCGACGTTACACCGTCAGCGATATACTTTTTCATAAAAATCGGCAGAGTTTCACCGGGTCAGATACACACCGAGTATATTTTCAGCTACAACCACGCGCCCATGGTCACGCGATAAATTAAACTTATGCGTTATACCTTCGCGAGGATGGATTCTACGACGTGGGCTGCACGACATCCTGAGTAAAACCAGTAGACTTAATAGCTACACCAAACAACCTAACTGTAATCAAATATGGCCGCAGCGGACATGCATGCCTATCTTTTATGTCCTCGCGATCGATTGAGTAAATGTACGGATAGTTACCCGCAGGGGGAATTAAATTCTAAACCTTGTCTATCTTCGGATCCAACCCAACTGCAGCGGACAGCTGATGGCTGTTTTTTATTCCGAACTATCAAGAGTAGTTTTTTGAACGGTGAACGATCTGGGCGGCAAGATTCACTCATTTTTCTTGCGGTCTCTGTCATCTTTCGAGGCATCGGTATGATTATTGATAATTACGTAATGGGAGAAGGGGAGAGGATGAGAATTGCAGACGATTCTCTTGGGACCCGTTGCTGGTGCATTTGCACAAACGGATGATAATTCGAGAGGTACACTTCCTCCTTATTGGTGAGAAAGATCGGAACGACTGGTTCTGGCTTTGTGCTTGACGTTTGACAAATAAGAAACAGGATTCAGGCGTATCATTACAGAAAGACCTATCCTTATCCTTCGCGGTGGACCAGCTAGCCGTCCAGCAGGCCGCTCCGGCTCGAGATCCTTGAAAACTCCTTCGGCGACCTAATCAGGACGAAGACGCGCCGCCTCATTAGTCAAGTCTCGGAGCTCCTCTGCTTCTCGGTCTGGCCTTAGGCTGGCCTATTACGCCAACCTCTACGAACGGTTCCAGCCGCGGGCAGGTTTCAAAAATGGAAATAATATCTAACGGGGGAACTGGGGGGAGTGCTGATTGTTTTTGTCAAGCGTGCCTTTCCCGAAACCGTGAGCATGTGTAGGTAGCACATCCTTTCATTCGGGATCGCATACAACATACCCTTTTTTGCCTTTTTTCTTTTTACCAAAAATTAAAAACGAAGGAAGAAGTCTCCAGCTTATGGCAACCGAGACAAATCCACGTGTGAACCATGCCTGAGGTTGTTTGGCGAGGCGACGTGTCACCACGGATGTTAACTATCCAATAAGAGGCAATCAACGCGTGTCAGTTCGTTGGGCTGTCGGGCTGTCGAGCCCGTTGGCCCGAGACCACTTCGTTCCTGGGCTGAGCCGTAGGTGATGGATGGGCTCCGCGGCATGGTAACGTGCCTCATTCCGCTTCCCCAATTAAACAATTGCATTCACGTTCATTCATCCGAAGCATAAGGTTGAAGGAACCGATTCCGGAGGAGGAGAAGAACAAGAGACGAGACTTTCAAAATGAAATGGTCAAAAAATGAGAGTTTATTTTCAAATGGATTGATATCGTGTATGTATCCAGTTTCGTTTTTCTTTCGTTTCTACGTACATCGGGTCGAAGAGAAATTGGAAAATTCGAAGTGGACAGCGGGAAGAAGCGAAGGGTGAGCCTTGGTAGGTGACGCACGTCCGTGGGACCGACGACGGCGATGTATGCCGCCCGCATAAACTAACAGGCGCATCGAATTTTACATAAAATTCCGGCGTCGCGCGATTTCAGGCGATGGACGGGCAGACGTGACGGCAGACGGACAACGGTGGTTCGTATCGTAACAATGAAACGGCGAAATGATCCTGGAGGACGAGGACGTCCACCGTTTGTTATTATTACAATTTCATAGCAACACGTAGGTAGGTATAAATACATGAGCGTTATTCTTACCGTATATTTGTGAAACTAGGCATTCGACTTTTTCCCAATTTTTATTACCATTTCGTGCCTCGGTATCCCGGAATCCTTTTTTTTTTTATTGTTCCTTTCTCTCTTTTTGGTTCAGTGAGCGTAAATTTCTTTAAAATTTCTCCTCCCCGTTCTGGCGATCGATGTAAATCAATATCTACGCGATTTTTAACACAATATAAAATTCCATTCGCTTTGACGTTGCGAAATTACTCTACCCTGCAGTACTCCTAGAGCTGTATACTTTATTCATCGGCGTTCCATTGGCTAGTATACCGAGACGTCTAGCTCCATAAAGAATACTCTCGATAAAGGGTAATATACGTAGGTGCATACTGCACGGAGAGATGCGCGTACCTATATTTGCACGATTTCGCAAAAGATACGCTACACGGTGTAGCCGACGGCACCGAATCCTAGACGGCGCTAGGTTCAACCCCGTGTCTTCGAACCGGGTTGAAAAATGATCTCCTGTCACTGGCTCGGCTAAAAGCACGGATACTTTTTTTAACATTGGAAAACACGCCTTCCGGGTGCAAAAAGTTCGGGACCGCTCTGGAGCCGGACGATTTCTCCAGTATTTTGCGCTAGCTATGTCTACCGGATATTCCATCAAATACAGATCCGATTGAATAATTGATTGTCTTCAACGAATTCAGACCTGTTCCCTAGTCCGGTTCACAGATTCCGCAAAACGGCGTATATTTATGTTGTTTATGAAAAAGAAAAAAAAATAAAGAGAATCTAGTTGTTCCTCATATACAGAAGAGATATCTCAGGAAGAACGTAGTACAACGTACCTCGAAGACAGTGGACAGGCCAGTAGCTACCGGGCTTAGACGATGGTTTTCGGTAACTCGCGGCGGGCTTTTCCCCCAACTACTCGTTCCTCGTTTCCCGCCTTCTTCGCCGTTGCCCGCACTCACCCCCGTGGTGGAAGACAAATGAGCTAGAGGTGAGAACTTGCCCGATAAATACCAAAGGCGACACAGTGTTTGACCAGGGAGCGGAGAGCGCGACGCAAGAAATTCTGCGGGTAGACCTATCGCCCTTTCACCCTCTCGCCCTCTCGCCCTCTCGCCCTCTTGCCCTCTCGCCCTTTTGGACCCCTGCCCTCTAGACCTCGCACCCTTCCAGCCTCTGTTACGTGTCAAGCCACGTTATAGTAAATTTCATAAGTATTTGTTTATATATTATTAGAACTAAACCTAGAAATAACATTAGCCATAAGTCGCTTTTGTACATAAAATAGAATAGTTTATGAGCAAATTTCGAGTGGATACCCACTGCGGGTGGCCGCTCGGATTTGCTCTTAGTTTTAGAAAATAACCAGACGGACTCTTCAAGTCCTCTGGAAATAAAACAAATATGCAGGACTCGTGGGAAGAAGGCCTACGTGATTGTCGCAGGGGAAGTTCTAAGTCACCCCCATAAGGAGGATGGCTTAACTACCCTCTGCCAATCAAAAAACGTAGCCACCCCCACGAGGAGTCCTGGAAAACTCAATAGTTTTTTGAAAAAATCATATAACATTAGTCTCACAAAAATCGCCAAGGCGATCGGAACTCACAATAATACAACAAGCTCGCTAAGGCGACTAATTAAACTTCTAAGTTACTAAGGTAACCGAATAAATCATATCATAAAAAATCCGTCACGGCGGTAATTAAAGTAAAGAAAAAGGTTCGCTAAGACGACACGATTTTATATAAAAATTGTCAAATACAAAAGAACGCGCTATTATATCCATATGTCTGAAACAAAATATTGAATCCTTTTTTACTACCAAATCTCTATAATCATTTGAACTACCTGTACAACGACGGTGTTTGCGTACAGGACGGGGAACACCTAACCAGCGTCAAAAATAACGATAGGCCTACCCGTAGATGACATAGTCATAACACAGCCTCCCTGGTCCTTCGGCTGGACAACCGGCTGACGCATGAGCCTCATTTACCCGCGAGACTATAGCAAACCCCTTTCTTGGTACCGGACCGTGTCCACTTACTGCTCTAATTTCTAATTTCGTTAATTTTAACGGGCGGGGGTTGGAAGAACGGATAAATGAGATAAAGT
Source organism: Tenthredo distinguenda (assembly GCA_947538915.1). NCBI lineage: Eukaryota > Metazoa > Arthropoda > Insecta > Hymenoptera > Tenthredinidae > Tenthredo > Tenthredo distinguenda. The sequence goes on along the minus strand of OX384536.1, from coordinate 16,789,615 downwards.
CATCGAGTTTGAGAATTGAATCTTTTTTTTTACACCTCATCATTGTTCCTATTCAATTTTCAGAGATGAACGTGTGAATCCGCAGACTCTGTATCGTGGCTTTTTTAAATAGTCTCGTGTCGCACGGAGTTGAAGTAAATTAATTTAAAAAACATACCGCGAGAGCCCGCAACCCTCGCAGATTTTATAAGGTGCGTGGACGTGTAATAATATGGCGTTTCTCACACGCGTTGCTCAGCGTGCTCTGGCGTTATTAATGAGACGCGTCTGCCGCATAATATTCATTACCACAAATAGTTGATTATGTACGTTGCTCGTATATTACGACTGGCCCGACAAAGGACGAGAAACACGGTGAGGCCATGACGAATTAATCTACTGATTAAGGCAATCCCCTGACACCGTGCTGCTACCACATATTTAATACGTCACAGGGACTCAAATGGCTTCTCGCTTTTGATCGCACATATTTTTTCTATTTTTTTCATTTTTCTCCTACTTCTCACTCGCAGGTGTGTAGTGCGGCATGCTCTATCCTCGAGATCGGATAACGCCAGCTTATCATACGCCGTTATTTTCATTCTCTCCGGATTCTGTTTCTCCCGTTGTACATCTTCCGCAACGAATGAGAGATTTTCGCGGAAATCGTTCGAAGAAATCGTATTAATTATACCGGGGTAAGAAATAAGAGTAGGAGTAGCAGCAGGTGCGGTACGGTGGTATAAAATGGATTCGTACGGGACTAGTTGGGATGCAAACTGACAATCTGAGTCCCCTGGGCTTCATCTTTCTATTTCTGTCACAGTCTGTCGCTCATATCGATTCTTCGAAGACAGGAGACGTTCCAGGAGCCGCTTGAATCTCGGTCGGATCCCTAAGCGACTCGTTCCTCCCCCAAACGCCACACTCGGCCCCTTTTGTCCCCCTTTTTCATCCCCTCTAACTCCGTTGCAGAACGGTGGATCGGTGCCGTCGGTTGAACCCCGTTATATACTTTATATATCGACGGCTCAGCCTTTGTTTTCAGTGACACGGTGCAGGCGGACGACCAGGATTGCGAAAATCATTTTCTCATTCCGCTCGGTCAATATCGGCATAAGGCAACTTCCGCCGTTTCTCCGTTTCTCCGTTTGCCTTTTGCCTCGACATTTCTACGATTCCACTTTCGGTGCTTGTACCGGACGGACAGGCGGACTGGTAGACCTTATGAAAACGGATAGCGACGGTTTTAAAGAATAAAATTTGCAATTCAATTGAAATGCGGCCATTTATATACTCCGACGGATTCTACATCCACCGTGTCGATACACGACAACTTCCGAAGCCAGACAGATGCGGATCTCATGTTTCCATCCGACAATTCGATATCGACTTTATATCTCGGAAGAAAATCTGTTTAACGGTAGCCGAATACTAGCTCGAAATTAAGAACACGATTATCTTCGAAGTTTCATAAGTCCATCAAATCCGATTTTGAATCAGAGATCGGCAAGTGTCGACGAAAGAAATCGGCATCGGGTGAACTCATCCGAGTTTTGTTACACGGGGATAGGAAAAATCTGAAGAACTGGTGCACGCTCCTCCGTTTTATCAACGGTTTTTTGCGACAACTCGATACAATTTATCTGACAGATTACACATCTGTATATTCAACGATTCCGTGTTCAATCCATCACCATTTTTCAGTATTTCGGTATGTTCATCCATCAAAGACGTTCAAAATTCTGAGCCTATTCTCACTCGATGGATTTACTACCCGTACTACGTTTTCTCGGTTTACATGTCAAATTATTATTTGGCATTGTAGGCCGCGGGGGTTTCCAATGAGAATTTCCCCGACGAGTTATCACACGAATCTTGTGTAACCTAGGATCTCAACTAGTGTTTTCACGTCTTGAACTTTTGATATTTAAACTCGTTAATGTCAGAGTGCAGCACGAAAGATTAATCACTTCTATCCACTGAGCGAAAGGCACCCATAACTGATGTTGCTGCACGTGAACAATCATTGCCAGCTTTTCTATTCCAACGCAAATCTCTCCTCGACCTGCGCAGGATCACGTCTTATTTTCTCATACCTTTTCTCGCCCGTATTTACATCCGTACACCGCTTGACTTCCCGTGATATTTGCTATATCGCTGAACCTACGGTGTCACGGAACCACTTGACTCATGGAATATCTACAACCGATGATAAAAAAATTCACAACTTAGACGAATCCCAATAGAATATAAAACCTGTTTGACAGCTGATTCTCTTATGTCAATACGTCGCTCACATTACCATCGCACGTGTGCATATGGTACGGAGTGGTGAAATTTTTGGTCCTGTAAAAAGTAATCGTGACAACAGGCAGCCAGCTATCATGGCGCCCGGTACCTACACGCGAGGACGTATTTAGCATCATGAATTGATATAAGGCCGAGGATCACGTGACTACCGAGAACATCAAAGGCTCTATGCACGATACCAGGGCGGGCTTTCCGAATGCCGGTTGGTTGCCACTTGCTACTACGATCGGCAGACTGTGTCACGAGGCACGCCTACGAGTCACGCGAGGCATCTTCGAGGTTGGAATGATTTGTTATACCTGGTTTCAAAGTTTTTTCCAGTTCGATAAGACAAAAAAAAAACGAACGAGATCGGACGAAGGGTTTTTTTCGTCATCGTTCGAAAGGCGTCGAAGAAATGGAATCTGAAGTTCTTTTTTCCTTGCTGTGTCAAAAGCGGTGCACGAATTTTTGCACCGCATAATCCGATCGCCGATGGACCGATATGATTTTTGGAAAAGTCTGTAGCTCGTTTTGCACGCGGACTTATACGAGCTGGTAGAAAGGCAAGAGTGGGGCTATCGGGTCTCGCATCTCTAAGCTACCAAACCGCTATCTGGTAGAAATCTCCAGCCTTCTCTCGGGGCTAAATTACTCAAATAATATGCCAGAATTATTTCCGTAGGCAGCGATGTCCCGTAGATATACAGGTAGGTCTGCTCCGCGGTCTCCCTTCGAATACTGTAATGATATCCGTCATTATATACCCGAGTATACTGCAACGTTTTTAATAGATCGCGCGAGATACGAAATGTTCCCTATACAGATCACCGATATACATTATACTTTCGGGCCTTCACGTGTCGCTAGCTATTCAACGCCTCGTCGTGACCCACGTCAATCGACATCGCGACGTCCAGTGAATTTAGGAAAATTGTTCGGTAAACGAGGAACAAAATTTGACGCTCAGATTTCTCTTCGAATTTTTGTAAATCAGTTCGTTGGAATTTTCTTCCGAGGTAACGATACCTGGAAGGGATGTTACAATATCAATACTCGAGTTTATCGGCCGCGGTTTCTCACGATAAAATATCGTCGCGTGTGGTTATAGTTCTTCAGGTTTATAAAAGGTTCGGAGACTGGTAAGAGCGAGGGAATAGAAGTAAACGTGGGTGGGACGACCACACTCTCATCCGAGTCCCCAGTTCCCGTGGCGGCATTCGAATTGCAAATACCAGAATGTTTGCATGTTGTTGTCACCGCATCGGTGCCCGGCGGTAGCGAGGCAGAGGTGAGGTTGGGTCTGGGGTTCGGGGCTGGGGGCTGGGGGCTGGGGGTTGGAGTTTGGGGGTTTGGGAGTGAGGTGGTTAGAGAAGGAGAACTCCTCGGGAGGAAATGGAGAGGAACCGACTCAAGTCTCAGATAAAGACGAATAAAAATAGGCGAGCGGACGAAGAGATAGGGGGTGCACGAGGGAGATGGCGTTTCCTGCCCGGGGAACATTAGCGCCCTCGATACCCCCTTACCCTCACCCTCACCCTTACTCTGGTCTCTCTCTTACTCCGGCTCCTTCTTCTCTTTACCCTCCTTCAACCTTCGTCGAGCTTCGCGCCGTCGTCTGCCTCGATGCCTTTCGCCACCGCGACGCTATCCTCGTGACAAACATCGCGAGGTTGAATCAGCCATCTCTTGTGTCCGACATTCCTTTAGCTTACCGTGTCATCCGTTTCTACAACTTCTTTCCAACAAACGCGTATGATAAGTTCTTCGCGATGAATGGATGAACGAGGGTTCCAAAAAATTCTATTGTTGTCCGGTGAAGTTGAGATTACGCGTTTTCCAGAATGTTACTCTGCGCCGCGTCGAGGCATCAGAAATAAATCTCTGACTCTACCTACGATCATTTCAAATGACACACACACACACACACACACACACACATATATCTAAAATAAACGAGTCGATTTTCCCTACGCCTCAGAAAACGGAAAAACCATGGCTCACCTACGGAAACATGACTTCGTAATCACGAGACATAATTGTGTTTGGCGTTTGGAAAAAAGTCTACGTATCTTTCTCGAAAATCCCAGCCAGTGCACATCGCAGGAATCCGCCATCCTCGTACCTTCGTAAATTCCTGCACCTTCTTCTGCTCGATAAAGATGCCCGGAAATGAATCTACGAATCCAGTCCAGGTACGTGTACGTGTGTATCGTTTATGACGAAATTTCTTTCGGCACAGTTTCCGTTGGACGTTGCGTTTTACTCGGAGTGAGTATAGCCGTCGATCCCTCTACGATCTACACCTGTAGGACCGGGCGTCCTTATTACCGGGTAACTTTTGCAGGCTCCGATTACGATAATACTGGCTAATAATAGTGCGTGAAGAAGCTGACTCTCGGATTGGCCGCCCTCGGGCTTACGGGTTCATAATTGCGTCTGAGTGATGGTTATTGGCGGTGGATGGCCGATCACGATCGAGGAGTCTCCCCACGACCCGGAGGCCCACCGATAGTTGCTTATGCCCATTCCTTTCTTTTGCCTTATACTACGAAGGAATAAGGTTCTCGCGTCCAACCCTGAACGCACCAATTACGCTGGAAATGCGACTTTGATGATTGGGTGCACGTCGAGGCGGCCATGGGGCCCATTGGACCGATGGGGTTCCTGGGCCTTGGGCCTCTCGGTTTCTGTATCCGTAGGAGGGAACCTGCCGCAGCGTTACTCTTCTCTCCTTACGATTATCTCTCGAAGCAGGTTCCTCGACATCATTGTACTGGTTAAACGTGACCACTGAGACCAGCTGCAACCACAACGAATCATAATAATTATGCGAATGCTTCGCCATAAGCGAAGAGATCTGTTTTTATTTTTTTTGTCTTCCTCTCCTTCGTCTTTTTTGCAACTCACGTTATTCAAGTTCGAAGAGGATCAAGGTGAGAGTAATTAATAGGCAATCAAGGATCCATACAATATCTCTTCCAACGAAGAATCAGCCTGTTCATAGAAGGATTCGTGTTTCATGAGAAAAAAATAAAAAATTTAAGACTGAACAGTTTGGTTCAGGCTGCCCCACGTCGAGATACTATTTACACGCAAAGCCTCCCGAAAGAATAGAGAGAATGGCAAGAATACGCGTTGACATAGGAGGGTTCGTGTCGGGATCCGTCCGTCTATCTGTCCGTCAGCCATCGAGGCTCATCAATACGCCTCCGTCGGCATCTTGATGGGGTGACTGAGGACCCCAAGAGGGAGAAAGGATGCTGATGAGTGAGCCTTATATACGTACCAATGCTCATCCCCTGCAGGACGTAGCGGTGTGGGAATCGTCACGTGTTACACAGCCCCTCTGGCATCATCTCTCACTTACTCTCAGATGTTTTCATGTTTCAACGTCAATTTTTTAACGTCTGTAGATTAACTCAGGTAAAAATTCAATAAGATTCCAAACCGAATCGAGGACTTTACGATCTACATTTTTATCACACGCGTGACATTTCGTGGGTTTTTTCATTGCTCCCATAATCTCAGGTCTAACGATGAAAGCAATTCCGCGAAACAGGTGTATCTGGTCATTTCTTAGTCCCCCGGATCTAACGTGTAATTATTCACGGAATTATGATTAAAAGTAAACTATATAGACGGTGGAAAGTGCACGTTAGAACGTTTTGGCATATTGTAGGCCACTTATATGCCAGGACCGTCTGCGACCATTTTTATAGCGGTGTGTGCAAGCATATGTGCAGTGCGGTCGACCCGTAATTAATTTCAATTATAAAAATATCATTGTCCTTTATGACGACGGCAGGTGGTACAGGGTCAGGGTGCACTCGCGTGCTCAGTTTTTGCTCCTTGTAAAATTCAGAGTTCGATTCATGTTCGAAGAAGATTACCAACTCATACGATTCTCGTGTAATAAAATCTTCTACCGGTTTCATCATACTCGGAACGACTGATAATCTCGGTACAGAATTTCAGCAAAATATTATTCAAAATTAGAGCATAGAAAGGCGGAAGTCTCCCTCTCGCCTCTTTCGCTTTACCTACCTCAGTGTTGGGTTATAGGTACCACGATCATCTTTCCCCTTATACTACCTTGACTTCGCCGGGATGAACGCGGATGAAACGGTTCGCTGGCTGCTCGTCGCGCACAAAAGAGCAGTTAATTATGATTCTTTTATGAATTGATTTAGCCGATCCCCGCAGACCGGTAGCTGGTAGCAAACGTGCGCCTCTAAATACGGCACATTGTGTGGGAATTAACCGACTATTAGGCGTCGGACAATGGGAATCTCTTCTTTCGTTCACGCGAACCAACCTCACGTTTCGCTTCACTCCAACTTTCGAGCCACCGGCAGAAAACGAGTCAGCAATGCAATGGCTGCATCGGGTATTTTGAAAATCGTTCCGAATTTATCTGGCATTGATATTTCTCTTATTATTCACAGAATTGAGAATGAGAAATAAAGAGAAAGGTCTGTACGAGTATTCGAGTCAAGTTTGGTAAGCAACCCTTTTAATTAGAGGGAAAGGTTACATCCCTTTAAACAATTGGGGTTGAACAGATCGAATTGAACGAGGTTTCGGAGCTCGGTTTAAATCCGTTGAACGGGCCGAGCGAGGAGCACCTTATTTTGGCTTTGGTATTCGGCTATACAAAGGCGGTTTTACTTTTAAATTTAGTACACGACCAACTCCCCACCTTCTTAGCTCGGTTAGCTAAGTAAAATAGAGATTTAGTTCTTTCGGGGTTTATTTTAAAGGCGTTCCTGAGGGGCCTTCGATAAATCAGCGTTCAGTTTCCATTCTTAACCAATTCTTACCCTAAAAACTCTATGGGTGCATTAGAAAATAAAATAGCAGTCAATTCCCCGTTTATAAAATCGTCGCTAATATTTTTGGTGCCAAATCTCTCGATCGCGAGACGAAATATTAACAATTTCCACCCATCAGCAGGGCGTTTGATTTCCAAAAATGGGTTTGTCCGGTCGTAGACTAGTAGTAAAAAAAATAAAACCCCGCGACACTCTGGATGACCCTTCTAGATTGCTCTGACACAAATTACCTCTTTAACGGGGGTTAGTTGGTCCAGTCGCCGGCTCCGAGATCCAGTCCAGGGTGGAAAGATGGAGTGGTCCCCGGAGGACCAGATCGCAAAGAAAGAGCTTCTGGGCATCCAACTGGCCGGTGGAGGCCAGCTCCACTACACCCCAAGACGTCCAGCGGCGGCGTCCCGGTGACAAATAGACACGGGATTCCCTTCTCGACGAAGCCGGGCTGAAAATCTAACCGACAAAATACTGCCACCGGAGCAAATCTCGGATTTAGTCTAAAAAGTTATCCGTTTCTTTCTCACTTTTTCATCCCCTCACTCATTTATACTCATATATGAGTAAAGATAATTCGAGCTCTATCATTCGAAATATATTTCTTAGGGCCAGCGCAGGTTCTCGTCAATTTAAAAGCGAACATTCGATCGAACCAACTCGGTCACTAGACCGTGGAGAAGGTGATGGCTGGGTCTCTAATTAGCATAAGTGTTTTTAATTTTGGGAATAAGGGCACCCGCGTCTTCGACCTCGGCCTCAGCCCTGTTCTCGGCCTCCCCGTGATAAGTTTGAGACTCCTCCTGCACCCTCTTCATCTCCTTCCGGCACTCCTCATATCTTTCCCCGCGCCTCCCAAATCCACTCTCATTATCCCGAGGAAATTAAATATGTCATCTGATTCTTAAAGTTAATTGAAGTTTGGTCCACTTTAAACGCGCGCCCAATTTCTAATTCATTAGGATAATGTATTGAACTCGTGGGACGTGGCTCAGTCAGCTATACCTCCTCAGAGACAAACGTCCCGGCTGTTGCGTTTCATCAAGCCTAAAATAATCGGCTGGTGTCTCCGTCGTTCCATATTTTACTTCTAGTTTCTAATAGGAGTTTAAAATCCTTGCCCGTTATGGAACGGAATAGAAATTTTGATGAAGAATCGAGACCAACGTGTCTATAATTATTAATTTCAAACCTCGGTCCGAGAGCGAGTCGGATCACGTAACCTTCGACCTTAAATATCTTCCGCATATCGCGGAGATTCCCTCGTGAACATTTTCTCACACGATCGTCAAGGCGTTCGAGAAAAGCTCACGCTTAAACTACGCTCATCGCGTTGCGAGGTCTGCCATTATGTAACATGACTATAATTATTATAAATTTATCAATGCGTCTAGACTTTAGGCACATAAAATTATCTCTATGGTTAATAACTACACCATTAAAGCCACACGTAACGTGACATAGGTTCACACAGATTTGTAATAAAATTCTTACAAGTTCGGTTGAAAGACTTACCTGACTTTACGACCGATTCTACGACCCCTCGCGATTCTCCCCTTTCACCTCTTCAATTTTTTGTTGTAAATTTATTTATTTATTTCTTTTCTGTTTCCATTTCTCACACGATCGCTCAAACGGCAGCCATTCGACCGATCCCCGTTCTATTATTAGTTTAATTTTTTACAAGCTCGTTCATCATGATCACCGATCACTCGTCGCTTGCTTTGTTCGACAACTCGCGAGGGACAGATAGGGCATATGCTAGGAGTTTTTGTTTGAGATCAGGTAGCTAGATACTTCATTCGCTCAGCCCTTAAAACTCGTCTAATTTCAGGGGTTCGATGTTTAATTTATTCCTCAATTTTTATAACTGAAAAGAAATTAAGGGGGTATCTGGGTATACACGTATATCTACAACCGTTGATTCGTTAATAACGTCTGTACACCTAATTGCACCTCCAACTGTTCGAACTCTATTCATACAACATTAACCCATAGTATAATTACAATTATAATCATTCCCGATTACACAATAACCCGCAGGCGTGTAACAAGTCTATTTATACAATCGGTCCGCGATAAATGCAGATCGACCCCCTATATCGGCGATTAGTATATCCATAGGACGACGTCATCCACATAACTATTTAGCAGTGTCAGGGTAATCCTATTCGGGGGACAGATAAATGGAAGTGCAGACCGGATTGACAATCTCGGGGGATGAGATGTTCTATAAGGTAGTTGGCGAACATGCGGAATATCCATCCGGAATGGTGCGGTGGTTAGTGGCGGCCGACTGGCTAGTCACCGTTGCAAGTCATTGGCCTCCCGGAGGCCGATGAGATGACTAGACCCCGAAAACTACAGGCCCGTGCGGATAAGTTGATATAAACGTGATACGCAGGATGACTAGCGTTTCCTCCGATCAATAGCCGATCTATTGCCTTCTCTGCGGGTGTAAGCGGTAGGCGCGGTTTAAGACAGGTAATAGTACAGACATGTACACGATCGTTCAAAAGTTTCAAAAGACACATAAGTATCGAATCTGTATTTTTATTCTTCCGTTTTTCATTTTCAACCAGAATCCAAAATCCACGATTTTTGTCTCTGAGTCACTCCTTCGATGGATATATGTATTTCTGAGGGCAGGGAGATTTCCAGCTGCCCTCGGATTTCGCGTTTATTATAAGCCACGGTAAGACGGGGTAATAAAGACCTAGCAACTCGTGCTAGCAGAGAAATACCAGCCAGGGGAAATTCGATTAGCCAATACCAAAACCGCAAGCAATATATATAACTCGAGAAATCTCTGCAATTATTTGACAAGCTATGAGGCAATTAGACGACTGGTATTGTCGACCAGGGCAAACATGGATTCGGCTAATGTCACTCGCTCAAACCACACTTTGCGACTCTGCAGTGAGACGCGCTGATTTAAGGTACGCTTTGAAACCTTTGCCTTTAGTTGCCTCTTCAATACTGTTTGTATAGTGTAATTTTTGACACAAGCCTGTGCCTCAACATCCGCATTGTCATAATCAATCACGTGGTCCCTGGGTCCGATTCTTCATTCAATTTACAGCCCGTAATTAGCGAATGTGGTGTGAGGTTTCTTACGGCCCGGTAACGAGCGCGTTTGTAAATTCAACTGGAAATCTCGTTTATGCACTTTCCGGTTAAGTAACAATTCAGCTCCGCGTGCGTGAGACACGTTTATCCAGGGAGAAACTATCCACCGTTGAGATGCAGCTTGCATACACACGAGACGAAAATTGTCGGTTCGTCAAAAATGGTAAAATCTTCGGAAAATTTTCCGTACGAGTAGAACTATAGAAGGTCTTACCGTATCTAGGAAAAAAATTCTTCTCGACACATCGCTGCTCCAGGATCCAGTTATTTTTCATTAAACGATGCCCACTTAATCGCTGGTAATTTATTTAATCAAACAAAGAAGGGAAAGTCCTTCGGATCTCACATTCCGCTCTTGGCATGGTATTTGCATTACCCAACTACGGTGACTACCCTTAGCTGTGTCTCGTAGTTGGCTATACGTACGTGAATGTATATACGTCACATACACTCGCTGTGTACTATAAACACATATAACAACCCCGTACACGTATACATCGAGTTTAACACAACCTTTGCTTACTCTTCGACTTCAGCCGCGTTACGGTTTGTATTATACATCTACTAGCGGTGTGTCTGGTGTGTGGGAGAGTAAGGGAGACTGCGGATAAGGGGACCGAGAAGAACGAGAAACGCGGCCGCAACACACGCGGCAGCCCAGGCAAACCAAACCAAAGATTAATGCACTACACTTACGGAGGTAATTTGCGCCAAGTGTTGGCCGGCCAGTGTCGCTCCTGAGGGTTACGAAGGGCACTATGGTACCAGAACGAAGCTGGATTTAGTAAATAGTTTACTTTTTTATCTTCAACGGAATTCAGACGACGAGAGAATTCGAGATGAGTTAAATTCCGGTAGAAATTTTCGCCTGCGAAAGCGTCGGATCAATCCTTCGAGATTTCTGGCTTACGTGCTTTATTTCGTGGCATTGTGAAGACGAGCTCGGAGCTCCGAACTCTAGCGATTTCCATGAATCGCGAAACGTTACCGAGACCTCGAAGATCACCCAGATGTGAAACGCTTTTATATCTACTCTCTTTTCTCCGTGCGGCAGTTAATTAAACTCTTCGAATTCATCTCGGAGCGATAAGTTTCAAGGCAATGAGTACCTCCCTCCGTATCCCGTTCGTTGAACGATTTCATACCGAAAATACCAGCGATAATATCGTCTAATACCTAAACAGAGGATGGAATATATTCCGCAAACGGAGGAGAGTAGGTATACCGGTTTCGTGAGCTGACAATGAGATGCAGGCAAATTAAACTTGCATAATTAAACAGAAGATCGCAGTTTCCTCTTGTCTTTGGTCTACGAGTTTACCCGAAAGGATTTTAGCCAAACCAAAGCGGTAGCTGTACCTACTGTATACCTATAAGGAAGAATAAGAGTAGGTAGTAGGTAGTAGGTAGTAGGTACACGAAGGACGTATTCTCGGCGCAAGAGATGCCACAGCAGTAGCAGCAGCAGCAACATCTGGTCGCTATGAAGTATAAAGAGGCCCACGATATCATCCTCAGCGAATGCTTAATTAAAACCTCAGCCTCTATTCCCGCGCAGCCACGCCGTTCAAAGCTCCCCTATAGTATAGCACTCCCGGCGCGCGGCCCTCCGCAAGAAGCGGCCTCCCGTTTCTCTCGGGCGCGTTTTACTTGTATTCGTTTCGTTGAGCTGTTCTTAGGGGCTGCGAGGATACGGGGTATGGGGAAAAGGAAAGGAAAGGAAAAGGAAAAGAAGAAGGAGAAGAAGCATCCTCAATACCATTCATTGTTGCTGGCTGACAAAGCAGGAAACGCCGACCAGCGGAGGATTACGGCGTAAAAATCATTCGTTTGGGCAGAGTTTATTTTTATTTTATTTTTGTGTTCTTATTTTTTTTTTTCTTTCGTTGAGGAAGTAGCTGCGAATTCGAGGGTGCGGTACAGGGTAGCTAAATTTATTTTTCTCGAATCTATTCCTCATTATTCACCTGCTCCTTGATTTCTGAGCTTTCCGGATACAGATAGAGCGGCGATAGTGATTTTTTAGAAATTTTATTCACGCGGGATAAGTAATGGGTGAAAATCTCTTCTTTATACAACTATGCGTCCAATTAACTCGGAATAATTACACCCCGGGGCGTACAATTATTTTCTACCTGAAAATGACAGTTACAGTTAGACATTCACCGCTTGTGCTCTAACCTCGATACGCTGTGACGCGGATAGACGGACAATTATATTAGGTGCTGACAAAATTTCTAAAGAATTTATAACAGACACTTTTTGGTGTTTTCGAAAGTCCGACCGTTTATGGAAACCGTACAAATCAGCAGATCCTCCAAAGTCAGCGGAATATTCTCAACTTTCGTATATTCATTCCTCATCTGGACTACAGCGAACAGTTTATTTCAAATTATTGTACAAACGTTGAGAAACGGAATTTCCAGTGGTGGCCTGTAATGAGTTTTTCCCGGGAGTCCCCGGTGCAGATGCGGCTGGAAAGAAGAAGAGAAGAGAAAAAAAATAAAACGAAAAAAAAGGAAAAAGTTCGAAGTTGCAGGGAGTTAGAAGTAGGCTGAGTCTCTGGTTCTTCCCCTTTTCCGTCCCTCTTACAGCGCACTTCTTTCCCCCTTAGAAACTAGACTAGTCGCTCGTTCCAGTGATCCGATGATTGACAGTTGAGCCCCGCTCGACAACCGACGCCTGCCGCACGTTAAAATGGCTGCGAAAGATGGTTTAATTTTAATGGCGGGAATATAACACCTAACCCAGTACCTACCCGGTACCTACAGCCGACACAATTTTTCCATTAATGTCACACTCGTCTGTCGATATTGATAACGTTAATGACAGTCCGTCCCATTGTCCGAACGTTCTCACATTATGTTAATCTATACACGTCTATGGAACATTTACTTCCGCATCGTGATTCCCGTAATAGTTTTTAGCGGACATCATGTTTCATATTTGCAAATCATACCTCGCTGTGCAAAGCGTAAATGAAAAAATTGATGAAAGAACGCACGGACAAGACCGAACAAAGTTTCTACTCGACAAAAAATAAGAGCTTTATGTTTCAGGCATTGCAAGCAAGCAATCTAGGACACGAGATGTTTTATTTTTCCCTCTGGAATAAGCAATCCTCGGAGCAACCACGGACCTTATGAAGATGGATTGATCGTATGCACCATATACATATGCATACAAGCTTTTTTCAATCCTGGAACTTATAGTTTCAATCGGAATATCTGGAGCAGATTTCGCTGTCACAATTGCCCCGCAGTGATTCTTCTCGTCAAAAATAATAAAAAATAGCAATCTTGGATCACCCGAAATTTATCGAGTCCATTGAACTATTTTTCGGACTATTTGCGAACGATGTCATTGGGTTGAAAATTATCGAGCAAGGGTGCGGAGGACTAGTCGTGCAGGGATGTAGCGATAAAAATTTCAAATCGGTTTGCAAAATCACTCGAGAATCCTGAACTGTAAATTGAAGATTGCTTGTCAACGATCGAAGTGGGACGTGAAGTGTGATCTATTTATACCAGGCGGGTAGTTTTGACGATACATTATACATCCTTCTAAGAGAGGCGGCGATGTCAATATATATGCAAACGCCGACATAACGATCTATCGGCACATAAAATATATACAGGGTGCAGGGCGAAGAGGGAGGTCGGCGGTGGTGGCCTGGGGAAACGATGGCAGCCGAGGGCTCGGCACTGCTGTGGGCCGGTAGCGAGGGTGGATGGGGTGGATGGGGTTTAGGGAGGACGGAGGCGACTGAGAGAAAACTCCGAGCTTAATATAAAACTTCATTTCGCAATCGGTGGCAGGCGCGAGTAGAAGAGGACTGCCAGATAGAAATGCCAGTGACGTAAGATATCAGGGCTCGTAAGGGATCTTCGATTATTCCAACGAATTTCAAATTCTAGTATTCGATAATCATTCTAAACGGTCTTTATAACAAGAGTAATTCAAATAATGAATCAATCGGGTGCCTCATATCGACCACGACGTCGTTTCCAAAATTTTATCCACTTTTTCGTCAGGAAGAGAAATCGGTGAAAGAACTACGCGGATGGTCGCTAGGATATTCGCGAAAGAGCCGAAGCTTTTGGAACTGGTGAAGCGCCAGCACCCTGGTACCACCCTGGCACCACCCCCGCACAGAACGGTGCGCGCCCGCCACATCTGCCGCCAGATTTAACTATACATTACAGACACACGATATGTCAAAGTCCTATACTTCATATCGACTCTGCCATTTATTAAAAGTTCCATCGCACAACGCTACTGGCTGTGCCTTCGACACCCACCCTTTCTCCGTTCTTTGCATCGTAGAAGAATGCCTCAAAGTATTATTTTAAAGAAAGTGCACACAGACGACCGAGGAGTTGATTTTTATATACTGAGATGCCAATTCCAAGAGTACGTCTTTCATTTATCAAAAATCTGCTCGAACTTTGTCAGAATATTTAAAATCCGTACTAATCAAGTATAGCTTTATCCCCATCAAGTTTCCATCACGAGTCAGTCGTGAAGATTTCTTGGTTCAAGATGACGATTGCCTTGTCTGGTACTCGCAGTACCTACATAAAACCTTTACGGATCTCGTAACGCGTCGTGATAAATTGCTGCGAGCGTTTTGAACGGTGATCATCAACGTTTATAATTGACTATGAAATAAATTAGTAGATCTGGAGAGAGCTTTGTGACCTTTTGAATGGGAAGAGACTTGTGATCAGATCCCAGAATCGTATAGAGTTCTTTATAATCGTCATCACCGCCGGAGAACATCTCATCGTTTAGCTTCGTGGCTTTCTTTCATACAACTGCATCATCATGAATATTTTTCATTCGGACTGCAAATCGATAGATCTCTGATCAAGCTTGATGTGCCAGTCTCGAATTTATTCTTTCATTTCTGCGTCGATTGGACCAGCGTCATTTTTCGGTACCTTTATAATTCTACCCCCTTTTTCCCCGTGAAAAAGGAGCCGATCACGCAATCGACCGATCAGACTTTGCTGCGAAAAAAAATTACGCTCCAACGGTAGTTGGCTATAGTTATGTTTTTTCTTTTCTTTCATTCTTTTTTTTTTTAACACCGTTAAAGTTTTCAATCAAACCGCCTGTCCAAATGAGAGCTTCTCCACAAAGCGGATCAGGGTAATCTGTCATCGAGACTGACCCGGCGTGTCTCGGTGACGCCAGCCGGCGCCCGCGGCATAGGCGACTAGTGGAACCGTTGGAACTAGGTACCCTGGGTTACCTTGTGCAGATAGGCACTACTGCGTCTATAATCATTGCTATAAACCTTACGTCAAATTCCCAGGTAGGTTGACAATTTTTAAACAAAATTTTGCGCCCGATAGACACAGGGAAATCGTGGCTATATGCCTGAAACTTTCAATTATCCATTCATCCAAGGCATTTTCAATGATATCAAAGTCTCCGATTGGCTAAGCTGCAGATTCGACCTTAGATACTTTGGACGGGATTTTGAGATATCTATAATTGTATATCCGTGGATTAAGTAACGTAATGATGCGTAGGTACCGCACATCGTTCACTGCCAGATAAGATTTGTTATTTCAGATTAGTTAATTCTTTGACAAATCGGTTTTCTACACTTATTTATCATATTTCGTAGGTACATACTCGTACATGTTTGAATAAACGGTGAACATGTATACGTACATACATATGTACGTATATTTCCACCACGCTGAGCCTAGACTATAGGTATAACACAGATCGAAGTGGTGGGGCAGAAGGGACGCTGGTAAAGCAATCTCAGCTGATCTCCTCAGTTTAGCTTAGGAAGTTGCGCGCTTCGTTTCTATCAGGATTTTTTAGTTCCCATCGCGACCTAACAAGCGGACACTCGACGCGTCGCGATCGGGCGTTAATCACACCTTCGAGATCTTCGACATCATACAAAGGATATCGAAGATCGACGATAATACTCTCAACGATGATAATTCGACCGAATTCGATACTCGACGATTAGTTACGGTGCAATTGAGGAAATTTGAACGGTTCTTTCAACCCGCGAACGAGTGAGGAACGAACATCGTCACCTGTGACCGTGGACACCGTTGAGCGAAGGATCGGTCAGAGAGGGGATCGGGCAGTGAGAGAAATCGGCAATGAATGATTCGCACAACACTTTGAATAAGGAAATCTCGGATTTCGAGTAAGTCGCGATAGTCGGAGTGATGGAATTCGAGGAGGCACTTTTAAAGAGCACAATTGGATGACCACACGATTCTTGTCGAGGCTAAGGTGTAGCTGTAGGACCTGACCGCGTGGTCGAGCACGTGACAACACCCCCACCAAAATCGCGGCGTCCCGACGCCGCGCTCGCGCGTCCCGCCCACGCTGTGCGCCCGACGTCGCTGCCGCCCCAGCCGCCCTCGTGCACGAAAACCTTAGCCGCACAGAGTCGCTCGCTCGCACTCCCGCCGACCGCACCAAAGACTCAAGCCGGTCCTCCGAGGCCCTCCGAAAGCTTTTCACGAAGCCCTCTCTCTACACAGCCCGCCTACGAAGAGAGGGTTGAGCTCTCCGGGTACCACGGCGGTGCCGCCATTGGTCCGCCCGGTTGCTCACGTGATATTCAACGATTCGAGTGTACAAAGTCCAGAGAGTGATATGATGAGCGGAGAGTGGAGAGCGGAGAGCGAAACGCGAAGAGCGGCCCCGTAGGTTACCAAAGAAAAGAGATAGCAGTAACAACACCGACTCGTTGCGAACAACATTCGTGGAGTGAAAAAGGTCGTACCACGGTTTACATCGGCAACCTCCATTCCGTGCGCGTTCTTGATCGCGAGCCAGTCGGATTGGCAGGCGTGTGCCGCAGTTGTGTTATACCATTGAAATACCACCGAACGACTACCCTCCGATGAAAATCATCTCTTCTACAGTGCCAGTGTCCGGTTATCATTTTTTTCCTTTTTCATAATCAGATTTTTGTCACCCCGTATACGAAGAACCGATCGGGTATGAGCTTTTTCGCCGATCACCGTAGTGAGACCGTACAGTGAAATCGTCCGATTTTTTTTATTCCCCAGTGATATTCACCCCGTGTCGTTACACACCCTTTGATAACTCCCTCGAATGAAAATAAAAATCGCCGTCCAAAGCACGAAAACCAACCGCAAATCGGCGCGATGCGCGACTCTGCGATGTGCAACGTAGTCGCTGAGCAGACCACTATCGGTGCGACGTTGTGATGAGGGATTGTGATATCGCGTGGCAAGGATCACCGGCCAATATAGAGTGAAAAGTGCAAGTGTGGTTTGCGGTGGAGCCGCGTTCCCATGCGCGATAAGCAGGGGCCCGCGGTGCACCATCAGGAGCTACACCACCAGGTTTTACACCATCAGCATCAAGAGGTTCACCAGTTAACGGAAGGGCTTCAACTCCAAGCCCATCTTCAGGGTCTCACGGTCGAGGAGAAAGACTTAGTCGCCGTGAAGACGAGGCCTCCAACACCAGTCCTGGCGAACGACGGCTGTGGTGGTACCACCACCGGTGGAGGTGGTGGTTTTTGGTTAGCGTCGGTTGCGGCTGGGGCCGGAGCCGGCGCTGGTTTACCTCCGCACGGGGCTCATCCAGCTATGGATCCGAGCTGCGGCCCCGCCGAAACTGGCTTCATCAACAGTCAGCCATCGATGGCGGAATTCATGACCGCTTTACCTCAGCTAGCCGGTGATGGACCGCTGCAGCATTCGCCTGGTGCAGGGGGCCCCATGAGTCCCGGTGCTCATCATCCGGGGTATCACGCGATGATGGACCCCCACGGTGTCGCTGATCCCTCGGGTGTAAATGTCCCCGAATATCCCTGGATGAAGGAGAAAAAAACCACGAGGAAAAACAATCAGCAAGGTAAGACGAAAGAAACGCGATTATTCGGTAGATCCCACGATCGGTATTACGGGTAGGCTGTTCGTACGTGAGTTCGTAGCTGCGTTGGACATCCGGTTGTTTTATTGTATAGGCTTGAGGGCCGCTGACCATGAGCTAGAATTCTGTTATTGTTGGTACGAAATCGGTACTGTGGGATCACGAGGCGCGGAAAGTTTCAACGCTGTTCGAGAAGGACGGTGTTCCAAAAAACTACGTTTAGAGAGCTACGCAGAATTGGGATAGAGGAATGACAGCGAATATTCCGCGGATCGTAATGATATAAAAATCGTTTTTGCCGTGAAACAATTAAGGCTGATCCTGCAGGAGATATTTTTAGCGTTTTGTTCTCTCAATGCGAAAGAGAATTGTAATCTTTTGCAAAGTGAAAACAATTACTCTGTATAAAGAACTGCGGATATTAGTGCTCCGCAGTAACGTATAATCAACTCGTACGGAAATCTCGCTATTCAACGCCCTTGAAAAATCCGCGGATAATCGGAATGACCGTCTGGAGGACGTTCGGACTATGAAATTAAACCGCGATTTTTTATCCCGCATGCCGTATGCAGCTCATATTCTTCAAAGATATTCTACGCAGTTCCAGTGGTTATTATCGAGAGCAAAAAAACAGCCCCGGCCGTAGAAAATTTTTGCAAAATTGCAGAGATACCAAATTCGACAGTTCCGAACAGTAAAACTAATTACAGACTGACGTTCATAATTCATCCAGCTGGGAATCACGATGGATTTAATTTATTGAAAAAATATAAAATTGGCGACAAATGTGCAAAAAAATTTAACCATGTTCTCTACTGCGGAGTGAAATCTGTGAATTAGAACCAGATATAATTAGCGAGCGATCCTTCACCCTGGGTTGACTTCTATGATTGCTACGTACGCACTGGTATCCCGCTAGGAACACAGCTCGCCGAAAATCCTGCCAAGATTCTATGGTTCTGCTCTACGGGGTGCCAAAGCACCGTCGGCTAATGACATCGAGTGAGACTCCTTTCTGTACCATTGAAATCCACATCTGGATAACATAACGTAGAGAAAACCGCACGGTTTTCCATAATTTGCAAACATTTGGCACTAAATTACTGTGTATCATTTCTTGGGACAAGTCATACCTACCCCTGTTTAACATACACATACGGGTACGTTCGTCCTAATTATCTACCCTCTAATGGTCGGCACATGACTGACCCTACCGCGGTCAGACTCTGACAAAACCCTTTAACTTTTGTACTTTTGACGTTAACAAATGAAACATTTTACCAAACGATGAACGCTTCTTTCTTCCTCACTAAAATAGCCATAAGTCAGTCAATGCACGATGTTTGACAGACCAATGAGAATAATTATGTGAAACGGTGCGTTTGGGCATTCGAAATTGGAAAAAACCTACCAATCTCACCCAGACCGTCTAATCTTCAACGAATTTACATTCGATCGGTCAAAAATTACCCCTTCCAAATTAAGATCGGTCCGATTTTCAACTCTGAGACGTTACTACCATTTTTATTTTTACTGGAACGAATCTTACATGATTTCACGAATTCTCATTGCAGCTTTTACTCTCGATTTGACCGACGATTTGCAACAGATTTTCGTTGACCAAGAGGAGTGACGATGAGAGAATGAAAAAGTAGAGAAGATGAATCAATTTTCAAAATACATAGATAGACGCAGTTTACGAAGGATACATGAAAATTTTACGCCGTTGGTTAAATTGTATATAAAAATAGGTAACGGTCGAACGAATAGGGAGCTGAGCCGTTCTTCCCATCCCAAAACTACCCTAAGGGACGCGGGTATCAGCGACTCGTTTTCCGCTAACTTGTTGACTATTGTTGGCCCATCGAGGACCAATAAATCTGCGAAGCGGTCTAGGCACGCTTTGGTTTGGCGAGGGAGAGGATGGTGTTTCGCGTATATACGCGTGGCGTCGGGGCGCGAGCCGTCGCCGTCGTCGTACTGGAAGGGGTTTTATGGCTCCGTCGAGGACAGATGAGGGCAGGAGAGGGTCGCCGTTTAACGACGAGCGGTTTCGCGTTGCGGTGACAATTTAACGACAGACGATACGTTCCGGCAGCTCGAACCAACCCGGGCCAGAACGGGAGGGAAGATTAAGTATTTGGCACGAAGGTTAACCAGACGCCGGCCGGCGGTAACACGCGGAATCATCTGTAAATTGTGCGCCGGTTACAGGGAGCGTCGGGACGCCCATAACTCACCCGGGATACCCCGCACAAATGCGGAAGGATGAGAAGGAAGGTGGTCCATCGTCCAGTAACCGGTGGTGTCCTTATCGTTGTCATCCACTGACCGCCGGGACCTCTGCTCGCGCGAGGGTCCCCGACGTCGCGACGCCTTTGCTACCCCGTGATTTGCGGTCTGCCAAAATGTCGCGGGTTTATTATAAGCGCAATATTTATTGGTCACACGTCGATCTGATTAGATTTTTTCATTTAATTTCTAAACCTGCTCGTATATGTTTTTGCAATTGTATCTTTCTTTTCGCACGAAAGACTCCAGACATTGATGAACTCAGGGGAATATGGGATGACTGAACGGCCGAAGAATTTATTCCCATAGATTCAATACGTAGAGGAATGAATTTTTTTATTTTTGTTTTTTTTTTGTTTTCAATCGCGTAGTTTTGCCAGCTCTGATAAACTGCTGTATTATTCAAGTTTCTTAGCGAGACTCTGTTAATTTATTGAATTGAATTAACGGCTTGTCATTGATTAATATACGCTTTGATACCACGTCCTCGAGGCCGGTTTGCATCACGTGTGAAAGCTACTTGCAATTTTTTGGCCTGCCGGAAGGTGGAATCGTGAAATTGAGAAATCAAACTAATTTGCCTGGTCACGGTTGAGAAATATTCGGACTTTGATTTGTACCTTTCGTAATGAATGCGACTGATCAACGTCAATAATCCAGGGTAAAAAATGCAGTATGTGTAAGAACGGCCGACAAGTTGCTTGATCTTTCCTCGGCAGCTGCAGTTCTATAATTAAAATTTTCCTTATTTCACCCTTAATTAACAGAATCCATTGAAAGTCTACCGACCCCATTGAACGATGCATTTGAAAAAGTTTGTGTCTACTATCCCATTTGTCAAAACTTTAATCTCTAGATAACAGAACAGCTTGTAGGAATTATGACCACCTCGAAAATTTTTCTGCGGGAATTAAAGTGTTCGCGAATGAAGAAAAAAAATAAAAAATAAAAAATTCGCAACATCTCCTGAATCCCAAATTTCTACTCTCAATAAAATTCCACTCGTTCACTTTTTGAACAAGCTACACACGTAACATTCACTTCAGAATGAATCCCTTCCCTGTTTTTTTTATTTTATTTTTTTTGTTTTTTATTCAATTCATCATTCCAGGTGATTCATTGGCAAAACGTGGTTTTTACTTCAAAGTATATATTTCACCGTCAAAAAACTTCGCGCTAATTATATAAGACCTTGACGTTGTCTGTTTGCTGTTAGGAGTATCAGACTGCAATCAATTAGATCGTAATCCCCTTGTTTGCGATATATGGAAGATAAAGAAGATAAAGGAGAATGCAATTTTTTATCATCGCGCTACGAAGGATTCTCCAAGGATCGACTCGTCAAACATTTCACCGAGTCCGCGGTGTCAATTTTTTTGCCAAAATTCTTCGATCCGAGCGTAGAAATAGCTCGAACAATAGCTTTTGCTAATATTCGAAGTAGGGTACACGGTGTTTTACTGCCTTAAAACTTCTCGACTAATTAATTATGGCCTCGGTGTTGTCTGCTTAGTAGTAGTATCAAATTCCAATCTGTTACATCGTCGTGTCCTTGTCCGGAAGGTCTATACAGCCGGAAGACGGAGAGGTTCGGGAGTCTTGAACGTATAGAATGGTATAGGGGAGCCCTGATTAGTCGAGTTATTTGCCAAGAGACTCGCAACTGATGTCTATACTTGACGGTAATTCTTGGCGGTCGTGACAAAAACCTGATTCCTTGGGTGTTTTTGCGACGCCTTGTTCCGGGCGTCTCATCAGTCACCGCGGCAACGGCAGAGGCGTCGGTCGAGGCTTCGGCGTCGACCCAGGCTCAGCCTTAGACTCCCTTAGACGCCGATGTGTCAATTAATCCCTGCATCCCTTGGGATCAACGCTATATATAGGTGGACAATTCTCTCGTGGGTAACTCCTCATCTTCGGGAATCATCATTTTTTTTTTTTTCATTCTCTTGTCCTTTTATTTTCATTCTTTATTTCTTTCTTTCCACCTGCATATATATGTACGTGTCTGCGGGGATCTTCCCGTAAAGAATGTCACTGGATATCAAAAATATCGTTTACGTTTTTTTAAGTCGGAGTCAAGACGGAGATTCTTGCCTCTGTGATATTCTTTCTCGTTCGCTGATTCCTCTCGATAAGAGTGATCGAAAAGCTAGGCAGTCTTAAGTCTAAAAGATAAAGGAAGAGAAAAGGAGAGAAAAGAAGTAAAAAAAAAAGAAAGAAAAAAGGAAAAGGGAAAAAAGAAAAGTGGTGAAATTGCAGGAGAGAAAGGTATAAGAGAGAGGAGAGCATCTAATTTAAAGATTCATCGGCGAGTAAATCCGTCGCAAATTAGAGATTGCTTTCCCCAGATCGAATTTCTTCTAGGTTCGCGACGACAAGCGATGGTAAAGCTTGCAGGAAAGGAAATATCTTCCGAGATCTTCGTCAGCTCCGAGAGGTATCATCTGGTCCGCCTTTACCCGTCTACCTACTACTCTCTCTCCGATTCGGGTATAGGACTTTCCTACTGCAGACGAGGAGACGGAGGACGGAAGGACTGGAGGGTCGGAGAACCGGAGGACTATCTTGTTCCCCCGTTCCGCAAACGTCCGATAATTTAGGCAAGCCAAGCGACAGCGTGGCGGATCTCGGCCCAACCAACCAGGAACTTGATAGCTTGATTCTCTAACGTCGACCTACATAAACCCCGCTATCACCTCATCTCGAAATCCCCGCTAGGATGAACCTCGAAAGTTCCTCCTCTCAAATTTGAATCCTCGCGAGTGATAAAGGGCTGATTCGGTTCGAACAGAAATTTTATTCCCAAGTGCAGTTGACATTTTTTTTTTTTTTTTCTTTCCCTGTAGATATTTTCGACTTCTTCGGTTAAAATAACAAAATTTCAAAACTATAAATTTTCGTTTCATCAATTTTAACCGCGATAATAATTTTTCTCAATATTTTCTAAGCGAGTTTCTCTTTCGCCAGGCAGAAATGCCTAAGCTCTAGGCATCATGCAAATAGAAGTATATAGAGTCGGCGTTCCCCCGTAAAATAATAAACATGGAATAACAAATTGATAATCCAGGCTCCCATAACCATACGCATATTTTCAACTAAATCTGTGGCTCGATGCTAAAAGAAGTTTCCTCGCTCGTTGTCGCGCCAAATGGGACGCTATAAAAGTGTAGGCTGCCCCTTCGCCACCCTGCAGTATTCTTCTATCTCCCTTTCTCTCACTTCCTTTACGCTTTCTCCCTCTTCTTAAAATCGTTGCAGAAAACCGAGTGAAAGCTTATACGGTACGGTTCACGGAGGAGATACTTTACTCTCACGGATTATTTCGCTATATACGTATACATATATTCAAGATATAAATTATCCTAAGGGTATTTTTTCTTTTTCTTCTTATCTTTTCATTTTTCAATCAATATGAAATGCCAGTGTAAATCAAGTCCGTGAATTCGAATTTTAAGCGTAATAAAAATCTCCAGGATTCAGGTATTAAATTATTATCGTTAGATGAAAAAAGGCACGAGAGATTTGAGGAAACGTATACCGAGAAAACCTCCGCTGTTTTTCCCGTTAATAATAATTTTATGTAAATTTTCTCGCCGTTGCGGACGGCGGCAAACGGAAGGATCATAACGCGCAGGAGGAAGGAGTGCAACTCAACGTTTCGCGCGGCTCTGGTTTCTGCCCGCTTTCTCGCGGTGGATGAGATTGTAGTGGTGTAAGCGGGAAGAGGGTTGTTTTTGGATGGGTTCCTATATCTGTTACTTTAGTCACTCGTAAAAGGGAAGTAGGTGTAAAAATTTGCAGGGAGGCTGAGTAATAGCATATGCAGGGGGATTTCGCGGCTGTGGTATGGCGATGTAGCTATATATGTATATATATACCTACAGGGTGGATCGTAACGGTTTGTTACTCGAGTAAACTGAACCTAAAATCGCTGAACCAGAAGGAAAGTCAGGAGGCTAGAAAATCTGAACCAGTCAAACTAACGTTCCGATCTCAATAAATTTTTATCCCTCGAATTCTAGTCCCTTTTATGAGGGATCAAATTTACCCAATCGCCAAATAAATCACCAACTCTTTAAGAAAAGAAAAAAAAATCGAAGAGTCTGTCTAATCGATTCTACGGAATAAAATCTTCATATATATATATATACACACATTTATTCATCCTCTAAACTGATAATGATACTTTCATCCGCCATATTTAAGTGATAGAAGTAGGTATATCTAAAGTCTCAAGTGTCACGTTCTCTCAATTACTTTAATTGGATGTAACGTGATTTTCTACTTTCTCGGAGTTTCACCGTACCTCGTTCGCGTCTCTGAGATAGTATCTCACCTCGTATTTTTCACCGAAGAATGCGGGGGAAAACGGGATTTAGAAAATATGACGAATAATTTTGATGCCAATGCTTCGTACTGTTTTTTTTATTTAATTTTTTTGTTTCTATTATTTTGTCACTTAGCTCGACGTTCGTGGATTCCGTGGTAGCCGCCATTGTAATTGCATCTATTTTTAAATAGACAGGTGAGCTAATGGCCGACTACCATTCAATTATTGTTTTCGAACTTAATACAGTTCCTGTCCTTTCAATATATGGGTTCGTCAAACATAACGTAGAACCATCAATTACATAACTTGGGGTCGGTAAAAATTTACCCGCACGAAACTTTTCACCGGACTAATTATTGTGCCCGGTGAAAATACCCCGCGTTCAATTTTCGAATGAAAAAGTTTAGACGTACGTAGGTGCGTTTGAAATTGCGCCCAATCCAGGTGCAGGTTCACCTCGAACCGCAGTATTTCTATGAACGTGTAAAATTTCGGAATCTCTGTCTACGAATCGTGAAATACACCGTATGATATTCATAATAATCCGTCAAGTTCATTATTACTCGTACTTATCATACCCGTAATAATTACCATCGACCCAACTTCCGAAGCACCCGAGCGTCGACTTGAAAGAGGTGAAGGTATAACGAGGAGATAATAATTCAATGATAATCGTATACCTACTCATTTTTATCAGTTGGCCAAATATCAGAATTACTAGATGCGAGAACGTGATAGGTTCATTTAACCAGACCTCCGAATTATCCGATTATCATTCTCGGAGCCACTGGCGTATTCCTCGACACACGTAGTATACGTCTGGTTAATAATGAAAAAGACACTCACGGAAAAATCGAAAGCAATTTGTAATTCGGTGGACAGTGAATGCCGATCGATAAAACGTACTCCGGGTTAAAAAACATGTCATTCGTAATGTATCAGTTGGGTAACTTACGTCATATATTATTGAGCCTGTATCTATCCGATCATTTATGAAGAAATTACCGAAATCTTCGTACCCTCGAATCTCCGGGATGTATTTTGTTACTTCGACTCGATTTTAACCCGTAGAAGTTCATTTTCTGGAGTCGAAGAAACTCCGAATACACCTACACCCCTAGCTAATGAATCGCCGGACTGGGACTGTTTATAAACCGTTTAAGCGTGGCAGCTATACGCTTTGCGAGGTGGTCCTTGCGCGGCTTGGAGTTTTCGAGGTAGAAAGCAATGGTTACGGTATGGCGAAGAGAAGTGAAGAGAAGAGAAGAGGAGAGAGGGGTCGAGGAAAGGAAGGGGCAGTGATAGATGAACGCGGACAGGTCGCGGAACTCTGCACCCCCCGAAGACCAGACCTACAATTATATATTATTTATGAATATTATTTACATACATCAGACATTGGGGAAAAGTTCATCCGTGCGGGTTTAGGCGTGGGTTGAATTACCGAAGCGTTAAAGTCCTCCGGCGAGACCAAAAATTGATAAAAACTGGAATTTTAACGGTCCGAAAAATCCTCGTATGCTCGAAATCAACGTAGACGTTGATTCCATTTCGTTTCATTCATACTTTGATATGAAAGAAAATTGACAAAAGGAAGGACACAAAGCCGAGACTTTGAACTCCTTGTTTTCCATCGGGATCCCTGCTGCTCATTGTCGCAGTCCCGATGTAAACGTGTTTATACATCGACGAGGCCGTCCCCGGTTCGAGATTACTAAACCATTGGTGACTCTGCAATATCATTTCAGAGTAGTGAGCAAGGATGAGGCAGTCGCGAAATGTGCTAATTGTGAGCATTGAACGACTCGGATTCGACTCTTAGTCGCTTTTGGATTCCAATCCGACGATACTTTCGCTCCTGGTTCGTACTACCCTTAAAAAAAAAATGATAATTATTTCTAAACACGGTTCGCTGAATCGAAAATTTAGAAGTGACTTATGGCATTTGACAACGCCAAGTTGCGCAGGTTTGAGTCGTACAAGCTGATAAATCGTCCAGAGTAGTAATCTCTGTAGGTATATAGGTATATAGTAGCCTGAAGCTTTTTCTCGCTTTTGGTAAATCTTTACCGTGAGTCAAGCAACGGCTAGTCGTATCCCGTCGTATCGTCGTATTCTTTTTATCGCCGTGGCCGTAACCCCCCCTTTATATTAAAAATGAACTGTCGCTTCCACTGACGACGTCGACGGGTATTTGACTGTACTACCGCTTTTATTTGATAAATCGCAGAACGACCTCCTCTTTTGGTCATCTGAATTTCTAATGCATTATTTTCCCCAGGTCGTACCATCCGCCCGGCTACGTCGAATACCGAGGGTTAGAGTAAGGGTAAGGGTAAGGGTGAGGGTGAGGGTGGCTTCGTGGTAGCGGAGGTAGTGCCAGTATAGAAGGAGAACCTCGATGGTCGGTAGGGGGATTCCGCGTTCTAGTCTGCTTCCCCTTGATACCATTCTCTTCTCTTTTTCTCTCTCATTTTCTCTCTCGGCTTATACCATACCAGCGGCTCCTTCAACCTCAGACTCATCTCCATAATTTGTCATTACGATATTATTACGACGAGAGCGCGATGTTTGCTTCCTTGATGTCCTTGTCGTATGAGGTACTCACATGTTGTTAATATTAATAGCTAACCTACGACTACAACCGAAGTACTTACGTCTATCACATTACAGAGCTAAACCGAGCCGGTCACGGAGTTGATTCTACTTTTAATTTACTTGAAAATTACCCTAACTACGTAAAATAATAGACTTATCGGCCAGCGTATGTGTTTCGATATATGATTAGGAAATAATTCGCTAAGAAGTCGAGAGTTGAAAAAAAATTTAACTACGCTGCTTATTAAGAACGGAATCACTATTCGCTATCTGCTTCCTGGGCAGGTTGAACACCAGATCTGTTGTCTACGTCGTACTATGGAGATTAGAGTCCAATGGGAAGGTATCCGGCCCTGCAGCGGCACAAACCGACATTTCATCTGCACCAACTGTTTGAGCTTTGTGAGCCAAAGACGCTGGTCATTCTATATCAAAGTGCCGCGTTCTCTGGGATGCAATAAGACGTTGTCTGCTACCTTCACAAAAGGATTGTGATTCAATTCGTTCGGTGGATGGAAAGGGAAAAAAATTGTACAGGGGAAAAAAAAATAAGGACAACCGAAACTTGAAACTTCTGCGATAACAGAACCGTTCGGGATAATTTACCGCAAAGTGGTGTGATTCTTGGTCTCGAATGTCTCGAGAAGTTCGATATCGACTAATTGAACTTAGTCTTCGACTTAAGGTCGCCTTCGAGCAGTTTCTTAATGCAGGAGGTTGGCAGCTACATCCGGTCTGTACCGGGCATTCTACTTTTAAGGGACATTAGGTTTGGTGCGGGTCGAGCCTATTCCGGCGTCCCCTTTGCCTCCCTCTACTCTTCTTTCTTCTTCTTAGACTCGTTCCCTCATCCCTGACGAGGAACTCGGCGGGGTTGTCCTGGGGGTAATTAGCCCGGAGCTACGGCGGTCTCTGTAGCACGTTGAAAGATTTCCTGCCAGTAAACCTTGGCTCGCGTCGCGAACCCCATGCACTAAAGTAAAGAGGCGAAACTGGCGCTACTCTGTTGCTCAAAATGTCAGGCCGCCAATAAAAAGTCATGCAACATCAAACAGCGGCTGAGAAGAGAACGAAAGAGAGGAAAAAGGGGGCCCAAAGGTAGGCTTCAAACGGGAAAGAAAAGGACGGTAACTCTTCAGGAGGGAAGGAAATTTCACAGCTTCATTATCAAGCCTTGCAATTACCTTTCTGCTAGCCTGACAGCCCGCGCTTTCCGCCTATGCCAATCGAGTCCGTTGACTCTCTCGTGCCCCATGTGACACTTTGAAAAAAGGTTACCTTTTTCCCAAAGGACGCATTAAGCCCACGTGTCAGACTCCGGCAGATAGTACCGCGGTATGCACATATCTCCACGATTATTACAACGAGTCTTGTGTATATGCTCACAAATTGTATCGTCGGAAACATCTCTTTATCGCGTGTGACAAAATTGGAAAGAAAAAGTGAAAGGAAACACCTTTCCGATACAGAACTCCAATTATCGTTAAATATAATGGAGGGCGAATCTCTCATCTCATAATTTATTAACAGCTCTGCCGTTTCCTCGATCGTATTCACATTCGGCGTTATTGATATCGAAAGGCCATCACGGCATATCGTGAAGATGAATTATTCAGTGTTCTAGACTATCGGGTAATCATGTGTCTCCGGATGTCTTCGCGTCGAAGTGTAAAGTATAAAGTTGTCGAACAAGCCGCTAGCCCTGGAATCTCTCGATCTCTGAGTAACGAAAATCCGCGGTCCTCCGTGTCGGCGGATAGCGAAGGACGAAGGGGATCGGCGTGACTCGGAGATCTGTACCGTCGGATACACGGACACCCAGGTCTCTGTACTGCATGTTGGCCGACCCACGGCTGGACGGCTGACTGCCCTTCTGATTGATGACCGCTACCGGACTCTATGCCGCCATGGCTATAGTATACGCCATGCAAACCGCCCGTTCCCCCGAGTCCTGGGTCCTGGTCCGAGCTGCCTGGGTTCGCTCGACCGTTCGTTGAACAGAGCCGATTCATTCCCGACTTCGCACCTTCGCCCTAATCCCTGACGCGATTCGAATAACACCTTGTTTTCGCGGGGTGTACGGGGGGAGACTGCCTTGACGCGAGTTCGTATGAAAATTAATTACTAAATTACAGCTGTACTTGGACGATACTGCGTGGATTAACTTGTTTTCTATACTTTATAAGCGTAGGTAATACCAGCATTGGTATGTAAGAAAAAAGAAGTGAAAAATTTACTGAGAGGTCTATATGTTTATGTATGTACGTACATAAAGCTCTGGGAAGTTTGGGGCGCAGATAAGCACGCTTCGTCTAACCCCTACCCCTAATTTGTAACGATAAAGACGTTAGCGATGTGCAAAACGTTAAAAAGCCACCTTATCGGTGATACTCTTATTATCTAGCCTGTATATTTAACGCCTCACACGCTCTTCGCGTACCTATTTATGGACTAAGTCTGACACCCTGTGTATCAGACCTTCCTAACCCATAAAGATCGTTCAATTCTTACACGATACGAAACGACACGTTCGTATTATCGCATTACACGATAAGCGCTGTCAATTTGGTTATTTTATGCACCGATGTGTGTATATGGGTATTGTAGGATACATAAGATCGTAAAAAAAATAGGAACGTATTTTTGGTGATCACCAAAAGGTAGGAATAGAATTTTTTGAACTCGAGCTAGCGAAGAAACGTGATATTGATTGGCGGCGCGAACCCCGATTTCAGATCGGTTCGATAACCGGGAGATAACCGGGAGACAGGATCGGAACAAGCCGCCAATGACGGGGGTAAAAGGGGGTGATATCGAAGTGATGAAAAGTGACTTGGCAAAAGCGGCCCCTTGCCCGGACCCCTGCTAGGACGAACCTGGCACCCGGGGACCGGTGCTCTCAACGGACGCACAGAAGCGATTTGAGCTGTCGTATTGTCGGCGATCTCTTGAAGAGGCCGCGAACGATTGTGTTCGTACGAGAAGAGATACGTATAGGTTTCGAATATTTCATTAATAAGTATCCCCCATTCAATGATAATAACCGAATGCATAAGTATAGCCAAAAGATTCATTAGTCAGTTAAAATAATTGCTTCTTATAACACGAAATCAATCATTTCTAGTCAAGGACCCGAGGAAATGATTGCCTTTCAATTTATACAGTCGAAGCTGTATCGATTCGATAAAATCTGATTGGGAATAATTCTATGTATGATATCTGAACTTCGTATATTCATTCTGAGAAAATTTTGATTCATCGGTTATCACGAGATCGAGGAATGGCTGGGGAAACGGTCGAGAAGAATTGAAGGAAAAGGTCCTTTGAAATGGTAGTATTAATTCGTATCCAAAGACAGAAGGATTGGGTTTTGCCTTGGCTACTTAACCCTCGCTTAGGGGCACATTTCCACGTGGACGACCCTGAGGACTCAGGGAGGAGCAGGCGAAGAAGCGGTTACAAGGGCGCTGCGAGGTTCCCGGCCGTTCCGGTGCTGCTCCCTTTCATTGGGGGCAATATTTCTTTCCTCGAGTCCCCCAAGTCTTTATCTAACAAGGAGCAAATCATTTCCCTATTATTTGCTCGCTATCAAACCTCTCTCTCTCTTTCTCTCTTTCTCTCTTTTTCTCCTTCCCTCTCATCCGACCGACGGTTTCTTTTCCTCCTTCCTTTTCCACCGCGCATATTCAAACCCTAACTCACAATATTTTCTGGAGATAGTCCAAACCGCTCTCGACTTCCGCTCGCCGAAGTTATGGAGTGAGTTTTTCAACTCTTTAAAAGCGAGCTTTTAGTATTTATACAAGTATCACCGCTCATATTTCACAAAAATCTTTAAACCTTTATTAAACTAATGATAACTGGTTGTAATAAAATCGTCAAGACTCTTATGACATATATTCCGGGTTCAAAATGTTTTTCAATTTTATTTTTTATATTTGTCGCCAGTTGAAAAGTACCGGCTGATAGTGATGATTAGAACGAACGATATCTCTCCGAAACTATATGTAATAAAGCATTAAGGGTAGTTCATCGTTAATCAAGAGTTAAAGTCGAGAATTTCTAACTGACGAAAGAGCAACTTCAATGAGAGAGGAGACCACACGCAGTCCTAAGTCAACCTAAGGGTGATTCCATTGCAATTAGGTCTTTGGTTAGGTCGCTACGTAAAGTACATTACGCTTACGCTAACAAACGGACTCTGCAACGACTCGACGGAAAGAGAAAGAGAACGAGAACGAGAACGAGAACGAGAAAGGGCGAGTAGGTGGTCAGTTTAAACAATTATCACGAGGGTTGGGAAGCATGCATTGAGTCGACAGGGGTGATAAGTAATGGCGCCCGTTCTCCACTCCGTTTCTAACCGAGAGAGTAAGAGCGAGTGAGATAGAGTAAGAGAAACGGTGGTACGGGGTTTCTGGTGGTCAAGAACCACTTGGATTTACTCAACCAGCTTCGCCTCCCAAAGGGCGAGCCACGCCGCTTATTATACGGTTTGATTTTTAGCCTACGGAATGAAGCTGCATCGGTAGCAATTAACGTTTCAGTATTTAATTGCAAAACCCGGTGAAAATAAAAAAAAAAAACAGATCGTTGCAAATTTTTCTCTCGCTGAGGTCTGCATTATTTTTTATTTTATTTATTCCTCATATTTTCGGGTAAACAATTCATCATCTTTTCATTACGAATGCATTGATTTCGGGTGAAGTGAGGACTAAAAAAATTCTGTAGCGATTCAACGGAACTACAGATCTCGACGTCGTGTCCAGCTTAAGAATCAAGGATATATTACGGGAAGAGGGGAGAGAGGGTGTCGTAAATCCAGTCGTACGACGCGTTGAGAGTCGGAAGAGGGTCAGCGTGTGTTCTTTATAGCATTGTTAACAACTAATGTATGCAGCTCGGGTAGGCTTTTGCGATCCCTCCCACATTTAACATTCTTTAACATTATTATACACATGGCGCCCGTCCTTTTCCTCCCTTTTCCTCCTGCACCATCTCTTAGGATCTTTCTGTCCCGGGTTATAGTCACACAAACGGACGTACACACACACACAGAGCCACTGCACATACGTGGCATACATTAGAAGGGGTATCTCCCCTCGGTGGTTGGAATAAGATTCTTTTTTTTCATTCTTTCTTTCTTCCTTTCATTTTTTCTTTCCATTTTTTTTTTTTTTTTGCCTCTATCGTTTTTTTTTCATATACGTTTTATTTCTGGGACCCGCGTGAACCCTTTTCTTTTTCGCATTACGCTCCCGACCACGCGGTCACGTTTGTATTTTAATACCTACAAAGTATTAAATTAGCAGCCCGAAGAAGGATAAGCCATGCACCTCGTGCTCGCTATGGGTTTACGCCTTCGTCGTATTTCGAAAACGTTTTTTCTACTCGCTGCTGTTGAAAACTTTTACGAAATTCAATCATATATATGTATATATGCAGTGGAAATAGCGTAGGGTGGTTAATATATCATCGTCATTATTTCAATTGATAATTGTTTTCCTCGGTCCCGACTATACGCGTGCCTGGTGAATAGGCTTATCTTTATATTCAATTTTAGCGATATGTTATGACGTATCGGAGACACATCACTACACGTTTTTATATCCAATTCACTTTTTTATTAGCACGTTTAGTACACATTTATTCTTCACTAGCTGTCACGTACTCGCGGCTGAGTAACGCCGCAAAGAATCATTAGTCATTTCTGTTAATAGATCTTCTATCAAGATTGTACCTACGTATTAATTAACGTCCAACTTCTTGGGTTAAATATAATTACCTACGTCTACGAAACTGGAAATAAGTCCCGAGTGCCGGACTTTCACGCTATACCTAGACGTCGTTTCTTCTCTCAAAAAAAAAGAAAAAAAAAAAACAAATTGAATTTTATAACACGTTGCCTATTTCTAACCTTTCCTTTTTTTCCTATCAAGGCGAAAATTTTACTCAACATCTCGGTTTGTTCGTTCGTTCAAGCCTTAAGGATAAGACGGTCTCTTCGCTGTACATACATACGTATACCGAATGTATCGAAAAATTTTCTCCACACGTAATTTCTCTCCCGAGCAATAACTCAACGCAACGCGATTTATGAAACATGCAAGTGCATTACTTATAGTACGCATGCAATGTATGCATGTAGGTATACCTATTAATTAACCACAGCGCCGGGTATAGAAGCCAATTACTTTGGAATGATTACAAATCTGTGTACATCGAAGGTAAACACATGCCTGTGAAAAATGATTGGTGTAAAATACGAACTATTTTCTTCTACTTATTTTTTATTTCTTCTCTGATTTTTGTTAATCATACAGACATAAAACCTCGTGGATGAATTTCCTGAGCGTTACATGATTTACGGCACTTCACGTTTTATTACCTATAGCCTCATATTTATATAAATTTATATTATACACGGATAATATCTATACGCGGTACACCTACATGTGATCTACACCTACTATAACGTGCTGCGTATCTCGAGAGCACGTATTACTTACGGTAATGACGTCTGCTTCTTCTACGGTCTGCTATAAGGTGTTTTCGCAAGATTAACCCTGCCAGTAAATTATACGTTTGCATTTACCTTCGGTATAGAAAATAGCAGTAACGGCGGTAGATACCTACGTATAGGTATACGGTAATATACATAACATCCGTTCTTCGTTTTTTGATTTTTTCTTTTTTGAGTCTTTTTTTGAACCTCGACAAAACCTGGAGTCGAGTTGTCCGAACGTGAATTGTTATTTATCAGTGAAGAGAGAAGAGGGAAAGAAGAATAAGTAGGAGACGAAGAAGAAGGAGAAGAAGAGAGAAGAAAAAAGTTCGAGCAAAAGTACGAGGAGAGATATGAGATTTGGGTCGCGCAGGGCTTACTTTATGCCGCACGGTTTCCTAGTTACTTGCGGAAAGCTGTGCGGAGGATTTAAAATTTGTAAAGATTAAAATAAACTTTTTATCCCGTGGCTTGCGGGCTTGCGGCCTCGCGTTATTCCACCTTCCGACAACCGGGGGAATACGGGGGGAAATAAGGGTAGGAAAAAGTGCCAGAAGGAAGAAAAAGTATCGCGTGGCTGCGGGGGTAGGTACTACGACTGCGATACCCTGTAGCAATGAAACGCAAAGTCCAACTCGAAAACTCTGCAAGCTTCGCGCGAAAGAAGAGAGAGAAAGAGAATGTTGATCTCGCGGCTAAAGGGAAGGAGAGAAAAAAAAAAAGTAAAGAAAAACGAAAAAAAAGATAAAGGAGTCGCAGCCGAGGGGTAGGAGTGAAGAGGGTCTCCTCCTGAACGCAAATTATCAAGAAATTAGTTTGGAGTTCTTTCTCGCTATAGGCGCGGATATCCTTCTCTCGCTACTCGCGGCAAGAAGGTTTGAGTCAAGTCCCGAGCGCGGATATAAAGTTAGGTTTTTGGGGTGGCGCGGAGGGATGACTGAAGCGAGGACCCAGGGTGTGACAAAGAGAGCTCCCTCGAGGACGAGGAAGCTCAGGCATCTCTCCGTTAGACGGCAGATTGATTTCGCGCGAGCTCCTCTGATAATAGGACGGAGTTCTGGGCTCCGCGTCGCTTCCACTAATGTGATTAAAATAATCCAAAGAGAAAAGTTCCAGTGCTTTTGCGGAGGGCCAAACGCGGCGGGGGCAGTATGGGCTTAAAATTATTTTCACCTATACTCACGGATAGAATTTTACCGAGGATAATACAAACGCCAATCTCTTACGGCCGTGGATTAGTTTCTAGTTTTTTTCTTTTCTTTTTTATTCCTTTTCGGACTTAGAAAACAGCCCGCAGGTACTCAAAAGTCACGAACCGTGTTCTCTGCCGATTTATTACCGAAGATTTAATCTCTTATCCGCGACTATACGTACGTATATAATAGAAGTCGAATAAAGAACTGTATACTTAATTCGACCTAGCTCCAACCCGTTTCTATAGTAAAACTACAAATTTTTGGACAGCGGCCATGTTTTTCTTGGCTCGAAAATCTAACAAAGTCACCTTGACGTCCGCCCAACTCTAGTCCAGAGAAATCGCGTGCTTGATTTAATCGCTTTCGTGAATATCTTTGTCTTCTGCAACACGCAACGCTACGTACCATACATACACACGTATATCGACCATCTAGGTAACATTATACATCCGAACGTACGTATACCTGTGTACGCGTGCGAGTGTGTAAAATATTATAACGTAGCACTAAAGGAACGAGACTGATAGACATAAATGCATACTGTGCGCTGCAATCGGTACGAAAAAAATGAATTTAAATATACAGTACGTTCGTACGTATATATATATATATATATATAATATATGAACAGATTACATACACACGTCTGTGTCATAACAGCAAAAGGTTATTTCCCAAAGAAGAAGTTGTTGTGTAGGTAGTTGTTGGATGGGAACACAGGGCTTGGAACGCATTCGCCCCACCCAAATGATTGCTGGTTGCATCGGCACGCCTCTGCAGAGTCGTCCATGAGGCCATGCATCCATGTGATCGTTCGCTCGTTCACCCTCACCATCCAGATATACCTATATCCAATTTTCTAGACGCGCCGTCCTGGCCACCATAATCACAGGTTAGCAGGCTCGACGTTGCAGCAACTGTGGTCAGGCTACGTCCGTTCAAGTATGGCTGCCACCAATGCACGCCAGAAGAGAGCCATAGTCTGCAGTCTGGGTTTGGTACCACCGAGTAATATTTTTACCACTTTTTTTTGCTTCATCTTCTTCCTCTTCTTCGTCTTCTTCTTCTTCTTGTTTTACTTCATTTCTATCGTTTTGTTTCGGAGCACTGCAGCAACCGAGCAACCATCGTGCCATCCGGCTGGCTTCAACCTTCGCGTTTGCACTGTTATTACGAGCGAAATAGCTATGTAAAACGTTATGCTAATGTATATCAAGTCCATCGGTCCTTGACAAGATATGCGAGTGGTGAAAAATAAAGGCGAGTCAAAGAGGGGGCTGCTTCAGGCTTCTTCTTTAGAGAGTGGGAGTAATGATACGGTACGTCGTCCGTACCGCAGTGAACCTTTTGCATAAAATCGATGCCGGATTATGGTTTGACTGGGTGGATGATACGCAGGAAGCCAAGACAAGCCCATGCCGAGGGTTCGGATCGAAATCCGGCATAGTATAGTATCTCGCCAAGGAAATGCTCGAGTTTGACACTTTTTGAAGTGCCTCTTTCGAGTCTCCAGATTTACATTGTAAACAGCCAATTCCATTGAACCGATACATGAATTCGACCGCGTATACCGGGCAAAACTTCTCCTCTCGTTCGATTCTTCTTCTAGTCACGTAAACGACGGCCATTTTAACTTAGAACGATCTGATCTGATCAATTTCCTCGGTTTAGAAGAACAAAGCGACTCGACTGTTTCCTCAGAATTACTCACGGAGAGCTTTCGTTCTTCGGTTACCAATTTTTGTTCGACTAACCACCGGATGCATGGATTCGATAAGTGATGCAAAAAACTGAAACATTCCCCTTTTGGCGAGCAGGGTAACGCCAATATGGCCAGACTAGACCCAGCGAGGTGTGGAATATTTTGTGGCAGTGGCCACTGGTCAGGCACAGTTCTTGTTTTGCTCTGTTAATTGATTATAGGTCGAACCCAAGCCTGAACCCCGAACCCCGAACCTCGAACTCCTAACGGCCGTATAGAATATATTCGAACCGTGGCTAAAACCTCCCATGCATACACAGTTTTGTTTCGGGTAGATACTCCCTTCCATTTCGCGATCACGTTTCACATAAATCTATAATAAACTCCGTTCGCTACCGATTCCGGTGTCCCATACCCGCCGAAAACGACTTACCTATTATATGTATGTATAATCTATTGCTAAACAGTTTACCCATTATACGCATACTCGTAAATTCTGTTTTTTTTCTTCTTTGCGATAAGGAGGTTACCTCGGTTCACCGTTTCGGTCCTATTGCGATCTCTGTAAGCTGTAAAGCAAGCAGCTATACAAAGTTGGATGTCGTTTCTAACGGATGTTCAAATGCGATTAAGTATTATTTGGCTAATGACGGGACGTCGCGTCTGTGAGTTTCCTCTTATATAGGTGATCTTGTCCCTTTTCTTTACTTTTTTTTCCCTTCAACCAACGTTTGGCCCGACTAACGGAGGCAAGCAAGTGCCGCGGGGTGCGAAGGAGGGCAGCGTCTGTCCCGTCATTTATTTCAAACTCCCGTCACTCATTTTTCATACGTTTACCCCAGACATCCACAGCGCGGTCGAAACGCCGCGCCGCACCACGCCGCTTTCGGACGGACGAACGGACGGACTCTCTCTTTCTCTCTTCTTCGTTTGTCCGTCAGTTCGTCCTGGGTCTTTCCGCCCTTTGTTCTTTACAAGTTTTCTTTCCTACGGGCAAACAAGCGCCCCGAGAAACAAAAGACAAATTACAGAGACGGCCATCATGTGACCCTTCCCACCTGTCTATACACCGCGATGGTAGAGAAACCTTCGGGCACTTGGGGAAAGAGAAAGAGAAAGAGAAAGAGAAAGAGGAAGAGAAAGAGAAAGAGAAAGAGAAGGCGAGCCACGGCGCCTTACGAGAGCCACTCGATTTAGTCGCGTGTGCTTTCATTCTCCATTTCGTGGCTTGCTTCCCTTTCCGAAAAGATCCTGCCTTCCGGAGGCTGGAATATGACACGAAATGCGCATTCGCAATCCTTTGTTGCCCATCAGGCTACACGTTCGCACATTAGTATTACTTTCAGTCCTGCACTGTAGCAATGAAACGGAGTAGCACGTCCGTTTGAGCTTTTTTAAAAATTGCAAGAAGAAAGCACCTCGCGATAATTCAATTTTCAGATAAGATTCTTAACGGTGATGGAAATAAAAGGCACGGTTCTGTTGACTAGAAAAATATTTCGTACTTCGCTGTGAATGATACGAAGCCATTTCAGACGTCAAAGTGATATACCATGTCCGTTATGTCTACTTGTACACTTAATGTCGGTAGGTAAGCTAGCGGTAGAACCATTTTCATGTTGATACAATTATCTGAAATTAGATCTATGTAGACCGTCTTGGTGTTGAACCAGAGTCAGTGCTACACAACGCTCAAAGTACCGTTTCAAATTGACGACTGGCTGCACTGCCGCGTTACCATTTCCAACAATTCCTGGCAAATCACCAATCACACATATTTATATATTTGCATTAGGGTGGTCCTTGATTCGGTCATATACGAATCTCGACGCTCCCATGAGCCAGAACTTCTCCAAATATGTACAAAATAAATGTACTCAAAACCCCAGGTTCCTATCTCAATTCTAAGTACTGCCCCAAAGCCTTCGAACTTTCCCGGTTCAACACTGTCCATATTTAAATCAATGAGATAAAAATAAATGGGTTGAGCATAGAATTAATAATAATTAGAACATGCATTCACCTTCCTGTTTAAAAATTCCATCAAAATTTGATGAAATTGATTTTCTATCGGATTTTCCTCGTTCAAAATGGACCTTGACGACCGAGCGTAGTAAATGATCGTTGAGCCAGAGTAGCCAAAGATTATTCTTCACCTCAGATCGTAACAAATAGATGTCAATGTTGCCACTGCTTAAATAGGACCGTTAAACAAACAATGGGACGTATCACTCAGTCGGTCGTCCGGCTCCGAGTCAGAAATCGGTGTCCCAACGCCTCGATGGGTATCCCAGGCGTACGTTCTACACCGACGCAATGCGGCGCGACGCGACGTCTTGGCCGCACGTCCGTCGGCGACAAGTGCGAAGCGACGGCCGTCGGACGCGGCAACATAATTCCGGCGACTTTTCTAAACTACGACGAGTGACACCCGTCCAGAAATAATTCAGCGTCCGGTAGTAGCTACTATTTACTTATACCCAGCTACGAGCAGCTGACAATGAGCCGCTTTGCACGCGGACTATTCTGTCTATACCATGTACTACGTGTCTCCCGATATTTCCGCACCGACGACAGCTTTATCCGCCCTTAGTTTTTCACTTCAGAATTTTCGTCGCCGGTTACGAGACCCTGATACCGATGATCCATACGGCAGTCGTTCATTTACTCGAACTTAGAGAAACGTATTGAAGCAGAAAATTGACAGTAGGTGCCAACTTGGCTGTCGTATGATCTTCGGTAGAACCGTGAATGAAATCGTCTTGAGAATTGATGGGGATTTTATTTCCAAGAACACAGATGAATTTAGATGAGCATATGGATTCGTGAAGAACCCGAATTCCTCTGATTTCTGATTTTAGAAATACCGGTCAATCTTAGCCAGTGTCCAACCCTACCTTACCTCGCCTGACACTAGACTGTCACTCTTCGGTTAGATTCTATACGACTTTGTCTGGCAGTCCGTCAACTGGTCTGCTCTCACGACAGTCAAAACCAAAGAGACACTCGACAGTCGTATTTTTATTCCCTCTGTACTCATCCGCGTTAAAACGCGACTATAGGTATATTATCTCAGGCATATTTCGCGCACACGAAACTCGTACATCTCTATTTCTTTAACGTTTATAATTGGACCAAGAAGAATATTTATATTTAGCTATATAATACACAGAGAAATGAAAAGCAGGTCATTCGTTATTCCTCTCAAAAAATCGCGCTCCTTCTCCCAAATATTCTGGACCAATTTCTGTCTCGTTACAGGAAGCTCTTCTCGATTTCAATCAACCGGGATAACTAAGAGCTTAGAAATTAGTTACCATCGGACTCAGGTCCGACTTGTCATGCAGAGAGAATTGGTGCCGGTCGGTCGAACGGCACTTGCAATAGGCGTGGATACTTCTGATTGACAGGTTCGTCTAGCCAATCACGAGACCGGAATGCTGATGAGGCCCACGTCAATCACGCGATACTTTCATCTCACCCCCTAGCTACCCGGCCCGTTTCACCCCCTCGACTCTCGGCCCACGTCAACCCCTTCCACTTCGGAACACCCCTGATATACCCCTGCAAACCCCCGGCCACGCAGCCGCCCTTACATCCGCTCGCACGCCATGGGGTAGTTTAGCCCGTTGCCCCCATCACCCTCGCTTCCTTTATCCTTGCGTTCTTCGACAACGACACGACGGTACATCGCATCTTTCCAGACAGAAAATAGAACGTGAAATCATTGGCTGGGAACCGTTGCAGTTATAATAATTACGCACATGGTTTACACTCGCGTTTGCCTAAAACTGGGAAAAAATTGCGGGAAAAACTTCGCAGAAAAGTACAACGCGGGTAGGAAGACTCAGTGATCTTCCGGTTTCGTAAACATGTTTGGAAGTAATGTCTTTTGAATATTTTGAGAGATTGGGGTGAGGCGGTGAGGAATTTTCTAATAATCCAAAGCATCAATTTCTTGTCTGGTAACAATTAGGTGACGTTTGAATTGATACGAAATACTTGTAGTCGGGAACTTGATGCAAACTTTGGAACTAGTTAGCTTAAGGTCGTTACAGCTTAGTTCCAGAGCCCTGATAATACGTCGCGTCTTTATTAACACCAGCATCTCCGCAGGCGTTGACGAAATATTCACTGAAACTTGCCTCTTGATCAAACAGCGGAACTTTACCACCCGAAGCGACTGTCGTGAGACAATAATTCAACTGGCTATTCACTATCCTAACATTTAAGTATAGAAACATCCATCATTCGTACATGGTTTTGAAAAAATCTCGGCCTTTCATATGTTTCAGAAAATGGTCTTCCTAGAAGATTACGTACCGCTTACACGAACACACAGCTTCTTGAACTTGAGAAAGAATTCCACTTCAACAAGTACCTTTGCAGACCACGCAGAATCGAAATTGCAGCTTCGTTGGATCTTACGGAGAGACAGGTGAGTCTTGTCTTGAAATTGTGTGGCTGGAAATGATTATTTTTGTAATTGGAAAGGAGGTAGTGTATTGAAAATAGAAATAATGGATCCTTTTTGTTCGCAGGTCAAAGTGTGGTTTCAGAACCGTCGAATGAAACACAAACGTCAAACCCTGAGTAAAGAGGACGGGGACGATAAGGACGGCACGTCACAAGACGGTATCGAAAAGTCAAAGAGCGACAAGATGATGCTGATGGACGAGGACGAAAAGAAGAGCTGTCACAATTGCGACATTTCCGGTGTCGGAGACGTCGGTAGTTCCCTCGGTGAAGTTCCGGAACTTCGAGCATCAGAGCGAAGCACTGGCAGCAACAACAACAACAACACTCCCAGCGCAACGAACAACAACACTGGCTTCAACACGAACAGTAATGGTGCCAGTAGCGTCGGAAGTACCAACAGCGTTTCTAGTTCTTTCGAGAAAATGATAGCCGACGATGATTCGCGATCTCAAGACGGTAGCGAAGTCACATCTCCAAGTG
Source organism: Tenthredo distinguenda (assembly GCA_947538915.1). NCBI lineage: Eukaryota > Metazoa > Arthropoda > Insecta > Hymenoptera > Tenthredinidae > Tenthredo > Tenthredo distinguenda. The sequence continues at coordinate 16,747,908 of OX384536.1, read as the reverse complement.
TCGCGGCCAAAAAGATGCCCAACGAGGTCCGAGTCAAAGTCGAAGGCGGACACAAGAGCCCGAACCCGGTGAAACAAATTTCCGTAAGCAAAAAGTCTCCTCCGGTAAACTCGAAGGAAATGTGCTCAATGAACAGCAACGGTGTCCTTCTGGCGATGCCCGACTCTACCGTCAGCACACCAGCCCTTGGTGGAGGCCAGAGTTCAGCGCGAAGTCTGACGCCTTCCTCGACGCCCGGAACCCCAGCGTCGGTTCAACTTCAGCAAGGAAGTCCACTGGGGATTCAGGCTGTTCACGTCGCGTATATGCAGAGACCAAGAAGTTCTCCGTCGTCGGCTACCTCGGTCCCAACAAGCGTTTTACACGGCCCAACTAATCCCAGTACCATGTCGCCCCATACTGGCAGGGGAATCCAAAATTCACAGTCCCACTTTCAACAGACTTCGTATCAGCCCTCAGCCATTGATTACAGAAACGGAATCACCTCGAATCGGCAGACCACACCATCGGTCACTCAGCACACGCAGCAAACCCAGAATTCCTACTGTCCCCGGGAACCTTATCAACAGAGAATCGCCTACCCTGGCGATATCCATCCGCTTTATGCGAGGCAGAATCAAACCATGGCGCGAGGTCACCATGGAAGAACGTCGTCCACAGCGAGGCCGGTCTACAACGCTAGCGTGCAATTTCACCAGCAACAAGCACAGCAGTACGGAGCCGTGGGCGATTACAATGGATACTCGCTTTCAGCCCAGGCCGGAGGAAACCCTGCTGCCTATCACACCGGCTATCACAGGAACGTTCAAACCACTCCTTATGCCACGAGCCAAGGGTATGCCAATGCACAGACTGATCCAGGAACTGAAAGCTACGTTGCTGGAGGTGCCTACGGGTATCCAGGAACCGGAAGCACTGCCTATCATGCGACAAGCGATGCTCTAAGTACCCTCGGGGCTCATGGACATTCTGGAGTAGCGACACAGGCCACTCAAGCAACCCAGCACGGATACTACAACGAGATGCAGCAGCAACAACAGCAGCAACACACCGCGGATGGATATGTCGCGCATCAGGGAACCGTGCATTCGAATTCCTCGGATTATCGAACTGCAAACAAGTGCCACCAGAATTCGTATTACGAACAGGCAAGTCAGCCTCACGTTCACCAAGGCGGTGAGGCCTCCAGTATTCCCAGCAGCTACGTCTCGTCACCGGATCCTTTTCCCGCACCTGGAATGACTACTACGGCTACCGCTATCGCTGCGGCCACTGCGGCCGTTATGACACCACCAGGAAGTGCGGGACAAGTCGATGCCAACAGCGATAGTTACGGTAACTTTGGGAACTTTTACGGAGAACCTGTCCACGCCACGGCCCCACCACCGTCCGCAGACAACAGCAACAGTTCCTCGGATTTTAACTTCCTCAGTAATCTCGCCAACGATTTCGCCCCCGAGTACTATCAGCTCAGCTGAGTACCAGAAAACGAACTATCGTGGCAACTCGACTGGGCTGATGAACAATATTTGCCTAACTAGTGACGCGGGTGATTCATAGGGGAGTTTTATCCGCGAGTGTTATGTCATAGTGTTCGAGGCTTTTACGTGCGGTGATTATATTGTACATATTAGGAGTTAGTGGAAACTAATTAAATCGGCTGATTCGTAAGATCTCTCGGTGGGCTTGAAATGGAAATAAGTGCAATCAAGATTTATTCATTCACCGTGCATACTTGGTACTGATGTCACACGACCTAGCGGGTGCACAGAGATGACCCGCGCTTGTCAGTGAGGAAGAAATCGTGTCCGTACGATGATGATTCGTTCTGAATAAATCAGAAAATGAGGAGCCGAAAATCTGAGACCCATTTGGTCATTCGATTAAGGTCGAAGTTGATGAGAGTGTACTTCATAAAACTGCGGTGTACGATGAACAATGAAAACTGAATATGTATGATACGAAAAAGAAATCTAGTTGAGATAGGAACGTCGAACAACTGAAAGTAGACTTAAGTACGAAAATCGCATCTATACACAATCAAGCCTAGAATAAAAGTATAATAATTATTTATAAAAACGAATAGTTGCAGTAATATAAGCTTTAAATAAACGAAACAGAAACTTGGGCAGCATACTGTAGTCTCTTAAATATTCGAAGGAATCATTTTTCACTCGATCTAAGGAAAACCAATATCGAAATGGAGTAAAGCTATAAAGTGATTAGAGACTGTGTAAAAAAATGTTTGGAGATAACACAGGCGATTGATTTTCCGAATTTATCTAAAACTATCGATTCGTTTGCGCAAAACAAGTTAATTGACTGAATATTCATTGTCATTGAGATATTAAGTATTCGACAACGTGCAATGTTGAAACAGAGTTAAAAATGCATCCTGAGCCAGCTCGACGCCCTAATTCGTAGATATAAAGTTGTAATTATCTAATTTTAATTCCCGTTTTAAGCAGATATAGGTATCTAAAAGATGCTGTCGTTTTGTATAAAATATTATGAATTCATTGTTGTTTATATAAAGATTCCCTGTAAATATTAGTATAATTCGGTAATCTCATATATATTGTTTATTCATTCTGATTGAACGTATATATAAGCGTGTAGTGTACGCAGTACGAGCTACGCCGCCATGAATCTATCGCACTTGTACATTCGTTCACTAACACACTTGTCAAATACAGGTTATAGCAAAACTTGAAACGTTTAATAACTCATTGCCATATCCCGGAAAGAGAAAAAAATGAAAAAAATGAAAAAGCATTTCCTGTGCCCCTATAAAAGCCAATATCCTTCACAGAACTTACGTATGTATAATATATGTATGTGTATAGTGATACGTCAGACGTCAATTTTGGCATTAATTTTTATCTCAGGTTCGTGTAAATTGCCTAAAATGTTTCTAAATTTGATCGTACGGTCGAGTGACATCCCGGGAATAGATATCAGAAGTTGACAAGCCGGGAACAACCGTACACACGTGCGTTTCGACGTCGTAGGTAACGCGTACGACGCACACTGGACACGCACCGGACTGGCGGCGCTAAGAGGGTGACAATGATGGATGAGGGTTTGCGATCCGACGACGGAGAGTCCGTGAGTCAAGGGCCTGCCATGCCGGCTGCCGCCTAGCTGCGGTCTGCACCCTAACGCATCCCTGTACGAAAGCCCTGCATTCGCGAGGTTCAATTTCGGCAACGAAGTTTCTACCTATCTCTTCGAAATGCGACCGAGAGCTATTGCAAAACGATAAGATAGAAGTTAAATAAAGAGTTGCAAACATCGGGATGGGAGATAATTAGATTCCGTCTTCTTTTGATTCCCTTTTCTTCGAACCACCGAGAAGTAATCTCGTTCCTCTTGAATAAACCGATGCAGCAAATAGTCCGTCATTTCTGGGATAACGTGGCAAAAAGGGGTGGCGAACTTTGCAAGTTCTAAACTCTGAAGTGCACAACGATGAAAGTGTATTATTGCTCTTGTATGGCATTGTGACGGTTCCACCCGCCGCGATGGGGTGTTGAGGTCAACGCGGGGGTCTTTAGCGTCCAGGAGAAGTCAAGGGTTAGGCAACCCCGGGTAGCATGTCGGTCCATAAATCTCACCGCATGCCAAGGGACCAAAACCATTCACTGGTACATCGCGATCACACTTCCTCTTTCGTCGATGGATCCGAGATCCGCCGATCGACAAGATGCAGCTTTCTCACTATCTTTCGAAGCCGCGTGAAATCGTCAAATCAATTACTAAATGGTTCATCCCTTCTCCGAATTTTGACCCTTGACTCAAACACGGATTGAGACCACAGATACAGGCTCAACTCTAGCTTAGTTGACGTGACAAATGAGATATGTCTCATCCGGTTTCGCGTATTTGCATAAAACAGGTGTAGCTAATCGTCCTCGAGGCAGACACCGGGATTCAAGTAATTATAAAAGAGGTCAGAAGATCTCCTGAGTCAAGGCCGCTCGTTCAACGTCCGTCGCTATGCGTGTCTGGCCGCGAGAGAAATCTTGTGAACGCTTAAATGGTAACAAATGTCGGCAGGGAATATAGAGGGTTCTCGTTCTCTAGAGCCGGGGCCTGGAGAGAAAGACAGGTAAGATTGTACTCAATGATGATGGTGGTGGTTGTGGTGTTGATGGCGTTCGTGGAGCTGGTAGCCAGTGCAGGCTGTTCAACGGGTCAGAAGAGTGAAGCCTGGCAAGACTAAGAGTGAGCAGTGTGAAGGCGGCTGCTTTTGAGCCCGGTTTGTCATGGTTCGTATGATAAATGACGGAAACGGTAGAAGGACCGAAAGGACTCTGATGCAGGCTTGCCTCCTTCACGTCTCTCTAACACGCGATCCCATTTCCATATAGCAAATAGAATCTCACGCGTGTTTCGCTTCCCGTATTTCATTCCTCCTTACAGAATCTTCGAATCAGACCAGCTCCATCACATCTTTCGCAAATTTCATACGTAATTTAGAAACTCTGTCTTTTTTCACAGATCATCACTCGCTCGAGGTGTGAAACTATAACATAACTTCTCCACTGCACCACCATAGTTTTATTTTCTGCATGATGATTACTCGGCACTGTCCGTCAGAGCACAGAGCATAATTCTACCGTGGTATTCCTTTTCGGATACACACGGTCCTCAATAGTTCCCTCAACTACTTGGCATATTTTGCAGCCTGACTAAGAAGTCAAGGGTTATCCCTCGATTGGGCACGCGTCATAAATCTCTCGGGGCCACGAGGGTGCTCAGGGTGCCTCGGGTGATAGGGGATTTTGGAGTGAGGAACAGGAATAGCGGACCTCGGGACCTCTACGAGGCACAACGTGAAACCGAACAGAACCCAGACAAGCAGACGGACAGGCAGTCAGCCAGTCACGGACACGAACTATCCTCTTGGTACAATCATTTCTATGATTAGTGGCTTTATGTCACGACAGTCTTCGGGTATCAGACAGACCCGTACGCGGTCTAACCGGCTGTTTTCCACTCTAGGCACTCCCTGGTAATTTATTAATTTTTTTATTTCGTCCACATTTCCTTTCGCTAAAAACAACCATGTATATTACACGTTCCCTAAAGTAATGGTGGATTCGTCTCGCTACCGGATATCATGAATTTCCTCCACAATATCTCCGCTCGGTGTTAAACCATCAAACATTTTCATTGCACCCTGCAGTGTTGCGTTAAATTTGAAATCATTAATGAATCAATCATCCTACCCGGTTGATTTGAAAAATGAGAATAGAATATGGTTATTTATAAAGATTCAATCCTTCAATGTGCCAGTTTAAGTAGTTGAGAATATTCATGATGCATCATTAAGTCGCAATAACATTATAAGCTCAGGTCAGAGATGGACAATATCGAGTGCAATCGATGGCTCGCCATTCGTTGTTCATATATCATATCCAATCGACTAATACGACGTACGTATACATACCTAGACCGTACGTGATACCTACTTCGAATGTAAAGTGAATTAATTGGATATTGATTCGTGAGTGCCTAGAGCGACAAGTCCGACTGCTATATTTCCTGTGCACGAGTCATGCTGAGGTTTTAACTCTTAGCTCAGTGAACCTTGGTACTCTGCACCTTGGAACGACTGAAAGCTAGTCAACGGGACTCACCATCCCAGCCAGAGCGTGGATGATAAACGATTCTGTATCCAGCAGGGGTTGTTTTTGGTTGTACGGCATCTCATTGAGGCGATATCTTCCTCTCCTGATCTTCCACGCTCTTAATCTGTCCAAGATTATCAAGATGACTCAATACTTTGATTCAATCTTTCACTTATTCCTCACGTATGGTAATACGTATCACAGCAAGAAATGGGAAATAATTTCAAGAGAAGACAGTTATGATTCCCGGATAAGATCTTATCGTTACATTAGAGGGCCAATTAGTAACGAAACTCTCTTTGTGCTGTCACGACCGGATATCTCGGTCTGAGAACCTCTGAAATCCGTCGCAATCCGCGCGGCTTGCATAACAAGAAAGTGAAAAAAGACGCGAGTGGTACCCTAATTCGTCAGATCATTTTTATATCTGAATAACTACCTGGGATCTTACAATCTACCTTGTATATTGCCAAAGGGGCTGCTGGGGTTAGTCATATTCTCCTGGCTCGCCGACTGGTGCCGGTAGGTAGGGAGAGACGTCCTCCCCGACGGCCCTAGCGTGGCCGAAGGTTCCCCAAACATTAATCATTATCCGTAAAACAATATAGATAATTAATACGTGGTTTAACATAATTGGATACACGGATTCGCTGTAATGGGATGGAAATCCAGAGCTACGCGGTTCATCGATCGATCACGCCGGGAAATAATATATACCTTACAAATAGATATTCTCGACTCACCCACACCTTTCCATTCTCTGCAAATTGGAGGGCTTATGCATTCGGATACCCAGGTATGCCTTTCTGGGTCTACTGTTCAATTTAAAAAATCATTTTCTCATTGCTATAGTAGCGCACGCATAGATCCTTCGATCTTACCTTCGTGGGGTCAAGAAAATGGTTTTAAATGCTAATAACGTAACTTATCTCATTCAGATTCATATTTAATTATAATGTAAAGCTCGATTGCATAAGCGACAGTCCGATCACGGCCTTTACTTTCCATTTGTTCAGCCGCACATGTATCGAGACTACTTACAAGTAGGCTAAGTTTTATCTATCTATCTAACAGATATTTGCCTGGAGCGACATCGCGTTCCCGGTATCATAATCTTGCTGTCATAATCGTTAAGAATTTATCGTTAGATTAGAACTTTCAGTTTCTATCTCCCATGGGTTATTTTGTACATTTTTAAAAAACGATTGACCAATCGCAGCCGGTAATTCGAAAAAAAGAATCAGCGTAACGATAATTGAGTCCAAAATTTGGGGCAGCTCTTGTTACATCGTTGAACAAAATGAACTATCGTTTGACTGTTTATCAATTAGACTGGCAAAGTTTGTTCATGTAATTTTACATGGTGTTTGATCGTCTCCCCCGCAAGTAGGGCTGATTATTAGGCGGAGCATCTGACAGTAGAAACTACCCTTGCTTGAGTCGGAATATGACCAAGGACAGCTGTTCCATTCGCGAAGCTTAGTTCATGGATCGTTCGAAGCGGCATCCAGCTGAAAGCTCCAAAATGCTATTGGCCATGGCCCAGGAATAAAAGGCAATTCTCTACATTATCCGCGGTGGTATTTCCGCTCTTGCCGGCTTTGGATAATGCCACCAATACCGATCCAAGAGTTACCAACGCCTGGAATATTCCAGTGAACAACTGACGGCACACGAGAATTACGCTACGGTAGTAAAAACAGGATTTCGGAATATATTTCGACGGTAATTAATCATTGGAGCCGATTAGTATTTCAGTATCATTCAAGAGCTTTGGTCGAGCGATACTTTGGGATGGTAATATACGTGGAAAATGAGTAACGTAATCAGTAGTTACAATAGCTTCATTTTCCATGAATGATCAGGAATCGATCATGATTGAATTCGGAATTAATATTAGGTGGATTTACATTGATAATAAAATTTTCTTCCAGTTTCCATTATGCCTGTCTTTCAAGCTTTTCCTCTATCGCATGAGAACACCGAAGGTTTGGGAAATAAAACTTTCTCAGATCATATCTTATACAAATGAACAGCCCTAGATCTTTTTTTTGCTACTATGATCATCGAATTCAACATAGCCGAATTTCGGCAACTCGGAGTCTCGCAGCTTGTTACATGACCGAAAACGTTTGTAAATTCATAAATTGAAATAATGTTTGATGTATCATTTATTTAACGCAATGGCACAAGAATTACAGCAATGGATATGTTCCATAGAAATTCTACCACTTTCTGTTATGATATTCTTGAAAACTATAAAATCTTCCAGCTTCAGGGACCGAGAAATGCAGGAGTCAATTCCTCTGTTCCACTGATATAGAACGAAGTTTGAAAACGGTAAAAAATTTATTTAGAGACGGAATGGCGTGTAGATGAAGAACAACGGACCCCACATTACCTGCGTCAGACATAACGCGCGGCTCTCGGTCTGGTGTAAGGGAACATTTCTATTTTCTGTTGAAAGAAATTTCCTAATAGAAACTTTAGCGAAGATTGGCAGCATCTGCGTTGCCAGGGTGTATCGGGGCTTGGCCTTTTGGGTGCAGGAAACCTAGCTACCACGGTCTCCTGTTGACGCCCGAAAGGCCCGAAACGCTCAGCGTCCGATCGATCTTCGTCAGACTTGATTTCGCGGCAATACAATCATCCAACAAATAGAATCGTACGGAGCCCCATGCGATCTGGACACGCTTACGAAGTACAACTGCCGTCCTCCCATCGTCCGGTCTTTTCTTCATTTCGTCCTTTCGCCCTAAATCTCTATTCGTTCTCCAGCGTTGACAAGTACCAATCCTGCCAGTTTCTGCCAAAATGATTTATACGATAATTCTCTGATCAGATTTTTCGACTCTGTGATCACTAGGCTGAAATTTGCGGTTCCAGTTCTGCATAGACTGCGAACACTCTTTCATACACGTAGAGCGTCCGATTGAGTTACGATAAAACAGGTTATTAGATCAGCATGTAAGTTTATTATTTTTGTAACTGAAGACGGGTGTGGAGTTGCGTAGCGTACGTGTTGGCCGATTGCGGAGAGTGAGTCCTGAAGTCCATCTGCGTGAAACCGACGTCGAGTATCTCAATATTCTCCGCATGGTAGATATACACGAGCGTATACGTTTACAGGTGGCACCTTATTCAGCGATCTCGAAACAAAGTTATCACGCGGAGATCAGTGGACTGCATAATTGGTATGATTGATATTTAGAGGGTTGGTTAGCATATTTACACCAACAATGGCCGTGTTTTAATTAAAACGTTGCCCTCTCTCTTTCTCTCCCACCCACAGGTAAAATTACGAATGTTTCATACCGCTGCAACCTTATTAGGTGAAAGTAGCCCCGACGTAACGTTTCCTACACGAGTTTCCAGCTAATCTAGAAGAAAACCTTGCCGAGGATACGATGCAGGGATAAAATTTAAGGTAAAAGTATGAAGGTGAAAGAAAAGGTGGAGGAAAATATGAAGGAAAAGGAGGAGAAGGATCAGGAGGAAGCAGTGGCAGCGAGAAGAATGTCATAGCTAGTTGTTTCTGGCGAGAGGGGCGGGTGACACCTTCGTGATGGATGGCCACCGCCCGCCAAAGCTGCTGCTGTTGCCGACGCTGCGGAACTGAACGTTGTGCTGGAACCCCAGGAACCCCGTCGAGGCTTCTCGTTCTCTACGTCTTCCACATCAGGATCGGCCCATTTCGGACCACTTCGGAGTACTTCGGACACGTCAACGTCCCCGGTACCAACCCATATCACGTGGACCTAACACAGTTGAAGATTAAGAATCAAGATTCGCGACTGGACACTGGCGAACCATGATCTCGAATCACCAGTGCCTTTCATCCAGCAATAAATCTATTCGATTGACTAGAACATCCCATCATATGATAGCCGAGAGACACATCAGTCGAACGGTTTAATCGCGATTCGAAGTGGCCATTTTTTAAATACACGCTCAAATTTCGATTAGCGAATCTTTATCGCACTACGTGGATCTTGTCGATCCCGTTACTCTTTGCTACCGATTCATTGCCGCTACCATGGTACTCGTTTTGCAGAAACACTTCGCGAAGTTTGGCTACCGGTTTGATCACGTTGATCGCAGCTGAACAAAAATCGCGATACATCCGACTCCGAATTCAATGACCATGGAACCAATGCAAAAATTAATAAAGCTAGAAAATCTTCATAGAACGCATCCATCTGACACACTTTTGGAGTCGAGAATCGATCATGATGGCGATCTTCGCGAGGAGTTTTTCGAGTTGGGAAGTATTCTGATGATCTTGAAAGACTTGGTCCTGAATTGAATTCTTGCGGGATGTGTGATTGTGGGATCACACGGGTTTCTGGGATCCTCGAAGGCTCCAGTTCGAGAACATGAATCTCCGAACCCCGGATATAGGAGTTGAGTAGAGTATGCGCGGATGTGTACGGTCGCTACCGGTGGGAGCGTGCTAATGGCCACTGACATGCAGTTTTGATGGATCGAGGAATCCCCACCTCCTTTGGCGAGCAAGACTCTGCTCCATAGGATGAAATGTAGGAGCGAACGAGCGAGCAATAGAAGGCAGAAACGCGAATTACGAACCATGAAGAAACGACCGAGCGTGAACGTAACGTCGACCTAGTGTATACGTACCCACGCAGGGTTGTGCGACGTAGCGTCGCGACGCCTGCTGCTTCGTGCCGTCGCGTCGGCTGCTAGTCCAGACGTCCCTACGTTGACGTATCTGTCCCTCAGGACGACCCTGATCCGAGAATGGCAAGGAGAGCCGACGCTTCTATAGACACTTTAAAACGCCAGACACATTCCTCTATTGACATCTTGTTCTTTACATTCCCTAAACTTTACCGACGCCTTTTTGAAACGTGATGAGGAAAATGAGATCACCATCCGTTTTTTTTTCCATCTTGTTTTTGAGAAACGTGCGATTGAGGTGTGACTGACATTGCAGAGAAAATCTTCGAAGGATTCAAGGATGGAGTAAATGGATCTTCAGATCTCTCCACGTGCGGCATAGACAACATTTGGACATGTTTTAGGCAGACGCCAATATTCGTCGATCAATCTTTGGATCGTTAATACCTAAACATGATTTGAAACTGCATTTGTGATAAGCGGCGCCTTCCAGACGCGGCGACTTTAGATAAAAATGATACATCATTGAACGCACCGCAACGGTAGTGCAGGAAATGGGCAAAAACTATCTTATATACAGAGAGCTACAATATCTCATCAATGAATCACGTAAATTCTATTTAATCAAATCAAATCTAGCAAACTTTCGCCCAAAACGACGCCAGGTTGTTACTCAACTCGAGAATGATCTTCCACACGAAAATTTGTCGATAAAAAATTTCACCAATAATTTATTCAAACAATTTTCAAAATTTCCGATCGGCTTTTCTACCGCGCACGTTTCCAGGAATAAACCGCGTGACTTGAATACGAATCCCCAAGGATTAGACGGGTAACCACGAAGTACGGGACCATGTAGGGACCGAAGACAAGACCGCGACAAAAACGCGACAGGAACCAACAATGCGACCTAACCCAAGCCCCGAAGAAGTCCCATGGGATTGCCGCTTTACCTGGATCTTGAACCAAGCACTTTGGGCTCGCATGAAAACAAGCCTCGATGGCATACCGTTCGAAAAAATTCACTCCGACTCGTCCTGTCGAAGTTGTACGTCCCTTCTTCATCCCCAAGTCAGTAAGAAGCGGGACTTTGATATTTAGAGTTTAAGAAAAAATTGAATCGGTTCTTTTCGTCGAGAGATCAGGGAGAGATGATTTCTTTGTAAATTTATCCGAGGGTGAGAATAGTTATAGAATTCAATTGGATCTAAAGTAAAACAATGATTTTGTTGATATCAGGAAACTTCACCCACGACGAACAAACCCGTCATTAGTTGTGTTTTACCTATAAGGATGATGGATGGCCTCGTATGAAAGAAGTGGTGTGAAGATTTGTGTCCCCTGTCAATATAGGGAGGATGATGCGAATGCGATGATCATATTTGAAAATGAAAAATCGATCCTTTACCGATTATAATCTAGCCCTATGATCCGATTGAGATTTTATAAAATCACTCATCGGTTCTACGCGGTGAACAATTAGGTATACGTGGCTCATTGTCAGTTAAGAAGATGCATGAAACTAAGAATCTGTCAATGATAAATGAGTGTATGAAATAAACGTGGGCCTTGAGGCAATGTTCAAAGAAATTAATTCACTTCTTGACATCCTAATCCGTAAACAAAAGCTTACCCCCAGTGTTACCGCATCGGTAAATAGCGTTAGAACGCGAATTTGTACAACCTTTCGGAGGACGCTAATAAATTACGCGATAATTATTACACACATCTTATTATCAATGGTGATCAAGCATGATCAATAATTTCTTGGCAGTTCGTTAGCACATGATCAGAGCAATTATTATAAAGTAAAGCGAAATTCCCTGCAACATTTATCGTATAAGCTACCGTACGAACGATCCATCCAAAGAAAAATCAATTAATCAAGTTATAATAACTAAGTGATTTATGAACAAACGAAAAAAGAATAACTCTTTCATATACAGATACATACGGATATATGACTAAATAATTATACGAAGAAAAAAACTTGTCCAAGGATCGCCTAAGTGACAACCTAGAAACGCTATCTATCCTTGGGATGGGAAAAAAAGCTTCGAATAACTGGCCCACCTTACCTCAAGCTCGTAACCCATAAGCATAAGCATATAAGTATATATCGGTTATTTCAGTCGTGTAGTGTGGTTAGTTAGGGAAGAGAGTGGGTATAAGGGACTCTGTAGTCTACACGCTCACTGAAAATGACAGGTACACGGTCTCGGAGCTGAGGACGCGGGGTTGATATCGCGACCACATCTGACACAACCGTGGCTAGCCGGCAGATCCTACCCGATGGATCCTCCCAGGTCGTCCCGTCGGGTTCGGACCTCGTCCAGGGTCTCCAAGTCCCGTGTCTGCCTGCCAATATGCCTGCCTGTCAACACACTCCGTATTCAATTAACTTGGGCAGAGCGCCACGCCTGTGTAATGACGCGTGAGACTAACCCAACCTCAACCCTCTCAGTTTCTTCATTATTTGCCACCCCCGGTGGGCAATTATTTTTTAGCTAATTTGGAAAGTGGAGACCGAAGGAAAGAGACTCTTTGATTTTCTTCCTACATTTTTCAGCATCGATGCACGTCTGCGATTCGCATTTGGATCTGTTTTACATTTATGACAGAACTTAGGGCCAGATTCAGAATTCGGATAACGAGAAAAATTTGCGTGATAAGAAATAGAAAGTCACGTTGTGGCACGTCGAGAGTCTAGACTACGGTATTAGGCCATTCCGCGAATCGCGGGATTAGTCAAGTATCAGGAATTCGAAGACAAGGAATTTTTCGCCAGATTCGCAGAAGTCTAGAATTGGACTTCCGCGGCTGACATATCAAAATTAGAACTTCTGATTGACAGGGTGTAAAATGTTCGATAATCTGCACTCGCGCCTTGTGGCGCGCAATTAATATTTCTATTTCCGAGAAATCAAATTGATAACAATTCATAAACACAGTACCTGCTCTTGCACTAATTATTTTTTTTTTTAATTGCTACAGTCGCTGTCTGGCAGTACGATATAGGTGCTTTATGAGTACAATTAGTACATTGGGGCACTTGAATTCTATTCTCGGTCGCAGTTCTCAAAATTGGAGTATACAATTTTTTCGGCGAAAGATCGGCGATTATATTATAAGACGCAAAAATCTATATATCGCGTATCATTAGCTGCGCATTCGAGTGTTTTATACCGTCATTAGAATATTGACAGACGTGGCTATTGATACGATCACCTTGTTCCGGAGATGCTTCGGAGATGGGAGTGACTCGAGCAGGTCCTCTCCTGGGCGAAGGATCTCTACTCTCTTCTCCTCTGCGTCAGGAGGATCAGTTTCCGCCTCACCACGTCCTCTGAGAACCGAAAACTGAGAGCTGCAAAGATAAGTAAAATAGAATATGAGACCGGGCGTCATTCCTCCAGTTTCTTTTTTCCTGTTTAAGGATATTCACAAGCATATCTTAGACACGATAAAATTTCGTGTTAATATCCCGATCCGATCTCAACGATCGAAAGGTCCTTCGAGGAGTGAATAGAAAAATTTTTTTGCCCAGGTTTTCGAAACCCGTACAGAAAAAATCATTTAGAAACTTTCTCCTCTCTTTCTTTCACGCACGACTCTCTTTGGAGCTGAAACACACTACAGACTATTTGTCGTCTTGTAGTTTGCTCAGAATACACGGTTGACATGTGCAGTAAGAATGAATCCGCTGCCGATATACAAGTATGTACACAAATTGTAGATTAGAAGTCACGGGTACTCCAGTCCCGTTGTGTACCAATATGGAAACGGGAAGTTCTTACCAGAGTGTTACAGTGTGCGAGTTCACAATCTCTAGGGGCGGGTAGCGCACGGAGGCTAGCTGTCAGCAGATCAGAGAAGATTACCCGCCAGAGATAGAGGTAGTCATATCTACGGTAAACATTCCATTCTCGGAGCGCTTATCAGCGGCGGAATTAAAAGGCTTAGCTTGCCAGTTTAAATGAAATTAAAATCGTTCTTTCCAAACGCTCGGCTTCCACGCCCGTTATCGCGAGATAGCGATTGCTTCGATCGAAAGTAGATCGTCGCCTCTTCGACAATAGAATTCAGCATAGAGAAAAGGGAAACTGGAATAAATTATTTCTTTATAGCTCCTACAACGATCGTTTCATTCTGCTTCCGTTATCTATTATACTATATATACATCCACTCGTATCGGGACCTCGTGATTTATAATAAAATCGCACAGATATCACATCAAACCGCGGTGATAATATCAAATTGTTAATTTATTGTTACTTATAACAGATACTAATTTGACGTTTGATTTCTACTCTACGTAACGCCGTCTATAAATATGCTAACGACCCTAAGCTACGTGACAAAACATTGACAAAGTCCACGTTTATTTATCACGTGATCTATATATACATGTATAGTTCGTCAAGATTCTGTGCAGAGGAGTGACGAGCTTCCGAAGTTCAAAAAATGGTCTGACAACTTTGAAATATCTTTTTTATATGATATGATAATGTTCCTATTTTCTTTATCTGTCTGAAAGAATAAAGTTTCTCGCATATCATACCGAGACAGATACATAGACACACATAGCTGTAAAATATATTCAATGCGATATTATTTTTACAACACCTGTTAAGTATTTTATAGCGCGTTTATAAATAACAAATCTTTCGATGGGTTATCCGATATATGGCCTGCAGTTAAATATCGATGGGTAAATCCAAACAAATCAAGGAACAAACAAGGCGTCTAATCCGAACATGAAATACGGCAACGATATCGAAGGCTCCACCTTCGCTGATCGTCGGGAAGGCTAGAATCTTGAGTTAACTGAAAAATGAAGTAAATTGAAAGCGTCTTAGTTCGAAAATGAAAAAAAAATCTAAATTTTAATCAAAGATTTCTTTAGTTCAGAGCTTTTAATATTTTCAGCCACAGGCACTATTGGCTGATGCCATTTATGAGCGAAACAGAAATTACAGTGTGGTATCAGACACCCCTTGGTTCAACCAGTCCATTCATTAACACTCCATATCCCGCGCGACGGGTTCGTAACAAGCCTGTCATAATTACCATGCTAACTTTATTATGGCAGATAGACGGTCGACCGTATAACCATATGCGTCATACGGCAGTCAAATTAACCCATTCTCTCATACACCACGTTCCCCAGACACACGCAAAACGAATTATTTCATGCGTTGGAAGTAGAACTCGTATACTTTTCACAAAAAAAAAAAGAAAAAAAGAAAAAAATTTAACTTCCATGTCGTAAAAGAAACAAAATAAATATATCTGAATAATTTAATTTCTCGTCCGTGGGTATGAATTAATTGACAAAAAAAAATGTATCATTTCATAACGAAGAAAGGCTCGTTCTTTTGATTCACCTTATTGCCCACATTTAAACCCGAGTTACGTATGTTACTTACAGGTTTCCATATTTGACCAGTTTAATGGAATTGATCAAGAGCTTAGGATAGGGTAAAGTCGGAGTTAAAATGGGGATGAAAGGGACTTCCAATCTCCACGCAACACTGCGTCACTCTGTTACAGCTGTATCCACACTCGTGCATACATACAGACGTAGAAATAGATCTGTGGCACGTCGATGCTTGTATTAAATTAAACGGAAGTTAGGGAAAGTTGAATATGCGTGTTACTATTATAACTAGATCTTGAAATCTTGTCTTATGCAATGAATGACGAGTCAGAAAAAAAAGCAACGAAAAAAACTCTTTGAACCGATACATGCGCAAGATTTAACGGATGTGAAAGTCCCTCTGGCGAATCATCGCTTACTTATTATTATTACAATGCGTTTCCGCTTGTAGGAGGATGACTCTAGTAAAATTTACCGTCATTCGATTTGACTACTGATTAATATATTCGTATAGATGGAATACGTAACTACTTCACGAAGAAGATACCTAGACTCGAGGAATCGTATCTTAATTAATTCCTCGTCCTGTATGACATAATTAATCATGTTCTCACCCCATAAAAGGAAAAAAGCAATTTAAATTCAGAGTAATATAAATGCACAAACTCTGTATAGCATATAATTATCATTCCTTCAATTTTATTACCACTCTAATAATCGTCGCACGACAGACTTCTACTTCCATTAGTGAAAATTGTTCCTCTGAAAGTATCAGGCGGAAGTCAGTTTCGCCATTTGTCTATCAATTTTCCGCTAGGAATGAATTATTGTTATTACACTTTTATCGGATCTGTCAAACAATTACCCTAGGGCTGGGGGTAATGATAGACCTAATTTTAGTACACTCGTATATATATACGTGTATATCCACCTAACCACATTACGTAGAATACGTATATTCCTAATTCTAAGGGCTAATTATATTTATTCAATATTTACGGAGATAGTATCAGTCGACGGGGAATAACTGTCGTGAGTCAGGTTGAATGAAATGGCAGATCATGCTTTGCAACGTCATTGTACACCGGCCCAAAAAGTTCCGTTTTAATCCACGTGTGCCCGACGCTATTTCCCGACCATCAAATTACCATTCCTCGATTCCATTCTACGGCCAAAGAACATCCAAGACGTTCGTTAATTCTTCATATTTCTACAATTTTTTGCACAAGATTTGAACTCGTATCCCAAGAGTATTCTAGCCGTATATCTACGAATCCAATCGAATGTTGAAATTTTATTTTTGTATCGAAATATTCGATTTTGGGAATCGTTTTTTTGAGTAACGAAGGTAGCCGCGGGCTGCAAGGGTATCCCACACGGCCTTATCCGCGATGTTTGTTTGCGTAACGCTTAGGTTGTCAGTAGAACCCGCCACGGTGCTATCGGCCGCAACGCTACGTACCGCGCCTCTCCTTGCCGTGGCTTGCCTGGCCGCAGCGTGTGTATCGTAGGTGCGTATATATCTGAGGTTACGGACAGTAGCCGAAGCGTTTGACACGTTAATACCAACCAGCCATGCCGTTAGCCTCGGTAACCCTAGGATTAAAGAGAGAGAGAAAAAGAGAACGAGAGAGAGAGAGGAATAGGGCGCCTATGGCTACACCTTGCTAGGTAATTCTCCGCGGCTACTCTTATCACGGTTTAACCCCTGATCACAGAAAATCCCCTCTATTTTATAAGCCCCCTCCTTAAATTGACGCAAGATGGGTATCCCCCACCTATTCACCAGGTTCTGACAGAGTAATAAAAAAACAATCACAGCGGAATGAAAATCAAGGTTCATAAAGAGGCTATAAATTTTATTTACTCGAAAGCTTCGTATTTAGGCTTCACTGCTTAAGGGAAGCCCATATAGACGATTCGGACGAAGTCACGAAACTATTTCTACTACGCGAATAAAGCTTCTGAATTAAGGGAAGCTCGCCAGAGCCAGAGCCAGAAACATTTGAATTGAAAAACTTAATGTTTGTCATACCAGGAGCACTTTGATTGTGTTACAAAAATCGAGGTTTCAAAAAGCCCCTTGCGGTACGAAATCTAAATTTTTTCGTTCAAATTCTTCTAGCTCATTTGTAAATAGGTATAATTTGACGAGTAAGTCACGTAGCTTTTTTGAAATCAGTTCACGCTTTCTCATTGTACAGATTACTCTGTAGCTCATATTTGTAAAGTGTTCTGTACAAGCTTTACATCTACAATTACATTTTTTTTAAATTGCGGTCGATTTGCAGATTTTAAGATATGCATGCCGTACGTGTAAAGACGTGAACGATCGTTTTTCTGCGAGACGAAGTATCGAAATTTATCACATCAGATTTTGCAGCTATCTCAGATGCCATGGAACCGATAAATCTGATATGAATATACGAGAAAAAGACACTATTTTTACAAGATTTTCTCCGAATCTTTCATCGTGTTAGAATGAAAAAAAAATTTGAATTTGTCTCAGCCCAGTACGGTAAAAAATGGCTGGATATCTCCTGACTCTAATTTAAATATTGAACAATGTCAGCTTCGACATGTTCAATTTGTGTTCCTATAATTTGGCTTCCGTTTATCAGAAATGAAAATCGAAATCAAATTATAGTGCAGGGTATCGTTTCTCGGCGATGATAGGATAGGAAATACGTGTGCGTGCAGGTGGGGAATACGTTCGATGCCCATTAATTTGATCTTATATTTCGTCGTCGCCTTATTTGCCAATCAATTAAGTTGTTGGACAGAGGCGATTGGTGATAATTAGTTTCCCGTAGATCAGGTAAGCTAGT
The DNA here is from genome assembly GCA_947538915.1 of Tenthredo distinguenda. Lineage (NCBI taxonomy): Eukaryota > Metazoa > Arthropoda > Insecta > Hymenoptera > Tenthredinidae > Tenthredo > Tenthredo distinguenda. The sequence goes on along the minus strand of OX384536.1, from coordinate 16,729,426 downwards.
AGACGGTAGCGAGGGAAGCAAATGGTCGATCTTATCGGCTTCCCGTCTTCTCCTGGTCGAGTGCGTACATATAATTGACGCACATGCGTGTCCCGGCTGCCGTGCGGGTTACCCGATCACCACCTCTCTCCCTTCATGCGCAATAATTATTAATTATACTAACGAGAAATTGCGTCGCTCAATTTTTTCATGTCAACCGTGTATGATCGGAATTCGGATGACCGTTTAATCGGTCAGAATCAAGAATTGCCTTCTGCTGGAAAATCGGGTAACATCATAGAGCCGAGAACTTGAGAGTCTCTATCGCAAAGAATAGAAGAAAATAATTGTTGGTCTTGTATTCCGAGATCCAATGAAAAATCTGATTCCAAATTCGTTTAGAAAATTTGAGGCACAGTATCGCACAGATTCGATTGGCTTTGAAAAGAATCGAAATGGCCGAGACGACAAAAAGGCGAAAATAAAAAAAGAGCTGGAAGAGAAATAGAAGCGAAAAGTTATCGCGCGAACAATGTAAATAGCGCGATATAATGAGGATCGATTCGTCACGCTAGAGACAGCTCGCTTGCTTTCTGCATGATAAGCGCCACCCGCAGATCATAACCGACTACGTTACTGTATAGGCGCCGACTTACCGATCTCACAAAATCTGGGCATGATTTACATAACCTTTTCGTTTGAAAAGTATAAGTTTTTTCTAATGGTTGAATTAGCGTTGATTTCACGGTACGTCTGATTTGATTGAGTTTGTTATTTTTCAATCAATGAACCGCATAGAGCAGAGAACACGTCTGAAGCAAAAAGGTTGATAAATATTGGAGAATGATTCATTCCCTCTCCGATACGCATAGATAAATCCTGCAGGAATATTTTCCTATACACTTTCAAATGTATCTGATTACATTCGCATCGGGTATGGGCGTTCTGTATAAGTGCGGGAGCTGCCGCTGCAGCAGCTCGCAGAGTTGGAACGGCAATTGAACTGTTTCTCGAGATGATGGATGACTCTATTGTCAAGAGCCGTTGGACAGTCCTCGTCCTTGTCCTCGTCGTCGTATGTTCTATGCACCCCTAGTATCCCTGTCATGGGGTGTCAATCCGCTCTCCGAGTTCGATTTCTGAATCAAGCGAGGAGTCCCGAAATCCAGAAAAGCTCCGATATATCCTCACGGCGCAAAATGTCCACCCTTCGAGCTCATCCCTCGCTCGAATTATGCCCAAAAATCATCTTCAGAGTCAGAAATAAACTCTCGAAGAAATCCACGCCGACTTTTTTCGGATTCTAAGCATTCCGTCGATGGGAGTCGGCCAGAAACCATCAGTACCAAACCCGGAGGTGCAAAATAGACAATGACCCGGGTTCTAGGACTCTTAGGCGTGGCACGGGCGAGCGGACGGACCAGGAAGGTGAGGTCTCTCTCAGGGGAGCATGCCTCTTACCAAATTCCGCCCAGAGTCAGACAACTTTTCTTTATCTCACGAGCGTCTAGCCAACTTGGTATTCTCCGCTATTTGGAACAGTTAAACGGTCAATGAATACACTATTATAGGTAGCTGACCCTGAATCCTGTACTGAATGCTCGGGCTTTTTCTGAACGGTATAGCCGGCTGTCAAACGAGCTATGACGAGCCGGTACAGAAGTGTTGTGACTTGATGTTTGAGTGACAAGTTACCGGAGGAAAAGGCAACCGTTTAACAAGTGACAGTATATTCCTTGACTTTATTGTGAGAAGAAAACCAACTCAAAGTCCTTTGCGATGTCAGGTCCTCGCCCCAATGACAGATAAATTCAGTGCTGGTGTAGTTCCCGATCAAAAAATTTGTATTCTTCAATTTTTATCCTTGTCAAATAGCGTCGGAGGAAGACCGCTACTTCGACCACTACACCTCGTGTCGCGGCTCAACATTAAGGTCTAACCTATGGTCAGAACTGAGAGGCAGCGAGATGGGAGTAAAGTTTGTGGCTCGGCATGACAATGCAGGTGCCTCATCCCACGTCAAAACTCAGCGTGGCGCCAAACAAGATAGCCAGGGCCAGTCAGCCGCGGCCAACTAGACCATAATTGTTTAAGAGGATTAGCCGTAGCAGTTTACACGCTGCTGGGAAAGGCTGTATAACGTACCATGGTATACGAAGACGATATTTACCCGGCATTAGATGGCTGAACTCAAATTTACTAGGATAAGCTAGAAAATCTCATTAGGACTGCTCGATTGCTCGCGTCGCTAATCACACGCCTTCTCAAAGATATTGCCTACCGCCATACCTGGACCTGGACGGAAATACCTTCGATACCCAGCCGGAGAGATCATCGACGAAAACCTGACTTCCTTGACGTTCAAAGTCAAGGATCCTACCGCCAGGAATTACCTACGGGCTGAAGATTCGCATCTTTCGGCCCTATCATCTCGAGACTCGAACCGTTCATACTTTTACCAATTAAGCATGCCGCCCTCGGGCAATCTCTGGTCCGAAAGTCAGTAACGAAATTTTACAGTCAATATTCCGGCTCGGACCGCTACACCAAATTTCAATCTGAATTACGCGTTGGATTGTAGAATCTAGGGAATCGTGTTATACAGCGAATGTCAACGCATTATAAATGAGACATGAATCAGAAACTGTTATAAATTTCAGAAGCACTCCAAGATGGCAGGTCTAAATTATCTGATGGTATCTAGGTGTCTTTTATTAGATCACGCGAAGGATTGTCGAAGGTATATTTGTAAGGAAGTGACAACAGCCGATCAATTTGGTGGAGTTAATGAGTGACGATGACCAAGCGGCAAGCAGCAAACGGCAACCGGTACAGAGAGCTGGCCAATTAGCTTGTGGTCGGTAGAAGGGGCTTGTAGTGACACCTCGGTATTATTGATTTCTTAATCTGTTCCTAATGAAATGATGAATGGCCGTATTGTCTGGAGCCGGCCGGGATTTATGCCCGACAATACATCAGTCGGCTCAAACCAAACATCCGACAGATTGCTTAATTACTCTCTATCATTATTATTATAGAACCATGCCGCAAGACACCGATCAACCCAACCGTTTAAGCCACACACCAAGTCGGCTAACTTCCCAGTCCCCTTTCACAAACTCCAAACGTTGCAGCAGCTAACGGGAAGAACTCAACGTTTCAATCTCATAACCATTTTTTTTTTTGGAATCTCAAGCCACTGGTTTTCGAAATCGATTCTTTCACCGATGGAATGGTGAATGGTCTGACCATCGAGATGAAGATGGCTGAAACAAACGACGATATAACGTTCGTCGTAATGCGGTCGCGTCAAGTACAGAAAGAAGCTTGAAGTATAACTTTGTACATCGAAGAGCCGAGGAATCAGACCGATCGGAACGTCTCGATTAAGATCAAGATTCGAGATGTAAGTTGGTCGAGTCAGGATGGTCACCAGCTTCATGGCCCGTTAATTCTCGACGTAGTTTTCGACCTGGTGCTAGGTAACAGTGGTGGTTGCGGGTGGCCGCAGGTGGCGCCCTTGCCATAAGCTTCTTCCAGACTCCAACTGCCCGGACTGTTCAACTGTTCAACTGCTGATACAGAACGTGGTTCCAATCTCTCACGGTGGAATGTGTCATCCTGTCACTGAACTCACGGGACGAGTATGTCCCCTGGACCCATCGCGTCCTCTTGCCTTTCTCTCTCTTTCTCTTTCTCTGATCTTTCCACCATGCGATGTTATAACCCTCTCATTTATTCGCTCTTACTCGCTCCAACGTTTGTTTCGAAGTCCTGGAGGATCTTAGCGCGTGCGTGGATCAGCGGGACACCTATTCCGACGCAAGGATCTCAGCATTTGGTACCGAATAGCGGTGGTAGAACGTTTCACGGATACCGGAGTGACACCAATCTGACGATATCGATGATATTTATGAACAGTGGATTGGGTTGTAGAAGAGTGAAAATCATTCACATCCAAACACGAGGTTTTCGAGAAAACTGATTCTGCTGTTCAGTCGCAAATTGAATATATAAATGGCCATGATAGAACCCTTTGTAACATCTGAACAGAAACTCTTATAGAATCGCTGAGTCTTCTGACAACGCATCTCATGTTTGGAAATTTTTTACTTCAAACGATTTTGACTGTATCTAAGCTCTTCAGAAAAATTATAGCTATCAGAGTAAACGGTTTGTGGGACCTTTGCGCAGTGCATTCTCTTCGTAACTTGCACCACTCATCAATCAATCTTTCAAGAATCTCTCATTTGAACCGGTAAGGTAGATACATACGTAGATGCACCTGCAGCTTCAGTTGAGAGATATGTTGATACATTAAACTCGAGAATCGCAATAGCAGAAAGATTCTATCTACACAGCCGATAGTTCGTTTTTCAATCTGGTGAACAAGTCCAGTTTCAGAAGTTCGCTTCGAATATTGGTTTTTGCTCGAAAATTGATCATGGTCCAGCCATACGTAATACGGTACTGAAATCAGAGAAGGTAACCCTTCGTTCGATTCGATTCGATGTCTGCCATACTGACAATGTGTTCAGATTGAAAATCCGGCCATTTTGTTTTAAAATTGTCGATCGAAATAATATCTGAATGGGTGGATACCGGTACCATCCAATCAATCTTTTGCGTGGTCAAGAGCGCTAATCCACTTGGCAACAGTTTAATACTTCGGTAAGCCGCTGTATCGTTAATCAAACACGTATTCAAATAAATTATTCCCTAGATCAGCGTTACTGCGTGTCTAACTGCAGCGTCATTTTGCGTAAAGAAATCTTTCGATGTGGAGTAGAACTGAGTAGTTACAATTCCCACAACGATCGCGGAACCCGTAACAAATCGAACATCGATATGTGATGCGATCTGTTCTCCAGACAGAAGGCGAATAAATTTCAACGCACTACCGACCTCCCAAAAGCGAACCATTCTTTTCTCAAACGGTTCACGGCTTATGTTCACACTCTGGTGTCTAGGGATATGGGTGTAAGAGTTCGCACAAGAAAAAGCCCAGAATATGGCTGCATAACAAGATGGATCGAGCGACAAGTTGAATAGAGGTAGAAAAAGAAAGAAAAACTTGAAGTCAAGGCACGTAGTTATATACAGGGTGTTACTAAATCGTCCTCAATTGGTAACACGATATTTGCAACCTCTAAAATTACAATTAAAATAAAACTTGTCTACAATTCTAGGGCAAATTGTGTTCAGAGCCGAAGCAGTCTTCGCTAGAAAGTCGTTCCATAAAATAGTATTCTTCGATAGTTTCCTAAATTTTCGCAAAAATAGTTTCCTACGTTTGTCTTGAGAACTCAACCCACTCAGCTTCCCCATTTTTGAATCAACCACGACGACTATCATGACTAGTTTAATGAATTTCAGTTCTTTCAGATGTGTTTTCGCGTTCCGCGATACCCTTTGCCCGTAAATCTGCATATTCGTTTTCGTGTAGCTGCATATTTATTCGGATACGAAAGTAGAGAAACTCGCAGAGTCGGCTACTGAGAGATTTTCTTCGCCGTTGACGTCCTGCGAATATGGGAAACGGTACGATACGTAGGTATAGACCGTACAGGGCGAAAGTCTAAATCGGTGTGGCATCGGCTTTCAATCGGCGTCTAATCTCTCGAAGAGCGAAGAGTGGGTATTGTTGAGGCAAAGGAGCGTTGACATGGAGATGATGAATTTCGTCGGCCGGCTGAAAAATCACAAATTATTTCGTAAGCCGGGGGTAGAAACCGTAGGAGGGTTTTTTCTCCGACGCGCATATGCCCGTCCACAACCTTCGGGAGAAAATTGAAGGATATTTTATTCATAAATTTGATCAACATGGAACAAAAAATTCGCACACAGTGTACCCGACACTGACAATATTTTACCCCCGCAAAGAACAAAAAAAGGAAAAAGAAAAAAGACAGAAAACAGAAAACGGAAATTCAACGGCAAACGTTGAAGATTTTCAAATTCTCCCACGCCCAGAGGCAATTGGAATATTAACGGGCATCAGATTTGCAAAACGCCATCACAATTTTCTCGATAGAATTATGCCACGATGAAATTATACAAGAAACGTACAGGCGCACCGAAATTACGATAGGCGATGAAGATACAATTTCAGCAAGCAGCGAGGAAACAACCAGATCTTGGAGTCTCGTTCTCTGCCAAAGAACTTCAGCCTGATAGAAGCACCCAGGTATTCATGAACCCGTACGTTTAATTATTCAATCAATCGATTTGGATTTCGAGAAACACATCAACGCTGGACTCTGCATGGCATAGAATCAATTTTCGTAAACCTGTGCCGCTGCACATGGGATAAAAGGGTGAAATAATTCCGGTAGCCAAACTGACCGTCGATAGAGACTCTGCAAACGTTGCCTGAGATTTTTCGACGGTTATAAAAAAAAAATGGAAGTTCATCATAACCCTGGCGTACGTGGAAGCCTTCATACACATATATGTGTACGTCCAGTTATCAGAATTAATAATAAAATTAAAATGCATATGGAGCCGAGTTCTGAGGGTGAGTGAAAAACACGAGGCTAGGTTTCCTCGTGTAAGGGATGGTTTGGCGTGTATCGGGTTCGCGCAGGGCGACTCTGGGCTCTGGGCTCAGGGCTTGGGTCGGGTGTCGCTGTACGAGCGAAGGTGGTACCAATATTACGCGTCTAGGTATATGTATACACGTATATACGATACGTGTCAACTGCAGCATGGGAGATAAAAGGAATGAAAATAGAATCTGAGGCCGATCCATCATGTGGACGGAGAGCAACGGTGGCGCAGCTTTCATCCGATTGGTCGTTTCCTCCCACTGATGGTCACATGACCCTCAAAGCCCGACCCTCCGCCACTTCCTATGGTCTGGCTAAACCTGGATACGACACGAATCCTCACCTAGGGCAGGGGATATTCACCGCACACCTGGTGCGCGGGCTCAAAGCACGAGTGCCCGTGGACACGCCACGCCGTCCGATCCGTGTCCCTCCGTAAACCTCGTTTATTAGATCGTTAGGTCAGTCGTGTATCACCTGGGTGCTTGAACCTCCCGAGGATTCGTTCGCGTATGAAATTTTCACGGGGTAAAAACACCCTGGGATCATCGTAAACGGATAAGCCGGGCGTGTTTAGTTCAACGACAAGGTTACCGTCGCTGGACGCTTTACCGACGTTGATCTACCTCAGTGCAACGGGTTCCCGTTGACCGATTTATCGAACGACTCATATTTGCAAGGAAGAACCGATCCTCCGAGGCAGAGTATCTACGGAATCGTGGAAAGAAGGATCCGTCCGGTTTTGCGAGTGATAAAGTGAGGCGACCCTCTGCGAATCGGACTCGATCTACTTTGTGCATATAACGCTGGTGACCGGTGAGAAAGTAGTGAGACAGTGGTTCGATTAGGCGTCGACGGTCACCGCCGAAACGCCGGTACCGTCCGCCGAACGATTAGGCCTAATTAATCGAATCTTGACTCGTAAACTTCGCAGCGTTCGACAAATCGGGCGAAAATAATTGCTGCGTCGTTTGTGATGCAGGTGAGATTTTCTTAGCCCCTTGTACCGACACCGAGGATCCCTATACAGAGTGGATTGATGTTTCTGTATCGCGAGGATGATGATGATGGACATGGGCATGTACGGGACCTACGGCAAGCCTGACTCCTATCCAAATTACGGATTTGCGGGTCAATCGGGTAGCCATCATCAACCCGGTGGTCACGGATCGGTTCCGCAGTCGCCTGAGCTTGCAACGAGCCACTATTATCCCCAGACGGCAGTAGCGCCCTATTCCTCTTCCTCGTCAGAGCCTTTTCTAACCTCAGCGGAATCAGGACCATCCAGCACACCTCCGCAGGGATTTTATTCACCGACGGGTGCCGTCCTCCACGAAGACGGCACCGCGATAATATCCTCCGAAAACGGCCTCAGCTATACAAACCTCGACTATGCCTCCTACCCGGCTCAACACCCGGGTTGTCACACCCCAGCGGATGTACACCATCCGCAAACTTACCATATCCAACCGACAGGATACAGAGACGATCCTCCTGGTCTTCACCAGGCAGGAACCGTCGTTCAGTCTCATCAGCATACCGACCACGAACAACAAATCCATCACCAGCAATCTAGTCATCACGAGGTCGACTACCAAATCACCCTTGGTGGTTCCTCAAACTATCTTCACCAGCTACCAGAAGACGCCCTTCACTATGGACAGCCATCTCTTCACCAGTCCGAGTACCCCGGTCATCCGGCTACACATTACAAAGAAGAAACCCCAGACCCTACGGCATATCATGCGATACAACAGTCGGGACACCCGCACCATACACACCATCCTCTCGGACACGCTCATCCTCATCATCATCAACATACGCAAGCCCACGCGCACCCGCAACAACAACAGCAGCAGCAGCATCAACAGCAGCAGCAACAACAGCAACAACAGGCTCAGGTCCCGACCTATAAATGGATGCAAGTCAAGAGAAACGTGCCTAAACCAGTGGGTAGGTAATTCTTGATTTTCATGATACTTGTTTAAGGGAATTATGGAATAATGGTAGAGAATGGATGAACAATGGACGTGGAATGTTGGATAAGAAAGAAAGGATCTGGATCGTGGAGATAACTGTTGGAATTGTTTTAGACTGTGGATGAATAGTTATTTTGTACATGCGTGAAGGTTCCGATCGAAGACCGGATTTCAGGTTATTTAACGGTTGTCTTTCATTCAGGCCTTCCAACGACCGTAAAATTATCTATTGTTGAAAGGCGGTCCAGCCATCGATCGTTAGCACGAAAATGATTCGTGCGACTCGTTAGGAGGTTGGATCGGAGGAGTCGCGCTCCTGTGGTCAGAAAATTGCGGAATCATTCACTGACTGTTCACAATTCACGATTCTTCACAGTACTCAGTTTATACTGTGTAGAATATCGCGAGATGGCAATACAGCTATAATTAAATTCTTCTGTAATTGAAACCATGCCTCTCGCCATGGCACTCTGGGGGGAAAAATAAAAAAATAACACATATACAAAAAAATTCCTATCTTGATATACACGGAAGTGATTTCTTGCTGACAATTAACGGCGGAGTCTCCAAGTCACGATCGCGATCCATCGAGCTTGCGTAGCCCGTACCTAACATAGCGTGTCGCTGGCAGTTGCTAGTCACGATGTTAGTTACCTCCTAAACTACGTGGCTACTTATCACTAGAACAGTTTTGACCTGTGGAAGATGCGCGTGTAATAAGGATTTTATACCTTACGAGAAACCCCGGGCCTTCTAAGACTGCGGAGGTGAGGTTGCCCAGGAAATAAGCTCGACTAGAACCTTGCGATTCTAATCTTCTAATTAGTATTGGCCACAGGGCGCTCAACGTTCGGATACCTAAAGGAAGAATCAGATAATTTTCTAGGCCCAAATTTTCTTCCACCTCAAAGGAGAAACATCTACTGCAAAAAATGTGTCCATCGACAAAATTTCACTCTTGATACTGACTTTCGGAGCAAAGAATTGTATCTGTGGGCCAGTCAAGGTACAGCTTTCGTTGGAACTCCTGCGGAGGAAAAATCTTCGGACGAGTTGCAAATTTCTTTTCTTTTTTCCTCAGATTTTTGAGAAATTCCAAAATTTCACGCGACGTCTCAGTACTATTCGATTTCCATCTCGTATTTACCTGGAGCTAGTGTTATCGTTAGCGTGTTGATGGCAAACAGCCGCCCTCGCATACCGATGCACTCGTCACAAACGCAACAGATAAGCATAACTCTAACAGAGTAAGAAAAACGAAGTGAAACTAACCACAGGCTCTAGTATCTCCCCGCCAATCCCTGTGGCACACAATCGTTTACACACACGCAGTTGTTCAAAGGCCATAAATCAAACGTAGCTACCGCTCGTGTTACTTACCAATCTCCACCTTCGCCCTGTCCGTTTGTTAGTTCGTCAGACCGTCGGATGCAAATATGCCACAATATCTCTTCTCGGTAGGTTTAAAACAAGTTTGCAAACTCTCGTTTATACCGCATATACTATACGAGGGTTCGATAACGCGAGCTGCATTTCTTTCGCCGATTTATTATCCGATTTAATTCACCTCGTACAGCGGTGTATCTGTATATATCGGTATATCTTTCATGCGGGTCGTTGAGCTGACGCACCAGCAGTGATCAGCCGCCTGCACACTTGTCAGGGGTCCTTCTGTCTGACACTTGAGGACAGGTGCAGTTGGACTAAGTTTTTAATTGGTTACAAGTCAACAGAAATCATTAGGAGACTCATCGGGGTTTGAAATTTGATTGCAGAAATCTTACCTCTTTAATTAAAACCGCAGCTACATCATATCGCGTTTATACTCGAAGTTAAGAGTCGGAGGACCATAATTAGATAGGGAAATAAAAGTCGAGCCGTACTGTCCGGCTGTTATCTTAAAAACAAGTATCTAGCTTTACGAATTATCAGCACTGATTATAATTTTTTGTCGATTGAAAAAATATCATCAGCCGACGAAACTTCGACCGTCGTATATGCCCGGATGATCTTCACCCAAAGATGTGAAATATCTTTGGTTTGAGTCACGCAAGGTGAGTGAAGACGAAATATAAGGATCTCCGGAAAATAAAGGTCTCGAGTTCGGTGGTTCGTGAAAAATTCCGCGCATCTCGATTTCAACGGCGAGACAAAAACTGACAGCAGACTGGCGCCGCACTATATTATCGAAACTCTCACGAACGATATATAGAAGCAGTTTGAACGCGTTAGATCAATTAACACGTTAACGCAGCCAGTCAACCCGTCCTTATCTTGACACTGTGGACGATGGTTAGCGCAGCACAATCGCTCTATAAAATTCTTGGAATAATAATACAATAACGTGGGCACCGGGTACTCGGCTTTCCGTGGCCTCGAGTAATTCAATTATATTATTAAATAATCGTTACCTGACGATGTACGTATCAATTTGGAGTGGGCCGAACGCGCGACAGCGACAGGAATATCGAAGTTTTTTTTTTCTTCCTCTCTGATAACGAAATGACCACCGAAGCACTTCAGATTGAATATACTTATAGAACGGATATTCTGATTAATTTTATCATCACTATTTTCATGATCTTCTTCTCATCGCCGTTGACGGATATGTCTCAAGACTCAAGAGGTCTCTCGTAGAATCAGAGATATAGTTTTATTTATAGGAATGCCAAATTAATTATTACTTAACGTCGAGTATCATTGCAGCAATCACATTTGGGAATAAACATACCACGCGCATACCTCATCCCTAGATAAATCGCAGAATCGAATTTCTCCAGTCACTATATCAACGTTAATCGCTTAAAAGCACTTTAAACGATCCGTGTAAAACCGGGTTTAGGTACTCAACTGAGCTCGCAACTGGATTACGCTGGTTCAAGCTTAATAGCTCATTATAATCGAATTAATAATACCTACGGTTCGTTGTACGAGGGTGAAACGCCAAGACTCATTGCAGCGCGACATGCAAACCGTAATAACGTCAACTATACTCATTTACCTCGGCCGGCTCAGCTACCCTGCAGACTCGTAACTACAAATCCTCAACTTGCACCCCTTTATTCTGACCCATACGCGGCAGACCTCTCATGCCTGCTACTGATTTCATAATTGCCAATTACCACCCCGCAACTTGTTGCCTTTCAGAAACTCTTAAACTCCCGTTAAGATTTATCGTTGTATCGTTAGATCGCGAATATTTTCGGACGTTTATTATATAAACGTTCATCCATTCTTCAACACGAAATTTTCTTCGTCATTAACATCGTACGATACTTTTTCATCTTATTCTTTTTTATCTACCCTTAACGTCTCCTCATACAACCTGGAACCTCGGCAATTTAAAATTCACATCAACTTCTCTTCCTCGTATTTTTCGTTCTGCTCGTCGTCGTTGATGAAATATAAAAATAATACGAAACAATGAAACCGAGTGAAAATCTAGTGGAAGTGAAAATTTCCTCGAGTCAGGTATAAGCCCACTAGTAAATACCATTATTGGGTAACACTGGAAGAAATTGAGGCAAGTTTGATAGATCGGAAGGGTCCAGCCGATGGCTTGCACGAGGACGTCGCGACACGGAGGAGCGTCCATCGAGGGTGCGAGTTCTTGGACCCGGGGATAGACGCCCTGCTGCTAACCCTAGACGAACGACACGGGGTGATCGACTCGGCCAGACTCACCCCATGCGGATATTTGGCCAGGGTGTAGAATAGCTATTGTGAGAGCTACCCAACGAAATCTCTGCGAAATTCTCCCCCCAGGTATTTTCCGCCACGCCCCGACTGGTCACACTCTTCAAAATCGCGATGCCGATACGTGGGCTTTACGGTTATCTGCATGAGTAGGCGCGTTTATCAACGGCACCTTGAGTAGTACCTCTATTTCGCGGATTAGCGGTCAGATTTATCTCTCAAATGGACGCGACGCCTCTTTGAGTTGGACGTGACGCTGTCGATTAGCCTTAGGTATTCATATTTTTGATCAGATATTCTGTCTCTCGAACGATAGGTTTGTAAATTGGTGCTAATGACTTTTTAATCGAAGGAAAAGTTCACGTATTTGAGATCGTTCGATCTTTTTAAATTTTCTTTTTGTTTTTTTTTTTTCGATTGGATGATTGCAGAGCAATTTTTGTATTTTTACAGCCACGAAAGGTCAAGAATTTCCAATTAGAACCCATGTCATATATTTAACGTGGATTCGTGACTTCGGAGCTCGTTTTTAGCGCTAATGCTCCTGATACGAATCGCGATACGCTTGATTGTAACAATTTCCCAAACTCTACCAACCAATTACTGGGCTTCGTTTTCGACGTTTCGTCAAGGTGAAATCGTTGGAGCATAACGAAAAGGGAAGGACCGATGCTGCAGCCCATACGGAGGGTGAAGTAGCCTAAAAAGTCATGCACTAACTAAGAAGAAAAAGATATTCAATTCGACCGAACGTTTTTTTTTCCTAATTTTTTTCATATATAAATCCAGAAGACAATTACAAGTAATCGACCTGTCTCAATCTTCCTCTATTGCTGTACAATTAATTGATTTACACTTCATTAATATTCGCCACGCAATCATTAATTGCGAAATTATAGTTTCTGGGTATCGATGTATGACGACAGAAGATCCAATGATTGAATAATTCGTGTAGATGAAATCAAATCTCTTTTACTTTCATCGATAAGACGGAGGTGTCACGATACGATCGTATACAAAAAAGCATATCGGATGAAACGTTCGTCAATCGTGAAAGTCAAGGTATATTGTAATTGTTTTATATTATTTAGGGAAAGAATAGCTGATTCAGCATTTTATTGCATCGATTTTGTATAGTAGTGAATCACATTACATTTGAACTGCCTTCGTATTACAATTCTGATAAACAGTACCGCCTCGATCGGAGGACTTTGTCCTTCAACAATTATTGACGCATTAATCCAGAATTTTAGACACGCTATTCGTAACGTGGAGAACAATAAACCCGCCAGGTATATCTCGGGTTGAACCGTGTACTTATATTTTTTGGTTTTTAAAATTCTGTGTCTTAGGCTCCTCCTTGGCTTTTAATGTCGCAGACCAAGTTCATAAATTGAAAATTTAGAGGAAGAGAATGACCGATTGTAAAATTGCACCCCTGTACCAGTTTTTCTACTTAAAGAATTCTCTTCTTCACAGGAGTTTTGCAAACCTCGTATTAAATCATCCTCTTGGTAAAAAAAGAAAGTAATTTGAGATTTCTCGGATTATGACATTCGCTGGTTACCGAACATCGATGAAATCTTGTTCTGGATTCCAGGTGGTAGCCGAGTGCTAGTGTCAAGTCCGTGAGAAATAGCTATCCACTTTATCTCGTAGCTGTTGCGTGCAGTACAATCGGAAAATACTCTCTCTATGAATATTCGAGAAAATTTTAGGCGGAAAATTCTTTCGGTTTAACCCGGCGACGTTATCGTTTTTACCTACCTCAAGAACCTATATATAGACTCTCTTTTATAGACTCTCTAAAGATATATAAACAGGTAAATTTCCCGCAGGAACTCTAAAGATAAACGTCTATCCATTACCCTCACACACATGCAGACTAATTGTACGAATTTACTTGAAACCCAAATCTAGAATTTTCGAATTCATCGGACTTTTCTAATGTCCGATAAAATTCTCCTACGATTCAACCCTCTCGCATTCGCTCAGCGAAAATTTTGACCGACCATATCGTATCGCATTTGCCTACTTTGCGCTAAAGTTGAGCTTGGAACTTCAACTTTAACTACCGCAAAGTCGAAGCTAAGAGCTCGGACGCGCTTCATCCTGGAAATATAAGCTTGGTAAGGTTCTAGTTGCTCGCTAGTAGACTGGCTAGGTCACCATGGGCAGGTATGTGTTAAGCTACACGACTCTGCGGCAAGGGCCGGCGGCCGGCGGTGGCCGCGTGAGTGAGCGGCCGATATCTGCCAAGGGGATCTGAGGATCGCTCGCGTGTTCTCCTATGTGTTCCTATCGCGCCTGCTGCCACCCGCTGCCACCCGCCAACGCCAACGGCAACGGCAACGTATCCCCGACCCCGAACCCGTCCACGTGTCCAAAGGGCTCAGGGCGGTGATTTTTAATTCCGCAACACTTGGACAATGGCAGAAAATTTTTTTCCGTTTCATTTCAGCATTTTTTTTTTCAAATTTTATGTAGGAGAAGATATTTGGGACATTTTTTGGCGTTTCGTGTTTCTAGACGGTTTTTGTTTTTTTTTCCTTTTTATGTTTTGATAGAGATATCACGACTCGCCGTTTCTGTGTAAAAAAAGAATGAGAAAAATAGAACATTGCGTAGAAAATGACACGTAACTACGTACGCCGAAACTCACCACCCTAAAGATAAAAAAAAGTTCCTCGCCAACCCAACCACCTTCCTGCAACCCGCCTAATTTGTAGCGTACAAGGCTATAACCTGCTGCACGCACGGCCAAGGGGCCAAGTGATATCACGTGACGGTTGCTTTCCATATTTTACTATGACTCAGGATATTACCTATCACAACGTTGAACCAAGACCCGAAAGAGTGACGTGGGATAGCTATAGCAGCACCGGAATGTCAATTAAATCTTTGACAACTTACAGCAACGCGGTATTAGATATATCGAGTTCTTCTTGTACGCGAGACCCTGCACAGCGTACACATACACATGTAGAACGTTCTTTTTCTCTTTTCCTAATGCTAGAGAAACGATATCGAAACTCAATACAATTAGTCATATAGGTATAATACGCATTAATGATCAATTTAAGAAGACAGCTAGTAGTCAAGAGAGGCGCGATCGAAGTCGGAAATTTAATCGTTAACTCACAGCTTAAAACTTCAAGATCCGTGAAAGCTCACTCATTTATCCTGACTCGCCACAATTGAAATTCTAATAAGGGTTTTATCGAAATGACAGGTCCGCCTCCTTGTCACGATAAGTTTTAGTTGTAAATTTCTAACTCATGGTCGTTTTAAAGGAACATTAATAATTCCGATAAATCTGAATCCATTTATCGCACCGCTGTCCGTTCTTTCGTATGTGACTATAAATTTTTACTGCTGGAACCGGGAACCATTTTTTTTTTTTTTTTTTTGCTACATCAAAATTATAGAGCTTTTCGTGATTTATTTTCATTGGTACAGATAGCTGGACAAAAACAGAAATATTTCAAATACGTAAGAAATAAAATTGGAGTAAAATTCTGTTCTGCCGATTCGAGGATCGCGTAGGTACATACATTAGAAATCGGGTCTGGGGCTATTATTGAAGTTCTACATCCACGGAACACGGAGAACAGTGATATGGAGCAATAATATTTATGCCATTAATGTAACAGTACAGGCTTTTACGAGAGTCGTTAAAAGTGTTGATATTCCACCATGGTACATAGAACACGACTATGCGGAGGCAAGTGTTTCATACCGCGTACACTACTTACCTTAACCGCGTATCTACATACATGTACGCATTTTAAATGTATACGTGTAGAAAACGCCCACTTCGGAATCAAACGTTCAATATAAAGGGTGCCAAATTGAAAAAATGAAAAATAACGAAACGCAACTGATTTTTGAAAAAGCGTTATATCTGTACCTACTCATTTTAAAAGTTTCGTAATTGATTTCTGTCGGCTATTTTCCTTAAACTTTAAATTACGTTTAAGATCATGTTAAAATCCTAATGGAAAGTGGTTAGCTAGTGAAAATAAAGGAATAAATTGTTTTTGCCACCGTGTACCGATGCAGTAGGGTGTAGATGACGTCGTAGTTACGTACAACTTCACTCTGCAGCCGTCGAGGCTACTATAAACGTAAGGTAGTAACCGTGTGGGTTAGAGAATCGTGCATGCGAGTCGACCACCTTCGTTCAAAGGCCACTGCAGATTAAATCTTACGAAGCTTAATATTATTATTTTACGTACCCGAGCCCCGCACGGTCAGTCAGCCCCCGCAGCCTGCCACTACAAACTCCTACCTTATACACACCTACCTATGTCGAAAAGTTACAGACCTCCGCGTTTAAACGCCTCAACATCGAGACCAACACCGACTTTATCGATTCGTCTGGAACAATATAGAATCCACGAAGGCCGATTGTGATACAGGATAGGATAGTCTATAGATAATCGGGGATCGAATTCACTTACGCGTTCGTCGTGACGTCGGTTTACCTGACATAATTAATAGTTCTTACGGGCGAACTATCGTCGCGTGTCGGATCGTTGATTTGTCAAAAATCACGTCGACGGGAGTGGCTAAAGGTTCCCAGGCCTCTTCAATATCAGAAAATCGAAATACTAGTACAAAAATTATACAGATTATATAAAAAAGCTTTGCAGCCAATTTTCGCATTTGGGACCAAAAGTCTTTACCTGACGAACTGAACCGACACCCCAAAAATTGAACTTTGGAACGTTGCTACCCACCGCTTTTCGACTCTTCACAGGATTACCTAAGCTTTTCGTACAGAGGGTGGGTCATAGTATCGGGAACCTTTCGGTCCTCTGAAAAGCCAATCCTTTGAACACACAGGATAGTATGGTCGAGGCGGTACCATCCCCTGTGGCGAGCGCATTACGCAATTCAAATATTATTCAGTGGCTAAAAGCCGGTGGGCCAACAGGCCCGACGCGTAGGTACATACATACATACACACACATACATACATATACATATACGTATGCATATACCTACGTTGCGTATAATAGAGCGTAGGAAAAAGGCGGGCGATCTATACCTACGTGGGGAAATTATTCGTCCATGTATGCATCCATGTATGGCATATATGTATATATAGTATATATATACGCTTCTCTACATGTCTATCTACCTTTCTATGTACCTTGGGTGTTGCGTTACCAGGAGTGCTATATATACGCAGAGGAGGCCACTTATGTTGCTTATGTTGCTGGAGGGCTAAGAGGGCTGAAGTTTTAGGAATAGGGGTAGCGAGAAAGATGTGCTTTGAGGCTACCAGTCCGACGCATTTTACACACGCGATAATACGTTTTTACAACTTGGTATAGAACTAAGCTGATTCTAGCAGAGTCTACGGATATCTTCTAGAGTTGAGTAGTGAAGTGATGTAATAAGGATAAAAATGAAAGCGAATTAATTGATTAATTGATAGAATCTAGGCAGGTAATTGCTCCGCAGGAACTTAAGACTTAACTGACAATGAGTCTCAAGATCGATTTTGACAAGGCAATGGGAAGAGTCGATCTAAAGATGCTTGTGAAACGCATCTAACGTTACCACGCATGAGACGATGAGACAATATTAAAAATGAAAAAACATAGAAGAAGCGCAGAAATCCAACGATGGAATGCTTACGCTTACGCTCTTATCACTTTGTCCATCTACCTGTCTGTCCGTCTGTCTGTCTCTCTGTCTGTCCGTCTGTCCGTCTGTCCAGCTGCTTCTACGTCAGCCTGTCCATCCCACGAACGAAAGACTTGAAAACTTAGCTATACTTTGCATTCCAACAATATTTTAGACTCTGTGAAAGTTAGAAACTTTGTCGAAAAAAAAAAGAAAAGAATATCGACGAAATCGATGCGAGAAAACCGATATTAAAATCATACGAAGTATTGGGAAAAATCGAGATTTTGTTCTTCGAGTTAAAATTTCTACTGCTCGGGGGTAACGGAACTCGTACCATCCCCAGCTGTATTTGTCCAATATCGGCTTCCTGCGTCCCGATTACACGCGGTAACGCCATCGGTAGCAGCACACGCTCCTGTTTCAATATTTAAAACGGATCATCTACCAGAGCGACCGTTTTTACGAGCAAAAAATAACGACCCATTGTCAGCCGTAATGTAAACCATTATAATCTCGAACGCATATTAAATTCTGATAAGAATCATAGCTCTTACGTTAGTCGCTACGATACACCGCGAAAATTAAAAATTCTTTAATGAACTTGCAGAGTAACTAAGTCGACGTCTCAATTGCATAATTGCAAGAAACCACAGGGAATCATTCACGAAACAAAAATGCAAGGTCTGCTTAGAAATCTTTACGAGTATCTTGAAGTGGCTTGTACTTATATCGATTATTCTTGGACAGTCTGTGGCTTACGCGGTAGCAGTAATGTAGCTACCGAGGATATAACGAGAGGCTAAGAATATTTCTAGTTACAATACGTAGGATACAATATTTCCTATTCCGAAATCAATTCTCTTGACAGAAGAAGAAAAATCGTTTAGAATCGACATCGAAGTCGAAATCGCTGTCGGAAGATGAGGGTAAACGTTGCCGGGTGGTGAAAGGTGAGCAAAATGAAACGAAGGTGAGAGTAAACAGTGCAAACAACCCAGGGGAGTCATACGTTAACTAACTACTTCGACCTGCCATTAACGCCGGAGTTAGTTATGCGGGAGTAATTAACGGCGTCGAGGACTCTCTTGACTCAGCGTTATCCAGAGCTCTCACCTATCCTCACTCGTGTCAACCCCCTTCCCTCGTGTTTGACCCCTCTAATTCAGCACTGGGTAGTAATTATTAACCGAATGCTCTACGCGATGACGGGAAAATGAACGTAACTTGGGTCTCAGAATTTCCGTCATGTCGCATCAAACAGGGGAAATTATTGTATTTGAAAAAAGTGAAGAATTTGAGGAATTCTCTCTCTCAGTCGTCCAGTTTTTCTTCCTGCAGGATTTGAACCTTTTTTTTCGATAGATTTTTGACGCGATTACGCGAGGAGTCGAAAGACCATAATCTCCGAATTTCAATCGAAAAAATTTATACGCATCGGTTATCAATATCGCCTGTGGCATATGGCGGAATTCAAACTTGATCATAGTTTAGTGTTTATGGTCCCTGCGGGATAAACTAAATTTATCACAGCCGAAATTACGTCGATACTTATTGGGCTTTTGTATCCCTCGATGTAACGACGCTATTAAAATCTCGTCACCGTTCGTGCCTCTCATTTTGATCGTGCATTCGAAATTTTGAACAGTTAGATTGAGTGGGTCGTGGAAAGGAGTGAGCATATCGAAAAACAGATCGTGAAAAGAGTATAAGAACTGGTTCCCATGACACAACCCATCGCGCCTGTAACCTGGATCGTGAAATCCCATAATCGTATCCTTCTGAACCCGTTGTGTCCCTCGGGAACTGACCGAGATAAGAAAACTACCTGTCATTAGTCTCGTTAAAACCTTTCGGTTCACACGCGTAAGATTAACAAATCTAACGATGTGTTGGGAAAAATTACCACCTCTTTCTATAGTAGGATAAATCTTCCTCAGTATTTTATCCCTGTCGTAATAATACGGGCATTAATATAGTCAGGGGTAGAATATTTCGAATAGAATTCGGAATAGCGGCTGGTCGGTAAAGTTTAGGAAATTTGTGGAAAAAAGTGGGTAAAACTTGGAACTACTGCAAGAAGAAGGTGGCAAGAGATCACTCACTTACCCAAAGTAGAATCGTCGAATTCCGTGAAAGTTGCGTGCGCCCATTAAGTTCGCAGACATCTCTGACCGTATAATAAACTTGGACAAGTTCTATTAAACGTGGCTCTGGAATAGAATGAAATCTCTTTTCTGTCTCATTCATCAATTTAGCAGCTAACTGGACCTTTGCGAAGAATAAACTGCAAAAACTCCAGCGCTGCGTATTACACTGGCGAATTACCTGTCAGAGCATTCGCGGAATGAGCAGAAGCTTTCGGTAGCTAAATTTTTTTATTTCCTCTTTTTCTATCATGTATATCGGGTCATTTTAAAACGTTTCTCGAGTCAGGATCTATTCGATAAAATGAATGAAACGAAACGTGAATGTCTTGAAGATTACGGCGTGTTAATTCGGGAGTAAATCTAGCCTTGGTACAACTCGGACATTTTTTTCCTCAGCTCTTATCTTTTCGTTGCTTTATTTTTTTCTTTATTTTTTTGCACTCGCTTCTGCCTTGGATATTTTTGTCCGGATACTCCACGACCGATGAAACTGTGGAAGTTACACCGCCGTATATGTCTATATATAAATGAACGTCTCTGGGCTGCGCACGACACCCAAAGATTAGGTAATGAGCCACAAGACGGATCATCCTGTTCCCTGCGATCCCTTCAGTACGTTCTTCGCCATTCCTTCTTCGATCCTTCGGCCGTTTCATCCCCTACTTGAATTAATTCTCTCTCTATTTTACTGCACACGTATATTCCTAACGTTTCCGCAAACGGAATGATCGAAACTTAAACGATTTATGTCACAGGTTTATGAAACTTGCCTGAATCTATACTGATTTTACAATAGGCTACCAGAAAGAGAACAATTAGGAACTCAAAATGTTCGATGCATTACTGAAGACGAAAGAAATCGATCAATGATCAAAAAATGAAGCGAAGTAATTTTTAGTAAGAGAAGAGAAAAAACTCGTGGTTCACTTGGAAAGTTTTTAAACATTTTTCCAGCGTTGACGAAAATCTATAAAATACGGCTGCTACTCTTGCTCTTGCAAAAAGAGAAATAAAAAACTAGGACGGCGAGACAGAGCACCGAAGTCAATATCGGAGGGAGCTAGACTTTATATGCATATATTATCAGAAAGATGATGCAAAGGCGGTGCTACGGGTAGCTTTTTTTCTTTCACCCTCTTCCATTACACAAATTGACTACGACATACTGGCAGACTAAATAATCCACTAATTTTTATAATGTACCTGCCTGATACAGCACACGGCTCCTTTTTTCATCCAAGGCATCTTCAGGGAAACTTTATTACATCATCATCGTCCAGACGATACAATTTAAAGATAATCTATTAAAAAATATGGTAGAATCATCTTTTCCGATTGATTCTTCTTCCCTATCATTAATTTTCTCTCCATTTTATTGTCAAAGTTTTGATTTTCAATTAGCGAAGAAAGTCAGAGGGTTGAAAAAAGGATTCAATATTCCCCTACAATCTCTTCGGACTTTGGTCGAGGAAGATTGGCATAGTCCAGCGAAAACAGGACGTCGGTGTTTATTCTGTAAGGATTACGTCCTCGCTAGATATAGGGGCTGCTGTCCGTCCATCTCTAGCATATAAGCTATCGAATTCTATCCGACACTAATACGCAACCCCATCATCGATCGACCCCTAAAATACCCTGACCCGTACCTAGAGGCTGACCTAACTGACCAGCTGTGTTGAACAATCTACAGCTGTCAAAGGAACAGCTTAATCCATCCGTATATTGCTTACTTACGGGATACTCCTGATCCAGATTCCTCCTGAATCGTGACAAATCATGAAATTGTTTCATTTCGTGATTTGTACGGCATCGTAATTGGATCTGACGAGTCATAAGACTCTGTGATCCTCTCGCAACTCAGGGGTAGAAAATTTAGAACTAAAACCGAGCACCTTTTCGGCGTTTAAACTGCCTAAACCTTTTATGTAATTTTTCTTTTTCTTTTTCATTTTGTTTCAGCGCCAAAGACGAACACATCCGGTAACGAATTCGGGGGTAGCTCTGTGGGTACTTCCGGAACGGCGGTCTACGCGACTTCGACCACAGGGCCAGTAGGCTGTTTAAGCGGTGGTCCGTTGGCTGGTATTCCGGGCGGTTTTAATAACACAGGACGAACCAACTTTACGAACAAGCAACTAACGGAACTGGAGAAAGAGTTTCACTTCAACAAGTACCTGACACGGGCTAGACGCATCGAGATAGCCTCGGCTTTGCAGCTGAATGAAACGCAGGTGAAAATCTGGTTTCAAAACAGGCGAATGAAACAGAAGAAACGTATGAAGGAGGGACTCATTCCGTCGGACAACGGTGCTTCGGGACAGTTGAATCAACTTGGTCAATTAAGCGGGGCACGAAGTAGCAGCAGTTCGCCGACCGGGTCGAACCTCGAAGTCGCTGGTTTAAGTTTGGCCAATTTCACCAGTGACAACAGCAGAGAATCCCCTAATTCTTCTTCCAAAGAATGAGCGAAGGCCCACACGCCATTTTGGACTTTTTGAAGCAATTCTTCTTTCCTTTTTCTCATTTTTTTTCGGTTACCAAAATAATACAAGAAGATGGCATCGTCATAGTTCGCCTTTAGCGTTTCTTCCGATCCTTTCCTCACCCTGGTACAATTTTTTAAAATAAATATGCACGAACTCCGCAGACTTTGACCGCAATACCGAATCTGGAACGTGAAGACGGTCACGTACGACTGATTTTTCTAATCGGGGGTTATCGTTTCCTTGAACCAAAATCGGCACCTGCACTTCAGCGATAGAGCTGAATCTTTTTTCGGTCACACCAGAAATTAATTTTCATAACGCAGATTTTGGTTCAGTTCCACCTTTTATGCCGATAAAATTATGAATCGAAGCTGGTTCGTGTTACCGTGAAATGAAAGAGAAAGATGAAAAGAGAAAAAAAGAGAAAAGAGAAGGAAGTTAATAATTGCTTATCGTAAACGAAAGCCAAAAGTTACCAGTCATATGTTTTATGTTGAAGAGTAAATTAACAATCCATGGAAAGCTGGAGTTTGAGAGTCACCTAGCCAAAATGACCTACCGAATTATTAACGCCTATGTATTGCATTTAATCATGCATAATTGGACGGTAGTATCGTTATCCTAAATTGTCAGAATTATTATCAGTTTAGAATTTGATTTCCCAACAAAAGATGTTTGATTTTAAAGACCCATTTCGCTTTTTCGGTTTCGAACCAATAATCCTGACAATTGCGGAATACTACGGTGAGTAGTGTGTACTATCCTGTTGTGATAGTGTGATAATGATAGATATGCCTACTGAATATATTGTGTATGTATGTAAATAGAATCCTTTGCAAATCTTCGATCGGTATAAACAATTAGGTGGTATTTGTTGTGTAAGAGGAAGAGAAAGATAGCGAGATTGAAAGGGAGAAAGATAGAGAAAGAGATTATTTTCATTTGATTTATTAATTATTGAATATGTATAATGTTATACCAACAATTATTTGAGGTGTAATTATGAGACGCGCACATATTTAAGAAAATTAATAAATTTTACTATTTATAGAAACATCTTCTCTTCTCGTTACCATAATTGAATGTACTTTCGGATGGCGGAGAAATTATATAAGGATTTGCACAGGTTTCATAACTAAATTAATTTCATAATTTAAGACCCATAGAGGTAGGATATTATAATTAATAGACACGGAAAACCGTGAACAACGCAAGGCTCTGTACCTAAAAATTCCTATTATTATAAATTATGCTTAGTTAATATCTTGTAGGACTCTTGTAGAAAGAATAAAGTATTATTGTATTAAAATTGTGGAATATAAATTATTCACGAGAATTTTAATCCATCGTTACACTAAATTTCCTACTAGAAGATTTCTATTGAAAAAAATATATATTCGCCTAGAAAATGATTAAAGAACGTGAATATCTTTCTGGCTTCAATTTTTCGAAAATTCCCATTAACTATAATAATAAAAGTTCGTGTCCACCGAATTATTCGAAATAAAGTGATCGATGATAAAGTAATCATTGCTGCGAAAGCGCGAGCTGCTAAAAACGTGCGAGTTGCTACACCCTCGAATAAATGATAACAGTTGATTAATCAATATGGATTAATTCATTATTTAATATATTGATATTTTTGATTGAATATAATGCGGGTAAATAATTAATGACTATACATGTACTGAAATCTGATTTTAATACTAAAAAATAAAAATCGCAACCTCAATCGATTAAAAGCAAAACAGCGTATTTTCCGGAGGCGGTTTTAATTAATCAATTATTGAATTTCAATGTTTCTCAACATATTTTCATGTCTTTCCCGTAAATCTATACGGGTTTCTGATTATTTCGGCTAAAACAATACCCCCAAACACTATTACTAATTATTATCGGCTAGCTTTGGTTCCGTTGTACCGACAAACTGCTGAACGTTGGTTTTGTACAACCGCAGATGGCGGTATGGCCCCAATCTCCAGCCATGGGAAACCTAACCTCTCAATTCTCATTGACACGTAAACCAGTGACTTATCTGACAGCGGCATTCGTCCTTTGGTATAATCTCTGGTCTTCAAATATATATTCTAGATTTAGGGTGGACAGAAATGTCGGAGGTCAATGAATTGGTCGGATTTCAAAAAGAATTAAAAGAAGAAGAACAACTGATACTCTCAATGCTGCGAAAAATCGATGTACAGCTCCACGCGCTTCAGGCAAGATTACGGGAGTATATCTAATAACGAAGTGACGATGATTTAGGAGAAAAAAAATACTAAAATCATTATTAGCTAAAGAGGAGACAATAATTCGATACATTTTGCATGCAGGTCGAACAGCTACAGCTATTAAACGCAAAAAATTCATCGAAAGACAGACCGTCAGTGCCGCAAAACTCTG
Organism: Tenthredo distinguenda; assembly: GCA_947538915.1. Taxonomy (NCBI): domain Eukaryota; kingdom Metazoa; phylum Arthropoda; class Insecta; order Hymenoptera; family Tenthredinidae; genus Tenthredo; species Tenthredo distinguenda. The sequence continues at coordinate 16,704,551 of OX384536.1, read as the reverse complement.
ACGCCAGCAAAACAACATCTATAGACTCTAACGTCAAAAGTGAACTCGATTTAGCCGTGCCACATATTTGGCAAGAGAGCGAAGACGACGAGGAAGAAGAAAGCAGCTGAACATAAAAGAAAACCGAAATAAATAAAAAGGAACTACGAATTACAATAGAATATTTACAAGGGAATAACATCATGTCTTATATTTTTGCAAACTAAGAGTTTGCTGTCTCAAGAACATAGATGTAAAATAGAAACAAAGGGTCGAAATAATAAAGAAAAATGTATAAACTAACGTAAAATAATTCTTATTATTTTCCTTATTAAATTTATATGCATACTATAAACTGTCCAGCATCTAATGCCCTATACAATATCATTAATTACCTTAAAAGTAAACTAAACATTCACGTATTACTTGATCAATTGTACGATGAACTATAATGGTCATTTATCAGTTATTTAATCTGTAACGTATCGCTGCTCCACGGATATTACAATGAGACAATAATACAAACAACTAATTCAAGTATCCTATTCATTGATTATTAATAATTCTGTTGTTCCCCGAGCGTAGGGGGTGGTCCAAGTTGCGAAGGATCATCGACGACAAGAGCAGGGGGTTTAAATTGTTCCGCAGAAAGTCTAGTGAACAGAATTCCCACGCCTTCTATTAGCGCCAAAAGCACTCCGCCGATTATCGCACTCCCAGCCATAGCTGGCAGGCCATTTCTCGCCGCAAGTATACCGCCTGTGGCTGCCCCACTGATTATTGAATTCCAGGGATCTTCTTTATGCCTGAAATGCACCAGCGTGCAATCTATCGTCGAGAACATTCCACCCCAGACGGCAAAGTTTCCTGCTATTATCGGAGAGCGTTGTTTTATTGCCATCAAACTGCCGACAAAACGTTTGTTTAAACCGCTCGGTGCGTTTCTGAAACCCTTTATGCTCTGGAATAAAGCTCCGCCGATAGCTCCCATTGTAAACGCTCCTCCGCAGTCGTCTACGATACGCCATGGGCAAGGCTCTCTTGCGTATTCTTCCATTTGGAGATCGGCTGTTGATTGAAAAGGTATTAAATAGGATTAGAGTTTCTTGATTATTTCGTAGCGTTGATCGCGGAAAATGAGAAAAAAAAGAATTTTATAATTTTAGGTTAATCTTTTAGTGAAAATTGTCTGGATTTGATTTTCGTTGATTAGGTAAGTTTCTTTTTTTTATCGTCCTTTGCGTTTTTTAGGGAGAAATCGGTCGCGCAATTATGTAAACTAATGATAACGAGATATTTGTATCGCAGAAAGAGAGGTTAGGATGATGACATGTTAGGCAATGTGACTGTTAGTACCTTGCTGATTAACTCACGACACAGTGAATTATAAATAGGAAGGGTTTATACGCGAGATACTTTTCGAGGGAAAGATTATGTTCTGACTTGTAATATTTACCCTTGTAAGAATTAAATAATATCCGATCTCAAGACAGAGAACCGCACGGGCAAAAGCGTCTGCGCTGAAGAACTACGCGCGTCAATTTGAGGATTTGATAGTATAGTTGATAGTCGACCATTTAATTATATTGAGATTATAAATACTATATGAGGATTTAAATATTCAATAAATTAATATTTGGATATTATTTTAAGTCATATTAATTACTGAAAGTCAATTACCAACATTTAGAATGTATTTATTTGTTTTGACTATTCGTGCGCAGAAGTTTGGTCAGATGACCGAAGAGGCGGCGCAGAAATTGAGAATCTATACTTATACAATTATAGTTTTGATATTAAAGATGAAAATATGAGATTTTTAGGGCTCTGTGAGATCGACAAATGAGATCATAATTTTCCTGAGTATTAAACCTTGTCAATGATGTGTCTGTATCTTCGTTTACAGGCTTTCACTCGCAAGTTATTTTACCACTAAAGTTGAAACCCAGCTCTGTATAACTATACTATAAAATTCAACGCGCAGCTGTGAATGTATGTACTAAAATAACGCGTACGCAGCGATTTCCAAAAATAAATTTAAGCTCTAGTTCATTCTCGCCTTCCCGTTACTCAGGATGTAAGTATTCAATGGAATCGATTATTTCATCTTATTTATTCCATTTATTGCATTTCTCTAGTTATATCGATATAGAATTAACTATGGAACGAGCAAGTGCAGTTATTCGTGCACTGCGGCCGGAAATACCGAAAAACAATTTTTAATCATCTTGTTTTTTCACTCCAGTGATGTCCGCCCACTTTTTTTATTCAATTTTATAAAAACGATATAATTAAAGCTCGAATTAATCGCTGGAGAAGATGTCAGACAACGTTGAAACTGTTTGTAATGCTGGGGGAGATTCGGGGGCGCAGATAATAAACGAAAATGTATCTTCTCCGCCGGCGCAAAATACCGGTGATGTCGTTACCACTGCGGCAGCTGATCCTCCCTCAAAAACGGACAACGAACCCAAACCTTCATTGTCAATTGCTGAGATCCCGCAGCCCAAAAACGTGAGAATTTCAAATTTAGGTACTCCCCGTTATCTTCGATTTCTCACGCGACGGATTGACCTAAAATTATTATTATTATCAGGAAGAAAAAATCGCCGCTGCAGAAAATACAATTGAAAGAAATGGAAACGATTCAAGCGAAGTAGCGAAACTAGAATTGGAAGTTCAAGTAAGTTTCTAGTTCAAGTGAATAATTAACCAAAGACGATAATTATCGTATATTTCGTGCACTCCTGTACAGAAAAGGGAAAACGAAAGAGACATCTATCTAAAAAAGCTTGCTGAAACGGAGAAGAAGCTGGCCGCACTTCAGGCGTCGTATATCGCCGTCACTAGCGGAGATGGCGATGAAATTACTCTTCGAAAAGAGAAGGAAGACTTAAAGAATAGGCTGACTCAGGCTCAGCTCGTGATTGACGATCGTGGCCGTTTAATTACCAATCAGCAAACCCAGATAAGCGCGTTATCGAAGCAAGTTTCTTCCCTGAAAGAGGTCGTAGCCATCACCAAAGACTTGCTCAACATTCGCAACATGGAGGTGAAGCATTTGCAGGTGAGATAGTAACACGTTTATCTCAAAATATCAATGTGTTTCTTCTAGTCTCGACGAGGGAATATTTTGCGAAAAAAAAATATGTTGTGAAATTTGTATTTCGTTTATTCCAGCTTTGTCACTGATTTTTTTTGTCGCAGAGTGACGTGGATACGATGGAAATCAACATTTCCGCCGAACGAGAAAGGCAAAACTTGATGCTTAGCAAGATGGAAGCTGCCTCAAGACTCAATGCGGATTTGAAAAAGGAGTATGAGACACAGTTGCATTTGTTCCAAGACCTCCGTGGAAAATATGAGCAGAAGGTGACGCTGCTCTGCGAGGAAAACCGGGCTCTAGAGGCTGCTAGTCAGCCAGCTGTGGTTTAATCGAAACATGACAATGATCAGGAGTCATTTTCCGCGACCAGACTATACATACAACTAAAGCGGGGTCGGAAAGCTTTTTTTACCTCATAACGAAACTTTCAGTCTATTAGTCCGAAATTGAAAATAAAATTTGATACGTTATACGACGTGTTTTACAACCAAATTTTTTTTTACCAATTATCATTTTCTGTATACGGTACAATAGGAAAATAAAACGATTTTTGTTACAACATATTTACTTCATTCTTCTGTGAATTGAGTTGGTAAATGAATATTTATTTGATTCACAAAATATTGTCTTCTTAAAGAGCTCACTTTTCATGGAATGACCCATATAGGCATTCAACAGAATCGGTTCACACCATAGTAGCTAATACATGTAGCGAGTCGGTAATTTCATCTGGCATAACTTTAATCGTGCGGGGGTGGTGAAGAACGAGACAATTGGACAGAAGCGTCAACATTCGCAGTATAAATTTCCTCCCATAGTTCACGAGTATTCAGTACCCGTCCGTCTTAGAGTCAGAATGAAGCTCCAAAGTGTAAGCGTAATTTTCGTTCTCGGTGTTGTAGGGCTTGCGAGAATTGCAAATGGCTTGTGTTTGATGAGAAATACGGCCAAGGCAAACGTTTATAAGCACCATTGTTTCTCGTCGAATAATTATCTAGCGGACGTACGAACTGCGCCTATCGATATACCACAGTTGACATTCAGTATCTCTAAGATACCAGTTCTACGAAACAGATCCTTTTCCCGGTTGAACAGAAGTTTGGAAATACTTGAAATTAATTTTTGTGAAACCAACGAAATCGAGGACAACGCTTTCGAGGGCCTGGTCAAGCTGCGTTCATTGGACATTGGAGATAACCACCTACAGATCATCAAGGGTGTTTGGTTCCAGGGCCTCTCCAACTTGAAGACAATCTCTTTTCGAAACAATGAAATCAAGCACATAGAAACAACCTTTTATTCCATCGTACCAACACTTGATACACTGGATATTTCTACAAATGAGTTGACCTGTTTCCCCATGCCTTCGATAGCAATTTTCAAGACCAAAGTGTTACGTTTCCTGTATAATCCTCTATCCTGGGGATGCGTGGCTGCGCTAATGGACTGGGCAGAGAAGACAGGTATCGAGGACGACGACTTTGGACTAGGCTTTTGGGACCCATCCTCGGAACTCGTGTTATATTGCGAAGACAAACTAGGAAAATCTCTTGATCAGCTGAGCGATGAAAGTGTGAAAAAGTGCGCTGAGGAAGCGGTGAACGAGTTTTTACCACCCCAAGAAAATTATACCGCGGATCAAGTTTGCAAATTTTTAGAGGGCAAGGCATCTCCATTTTTAACTTGCTTCACGGAAGGACGCGACGCATCCCGGTTACAGAGTGGTAGCAAGGATTAACCGAAGAAACGAGCTGTACACATTTTTGAATTAGGCTTTATTGCTTGCATCCTTATACGAAACTGAAAAATATGTTAGGCGATATGACAAAATCATTAGGTTAAGAAAGCATTTGGGATTGAGTCAGTTATTAGAAGAGACAAAATGTATTATTGTTAGATGTCATTTTTGCTTAAATTCTTGTTCCAAATATACATAAACTTATGCTTTTCTGATGCTTCTGTGTTAACTGATTGCTAAACCCTGTGAAACACATTATCCCAACGTATTAAATTGATGAACTGGTTAGAAGGCATAGAGATATAACAATATACGTAGATGGGATTAGCATTAAGAATGTCTCATGTATAATTTAGAAATGTGACTTTGCTCATCGAGGACAATTGTGCCATAGAGATTACAAAAATTTATTTTTTTTGTCATAAGCAAATCATTTGTTATCAGTATTCTGCTGTTATGGCTAGTGTATGTTAAGAAAATGAAATAGAATTTAATTTTATTACACTCCACTCTTTCTTAGGTCAGGTTAACCGCGTACGTTATAGTCGACATCCGAAAACTGCTCGGTGTGCTTATCTTCTGGAGATTGTCCTCAATATCGTGAAATTCGCAAGGCGTATAGGAATGAGAAAAAGGGTTCAGCGTATACTCATAGTTCATAGTATACTAATTGAAAGCCATCCGGACGTTTTTAAAAATAAGACATACCTAATAATTTAATTACGTTCAATACTGCGGTATCGAAGAAATAGAGTAAAACTTTTTTTAAGGACTTACCGAACTGAGATTTCCTAATCTTACGGGAAGCAAACTGGAGATCATACAGAGTGCCTGAGTAGCGGAACTCTAAAAATTGTTGTCGATCGCATTCGACAATAATCTAATCAAACATGTGGAAGACAATTTTTTTGCAACTGGATGTTTCTAGCAATCTATTGACCCTTCCCCACCTGACTGTATTTTCAACTTTTCGAGATTTCTGGATCATAAAATACTTGCATATTTGCTCTCAAACGCACATTGACACCTCTACTAAAATTTAGAGAAACAGCACTTATAATTAAAGGTAAGTGCCTGAAGTAGCTGCTTCCTGTCCTTACTCACTCGTCCTACTATAAAATCAGGTAATTCAACGAGACGAAGATGTCAAATTCGCGGACCTCTTTACGTTGTACTTTAATATTTTTAATATGAATGAGTCAGAAGACCATTCATAAGATCTGATGACAAGGATCGAAATAAAATAAGGCCAATTTTTATGTGTTATTCGGAATGATCATTATTATCTTGGTATAACAGTCTCGATTACACCTTACTTTCTTTAGGGGGAATGAACTCGCATATATTACAGTCCGAATCCGGAAATAGCGATTCTGCTCATCTCCTAGATATCTCAAATATTTAAAAATTAGAATCATATAAATGAGAAGGTCTCTTCACAGTACGCCAATTGACTAATCAAGAATTCAATTATCTTACGCAGGTATGTAATTCAACCATTTTTCTCATAACTTCAATTGCGCGAGCGAGTCACTCGACACAATAATTGGTCCCGCGAGGCAAACTTTTGCAGTATAAGGTTCCGTTCATGATTCACTAGAATTCAGTACGCGTCTGGCGCAGCATCAGTATGAAGCTCCAAAGTTCTAACTTGATCGTTCTCCTCGGCATAGTAGGATTTGCCGAAATGGTAAATAGCCTGTGTTTGATTAGAAGCACGGTTGATCCGAAGATGTATTGGTACCAGTGTTCCATGTCAAATAATTATTCGTCTGACGTAGAGGCAGCGCCAGTGGATGTACCAAAAATCTCATTTAGTCACTCAAAGATGAAAGTCATACGAAACAGATCCTTCACTCGTTTGAGCGGTGACTTGGAAATCTTACAAATTTATTTTTCTGAAATTGAGGAAATCGAGGACGACGCTTTCGAAGGACTCGTTAAGTTGTCCTCGTTAGAAATTGTGCGAAGCAATTTAAAAATAGTCAAAGGTGCGTGGTTCAACGGCCTAACCAGCTTGAAGAAAATCTTTTTACAACGGAACGAAATTAAGAACATAGAAAGCAGTTTCTTTTCGACCGTACCAGCGCTCAATTCACTGGACATTTCTGAAAATAAATTGACCTGCCTCCCCGTGGATTCGTTTGCGGACTTTCATACAGTGGAGTTTCGGGTGGCAGATAATCCCATTTCCTTGGTCTGCTTGGCTCCGCTCATGCAGTGGCTGAAGGATAAAAATATTCACCACGATTATACTGGACGGAATAATATGGACCTGCCCCTGGAGGTCATCAACGAGTGCATAACAAATCTGCCAACACCACAGTTAGACGAAAAAGTTCTCAGAAACTGCGTTCAGAGAACGCTGATGGACTTTTTACTACCTCAAGAAAACTACACAATTGAACAATTGTGCCAATCTTTAAAGGACAAACCCTCTCCATATTTAGATTGTTCAATGTAAAATCTTCCATTTCATTGCCATACGTGATTATTGAATCATATCAATTAATTAATAAATTAAACTCTACGTATTAACTTTCAAATCATACCCTCTATTGTTTGTTCCCAGCAACAGAAGTAAATCTACGGGATCTTTCGACGTACATTTATATCTTGTTGGGATAAGAATTTCTTAAAACCTAATCTGCAAGTTTCTATGAATGGTTATTTAGAGGATTTACAATGCTTTCAAACCCAATAATAATGGATATTTGAGGATGAGCGGGACACTCATTTTTGTGAACATATGTCTTAGTGCGCTGGATCCACTGTTTTATACCTTAATCTCTTCTAGCTTAATTTCAATTAGGAGGAGGTGACGAAGGACGAGGTAATTGAGCGAACGAGTCAACACTTATGGTATATAATTCCGCTCACCATTTGCGAGAATTCAGTGTACCACTGTCTCCGAATCAGCATGAAGCTTCCAAGTGTCAGCGTAATTTTGGTCCTGGGCGTGATGGGGCTCGCTGTAATGGCCAACGGGTCGTGTTTGGTCAGAAATAGCACAATGACTGATCAATATTGGTACCAGTGTTTTAGGTCAAATGATTATTTGGCAGATCTGAAGAGAGCACCGGTTGATGTTCACGGACACACGGTCAGCAACTCTAAAATCCGAGTTATACGAAATGGATCCTACGCTCGATTGAGCAAAAATTTGGAAAGACTCGTAGTGGTCTATTGCGGTGTAGAAGAAATTGAGGACAATGCGTTTCAAGGACTTACTAAACTAAGATCTCTGGCTCTGATGGGGAACAGATTGGAGATCATAAAGAGTGCATGGGTCGCGGGACTTCCAAATTTGAAGGTGGCTTCGTTCGAGAATAATCGAATCAAACATGTGGAAAATAATTTTTTCGCAACACTACCGTCTATGTATACGCTGGATATTTCTAACAATCAATTGATCTGTCTTCCGACTGCTTTTTTCGGCAATTTTGAAGTGAAAGAGTTTTATTTCCGTCACAATCGTCTCACCTCGAAGTGCCAAATTTTAGTATCCGACTGGTTGATGAATGCTGGTATTTGGGGAGACTACCGTTGGCAACATGAACTCAACGCTGGCAATATGGACCCACCGTACGATCTAGCAAGGATATGTGAAACGAAACTGCCAAGATCCCGATTTGACGACGAATTCTTGAACAAATGTGCCGAGGAAACGTCCCGCCAATTATTGCCTGCTAACGGAGATTACACCGTTGAGCAAGTCTGTGAATTTCTGAAGGGCAAGCCTTCTCCTTTTTTGGATTGTACTAAGTAACGTTAAAACGTGTACCATGTCGTCACTATAATGCATAGTAAAAGATTCGTATCATTAGGTTGCTAAACAAAAAAGAACAACTTATAACTAATTAGTCGCTGATTATTATATTCATGTCTTGCAGTGACGCCGAAGAAAGCGTGTAAGTTTGTTCATTAAGAGGATCCGAAAGTGATTTACTTACTGCTTAAGGGATCACAATAATATATAAATGTAACATAAATTTCTTTGCATTCAAATTTTGAATAAACATGTAGTCACGCTTTGCTGACGTCCTTGTTCTCGATGATATCAAAGGCCTTCCCACCTGACTGTGTCTAAAACTTTTCCGAAATTCCTGCACCATGTACTTGCATATTTCGCTACCATATCCTGTCATACAACGCAAATTGTCACTGCTAAAATTTAGAGAAACAGCATTTATAGTTAAAGGTAAGTGGATGAAGTCGTAATTTCCTGGTTGTCTCGTTATAAGATTAGGTAAATCAACGAGATGAAGATATCAAATTCGCACACCTCTTCGAAGTACTTTAACATAATAACAAGATAATGGGTTCAATTATGCGGGGGTAGTAAAGATCGAGAAAATTGGACAAACGAGACAACAATCTTTGAAAGATAAACCGTCTTCAATTCTGCATTGGTCCAATTAAAATTAGACAACATACAAAACTCAGGCTGTATTTAATATTTATACAGATAGATACGCGGAAAAACGATCTACTGGTATCAATTTTCAAATTAGACTGTATCAAAATATTATGTAATAAGAACATAAAGTTCTTTCTTTGATTTGAATGTAATTAGTTGCACTTCAGCTCTCGCTATTCGCATAAAAGGCATCAAAGCCTTAGACTAGCGGTAATACACATGATTTACTCTAATGGAATGTAATCTTCAATATGAATATGTGCTCGTTTAACGCTTCGGTGTTTTACAACTCCCATACTTCGTGGGCGGTTGGCAGGCAATAAGACGATTAGGTGAATAAGACATGATTCGCAGACTGCGGTATAAGATTCCGGTCACAATTTGCGACAACTCAGCGTGCGACTATCTCAGAATCAGTATGAAGTTCCAAAGTCTAATCCTAATCTTTGTAGCTGACGTAGTGGGGCTCGCCGAAATGGTAAATGGGTTGTGTTTGGTCAGAAACTCCAGATCTACACCGAAGACGTATTGGTACCAAGTATTTCAGATCGAATGATTATTTGGCAGGTCTGAAAAAAGCGCCAGTTGATATATTCGTATGTAAATTCATGCTATTTAGCCATATAAGACCCTTCGCCGCATACCTAAGATTTCCAAACTCTTCCGGTATCGTAAAAAAACGAACGAAAGTAAAAAGCGAGTATGCAATATATTGGGGAAATTGAGTTGGTCATTTTTTAAGTCACGAAGACTCATACTTCGCATACGTAAGCCGTTTTTAAATTTGCTGTAGCACATTCTGCACATTACCTAATTGAAATTTAATTTTCATAACAGTTTAAGCTTAATATCTGAATCATGCTATTAGGTATGCCTCGCAGAGTATTACAGCTATATGATAGATGTTCTGTGGATGAAGTCTTCAACCTCTTCTATCATTATTTCAATTGTGTACGGGTAGTAGTGAACGAGACAATTGGACAATCGCGCGAACATTTGCGGTATAAAATGCGGTTCGCGAATCATGAAAATTCAGTACGAGCCTGTCTCAGAGTCAAGATGAAGCCTCACGTTGTCGTCTTAGTCTTTGTCTTCGGCGTGGTAGGGCTCGCCGGAATGGTCAGCAGTTTGTGTTTGGTCAAAAACACCGCTGTGCCAAAAGTCTTTTTGTACCAGTGTTTCAGGTCGATCGACTATTTGGCAGACGTGAAAAAAGCCCCAGTCGATATACCTAGGGTTTCTTTTACTAACTCAGAAATAACTGTGGTGCGGAACGGTTCCTTCACCCATTTGAGCGAACATTTGGAAAGGCTTGCCTTCTTCCATTGCAACATTGAAGATATTGAAGACAACGCTTTCCAGGGACTCGTCAAGCTGGACTTGCTGGCATTTACAGGAAACAAATTACGAGTCATAAAGAGTGCGTGGTTTAAAGGACTCTCAAACTTAAAAACAGTATCTTTTCAAAGTAATCTAATCAAACATGTAGACGACGACTTCTTTTCAATCCTACCTCCTTTGGGATTATTGGATATTTCTATGAATGAAATAACGTGTCTGCCCACGACTTTATTTGGCAATTTTAAAACGGATGAGTTTCTCTTCCGGCATAATCATCTAACGCCGATGTGTCAGGCTTTGCTGATGAACTGGTTGGATGATAAAAACATTCGGTACAACGACCACGAGATCGATTATTTGGACACTCACTACGATGTCACAAAAATGTGTGTGGACAAATTGCCAAAATCTCAGCTAGACGAAAAGTTTTTGAATAAATGTATCGAGGAAACGACGCGCGAATTTTTACCTGCTAGCGGAAATTACACCATCAAGCAAGTGTGCGAATTACTTAAGGATACGCCATCCCCCTTCTTGGATTGTACCGGTGTATGAGTATTTCGAATAATGATAATCGCTTCCTATGATTCAAACTACAAATAGAAATACGTTAATCAACAAATTACTATTCAGACAACGCATAGCTATATATACTACGGATTTCTATGCACTCAAATTATTATTAAATATACTCTCGTGCCGTGCTGACGATTGTGTGTTAAATGCCACGTACTCAAGACTCTCAAATTTCCAAAATTTCCTTATCTCAACTGGCTCGTAACTCGCTAATATCTTCCGCTCTGAAGACGTGTAATTTCATCTCTGCTAAAAGGTCGAGAAGCAGTATACCAAGTCAGTAATTTATATAAACGAGCTGCTTCCTTGTTATTACTTTTCCGAGTCATAGAATAAAACTGACATGATAAACAAATTAAATTCGCACAGTCTTAAAGTACTCTCATACCGATGCAGTCAATTGGACAAAAGCGAAAAGATTCACTGTATAAGATTCTCTTCCCGATCCTCAAGAATTTCAGTATTCGTTCGTCTTTGGATCAGTATGAAGCTCCAGCGTGTCAGTATAGTCTTTATCATCGTAGTGACGGGGTTTGCCGGAATGGTCAGCAGTTTGTGTTTGGTCAGAAACACATCGAAGCCAAAAGTTTATTGGTACCAATGTCTAATGTCCACCGACTATCTGGCGGAGGTGAATAAAGCTCCGGTCAATATACACAGACTGACGTTTACCAACTCGAAGACAAAAGTTGTACGGGACGGATCCTTCGCTCGTCTGAGCCAAAATTTGGAAAGACTCGCATTTTTCTATTCCCATGTTGAAGAAATCGAGGACAACGCTTTTCAGGGACTCACGAAGCTGGACTTGCTGGCATTCATAGGAAACAAATTACGGGTCATAAAAAGCGCGTGGTTTGAAGGCCTCTCAAATTTGAAAACGGTTTCATTCCAAAGTAATGAAATCAAACATGTAGAAGACAATTTCTTTTCAATTTTACCTCCTTTGGAGGTATTGGATATTTCTATAAACGAAATATCGTGTCTCCCTACAAGTTCGTTTGGAAATTTCAAAGCGGATAAGTTTCACTTTCGGCACAATCCCCTGACGTGGATGTGCCAGGCTCTGCTAATGAACTGGTTGAAAGCCAAAAATCTTCGGTACGACTACCTTGGCCTCGATAATATGGATGGTGCATACGACCTGACGAAGATGTGTATAGGAAAATTGCCAACGAGTCAGCTAGACGAAACTTCTCTGAATAAATGCGTCGAAAGAATGACGCGCGAGTTTTTACCCGCTGAAGGAAATTACACGGTCGAGGAAGTGTGTCAATTCTTGAAGGAAACGCCATCCCCTTTCTTGCATTGTACTAAGTAAATACGACAGCGTATCAACGTTCGGAATAATAATTATCACATACTAAGTAATAGTCACTTACTGGTTAAGGTATTGAAACATGTATAGCTAATTTATAATTGTATCTTAAAAATAAATATGCTGGATGTTGCAATGAGACCAGAATCTTTGCTGGACGGAGACGTTTGGACTATGATGGAAGTGCATTCAATTGTAACAGAAAGATATATGTTATAACTTCATTATCATTCAATAAATTTCTCTACAAACTAGATGTGAAGAATCTTTTCTCGCCAATGAGTACATTGTTTATTCTGCGACAAGGGAGTATTTTCATCGGGATTCATTGTATTAATGAACGTAGTAAAGGGCTAATAGCTCTTTATACTGCTTCTCAGAATTCTTACAATGCGCCAGTTGCCACGCCTCCTCGAATATAATGAAAGGGTTGTAGTATTTTTTGTCCGCATATTTGTGCAGCACTACTATCGTTTCATTCGAGCCGAGGCTTCTCGGAAATCGTAGTAAATTTTTTGTCCGCATATTTTTACAGCACTACTATCTTTTCATTCATAACGAGGCTTCTCGGAAATCGTAGTAAATTTTTTGTCCGCATATTTGTGCAGCACTACTATATTTTCATTCATAACGAGGCTTCTCGGAAATCGTAGTATTTTTTGTCTGCATATTTGTGCAGCACCATTCTTTTCATTGGTTCATTCGGTCGCGACTAGCGCTCTCTAGGGAGCAATCTAGTAACTAATGCGCGAGGGGGTATCGAAACTAGCAATGTATACAAACGAACAAACAATTAAATGAACAACTCAAAGTAAAATTATCTAATGATTAAATCGGAAGGAGGGGGAGACGAAAAAAAATAGATAGCGACTAGAAATAGATATAGCCTTTTCTCAAATCACAGATGGACTCTACATACGAAAGTGTCGCAGTTTCGTACATGGCGAGGATGTTAAATCAGCTAATGATGATCTATTGGACGGGTTAAAAAGTTAGACTTCACGTAAGTATCAATAAAACTTTATGCTTTTGAATCGTGAAAAAATCTTTTCATTAAATAAACATCTTCATTCGTTACATTAGACAATTATATGATAATATTAAAACACAGAGTTGTCCCCAGCTATCGATGTTTCCATACAACCAATTAATACAAAATATCCTAAGCATTTTCATTCAGACTTTTAGTCCAGTGCAACAACGACTGGTGCTTCGTCGTCCTCCTCCTCTTGAAGACAAGAAAAGTCCCACAGAAGTTTTTTCGTTAATCTATCTCTCACTCTAACTGCTTGAGTCTTCAGCCGCCCATCAACTTTCGAGTTGGATTCGATATTTGCGAATAAATTACGCAGGTTGTGATAGACGAAATTATTACAGGCTACGATGTCACATAGCACTTCCTCCGGCACACAGGCTACCTGCGCCTCTATCGTGTTTAGGAATTCCGCGTAAATATAACGCCGCGTTGGTATCGCTGTATCTGCGCTGCACAAAAGACCAACTAACTTCTTCCAGTGCTCGAATGCGTCCAGACTTTGTCCAACCAAGAAGCAGACGAATGCCAGCTGCAATTCTCCCATTACTTCGATCGGGCTGCAATTTTACAAAGTTGCATCGGTCAAAATTGAAAGAGTTTAATTCATTTCGATTTAATTAAAGAACGAACTTCTGTTCCCTTGTTGGGAATAAAATTTTTATCAAATCATTTAATCAAAAAGTAGATTCTGAACCCACTTTTTCAATTTGGTCAATATAGTTTCCAAAGTGTAGCTGGAGTCTAGCGAATGCCTGGTAATTTCAGCGGGTGTAGCATCGTCTGGATAATTTTTATCCGGTAGTTTAGTAAGTCTAAGTTCTGTTCCTGCTCTCGGTTTCAATTGTGGAAGGAGCTGTTGTTCCCTATCTTCAGCAGATAAGCCACTGCGTCTAGTTCGCTTTTCCACAGCTTCTCCTCCTCTCGGTCTTGAGGCATCGTCGCAATTTTCTAACTCTAGGGCTGATCGTATGTAGCTGTAATTTAAAAATGGGGTTTAGGTATGAAAGAAACTAGGAACAAATAGCTTCAGAAATTAAACTTCATTCGTGAATGAGCAAGATTACATTTCAGTTGTAATAAATTGAGATTCGTTAAGCAGTTTAGTCTCCAAAAAATTATGAAATAAAAATATTCCAAACTTTTCATACCCACAAACCGGGGTGCATCTGTCTATTATCTCTTCATCAACTTTGCTCGTCAATCCTTTCCACTGTTCCAAAATATCGTAGGGGTATGGACCAAGGAATTGATCAAGGCTCGTTAAATTCTCTTTGAGTCGACGAACCGTTTCCTCAGAAGGAGCTGTAACATAGAATAACATTAAAAAAAACAGTAGTAAGCAAACTTTCGTCAATAATTACATGACACGATTTATTATTCATAAATTTTATACATTCTGTGCTTATATCCTCTTTCTCTGCATCCCAAGACATGGCCATAAATTCTGATGTCTTAAAATTATGAATAAAGCCAACGCGTGGTGCGAGATCTCCGAACTCGTTGACTGCACTGGAATTTTTAAATTAAATGAGGATATTTTGGGACTAAAAAATTGTGGAAAAAGTTTTGTCTTTGACTTTTTCTTTTCTGATCTTAATTTACCTGTAATGAATGTAGTGAAAGCCTGGTGGAATCATTTTAACACCTTTGAAATTTTCACCGGTGTTCCAAGATTTCATATCGACTCCAAAATCTGTTCCGGGAGGAACGCCGAGTAGAATTAGGGTGGCCCCTTCGACTAAGAGGCGCTTAGCTAATTCTTGGTCCATTTCCATACTTGCAGTATTTTTCATTTCATATACGTGTTTATTGGATTAAAAGTTTGTGCTGAAATATTGTTATATCTTTTTACATACAGAAGTAGAAGGCAACAAGACGGAAAAGTAGACCGCAATCGGTTAGATTCTAACCTACAATCAACTTACCTTCATATTTATGTACAGAATTGTCCAATATTTAGGATCCGGCTCATATCACGGCGATTATTTCATACAACCGCTTATTTTTCATTAAAATGAGGATATTTTTCTATATCCGATAACGGATTTTCACTATTTTGACAACAAAATTTATGAATGCAAGATGACGGAGAGAAGGTTGCAAGTAAAGGATAGTATTCAATAGACTAGCGCGGACCTGGGAAAAAGATTACTATGATCTATTTTTGGTACGCAATGATAGTGGATTGGCTAAGGAATTTGCACGTATAGGCAAATTTATGAATCAGAGATGAAAATGAAAGTTGCAAGTAAAGGATAGTATTCAAATGAACGAGCATGGACCTGGAAGAAAGATACGTCATTCAAGGATACACGATAGTTTAAGCTATTATCATCTAACGTGTATTGTCGCGTATCCTTTTAGTCATTTTGACTATGCGGATCATTCAAGACCTCATATTAGTTGTGACGCTGCAGAGTAGCCGCTCTCACAGTCAAGATGAATGAACCAAAAATGATGATAAGATAAAAAAGATAATACAGGATAATTATACGTAATTTCAATTTATTAATCTTGTCACGTTATCGTAATTTCATTACATATTACTTCATTTACATTAAAAACTATTTAAATATTTTACGATATATCAACTATTTACAAGTGTGTATCGATACACGATGATAATATTATGATTATATAGTATATATAAATCATAATACGATAATACGTTTTTTTTTCTTCTTTTTTCTACATAGAATATTTTTAATTGAATATGATACAAATAATAGTATAATAATAATCGTCGATAAGGATCCTATCCGCTCATTTTCTAAATTACAGTGTTTTTCTATATATTTCTTTTCCTTTTAATTTCCATTTTCTTTCCATCTATTCTAATAATTAAAATATAAAAATAATAGCCTCCGGTAGGCAGCTCCTAAGCTGTTGGAGGGGCACCAGAGTTTACTGGCTGCATAATTTCTTATTTATGAGCATTTTTTTACCACATCTAATGCAGCCTCCTCATACAATAATAATTAGTATCGAAACGCAGGGCAAACGCAGACTATAATAATTCGTTTAATTTTAGTTTGCCACTTCACACGCATAAATTTTTCATAGGCACTACAATTATAATAAGTGATGTCCTTCAGTCCTATTTTTATTTTACTTTAGATTTATATGTATGTATATTGTTTTTTTTTCAACTACGTTAGTTACATATTTATAATTAAATCACGTTTCACTCTGTGACTATATTACCATTATCATTATCATTATTATTATTATTATTTATCGGATATTATTATTATTATTATTATTGTTATTATCATTATATTTATCATTATTATGAATAATAAATTGGTTGAAGCAAGGAACTGTGTAGTATATAGTACTTTAAAGTCGTTACGTTAGAGAATTATTTAATTTCATGGTAAATATCACTCGAAAGCCCCCTATAAAATAAAACGAGCGTCGAGTATAGAAGATTCAATGTCTGTGTCATTTTTATTCAATTTTTCTTTCACATCGCTTATTGTTAGTAGCAAAAATTTATTCGTGAACGATAATACCATAGTTAAATTATATGTATTTTGAATATCTGTTCGGGTTCGTGATAGGTATGACAACAGTTATACACAGTCTGAATAAATTTGGTATAGAAATCAGTGCTTATAAGTCGTGATGGATATTCTGTGATATAAGATATGTGGAATATATCTTAGCCACAATTCTCACTTGCTAATATAATGGTATGAAAATTCATATTTCAACTATATAGACACTCGCGCACTCGTTATATTTAACATATTTCATAATCGCGCAATAGTCTGCACAGTGTAGTATATTTATAATAAATAAAAAAGAAAAGAGAAGAAAAAAACATTCTAACAATTATAAAAACAAATTAAGAATTAAAGAAAGTAAATGCCTATTATTGGAATAACGCATTGTCCTTCATGATTTATGCCAAATGGAATGAATCACCTTCATGATTAGGGCTGCACATACCTATATTTGAATTTCGATATCATATTAAGAAAGTTATTATAAAAATGAAGCAATAGAAAGTTGAAAAATTTCTTTTTCGGAGCACAGACATTTTTAAATATTTTTATGTATATGAATCAATGAATGCAGCCTGATGAAAAATTGACATATAATATAGAAAGTTTGAATTATTATAATCAAAAATGAAGATGTTCTTCAAAACAAATTTCAAGGTACCAGTTTTATTAAAAACGGAATCGAACCTTTCAGATAAAATTTGTCATTCTTAGATACGTTCAACGACGTAAAATTTCATCATTTTTAGAGGAAAATTTCGTCTATTTCGGAAAGTTCAAATGCAATTTTTTAACGCAATATCGACCCAGAATATACATTTTTAAATAACAATGATCAGCTACCAAAAAGTGGATCAAGTAATGAAAGATTTGCAATGCAAACCCATTCTTGACATAGTATTTAAATAAACTGTAATCTATCATTTTTTTTTATTGCAAATATAAACACGAATAATTGCCTTTTAATCTAACGACAATAAATTGATTATGGACGGTTACTGATGGAATTTTAATCACTCTTCACTTTCTACATATCTCCTTCGTTAAATAATATTTTCAACAATTAGTCCATTCATAACAAACTCACATTTCTTCAAAAAAATACAAATGCTGCTATATATTTGACACTAAATAATCTTTACGCTATGCCTAAGCGTCGCTAGATATTGGATGACTCTCTAAAGAGTCGCATTCAGCGAGAGCTTCGCCTCGTCGAAGTGGAAACTCGTCCATAGAGAGGCTCTCCGCTATCAGAGCAGCTGAGTCAATGCTGTCAAAATATCTTGGCGGCCACACAGAATTTGGTCTAAAATGTCTCGTCGGTGATCCCAAAATGAATTCAACACGCGTTGATCCAGTCACCGAGGAAGTATCTTGGTTCAATGAATCTGGATACAGTGAGGATTCGCTGTGCCGGAAGCTGCCGCTTGTAGAACACCAAGAACTCGGAGGATCAGTGAATCCCTAGAAAATTACAGCCTCTAATGAAAATCATGACAAATGATATATTCTGTTGAATTTGATGATCGAGTGTCATAATCAAAGGAATAAAAGAGAATAATACGTTTCTTTTCATCGAAAACTAATTTAAAAATGAACAAATCTTTCCGTCCAGAATTCCGTAGATGTTATACTGCTTATAAATGAGGAGTAGATTTCTTTATCATACAACTTGTACATCGAGGATAAAAAAACTTGGAATAAAAGTTGGAGGAAATTGATAACACGATATTCCATTAGAATAGCATTACAAATTGAGGATTACTCTTATGTAGCCCTGTATATTATATAAAGAAACGGTCATTGAACCGTAGGCCAAGCAGGTAAGCGTGTGGTTTTGAATTATTTGATTTATATTGAACAAGTGCCGTTGTACGAGAGTTTACCACGGGTGGCCGCATCCATGATCAGGCATAACTAGCAAATAAACAAGACTTGAGCAAATAAAATAGCAAAAACAATTTGAACGCATTTAAAACATGATAAAGAATTCATGAACACACGACGTATATGAATTATGACTCCATGACTGATTGAATGAATTGAAAACACTGGGCTGATAAATGATGTGTTTTGTGTCCGTGAATTTCTGTTTATTTGTTTTTCGTCGATGTCACATGATCGATTTTATCCAAAGAATAGCATCAAGTATAAAAATGAAATGAAAAATAAAGAAAAAAGGATTTAATCTATCAAGGATCAAGGCCTCAGGGATAGGGTCTAGGATCTAAACGCCGTCTACAAACAGGACATACATTTCATGCACTAATAGGGTTTGACATAAGCCAGGATCCAAAAAATTCCCTTGACCAATAAAACCGTAATAAAAGCTTCGTATATTAATAAAAAAGACGAATAGAACCAATGACTCATTATCAGTATAATTAAAGTATAGTCTCCTTCATATCTGAGAAGAATTTTGCCCCCGTGGTGAGCAAATGAATTCATTATTTGTGCAAACGTATGTAATCTGAATATTTTTCAGTATGCTGATCTCGGCAGCGTGCAAATGCCGACTTATACATCTTTCCAGGTGATAACAAAAGGTGGTACCCAT
The DNA here is from genome assembly GCA_947538915.1 of Tenthredo distinguenda. Lineage (NCBI taxonomy): Eukaryota > Metazoa > Arthropoda > Insecta > Hymenoptera > Tenthredinidae > Tenthredo > Tenthredo distinguenda. The sequence continues at coordinate 16,684,974 of OX384536.1, read as the reverse complement.
ACTAGCGCTACTATAAAAAAAAATGTTTTATATAATGATAAAAATGACGATTGTCATATAGGGTGTGAAAATTCTATGTGTTACAATATCTAAAACACTACGATATATATATTCTACAGGCTAAACAGCTTACCACATCCAAGAAAAGCGTTGAAGCAAATGATAATAAAATAAGCATAACTTACGAGAGAGCGACGGACGGACTGACGCGAGAAGGGGCCATTATTTTGGCCATTTTCGTTTGGACGACTTGGGGACGGGCTCGAACGCACACTCGCTGCGCTCCAGATCAGACTTTTGGTAGAAGTGGATGGTGGTCGATTGATTGGTGCTATTCGATAACGGTTTAGATTTCTTTCGTCATTGAAGAGAAAAAAAAGGATCGATAGTCTGAGTCGGTAGATAGTTTATCCGTAGTTCATTCAGTCAGTCATAGTACAGAGTGATACTAGAAACGTAGATTATAGAATATTTATCACTTTCAGAGAAGGTAAATCCTACCTCTGAGTAGTCTGGATAGTGTACTGAAATTTGAAAGTAAAAAAACTATCGTCAGGAGGGAGAGTACCAGATCGTATGTAAAAACACGATCTATCCGAAACTATTATCATACAGAGAATGTATGCGGAGCTGTAAGTGTGCAATGCAATGGAATCGCAATAAGTGCTCAGAGTTAATATTTATCTATTTATTCGATGTCAAAGAGGAGAATGAAGTGGATTTTCGGGAGTTTAGAGTAACTGTGATTAAGTATGTATTACTAGGATAAGAGAGGCATATTTAAACGAGTGATTCAAACTCTCGAATTCAGGGGGCTGATTGATGTGGTGATGAAGAGTAGGAATGTACACGACCGATCGGAGGGATCATTTATTTTCGTCCCTTGATTTCGACCCGCAGATCCCTACTATGTCGGGCCATTAGACAACGGTGATTTCAGCCAGCTCCAAAAAAATTGCTTTGCTGGTCGTACCTTTCCTGTGTCAGACTCAACCGATGGCCGAGCTAGACTGTGGGCACGACGTGCAGGTGCTGGTGGACGTCGGGGAGGAGTTCCCGGGGAACCACTGATCCCACTAGACTCGAGAGAGTCTCTCTGGTCTCTAGTACGAGAGAGAGAAGATGTAGATTTGTTCAAAGAATCTCGTCCCGAATTACTGTGATGTCTTTGCAAGGATTTGTTCAGCGAATCTTTGCTAGTCTCTTTATTATTCCCTTGAATATTCCCGTTTCCATTAATCGCCGAACTGTTTCGCGAGAGGCTTTTATTGTTCAATGATTCTCTACTGGAGTCTCGAGTTTTGGAAAAAGATTTTCCGCCCAGACTATCTCGGCTAGAATCTCTAGGCTGTCTAGTCAGAGACTTGAGGGATTCTCTGCTGTTGTTACGTCCATGTGAAGGCGGTTTTGGGGCTGTCTGCTTCGCACCAGGAAGAGGAATTCGACTAGGACGACGACGCGGAGATGGGACCATTTCTTGGTGGTGATCTCGCGCCGATTCTGTGCTACTTCCGGGTTCTAAACAGCCCTGATCGCTTCCTCGAGGTGCTTCGATGTCTCCGTCGTTCGGGTCCATTTCTGTCGGTGGTCGCTGCTGGAGACGCTCAAGAACTCGTACTCGGGCTCGCGTGCCTTCAAGCTCTATGTTTCTTTCTTCCAGCTGAAAAATTCGGACATTCAATTACATGGTAAAGGTCAAAGTATAATAAATTACGGAAGGTAGTGACCCCCGTTGGTATTCAAATCGTAAAGCACAATGGAAGAACACTGTAATAAAGAGTAAAAAATGTGTACTTGAAATCGGAGGTCGTCGTTCTCCTCTCGTGTCTTGTCCAAACGTTCAGTGAGGATTTCCGAAGTCTTTTCCGCCTCGTTCAATCGCTCTTGCAACGTCTGTGGGACAAAAGATTGAGAATATCAGTAATCATTCGGCAGGGCTGAAAGAAATGTTATAGAAACGATTTTTCTTATCGTAGTTTGACGAATCTTATACAGAAAAATATTCACGACTTATGAAATACTAAATGGACTGAAGAATCGCGGAACATGTCGAGTAAAGCTAGGAGAAACTGGAAAGAGCATTTCTGAAACTTGGCTAGTTTTAGCGATCGTTTCTTTACCTGATTATGGACAGTAGTGGTGATGAGATGTCGCTGCAATTCGAGCTGTGAATTTTCGTGTAAAATGGCAGCAATTTTTTTCGAATCAACATTCTTAACGTTCCGAACAACCTTAGGTGAAATAAGTACAGAATCTAAATGTCCAAGTCGTGCTCTGCTCTCCTCTGCAGCAGCCTCTGCATCCTCAACATGTTTGACGTCCTTAGATGCTGTAGTAGGCTGGTTGATATTAGCCAGTACATTTTTCTCAATAGTCCTTGTCCGAAATCGATTTTTATGAGATTTATTAGAAACAACACAAGCGAACGCCGACACATTACTTCTAATGTTACCACCGGACTTTGGCGAAGATATCGGAGGAGGACTGACCGGTACCAGCCTCTGAGCTCCGGGTGCAAATATTTCCGACTTATTATTCGACTCAATTTCGGCCCTGAGGCGATCTTCGAGGCCATTTCTAAGCGCGGATAAAGCCTCAAGTTCAGATTGAAGTTCCTGGGCACGCGCCCGGCTGGATATCGTCTCTGCTTCAAGTTCCGTGACCTTATCGATGAGGTGTTCTTTCTCTCTTCTCAACGCGATGACTTGGACCTTGTCGTCGTCATTTTCAATCCTGGCCTCTTCCGGTCTAGCGACTTTCCGCACAGCCTCAAGAACGTCATTCGACAAACCGAGCTCATCAGAGGTTGAAGTTTCCTGCAACCTCCCTTGAAGACACTCGACTTCTTCCCTCAGTCGAGTTCCTCGCCGATGAATAACGTCCAGAAGATTCCACAGCTCGTCTTCGGCTTCGTCCAGGATTGGGCGCGGACTAGGAGGCCTCGGTATGGCCGTTGAAGCGCTATCCTTCGAGGATGTTTCAGTGCTGAAACCAGAGTCCTGGACTGTAGCACTGTGCTTGTTTCCACCGCTGTGAGAATTGCTGCGACTTCTTGGTAGGGATGACGATGGTTCACCTTCCCTAGGTACTCGTCTTCGTACTCGGCCTGGTTCCCATTCAGCGATACGACGTGAAGAAGGGCTTGTTAAGGGTAGGAGAGGAATGTTCGTTGTTGAGGACATCACGGACGCCGAAGACGCGGACGCCGAGGCGGCCATCTTGTGCCTGAGGTTTGGGAACGTCTCGATGACGAGGTCCCGGAACTCGAGGAGGGCGCCGACTTCATTCTGTAGCTCCTGTAACGCGACTAGCGATTTTGCTTGTTCACTTATCAGGTAGTGGAATGGTCCGGGTCGAAGAGGCAGACAGTCCATACCACCACCTCCGCTTACTACACCACCTTCTGTTGAGCCACTGCTACATTGCTGAAAAAATCAGAGAACATACAAACGTTAATATTTCGGTCTCGATAATGGCATAATAATTTTTCGAAAAGTTCGTTTATCGAATTATTCTAATTACGAGAAGTTTAACTATTGAGATTCTATGCGAAGTTTAGGAAGATTCTTCCGAGGTGATCCAAATGTATCACACGATATCAATTTTCTAAGAATTTCATCATCATTTGTAAAGTAATTAGTTCGACGTTAATTGACTCGATTTTATTGACTACGAAATTGTTTTCAACCATCACGAAAGACACTTCTTCATTTGGTGTCATTAGACCGAAGTTTCGTCTTTGATCTATTGAATTATCTATTAAATTTCAAATTCCATTGATGACTTTGAATATACATTAACTCTGTAACAGTTGGGGTTATTGAGTTCGGAATCTTTGGCTTGAATTACGTTCGAAGGTTGATCGGAGTAACAGTGGCACAATTGTCGTTGCATTTTTTCGGAAATGAATGACAATTTTCAGAATTTGATTTAACGTACGTCACCGAAGGTTCAAAGAGGACTAAATTTTGTTGGTATCTTTGAAAATCATCTCCGTAGTATAGAGATTTACATACCATTTACATACGCAGCAACAGGGATATCTATAATCAGAGCTCTGTCTAGCTAGCACTGAACTGACTCAGACCTAATATTTACTTTGTCTAGTGTCTAGTTTAGAATTTAAGTTCCTCGAAACTCGAGAGGCAGATAGAGAGACAGAGAAACAGAAAGAGAAGAAGAAACAGAGAGAGGAGAAGAAACAGAGAGAGGAGAAGAAACAGAAAGAGATTACGATATAATAGTATTATGTTCTCGTATCGTTTGAAGGGGTAATCTGATCTGCCATACGAACCGAACCGAACGTGTCGAAGATTCCAACAATAAATTGTATACATATACGTCTTCAAATCCTATACTAACAGGGAAAGAAGTTTAAAAGAATATAAAAAATACGCGTGTATACGTGCGCACGTATCACGACTGTTATCTACCTAATAATGACTCAGAGTCAATTAGTCGAGACCGTCTGCAGTTCGTTTTAGAAGTAAGAAATAATCGTGTCTCAGATCTACACACGATCGTCAACGACTAACAACTATCACTCGTAATACGCTTATTTCTGGCAAGATTTTCCTAAGCTTTAGACAACTGGGCGACAGTTGAGTGACGTCGAGTAACAAAGTGAAATTCAAAACTTTCAAACCTACGTGAGCACGGAATACGAGATTACGGTTAAGAAGCTTCTTCTTCTTCTTCGTCTTCTTCTTATTACTAGTCTTTTTCGCCTCTACTCCGGTTTCTAGAACGGATGTATGAGCGTTTAAATAACTCTTTCCCATTTTAGCATTAATCATTTTTTTCTTCTTCCACTATCATTTATTCCCTGATCAGATTTTTCGTCTCAATGTCGCGAAGGCAGTAGACGTATGTGTACGATTTATGGTATTAGAAAGTGTACAGTTTCTATTTCATTTTAACATATCAACGTCAATTGACGTCGTCTGACGCGGTCTCTTCATTCGCATGCGATTCTTGACCAGGGGATACTTGTGAGTCTAGACTGTAGACACGGACATGGACATGGACATGGACATGGATCTATACATGTAACTAGAACTACGTGTGTAAGTAGAAAAATAGGTACATAGATGCACGTTGTAGTTGAGAAGACGTATATTATCTAAATGGTCAAGCTTACACGCTGCGACAGTGTCTGATATAAATTTGTTTGGACGTGTAACAAACGTAGCCACTGACTCGTAACGGCACGTTTCACCTTTTAACCTGGTTTGAACTTCAGGAGGCTGTAGCAATTATTTCCCCAACCTCGCAATGAAGGCTTGGTAAGATAGTGTGCCTACGTACACAAAAGAGCGATTAAGAATTGAGCAATCCCTAATTGTAGACGTGAAATTACGTCTAATTGTTTCACAGGTAAAATTATAACCGCATTCAACTGAAAAACTGCCTGAATACATTTTTTATACACAAACTAGATCGAATTTTTGTCTATTCTTCGTATACAATATGTCGAGGAATTATTCATTTCGGTAGTCCCAAGGACGTCAATGCTAAGTGTCAGTAGCAGTTAGCCTACAGTCGCAAAGTCTGTTGATTTCAACCGATTCGTTTCGCAAACACTTTTTAGTCTTTTCCGCCGTTTGTTCTTTTCGTTTTGCGTTCTTTTTTTTTTTTTCTTTTTTTTTTTCAACGCCTTTTTTTTCTATCCACTTCGGTACAGTAAAAAGCCTTGAAAATCACGAGTCGTTACTGCTGCTGCGGGAATCGCGATGAATGCTAAAAGGCAAATCGTATCTGGCAGCTACCAAGGAAATCCAAGAATCCAACCGAACGTCAGAAACTAAAACGATAAGGAAGTGACTTAGGCGAGCTATTCTTTTATTATACTTTCTACGTAATAGTCAGCAAGCAACTTTGACACCTCGAGAGGTATATTATATATGTACTTGAGCCATACACCTTGATATACGATAACCGTATGGGTATTAAATTTCACGGTGCTGCTGCTGCTGCTGCAGCTGCACGGATTCAGCTACGATTTTACTCGCATAGTTATTTCTCAGTAGTCTGTCAAACTCGGAAGTTCTTATTCGCGAATATTTTGTAAGATATATCGCAGAGATTGCTTTTTATTAATTGTTATTTCGCCCCTTGATATCCGTGTCCTACTTATTGCAAATTTCTTTACACGATTGTTCATTGTTCGACTTGACTCGATTCTCACGAATCTATCATTAGCGCGCGGAATTGCTCGAAAATTACGGAATAGTAGATATACCTGTATTCAATAACGATGCACAGGTATATAGGATACGTGTAATGATAGACGATCCTCGTTAGGTACCTGAATATGTATAATTAGCCATCTCCAGCTAACGTAAGAAAGTGTAACCGATACAGCTTAACGACTTAATTTGTGTCGCGAAATCGTTGCTGATTATAATTACCGGGATATCACTATTTAACAAATTCTTGGTATAAAGGTACCGGTACAGTAACCCACGCCGCAAAAGCGAGGCTTGTGATTCATGGGCGGCTTGTATTTTACATAATCACGCATTATCGCAACCCGTATATGAATAATGCAAATTTAAACTTCACGGTTCTTACCACCGGCGTACATACGTATATACATATGTAGAACGCGTTACTGGATTTCAGGCACGTGTGCTTTTGCTGTTAATTAGAACAAAAGGGATATAATGAGAATCTGTAACTTTGAATAGAACTAATCGCTAATTTGAAATATAACAGCTATTCAGAATCAGAAATAACAAATTTTGTTTTTTCAACATTTGTCCGACCTTAATATCTGTTTTTCTCTGCAAAGAAACGACTCGAATATTTATGCATTCTAAATCAAAAAATGTATGTCTTGTTTGTGGGAGAAAGCGTTAATAATAATTACGCACACTGTCTCGATTCAATGATTATTCAATTAATCATTCCGGATATTTGACGTACAGGCAATAGATATAACGTTGTATAGATTACTGTAAAATTAATGTTTGGAATTATTAGCGTAGCTGACAAATCGAAAGCAGAATTTCTTCACGAGAAAACACGTATGTTACATATTCGTACGATATGTTGCGAAATATTACGTACCTATTATATTAATAGTTGAGAAACGATTTAATATTAGCATGAGCTCGTTGTATGATAATTATAGGTAATTCGCAGAGAAGTTTATACAAAAAGTGCACTAATGCAGTAGCGAGTGTAATAAGTTTATTATTTTGCCTATAAGAAATTCCCTGCCTAAGAAATCTACGATTACATATTACAGCCTATCGCGAAATCTACACGTTGCTTGTATTCAATTGTAAAATTCATTGTATCTGACGTCACCGAGTTATTACTTATTTATTACTTGTTATATGAGTAATTTTTCATGGACTCGTGAGGAGAGCTTGATTAGATCAACCTTTAGTTGGAACTAAGTTATGGAATGTTCGAAATAACAGATCGTATAAGTACCTATTTCAATGTTTCGCGTGCGGATAATTGCGGAGAAGCTGTATAAAAGAAACACGAACTTTCATCACACGAACGAAACTAATAACAATAACAAAAATAATGGTAGCGATAATCCAATTGTAAAGTTTGACAAACGGACCCTCTGCACGTGGTTTTCAAAGTCGGGAATTCAGCAGAAAGGCACGTGCTCGCGTTCACGTGGTTTCGGCAAAGTCGTGGCTGGGGCCGTCTGCTGTCACGTACAGATTATCCTAATTCGGGGTGAAAATTAAGAGACACTGTTATAACAGCATTAGAAACCATATTATGGTGCAAAAAAGAACGCTTTTGGTACCAGGATTTATTAGTCTAAGATAGTAAAATATATTCAAGAAATATAAAAAGACAAACCCGAGAAAAAGAGGAAAAAAAAAGCCATGTTAAAAATTCCGCACGACTGTATAATATAAACACTTTGTGAATCTGATGGAGTGACTGAAAGAGAAAAGCCTGACAAATTAATTTGATTGACGTATCTAAAATACCGCAAACTTCTGGCTCTCTCCACTGTACAGCGTGCATTAATTAGCCTAGTAGGATACCCAAAGTCAAGTACAGATCTCAAAACTCTTGAAATATATTTATTATTGATTTATCTTTTATATTTATAGTTTCCTCAAGTATCTTTTTACAAGCACTTGCAACTGTCTAGATCAGCCTCGTACAAAAAGCCACGGATTTTCGAGCTCGAATATTTTCGTGAGAGTGATCAAAAGTTCCTGGTATAAAAAACGCATCGCGAATCGTATGATTCTTTAAAAAAATTCTGATTTTCGTTATCGATAAGAATAAAACGCGACTCTTTACACGTTCGCGTCACAGCATATTCTGTGTCGCAAGAACAGCTTGCTTAGCACTGTCTGCTTCCTCCCACCTTAGTCAGTCTGCCTTCGACCGATGAATCACGCAAAGGTAGGTGTGTGTGTATGTAATACGCGAATGCGAATACTGATGCATATTATACCATGTTATATTATATTATATTATACGCCTGGGATATACATCCACAGAGGTACAGAGTAACAAGTGAGAATTACTGTCCTTAAAATCGAGAAATAAAAATAGTGGAAATGATGAAAAATGATTATATACGTAAAAAAGACTAGTTATACGAACATGATTGATTTGTTATAAATATGGAATAATAAAGTGCTGGAAATGTACCAGTTTATAAAAAATAATGAACCGGTCTTCCACACTCGGAATCAACGACTTCTTCTTCGTCTTCTTCTTTACTCATCTAACAAGAATACCCGTTTAGTCAATAAGGAGCATCGTTAAATCCAGGTGTAAGACAGGCTGCAGCAGCAGTGCGTATCAATTATTGTCGTTACAGATGAGTAAATAGGTAATAAATATATATCTATATATATATAGACTGTTACGGATAGCCGAGAATTAACGTCCTGAGTAAAATCACGTTCTGTCAGCGAAAAACACCTTTAAGGAAGAAGAAATCGAAAGTGATCAATAGTCCATTTTTTTTTCTTCTTCTTATTCTTTTGTTTTTTGATCTTGTTTCCTTTCTTTTTTCGTCAAGTTTCTTATTGTAGGAATGCTTTTAGCCTTCTGCGATTTCTAGAACGACGATTTTTGTCCCGTCATGATTTCCATTTACTACTCCTATTCGACGACGAGACTGATTGAACTTAATTGCCAACGCTGCAGGTTTATAACGTCTAACCACAGTGATTCGTCTTTACGTAATGCCATAACCGTTCCTTTGTTCATACACTCTGTATACCGATGTAGTACCTATACAATACTATCGAAATGATGAATCTGTTACACTTTAACGAGATACGGACAAGCCACGGAGACACGCATTTTTTCCATTTCTTTCGACTAATTTTTACACCCAGATTTCTCATTACTCGTCACTTGTCAGTGAGGAGTTTACAGCAGGCAAACATCCGTAAAATCATGCTGTATTTAGTTATTGTTCGACTGAATCATGTCAGCAGAAAAATTTCAAATCATTAACCCAGCGAAGTTTGAAAATTACGTTCAGGGCAGCAAGATTTGTTGTCAACTCTTCTCGGAGAAAATAAAAGTTAGCGAAAGTCGAAGTTTAGAGACCGTTTTCGACAGCTTGTGGCCCAGGAATACGAAACGATACTATTCTAATAATCTGTGAATAAATTTTCGAGTTTCTTAAAGGATCGGAGTAAAGTCAGCCTGTTCCACATTAGTAGTCTCGTTTATAAAGAGAAATTAAAAGAAGGCGTGGGTAGGTAGATACCACGAGAGCTATAAATTCTTACAGTATGGAAGGAAAGGCGTTTACGATAAACCCGAAGGTCCAAAAAACTCGTTTTCAATTTAAATTTTAAACTAAAATTTCTCAAAGAGGTACAATATTCCAGTTATTAAACCTCAACGTACTTTTACGTGATTTATGAAAATAGTCCTCTCATCCTAGAATTTCCCGAGATCAAAGTACCTCCGTAGATCGGATTCACGTGAAGCATGTAATAAAAATGCAGTAAAGTTCCCAAGATATTTCTTTCCCTTTCCGTTTCGATCAAGACTTTGCGAGTTCAATTTCTCTCTGAATAAATTCCAAGGCAAAATTTCGATTCACGGTTCAAAATTACCATCCGGTAGGTAGGTAGGTACAGGTAGGTATATATTCCGAGGTAACAAAGCTCCCGAATCGTTCTCTAAAAAAAGAAAAGAGGGAATCGCCAGAATAGGACAGATCGTCGACCAGCTCAGGTTCTGTCCTCTCAAGGGCGCATCGAACCGGGCAGAATGATTCACCGGAACCTCCAGATGAACTAGTTCTATCTTTCTCTTTCTCAGAAGGGTACCAACATCCGTCTTAGTCTTAAAACCCAGTCCCTCAGAATCGAGAAAAGACAAAAGGCAGAAGAAGACAGACTCGAACCATACGGTCCTAATAAACATGTGTCGTTGTTTGAATTCGATCGGATGTTAGTTTCAAGTGCAAGTTCAAGTCTCACGTATATATAATCTAACACAATACCAATTAGGTGTGTACTGCATGAATAGGTAATTTATTTGAATTGAAATAAAAATGACGAAATATATGCCCCTGAATTTTATTCAGTTTTCTTATATCTACATGCCTAAAGTTAATTCACGTACACAGTTTTGATTAAGAGTACGAAATAACTACAGCCTCTAGTTTCAAGGGTGAAAATAATTGCGAAATAATTCTCTCTGAAGCCAGACGCGTCTAGAGCGTAGGCGTGTCAAGGTGGTAAGTCAGTGTTCTCTGCCAGTCTTTCATTCATAATGGGCAAGTCCTCGGTACATGAAATGTTTCTTCTTCTTCGTGTCAAGTTCTTCGTGTAAGAATATATACCTACTTCTTATTTCTCATTCCTCTACCTCCATATTCTAGTCTATCGTACCTAAAATGAATTGAATAATATTCAGGGTAAGTTTCATTGCGATTGGATAAACGGCGTCGGATTAAAAACGCGTTATAATAAAACGAGATCGACTGGGACTCGAAGATCTCAAGAGTTCCTTGACCCCGGTATATTACGGTTCTGATTCCCTATGCGCGACGTCGCGGTAAATAACCCCGTTTGTTAAACGTATACGCGAGCAAGTTCCTTGTCTATAAATAGAGGGCTATGTGTTTATAAACGCTACCAATCAGAAGTAATTGTTGATCACATTGCAGAGGAGGAGACCTTGCCTTCCCACTGCCCCTGCGATAATTTGACGTGTCATTTTACGACGTATTGCGTGTGTACGTAACACGTATACATGTACTAGTACAATAAATTGTAATTATATGCGTCTGAAGAAGAAGTTCAATGCCAAATTCGCCAGCCTTTCTCCAGAGTTCTTCTAACAAGTTCAGAACTTTCGGAACTTATAGATTGATGGATGTGTAAAAGAAGACTCGGTAGTTTTATCTCGCGGTTAGATTCCGAACGAAGTAATATATTTTATATATAGGCAAGTAACTTCGGAGAAGAATCCCGCAGTCAGTATTTCACCTTTCTAATTTTAGTACAACAGAATATATATGTATATATGTATATAGGTTTATGCAGAATTGCGGAAAGTATAAGAAGATTATTTCGGTCCGGTAGAACAGCAGTCGGCAATGTTATATACATGTTATATAAATCTATGGAATAAATACACGGTGTAATACCGGATACGAGGGAACTGGGACAGCTTTTATATCCTCTTTATAGTAGTAAGGAAAAAAGACAGATTTATCTTCCGCACACCGGAGACTAACCATATTTACAAGACCGGATCCTTTTTCTTACAGTACACTTACGTGTGCTGAGTTTCTTTTATTTAAATATTCAATGTCAACCTATAATCCGTCCGGTTGTTCCGGTTCCTGCAGTTCATAAAATACAAAATATAAAATGAAGCTGAAATACAATAAAATAGAAGTTGCATAAAAATTTCTATGGAAAAACCTACGAAAAAAAAAAAAAAAAAATTGTGCAGCTATAACAATAAATTGAAAGTTATACATTCCCTAGTTATAACTATCGGTACTTAGTTTAAATACACGTCTGTCAAAATGATTAGTGTTGCATATAGAGAGTTGTAAATCTTAGAGCAAAGATTTTATTACCGCGGAAGTACCCGCAATGTCAGCTATGCCCTATAAAAAATCGTAACTTTTATTACTCGGTTTGATGATATAATCTATTTCTCTTCATTCCGTCGTCTCAAAAGCATATATTTTTATTTTTATTTTTTGTGTTAAAAATACCTGATATCCACACATTATATGTATATAATATGTGCGTACATTATACTAGTAATATCTACTGGAAGTTAGTAGATAATTCAGTTTGCTACCTACACATACGATAATTGGACGCGTATATTTCTATTCTATGTATTTTACCTTACGTTTCATATTATACCTTTTTTCGACCAGATTTATAAATACATATACATATATAATACGAGGAGTGCGTAGGTGTAAGTTATTCTATACCTACAGTATCTACAGGTACATCTATACACCTAGTAGGCAAGTTCCGAACGGACTTGCACCACCAGCAGCACGCGAGACGATTTCTTACGGCTTCTGAAGCGGATTTTCGTATCGATACAACGCAAAGCCGAACAAAAAACTTCATCTAGTAGAATAGCCCCATACCAGGTCATATACCCATATACATAGTCAGGAGTCAGGGATGTGATTATATTACACAAATTATCTCCCCCTCTCTCCCTCTCTTATTCACGAAACGTATTTTAGGTAGTAGATATCACCTTGCTAAATAACATGAGGGAAAATGACATATATGTAGAAGAAAAAAAAAAAATTTAAGTCAAGATACAGGTGAATAATATTCCGAAACCTACTATTCCCTATCAAAGTGGCTACAGGCATAGGTACTATGTGTGTGCGTATATAATATACATATATTAACGAGGTTTGTGAACCTGATCGAGACGGTGAGAACAAACCTTCGAGGTTCACCTGACCTCTGATCCCTGACCATTGACCGAAGCGTTTATTCGTCGAAGATGAAAATCGAGAGGAACGAATCTTGGAGCTGAGCTTAGGTCGGTTGAAGAAGTCGGGTTCTGCCTCGTTTTTAGATGAGAGAAATGTGCGGTTTCAGGTTTAATTTATCGTCGTTTAGAGATTTGGTATTCTGAGATCAGTATATCTTTGATGATGAAGAAATTCGGGTCGATTTGTACAAAAAACAAAAAAAAAAACGAATTGATCGATTCAAACTTTCGATGATTTCGACGAGTTAGAAATATTCCGAGATAATTTCTCTCTCGTTTATCACACTGACTTGATCAACATAATCAAACGAATGATAAAAAAAAAATACATCGGTCTTTCGGTATGCAAAATTTTGGGAAGAAATTGAAAAAAAAATCTCAACGGACAGTCGCAAAGAATGATTGATTAGCTGTATAGTCATTTCATAGAATGAATAGTACCTATATACATCCCCATCTTATAAAGAACGGGTTCTACTATTTTAATTATTTTTATAATCAACGCGTGAACTAATTGCGTGATCCTATTTTTTTTTCTTCCGTGAGTATAAGGCAATTCATTAGAATTCTTCGAATGAGGCGATATATCGTAGGCTAGACGAACCGCGCAAGGTCGCTCGGTCGGACAAAATTAATCTCAATTCTTCCTTCCTGGTTTTATACGGTGAGTGTAATCTATGGGTTCACGGACCACCCGCGATTACTTTGATTACTTGAGTGACTGATTGTGAAATGAAATACTGAACCCGCATAATTCATCGTCCATAGGTAGAGAGGTATAACTATAATAGAAAAACGTTCGTTCTCCATCACGCCGAGAGAATTTTTTTTTCTCTTAATTTTCTATTCGAGTTGATTAACATCAATTGTCGTGCATTAAATCACTCCGTACTCTACGGATAGGTATAGAATTTTATATACGCAAGAAAGTCCCGGCAAGTATTCAAATTTTTCGCGAAAGCGAACCGAGCAGAAATACGCTCTTCTATTCCGCAAACCAAAGTGAAAACTCGGGTTTAAGGTCAAGTATACGCTATCGGCTATAAAATTAAAGGCCACGAGTCGCTAACGACCGGCTAAGATGAGATACACTTGTAAAGATCCGATCCGCCTCTATATGATCAAATGGGCGATGGTTAACAGTCGATCATGTAAATATATAGAGATCATCTATATGCGCGAGAAAGTATAATAGAAGAACCGGCGTCGGATAGCGGTCGCGCAATTCTTCGTTTATAATTTACCGTTCAGTTTAGTTCGTTCGTTCGTTTCTATCCCGGGTTTAAAGACTTTTTGGCATTTCGAGTTACGATCTATGGTCTATGAGATCACGAAGACTCTGACCCGGGATTATAACGTCTGGCGAAAAAACGGAATCAAAGAATATATGAGAAATCGTTATAAAAGTAACGTGAGAGAAGAGAGAGGCGAGATAATCATGGATTCTTTTTCTTGTTTCTTCGTCTTTTTATTATTTAGCGAAATATTGACGGTGAACAAACTCGCTGATATCAGGCGTCCACCTTGTTTCCGACAGAACAGTAACGCTAAGTGATTTCTAACTGTAGACTGTACGGCTAGAGCGAACGAACGTAAGAGTAACTGTTTATAATCGAATCACCGTCCGGCGTTTACTAAGACATAAAGTAAATACGTTCCACAGGATTTACGATACCTGATAGAAAAATGTTCGATGAACGAATGATTGATCGCATCGTTCTTTGTCGAATAGAAAGAAAAAAAAATGGAATAATGATAAGCTTGAATAATTGAAGACCGCAGAAAATCGCGGTAGAAATTGACAAAAAAAAAATTAACACCTCTTCACGAATGAATGATACCTCGCTGGTATATCCGCGGATGAATATGACCTACGTCATAGCGTCGATTAACTGATCTACGAACTACGTCATCGAGGCGCGAAGCACCCGGCTTGTAATGACGCACAGTGATTACAAGCGTGACGTAACCGTAAAAAATTCTCTATCACGAATGAGGAAGACACAAAATGTGGAAAAAGAAATGAAGAATAAAAAAAAAGGAAACAAAAAGACGGAATTGGAAATTAATTTCTCTAATACGTATACGACGTAGAATTTACCCTATATTCAAACCGATCATAAAGTAATACAATTGAGATTCAATAAGTGGTCGCAATCTAATCTTATCGGTAGTATATGTATATAGATATTCATAACAATATATCTGACGTCATTTATTGATTTTGAAATGAGCGATTAGGGAGGAATAAAACTGAACAAATAAGTGAACTGATTATTTTTCAGTTCAATAATTTCTAGGAAAGAAATTCGAATCATTTTTTTTTTTTTTTTGTCTATTGTAGGTATATTTCAAGGCAGCGTGGGCTGACAAAGGAGTCTCCCAATAGTTACATAACCGCAGATATTATAGGTATAGAGGTACCAAACGACTCCCGGTCTCCTGTTACGGAATTATCGAATGCGCGCGTATTCGGTATTGAATCGATGTATAAGGAGATATTTGAGCACACAAACGAGCCCGCGACTAGACTGTTCATCCGTCTGGACTCCCCCCGGCCGGCCATGGACCCGTTATTCAGCCGTGATCTCGATTCTCAACCCCCTTACATTCGATTGAACGACATATATATACATAAATATCGGTGTAGTTCGGGGAAAAGGTTTTTTTCGAGTGTTCGTAAAAAAATGTATCAGTTTTCTTCATATTCTGTTGAAAAAAAAAAAAAACAACAAGAAAGAAAAAGAAAACAGTGGAATGAATCGAAGAATGTCACGTAATTTCTGAATACACTCGAATTACGTGTGCAAGAGGCTTACGAAATTTTCAGACAAATTTCCGCTCGATTGTCGTTCGTATGCGATCGCGATCGAACATTCTATATCTTATCGTTTTTATCTGACCCGATTCATAATTCCGTAAAATTTCAATACGACTTACGTGTATATAGACACGCTCTTTATGCCCCCACCCGCGTCTGGAATATAATGCGAAAAATTTACCGACGACTGATTAAAATTTTTCTCAAAACATTTTCCAGAGCCAATTTAAACATTGATTAATTATTATTAATAATCCGATCGAGGTAGAGGAACGAGAAATTCATCTAGGAATAAATTTAATCGAAAATGACTTGTACTTAAGTTGGCTAGAGGTGTATTATAGTTATGCATTCGAGACAAAGGACTACTAGCACCGTAACGTCTTACGTTACGCGTTTTAATTAAAATCGTATTCATTGTGTGCCATATACGTGAACGAGCCCGTATCGCCCAGTCCAATAACGTGAACCAGCACTAACTACGATAATCTTCTTCTATACAGTTCGCGTTTTCTGTCAGATTAATTAACAAAGTGGTTTTGCCACCACGCAGTTTTGCCGTGGGTGCAGCAGCCACTACCTATAACAGAGACCTATATTACAAGATCGCCGCACCCCGCGATAGACTCTAGGGTCATTTTAAAGGCCAGTGAAAAAGCGATAAGGCGAAGAATTTTCCCTGATGCTATTTCAACGCCGATTCTATATCGTGTCGTTGTTATACAGCGAAGGTGGTAACGTAAATCAATAAATTCATTTTCGGTATCTTTTTTCCTACGTCTCGTATACAGCCAGCGAGGTTCTTCCCCTCTTAAAAGTCTAAGATATGTAATTGAAATCCGTGTCACGTTCTCGAAGCCATATACTAGCCAGAAATTCCTGTAGAAGCTGATTCGGTCGATTTCATTCTCGGAATTAACCTCCACCCTGATAATCTCTTTGTTTCTATACGTCAGAGCTAAAGTCACGGAAGTCACCCCTAAGACCTCAGGACTCGGGCCAAACTACCCCTAACCCAGATTACGACGGGGCCCACCTGGTACCAAGAGACAAACCAAAGTCTTCATTTTATGGCTTGAATCTAGCTTTTCCCCATTTCTATTTTTACCTCTCTCTAGATTTACTAGCTGCAAAGAATTTATTTAAATTACTCACCGCGATAAGAAAAGTAGGTACTATGATTTCTATTCATTTATTTATTTATTTATTTATTTATTTATTGTGATAGAAGGACTGTGTTCGATTTGAAACGTATTATATGAACAGTGCTACAAGACGAGGTCGGAACATACGCTTCGCAAAGGAATAGTAATCTTATCTTTTCTGGTGCAGCTGACATTCCGCAGATAAGTAGCCCATTTGGTTATATTCTAAAGCCAATACTAGCTGCGGTTTGCTAAGTTCGATATTTATTCCAAGAAAGTAGCTAGCCTGGCTTCCGTTCTCTACGTACGAAAAAAGAATCTTATTTTTCGTAAGTTTTTTTCAATTTCAGTGAGATTCTTCTTTTTCGTTTTCCCAAATCGGTATTATTATACTCAAAAATTGACTATCAGATATCCAAAATCGTATTTCTCGATCGCTTATGAAAAAATTGCTCCACTGATTACAGAAAGATATTTATTTTTTATTTTTAAATAAATTGTTTCAGTAACAAACGTGTCTTGATTCAACAAGATCGTGAACTATTTCATCGAACGTACCCCACGTCAAAGTGTAACGTGATCGACCGATCAGATTTATATATGTACTTGCAAGACGATGCATAACCACCAACAAGATACCGAGGTAACAAGCTTGTTTCTGATAACTCATGACTGACGCAGAATTGTTTATGATTCATTGCAAATTCAAGATATAGTTATATACATACAAATAAAGGCCAGTAAAATTATGCAACTGAAACTACACAACTGCAATTATACAACTGCATCGGTCATAGAAAAGTAATAATAACTTTTCAGTATAATATGAAATCTGTCAACTTGTATTAGACGTATATCTGTGGTGAAGTTTAAATCCCCCGGCTACGATCAATGCGCGTATAATACGTGCGGATCTTCGTACGTGAATTTTTGCATGAGAAAGTCTTCGAAAATTATCGAGAACACGGAAAATTTCTTCTAAAGAAAAGCGTCCTATTTTAAAAATCGAAAAATTCCTCTTTGTCAGCTTCACGATATTTCCGGCTACTCGTCACTCGTCGTATACCGTATACCGTATACCCTACCGACGTTATTCCTAGGGCTCTGCACTAACTCTTTCGTGTAGTGACAACGACGATCTGGCTAGGGTCGACCTGGTGCTGCCTGTGCCTGGCACATCAATGCAAACTACGTTGTTCTCTGTCTCTAGTCTCCGTCATTAAATTATGGATGTCTGTGCGGCTAGGATAGGGCCGATGAAACCACACGATAAACCAGCTTGAGGGGCGTTTAGGCCCCCTTCACTCAACGCACCGTAAAGGGGTGAATCCTTTATCCCGTCATGTTTTTTTTAGGGACTAAATTCGGCTGAAGAATTGCTGGGAAAATATTGAGCGGGTGTTTAGGTATATGAAATTTCTCCAGTTTTGGAGTAATAATCGTTTTCTTGTATTTTAATTCAGTTTTTTTTTTGGTTTTCGAACTACGTACGTTTGAGAAAGGAGAAAAAAATTTTACGTAATATAATTGAAGTGAGGTTTTAGAGAAAATGAGGTCGCAGGATGTCGCTGATTGTCGCGAGTGTAAGTATGCGGTACCTACGTACTGAGCTATTGCGTTCGTGTTGTATATGTGCTTCTTAAAATACAGTAATACATCGCGGTTGCTTGTTTCATTACAGAATAACCATAGTTAATGCAGGATACACCGAGAAGATGAACGAACGCGGTGACCCTGTCCAGTAAAACAGCTCTAACTACACCCATATCTCGTTGTTATAATATTTCGACTTTACTTATACTTGAGCAACGTGTAATTTGTACTAAATTACAACCCATTCACCTGCCTATCCCCTACCATACGTCACGTAAATTATTCCGACAAATATATATGTTTCTTACGTAACATTGAATACCGAGTACTTCAATGAACTTTAAAAAATTATTACAAGATCACGTTTATCACCTCTGTCTATCGTAAGATTAACAAAAATGAAAGAAATAACGATCGAATTTTTTTCGAACGACAAAAAAAAAATAAAGAAAAGATGAATCAGGTTTGATGCTATTCCTTTCTATGTACTACCTGTCCGTCCTTGGTTAATGTTACAATATTTTCATGAACGCGAAAACATAATTGTCTCGTACATATATTGGCAGGTACTCCGGGATATAACTAAGCGTCGTTTGCCTCTCGATGTATTTAATTACAGGTGAACAGCTGACGTGACTCACGGGTTCCCTTTTACTTATATGTATACATACATACATACATACATAAATATTTATATCTTATAGTGTCTAGTGCAGCAGCAGCAGCAGCAGCAGCAGCTACTAAACCTTCCACCTGGCAGCTGTAGGAGCAGGTCGTCGTGACGCGGCCACCACTGATTTCTGTTACGCTTAACGATCGCGAACAAAATACTTTTACATACGCTTTAACGCAACAGGGTCCTGCATACTACTATACCCATGCCGCGGACACTGGAAACTAGAGGAATTGAAAGAGCGATAATTATACCTGAGATGTTGACGCTGATGCTTATGCTATTTTATTCCTTAGTCAGATATTACGCAAGCTATTTCTGGGGCTAGAAAAATGAAAAGCGGAAAGAACCCGAGTGGAGGAAACACGATCGGCGCAGGTTCTCACTTCATTGTCATTATTATTATTATTATTATTATTATTATCGTTATTTTTATTATTATTACTTTAGCAAATGGTGTATAAAAATTTATGGTTACACCTTGCGAATCTTGAATTATACTTGGGGTCGAATTGACCCCCGAGTGATTTTCCAAACGAAATACCTCGGGAACTATGCACTATTTTTGAAAAAATATTCAGACTTTTTTTGTATCAAATTTATTCAACTTTAAAACCGTGCAGTCAGATTTCCAAAAATAAAAGTTCTAGTTATCGAAAAACGTGCTTGAAGTTGAATATGCGCAAAGCAATGATTCCATTCTATAAAAAAAGATTGTGTGCATTCGAAGATTTGGTATAATAAACTTTGAAGAAATTTTCTCAACGTCGAGTAAAATAAATTTATGTATTATATTCATAGACCCTGAAAAATCTTGCATGTTCCTTTTCTTTCTTTTTCCTTTCAGTTTATTCCACCGCGAAATTTCGTAGCTCATCGTAATATATGTATTACTTCGATTATTCGCAAGTACCCGGTACCCGGCGAGGAGAGGAATAGAAGGAGCTTTTGATTTGTAGGCGAATGTTTGGTCGATAGAAATTCCGTGAGTTTAATACGACCGTACCAAAACCAGCTCGCAGGGCAGTTATTAGATAAAAATGATGAACCAGGGACACGCACGATTGGCACAAGGCGGATTCAAGGCGGTCTATAGTAACCTTGCAGCACCTTCTCTCCTTCGCTTCCTTTTCTCATTTACGGCGTCGATAAATTGATTAATTTATTACATTCCTGAGTAATTTCATTAAGGATCGAGGTTTCCTGTTTCTCTCTCTCCTCGACTCCTAGTTTGAACGTGAGCCTCGAATAATATTGCGAAATCGCGGTGAAATGAGAATCGCGTAAGATTAATTAAAAAAATTTTATTGAAATTATTTCGCTGCTGATCGGATCCAGACGCCTTATTTTCTTTTTTTGTATAGATTTTTATTCTTTTTTCGGTCCACCGAATAGACGTGCCAGACGATTCGCTAGCTACAATACCTGTACTCTTCAGACGTTGGAAAACGTCGATATCGAGGAATATAATCTTACCCCAGTTCACGTTTAGGTTCAACGAACTCCGACCATTCTACTGCTCATATCGGAGTACCTACTTTTGTCAGAAAAATTCACGCCTATATTTAAATTTACTACGGATAATATTAATATAATCGCGAATAAAAATTGATAAGAAAATCAACGAATAATCTCGTAATAAAAATCGAGGACAGATCACGTTCGAAAATATTACATAACATGGAATTCGAGTTCGTTGGGAAAACATTCGTGAACCTATACATATAGCATCGCGTACGTTTAAAACAAATATAAAAGACCTGGTAAACATTCGACGTCACGGCGCACCACGTGTTTCATATGAAGTTTTGTTATGAGAAGATAGAAGGAATAAGAGAGAAGGGAGAACGGATGTACAGATTAACATAGATAATAAAAGATGTGAATAAAAAAATCAATGCAAGACCCGATCACGTTGAGGCATATGTACAGCACATCGCTTCCCGTGATTGCGTGGTTACATAAACGTATGATACGGAAGGGGAAAAAATACGAAGAGCAATACCCCTTCTCAGGCTGCAAGCCCCGCTACAAAATCTGGTATAGGTATATAGGTATATCACATTCCGGCGAACGGATGTGACAGGTGCTCCAAGGCCGCAATCGACGCCATACGTTTTCGCGTTCTTTTACGTAACAGATTGCTTCTCGCAAATTAATCTCATCCCCGCACCCAAGCTTGATATGTAACAAGGCAGAGTTTGAACACTCAGTGCGCGGTTCACAAAGTGTATAAAATGAGGACGACGACGACGATGATGATTCGTACATTTTTTCGCCAAAAAAAATTTGTTCGATTGAAATACTTAGACGCGGTTCTTAAATTGACGGGAAAAAAAAATCACCCATTACTTTTTTTTGGTTCGGACTGATCGAAAGACTATCATATATATCGGTAACCTTGCGACGGTTTGTTCAGTATCCATTATTTAATATCACATGGATCAATGTCGACCAGGTAAAGACTTATCGCAATCGTTACCTTCCGAGATAGGCACGTGGGTATGTAGGTACACATGCGTACATAGGTATATCAGTTTAATCAACAATTTGTTCCTCGAACGTCAATGCTGCAATTAACACGATTTTATTGTGAACAGTATATCTGTCTGTATATTTGTCAAAAATATCGTAAACCCCCTTCGTGATCCATAGAACGTCCCACAATTTCGTTGTAATTACGATACGTCATTGAATACGTGTTCATTGAATGATATGATGAATTGTTTTATCGTCTTCATACGGACCGCGAATATAATTCATAATATATTGATATATGGAATATAATGCCTACGTGATGTATGCACGGAAGTAAATTTGTCCTCCTGCCGTTATAGGCTAGTTGCACAATCGAATTTAACAAGAAATAAACCAGTGAGTAACCGCATAGATTCATTGGCGGCTAGCAAAGGGAAAGGAAAGGCTGTCCGAGTACCTATATAAGTATAGATATACCCTAAGTACGTATTATAAAATTGAGTCAAATTGCTATACACCGCGAGCTGATTTCCAAATCTTTTTATACACGCCCGATGCCCACGTCTAACTTCGCCTTTGCCTCGAAGTATAATGACGCAATATACACTTATTCCTTCTTATGTTAAAATCTATACACGTATACATCTTCCAGCTGTATTATGTGTATAGCCGCCGTACCATTATTCGGTACGAAACGCGTGCGTCCAATTACAGGGAAAAATATCGTCTACACATGTAGGTATATAAAGAAATAAATCCGGAGGCCAACTGGACGTTGAATCGCTCCAAAATAAGACCCCCAAAATTTGACTAGGTACATTCGACGGTCTGACTACAAGAAATTGCTCCCAGCCATGAATGATCGTTTTCTGGTTTGGATACGAGGTGAAAAGCGGCGATAAAAGATGGGGAAGAATATCGATAAAAAATAATGAGTAGAACGAGAAAAGCGATTGTTTCATTAATTTCCCATCATTCATACGTCCGTACGCCAATGAATGTATAGATCTCTACGTTCATGTACCTCAGAATCTTTGAGTAAGCGAGAACCTACGCTACACCGACAGATGTTAGAAAGGATGGGCAACAGGTGGTAGATGCTGGAAAGAAGATTCGTCCGAGAGTAGGGTGCAGGTTTATCCCTTGTAAAATTGAAAATACGAAATTTTTTTCAAGTCGCTCTGAAATTTCACCCTCGTCTTATGTCTGATGAGAAAACATTGAATTCTTTGTCTCGTCAAATTTTAAACAGTGAACATAAAATCGATATCGAACTTTGTCCTGTACGTCTTTTCTTTTTCTTTTTCTCTTCCATTTTTAACGTGAAAAAAAGAAAGAAAAAAAATATAGAGATACCGAAAGAAGAGAAAAAAGGTTGTTCCCCCCACCCAAACGGATCGTTGAGTCCCTGAATATATTTATAGAGTAGCAACCTACCTACTGCGCAATTGTGGTTCGTGCATGACTTTGATATAATTATTGTAGTTCCTCGTATTGGGTATAAGGCCATTGATATATGGCGGTTTTGCAACGTGTAAAAATGATCTGTTTCAGCTGGATCGAAGCGGCCCTTCCGCGCCTTTCGATTAAGCTAATTTGACCGGATTTATATATACCTATATATGCTCGGTATATTGCAGGAATTGGATAAACGCTACCTGTCTCAAAGTCGAACGGAAATTAGGGGTTTCCGTAACTCAATCACAGCAACTTCAAAGCCAGAAATTTAAACGGAGGGCATCCGCCCTTTCGAAATGAGAAAAAAATTAAAATAAAATAGGAGTAAAAGGTAAAAACGAGAGCTATACCTTGCTCGAACACATGGCGACGATTGGGTTTGATTATCTCCAAACGCATAAACTCGGGCTCTAACTTCAAGCGGCCGCAGAAGTAGGTACCGTTCAAAAGACAAGTCGCGGTTTGATATTTTCAATATTTTCAAAAATTCGTAAACCTTCGTCTATATATTTATAATGAATCGATGCGCACGTATCGTAGAAATAAAAATATGGCCGGCAGGTACACAAGAAAAAAAAAGGAAAAAGGAGTGAAATGGGAATAGCGAAAGCTGCAAGGAAATATGAGCAAGTGTTCGTATCGATGGTTCGAATAATCTATGAATAGATATCTCAATTTCACATCAAGTTATATATCCTGGTGAGTGGTGATTAATTGTAATGTTTATTATTAACCGATCGTAGAATACGAGCATTTGAGCAGACTTTAGCGATAGCTATAGGTTTACGCGAATGAGTTCAGCTAATCTTACTCATACGAAGTCTGGAAAGAGAGTATATATATTTAAAAATTAATACATACGTTGAGGCACGGTACGTATGTATCTGTACTTGGGTTTGGGATCAGAGCAATAGTAGTTGGTACTTTATGCATTATAAACTGGTAAGTTTCTACGAGGATTTGTAGAGCGTAGCGAAATGCGCGTTGTGCTTTATCCTTTACTATAATAGCGAGCTAAATGGTGGCTAACGCATAGAGCCGGAGTAGTTAAAGTAGCTTGCTAATCTAATCTTAAGCCTATATTTGAAAGGCCTGTAGTAATGTAACTTTTACTGTCAAGAAAAGACATTATCCTCGAGAGCGAGGCGGCGACACACAATAACGTGACGAGACTTTCTTCTAGTTATATCCTGCCCAGGTCTAATTGTAAGTAACCAAACTAAATGTCCCAAATTGTCGAGTTCTTTTTCTCTCACAGTTTCCTTTTCGTATTTGCTATAAAATTACGCGGGTTTAAACCTATTTTTTGATTCGCGAGGAGCAAACGTTGAAAAAAAAGAACCGATTCGTTTCTCGGGCAGCTCCTAATACGCCTACGGCTTTAATTATCCCACGTCGAAATAAATTCGAGTTCATTTCACTCTGAACATACGATTTAATTGAAAACCTCTTAAAAACCGGTGTTAGGCTCGCGGTACGTGATGAAATTCTCGTTCGTTAAATCCGGGTATAAAGTTCGTATGTGATTATCGATTGACCTTTACGCGAATGTATAATGATGTATCTTGTAATAATTTTTTCTTTTTTTTCTTCTTTTTTTCGGTTTCTGATGATTCATCGACAAGGTCGGTATTTACATATATACTACACATACGTGCAATACCAGATTGAAATCATTGCTACACGCCTGCCGCTAGTTGCAGAAGACATTTAGAAGACCGGAACAACTCTAGCTATTGCTTAATCGGATTAGGAAGCCTGCAAGAGAAGAAGAGACAGACTTATTCCGGAGGGTGACAATAAGTAGAAATCTATGTAAATCGAACATACACATCGTTGAATGTGATTGGCACTCGTTGCAATAAAGAAAAAAATATATATATAATCTATTGAATGAGAAATTTCATTTTTATAGAACTCTACGCGTTATGGTATACGAAATTCTTTTTTCTCTCGGTCATAACGTATATCATCCACGATATCGTCCGGCATGGACATTTCTTAATATTAATTATCACCGTATCAACGAACATAAAAAGTCGTGAGCTTCGTGGATCAGTGAACAAACATTCATTGATAGTATATGTATAACGCTACTTATAAAATTGAGAAGAATGGAAATTTTTCTGACTTTTAACCCAGCTCTGTTAAATTTCTGTATTTTGGTTAAGTTCGATTGTTTTTTCCGTGATATTCCCTCAACTTTATTTCAGTTTCTCGCTATATATAGCGAATTGCAATTGCAAGGTGACGGCGCGGATGGAAACGGATGGAAGTTGGAAGCGAGTGCAGCGGTGTATTTATGTTACGCGCCCAGAAGGCGAGCAGACGAGGAGCTCTAGCTGGCTATACCTACGTATGTAGTTCGCCACAATGCGGCCTACCGGAGCGTAGCACCCGTGCATCCGTTTCCGCAGGATATACAAACGCGTCGTTTCGATTCAGGTACCAAATTGGGATCGGCCCGTAGAAAATTACCACGAATTACAAATAACTGGATTCAATTAGGAGACCATCGCGAGAGAATTTTACGTACATTTTTGTATACGAATCGGAATACATCGACTTCGAATAAATGAACGGAGAGTGATTGGAAAAAAAAAAAAAAATTCATCGAATTCAAAAAGAGAAAAAATAATGAAATTTCAAGTAGCATTTTTTTTCTTCTTCTCTTCTCTTTTCTTATGCAGCAGATACACTCGCTATGAAAAGTGGTCCAGACTCACGATGCCCTTTTTTGATATAACTGGAAAGATGGGAGGCTGAAAGGACTCGCAGAGTGGATCGAATGTTAAACGAGTTTTGTAACTAGACGACCTCCAGAAGGCGAGCTTCGTGGTCCGTGCTGCAAATCGTTTCGTCCGCATGTCGCGAACCGACTGGGGTACATATCTATATCTACACCAGTAGGTTCTTTCCCACTGACGTGTACGAAAATTAATAGCGAAACTGACTAATGTAAGAGTAGCGAAATTTCTAAAGAAATTTAATTAGGAATTAAGAAGACGTAGAGCTGCATGATTCTTATTCATTTTTTACCTCGTCGAGGGATCGGGGAGATGTAAAAATTGTGTGAGAGTGTGAGGGAGGCGTAAGAAAATTGTTCACGACGACGACGTTTCGCGGTTCGCGGTTTTTCTCTGTATTTTGATACGTTTTTAACGATTAAACGTACATTTTATAACGGCTATTTATACATACTTACTCAAGTTTCAACGTTGAAGAATAGTGCCCCGTTAAATGAAAGTTAACCAGAACTGACTAAAAGACGACGAAAAATACTTGCTTACCTGAAACAGAGAAATGACACATATATACGTTAGTTTACAACTTTCTTTTTCATGAAATTTGTATCACTTTTTTTTTTTTGCTCTCAACGAATTATTCAACCTCTTATGCTAGATCTACTCAAAGTACGGTTAACCTAACATCCATCACATCCATATATACATTTCGCAAAAAGTGAAGAGTAGCCGAGGGAGATTAAATATCCAAATTTATCGAGACGACGATATGATCATATTTTTTTTTTCTTTATCACATCATTCAGAACTCTTCTTTCTGTAATATATATATGTGTATATATGTCTAGAAACCTGAACAGGCCAATGTAAGGTAATTTATAAATTTGGGCAAAACTTTCCGAGAGAAAATTACTCGAGTTGCAGGTTCAGGTTGCTTTCAGGAGTCATTAACCATATACTGTATACAGCTGAATTTAGTACCTTTGTAATACGCGGTGAACGAAAATAAAAAAAAAAGATAATAAAAATTGACCGACCTATCATCACCCATGGTAAAAAAAAATTAGAAAAAAAAAAAGAAACAAAATAAAAAGTTTAATAACGACTTCACCGTGGGCGGAAGTTAACGGTGTCTAGTATACTTAGAAATACATTCGGTTTTCTGTCAATTTTTATAATTATAGTAAAACACAGTAACATATTAATATATACATATATACCTATTAGGTTCGAAAAGATTTATTTATTCTACTTTACGCCATACGTGTCTTTAATATTTATTATTACTTCCTATAGATGAACCGTCAATAAACTGCATAATAGCCGCGGTGAATATGAAAAAAAAAAATGTTATTCCACTTGAGTGCAGTTCGGACCGTAATTAAAAAGCAATGTGAATATCTCCAACGAATACCGGAAGCAACTAATTGTAAATCAGACATAAACGTTACCGCATGTACTATTACATATGTATATATGTATATATATATGTATAAATATAAAGAAAATTATTCACCTGTCTTTAATTTCTTTAGAGAGATAGTCGGAAACTACGTGACCGTAACTTATTTCACCCGTTAAATATATAATAATATAATTAACCACTGCAGCAGTTATATTCTATAACACGATATGTAGATATACGTAAATACCCGTAAGCTCTATAATATCTCTAGTTATTACAAAGTTCCATACAGGCGTTCATGAATAAATTACGTATGTATCATAGTTCTTAGAAAATGAACGAGACCGCGAAAAAACGATTAATATATTCACATACAGGAAGAGATAAGTAGATAGATAAATAGATTAAACTATACCTAATATATTAGATTGAATATAAAAATCACTGCAACGAACTTCATTTCCTAGATAAGGAAGGTGAGCGTATATAGAGTACCGATTAAAGGCCAAAGGGTACGCGGAGTAAGACTAATTAACGTTTCGTTTCATATATCCGAGACAGGTATAGGCATATAGGTATGTATATCCCGGATATTAGAGTCCGTTAATTTAACTTTTGCTGCAACTTTAATATATATGCCAGTCGGTCAATCGCTGGCTAATAGCTCATTCAATGAAGCTATCGATAGGTACCGTTACATCCTTCCTTCGTTCGCTTGGAAGAACGTTCGCTGCAGGCTGATTCGCCGATTCGAAAGATTGCTCATTTTTCTATCGCTAGTTCTTTTATATCTGTATATTTTTTTTCCTCTCTTATTTTTGGCCTTGTTACTAAATAGAAAAAAAAAAAATTAATAATCGCTATTCGTTTAACAAGCGAACGTAGCACACGATTAATGAGAGAAATTATCATCTGTACAAATCAAGACTATGTATAATAAATTTGACTAACAAGTAAGAACACGAACTTTCATTTACTAGATTAGAGAATCTTCGCGTTATATTTTCAACTTTTTGATTTTTCTCCTGGGAATTGGCTATTAAATTAGTACCAAGTCCAAGAGTCCAAGTCCAAGAATACTTTTTGGCTGAAATAAATTATTTAGAAATTAACATTTTACCGGTTTTTGAAACACTTTCTTCTTATAATATATTATCAGTGATAGTTTTTTTTTTTTTTGCTGGTTTTGGCTAGTTTTCGCAATAGATTTCTCTTGGACAGTGACAAAACAGACAACGTCTCGTATAGGTAAGTATATACGACGAGTTTGATGGGCCACGAGTTGCAGACTGCATGAGGGTAACTGTACGATTAATTATTTGTATATGAGAACGCGTGAGATTGGATTTTAAGACGATATACGTATATAATACCTATGCCTAGTTATAATACTGAAGTCCCGAAACAAAGGAGAACCTCTTATCGTGAAATCATCGCCGTTATTTCGCCTTGTATGTATGTGTGATGTACTACACAACGCTTCTAGGGTAATTGCGTAATTGCTCTTTATAGAAACGTTACACAGCGTTAAAAAAATAATTTAATTATTTAAGGTGTCCCAGAAAATATCTTTTCGAGTATTTTCCTTCTCGTTATGTTTCGTTTGTGGTTTTAACAAAATATGATGATATAATAGAAGTGATGAAATTTTTGTAGGTATACGTAGTTTTCGAAATACGAGAAGAAGAAGGAAAAGAAGAAATAAGTATATAGAGGAAATGAGTGGGTCGTTGACGTTGTAAAAATGACCTCGTGCACGTACAATATATTATGAAGCTATTATTCTCTTCATACATGTATATTTATATACCTAGACGTACGTAGGTATACATTTATGCAGTGCTAGAGGCTTTGTGACCCTCGTGTAGGTACAGCGTGGTCGTTCATTCAAGGAAATTTCTATACCACACATAGAGTGCATGGAGAATCGTAGCTGGCCAACAAAGAACAAACGGAAAACACTAATCTTATAATTTTTATGCAAAAATTAATCCTGAATTTAAATTCTCTTCATTCTTTTATCTCGGTGCATGTACATATGTATATACGGAAGGAGAAAAATTATTGCGATATCGAATAGAGACAAAGAGAGAGATAGAGAGAGAGGTCAGGGAGAAATAAAATCGACAAACACCAAAATGCATATACGTTAATTATTAGAAACCTGAAATATAAGATGCACGGGAAGATGTTGAAATTCGAGTAAAAAGATAATCGTTTTCAAAATTTCTTTTCATTTTTTGTTTCTTTCTAAATTAGCGATTGAATGAATAATCAAGTTTCTGACTCGTCGTAGGATACGAAAATTGCAAGAAAAAAACAAACGGTCTTGAATCAGCACGTAGTACCTAGTTTAATTGTATCGGGGGCTTAAACGT
The DNA here is from genome assembly GCA_947538915.1 of Tenthredo distinguenda. Classification (NCBI taxonomy): domain Eukaryota; kingdom Metazoa; phylum Arthropoda; class Insecta; order Hymenoptera; family Tenthredinidae; genus Tenthredo; species Tenthredo distinguenda. Next base: position 16,655,313 of record OX384536.1, on the reverse strand, counting down.
ATGTTTCGCATCAGTCTGTGAGTAACAAGGTCGAGAGGCGACGACGGTGCACCGTACATACATACTTACTTACTTACATCGTCGTCTCGTGCCACGGCGCTAATTAAAATCAAAATTAAAACCCGCTATATTATAACGCATATATGTATATTAATACCCACATGTATGCCGTGGCCCGAAGCCGAATAAGCCCTTTACTTACGTATTTCTCTTTTTTATTATCATTCTCTCTCCTCATTTCTTTCTCTCTTTCTCTCTCTCTCTCTCTCTGTCTCTGTGTCTCGCTACCTCGTTTAACCGCCTCCTCTTTGCGCGTCCGATGATGTCCTCCTTCGAGGACCGGTCCATCTCTCTACGTACGTATAGCCCATGGGCTTATTTCTTCGAAGGCAATACCCACCCGGATCACATCTTCATATGTAAGCCAGTATGCCGTCAGCTCTGAATCTCTTCTTTGACAACGAGATCTTTTCACTGACACTAACCAGCCGTATAAAGCAAAAAGAAAAAAAAAAAAAATCGAAAACATTTCTCGATATGAGACGGGGGATAAACCTACCCATATACCGATAAACCTATCACATGAATGTATGGTTATATTAATCTTCGAAAAATAAAAAAAATTTAATCAGAAACCAGACTGGCCCTGTTCTTAATCTATTCGTTGCTCCATTTTTGATTTTTGATTTATTTAGTCATTTATTTAGTCATTTTTGATCACAAGCCAATCGTATAGATTATTGGTGAATATATGTACGAATATATATATATATATATGATTTTATGCAGTCGATGTAATTATCCAAAGGTTTCCGTTCGGTTATAGCAAAACGTGAGTGAAAATCAAGTGATAAACGAGGCTGTCTTTATCGAGACTTGAAACTGACGTATCCGGTACGTGGCCTTCAATTTTCTTAATCAAGATTCTACGGGTTATTAAACGTGACTGTATAATAATTATATGCATAAATATATAGGAAACTTGAAGCAACGCATACCTACGTATTTAAATTATAGTAACGAGTTCGTAAGAGTCGATTATATGGAAAAGTTCCTCATCAATTAGACTCAAAAAGAAAAGAACGGGTAAAAAAAATGTTATGAGAAACGAAAAAAAGGTATATACCACGTCGCGGTCAAAAGTCAAGATAAAATTGGAAAAAAAAATAAAAAAAAAACGCTTGAAATTATAGCTGCAGCATTGCATAGAGAGATGTAAGACTAGTCGCTGTGTGAATAACCGGATTAATTGGACGTTGGAAAAAGCGTGAACTTTGACCGAAGGCCAAGATAACCTCGGGGCACGTGGTTAATTATTAATATACGCGTTAATTAGGGTGTTGAGTAATATATTCCATACAGCGATTTTCGTTTATAGCTTATAAAAATGTTGAAAAAAAAAAATGTATATTGAGTACTTGACGCGTACTTAAATGATAATTAAGATAGATTATGGCTATTAGATGATTAGGAATAATTTATAAAATAATTTTCTATTCCAGTCTTTCATATAGAAAAAGAAATTTCACCGTTGTTCGCGCATCCGTCGACGTTCTCGTCGTCGTCGTCGTCGTCGTACTTGTATCAAAGCTTCGGAAATGTATGAAAGTAATTTCGTATGTAGTTTTGTGCGCGTGTCTGAGAGAGTCGACAGGAACCAAACTACCTGTATCGCATACATAAATACGATTAAAGCTACCAACGTCCTCGTCATTAGCTTCTGCAATCGCATATTGATGACGTCGAATAATATGCATATATCTATATAATACTACGTATATATCTGCGTATATATAAATATATATATGCCTCCGAATTATCCGATGCTTTGACCTCCCTTCCGGTCCTGGAGACCCGACCTCTCGTTTCATGCATATTTAAATAGAAGCCATTATTTTATTTCGGTTTTTTTAAATAGATACTTAATTACTATTATTTTCCGACGAATAAAAGCTCATTAATATTCAACAACGTGAATTCATATGTGAAAGTAGATGCATTTGGTCGTAATAAGGGAGCCGGGTTGGGGTTTAAAATTTAAAAAGTCCGAACGTTCGGCTCTTTGAAAATTCTGAACCTCAACCCGGTCCCGTAATAAATAATTTCATTATAACTGTTATGAACTGGGTCTATTCTGCCACGATATAGATCGATCGCCGAGAACTCTTCAATTATCTACAATTAAATAAAATCGATTATATAGCTAACGGTGAACGTAGGATCTTTGAACAGGCGGCCCCGTCTTTTCGCGGTTACTTGAATATATAGGTAAAAATTTAATTAAATTTTAATAACGTCGAGTTCTTCGACTGTTATTATTCATAATAAACGCCAGCCTGGTTATTCTATATAATAAATAGATTTAGTTATAAGTGAGAACTAATAAATCGACCAGTATAAGACCATGAGCATAAAGAGGTACGCCGTATATAAAACAGCGAACCGTGAACGAGGAGTGAAGCAGTTATTGTGGAATACCGGAAGTTAAGTAACTAAAAATCTTCTATGAAAGTACGAGCCTATACCCACCTCCGTGTACTGATATACTATGACGTGTTAAAAGGAAAAAGAGGAAGAAAGAAATTGACTGAAAGAAAAAATAAATAAATAAAGAAGAGAGACATGAAAATTCTACACGCGTGAAAGTTTGAATACCGCATCGAGTGTGAGATTTACTTTGATGCTATATAATAATTGCGAGTATGTATACCTAAGACAGAATAAAGAAAAAAATAAGAGCGGGTCTATACACACACTAGTTCCTTAATCTCGTTTCCGCGGTATAATTACGACTGATCACTAATTATACACGGATTATTTTTTTCGCTGTGTGAGGATATTGCAAGATCCTGTTAGGTTCGACCTCTGAAATTAGGACTCGCGTGTTACATACGTAGGTACGTATACATACATGTGCGTGGTATTCCGTCAATTCGACCATATCTATAAAGCAGAGTAGGTATATGGAATAGTAGGTATCATCCGTAAATTGGCTATTCTATTTCGGTTAGCAACGCTATACGCTTCATTCGTATCTTCAATTTATTTTATATCCAGTAATTAAAAGTCTGGTGAATGATCCACGCCGGAATCCTATCTCCGCGAAGATTATACCTATATCGGTGCTGCAGCGGAGTTGAGAAAGTGCAAAATATCCCGCAATGATCCCACGTACACTCATTGCGAATTGAATAATTATTCGCGATTTCTGAAATCATTTTTTATGTCATTATTTTTTTTTTTTTCTTGTGAAATCGATGAGAATTTTTGGATATTTGGATAATAGGAGTGGATCATGTAGACGAGCTGCGACAGACTTATCAACGATATTATTTCACGCGGAGTTGTATACAGTGTATAGAAATTTACCGACGATTATTACCTTAAACTTTCTTATTATTATAGACGAAGGGAGAGTTAATCTAGATTAAACTTGTTAATAATGAATAATGACGATGCAAATATACCTGTGTGTATATATTATGAACTAAACGAAGTATCCAGGATACATATACAATATATACAATTTTATGCATATATATATAATATAAATAAAGAGATATTCTAATTCTCAGAGAAGATCGAAAGTCTGTACATGAATAGCGTTATATAAATATAATAAACCCGACTGTTAATTATTCCCTATCGCGATTTCTATCCTATAATTGTAAAGAGAATTCCTTCATACATGTTGTTAAAAAATTCAATGAGAATTTGATCGATTTCATGTTCAAAGTCCGGAGCCCGTTTCAACCGAATGACGCATAACATTAAATCGAGATAACGCGTATAATTGATTAGATACGTAGGCAGGTACTACGTACAAAGTTTTTGCTCTTGGTATAAAAGCATGAGAGTCTACTTCGATGTAATTAAATCGAATCGATCGAGGCTCTACAAATGGTGTGAATAATTAATTAAGACAATTCGTTTAAAAGTGAATATTTCCGAGTCACGAAGTCTGTATAAAAATAAAATCGGTGCGAAAATTTTTATCGGAACCAATTTTTTTATAATGAGCCATCTTGAACAATAGTACGACGCGTAAAATAAATTCAACGGTCAAATTATTCTAAATTATCATTATCAAGTTGTTAGGATAGGAAATAGAGCGTACTGAAGTTCTACTAGCAGTTTGTAACGATAAAAAAAAAACACATTTTTTCGATAATTTTATGACCAATGGAATCAAGGGCATCCGATGATGCATGACTCTTTTCGAACTCTCCGCTAGATCAAAGATACACGTATAACTACAATGTAAAGGGTCAAAAAATAATATGCGAAAAACGGGAACGAACAATTTCAGCAAAATAAATTCGGAATTTGTTAATTTATTATAATATGATAATAGCCCGATTACCCAGATACAGAAATACCATCGAATGTGGAATCTCCATGAAGAATATCACACGGTTTGATCCAATATTCTCACGGAGTAGAATTAAAATTGGAATCAATTGAAGGGAAAATAATTGTAAGTTTGAGAATCTAATTTTTGAGTATTTGGTTGTTTTTCAACTGAATAAAAAGATTCGGAAATGAAAATGAACACGAATATGGAAGTAGGTGCACTGCTGTTGCACGTCGAGAAAGTACCTACCTAGAGAGGTATGAAATTATACCTATACATCGCCGTTCTATTCTGAGAGAGCAGAAAGCTTGCGGTGGGTGTTTTGATATCGTTGGTTTTTAAGGATAAAAATTTCTTCGCCCATTGAATGTAGCGGATGAAGTGATATCCGAGGACAAAGAACCACGCCGCAATAGCGAAATCGGTGCAACCAGAGCTATACATATGTATATTCTAGATTTATATCTAACTCCTAGGATAAGATGAAGAGGAGAAAGATGAGGCGCGGTTTTATAGAGAAACGGAAGCCACTGAAATAAACGGTGAAACTTTACCTCCTCTTTCCTATACATCGTCGTAATTACAACGATAATAAATACTATACATCGATAATAGACGACGAATCAACTCGACATCAACTTCCGCTTCAACAGGTATATAATATTTAGAGGAACTAAAAGTAGATTTGAATTTTTTTTTCTCAAAAATATTTTCCATTTCGATGAAAAGCGATTTTTGAGAAAAAAAAAAAAAAATTTGATCAATTTTCAGCTGAGGATGTCCCCTTTGCCCCGTTCCCCGCCGTGTCCCTAATTTTTGCAAAAAGACAATCCGAAGTACAATTGCACGCAGTGATAATTTTGCAATTGGAGAAAATTAGGAATTATAAAAGACACTTCGCAGCTAATTACGATTCTCAGATTGTACTATAGTATATGAGTGTGAGATATACCTATATGTAGACCGCATGAGTCGGTGACAGTAGGATTTTATTCGTAAAACTGCAATAAGACGTAACCCGTAACCCGCTTTCTAGAGAGAGAAACAGTGTGTAAGTAAGTAACTCCGGGACTTCTGAACACACGCTTCACAAGTGGCAGCCAGTTGGTAAAGCTATACCTTACCTAGATGCGATAATAAAAATCTACATCGCTTTTCGCGAACTAAATAATTATTGCGGAGAGAGTAAGACGTACCATAAAAAAAAAATTAGAAACCAAAAAAAAAAAAAAAGAGAACGAAAAACGAAGTTTTCTCGATGATTTTGTTATTTTCTCAGTTACGTAGATCGCGATTAAATCAATTCGGCAAAACCATACTGCAATAATTCTAAGAGCATGTATGCATATGTAGGTATAGCTAATCGCGAAACTTAATTACACGAATGCCAAAGTATACACGTTCATTACACGCACGGAGAATATATAAAAAGTTTTCTTACACCGAGTACGTGTGAATCAGTTATATATATACCTGGCTGAAGTACATTACGATATGACGTAACTTAATTTTCTCTCATTAGACGTAGGTATTTCTGCGTATAATGCAGTTGAGACATATTTGGCGAATTGTTTTTTCCCCTTATTTCTACGGAATTAACATATTATGTATGTACATACATGCAGTTATTGCAACTACAGTAAGTTAACGGCGGTTAAATTTCTTGCGAAAATTCAACCACACGTAGCTTTTAAGAATATTAATTTTTCGTAGTTTTGTAAAACGAGCACGATTTTTTTTTTGTTTCCTCTTTGAAAAAGTGACGAGAGAAAATAAAAAAAAATAAAAAAAAAACGGATTATAATTTGAGATGAATCGAATTTTAATAACGAGAAAAAAGTCAAACACTGTGGGGAGGATCGAATTTGCATCTGGGTCAGGTGACAAACATGTCAGGTATACCGAACGGGGAATATAGCTTTCCATCCGCACTACTGCGGTTTGTACAATGGCTGACAATTTTCCATTTAAGTATATGGACGGGCGTCGTTCAATTTTATACATGACGTGTGTATGTGGCAAGTGTGCGAATGTATGTACCCCGGCTATTATAGGTATATTGAAGATACCTGCGCGAAAAAAATAGGAAAACAAAAAATCGACAAGAGTGTAATATCTTCTCTCTTATTTAATGAAGAGAGAGAAATTGATAATTGCAGTTTTTAATTGAAAAAAAATTGTATCTTAGTATAATTTGCGGGATGATTCTAGCCGCTTTTCATATTTGAATATTTTCTCCGTCAGATCTACTATGCATCGCGGAGTGACAACCGACAATCAATTCGTTTCGCGGATGTAGGTGTATATAGTACATGTCTCAAATTTGCATACCAAATTATAACCTCCGTGAATTAGAAATGAAATCAGCACAAAATAATTAAAGTTTATTTACCCACGTATACCCAGGTAGTACATATAGCGTTCAGGTTTTACTCGATCGGAATTGAAAAAAAAAAAAAAAACAGTTTCGCAACATTAAACTCGATTCGTATGATTTTATACAATCGCGCAGCAATTAATCGCGGAACAAAGGAATAGAAAAACGCGATTTTTGTTAAAAATGAACACAAGTCTGTTCGTAAAATTCGTTATCGAATGTTTTCATTTACTGATTTATTACATTTCATTTTTATCGAAAGTGAAATTTTCATGCCACATTTTTTCGCGAAAAAAAAAAAAATTACAGGTCGACACGCTTATGCCACTAGCGCGAATAAATTTCTATATTATCGGTCGGCTGCACCGATCATTGACTGACGCTCAAGCGAATCTCTTTAAGCGCTGTAAACACAGAGATCGATTTGGGTCAGACTAATGATTTAGTTTCGAAGCTGATCTTCAGTGGCAGTAAATAAAAAGCAACTGTATACCATTTTTGTATCGTGTCTTTTCTACAGTTTCCTCGAATATTAAATATCGAATATATATGTATATTAGTATTTCTACGAGTCTAGAAAATTGACAAAGTTATTAATTATAATTTTCAAGAAATTCTTTCATTTTTTTATTTTTATTTTTCGTTTATTTCTTTTTTATTATTTCATATCTAGTTTTACGGCTTTCAATATATCGGTGGTTCGTCATCAAGGTGACGGAATTGTCTACGAATTACTGCTCGCAGTACGGCGTTATAGTACTGTTCGGCAGCGTCATGTCCTTCGGGTTGTTCGTTCGCATCCACGACCTCGGATAAATTGGTGCTGCTTTCACTCCTATGATTCGAAAAACGTTATCAAATGTGTGTATATTAACTGACCTATATTATATTCCAATCCAGAAGAAGGAAAAAAAATTAAAATAAAAAAATTACAGACGGTTATAGCTTGCGCTCAATAAACAACGATTGCAAAATTTCAATCCCCTCGAGTTGGCAAATTAAAATCGACCTAAAAATGGAAACCGGATGAAAAAAAAACAAAAAAAAAAAAAAAATACAAAATTGGGAATTTCGATCACTTTCTAAAACTAATGTGTATTGATATTTGAGCCGCAGATTTTACACCCGCCCACGTTTTTCGCTTTTTGTATTATGTATCTTTTTTTTTCGCGATTACCATATCTGCGAAAGTAAGAGTTTTACAGATAGGTAGATAGGTAGGTATAGCAAAAATACACGTACGTCAAGACTTTGTCGAATAAGGGGCTAGTTGACGGTATAATGGGCATCGATTCGTTGTAACCACATACATACGGAAGATCGGTAAAGATTATACGAACGAAGGCAGAGATCGACTCCAACGCAAAACTCCCACGTTTGAACGCCTTTTTCATTAAACATATATAGATATATTTGGTAAAAAGATGCAACGAGGAGTCAGTCAGTCGTTCCTCGCCTTATACTTATCCTTTCTTCCCACGTCTAGACTCCGGCTAGCTTTAGTGCGAAATCCCATTACTTTAATTATCGGATTGAATAATCGAATGAAATCCTTATGCACATGTCAGTTCGATAAACTCCGCATAAAACCGATTCAAATTTTAGTTATTTACGTTTTTCGATTACTGTAATATACACCAGGAGGAATACAAAAGGAAAAAATAAACAAAAAAAATTATGTCCTATTTTAGGTAAACGACAAAAAAAGTGGAAAAGAAAAAAAAAAAAGAAAAATTTTATGCCTCGGTTCTTCAAACGGGCCAGATTTCACGGTCTGAGAAGACGTGAGGTGGTTCCTTCTTCTTCGATTTTTATCTACCTAGACCAAATTCGGTCACTATGAACTTACGCGGCTATATAAAGCTATCTTGTAGTGGCACGAAGTGTATACGAGGCTTTACCGTTAATTGCTTCTCGCCGAATTCAAAGAATTATTATTATTGTTTTTTTTTTTTAATTTTTTTTTCTGCCTTGTGAAGCAGAGTCCGAAAATTGTTTTCAAAACTAGTTATTTTTCCCCATCGATCATAGTTCCTCTCATTTCTCTTATACAGCTGTATATATATGTAATAAAATCGGTTAAGACCGCATTTCATTTCAATCATAAAAAAAACTAAAAAATAGAACGTGTAAACGTCAAATTTACCGTTCATCATCTCAGAAAGTATTGTAGATGCGTAATTACCGTGATAAAGATAAAGAAGAATTCTATTTACTGTATTATACAATTCTGGGGTAAAAAGCTCTATCATATATACTCCATATCGCTGACAGTCCAAATTCTCTGCTGCTGTGATATAGCTCTGAACACATTATTCGAGACAATCAATACTATTCGACACGGTCCCATATGTTCGATCGCACGTATATACAGGGTGTTGCATTCGCGTTTGGTTTATATGAATTTCTTTCATCACATGCGCAACAAATTTCTATATATTTCTTAATAATAATTGACAAATTTATTACGTGTGTAAAATTGTTCTTTTAAAATTCTTTTATTTTCTCCTCATTCTTTTTCTTTCGTTTTTGTACCTATCGCGTAATATGGCACCCCGTAGAGTGTGCAGTACGACTCGGGGGTGAGAAGCCATGGAGGAAAACCCTAGCTGCGAGAAATCAGTATAGGTAGTATATCATGTGCTTGTCTTATAAGTATAATACGTGATACCGTACGCGATCCCTGTACTCCCTAAAGTGGTGTTATCTTACTTTGTGATAAAACTAATAATAAATAATAGTAATAATGAAAAAGGCAAAGCGCGCCAACGTGTATATATATAACAGCTGTTTATGGACATCGGAACTTTAACGAAGACAAGCCTCGATGGCAGGTCCGTCTACCGTAAATCCGCTTAATTAAATCTAAAGAGGTTGTTGTTGCGGCAATGCTCATACAGATAGTGGTAAATGTGTTTAAATGTTTAAACCACAACCACTCGAATGGGTAATTATAAATATTTAAACTATTATTATTTAAAATAATTCTAAAACAGTTTCTACGGTTATTCGCACCTAGATACATACATAGACGGGCTCCTCGTCGCAGGTTGCAAATTGATTTCTAACTTTCGGTCCCTATAGAATATTTCCCCAATTTTTTTTTTTTAATTTTTTTCACTTTTCAACGAGACGATTGTTCATTATTTTATATAACTTTTAATCAGATTAAAGATAATAGTGATGATAATGACGACGATAATAATTTTCCCACCTGTGATCTGAGAGACTTGAGTTTCTGAATCGTAGATCAGATACGAAACACGATATACACACTGTTTAAAAAAATTGAAGACACTTGGATATTATATAATGAAGCGAATGTAACATAACTTGGTGTATAATATAATCGGTAGATTAATTGAAATTGGAAATGTACATAGATGTGAAAATTTAGTTAAATTTCACCAGCAAGCTGCTCCTGCTGCTACTGAGGGGTTGAGTCTTTGCAGCCTAATTTCATTCGCTACTGATTCTGAATCATAGTTCAACCGGGGAGAAACCTCCTCAATTCTACCGGTAAAACGTAGAATCCATACTTCGTGCCAGGCCACTCGTCGTCACGAAACGAATCCTCCAGGAGGAGGTGACCCGGGTCACCCCCTACACGAAGAAGAAGAACAGGAAGAATAAATATAGGCCACGATTTACTCGAATTTACTTTTATACGCTAAATAATAAGTTGGAATTATTAGTTCATTTAAGATTTGCGAGAAGGATAATATATTTTTCTTTCCATTTTTTGTTTTTCTTTTCGATTTTTTTTTTACGCTATAGTTTGGAACAGATAATCAGCTCGAATTCCAAGACTTTTGTGGATAATTATATGTTTCTCGTATTACAGGATCTGAGAATTAATTAGCTATGCATACCTCGTACTATATAAGCGACGAATTATATGCCTATGTATGTAGGTAGTACAATAACCTCGAGTAGTTGAAGTGTATAAAAATTGCATTAAGTTAATTAGTAGGCGATGTTTCGCGCGAGTTATTCTTTTCTCGTGATTCAACACCGCGATAGAATACGAGGTAGTCGAAGAAAATACCGAGAAGAAAATTTATACAGGTACGATATAAGCGTTTCCTACAAGCCGACTCGTCACAATGACGAAAGAATGAAAATAAAAGGTGAAAGAAAAGAAACGGAAAAAGGAAATCAAGAAACTCAATAGCTCGGTCTAGCACTGATACTGTACTTACGTTATAGTTAGCCTTTATCTTCGCGCTATACAGTACGTTAATACACATACGCATACGGATCTTGGTGTTAGACCGAATGAGTCAGAAAGTACGTGACGTACCGTGGTACTCCGAGTACGTGTAGTTATCTCGATTCTGAAAACTGGATCTTATAATAAAATTGAATCTATTTTTACAACCGTGAATATCACACCGCGATTTTTTTAATCAATTTTTTTGTTTCCTTTTTTTTCATACAATTTCATATGATTATTCATATTGCTAGAAGTCTAAACGACGAAAGAACCGTACGTTTATGTATGGTCAGTCCATAAACTATTTTATACCTAGTGCATCTGTCTCTACCGTACGAAGTTTAATTCATTCATATATATAGGGGTCATTTTCTGACCCGCACACGACGACGACGATGGTGAAAGCTAAAGGCATTAATAAGTAAGATTTCCTGGTGATGAACAGACTGCTACTTTTTTTACTGACGATATTACGTACGTATGTAATAAGGAAAGAAAGACCCAACCATCTATCGGTCAGTGATGAATCGAGAATGTAATATTGCTATATGAATCATTTAATTCGCACGAATTATTTTTTTCACTTTACAGGATACCTTTATTTTAATTTTATTATTATTATTTTTTTTTTATCTGTCAGTATCGCGTACCCACATTCAGCGAGTCCGGTCATTGCTCAAAACCATTTCCGCCCGTGCTGAATTACCACGAGTTGTTGCAAATGTAAACCAACCGCACGTGGATATATACCGTTACCGACGTATACATATGTTTTATTTTTATTTATTTTCCTGTCTCTTTCTTTTGTTTTATCGTTCATTTTTGTTTCCGTTTTTTTTTTTTTTTCTATATTCCCTTTTTTCATATTCCTTTTTGTTTTTTAAATTCAGGCTCAACTAACACGCGAACACGACTAGGTGTAACGGGCGGGGAGAAACCACACACGACCTGACAGTCGCGTCGCTCGCAAAACCGACCTGCGAAGACCTAAAGCAACCCAGCCCGGATCCTACCTCACCTCCTATACCTCCCGTATGCTATACCGCGACCCGTGTGTCTCTTATAATTTGATACTGCGAGCCTGTTTATTGCATGAATATATATACGTACGCATGTATACGCAACATAATCACCTGACCAAGAAACTGGAGCGTGCGAAATGTCGTGTGATTTTTACGTCACGCAAGTGGATATTGAAAGTGACGGAAAGAAAGAAAAAAAAAAGAAAATTTCATCCATTATATATATATTTATAACTTTCCTCTGTTAATATAAATAAAATACTAGCTAATCCTTTGAGTATTCGATTTATGAACTATAAGGGGTGCTATGATTTGATCGATGAGGATGAGCCAATTAAAACACAAAAATGAATAACTGAATCATTTTTTTGTTTTTCGGTCGTCGCGGTTTGAGTATATTTAATTGACGCGAAGAATAGATCGTCTGGCTAGAAATTTCTCAGGCTTTTTTTCGCACCGCAATAAATACCTAATCCGCTTCAAAGAGAGATGGGTATCTCTGCAATTATTGAATGTATATGTATGTGGCAAATATGACATATACCCTACGTGAAAAATAAAATCAAATTTCGTAATTCTCTGCAACACCCGCTTACCCTGTTGCAATTGATTCTCTTTCACCCCCGAACATGTTTTGGACGTAAGTTTCAACTCGCGGTTCCTCTTCTTGTAGGTAAAGGTAAGGCGTTCTCTGTACGGCGTCGCGAGGATTTCTTCTCGATGTTTGGATCTGTACCTCTGTTTGAGGAGCTCTATATATATATGGAGGTTCTTTCGTTTAGGTTTAGGGTCGAGCTACTCAAATTTACATACGTGATTCTTTCTGTTTTTTTTCAAAAGCTAAAAAATATCGATCGCGCGATAACGAACTCGATAATTGATTAAATCGTTTTTGCATAAATATAATTGCTACAATTATTATTGAGAATCGAGTCTCGATCCTGGCGGTAAAAGTAATTCTAGAAATTATATAATAATCTCATATTATTTTATAAGAGAAGGAAATGTACGGGGGATCCCTACCCAAGTTGCGCGGTTAACGCCGAAGCTGTAACCAAAACCTCATGCGGATTTTCGGCGATTATTATCGCAGGATTGTTCTCAGTATCGCTTTGCACGGAAAGGATAGATTCCTCCTCGCTTGTGATTATATCAGTCGTAGCTGAATTTTCCGACGCCACTACTACGCTTTCAGATATCGCATTTTCTGTGATAATTACATGTATATATGTATCAGTTTACTTGTTATAAATTATGACGTTCATTATGTCACGTTTTACGATTTGCGAATTACCCGTTATTTCGCCTTTTTCCAAAACGATAGAATTTTCGGGATTAGGAGCAGCAGCATCGGGGACTATGATTACCTCTTCTTCAGTTTTAATTTCCCTTTGACTTTTCAACTTGATCAATTTTTTCAACTGACTACCAATTCTGGGAAGTATCGAAGAGGAAGAAGACACAACGTGCTTCGAATAATCGATTCTAGACTCGTTAGAAAACGAGGATCTCGTATCCGCGGTTTTTGACGAACCTATAGAAATCTCTTCAGCTTGTTTATTTCCGCAACGATTTCGCGCCAGCAATTTCGACAGACGGAGATGCAATCTTTTCCCGTCTTTATTATCCTGCTGAGAAATTCGCACTAAGTATTTTTCCTTTATTTTTATTTTCTTCACGCTTATTTTTTTATTTTTTCTTTTACCTTCGAAGCGACGTTCAATAAATCTTTTTCATTTTCTGCCTTTACCTCGGCTTTAGCTGCGTCAGATTCAACGCGGGCATTTTCCGAGGCAGTTTGGGTAACCGTAAGAAACTCGAGAGACTTTTGTCTCGGTTGGGGAAGCGTCTCGTCACTCATGTCGTCAGGTTAATAAATAATCGCCGATAATACGTTCATTTTGAAAATTGGGTAAATAGGTGCATGACGATACGACCGGGAATTTTGACAGATCACATTAAATCTTTCAGTGACTGACGAAAGATCGAAATCGCTCGTACTTTGTTTCCCAAAAGAGAGAAGATCATTATAGCGTAATCTACGGCCTTCAATACGTTCAATTTTCGAATTTTGATGCCGCGAAAAAAACGAAAAAGCTAAATGCTGAAATCCTTGAAACGTTTAACCTCGCAAATCTCTCGTTATATGTGGGTAATAAAAAACGCAAAAACACTCTTACGCATATCTACTAAATTGGCTGTTTAGCTCGCTTCACTTTCTGCCTATTCTCAGTGTCCATGACTCCGGTTTAAAACGTAGACCGAAACTGATCCGTGACAACGTTTGCTACATCCATTTCGAACTTATTTACGGTCACACCGACGCGAGACAGGTTACAGTCTGCTATAGTGATGCTCGGTACTACAGTGGTTTTCCAATTCGACGGAAAAGCACTAGTACGGTCATCACCTTCGGAGTCTAAGAGTTTGAGCTACATGCATCGGGGCTGGGCCCAAGTTCCGAATATTAAAAGTCCGGGACGGTACAAATCCCAAATTTGAATATTACCGACTATCAGTTTTGCGAATGCGTACTTCCCCGAAAGTCTACATAGCCGATTTGAAAAACTTTTAAACGAAGAACACCGAAGGCTAAAGATCAGAAAGGCCGAACCTCCGAAACTTGAAATTGCCGCATGTATTCAATCAGTGTTTAATAACTACGGCTGTATTGATCGAATCGAAACCAATAAGGAGTCAAATTAATTGTCTTGAGACGTACTTTTCGGAAAAAGGTTACAAAATCCTATCAATTATTTGTGAATCGAAGTTATCGATCGGAGTGGATGAAAGGGGTTTCCGTAAAGAGGGTCTCGATTAGTATGAACTATTTTTTGTCTTCACATCCTAAGAAATAAATCGAAATCTTCGAAGTTCTGAGCTTTTGAAGGCTCGGACCTTCGGAGTCTCGAACTGTCTGCTTTCCGACAGTTCGGAATTTTAATGTTATAAACTAGAAGGTTTCCGAAAATTCTAAATCGTCTCGAACGAATTCGGAATTCTGACCGTTGGGAAGTTTAAAATTTCACAACTTTAACCCGGCCCCTATGCAACGCGGTTTACGCATCGTTAATAAAGCTGTAACTTGACAGGATGATGAATTGGCTATAAGTCTCTATAAAACCCAGTCTCAAAGCGAATCTAAAAATCCTGTGATACGATAAAATAATAAAAACTAAGTCCTGGTCAAAATTTATTTCTCCTTTTTTCTTCTCATTCTTGTTGAAAGGAAGCAGACCAGGTCTGGATAATCGAATAAAGAATAAGTACTTACCGGATATGCGTACGGTGCACAAGGGACGTAGAATTCTCTGTTCATAATAAATAAGCCCAAAAAGGTTGTTAAAATCCAGCTGACAGACGTGAAGGTATGTCAAAACACAACTAGCGCCATCTTATGCCTGTTGCAAGGTCGTCAATCTGTCAGTGGCAATTATATATATTTCAATTTCGCAGACTGTATGAATAACAACGTCAGGCAGGTGTAGCGATTGGTTTAATATCATAAACTCGCGATATTGTATTTAGTACATTAATCATAAATAATTTTAAAACCGATAAGTCTGGACCAGTTTAAGTAATAACGTCGAACAATTAGAGTAGGGATTTCTGTGAGAGAAGAACGTGCAAGGCCTAAGTCACCGACACAATTTAACTCGAGTTAAAATCGCACAACACTGATTATCAACGATCGAATTCTTCCATTGTTAAACACCATGCGCGATTCAAACTTGTCATTGGTTCACTAAGACCGTATACCGTTCGTGAATATCCACTTATCGAACGCGGTTTTATAACTACAAACGATTAACGATGATCGCAACATTGCGACAGCCGACGACTACGCCATTTTTACCCTGTCTATCTCTCTCGCTTTCCCCTACGACGCGCACCGTCACGGCGTCTCTGGTTCACTGCCGTCTTCCGTCACGCGAATGTCGATTTGCGAGCGTCGCCCCACTAGCCTACGGTGCTGCCATCAAGCGCCGCGACATTTGCTCCGTCGGTAAGGTAGAAACAGTATTTATCGTCGCTTGTGAATGACGGTGCAGGAGTTACCGACTCGAGATTCAAAATTTATGATTGTCAGAGTTTTTACTCGTTTTCAATTAAAGCTTGAATATTGTTAATCATATTAAGTTGTTTTTTTCTTTCTCTTCTTTTTATAGATTGAACATTACGCGGCTATAACTTATAACGATTCTGCAGTAGCTGCAGTCGCAGACGGCTGACGTTTATTGATTAAGAAATTGAGGTACCGCGTGCTGCACCAGCATTGAAAATAGATTGATTATTAGCTTCGTTTAAGACTATTAAAACATGAACAGAAAACAATAAATATGAGTATATTACTAAACGAGGACGGGATACAGCGTCTTTATTTTTAATCATAAAAAATCTTCTGGACCGCTAATCAACCCGCGAATGTAATAAGTCTTTCCATGACTTTCCTTCCCGCCTGTAGAAGCAGAAAAATGACTACTCGTAATTTTCTTCACGAATTTTGATACTGATATCCTATCAGATGGTCGCAGCGAATTTTCAACCGAAGAATTATCCTCGTCTTTTGGAGCCGATAACGAAACTTCGGTCTCGCTATCTGAGGATAAAATTGTATCAGACAAACTTGAAATAGTTTCTCCGCCTTCGTCTCGGCCTCTTGGCGAAGCATCCGGATGTTCAATTTTCAGAACTTTATGACCGATTTCAAAACCGCGGGTTTTTTCATCCGCAAAACTGAAGACCGGCTCGGCCGGGGGATCCGGCATTCCACCGAGATATGCGATAGGAACGATACGAACTTTGTCTAAAAAATCGGGGAGACGAATTTCGGGCGATTTTAGTGCTTTTTCATCACAAGATTCCGTTGTCTCTTCTTCGCTCTCTGCGGCTGACACAACGCCTTTTTTTGGACTCAAAATCGAAGGGGTAGATGTACAGACATAAACAGGAGACAAATTCCGATCCGTATCTCTGGGAGACTCGGTGCTGATTCCATCAATTTCCAGTTTGCAATTTTCCGAACTAAAAATCTGCGTGCGAAAAGCATCACGATTGACGCTTTTTCCAGCAATTAGTTCTGACGGTTTTAGCGTATTTTCTACTTCTTCGAAGCCGTAGGAACAGGCAGAAGCGACAGACGAACGATTGGCAAACGGGTATTGGTACCCGGGTTGATCATTGCTTCTAAAATTTGAGTATCCGATGTTGTTCGTAGCGTTGAAAGGCATATTTTGATTCTGGAGAGATTGATAATCGCTCAGGATGTAATCGTCTTTAACAGCTGTTATCTGCGAATGGCTAGACCGAATTCCTTCGGTGATCCAGTTCATGGCTTTAGGGAATTTGCTCATATCGTCAATGCAGGATAGATTGAAGTCAAGATTCAGGGCTCTAACTTTGCCACGTATTTCACTAAGTTCATTTTGGAGCGGGGCAAGTTCTCCTTCTATACGAGATAGAGGATCATAGCTTGATTTTTTGGCATTTGAATTCCGGGGCGATTCCGCAGCATCTCGGTGCGGGTAAAAACCGGAAGCCACTGACATCGCGTTGTTATTTACGGTCACTGGTAAACTGGACCCACTTGGACTCGGCGGAAACGTATAATCGGATCCTAAATCCGGGTTTATAATGATTGGCAATACGTCGAATGCCTCTGACAAGATTTTCGGACTTGATACCGTAATTATTTTCGGGGTTCGCGGCCTGTTGTTCACCCGGCTATCATCAACTTTCCATTCTGCTTCGGAAAATCCATCACCTCGAGGCTTTGCCTCATCTTTTCCAACGTCTGGATACAAAAGCTGCTCCGATTTGTCAAGGAAATTAATTCTCGATGTCGCTAAATTGGACCCGTCCATACAGGCGGTAATCAGCCTCATTTTTTCTTTAATGTCAACTTGCGAGTCGGATACGAGTCGCTCTGCTGGCATGTGAACATCAGGATACTCGTAGGATCCCCATGGTGTGGCGATCGTTATCACGGGGAGAGACTCGGACTTATTCGCATCTCTTTCGATACGCGGGGACACAAAGTACTCAATCCTTCGAACCTCGAATTCCTCCAAACCGCTCAAAGGCACTTGAATTTCGGAACGAGAACTTGCAGATTCGATCTGATCCATGCAGTTAGAGATTTTTGACGTTACATTAGTCCTGGGGGATCCTGCGGAGCCTATTTACATCATTTACCAACATCTATCGATTTCATATTGAGAAATTTGCCTATTGAACGTTATACTGCATCGTTTCACAATCCCGAAGGAGTTTTAGATTGTGAATGCTAACCTATGATCGTGTAGCTAGCACTGGGATCATTTTTCTTCCTAGAATCTTCATCTGCGATGATAGCCGTACTGACTAATAGTGACTCGTTGAATTCTGGGATTACATTCCCAAAGTTCGTCGCAGACTGATGAAATTCTGGTCGAGGACTATGAGGTCCTTCGCTAGAAGTTTCATAGTCGCCTTCAGAGTCGGTGTTCGCGATTGTGGAAGGCTTAGTTTGGTTCAAAGTCCCCGTTTTCAAGCTGGAGGATAAGGGATATGGACTCAGACACGAGTCGGAAGTAAAAACCTTTGATTGACATGCTTTTGGAATGTTGAATCTACCGTCGCGATCTGTCATGTCGATTCTCCGATTTAAGGTTCAATCGACTGGAAAAGAAATGAGGAAAAAAAAAATTAAAAAAAAAAAAGAAAACAGGATGAAACACACGCTTGACGTTGCATCGTAAATGTCAGTGAAAATTTCGAGGTTGACAAACGGAAAGAAATAAAAATGAAAAAAAACACTGAAGGTAGTTTTACGACCGGAAATGAATGTGCAGGACGTATGAAATAACGCAATGGCAACAGACCAAGACTTTTCATCGTATAAAATTTTAGTTCGTTAGATCTTTCAGAATAGCCGTTACGGAAAGTACGTCACGCGGTAGTGGATCCTTGATTGAACGTATACTTATGGTATTATCGTTTATTAACGCAATACGTATAAGATTGTTCGGTACACAAGCAATTACATGTTATATAACATAATATCGGATATTTAGTTATAGAGTTCTCCTCTTGTAGAGTTGCGAAAGATCACTTCCTACCCGTCTCAACACTGCGGCAAGATTTCAGTCCACAATTATAGAATCCCCCCGCTGTACGAGAATTATAATTCGGGGCTATTTTAGAAGAAGGGTGTTTCTTCTTCTTTCTAGTTTCTATCACTATATTAGCTGGAACCAGTATTTCGTCCCAAGGTATTTCAACGTCGTTATCATCGCAGGGCTCTTCCTTCGGGATGGGTCTTATTTCGATAGGTTTTTCCAGGGCTAAATCATCCCAGGGTATCTCGAGCGTAGAATCGCAGGGTGCTCCTTCAGCCGTTAAACTATTCTGTGGAACTACCGTGTCCATAACTAAAAGATCGTCCCAAGGTAAATTCATTTTTCCATTAGATTCCTTCGGCCCTAATTTCGCAGCTTTCTCGTTATTTTCTGCACTTCCTTCAAGTTCTGTAGCTTCGTCGCCTGCGGTATCCTTCATCACGACATTTGCACGAATCTTCTTCGCTACAGCCGGCAAAGCTATGTCTTTCCAGGGTAATTCTATCTTAGAATCGCACGGTATTGAAATCTGAGAAAACTCTTTACGAAGACAGTTCATGTATGGCTCGTGCCATACCTCTTCTTCCGGATTGTGTACCAACGTCTGACGCTTTCTCTTACTCGGCTTTAACTTGCCTTTACCTTTCTTTCGTCTGCATGAACATTCCGCAGTTCTGTCTGCCATGGCGGAATTTTTTCTTTATTTTGCTAATGATTATCATACATGGCTATTTTATGAGTTTATGAATGATATAGGTATAGATATAGGTATAGGCACTTGTAAATTTTCTATCGTTTATGTTTTATTATGCAACCTCGCATCCCGATACTTTTTTTCTCTACTTTTTAGTTCATTGATTACTTCATTCTGTACATTATACCTATGTATACTTAGATAGTGTGATTCTGCAGCTATAACTTTTAACAAGGTTCTTTATACCGTGACGCAATGTTTCATCGATCGCTTTTCTGCTAGACAATTATTTTTTTTCTTATACTGAATAGAACTCGAAATTTGTTTGAAACATTTCATCTGGAAAGCTTCCAAGCTATTTTTTCCATCATTTCAGAATTGTTCAGGTAAATTATCAGAATGATTCTTTATCAGATTCTATGATGAATCAAAGTTATACATATATCTGAAGGCATTAAAATTGAGAGAATTTGAAAGCGTTGATTTCAAATCAAATTCGAAAAAAAATTGGCGCTATTTTCCGTCCGCGATTGAATCATGACGAATCACGAAATGATGACTGCGATGATTACTCATGAAGCTGCGGATGACTAGGCATAATGGGATCTGAGTACATTCTAAGCACAAAGGTATACCAATTTAACCAATAAGGTAAAAGAGTTTGAATCGCGACGTAGCGCGTCATGAATACTTCGTCGAAAATCTGTTTACGTCATGCTGATTACGTGCGTAAACGCCGTTTTATAAGATAGCCGCCATATTAGCCAATGTCAATACCGCGTCGATATAGTCGCGAGTTCTTTTACCATTTGTCGGTTTCGCCGCATATATAACAATAATCTACGTGCGCCGATACAAGGAAATCCGTGGAGACTTGATTGAGTTGGAGATCAAGAAGTGAATAAAATCTGATTAAATAATAAACGCCGGTGTCTACCGCTTCTTTAATAAACGCTTTTATAAACAATATTATTTTCCTACTTTCGGGATAATAGCTGGGAGGTTTTAACCGCCTTGAAAAAACCCATGAACACAATATCTTGATCAGCGTAGTGAGACGACGTTTAGAAGGCAGCCATCTTGCAATCCCTAATCAAAGATCCTTGGCTAGCGGGTTTCGTTGTCTGGTTTCTAGCCAGTTAATATCCAATACACAGTCCATCAAATGGCTTTAAAACGAATTAATAAGGTACGTCAAAGTCTGTTAGTGTATCTAGGGCATAATCAAACACGTCAGAGAGTGTGGTGTGTGGTAAATCAAGTTGAACGCCCTTAACGATTTTGCAGTGAATAGGAGGCAATGTGAGAGCCCATAGCCAGCATTGAAAATCATCTTGGCTTTTACCCTTTTCTTTTTTGCATTCCCCATTTATGCTCTCATTTATACACCGTCTTTTTATTACGCCTAACTAATACCACCGAAACAGTAACAACATTATATCGATAGAAATAATTCAGTGCTAGTGATTATCCCGCAAATGACACGAGTGATATTACAATTAATTCCTACTGGATTCCCGATAAATAGCCGGAAGTAACGTAAAACCTTGCCTTAACACATATATCTATATATACCTGATACACGGCTATAGATAACTATGGAGTTAAAAAAATTCCGTATAATATCCATAATTATGATCAAATTCACCCATATTTCATCCATCTTTCCTTTATGTATTTTTATTCTCTTCTTTTTTTTCTGTTCTCATTTTATTAAGAAATTCCTTTCTCACCCCGCCGAAATCCATCCACATTTTAATTCTCTACGATGCGCCGTAATGTCTCATCGTTGAAGTTTATTTCTGCGACTATATGCCTCGGATATAATAGGCTATACCAAACCTACCCAGAGACACACTTATCACACTGTAAAATAAGAATGGAACTTTTGCAAGCTTAGATATTAAATTATATCCTATTTTAATCAGTTTCAATGATAATTGATACTCATTCTACTTTCCGTGATTTGTTATTTCAGGAACTTCAGGATCTGGGAAGGGATCCACCTGCACAATGCTCCGCTGGCCCAGTAGGAGATGATTGTAAGTTCTTTGAGGATATTGTATATGAATAATGTTCAATTGTATAGAAGCAAGGAGAATAGAAGGTTCAAGTTCCTCCACATTTTTATTCGGTGTTTTTACTTCGCCTCTTACTTCTTGAACAAATATATACTTCAGAGGATCATTATTGAACGGAACGGTCTAATGACGTATCTATATAATAGTACAGAGTCACATTTAGCGATGAAGATAAATACTGTCCGGTATTACTACTTCAAAGCTTTACCTTCGAAGGACAAATACCTCTATCTTTCTCTTTGATGTATTAAAGTTCCGGTTTTACCGCGCGAGATAACCTGGATTTTTAAATAAGAATTTTCTAGCATTTATATAGAATCTATTAATAGCATAGAACCATGTGGTAGTTCACTCCCGCTACTTACCTACTCAGAATTCGCACTTTTCTCAACAGTTTTTATTCTTTTTTGCCTCTCTTTTTTAATTTTTTTTTTTCGTTGCTTTTCCTTTGTGTCTTTGAACTCTGATTTTAGAGGCTTTTTTCTTAAGCATGGATTATCATATGAGCTGGCCATTTATAAGTCAATGAGTTATCTGTATGGTGCGTGCTCCAATATTTGACGATAGTGCAAGAAAATATTATATCTATGACTTTGAGGGATTTCTGTTCTAAATTAGAGAACAAAGCAGACGAAAAACAGACAAACAAAAAAAAAACAGAAAATGTAGTAATTTAATAATCAGGGTTTTGAAAGTTTTATAATATTGCTTAATAGTCTGTTTCAATCATTAAGTGACAATATTATTTCAAATCTAGTTCAAAGTCTTTGGAAGAACTTATTTTATCGCATTTTATTCTTAGTATATGTGACTCATCTTCTCTCGTGTCATTAGTATCTCACTTTACAATGAGACAGGGAAACTGCTCTTAAGTGAACACTAATCTTTGTCTCCCAGAGGCTAGATAAAGTTTTGCTTCTAATTTTTACCAACAGTATAGTTTTTGGTCTTAGTAACGCTTTTCATCTAGCTGTAAAGATAATAGTTAGAACCGAATGGAAATAACGAAAAATAGTTGGGAACTTGTTTCATTAAACTCAATCATTTAGATGAAACATTTTTTACGACTAAATAAAATTCTTCCGACATCAGGATATGAGACTTCCTTTGTCAACCACAGGCAGCATTGAATAATCTCACTTGTATCCTGGGTACAACTTAACCATTTATTCATTTCTTCACATGTTTGCTGCATTGGCAGCTTGGAATGCTTCAGAAAAATGTTGAAAATGATATTTTTACATCATACAGCAATTAGGCCTTGTTATTCGGGTGTTGTTTATACTTCTCGGATTTCATCCACTATAGAGAATCTCTGATTACATTCTACAATAACTATGTAATCTTTAATTTGCCCTGAATTTCCTCTCCATAAAATTAATCCAACTTTTCTTTTTTAACTTTGCAGTGTTCCACTGGCAGGCCACTATAATGGGACCAGTGAGTAATTGATTAAAATATGTCATCTACTAGCTTTTAATTTCACAGACACCATACCTAATCAGTTGAACACTCTGCCAAAAAGCAACTCTGATGTTCTGCATATTTATATTTGATTTTTCCATTAGGAGTTTACATAATATCATAGCTAACAGGCTTCTATCACTGAAGAGGTATTTTTTTTCCTATTTCACCGTCTTCAGTTACTACCTGAAATAGCTATTTAATTTTTCTTAAAAAGTCTATAATTGATTTGAAAGTATCCAATTTCTTGTTACATCAAGCCAAAGAACATCTGCATTTCAATTCAAAACTCAGCTTCTTTCATTGAATCTGTAATTATAGGCAAATCAAGATGTCTCTCTAAAAATATTATGTGTTATGTTTTCAGCCTGACAGTCCGTACCAGGGAGGAGTATTTTTCTTAACAATTCACTTCCCAACAGACTATCCATTCAAACCTCCTAAGGTATTCTATGTTCTCAAATATATATTATAATATTATTGCTTTATTTTGGGTTCAAATTTAATGATTTTGAATATTCCCAGGTTGCTTTCACAACCAGAATCTATCACCCTAATATCAACAGTAATGGAAGTATCTGCTTGGATATACTGAGATCGCAGTGGTCGCCAGCGCTTACTATTTCAAAGGGTATGTCTATTTACTTTTTCACGATTTCATAAAAATCCGCGAGTTATACTCGCCTAAATCATTTGCCAGCCCAATCCCATTCCCATAAAATGGCAATGAATGTTCCCATCAAAACTCTAATAATTTAGAAATATTGTGAAATACTCTGCGAGCGGTTCCTCAACATTTTAGGCAGATCTGTTTAGTTGTTTCAAAGCTAATAACGAATGTACGTACATATGTATACTAGGATGTATCTTAAAAGGGGTGTTTCTTGAATTTCATTCCTCCCTGTGGTTCAATTGGTTCCGAATAAATTTAAAAAGTGCTGCCAAAGGATTTTCCTTAATTTTGATTCTACGTGGTGCCAGTAGGCTCATTCTTTTTGCCATTTGAATAACATGAGTCTTTAGTGTAAGTTTAATTATAATTTTTTTCTGAGCCTGCTGACTGTTCGAAAGATCTAAATCTAATTCTGAATTCGAATTTGATAACAGAATACAAAATAAAAAGGATACGACCTTCTTACCGTGCTCCTTAAATTTTCCAAACACTCAGCAGGCTCGGAAGAAAATAATAACTATACCAACACTAAAAACCCATGTTATTCAAATGGGAAAAAGAATGAGCTTACAGGCACCTTCTAGAATCAAAATTAAGGAAAATATTTTGGCAGAACTTTTTTTAAATTTATTTGGAACCAATTGAGCTACAGGGAGAAATGAAATTCGAAAACACCCGTCTTAAGGGACACCCTAATGTATACATTGGTATATATACAGATGATCTCTTACGACGCAAATCAAGCTCTCATGAATTTGATTTTTTGCCATAATCATTGTAGTATACGCAGTAGATATAATATCGTTTAGAAAGACCTTTTGGTTTTTTGTTTATTTCTTTGATATTATTTCTATCAATATTTTTGTGATGATGCCAACTCTGTGCAGGATACGGGACTATTTATAATGATGGAACGATGTATTTTGAAATTTTTATTCCTATGTAATGTTTTTGTGCTATTCGAAGCCTTGTGCAGTTTTCGTTATTTATTTTTTTTCTAGCAAGGACATTAGAATTTTTACACTCCGAAAACTTTGTCTGGTATCTAATGTGCGTATAGAAATATTATTCCGCATTTTTAAAGTTTTGGTAAAAGTGGCTGGCAGAATCTAGGCTAAACTTTCCAATATCAACATAATATGTATATTACGAGAGAAATGAAAGACGAAATATCAAGACAGCTTATGTAACATGTCTTATTATATCTATTTTCGAACAAAAAAAAATGAAATATCTTAAAATACCTTGCAAACTAAATGATAAGCTTTCATACATTGGAGAATATGAGGTCGAGCTGAAAATAATACAAACATTACAACATTGTCATTGAAATATTGAAAAGGAATATCGTCTGCATTTTATAGGTAAATAGATATGTTTTCAAATATTCTTTTTGCCAACAATATGTTGAAAGAAATACTTGGCAAAGTGGTATAGGTGAGCGTATCTTTTTATTATATAACAAAATGCCCACAATGAATAAGCTCCAGCATTGTAACAGGATTAGAATGTAAAAATCAATATACAAGCTGCATAGGATATAATAATGAAACAATATCCGAAAATATACTTGATAAATTACCACGAGAATCTCAGAATTCGACTATCAATCATTTTATGTTATAATATTATCAGTGGAGGTAGTAATGCTCGAATATTCATTTAATTTTTACTGATGGAGTGTCAAATACAAATATACCAAAATGCAAATCTTTCTAATATGTTTGACTGCAGAATTTTTCATTTTAAGACTTTTGAAGAAGTTTCATACCTCACCTTTGAATACACACACACACAAAGTCTTATTATTATTTGTATTTCCACCTACCAAAACTTGTCATAAAACATAAACTTTACTATCTCCAATGATAAATTGCTGATTACAGTGTTTTAATTCCCAAAGAATATAATTTTGATATTAATCTTGTTACAGTTGCCATTTTACGATTGCCTGATTGACTCCTCGATAAATTATATCTTTTGCATTATAAAAAAAAAAAAAAAAAAACATTAAGAATATAATAATAATGTAATGAAATGAAATAGACAGAATGTTGTAACGATAATTTTGGATTTATAATTCTAGTGCTGCTGTCAATATGTTCGCTGTTGTGCGACCCAAATCCTGATGATCCACTTGTGCCAGAGATAGCAAGGATATACAAAACTGACAGGGAGAAGTACAACGAATTGGCACGCGAATGGACGCGCAAGTATGCCATGTGATGCGCCAATTCTCGTTGACCTTAAACATCCAAACGCCACCTCTAATCAGCAAGCCAACCTCCCTCTCCCCCCATCCCTCCCACTACCACCCCCAGCCATTACGCCACCAACCGATCAACACCAATTCAACCTAGCAGCGGCCTGTCTATATTTTAAGTTCGCCCTGCAAACCCAGGCTCGTATAGAACATGCCTAGGACCATTAAAAGTCAATTGCGACTACTTGTGCAGCAGATCAATATGAAGTTATCCCTTCTTCGCCCAGTGTAGCAAGTGGGTTTTTGTAAGACGACATCGTCACCAGTGCGACAACAGCAACAGCGCGCCAGCAGTTGAGGGAATTTAAAAAAAAAAAGGTGGTTTCAAAACACTCACCCCTTACATACTTACTACCTACATCTCCAGATACATGAATACATACACGTACCCGTTACACATACACATACATGCAATATGTTATTATTACATGTGAGTTACGAGAAGAGGAAGAAAACAAGGCAAAAACAACAACAAAAAAGTAATGAATAAAAATGAGAAAAAAAAACAAAAAAAATTTAAAAAAAAGAGAAACAAAAAAATGAAAAGAAAAGAAAAAAAACAAAATAAGAAACGGAAATAAAAATAATGTCTGCTTTGATTTTCATAAATAAATGAAATTAAAATATAGGAGAGTGAAAGTAGGATTTGTATTTGAACTTGGAACTAGTTTAATTTCTAATATTTGTGCTTATTGATATATGATATGATATGATATGATATGATACGATATGATATTGTAATATTGTATACCTACTTTCTCAGTAAACAAGAAGAAAAACAAAAGAAAAAAAAAAGAACAACATAATAATGATAATGATAATAATTATAATGAAGAAATGATAAAATACAATGAAAATTAAAGAAACCTCGACTGACAACTCGCTGATTGTTAGTTTTGACGTAACAAAAGCGATCTTTGCCCGTCCCACCCCACACACCCCTTTAACTATGCGGTTTAATATTTCTTTTTTTGTAAGACTGGGCTCTATATAAATACTACTGAAACTATACCTATATATTTTGTTTGATTATTATAATTCCTCTACCTATAGTAACAAAAGACATTTATATTATTCAAAATAATATCATTACTTTTAAATAAATGAATAAATAAATAAATAAATAAGACCCCTGCCCCTGCCCCTTCTAGGCCAGTTGTTGTCTGTTTCGCAAAGATTGACGATGGGCGGTGTGTGTTATTGTAATCTATCTATAATAATTATGTCACTTCTATTGCGATCGAATTTGTTGCCAGATTTTATCGATTCTTTATTAATTATTAACGGCGCCACATCTCTTGCGAATAAAGAATCAGAGTCGGTATACCCAACTAGTTTAGATCCGTTAATTTTTCGTTTAGTGTATGATGATGATTTTTTTTTTCTTTCTGTTTTCTATTTTTTTCTGTTCAATACTTCATTCTTTCTTTCTTTTTTCTTTTCCTCTCTAATTGAACGAGCAATTTATGTGTGTATATATATATACATATAACATACCCTTTCATCCACAATATAATAACTATATGATATACAATAAATAGATATACATATAGGTTTGTGATTCTTTTTTTTTTCGCAGGTTTTTTAATTAGAAAATAAAACACGATTTACATAATATACATATTACATTAGTAGTGAATTAGGTGTAACAATTTTCATCATTATTATTATTATAATTGTCAAATAATTAATCTCTTATCTAGAAAGAAGAAGAAAAAAAAAAAACTTTGTATTTTATAATATATATTGTGGTTGTAAAGGATAACGCTAATTTCGTAGTAATTTTTCTCATTGTTTATTTATCTGGTTGATAAACGTAAGTTAAATCCTCTTCGTGCCGCAGCGACATAGATTTATTATTTTTTATTTTATTTTATTTCTTCTTTTTCTTATATTTTATCTTTTTTTTCTTCTTACAATTCAATTGATATAATATAAATAAAATGCTCATGTATGATCAGTAGCGAATATCATTTTATAAGACGTAAAAATAAGACTATTTAAACTTACATGTAATCGTATGGAATAGATATACCTACTTTAAAACGTCTTTAACAGTGTTATTCGATCCTCGCATTATCGGAGCATTAATATTCTAATACGGTGTCGTCTCCCAAGCTACCTAACTTGGTACGTATATGTGTACATATATACATGAACCTATGTATTATGTTAAATCTGTAATAATACAGTACAGGTATTTATCGTATACACAAGAGCAACTGGAACGAGTGATATAAATCGCGATTAAACGATCGGTTCTTACAATTATTCCAACTCTAGGTATATTAATGTTGACTCGAGTTGGCGAAAGGGTTTGAAAGCTTAAAGGAATGAGATACAAAATTTGGGGTGTATAATAAATTTGAAGAAATTTATTTAAATTAAGCGATGCAAGCGTTTGCAGTATAACGATTTAAAATTTTTTTTTTTTTAAATATATACAGGATGATTTGATGGATTAAATCAATTGTTTTGCTTGATTATTTTTTTTCTCTCTATCTCTCTTTCTCTCTTCCTCACGAGAATGAAAAATAAAAAGCAGCATTTGCAACGTATAGATCTTAAAAAAAAAAAGAGAGAAAAAGAGATTTTTGTTCCTTCTGATAATTAAACCACTGTTCACTCTATGATTGGAAGAAAATAAAAAAAAAAGGGGGGAAAGGAAAATTTAAATAATAATAATAGAGAAGATGAAGAAAACTAAAAACAATTTGAAGAAAAATTGATGAATAAAAAGAAAAAAAAAAATATATATACATATTCACGTGTAATTATTATTAAATAACGCAATAACGAAAAAAAAGGCAAAAAGAAACAAAAAAACATTTTTAATAACTTATCTTGTGTAAAATTTTCCAACGTTGGTGACAGTACTTCATAGAATAAAGATTGCTTCGACGATTATACATATAGTGTATATATACATATATATATATATACATGCAACGTGTACCGATTATTTTTACACTATCAGATCTCTCCATAATTCCTATATGTATGTATTTATATACAGAAAAGAAAAAATGAAAAGAAAAAAAAAAATTAATAGTAACGATTCGAGCGTCGTTATGATCGGCGTACTACACCACGATATTATTTATAATCACTTATAACATTGCTTCGCGAATCACCATTCCAATTGTTATGAAAAAAAAAGTTGAATAAAATAAAATAAAAAATAATAAAAAAAATAAAACCGTTTGAAATATTAATTAAATAAAGAAAAAATGAACACCGAAGGAGAGCGTAACTTCTTTAACACGCACGTGGCACAAGTTTAGGTAATATCGATAAGTTGTAACTTCAATAGCGATAGATAATTTTATTATTATAATTATATACCTACAAAGGAGTTGAAGGAGGGGAACTGAGGAAATCTTTTACGATAACGAAGACTCTGCATTTCGTTGTTTAAGATTGGAATTTAAACGAGATAAGGAAAATTAAGAACAAAAAAATAACCATTGATAACTTTATAGAGTAAAATTTTTTAATCCGCGGATATATAAACCGGCTGCAGAGCTAAGGCGTAGAACAATGAATATATTCTTCCTCTAGTTTCCTTCGCTCCTCATGCGCAGATTATAATAAATACGTCTAAAAGAAAAGAGAAGAAAAAAAGAAGTAAAAATAATTAATAATAATAATAATCGACGAGGTAGAGATTAAAAATGTATACGTCGTTTACTTGTAATTTTTAATCGTATCCTTCAGTCGTATTCCTTTTTTTTCAAAACCAATGTATATGATTATAATGTAACGGTAACGGAAAGACAGAGGTGTCCAATGCATGATTTATATATCTGTCTTTTAGTTATTATCAATACACCCGCATCGTTATATACGAAATACAATAAACATTTAAAATAAAACAATGATTAAAATCGATCTACATGCAATCTCATAGTCGCTACTGCCTACTGTTACATGTATACCGCGGACACGCGTTAATTTTTAAGTTTGAAATAACGAATATCTAATTAACAACAAAAGCGCGAGGTCTTGCAGGTGATATTGAAGCACGATGCGATATTATATTGTGTAGTCCTTTATTTTATAATTCATTCAAAAACTTCAGAGATGCATGTTACGAAGCTTACATCTTTTTCGATAACTCGTATCATTCTATACCCAATAAATTAACAGTTCTTAGCGATACTCCGAATAGTTACAGATATGGACTCGAGTTTATCTCAGATATTAATACATTCGTGTCGGTTCAAACAAACTGAAAATACCGGACTATGATTCCGAGATATTACATCATCTAATAAATACGGAAAATCACTAATGAGATTTTTATCGAGCTGTGAGTACATCGTGATATTTCCTGTAAGAATCATCTTGCGGGAATTCGTAAAATACTTAGTTCCGAAATGAAATTTAGACATTTTCACGAAAAGCTCGATTAAAGAGACGCTTTAAAATTCCCTCGAATCCTACTGCCTCCCGGTATTGATTTTACCAAAATTTTCACGAATATGATTCTGAAAAATGATCACATCAAAATGCAACGACGTCGTTTCGGCCGGTAATCGTTAGCGGCGACAAGGGATGGCCTCGTCTAGGACTCGTGGACATCGGCGTGGCGCAGTGCGGCTCTTTATACTCCCTACCACGCGGTCGGCGATTCAATGAACGTCGAATAGATGTTCGAACGGGGGTCCGGGTGTTCCGGTCAACTCAGTTCTCTCCGTTCGGTCGAGAAAGCCGGTGGCTGTTGCTGGATTCCCGTATATTTCTTATTGCCATGCTATAAGCAGGAGAACTGTGCTAGAGTTGTTTGCCCAACTGACACCTGCTGCCTGCTTGACTGTCAAGTTAAACTTCGTCATTAAATCATCGCGTCTCATCAAGGTACGTTAATTTCATGATTCGAATCATTAAATTTCGATGATTTTTTGAATTTTCATCTCATTTCGACACATTCGTGCTTCTCATTAATTTTCAATTTTTATTTTTTCTCTACTTTTGGTGTTATTAAGAGTTACACAATACTCGGGAATCAATAGGTCGCCTTGATTTACCGCCTTTCGAAAGTTACATACATTTTTTCGACCTTTTTTTTAAATCTGGATCCGAGAACTTGCTAAACGCATCTACACACAGGCGAGTGTGTTAATTTAGCAGAAAAGAAAGTTTCAATTACGAGAACTTCTCCGGCGTTTAATTAAGACCCTTGGAATTCGATAAAATATAGGACATTCGATTTGCTTAGAAGAAAAGAAAAAGAAAAATTAGAAATTCACGTGATTTTTGTTGTTCAGTCACATAATCTCTTCTTTTCTTCTCTCCCCGAATTCCATGGTATAGATAATTATCAAAATATGGGCCGAATTATTGTGATCTTTTCTAAAAATGAAGTTATAAGAAAATTCCCAAACATCTTCATTCAAGTCCTTTAAAATAACACACGACTCTGTATATTACATCTTGGATGGATGCAGGTACGTCGATATTTTCCACTTGACGAGAGTATCTGTCTGCAGTGTCAACGACGAATCGTTATATGCAGTATCTACCTACCTACCTACCTTGTATCAGGTAGAAGAAAAAGGGCTTGAATGAAATTATCGTTGCAGTAGGAAAACTACGGCGGCGGGAAAGTCTGGTGAAGGAAAACTATACGTAATATAGTAGAGAGTCGTATATAAAAAGGAATTAGTTATACTATGTATACAGAAGTGAATATATATGCGGATTCTTCCGCGTTTTATTTTATAACACGTAATTTTGACCAACAACTATGATTATCCGTCAAACTTTCTTAATAAAAAGAAAGCGCTTTTTCTAGCCAACTATAGTATATTCATATAGTATAGGGATAGATATACGCATTCGCGAAGGACTCGCTGTAGCATAATTCCCTCGTGTGAATATAATGCATCGCTTGCCATTAAAGAATTTCTGACCAGTTCATTGACTGCTTAATATCTTGATACATACATGTGTATATAGGTATATCTATCATATACGCTAGAAGTTCAATTACTCTAGGAATAATTCCGAGATCTTTTCTTTGTCGTGACCAGCGTGTTATAAGTCCCCTGACTAAACCAACGCTAAGTAACGTGACGGGCACATATGGCATATAAGTATGAGATAAAATCGTTCCTACATTTCTGAACAGTAATTTGAATTATCGGGTACTTGTAGTTATCACGTTTCTTTCTATCACCGAGCAGTTAGAACCCGTTAAATATTGATAATATTGTTATTGTACAAAATCGCGAATTGCTTCTATCGTTACGACATGACATGTTATCATAGATATAGATAGAGGCAACTTTTATTCTCAACAATGTCTACAATCAGGGCATTTAAGTAACCGCAATAATTTCTTTCGCGTGATCGTCGCAAGTGCCTCAAGTGAACTTATATAGAATTAGGTCAAATGCGGACGATGAATACAATACTGGACATCGCAATAATTGAATGCGGAATAAAAACCGTTCAGGAACAAATTATTCACTATTTTCGGCATAGAAACACACGTCAAACTCGTCCATCATTTATAATTGAAGAAATTTTGTGTTGAAACAGAAAATAATCATAACTTTAATCGCAATAATAATTACGCGTATTGTACGCGAAAAACATTTTTGTCCTACCGTAAATCTCCGACGAAATTTATGGAACGAAATTTAAGTATATTTCTATCTTTTATATGTGTGCATTAGTTAGTGGTCAGTGGTCTACCATGATGTAGTATACCTTTCATCCGACTTTCTCGCCGATTAGACGCGAGAGATTGGCCTCGTAGTTCCACGGAGAGAGTAAACCTGGAGGCACTCAACTGATCCTCGCCTCTTTCCTGACCAAGTCATTCCCCTCTGCTGCAGATCTTTCTTTTGTCCTTTTCGTCTCGCGGACTAACATGTGGGCCACCGAGGTAATCCACAAGAAAAGTCGAACAGACGTTCGAGAATTGGTTATATAAGGATTATTTTCTTTTTTTTTTTTAATCAGAAATCGACCAAAAAGTTTAGTTTAGTTCAGTTTATCGGCGATCCGAATTCGTCGTGTCATACAAAAACCTTGGATCCTTTGATTGGTATTTTTTTTTTTTTGTTCGGCAACAACAGTTATTCATCGTTCGGTACGATTTCGGCCCTAAAACGCAACCATAAATTATATGTATAGTTGAAACACGGATTTCCTAATTCTTGAAAAACGCAGGTGCGGAGAAGAGGCAGGGTCGTTCCAATGATGAAATTACTGGCAGGGGTTGAAGAATGCGAAAAACACGGAACAGCTTCGAGCAACGGCCACCCGGGATGTAAAACGAGGGAGAGACAGAATGCCAAGGTTCACCAGGAAACCGGTCAACCCCTGATCGACAAGGTCAGTTGGTCGTGGCAAAAGAAGTTCGAGTAAATTACTATGAAATGAGAAATTTATAGGTGAAAGGCTTCATTTTTATTTAGTTAGCTCCAAATCTCTACACATCTAACTTAAAGTAACATTTAACACATGCGTCACCGATCAGTGCACTCAAACCAATACCTTGACAGTAGCCTTGACATGACTGTGAATTTTTGCCCAAGAATCCGACTCGGTTTTCATTCAATATCACCACTATTAACATTTTATAAAGCTTTGCCAAATTTTCGAAAATTTACATCTCAATTGGTTTATGAAACGTTGACTTTATACTTCTCGTTCCTACTCGGCCTTAATCAAGACAGAGTATAATTTCAACAAAACTAAAGGACAAGGTTGATTTATTCTGTCACCTTGTAGGCCGTCGAACGGTGTATATTCGAACGTTCGAAAACTTCAAATTCGTTTAGTTATTGGCAGGCACATTTTACCAAATTAATTTCACCATTTTATCAACGATTTTACGATTGACAATCGTGCTTACGATTTCCAAAACTAATGCTAGCCTTCGTGCAGTGGCGAAAACGTTTCGCAAATATGTTTGACAATACTGTAATAACGATGGTAATATATATACTATATATACAGACATGAATTTGCGATCAGAATACAGGAATTCCGCGACAAGGTTAATTCTAACAGAACGAGCTAATCGGTATAATATGCCTTCGTTTGAATTCACAGTGATATACAAACAGCTAGAGTATAATCATTATCAAAATACACGTTCCTCGAGCTTTGACGTCGAGAGAATAAAAGATCCTTTCATCTCGCCTGCAGATTTCTTCCCTAATTCGCTAATTACAAAACGAAATCATTCCTCGCTTAGAGGCTCGAATGTCTTCTTATAGAGAATAATATTCCTTCAGGTCATTTCGTCGATTCACTTTATACATCCGGTCGATGGAATAAATCATTGCTGTAGCAATCGACCCTGTTATAAAAATAATTTTGTTCACGAGTATAGAAGAAGCAGGTGCAGCAATTTGTCCGCGAATACGTTTGAATCGTTATAATACACTTTCTTCTCTCGATTGTTGGAACTTTGAATGGTCATTCATGAAGATCTTTACTACCATCCGTTTTATTGTCTGTTATATTTCATGAACGAGAAATTCTCGTCTTTGAGAGAGAAACGTCCGCAGAGACATGAAAGCGTGTCGAAAGATTCAGCTGCTTTTGACGTTTGACATTGGATGCTAGAGCCTCCATTAACGATTGCATAAAATATATGAACCTCGGAAATTTTCTAGCCAGCTAATTAACGACTACACAAAACTCGCAGGACTAGGTAAACTAATACTTTATCGATATTACGTTATAAAATCCGCGGAATATACATACGTACTCATAGGTATATGTATATACACATCGCACCGGACGAAAGGCTAGTCCCGTTGTGACCCACTGCCCTCTTTTTCTCCTTTTCATCTCTTTTTTCACCGTCACTATACCAAAGAACAAAGTCTCGACCGAGCTCTTCTTTCACAGCTTTCCTTTTCACCATTGATCACCATAAACAGTTTTGGATTAGATCCAACAACGTAACTTGCTCACGAATTACTATTTCTGAACTTGAATTTACAAATTTTGAGCTTCTTCCTATCTTAATTTTCACGTTTGTTATCCAAAAAACTATTCAAATCAGATTTACGAATGCACATATCCGCATGCAATTAAAACAGGTCATCGCAGTCAGGTCGTGTGACTATTGCCTGCTACACTTCGACGCGTTCATTGCGTACATTAAGAACGCGAACGTTTCGCTGACGTCTGCTAGATAATGGATTAAAGAATGTAATCGATTATCATCTAATTGTGGCCTTTAGTATTAAAGTGAGTCCCATTTTATGACGGGTATTATTCCGTAATTGAGGAAACCGCGGCTATATCTGCCAGATCGAACATCGCTATTAAACATTTATTGGATTAATACTCATAGCCGCAGGATAGTAGATAGCAAAAGGTATAGCGGAATACGCTAAAAGATATCGCGGTGATTATAGCTGTAGCTTATACTCGCGGCCTACTTACTATTCTCGAGTCGCAGAGAAATCTCATAAAGTAATATCTTTTGCCGACTAATTCTTGGCCTTGAAAATGACATTTCTACGCTTAAAAAATAGCAAACGGTGATTGTGACCGACTCAAATCGCGTTGATTGCAGTAGGTGGTTTTCTGATTTATCTAAGAATTTTTATCCCCTTTCTTTTTTATTTATATTTCCACGACCGCATTATGGATAGAATTTTAATCACTTCAACGGTCATTCGATTACCTAATCACTGACGCGTGGTCAGGTGAACCGTACTCGTTCGTTGTGATGGATATGTCAAGTTGTGTTCGATCCAGCGTATTATGGCACTATTTCCGTTTAGAATTATCGTACAACGTTATGATATTGTAGCTAAAACCTTCACGGTGTTAAACGGTTTTCAAATATGTTGTAACTGAGCAAAAGAAAGTTGATACGTACACACTCCTCTTATTGATGTATTAACGATCTTCCGATAGGCTAAATAAAAATCGACTCCCAATCGCTGTTGGGTATCCGAGGAGATTTACTGATATCTTCAAAATTTTTGATCCTATTTTTAATTGATTGATCACAGTATCCCGAAAATTCCTAAAACGGTTTATCCATGTCTGAATGAAAAGATCAGAAGACACGCTGCTTGATTTCAACCGACAGTTTACGGTATAAAATCCGACCGAACCGCTAGCTCTAGAATTGTCTGTAAAACGAACGATAACTTAGGTATTGAGTGCTGGAATCGGTGTCAAACACCGTGACGTATTGTGGGGACAGAAATTATAGAGTTGAAAAGGCCGGATCAAACAGTATCGCAGAAATTTGAGACGTTCAACAAACAAGTGTCTTCGTACATTTTTCCAGGCAAAGTCAATGTCTTCACTTTCTTGAAGCGGGATGCCTTCTAGCAATAGATAATAGGGATCGTAATTAGGTGTCTCGTTTTGTTTTCTTGTATAATCGTTGGTATTTTCGAGCTCGTTGATCATAGAGAAGGATTTCGAGCTACGAGAGCTCGTAGCTTTCTGTAAAATCAGTTTGAGACCATTTAGCAATTTTCCGAATCCAAGGATACCCTCGCCGGTCTTGGGTAAGCCATTATTTGGACACCGAGAAATATATTATGCGGAAATTTCTGTCGGCGGAAGGAAAACAATAGCTTATAGTCAGCATACGCTCGATATGTTTAAATACGACGAAGAAAAGTAAGCGGTTGATTGGTTATTGAAATTCATAACGTTTTCATTAATAATGCGCATACTTTTGCATCACATCACGTGTACTCGTCGTTTGCCGTGTAATTATAAACAATAAACAATAAGTAATCAGAATCTTGAATAATAACATCGCAGAATAAAGACCGACGTTTAGCCGGTTGTGATATTCACATGTCTGTCGCGTATATTGCTCTAGATTGCTTTGGGTAGGTATATGACTAACGTTTCCTTATTTTTGTTTACTGTGACCTTCTAATACATCCATATTTCCGTAGCTCACCTTCACCTACAGTCAAAACAACGATAATCATAAGAATAACAATATTGGTAATTTGCTTGTTAAACAGACGAAGGAAAACGGCGACTTAGCAGATTCGACTATCAAGAATGACGCGGCCTTCGAAGATGAGGAGAAAATGCGGAGGCTATTGCCTTTTGCAGACGCGCCTGAATACCTGCAATTTAACCCGTTTATTTTACACGGTTATCGAGGATACTTGACCACCAAATTATGCCTTGAAAGGTCAGTTTCCTTATTGCTTGGCTACCGGGTCTCAGAACTTCCTTGATCTTTTACGCCTCGTATCATATAGGATGTCCCGCACGTCGTCGTCGTTTACGAAATACTTCCCGTAACTCAGGAACAGTTTATGATCTTGAAAACGAAACGAATTTGCTTCGGTTTAAATCTGGCGAATTCCTACCCCCAAGATTCAAGAATTTTTCATTTTTTTACAGTATTTTTTGGTGGACAAATGAAACGATCAATATATGGAGCCATATATTTGGCTGGATGCTCTTCCTCGGATTAACACTATACGATCTCTGTTTGCTCAATATCCACGCGCCTTTTGGCGATAAAGTAATCGTAGCTCTTCTGCTGGTTTGCTTTCAGGTGAGGATACCATTTCTATTATAAATAAATCAATGTTCCAGACTTTTACAAAACTAATGACGTAACATCATACATGCAATAATCTGTTGCAGGCTTGCATGATTTTGTCTTCCATGTATCACACTTTTTCCTGCCGAAGCGAGAAGGATTATTGGTGTTTCCTATCCTTCGATCTTTTCGGCATCGCTCTTAGCTTATTGGCAATTTACATGTCAGGAGTTTACTACGCCTTTTGGTGCCACAAGGTAAGATTTCCACATACAGAATAAAAACGCGTTTTCATGGGCAAAAAGTTTCACCATTCTCTGACTCAATCCTCTTAAAAATTCTCAGGAGTTGCAGCATTTCTACCTCATCACAGTGCTCCTGATATTCGTGATAGCGATGCTGCTTCAAATTCCAAAATTCAACGTAAACGGAAACGTGAAATTAGCCGTATTCGTTGCATGGGCAGCTTACGGGGTTCTCCCAACATTTCATTGGACCATAGCCATGGGTGGTATGGAAAATCCAATGGTCGCGATGCTGCTTCCAAGAGTTCTTGGAATGTACGTTATCAGTGGAGCCGCATTCCTCATCTACATGAGTCGGATACCGGAGCGATTTTTTCCCGGTAAAAATTTCCGTAGATGTGGAAAGACACCCGTACGAAAATTCAACCCACGACTTGAAAAACAAATTTCTAATTTTATTTTTCTCTTTCTTTATTTTCCTCAGGAACCGTTGACTACGTAGGTTCTTCCCATCAGTGGTGGCACACTTTGGTTGTCGCAGCTCTCTACTATTGGCACAATACAGGAATGCTTTACGTCGAATACAGACTGAATCACGGATGTCCGACGAACATGCGTCTCTGACAGGGAGATCCGACTTCCTCATTCTCAGGT
Source organism: Tenthredo distinguenda (assembly GCA_947538915.1). Lineage (NCBI taxonomy): Eukaryota > Metazoa > Arthropoda > Insecta > Hymenoptera > Tenthredinidae > Tenthredo > Tenthredo distinguenda. Next base: position 16,616,652 of record OX384536.1, on the reverse strand, counting down.
TTGTCTATTACAGTGATTGGCTACCTTTCGACTAGATCGAGGAAAATTATTTCTCAACAAATCCTGCGAAATCTTTCATAAATTTAATTTGAATAAATTTTTCGATATAAGAAAGAATCTCGTCTTTTGCTTCAAGATTTCTAGGGATGAGGTTTTATTATTAATCATTAGGTCCGTATTTTGCGATGGAGTGTGCTTGTGCCATGGAGCTAGGAATATGGCCATCCTGGTGGTACCAGGAACTCCCTTTCTACGCGACAAAAGGTTTGGCATCTTGTATGGTGGAGAATCCGATCTCCGCTTATCTTGGAAAACGAAAAGTTTGATGCTAGAGATCTCCCACTTCCAATTTATAGCAACTGTTTATTAATCCGAGGGTGAAATGGTGGCTACAATGTTTTAAGGAGCCTCTGAACAACGTGGAAAGGAAATTTTCCACCGAGGCAAATCATTGGAAGTTTACCTATAGCTAGAAGGTAATTAAACGAATTAGCTCAAATAATAAATTACAATTTACAGGTTTGACGTGTCTCTGTCGATATACGTTCCTTCATCTATTAAATGACGTCAATTAATGAGACAAGACACGTTGCGTTAATGTGTTCATTTTTTTTTTTCTCGCTCTCATTTAAATTTAAATCTTATTCGATTATCATAACAAATTATCTTCCAATTGGACAAGTTTCGATAGGTTTTTATTAATCTGACGCTTTCCGATGAATTTATTGGATTATTTTCGAGTTTTTAAATGAATTCACTACCGAGTAAATAAAATTGGTGGATATCAAATTCAATTTCTTGTCCTGAGAAGGCAGTCTTCGTGCTTCTATGTAGATATAATACATTTATTCCGTGATAATAATTCGTAAGATCCGAATAATAGGCTTTGTAAAATACCAATGGGATATCGTCTTTCGGCTCACTATAAATCGTTTCTTCGAGAATATAGCTAAAGGTAAATTAGGCGATAAGCAACGTCGAATATAGCGTCGAGTTGTCCGATAAAATTTTACGGCCAACCCTGGTAATAAGCGAATAGATTACAATCAGAATTTGCCTTATTTCTGACGCCTTTAGTGCCTTAGTACCTCGGCAAAAAAGATCTATTTGCACAGCGTAGATCAAACAGGATTCTTTAGCTCAATTATAGTATAAGATCTACGTATTAAATTTATGGGATACTGAGACAATAATGCGAGTATCTCTCGCGATTTCTCTTGCCATTTCTAAATTTAGAATTTAGAAGGGGATATCTGAGATTATTCGAGTAGAAAAGGAAATAATATGATACGAAGAATAAAAAAAATTTAGACAGAATTTACCTATTAGTAATTACCTTTCTAGGTGTTAATTTAGAGTCTATATATATGTACAGGTATAATATTACATAAAAGGTCAAGAAATTTAATCCACGAACATCGTATGTGAGAATTCAATAATTATAATAATACACAAAAATATGTATTGCCAATAATTCTGTTGTTAACATTGTTATAAATTATTGAATAATATTTACAGTTACATGAATCGATTCGTTTATTAGGCACTCTATCCAGCTGGGTTCAATCCTTGTCCTATTCCGCTTTGTTTTTACCCCGAATGCGTTTTGAAGGAATTTAGAAAATCGCTTTATGAATATTAAGAATCCCTGATAAATAATGTGTGAAATAAAACGGATATAGAATAAAAATGTATTTGCGTTAAAGCGTAACGTCAGCTTGAACGAAACTCTATTTCTACTAAAACAGAAGTTAATTCGGACTGTCGCTCAGTAGCGATGGTTGGTAAGTGGTCAGACGGGTTCTAGAGTTCAGCATAGAAGTCGCGGCCACGTATCAATCAGCTATTGGACCTTGAAATTTAAACGTTTCAGAGAATAGGTGAATAACAATTTTGCTGTTGATTCAAGTCACTTTATAATGAGATTCGTTAATTATGCTTTGGAAACAAGAGACAAAAATACGACCCAGAACAACGACAGATATTTTTCAATCTTCGATATACATGCGAATATGAAACGCAATAATGACGCGATCGCGTAACAATTTATAAAATCTTAAGAAATATAAATTTCCAATGCTTCAAAGATTTCCTAGATTTCAAATCATCGTACCTACCTAAAACATTTCCGTGGCATTACTTGACGATGGTAAAGCTGCTGTCCGATGTAGTCGTCGACTGATAAGCAGTTGATGCGATCGATTGTGGAAAGCGTTTCTGAGCTTTGCGGATTCTTAACTGACGAATGATGGTAAAATATGCTTTCGTCGAGCTACAGAGATACGCGGAACCCTCTTATCGTTATTTCGTTTCGTCACTGTCCAACTCTCTGTTATCAGCAGCCGCATATCGCTTTTTAATCTTCGGTCGAGACTGACTCTGCTTTCATTCCGCGTTTGAAAGATGGCTCCAGCTACGAGAGACACGAGATTGATTTTGCAAACCTGAAATGAATTTTTCGAATAACGAAAATCACCGATTTCGTTTTTTGAAAAGTCCGAAATTCTCGTATCGAATTTCCATCGAATATTACGAAACAAGCTGACGAATAAAAATTCGGACACAAGATTACGATTGGAGCACGTTGAAATGATTCTTGCTTATTAACATTTCAGTGCTTTTCTCGTAGTCAAAGAATCTATTTTATTTTTCTACGCGAATTAGCAATGGGGAAGGAAATTCAACAGGGAGATAACTTTTTGCACAATTTTTGGTTCAAGTGTCTATTTATGTACCCATTTTACCAGACGTTGGTTATACTCGTCACGAGGATACTTCAGAGGTCTTTAAAAAAACCAGAAAAGAGCCACAGCTCTATAAAATTGAGAGCAGACGCAAGGGTACATAAAATTATCCTAATCCGCGTCGTAGGTCGCAGTAGATGCGAATAAATGTTTCAAAGATCTGAAAATCGATGTCAAAATTTATCGGATTAAGTACGAAAAAAGTTTCGGCGGACATATGTAACCGATAAATAAAGTACAGACATATTTTACGACCTCAGGACCCGCCAGACATCAACGGAAGTTACTACTGTCCGCAGAAACGCTGACCATCCATAAAGACGTGAAGCGAGCATGAAAATCTGTGATTCTAAACGACTGATCGTTGTGCCTTTGGCAAATATGATTAAATTTTTTTTTCTGAAAATCTAAAGATTCGTGAAGATTGTATCGTACAAATGAGCGTCGTCGTGAGATAGGCGGAATGAAAGATACAGCTACTTCAGAACTGGAAATCACGCGAATGCGGAGGCGAAAGAGGGTGAAATAAGGAAGAGTTTTTGGTTCTCTAAAGGCAGAGAGGATAGAGAGACTGACAGTCGACTATCACTTTTCCCCCGAAGGCAATGCGTTTAACCGAGCAAGCGATTCTTTACTGGAAGAAAGCAAGCGGGGCGGAAGAATTTACGTAGCTCTTAATCCCGCCGCTTAGAGGCCTTGGCAATATCGCTCTACTTCACATCTTTAGGTACCTGCTTTCTTCACACCTCACTCTTTCTCCCAAAAATTCTTCCATCTCTCTTCTCCTCCAAGAACCACCGATGACAAGAATAACGAAAACAAATTTCACCCCATTCAAGTCTTCTAAAAAATTGAATAACGATGTGAATCATTAATTGAATAATCCACGAATTCAAAAATTTCAGATCTAATCGAGTCTTAAACAGGCTCAATTCTTAATGGCTGAAATGTCTGTGCAGTTTTCCTTTCACTTATCTCGTGTAATCGTTTGAAAAGGGGGTGAAGGTATCGCGTGGTAAAGCTGTAGCGGTAAATTACTCGGAAGAATAAATATTTCCCGCCGATCCAGTCGTGAGTGAAGCATCGTTTGAGAGCTCAGCCTCTGAAGCTCCGTAGCAGTACAGTATAAGGATATTTCCAGTGGCGCGGCGCTGCGCCTGCCGCGGAGCAATTGAAGCAGGAAAAGCTTGAAGCAGTCACCTCTTCTCACGTCGATCGATAAAGCAACGACAAACGACCCAGGGGTCTCGACCCAAAATACGGAAACATACACCGAGCATTATAAACTTTGTATATACAAGACCGTTAACCGGAAACAAATTACTTATACGAACCTACCTCTAACTACACCTAGAACTTGATTAAACTAGGAAATCCCGATCCTTTAATCGCTACCACTAAAATATTGCACACATTATATTAAACATACAACATTTACCGTAAATTCTTGAGATAATCTCTTACGCCGTATAAAACCGATTTTATACTCGTACAGGTAGATCCTCTCTCCGGTTCACCTTTTGCAGAGAAATTTAACCGGCGACGAGTTCAGTCGCACACATCTAATTTGACGCGTTATTAAAGACGTGGGGAATTCGCTGGTATAGACAAAACTGATAAACTTAGAGACGCATGCGTCTCAGAGACTCAATAAACATCTGGAGGAGCCACTGTAATCCTTGGACCGCTCTCTGGATTACCGTCACAGTTTTCCTTCATTTTTTTGGTAAGAGGGGTACGGCCTCCTCGGCTCTCGATTTCACCCCGAAAGCTGCACGACGGCCCTTGTACTGTACGTATGTACATACGTACGAAGAACGGAATCTGTCACATCCCCTGTTCAACTCACGGTGTATACGACGTCCCCTGGAAGTCTAATACAGGAATAGAATGGTCTCGACTTTATACCGTTCTTCGTATTCAGTCTGACGACGAGCTTTCGTGTATAGAGGAAGATGTCTGCGACTATTAGTGTCCTGGAGTTTAGACCTTCGACCGAACGCCGTGGATGAGATTAGGGTTAGATTTATGTAATTGAGGGTCACGCCTGGACGGATATAAACTTTGACTGTTTCTTAGAGAATTAAAGAAAATTATTATACTCGGTTGGATGGACCGAGATTTTTCATCACGGATTCTTTCGGATCATCTAATTACGTCGAATGAAGGCGTACAGCAACTGAGATAAGAACTTGAAGGGAAATAAAATGGGACGGTACTCGAGTAGGTATAGACGTTTAATCCACGGCTGAAGTCAAGTGGAACCGAAGACGCACTTTCTGGCGCCTACTTGGAATTTTTAAGAATTATCGAGACACGATGTGTACCAATCATCAGAGGCTGGTCTAGTTTCAATATAGTATTTCTCTCGAGCTTGGCGCAGAGATGTACGAAAGAATCTGGACACTTCGAATCAGTGCCGATATAATTGTGCAAGTCGAAAATTGAAGACCAATTTCCTTATATGTTATCAGAGACGAAATGACTTCGTAATTATTATCTCACCTACACTGTCGACACATAAAGAGAGAAACGAATGCGCTCATAGCCGTGCAGTACAGAAAGCGATGCGAAGTGCTGAGTAAACATATGGGATACGCTGATCTAATTGAAACGCTCTACAAACGACATGTTACAAGTTTCATTCAATCCGGGGTAATCATCTCCGGCTTGCTGGATCTATACGATCATTTATCAGCGCGTTGATTACCGCTCCCAACCGAATATATAGGTGTATTTATTCGTAAGTATTGCTGCCTACCTTAGTCCAAAAGTTTTGGAAAATAAATAATGTGCTTCCGACGAACATGTGACAAGTGGTGTTTGCCGGAGGATTTTATTTGTTGTAACGAGAATTAAGGTTGAGTATACAATTGGAGTAGAAAATACGAGTCGTATCATGCAATCTCGAAATTATGGATATTTTCGGAAAATCGGAAGATCGTATAAAGTGATTGTTGACCGACTGACACTACGAATAAATACATGTGACGTTTAATTTTGTGGATATCTAGTTAGCGCAGATTTATGGGATGTGAATGCATATATAGTGTATACATCGTGCTTATAATGAGTAATGCAGCGACACACTGAGCACAAGCCCAACATACGCTTGGGCTATCTTTATAGTAATCTCATATCACGCGCAAGGACGTTATCTCTTTGAGTAAACAATTATCACTCTCTTGCCAGGTCTTCTGTTCTCTTTTCTATACTAAACTCCCATCGCAGGTTCGTTTTTTGCTTTGACTAAGTAAATGCGTGTCTAATTATAACGAGGGTCTAGTAAAGGACCTTCGAACAGTGGAATTAATTTTTTCATCCCTATATGTGCAGTTGAAGATTTGGAGTACTCTTCAAATTTCTGAGTAAATTCTGTAAACCCTTGCGGCTTTTCTTACGACCTGTTACGTTACTTTGACTTAAGTCTACAGTGAATCGAAAGACTTGTTTTATCCGCGGAAAAGTTTCCGGTAATTAAAACAACTGACTATTTCTCCGACCTGAACCAGGAGCAGTTAGTGAGACCGTTTCCGTTGAACGTCTCGTTTGACGCTAGATGGTGGAATAAAAAAGTACCTTCGACGGTAGACGAAAAAAAAAGAAATTCAATCTTTTCCCCACTTTGAATTAAAAGCGGTGATTTAGATTCGTGAAAAACTCCGTTGATTCGACGCGAGATAAAAAACGCGATCAATTTTTATAGTTAATAAAAATTCTGTGAAAGATCAGAGAAAAACATTTCGTATAGTCGTCCAGATCACCTGAAACTCGTGCGGCTACAACAATTTTGGGTGCTTATAGGATCAAACACCGAAAGCTGCCGACGAAATGTCCGTGTCGTGTTCCCACGGAGGATCAACCGTAGCTGGGCAAATGGTGATCGCCGAAGCTTAATGTGATCTAATTACATCGATTCTCTTCAACTTTTAAACCGCATATTTCATTGTATCGAGCCACAGGAAAGAGCTGAACAAATTTAAAGCTTCCGAGATTGATGGACTGTCTTATAATCACCGGAACTAAACGCGTTACTGAACACCGTTGAACAGAGAGGGAGAAGAAAAAAAAGAGCGATACTATAAACGGTACATGAAGCGACGGGGTAGCTAGTTCTGTCCTATTTACGGGGTATAAAATATCGGGGCATTCATACGTCGTTACTTTTGAACCCCTGGCCTTGCCTAACGACGAGTACTCAGTCTTTACTTAATTGTGGAAATCCTGGAAGGCAAGGCGAGGGAAGGAAAGAGAAGGGAAGGGTAGGGAAGGGAAGGGAAGGGTAGGGAAGTCGAGGCACAAGGGTTGGGTTGGGTTTTCCTGGGTCTCGTTGGGTCGTGGAGGAGGTAGGTATACGGTTAGCGCCCTCGGTTGAACCGACCCCATCCTCCGTCAGCTTCACCTCTCGGTTTCCGGAGAATTAGACGCAGAACGCGCTCACCTAGCTCTTATTCCACTCCGCGCCGCTCCACCGTTCTGTACTTCGCGTGGAGCCTCCATTAAATTCATTAGGCCATTAGTGGCTGCAACCCTCCAAGATGGCTACCGTCGCCTTGGCAACCATCCTGCTCCTCGTAGAGGGTGGGTCTTCCCTTGTAATTAGATTCAACGAGCTCGGAGGGTGTACGAGGCGAAACTAGGAACCAGAAGGAAGGAAGGAAGGAACGAAGGACGGAGTGAATGAAGGAAGGAAGGAAGGATGGATGGAAGAAAGGAAGGGTGTGCGAAAGGAAGGACGAGGAGAAGTATAGAAGGTGCCAGCTTCGGTGGTGTTGGAGGGTTGAGTTCAGTCGAGTAAGGGTTTGGGTTTGGGTCTGGGTTTGGTTGGGTTAGCTTGGTTATAGGAGAAGAGGGCTTCGCCTGGGGCTACTCTTTACTATCCCTAGAGTGGATCTCACTATCTTCAGCCGCCAAGAGAGATAATTGTACGTCACTCTGTGCCCCGGGTTGTTTCAAGACTTCAACTTGTTAGAGTACGAGGAGGGGCGAAATTCATGCAAACTAATTCAGCAACGTATTGACCTTCGGAGCTGTTGGAAAAAAAAGAAGTCTTTAGGTTTATCCCGTTCTTTACCGCTAACCAATACATGCCTACTTCGCCGCGCACCCTCTCCGCGCGATTTCTGCCCTTACACTTCGTTTTTACGGCTAATTACACCTCGTGGTTTAGCAGCACCCTAATCGCCCCGCAATAATTTAAAATCGATGAATTCACCCCTCTCAATATTTAGGCCCTTTCAGTTTTCTTTCCTTATTCTTTGGCAGGGAAAAAATTCGCTCTCATCGATCGTTGGAATTTCTTCGAATAAAGTTATTCCCGAGAGAGACAGAGAGGAGGCAAGTTTTTATTTAACCAATATTTCTCTACTGGCAAAATCTCTCCTGAGTGTCTACGGATCTTCCGATAGACTGAAGAATGAGAGTTTTGGAAAGAAATGTTCAGTTTTAATGAAAAATGAAACTTCCGCGTTTAATAAATGTATTTATACGTGATATTGACCCTAGTGTACGGGGTTTAGTTGCAACTGGCGCGTGTCTCAACGTTCTGTCAGTGAAAGATACTGGAAATACGGAGAGAATGCACCTGCAGGACGCTTTGAAGTGAAGAGGATAATCCCTGCTCGCACGACGCTCCGTAAGCCCCCTTGATTTAGACGACACCCAGGAATATTTTAAGATTCCCATTTCGCTTCTGTGCTTATAGTCGCCCCCGCCAACTCGCGCGTCTCCTCGTCTTCGACCATAACTGTTCTTACCCTTCGTACAGTTTTACAACCTTTTCCTGCGATCATTTGGTAAATAACAACTGCAAAGCTTTCCCCCCGAATCTCTAAGCTCGAAAGAAGAAGAAGAAGAAGAAGAAGGAAACATGAAAAGCTTACGACACGTTCTTCATACTCTTAACATTATATGACGACATAATATTTTCGGAGTTTAGCATAAAATAAGTGAAACCAAACTGTTTCAAACTAAAAGCTTATTCACCTAAATAATTTGAAGCTTGACATCGTCGAATGGATCCAAGCTGGAAGCGTCGTTCCCATAGACAGAGAAAGTAGGTAGTTACCTACCTACCTATAGATAGTTGGGTATATATATAGGGAAAGGTAATCTAAATCTTGGTTTAAGCCCTCAATTTCACTAGAGTAAAAGCACGGGCGAAAGCGCGATAAAATGGCTTCTTATTCTCGCGTTTATATTCAATCCGGGGCGACTTCGTAGCCACAAAGGGCTCCATTCGAAACACGTTAGTCGATGCCGTATATAACTGACTCTCTAGCTGAGAGAGGACGAACAGAGCGAAGAAAATAGGAACCCGTGGCTCCGTGATGCATTATGCATTATCGCCTTGAGCCTCATATGCATCTATGCATGGGGTTGATGCATGTCAGCGTTATACCGAATATCCACGAGGATCTAATGGTCAAGTAGCTAACGTCCCTTTCTACTGTCGCGACAAAAAAAAAAACGAGACGACGAATCGAAAAAATAGAGTGATCTAATCTAGTGACTGAAAATTATTCCATAATCATTGATTCGAATCTATATTCAGCCTGCTGCAGCATCGAGTTCACCCGTTCCCGTTTTATAATGGGATTAAACTGGTGATTGTCCGTAACATAATTGATCACTATATTACGTCACAGGATCCCAAACCCCGGTGCTAATTACATGACACGATCGGACAAACGCGGGGAATATCAAACGTCAATTTTTCGTTAGGTATATGTAGAGTTCCAATCGGTCGTCTGTCACGCGAACTCCAGTTGATACTTTAATTCGTGTGTAAATGTAACGACGGCTGATTCATTAGCATGGAAATACGAATCAAGCTCGAAAGCTCAGCGTTCAAACTATCCGTTGGACTTCGAAAGCTTATTGCTCTTTGATTATGCGAGTGAAATGACGAAAATGAGGAGAAATTTCGTTTTTTACAACCAAAACTCATTCGACTAGGGAAATTTTGTTCCTAGCGAATTGATATATGCGGTGCAATGTGTGAAATACCATCCTAGCTTGCGGTGGTTCGCTTTAGATCGTTCAGCTCGCACGTTTTCTCAATGTTTATGACGTTTTCTTGGCAAACGTCATGAATACCTATCAATAAATTCCGTTTTATTACCAATGCGCTCTCATCTCTGTGGCTGCCTAGGATACACACCTATATTCCGCCGTATACCAATACAGTTATCAAACGATACGTACTGTAACACTTGGTACCATAAATATAAGCTTCGTTCGCGATTCGCCTTATTTTCGTATAAATCCTACAACTTACAAGCTTCTATAAAAATAAAAACCTATATGATCCTCATCGAAGTTATCCGAAAGTTCACAGTACACCGTGTCTCCATCCATTAAAACCAATCGCATCAAACCTCAACCCTGTGACATATTCGTTAATGAAGGAACTTAAAAAAATAGGGAAAAATTCCAAAACTGAAATAAAATGAAAATTAGTGGCAATAATCGATGTATCTCACTTCCCGACGAAGATTAGCGTCGAAATGATTCCCTGACCGTTACGACCATCTTTTCTGACATCAGTATTTAAGCTCCGTAGAATTTATACGGGCGGGTAGCTCGGTTTCGGCTACCGAACGGTCTACGGTCACTGACGGATGGGCTTGCGATGGGTCCGCGATGGGTTTGCGATCGGAAAAGCTAAAGACAACGTGTGGCGGGTAGAGGGTGGCTCGGCCCGGCTGCGGCTGCCTCGTACTGGTAATAAATAACTTTAGCGGCATCTTGATCCACTCTGTACGGTACGCGGCCAGCGCCAGAGCACCAGCACCGGTAGCACCGGCTACGGGACGGTAATTGGCCGACAATCGCGTGCCATCCCCAGCACCATCCTTGAGCTGTCTTTCCTAGCTCTATAAGTCTGCGGTTTTTATTTTATTTTATTTATCTTTTTATGTTTTTTATCGAGGTTCACAACCGCCGGATTTCGTACGTCTACGCCGGAGCTGACGAAGATCGTAATACCGCCGGTTTGAACCCGAACAGGAAAAAGAAACATGGCATCAAAAGTCGGGGTAGAATTTAAGAAAAGTCAGAAAATCGTCGTGTCCGTTCTCGATTACTTAACGGAATGAGCCGAGCCTGCGAAATATCGGTATCACGTTCCTCGATCGAGTTTTTCGTACCGTTTCCATCCGCCATGATACGGTGTTTGTTCATTGTTGTTACGACCGTCTACGAAGAGCGACGAATCGGTTATCTACTACTTCAAAGCAATGCCGCATCATGATGGATGTGTGCTTCGATATCTATCTATTATATTGAGTGACTGGCTCAGATGACGCGATCTACGTGGCGCACGACGGGATCGGGAAACTGTATGAGAAATAAATTGGACGATATTTTTCGTTTCTCGATCTTTAGTTTAAAAAACTGTTATCTGGATCTGAAGAGAGTCTCGAATGATTGAAAAATCTTTGATTATTAGCGTAGAATCGTACTACGTGAAGAGGGAGGCTGCTGAGTGACGAATATTGACGTACTCCGCAAAGATCTGAACTGAATGTCTGTTCGCGTGATCTCTGCGTGATGGCTTGGTGTAGATGTAGTATAGGTAGAGAGTATGCGAAGAAAAGTATATTCATGTTCCGATGAGAATTCTCTTTAGTTTCCCCGAGGTTCTTGGGTCGTTGAATTTTGTCGTTATTGCAAGAGCGCGCGGTTACGCCACTGGGGTAGATAAGGCCCCGAAGATGTTGGCGCAGATAAAACCGACGCCTATCTTTATTACCTCCACCGCAAGCTACGTTGCCCAAGTTAAAGTTAATTGCCATTTTATCTAGAGAAGCGAGACGCGCGTTAGTATATACTAGAGTATACAGCATTTCGAAAATAAGGAAAGGTAACAAGAAAAGTAAAAAAACGACAAAGAAGAGAAAAAGAAGAAAGGAAAAACAGAGGAGGTGAAAATATAAAAAAAGCGAATGAAAAAATAAACTGGAGAGCAAATCCACTGCGCAGACTTTACAATTTGCAACCCACATAATATCTACGCTATACGAGCAAATGTATAACGTCAACGTAAGTCGTATTACCTGCAATCAATGTCAAAGAGGGTAAAGACGTTAAGCTTTTCGGTAAACAGAATTTAGCAGCCTGCGAACAGTTAAAGATAAGATCCCTAGGCGCTCGAGAATATTAAATTAGATCGCAAACAATCAGAACTGCAATGAATAGATTTAATCTAGTCAATTGTTCAATAAAATTTTTGAAGTCACGTCGCACTATTTGCGTAGATGAGTCGAGAAATTTTTCGAAACTATTTCATATCTTTAGAAAATTTCTTTATCATTTTTTATACACAATTCTTGTGTTACCCGAACGGTCAGACGTCGATCATGGTGGAAATACCTCACTAGGTGTATTCGTACCGCGTCAGGTCTGCCAGATATCTATTTCGAATTAATCCTTAGGCGAACCCGTCGGAAAGTGGGAAATTCGAATTACATCCACCTGAAAAAATGACCTACGATAATTCTCGAACGAATTTACTGGGAAATTTTTCTTATTTGTCTAAAGCAAATTCTCGTTCTTTACTAAATAAATCATATTCATGATAAACGAAAGAATTTATTTATGACCAACAAGATGCGTCTTATGTATACGAAAATAAATTTTTCCGGCAGGTTCACACGTCGTTCTTCTCGTGACAGTGTGTAAAGTTCAAGACACCCGCGACGCCCTTCGTTACAAGTTTTACTGAATATGCATGCGTGCATGCATGCACGGCGAAGACCCTCGAATCTGTAGAAGTACTTCAGCTCTGGGTATATCTGCTATTTGCACACATCAGCAGGTACATAAATTTAATTACGTGCGCAAGTAGCGCACAGTGGAAAACGCACACTTACCTCAGTCCCCCCGTTGTACATCTTGTACGTTTCTGTAATCTCCTCGGGTTCGATTCGCTCACGGTGTGCAAAGATCGCTAAATTAGGAAGCAATTCTCAGTAGAAGATGAAATTCTTTTGATTAAATAACCTGTATTCAATTATTATTGTCTACACGTCAATTGCTACCGATAGGAAATAATTTACAAGCCGATTTACAAGCCACGTTTTATACATCTATCTTGGGATTAATCCAGGCTAGAGTCCTATCGATAGATTATAATTGAAGACTTCTGGATATTTTTTGTTATTTCGTTTTCTCTTTTTCTCTTTTTTACAAGTGTCATTACGGATATGAAAATAAAATTAAATAAATAAATGAAAGACATGGAAGATAGCGAAAAATGAATAATAGGGATTTGAGGTAATTATTCTATATACTTATGTAACGGAGAATGTTCTGCACGCTGAAGGCATAACTGCGGAGAAATAGAAGGAAATACTTTCGGAGACACTAAAAAAGACGTTTTAAATTTCGTCCCTTGCTCTTCTCTTCGGGGTAATTCGAAATTTGGGTATCCTTACGGTATAGTCCTAGCTACCCGACTACCCTGGGACATTTAAATGAGCATCGGAAGGGCAAAGTGCGATCCCAGTCAACCCCCTAACGGTAGAACCTTCGCTAAGAATATACGCAGACATCATCCCCGGTCCCGGGTGTTCCTGGCCGTTCCCAACTACCTCCCCTTCCTGTAACTCGTCTCTGTATATACCCAAGACTTTGCCTCACTTTTGTATACAGGGTGAATACAAATTTGCACAAGAAAATCGCGCGTCTATATTCCCAACAATACAGATGTTAGATCCAAAATTAATATTGAAGTAATCCCAAAATAATTTGCCCTGATTTGTATATTTCGACCTAATGAATAATTTCATTCGAACTAAATGATCCGCTGCATAATTTTAATCATTATTTTCCCAAGTTGGATAGAAACTTACCGATGACGAATGAATTTTGTCAATGTCTAGAAGAAAAAAAAAAAACAGAATAGTCAGCAGTTATTAATTTGTGAATTGATCGAATCGCAAAAATTTTATCGGGAAATGCGAATCTTTGCACAGATTCCTACATATGATAAGATTTCGTCGAAATTTTAGAATTTGCGTACACCCAGTAGGTGGGTATGTACGTTGCCGCGTCGCCTCGCGTATTATTATACGAAACCCCGTAGCAGTGCTGCCGTTGAGATTCAAGGATTTACCCAGAGAATAAAACCCGATACAGAGCCTGGTGAATACGCGACGCCCTCACCTCCGCGCTCCTCGTCTTCATCTTGCCCCAGCTACGGGAGCTACGCCACGTCGTCGTATACGTAGTCTCAGACTTTCCAGCCCTATTACCGCCCTAGCAATTCGACAGACTCCCAGACGTTCCAGAAAACAAATATCCACAACGTATTTTGATTACTATCCTAGCCCCTGTCAACATTTTAGTATAAATTGTAACTATAGATCGAAAAAGGTCTCCCCTTCGCATCTATGGTATAAATTATGTCATTTCTTATACGTCTGTATTATACATTTACTTTTTCCTTCGATCTATAGAAATCTCTGTTTTAGAAACGGAAAAATTCAAACGGATGTATCGATTTCTCACGTTCAAAAAATTTCCTACATTTTTATTACTCCTGGTAAACTGAAGTCGACTAGTTCTTCAATAAAATGTCCCAAAAAATTGAACCAATTGAGTCTTTCTAATGGTAAATTTTCGATTTCCTTATCTGACTTACGCCTACGAATAAATTTGTAACGTGGGGAAGTTCCGACATCGATATTATCGGTCCCAAATCGCAGAGGACCTGTTTGTCCAGCATCGTTCGAAGACAGTGGTACAAAGTCATTATATTACGCTCGAACGAGATTCTAGGGGAGTCAGACCGCACTGGGGGTAGGGAGGATTACATAATGGGTAACATACGGATCATAATATATCGTAATGGATATAACATTAGCGTGCGACGATACTGTAATACGCGTTTAGTTTAGTTTGCGTGTTGGGGTTACCGAGTCGCCTTCACTCCACCTCCGCTCTTTCCCTTATGGCAACCCCCGCTGGTACCCCAACGCGGTACACCCCTCTCCACTGACAGTAGGGTGCATAATTTATCGCCCCCTTCGCCCCTTACTCTACACCGAAAACTCCACCCCTAGCTGTTCTCCGTACCGTAATACGTTACGTGCCCACTGCGAGTCGGTGTGCTTATTTAACTGTGTGCAAAAAGTTGATATACACAAGCCGTACGGATGTATAGCACAGAGTTTGTGTATGTGGAGTGTTTCAGCATTTACATTCCCAAACTCATAGCGCCGCTATTTATTCACGGTAAAGAGTGGGCGGCTGAATAAGGGAGGCTGAGCGAAACTAGGAGTCGTTAGCACCCGGCGTTACCAGGCGAATAAAGCGGATGAATAGTTGATTACTTTACTCGGGGATGCGAAGGACAAAGGAAGGAAGGGTGTTAAATGCTAATCATCTAAGGAGTTTAGAAAATATCAAACCGAGACATTGGTTTGCTTTCAAATGAATTAGACTCGTTAAATTTTCGCTATCGGAAGAGAGCTGAGAATATATATTCGCGTTTTACAATCCTCGCGGTTAAATAGCGACTAAACCTTAATAAAGAACGATTTTTTTTTTCTTCTGGGATTTGGTACACAAATTGTATTAAACAACCGATCGATCTTCGCGTCTCGACGATTCTTTACTGTGTTACACATATTTGCAATTGTCCTGTCTAAACTGCACCAGCTTCATCCCCGTTACTCGATCTTTGTTAAGCAGAACGTAGTCATCGACGATTCGTCACATGAGTAAATGAATTATTGTCGGTCGTTCGTTTAATCGGGGTAGTAAACCACGACGACAATCAAGGCTTGATTAACTCCGTTTTCGAACTCGTTTAAAACCGTATTCTGAAACATCGTATATTCCGCGATCTCGCGCAATCGCGATTCTCTTTCGCGGTTTTCGAACCAGGGAATCTAAAACCGTTTCATTTCGTCGAGAGAATATCTACACGCGTATAGAAAATGCCATCGACTAGTATCGAATGATTAAATGGTCGAAACACAAACCTGATAGTAAATCCATGGGGCTTATCGTGTCGCAGCTTCGTTAGACCTTTTTTTCGTCACCTAAAATAGTTTTGCCGTAGTTTCGTAGAGCTTTGAGAATTTTTTCGAGTGGAAACAAACTGAAGGGAAAAACAAATAAACATAACGTATAATTTACGGCTTGGTATGTGTGTTAATAAGAATTAACCGAAAATCTCAGGGATCTAGGTATAGAATTGTGGGGTAAATATTGAGTACACTGACAGGCTACGAGTAGAATAGAATTGGTTTTTTATTGTGACTAGATTACAAACGGAACCTTTCGACGATCGTCCGTCAATTATAAGGAACGCGTACATATGGAGCGAGTGAATTAGGGATCGGTGGATCGATACTTTTCTTGGTATACGAACGGTTGGAAAAATTGATATGAAACGGGGATTTCACGTTTCCGTATACTCCCTGCATTCTGTCGCCTAAGAAATTAGTCACTCGCTGGAAGATATCAGGATGCACGTGCGATTCGACGAACATTTGTACGACATAGGGATTCATATAAAACAGCTGCGGTCGTTTCTTGCACAGTTTATCTTATATAATATATGCCTAGGAGTTTATGTATCGTTTGGTCTTTGAACTCTTGACGGGTCCTCTGACTTCTGTCACCCCTTTAAACACCCTTTTTCTTTATTTCATTTCTATTCAATAGTCTCTCTCTCGTTAATATTATTTCGAAGCACAAATTAATTCTCACTATTTAAACGTTTGAGCTATACCTATCAATTTTCTTCTCCCCCGATTTCTGACTTTTCATTTTTTGGGACTAAATTTTTTTATTCTTCTTTGGAACACCACCAGATACCGATACATCTAAAATTAATACATTTGATATCATATATATATATATATTCAAAAATGACAAAATTTCAAAGACCAATCGACCACATATATTGTGAAGATATTGAATATTGTTTATAATTATTTATTAATAGCAATAATATGTATATCGTACGGCTAATTACTAGAATGATCTGTGCTCATACATATACTGTACAACACGAGGCGTTTAAAACTGGGATACGCCTCAACCTCCATGCCTTAAAACCTAACATTTGGTATTTGCTGAATATTAATATTTATTATTCACGTTATTGTTATTGTTATTATTATTATTATTATTATTATTATTAATAATATTATTATTGTTATTACATCTACTACTATTAGTATTATTAACATAATAATAATTAGTACTGATATTATTAATATTATTATCAATTAATGTTATTACCATAATCATTATTTCAATGGTTGTTATTATTATTATTATTATTATTATTATTAATGTTATTATTTATTTTATTATCATGATAATATAACAATTTGGTATACATATACGCACTGAATTTGTGCCTACTATACAGATATCTACAGGGTAGTGAGTAAAGCAACGCGATCCGTGTACGAGATCTTCTTATTAATCGGCGTATATCTACATCATCCTCGATTAATCGTTCATCAAATTTATCCCGCCTATTGATAGAATATTCGACGGTTTTTAAACCACCGCGAGAATACGTCTTATAATTATCTCGCATTATATTTCTGGTATATCTATATACATGTATATATATGTTTATATATATACATATATATACTAAACTCCATCGATCGAACCCTCTCTCCTAAACTTCGTAATAATTCGGTGCACGTCTTCCTCTTTCTCTTCTATCTCCCTCTCTCTCTTTCTCTCTCTCTCTCTATATATATATATATATCTTCACGAATAAAGATGATGAGGTAAAGAAAAAGAAAAAGGTAAAAAAGAAAAAAAAAAGAAAAAGAAATCACGGTTTTCCATTTTTTTTTAATTCTTATTTCGTCCCGCGCTACTGTAGCCCGCGATTTTCATCCCTTGGCAAGGACAACTGCTGCGAACTAGTCGCAACCGAAGGTGTTGTCCAACAGTCAAGAAGCGAGGGCCAGTAACTGGCCGCGGCAGTTGTAGCCGCGTGTTGCCAATAACCGGCAAGGCCCGCACCTCCGGCGGCCATACGGCCGTCGTCCTGTACCCTAACTTCCGTCGCCGACGCGTCCTCGTCGTATAAAAGATACGGGGAAGGCGACGCGGTCGACGATGGCGTCGATGATAGGGTCGGTGAGGCGGCGGACCGCGACCTGGGTCACTCGGAATTATTCATCTGACCTTTACCGTGGGTATTTACTATCGAATTACTGCTCAAATTGTTGCTAGATGATACCACGGTCACATGGTGGGGGCTCGACGCAGCCCCCACTTCGCCTCAGACTTGGGCCCTGGCCGTTGCGTTACCGTGTTCTGGGCCTGGTGAATGGGGGTTGTTACCCGTCGTAAGAGCATATTGACAGGCGCTGAGACCTCCGACCGAAGAGGCCCTGGAACTAACGGGACTAATACTACCACCAGTCGTTCCAGTCGTACCTCCCGTGCTGTAGGGACTCGCTGAACTGAAACCGCTGCTATGCTGCTTTGCCTTTAACCGTAAAGAGGCGATACTGCTTGACATAACGTTGCACGTTTCTGGTGGAGCCGAGGTTCTGTGGTGAGGAGTGTAAACCGGTGGTCCGTAAGGGTGCGGCGCCGCTGGTGCTGCGTATGGACACGCTGCTCCTGAGGCGGCTACCGGTGAACCAGCTACTCCTAGTCCTGAACCCATTCCTGGAAGCATTGAGGTTGCTGCTTGACCCACGGATACTGACATGCCACCGACGTGGCTTCCGGCTACTGAGGTAGCCGCCGCGTTGAAACAGTTTACTGGGCTGACCTGGGCGTGATGGTGATGATGGGATGCGGTTGGGACCACGGAACCAAGGGGATTTACTGGCCAAGGAAAACTCTTGCTGCTCAAAGGAGAAGGGACTTTTGCTGCCCAGTTGTTGTAGGAACTGTAAGAACTGTAAAGTGCGTCTGCGTCTGGAAACGGCTGGGCCATGAAACTGTTTAGGCTTGTCGTGCCGAAACCGGACTTGAAATCTGCGGCTGCCGCTGCGGCAGCGTTCATCGCGTTGCGTTCCCGCTTTCGCCATTTAGCTCGACGATTCTTGAACCAGACCTGGAACAATGAAACAAAAAAACAAATCGAATCGGTTAATATGCAGATTTTTTCGAATTCTTCAAAATTTTGGAAACGGGAATAAGATACTCGACGATTGTATGACATTTTTCCGAACAATCTGCCGTTCGAATTTAGCTTTCCGATTCGCCCCTGTACTTTACACAAGAGCGTTCATAAACCTAGAGACGAGTAGCAAGGAAGTAGCGAGGCTGGCTCTTTCGGTCTGAAATACGCTGGCGTTAATTCATGGCAACGGCGACGCTCGATACTAGGTATAACCGGCGGGTAGCAACCTCGTCAGCTTTTCCAAGACCCGAAGGGATTCAGAAACTCGGATGGGAGATGGTGGATGGCGGATGGTGGATGGTGGAAAACTCGAACGTTACCAGGCGGGGAAACCCTGCCTCATACCCTCAACAATTATACGGCTGGTTGCCCCCGGCGTACATGTCGCTCTCCCGTAACTGTAAGATACTATAAGAAGACGGGGAGAGGTACGACGAAGTGCGGGGAAGACGCAAGATGGATGGGCCCGCGATCGCGTCGCGGAAACGCTAAGAGGCGCGACGAATCATTGAAAGAGGGTAAGAGGCTAATGAAGAGTAATGTCCTCGCGATTCTATACCAACTCGAAAGGACCTCTTGCATCTTCCATCCTCTACCTGGTCCCTTTTTCATCTAAGACATCTCGTCATACTTTGTTTCTTTGGAAAATCTCAATGAAAAATGGAGAATTTAGTTTCTCTGAAAAAGCTCCAGTCTTGGGAAAGTTAATTTTCAACCGCGAGGAGTTCAATTTTTCCTCTAGAGTAATTAAAGTTGAAGGAAAAATAAGACCTCTGATATCTCAACGTCGGGTTTGCGGTAGCAGACGAAAAGCTCGGGTCGTACCACGTCTGTCAAACGGGTCGTTAAATCGTTATAATTGTTTTATTATTTTATTGCGCTAGTTTAAATCGAAATTGTCGCAATATATATTACTCAAGGACTTGAGGGGAACGCGGAGTTGTAAATTGAACCGATCCTCGTGTCCCCCTAGCTGTGTCATCGATTATCATCATTAAATCTGACGAGACGCAACGATTTCTCAGCTGGGAGATTATCAGTAACGATTTCCTAGCTGCAGGGGATAAATGACAAAAATTATCTCTGACGTGAAAAAGATACTCTAAAACCCGGCGGTACCCTGGCCCGGATCCAAAAGAGGGTTGAAACGTTCGCCAACGTAATTTTGAGTTTCTTTTCTCGCAAACGGTTCACTGCTAGATATTGCCACGTCAGTATATACAATACAGTGTCTAAGAAAAGGCGAAAGAGTTATTGTGCGAAGAGGGCGAAGACGAGGGTGAAGGCGAGGGTGAGGTGGTAAGGTGGTGAGGTTGAGCCGTTGAGGGAGTCAACTCAGGGTAGTAGCACACAACAGAACTGAACGGAGGCGGAAGATGCGAGCTCGGGAATCAATAAGGCCAGGGTAAGGGCAGAGGTTGGGATGGAGGGCGAGGCTGGGCTGCAAGCGGCAGGAGGTAAGACCGCGCCCATAAAGTTTAACGGTATCACAGGATTCTGGCAGGTATATAGTGCGAGGAACCGGGACCACCGGACGACTTCCTCGTCGTAAACCTCACCGACGAATGCGAGCTTAAAAAGCTACGCGCGACAACCATAGTGCCCACTTATATCCTCAGTCGAAGAATTCGAAGGGAAACTTTTCCAACAAATTAGGAAGGGGTAGTCTGCAGATGTGAGTTATTGTCACGTGTCTCTATATTCGAGAAAGAAAAAGAGAGAAAAGAGTAATTTGGGCTGAAATTCTAGAGATGAGTAATGAATGCTCTGCGGAGACTGAAGAACATATAAGTTCTCAAATCAGACCAAACGATTTTTCTAGGGTATATGTTAGAGTCTGGCAGGGTCGAGGGCCGAATAACATGTCAGTGCAGCAATAAAACCTCATCAAATCACGGTGTCCCCTTGTGTTTCCCTGCACCTTTGCTTTCGCGTCCTTTTGCA
Source organism: Tenthredo distinguenda (assembly GCA_947538915.1). Classification (NCBI taxonomy): domain Eukaryota; kingdom Metazoa; phylum Arthropoda; class Insecta; order Hymenoptera; family Tenthredinidae; genus Tenthredo; species Tenthredo distinguenda. The sequence continues at coordinate 16,595,832 of OX384536.1, read as the reverse complement.
GGCTCTCCGGTAAGCTCCTGCAGGCTCAATCTACGGAAGCTTATATAACTGTAATGAGACCGCGGTGGGCAAACTCATCAATCACTCCGCGGACCCCACCGAAATTAACGTTTTCTTATACCGTTGTTATGGGTGCCTGGTTCCTTCGAACTCTCGCTCTACTTTTTTCCGCAATAAACTCCCTCGCACTTGAGACTCCGTGTCAAAATTCAAGAACATTATATACTGCGGGTGGAGAAATTCTTCAAATTTTATGGACACGGGTCATTCGAAACCCAATATCTGCTGGAATAATATCAATTGCGATACTAATGTGATCCTTAGAAGATCCTTTCGGTTGACCAGCGCTTATCCCTTCTCATTTACTGTCGTATAGATGACTACTCGTTAAACGACGTAAGAATCGAATTGGAAGAGAAAAAAGAACCTTGCAAATTTTTTATTTATTTTTTTTTATTTCAGTGAACGTGATAAAATTCGCGTGTTCAATCGCGTGTTGGTCTCTGGGTTTGGATGACGATGCGTGCGTTTGGAGGAATCAGCGAACGTTGGTACCCCAGTGGCGCTCGTAACGAAAGGATAGAAACTGGAGGGAGCTGGACGAGCTGGGGGCGAGAGTATGAGAGTACGAGAGTGCGAGAGAGTTAGAGAAGAGGAAGGAGGGAGGAGGATAATATTGATCCCCTCGTAGTCCCGCCCCGCCTGGTAGCCGCCGCCATCATTATATTACCCACCATCCCTCCGTACGAATTTCCGTCTTTGTCCTTCTCATGGAGAACACCTTGTCCCCGTGTTTTGCGCATCCACGCACGCTGCGTTTCTTGGCGAAATTTAAAAGAAAGACTCGCTAGTCCCTCGGGGGGATAAGATTCCGCAAGGTTAACGTCCCTCCGAAAAGTACGGGGAAGAGAGAGAAGATAGAGAAGAAAAAAAGCGAGTAGAAAAACCGAAAATAAGAAAAAGCAAAGAAAAGAGAGACACGAAAATACTTAAGGTAAGGTATGGAAAAGCACGGAGTACGTACTGCCGGGATCAGCCGTACCAGAAAGAACGAAGCGAAGACCGTGCGGCGCCACTTCATTAAAAATAAATTCCGTGAAGGAGCCGCCGGATATCCGGGGCTTCTCGAGGATTTGATGCCGCAACCCCCAAGCAGTAGTATCCATAACTCTGAGCCACCCTTTCCTCCTTCTTCTTATATCTTTTCTCTATATCCATCTCGCTCTCTTCGCAACTCTCTTCGGACACGACGGAGGAATGATATCTTTTCCGCACACCATGTTCTGTTTAGGTACGCATGACTTCTTCCCTGTCTTCAGCTTTGATTTATTTTTTCGAAACGAACTCATACCGGATCTTGGATTTAGATTGCGATTTTTTGAATCAGGAATCAGCGGTTATGCTTTCGGAAATGTTTTTCGAAGTTCTCAGTTGCTTCTTCGGGAAGGGCTGGAGAGCATCCCCGCTCTTTTACTTTATCAGAATTGTTCTTTTCGATTCGTTTTAAAGCTATTTAACCGATTAATCAAACGTTGCAGAAGTTCGCTCATTAGATACGTCAATGTCTCTGAATTATTGCATGATAGCGATTTTCTTTCTGACATATCATCAACGGATTAGAATCACCCGATCCCGATCGAGTGCCAAATTAGTCAGCTAATCGTCGTTGTTTCTACCTTTCTAAGAATTCGCAATTTCGTTTCTGACAAGTACAAAATGAAACCAGAACTTGTAACACATCCGAATGACATATGTGCAGGTGAATTGTCAAAGAATCAACTCAGACATATAGCTGTGTGCAAAAAATAATAAAATTAAACAATCCGCGCAAATTAATCTCCGCATTAATTACCACGCCGTTCGCCCGAGACTCGTTCAAAAATAAAGAGGACCAAAAAACTTAAATGTAAGACAGAAAAATCGGGAAAAAAATAATTGAACCAAGGATGAGTCAAAGTGAAGAAGAAAAACGGACAGATATTCGCCAGTGGATACGTGCCATGGACAGCTGCGCGTAGCGCGTTTAGAACCCAACGTCGGCCATCATGGCTGCCAGGTTGGATATGCCGCGGTTTCCCCCGGTTCTTCTTACTCTCCTCTCCTCTCCTCTCTTCTCTCCTCTCCTCTTCTCTCTCCTCTCCTCTTCTCTTCTCTTCTCCTCTTCATTCCTTCTTTGCCAGAGGGAGATATTCCTCCCTCTCGTTCCTCTTTCCCCCTGCTGCATCGTCCGCGCCCCACGTTCTGCGAACCTCGCTTTCCAACAGCAGCTTCTCCATAAATCTCACTATGCCGTCGAGATGGATCAGCGAATACGTATATCTTCGGCCGGCATCCACCCCCTCGCCCCTCTCTCTCTCTCTCTCTCTCTCTCTCTTTCTCCTCTCTTTCTCTTCTCTGTTACACACACGTGCTCGTATTCTGCGTGAATGTACGTAATACGTGTGTAGGTAGGTGGTTGAATAGCGAGGGAGTTCAGATGCGAGGGTGTATTCGTTGATACACAACGCATCGGGAGTGGATACGGAGCGAATTCGTCACATCGAATACCGCTGAGCTATACCAACTCTATTCCTCTTGACGAATCACTCTTCTCTCCATACTTTTCTACGCTTCTATTATCGCCGGTTTCTCAACCATACTTTCCTATCTCAACTATTTCGCAATCAAAAAAATATCTAAGACTGAAGCTACCGCACCAAGTCATACACGGATATGGAGTGATCGAAGACACCAATGCAAAAACAAGGGAGAATATTAATTAGGTATACATTTTTTGGGGACTGAAAAGTGGGGAGAAAAGTTCCGTTGAAGAGAAGAGAGAAAAGAAAAAATAGAAAAAAGTATAAGCGATTATCGGGTCTGTCTTTGGTTAACGAATGTTAAGGATAGCCGCAAGTTTGAAGTGCTTCACAAACGGTTCAGACGTTTAACACGAGAGCTTTAAGAATTATAAGGGGCTTCTTGTTAACGAGACATTTAAGCGTGACAAATCTCTGGGTTGAATCAAAGGGTATATCAAAAGCGGTTTTGGGTTAGGGATTGTGAATAACAACTTCTATTTTTACAACGATTCGGGAATATATTATAGCCTACGTATCTATTCGTATGCCAGTTTTGAAAATTTATCGTTTCATTTTGTATACAGGTAACTAGTCAGATGAGGATTTGAAAATTCGGTCACGATTTAGCAAAATAGATTCAAGATTCATCGGGATTATTGTAACAATAATGGAGAATATTTACCCGCGGGGGTAAGTGAAATTCTTTAATTGTTCAATCTCTAAAAAAAAATATCGGGACTTGATCGGTCGTGAACGTTAAAATAATCTTTCCATTCCCGTGGTAGTTTGCGTGGCTCTACCGGGAACGCAGTGGAGCAGGTCAGGTGGGTATATAACGTTAATGTGATCCCGATGATCCTACGGGATTTGGCACCGCGACCCTTATTTGTAATTGCCTGTGAACGTGAACCACAGCCTCTGCCACCACCGCCATACTCTTTTCGTTTTACCGAACCATTTTATTTTCCATTCTTATTCGATTCCATTACGATATCTTTTTTTTTTCAAAATATCCTAAAATAATCGACAACCGTGTCCCACCTACGACACTACCGTTTCTTCCCTTTCTCGGCTTCTTTCCTTTTTCAAACAGTTTTGAATTATCATTACAACCTTCTCGACTGTTCCCTACATATCGCTACTTTGCAATTTGGAGAAATCACCTCGGATTAGTTTTAATCCGTTAAGTTTTAATTGCCAATTATGATTGCGATTGCAGCTTCTCGCTGGGAGCTTGCGAGCAAAATTTTTCGTGGTTTCTTTTTTCACGGATGTTATCGGGGGATATCACGGGATTGGATAAAAACTTTAGTCCAATATCGCTTGCGGGACACGTTATATTTATTTATGTATAGACAGTATACGTAAAATGTTAAGAAGAAATGTTGTACGATCGGATATGATACGAATGGTATTAGTCTTCGCCTGTAGTACGTGGCCGTGGGTAGTGGAATACGATATAGTTGGTAGGGCGAAGAGTTTTATGGATTTTTTAGTCGTTGTGGTAGTAAAACGTATAGCTGCAGTACTGCGGGATTCGGATATTCAATGTTAGCGCACCTGTATGGATATTAAATTAACACCCGTAAGCCGCGAGTATTAACAACTTTGCAAAAGATTATACGAGATTATGAGCTCAAGCGAAACACGTGATTTTTAATGCTACCGCAACCGCTTTGAAAGTGGATCTTCAAAATTTATAAATTAATAAACAGACACAATTAAATACCCGTTTATAAAATCCGGTCGCAATTCACCCCGCCTCGCAACTAGCTACTCCAGACGTATCCTCGTTCGAAGATCCCAGAAATCGACGATCTACCCAAATCCGAAACGATCCCAATTTCATTCTCTAATTTCGTCGCCGTTTATAATCGATAATCGACAATCAGCGCATAATTTCTAGCGGATCAAATCCAGCGTAAAAATAAATTGGCGTCAATGGTTAATCGGCTGAATTATGACTGGCAGAAATAACAAAGAGAAGCGGTTCACGATCGGGTACAGGTATACTCCCCGTATATATATATATAGGGGCAGAAAACCGTGCCAATAATGCTGCGGAAATCTGCAGTATATGCGTCGATGCAGGTGCGGTAATAATTGATATATATACCGGCGCCGTTTCCCGTTGACAGCCGCTAACCCGCCGAATACGGATGACACCCGGTAATCCTCATTCTGGTACCCGGCGTTGGCCACCACCAGCACCACCGCTACCACCTAAATTCAGCTCTCCAGTATTTCCCCATCCTTGTGTAAGCGCGATTCAACCACCGTTGCCTGCACCATCGGTAGGTACCTATACCAGAGACCCTGTCGTAGTCACAGCTGAAACTGTATGTGTGCGCGATGCAGCAGCCATACTAATCCGCCGATGGATTTATGGTCTTAATCACCAACGGATTACGAGGGACAGCCACGCCGCAGATAGACACGAACCGAAACATACGCCTGCCTCTTTGCAGATAACGCGAATGCGACCTAGCGAAGGGAGAATGTGACCCTAGAATCTAGGTATATGGACGATGTCTCAGGTGAAAAGTTGGGATTTTCAGCTGCATCTGATCGCCTTAGAACTTTTACACAAATTTTATTCTTCATTTTTGAGAAATACAATTCATTCTGGAAACGATGACAATTTTTGGAAGCGATGGAACTCGTTTTTTGATGTGTGAGAGAAATTGCGGAAGTATGGTCTTTGGTATGTTTCAAGAAATCATATGTAGCACCTATCGTCTTGTGATCGGAATATGTCGCCGTTATACCGTCCAAGCAATTCTTCAACAACGTACTCTTTATACAATTCATACTCTTCATTAGGGCAAATGGAACACGTCACTCCAAATATTGTGGAGGGACCCCTAATTTTGTCAGAAATCAGTGGCCGAAGCCGAATGATCAGAGTCTCGCAGCTCGAGAAAGCTAACCAGGAAATATGAAATATCGCGTGTGGGTATCTCTAGGATGATAGTTTCGGAAACTAGATAAATTTCTGAACCGATAAAAATTCGATTTAGGTCGCGATAGGAGGTGTCTGACTTTCGCAGTCCCATCCACAATACACCAGCGACGGATAACGCGGTAATCGTATTTTAGCTGTTTTCCCCAGTGCGTTAAACAAAGAACCACGACCTCACAGGGATCACCGATTTACAATAAAGAATGTCCCGCTAGTAGGTACCGCGCCGTTGGTGGTCCACCCGGCTTCACCGTATCCAGAATCCAGTGTATATACACACCGTCCAGATCGCGGGATGTGCAAAATTTTTGTTCGCCTATACCCTAGCACATACGTATATACGTACGTGGGTAGGTACCTACATACACGAGCCGAGGCGAGCCGAGGTCGACGCCACTGTTGCCGTATGTGGTTCTATAAATCCGTATGAGCTTAACGTCCCAAAGCCTCCCCTGGGCAGAGAGAGAGTATACCCGAACCTCTAGCTAGTAGAGAAAATTCAAACAAACCTGACAAAAGGACCCGCGGGTTCTGTTCACTGAATTATCTCGTGAAGAGGTGATTGTTGAGCTGGTTATCTAACTTTGAAAATTCTTTGCTCTACCGTGTATACCTATGTATAGGTATACGGCGTACGTATAGCGTTAAGGTGGTAAGTTATGGGGCCTGCACTGGCATGGCGCTACCCCCTGGAGACAGGATAGGAACGAGTGTTGTTCTTGAAACTGATACCCGTCAATGAGGGCCTTGTCTTCTAACCGAAGGATCTCTATACTTCAACTCTTCGAGGATTAGAGTTTGTTATTTTGACCCTTCGAGCGGATCTTTGTGTACCGTATATGTATTACCGTCTGGATAGATCCTCGAGGAATGCGCAGCTTCATGGAGAGATATCACGGATAGGAGAATTGATCGAGACGCGTGATATCGAGAGGCTGGGAGATACTTGAGAGGAAAAAAGACCGGGGTATCGATTTCGTGAAATTTGTCTTCTTTCCTATTCTTCTTTGATTATTGAAATGACGACTTACCCTGACGCGGGCTTCGGTGAGGTTTGTCCACATGGCGATTTCTTCCCTTGTCGACATGTCCGGGTACCGATTTCTCGCAAATGTTGCTTCAAGTTCCTGCAATTGTTGCGAAGTGAAGTGCGTTCGTTGCCGTCTTTGTCGTTTACTTTTTTTACCATCCTTATCATCCGTATCATTGACTCCTCCTCCGGGAGACACAACTCCACCCGCTGATCCAAGCTCGTGTTTAACTTCCGTTGGTGTCCGTACACCTACGCATAATACGAAAAAGAAAATCACATACATATAATCAAAAATATACAATTTTACACAAATCATCAAACTCGATCCAAAAATAATTCCCCCCCTATAACTATACCTACTCTCAGATCTCTAGAACTGATCTTCTATCATGTATATACATTTCCTATCTATCTATCCATATCCTCGGTTAGAGTAGCGGGTATAGATCACGCGGTTCGTTTGAAAGATAATCTCAATACCATAGTTGGTACAGTATAAGGTACGGGTTCGTTAGGTGTACTCGATTTTCACGTATATACGTATATAGGTTCACGTCACCAACGCTTTTACCTCAGCCCGTAAACTGCATTGATTGAATTCGCGTGTACGCATACGTATATGTGTATTTCGTCATAAATGTGACAGTGACAGGTGAGGGCATGCCCTCCCTTCGTCTCTCTATTCCTCGATCACTCTCTCTCGTGAAGGTATACCCTCTCTAGCCGGCCCCTAGCGCACCTTGGACTGACAGCCGCGTGATGGATTGGACCTGGTCAAAGGTACCGCTATCATACGCACGGTGCTGATGGTGATACTGAGGCCGAACTTTACCGTACAAAACGAACCCGCGATCTACCCGTCAAGGCCCACCGCGAACGGCTAGGAAGATATGGGGGGAAACCCGGCGTCGAGGCGCCCAAAACATTACGCTAGTCTGAAAGATAAGCGTCGCCGACGCCTCGCGCCGATGTACAGCCACGGTGAGACATTGGCGCCCGATATTTGCAACCATTTTGAATTTTTTTTTTTGTTTCTTTATCATTTTTGTTCGGTGCTGAGGACAAGGAATTGCTTTTTATATATAATAGACGTATCAGAGAAATTTTTGGGAAAACATTCCGAAATTTAAAAGCATTTTGTTTCCTGGCAAATATGTGTGTACAGGAGATCTTGGAACGCTAAGTGATGAGTAAACAAGAGATCCTTGGCCTCGACAAACAGGGGGTTAAAAATAAATAATATATTCTGGGGGTAGGTATGTATCTCGAATTGAAGACCCTAAGGAAAAGATTTGGATATTTTTTCAAAACTACAAACGTAGGAGGGACACACGTCAGAATCAAAATTGCTTGAAATTAATATTCTACCCCTTCTAGATGATCAATTGAAAACGACTAAAATAATTTTACCTACTCTCGACATTTTTCAGAAAAAAAATCGTGCGATTCTTCACAGAAGTGAAAAAAAAATGAGTGAAAATTCGCTCCTCCGGAATGAAACCTCATTCTTTTTTTGGAGTGGCACGATTTTCCTTCCAAAGCAGTGGATTTCCACTCAAAAAAATTTGGAAAAGATATACCCATTTGCGAAATGATTTTTGAACGGTTTGACACTCACCTTTCCTTATATCCGGCCTGTGCGTGTTGTTGGAACGATTTCTTGGCTGTGCTGAGGAAAATCCTCCCGATGGTGTGGTCGGTGTTGCACCCGGGGTACTCGGGGTGCTGCCACCGGGTGTGTGAGCCCCGTGACCAGCGGAGTCTAGGCCGGTTAGGGCCCCGTTGTTACTGTCCCGGAAGTCACCCTCCGCCCACACTGAAATGCAACACCAAACCTCTTGCAACATCGTTTTGGCTCTCGTTTAACATTGTACGCGGAAGCACCGTGGAAGAGGAATCGAGGTTCGGAAAAATTGTGGCCATTAGGCAAAAACGGACTCAGAGATGAAAAAAACCGAAGAAATTCCGTCGAATTGTGTTAATCCTGAAGTTTTTAGCGAATCTGGAAAAGGGGTTCGTACACAGTTCTGCAAATATTTTCGTCGCTCTGTTGAATAGAATTTATTTCGCGTGTTCCAGCAGCATTTTGGAGGGAAGTAAAAAGAATAGATAAGCATGCATATCGTAAGTTCAAATGATTTCGGCCTTGTATCTCACGTGCCGAGGAAAACGACAGAGAACTTTTATTCCCTCGTGTTTTTTCGTTTTTTTTCCTTTTTTTTTTTGTTATTGAGTATAGCACATTTCGTGATTGCAGATAATAAACCACAATACGGTATCAGAGGGTAATAAAATTTTTTCTTGCCAAGTGTAAACGCGACAAAAGCTCGTTATACTCTTATCATTCGAGGTGTCTTATATTTCTGTTTCTTTAATTGCAATGAAATATACATTTATTCTAGTATTTTTACGACTCTGCTGGCACGGGGCTGATTATATACCCGTCGCAACGAGGAGTTGTAATACAAGAAAATTATTGTTAAACTATAAAAAGCCTGAGTCGACCTCAGATCGTAAAATTGATTAGCAATCAGTCATCGGTTTATCCTTCTTATAGATATATCGTATATAATACTACTGAGTGCTGCACCTCCTATTTATCGCAATTATGAAAAATAGACACATGAATATTACTGAGGCTAAAAACGAGCAAAAAAAAATCAAAAAATCTTTGACTGGGGCGCGTTTCACATATTATTATACAATATTTTATTTCATATTATTCGCATACACGTAAATTCACTTCCTAAAGCGTGAAAATGTTTTTCTCCTAAAATACGCGGAAGCATGAGAAAACAGTGCAGGGACAAATAAACGGAGTTTCTTAGCTATTACTCGAAAAGATATATACCCCCGCGAAGGCAGTTTTACGAGCCCCAGTCCTCTGTCCGCCTATTTTTCGTAACATGTAAGACAGAGGATAAACTTGAGGCGTTCAAAAGATATCCCGCGTATTTTGCAAGCCTGCTTAAATCTGGACAATCCATTTCGCAAGGTCTTTGGCATAAAAATTCGCCATTTTTTTTTTTTTTTTTTCTCTTTCAAAAAAGAACTTTACCTATTTTAATTAGTTACTGACTCGGTGAAGTGAAATCATTTGATTTCTCAATTCATTCGTATGTCATTCTCAGACGCGAAATATTAACATATCATTTTTCCAGCTTTCGCAGTCGCTTCTGTTTAAGGCTAACACAAGAGGAGAATACTTAGCCGCTACGAGCTGCTAACTGAAATAAATCATAACGGCCAAGTACACGTTTTACAAAATGGTAAATGGCGGGTGCAAGCCGCGCGTAAATTCCACCAAGCTCGTTGTTCGAGTTGAAGAGTGGTTTAAATTTGAGGCATTAATCGTAGCCCGAGCCCTCTACCCCCTATCTCACTCTCTTTCTCACTGCCTCCGTTATTTATCTACTCGCTGCGAGGGCGACTTCTAAAAAACTTGTCAGCATCATTCGACTCTCGAAGAAACCGAAAGATGAGAGAACCAGAACTGGAGACGAAAAGAAGAAGAAGAAGAAGAAGAAGACGAAGACCGAAAAATACGGCCACAAGAGGGGCGTCAGTTAGTGAGCCGAGCTAATCGACCGTCCCGCTTAGTTTCACTTTTAGTTCCGTTTAGTTATATTTGGTTACTAGGGGAGAAGCGACGGGGTGTGGTTCACAATTAGTCGCCACATAACTTTGCCTGATTTACTTTATTGCCACTGGCTCTCGAGCCGAAGCCCCGATCTCCGTAACGTTTTAAACCATACGAAACTTGGGTTCCCGAAATTGCATAAGATTTGCCAAAAATCTGTACATCCCTCGAAAAACATGCGAAATCTATTTCTATGGCAAAAATCGAATCAATTTTCTTTTGTTTCTCTCGTAATGAAAAATTTTCTCGTTATTCGGAGAAATATCGTTGAAATTTTGTCTCCTTTTATTTCCGTATCTTCTGAAGAGTTTCTTTCATTTCGGAGACCCTGCGGCGATAGCTTGTAACGTTTTCCCTCAAACGTATATGTATACCGTTAGCCATTAGCGCAGCACTATCTTAGAGTCCTTAGGAAATCTCCCTGCAAACATAACCGAACGGCATAGCTGTTTCCCGCATGTTAACAAACAAATATACAAGCTCACCCTTATTTGTCCCTTCGTGTCGTTACACGTGTTTTAGAAAACCCAACGATCAAACAGGTAACCGATCTGTTTGTTGCCGACAGATTATCAATGCTTTTCGTCAACTATTTACACGTGCCACGATAATCCGGGTTATCGATGTATGGAAGTTGGATTTAAGATGGTTCAAACTTCACGAGTTTCCCCAGGTTTTACTTTACGGGTAGAACGAAAAGAATCCTTAATTTTTACAACTGAAAGAATAATCGAAAGACAAAGTGAAAAGAAAGAAAAAACATGTTTCCTTACGATAACTCAATTTAATTTGAGGCGGGGGTGTATACAAGTTGTTGGGAAAAAAACTGTGAGAAACAAAATAATTCTTATAAGTTATGGTTAGCTAGGATTTAATTTTTTCAGTATTTTTTTGGTTTTTTCTTCTTTATTGCCTCGACGTGCGACTTTGTCCGATGTTATTTCTAAGATTGATAGAAGCCAGCTGAAACTCATTAGTTACCGACTGTCCTCAACGATCTAAAAGATAGATTCCTATTAACACATTTCTCGTTGTCTTTTGCTCCGCCTTGTTAAAGTCGGAAGTTTGAGGCGAAACGATTTTTCGTCGGCCTCACAACTTCGAGTCATTTTCCGTCCACGGTTGGGGTATAGATATATTCGAATGGAACATAATATCTTAGTTGTAAGAATGAGCGAACTAATTTGTAGAGAATTAAGAGACTGTGACAGTGCGTTACGCCGTCTATCCGTTTCTCAGACACGTGTTTTATAAATAGCAGTTAGGAGGTTACCGATCTTTCGCCACGCTGAACGTCAACTACATGATCCTAACTATACACGAAACCCTGAATATAGGTCGCGCGTTTGATTGCAAATAAATAACATTCGGAAAATAAAAGGGGTTCCTTCTTGATCCCTGTGTGAAAAAAAAAAGAAGAAAAAAACCTAATCAAATCAACGTTTCAAATCGAAGGGAAAATGACTGTCTTGGTATAGAAAGCTGCCCTTCCTCTGGTCTTATTTCTTCTCATTCTTTTCGAAATTTCTTTCCAAAGAAGAGAAACGCTTCAACTTAACCTTTCCCACGGGAATCCCCGCCGAGTTCTAAGAGGCTAAAGATTTTGGGTCAATTTACGATTAAGTTACCCGCGATCCCGGGGGCTGACCCATTGCGAAGAAAACTGAGGGTCCAACCTTGTCCGGCCTTCTTGTCAAACATTTCAACATTTCACACTCAAAGATCCCCACGTTGAACTACAGCGTTCCAAGATTTTCTTACGGGACGAAACCCGCACCCAGAATATATCTCTCACGTAAATTCACCTCTATATATGTTACAATTATTCCTAAACTTGGCTATAACGGACAAGCTATCTTCCGCAAAGCTAATATCGATCGGAGAATATATTCCAACTTCGTTTAAAACTGAAACTGAATCTTTGTTGATTCTCATCGCTTTGAAATCGGAGGCGGAGTGTCTTCTTGCAGGGTGAAGTACAGGTTACCGCAATTCTGGGCAACACGTGTTTCCAGACCGTTTTACGGACTCACGCACTTACCAGTAGGTACATACCCACACATAAACGGTTGGTTTTACCCCAGACAGGAGAAAGAGGAGTCTAGCCCGAGCGGGCTCTGAAAATTTATCACTTTTCTTTACGCCGCAAGTTATTTTATACCAAAGACAAACCTGTGTCGACCAAACGAGAGGGACGCGGTTTCCTGAGGCTGTCTCAGCTGCTCGCCGAGTTTTTGCCCGCGGGACTACTATATATATTAGCGGAGCTAATCCCCCGGGGATTTTACACCCGACTGTGCATTTAACCCCGCGCACCTCAAATTCGAATTCCTTGATCTCTTAGCGATCTTCGAACAATTTTCAAAATCGCTGACGAACGCGTTCCCAATTTTCGGAGTTCGGAAAATGAACGAGTGTCTTCAGATATCACGTATGCCGAGTCCTAATTACCTGAATCTATAAGGGTCTCGTAGCTGAGTCTGAATATTGATAGAGAGAGCGAAAACGGGAGCGAATGAGGGACGAGGTGTTGACGGGCAAGTTATAATTTATTATTATCAGTTAACGCACGATGTGAACCTAGTAGAAAGCCATGAATAAAACAGCACATGACACGAAGTGGTGGTGGGTGGTTAGTGGGGTGCATCGGAGTGTAACACGTCGACGTCGAGGGTCACGATTCGCGGTACTATAATATAGCGATAGCTACTGCAGCGGGATGCTGCGCGGGTAAAACATGCGATTATTCCAGCTGTTCCTATTGTTCCCCATCTCTCACGCCGCACAAATTCCCAATCGCTTATTATACGTGCAAACGTTTTCCTTACGCCCTCGAAGGAATCGAATTCAAAGACATGAATGAATAAATGCGACACTAAAAAATCGCTCCTTGAAGGGTTGAACGAGTTCCTGCATCATCGAACTTCTTCTTCTTCTTCTTCTTCTTCTTCTTCCTCTTCTTCTTGGTAAAAGTGAAGCCGGATCGCTTCGAGTCACGTACATACGTAGGAAATCAGGGGAGCGAAAGAACTCGTAGTTTTTATGCTCCATCCGCAGCCGTTCTCCTAATAATTACCCTTAAGCAAACGACGTGAAGAAGAAGATGAAGAATAAGATGAAGAAGAAGAAGACCCGTGCGTGACGCATGACTCAGTAGCGTCGGCACCTGTGAGTGCGGGAGTACCCGGAGGAGGACCAAACCGCGCTAATCTCCTAATCCTCAGCTTCCTTAGGAAGTCGTTTATTAGTAAGCCTCACTGGATGCTCGACGTCGCGACGCCTCTATTGCTTTTGCCGTTAAATACCAATGCAGTATCCTATATTTAGTCTATCTATGTAGTACCTATCTACTTACCTACCCACCTACCCGCGGAAGTCACGGAACTGTAAAATTTTTATTCCTCATCAACCTTAATTTAACAAGAAAATATTTTCCCACCCCGCGTTGTAGTTTTTCCTAAATATATGTACATCTATTACATCAACGAGATTATTTATGCGTCTAACCGCTTAGCCGAGTCGTTTTTTCCACAACGTCAATTTATCTCATCGATATCATCGCGCATGTATACCTACCGAACGAAATTTACATCAGGATAGAAATAAATTGATTCTATGAAGAAACTCGAACATTTATTGACTCGGGATGATATAAAGAAGCCGGCTATTATGCCACCCGATTGACATGGAATTAAGAAAAGATTTAGAAAATCGGTTAAACAGACGTAGGCAATAAGAACGTGATATGTAGTCGTAAAGTTTGGACACTAGTTTACTGGCCTAAAACACGGAAAACTAACTATACAACTGATTTATCGTGTTACAACTGTGCTACCGGCAATCGGACTCCAAGTTGAGGTCGTTCGTTCTGAATGGGTCGGCTGTCTTTCGCGTTATACCAGCTCCTTCGGACTTTTGTGTGCGTAAAACGTCAGCCCTAAGAATGCATATAGATATGGGTTCGCAACTCGTTGGCCTTTGGCCTGGCAATTTGTTTAGCTTCAACTTGACGCGAGGGACATGTGAGACACGTGGAGTGGAGAAAAGTAACCGGATACACTGCGTCCGCCACTTTTCCTACGAAAATTTTTAACTTTCAGACTGCTTGGCGCTCTCGGAGCATAAAGACCCTGAAAATTTTCGACCTTTTCGACGATTTAGGGTGCGGATCTCTCCGGTTCTTGTTCTCACATATCGGCACGCACAAGAAATGCCCCAGTTCTTACCCTCCGCCTCTTTATTTTATACCCGAAATCTCTCGCCCTCTAAATATACAAACCGCATGGTTAAGAGGTAGAATGTATACAGAGAACTCAGACCAGGGACCTGCCCGCCTGCTCTAGACGCAGCTGAGATAATGGGAACGAAATCAGTTCGTTTCTATGTTGATCCTGCAATCCCTTGGGGCACTGATGGAGTTAGTAATTGAGCAAACCGCTTACTCGAATATATATATATATATATATCTATCGCATCCCTCTCGAGTATCGAACGGGCTTGACTTTCCCGTGCTTTGGAACCAGAACGTCTTTTCAATTCTACAAATGCGTCATGTGTCTAATCAAAATGCGAGGTTTAGATATAACAGCTGAATCTGTTGTCCGGTGAAAAAAAAATATTTAAGAAGCGATAATGCCAGTTTTGAAATTGGTTTATTTCGCAAAAGTCAACGATGGCGAGTATCTAGTTATCGATTGACTCCAGTGGGCGATAGGCTCGTCTGCGCCACGTTGTCGTGAGCTTATCGCTTATCAGGCATCACGAATATTTATCGGATTGATCCGAAAAATTCTTTATATATATATACATATATTGATGTAAAAATAAATACAGAACTTTGAACCTTCAATTATAAAATGATGACAAAGCCTTCGACGTCCGCGTAGAGCTATATCATCGGGATAAAATAGTGCGGAATTTACTTTAGTCCGAGGTCTAGATCACCCTTGTAAATTTATAGCGAGTCCTAAAGTCCCGGATGAGCAAGTTTGCGGTGCGAGAAAGGCTGCGGCGGGAAAGTCCTGCGGATCTCTTGAGGTCCCAGTGTTCCCTCGGGAGATACGGCTAGCCGAGCAATTTGTCAACACTATTAGCACGACTCACAAGGGGTTGACTCGATCGGGTCGCATCTGCCCACCAATACTGTGGTCAGACAATAATAAAGGGGTAGTAGGTAATGACTTTGGGGTGTCAGTTGTGCCTATAGTATAATAGTTCGCCTTCTGCTGCCACCTTGTTGGCTAAATATTGGGATTTGGCAGTTACGATGACCAAGTCGGGCCAACAGATTTTCACTAAATCGATCTCAATCCGTCCCCAACCGCGTCAACGAGGACATTATCATACCGGAATTAAACGACCCAAGAATCTAACGCCTGAATTTTTATACGAAGTATAAATGGGGTAAAATTGAGTTAAAAATTAATGAAATCGTTTCGTTAATAAGTGTCGATAAAAAAAGGTAGTGGAAATCGAGGAATAAAGAGAATGGTTAGAAATAAAGGAGAACTCGGTACGAAATGAATGGGAATGCGAAACGGCGGGAACGCTGCGGACTGTGAAAACGAAAAGACGGGACATAGCAATGGGAATAGGATGGGACGGGATTGGAATAAGATCGGGTTTAGCCGCGGTGTCGGGTTCGAGCCCCAGATAAGTCCGGCTTATCCCGATAAGCCGGTGAGTTAATGAATCACAAAACAGGTGGTGGGACTGGTACCCGCGGCACGGTGCCTCCGTGGTCCACGTCTCGTATGCTTTATGTTTCTCATACCTGAGCTTAACGTTCATCCAACGACTCCACATCTTTTTGGTATTTGTTTTATTTCAAATTTTTGTTTTTCATTTTTCAGTGTATTTTTCAACTATTCAACAATTTCATTCCGTTCATCGGTAAGAATAAAGAATACGGTGTGTACCCGTATGTGCAATTCCATTTCGTCAGATGAAATTGCACATCTTTCTTCCGCCGGCATTATAGACGAGATCGCAAGACAAATCCAGTAGCGTACGAGGAAGCTACCTGAATCGATTTAGAAATTGTGAAATATTAGGTCTTGGAAGAGGAGTTAGACGAGTTGCTCAGTGGCTGGGGTTTTACTGCAGTCTGACTGCGACGGTTTCTTTCCACTGGTATACTTTGGGTTCACAATATCTCACGATTCTTGTTTCTCTTTCTTTTATCCTAAAGTAGTTTTACAACAGACTGTTGAATTGTTTCTTTTATCTTGGCCACAATGCTAAAAAAATAAAATGAACAAATTTACAGTTCTATTTAGGAGGTCCAAGGTGAAATTGATATCTCGAAAAACAATTAATGTGTAATTCTGTAAAAAGTGCAAAACTCTGAACGATTCGTCATTCCGCTGACTCCGGTAAATCCGTCCGACTTTTCTTCGCAACATTCATTTGGGCATGACCAAAGAATTTTTTTTGAAAACAATTACTGCGGCACGGTTTACTCTGCGTGCATTTTATCTGCGGGACTCGCGATTCTAAATAAAAACGATTTTTAATCTGATAACAGTTTATACCCGGACTGATTGTTCTTCAAATACTAAATACGATTTTTCTCATCTTAAAAAATTCGCCTTTCTTCATTGTCGAAACGAAATTTTTTCATCTGGGAAGCTATTAACTACGATTAAGTGCTAGCTGTCGTCGTGACACGGTAGGCCTGACAATGCATTTTTCCTCGCATTTTTCATTATTCCAGTCAAACTTCACTGATATAGATAACAGTCTCGAAGCGGTTGTTGGAACAACGGTGAAGATATTTAGATCTTTGGCTCTCGTATCCTTTTGTCAAGTTATCATACTGCTATGAACGGAATGAATGAAACAGTGCATAATTATATTTGTGAGGGAAAAATGGATTCCCTATTGCAAGCGAAATTGAACGTCAATTTGTCATTGACTTACGTATTGAGTAGACGAATATAAAAAACCGTTTCTCTATGTAGCTGGAAATCCCAAAATTCTAATCGGATATCGATCAATTATTGGACGTAGAAATGATAGAACGAAGCTTTGGAGTTGAGATAAAAGAAAAAAATTCGTGCCATCATAGGATCAAACGTTCCGTCGATAAATTTATAACACAAGCACTCTGATCGATGTGGAGAAACTGGCTGTGACTAACAACGACGATTTCATGGCAGTTCACTGTCGAATCGAATCACTACTCTGCAACTATAACTCAAAGTAAAATTTCCCTCAGTCAGTGTGATTAGATTGGAATATATTGAAGCTCGTTTCGCGTTCTACAATAAAAACTTCGTCTCTTATTTGCACAATGATTCGGTGATAAATATTTGGCGATATTTAGCAGTTGGGAGTGTTTGGTTGGCAAAAAGCGTAGGATATCGATATTGGGCGTCGCGACGGCCGTCGGTAGTCAAATAATACAAAAATTGAATGAAAATTTATATGCGATATCACGTGTAATGTGTTAATTGAAACTAAATGATCACGAGCAGGTATAGCGTGGTTGGAACAAAAAAATAAAATAAAAAATAATTCGTTTTATCGCGTGTGTATCGTGTCAGTAACGCGCACCGGTGACGGGCGCCCTGCCTTATCTGACTATTTCTACTGAAACTTTATCTTCCTCTCTGACAGCTGACAAAAACATCATAAACAAGGCGTCGAGCCTTGGCACACAGCCTCAGCCGAGTCTACAAAAAGGCTACGTTTCGCATTTATCTTATATTATACCTAATAATGATTATTACTTCGTTTCAACTCGAAGGGGATAAGAATCTGATGTTTTATAACTTTAAAATAAACAACGGTCGAACTCCAATTCAAATCGAGAAGAAAAAGAACTGAGAACGAAGAAACGAGCGAACCAATTTCTTTCGGTATTGTTAACGACTCACCACGTTTAAGTTTCTCCAAAGGTTCATGATGGAGTTGGTGTGAAGATGAGGCATGATGATGCATGGATGAACCATGATGCCCGGTCGAATGGAGATCATGATGATGCATGGCTCCTTGAAGATGTTCTCCATGTAGTCCAGCCATAGAGGCAGCAGCCGCAGCATGTTGATGATGTTGAACCGAAATTCCGGTTGCAGACCCGGTAACCAGGTCCTGGAGGCAGAGGTCCGAGTTGCCTCCTCCGCCTCCGGCGAGATCGAGGCCTCCTCCGCCTCCACCTCGCTCCATGCTGTAGAACGTGAGCGTCGTGTTGCTGTTGCTGACACCTCCGTTCCCTCACTATATTCTCACTTCACTGTTTTTTTTTTTTCTTTTTTTTCTTTTCGATGTAATGATATATGCGTTACGATCAAGACTTCGAAAAAACTGATTTCTTTTATCACCTAAAAGAGTACGAAACAATCTCGACTATTCGTCAGAAGAACCATGTGTATCCCCTGCACTGTTCACTCTGATCAATTACGTCGAAGCAGGTAGTTTTATAGATAAATTCAAGATCGTCCCAGATCTTTCGCGCCTTTCTCACTTTTTCCACGCACTGTTATTATTCTTTCTCTTCTTCTTCTTGGTTTGCTCCGTCGTATTTCTCCCTTCGTGAAATAGTTTGACCAAAATTTTTCTAAACGGATCTATTTGAATGTAATTTCAAAAAATCGCGGGCATCCCAGATACCGACTATTCCGACAAGGCGTGTACGACTCGAACCAAGATAATGGTATCCGTCGCGAGGTACCGTTACGTAATCTTAGTTTCAATACAGGGCCGATCTCACACTAGTCATATCACCCGGTCACTTTACACAAAATCTCGACGACGAAGGGGAGTCCCGCGAGGGTGGGGGGTAGTT
Source organism: Tenthredo distinguenda (assembly GCA_947538915.1). Lineage (NCBI taxonomy): Eukaryota > Metazoa > Arthropoda > Insecta > Hymenoptera > Tenthredinidae > Tenthredo > Tenthredo distinguenda. Next base: position 16,576,848 of record OX384536.1, on the reverse strand, counting down.
TTCCTTCGTTTTTTTATAACACCGATTAGAAAATCCGCGTAAATTGGAATCCCCCGTGTTCACAGTAACGTACAATAATATCCCACGTAAACTAACCGCGTTTCTACAGAGTAGGTAGCCTCGTCGATCAATCACTGCAGTAGGTAAGTCGGCGTTGCCGGAACTCGGTGGTGGTTATGTCCGAATTGAAAATAATCACGTGGCAGTGGTTGCAAGATTTTCACCATGAGGATGTAAGGGAGTATACGGGGGTGGTTGGGAGGTGGGGAAGTTAGGTGGGGTGGGTGGCTCGGGGGGGGGGAGAAGGGGGGTCAGGTGGTATGTTTGTTAAAGCGTTGAAAGCGCGTTGATAGAACGAGACAGACAGACAGACAGAGAGTGTTAAGTTTTGGCGATAGAGCGTGTCGCCGCCGCCGCCACGCTTCTGACTCGCGGAAGTAGGTAGGTAGGTAGGTAGAGGTACGTAGGTAAGCAGGAAGTAGGTTGGTAGCTAGGAAGTAGGTGTAGTCCGTATAGAGGTGGGTTTCGCAAGGCTTAGCTCGTTGAGCCGACGGACTGCTAGCCGGCTTAAGTCTGTAAGTCCGTAAGCCGCGTAGATCTAGTGGTCTTGGCTCCTGCCTGCACTGCCTCGCGCGCTCGCTTGCCGGGCGGCCTGACTGTCTGACTGCTCCTCTCTCCTGTCCCTGCCCTGGTCTTCCCCCCCCTGCGACCCCCCGTCGCCCCCCCCACATACACTTCGTTCCCCACCTCACCCTTACTTCCCCTTATGCCCCCGCCCCCGCCCCCAGACCAAACCTTTTCCACCCCCGCTGCCCCATCGACCCCCCCGTAATGCCCCACGCAACAGTGGCGCGCACAGCCCCCCCTCTTACTTGTGCAGGCCACGAGGCACACTGTAGCGAGAGAGCTAGAGCAGAGTCACCCACCGCAAGCGCACGCTACGTGTTAGTCGGAGGTAACCCGTGGCGTTGGGTTTTGGGTTTAGGTTACGTTGCTTTGGAGTTGGAGTTGGAGTTGGAGTTGGCGTTGGGTTGGTCGCGTGGAGCGACGCGCACGAACGATGGACGTGGTGTGCGTCGATTGCCCCTCTTCCGAGGTTGAGGTATCCCGCTGCTACCCGCCTGCACCTTCATCTATGGAAGGTTTAGACAGTTTGTGTTATCTTCCCCACCGCGTTATGTAGAGAGAGGATAGAGAGACACGGGATGGACGTTCGGAGTTTTGGGGGACGATACCTAATGCAGTACGATTGCGAACTGTTCGGTAATTCGTTCGGTTATACACTCGGGTGTACTCTATCACTGGGAGAGATTCTTTTTTTCTGTTTTCCTCTTTTTTCTTCACATTTACTTTTTCAATACTTTACGATGTGATAATGGGTATCAATGCGCGATTCGTACTTCGTTCATTACGCTGTACGGGTTACATAACGTCCCATAAGTGGATCAACGATGATCCGAAAGTATCCACACCCTCGCAGAGATCGTTTCCCCTTCTTCTCTCTGTTTTCGATTTCCTATATCTCACATAAGGTGGCTGCAAAAAAAAAAAAACCTATGCACACTGCAAAAAGCACAGAATCCGAATCCTGTTGCAACATTCATATGATCTGTGCCTTACCCAAGTATATGTATAATAGCCTCTTGTCGGGGCAACGATAAGTTGCATCAAGGCCGTAGGTGTATAGCTATACGTAGCTATAGGTATATCCTTATCTTAGTAACCAAACAGTGGAGACTCGCATGGTTGCCAGCAATGCCGCCGTCCAGTTATACGTACAGTTTGAGTACAAAACTTAAATTGCACGATGATGTGTGGTATACCTGTATCTATAATCGAGTACCATACATACATACGTATACGTATACATATATATATATATATATATATATTACATACATACATACACATCTTGCAAAATAGATCGTAAGGTAGGTGGTTGAGTGGGTGGATAGGCGGGTTTCTTTCGCAGAGCTATACTTGCGGGGGAGTACATACGTCACCCCTTGTGGCAACTGCCGCCGCGCCATCCCTGCCCGACAAGAAGAAGAGACAAATGACAAGATGGCCACGCCCATCTAGTGCGGGGGCGGCGTCGTTATTGCGACGCTCTTTCTCTCTCTCTCTCTCTCTCTCTCTCTCTTTCCATCCAACACTAAATCCATCTCTTTCACTCTCTAACCAACGTCTGTATATATATTTGCCACGGCGTCTCCCTCGTTCGTCAACGTACCGCGTGAGTGGGGATTGTTGATTTTTGAACAACCAAAATATCCTCTCTAGCCTATTGTATTGTTCTCTTATACGTCCTCGCAGGTAACCCTCCCCCCCCGCACCCCTCACCCGCCCCCGACACCCATGGAACGAACTTGTTCAGAGAGAGGGACGTAGGGACTTGTTGTAATTTGATAATTGAAGGATTACGGATTACCCATTACTTCACTCCCCGTTCACTGTCTGGATTGTGGGACCGCCCGATGAGCACTCAACCGCACTGATTATTGGCTCTTTGATTATCGGCAAGCGTGATAATTATTCGGCAGCTCGATAATTAGCCGCCTACTCGCTACCGTACACGGGCGGAGTAAGGTGCAATGGAAAGGGAGCTTGATTTACTTCGTTGTATCTACTTCGTCCCTACACCAGAATTTTTTTTTTTTTTATTTCGAGGTAATTGAAATACGAATTTTTTAGTAAATTGATGCGAGGACAATTTTAGAGCTTTTTTTTTTTGGTTTGTATAATTAATGTCGTGACTTTTATCGCTGCGACTACTGCGTGGCTTTGGATACCGTTTCAAAACACCCCGTACAGATCTGGGGGAAGGGGGGTATAAAAGCTATAAAGAAACTTATTGCAAAAGCGTCGTAAAAAGCGAAAAAGAAAGAAATACTTTATCCTGCAGGATTGTTAGCTGTAACTACGTTTCACCCAAATCAGGGATTCGCTGGATTTTGCCGAGTGTCCGCGTTGATAGGGGTGAAGGTTCCTAAATTTAAAGAAAGCGCCGGAATGATGTCTACAGGCTTTCACCTCGCATGCGCTTCTTCGCCCTGTATACGTATTTTCGAAGCTTTTATAATTTATAGGGTGATACGTCGACGTAAATAATAAACGCTACTTTTAGGAAAATTCGGGAGTCGTCATTCGCTCGACTATCATCTGTAAATAAATTATAGATAATCAATTCTCGACAGAAACGTAAAGCTACCCTCGTGATCACCCGCAGTCGTATAGACTTGTTCTTTTTTATTCATTCTTTTGTATTCCCTATTCGTTTTCAAAGACTTTTATAGCATTGAAGAAAATTTATGTCTTCGAAGGCAAAATCGCATTGACTATTCTTTGATGTGTCGACGAGCTTGCCCCCGATTTCGCTTACCGGTATTTTCTTGATCCCAATCCTCCCCCTCTCGCCCCGTGTATACAGAGCTTTTGGTTACATATATGTGTGAGTAGTTCACCTCTGTAGGTATACCTTCAGTGGCGTTGGGTCGTTACGCCGTTTCGTCTTTACAAATTTTATATCATTTTTATGAGGCATAAAGTCGTCGAGGAGAGCTGGCAAAGAAATAGGAGAAGGTTCGGGGCGCGGGTGAGATTCTTGTTTTTGGTGGGGGTAGGAAATAGGGTTGCGAGATCACGTGGGTTAGCGAAATGGGCGGAGCGGATATTCATCCCCTCATTTTTAGGGAGGTGGTGGTGGTGGTGGCAGTCGGGCTTTCGGAACTGGTGGGGGATGCGTAAGGGATGAAGAGATGGAGGGACTCGAGGAACGGAGGGATGCCAGGATTCGAGGAAACGGAGGGATGAACTGGGAGAGGGCGAGAAAGAGTAGGGCGTCATAACCCGCGGATGGGGCTCCATCAAAAAACGCTCGAATTTAATTAAAAAATTCAGAAGCCACAGAAAATTACGGGAGATTTAACGTATTAGGGTAGGTATTAGTCCCATGTCCACCGAGCCAGGGAACGGGCCAGCCGTGGTAATTGTTGCGCAGGTCATGTCCAACGGCAGCCACAGGTATATACGTAGATATACTTCGAACTCTGAAAGAAAGGCCGAAAACAAATATTCACCATACACCGTTATCGATAATTCAACACTCTTCGATTCCAGCCCGCGAATATAAAGAGAATCTATAAAAAAGTAATGATTCCGTAGACATACGTAGGTGTATAGCTGTGTAATATATATACTTGGGCGAAGATGCGAAAAAAACAATTGGATTGCTCGGAAATCCCGTTCCGGAGAAACAAAGACTCGGGTGAAAAGCAGTATAGCTACTTTCTCGGATATTGTGCCAGAAGGTGGTTGAAAAGCATCGCGAAACGATTCGCTGGAGCCTAAGTATAGGGGGTGCGTTTCTCTTCGTGCGCGTATTTTGATAAACGAGCCACACGGCGGTGGGTGCACGTCATCTCTTTTCTATCTCTTGGCTGGTTCTCCCTAGGGTCACCCCTGCTACTACCCCTACTCACGACTTCTGCGCTTCTTCCTTCCGTCCTCTTTTTTCTCCCTCATGATTCCAGTCCATCAATTTTCAATCACAAAGAAGTCTCTCTGCAGCTTCGTGGTTACCGTTACCATCAGTTCCTCTTTTCCCATAGGCCAGAAGAAAACAACCTTCCCTTCTCTTTCCTATCTTCAAACCCTTTTTCCTCACTTCTTCTATATCCACTGCCTTTATAGTTCCTACTTACATCGTCGTCCGCAAAGTATTAGTAGATACGATAGAAGATGAGATATCGGTTGAATGTTATCGGTGATTAATTAACACAAGGGATGATCACGATTGCGCGAAACTGATCAGAACCTTTTTTTATTATTGTAGAATTTTGGCGATCTATCGATCTGCACCCTGTTTCTCTGGAACAGCGAATCAAATGACGAGAATAAGATTGAATCAGGGAATTGCTCGATAAATTTCTGTGGTGATAATCGGATGAAATTTTGTTATCGATACCGCGGATTCTTGATTTATGCTTTACGAGTGGAGATATCCGATGACGATGGTCTCTCTAGCTTATCTCTGAAAAAAATGAAGATCAACGTTCACACAGATATCGATTTTTGAGTCTATCTATAGAACTCAAACTCTTTATCTAATTCCAAAGAATCTCGCGGTCCTGGAAAACGAAGTATGAGAAAAAGACGAGTAGGAAAAAAGCATCCCCTAGTATTGCAGAATTACTTTCTCGCCGGTATCTTCTCAGATTCAAAAAAAAAAAAAAAAACAGCGTACGTGGTAGACACGTGCCTTCGTCATTCGTATATCTAGTCGCATAGTCGCGTATAGCGCGCGCGCGCGCCCACCTTCTCCCGGAGTAGGTATTAGATCGCGGATAATAGTGTACGTGGTGCGCTGCGCTTCGTGTGCGTCGTGCGTGATATCACCCTGGTCGACCGCGGACCCCGCGCGATGTTACGTCATGACCAATGGAATCGTACCGAGAGGGCGGCGCCTGGCTTTGAGGCCAACATGGCAGACCGCGGAAGTCTCTGTTCCTGGGGATGTTTCACGGACGGACAGTACGCGACGGACACCCTCTTCTACCTGTCAATTTGTGACCTCAGCTCCGGCGAGTCGTACCGACGGCGACATTATCCTCTGTATCTTTTACCCCCGCACCCCCGACTCGTATTCATATATTATTTATATTTTTTAACCAAAGTTATTACATTGTACCTACAGGTGCGCAAATTATCATCCCCTACTGATATGCGCTGATTTTGGAACGTGGTGTCTCCCCGATCATCCCTTGGTCTCATTTCGTTCATTTTTATCGCCAGTATTTAACGAGCTGTGAATTTTTACAAATTTTGTTTTTATTTATTGCATCACGCGCTTTGGGGATTATTGTTATTGATATTGCGATGTTTAGATTCAAGATTTTTGTATCGAAATCAAGAAATACATTTGTGCAAAATCGTGCAGTTGTACCAGGGTGAATATTGTACCTTGCAGCCATAGGTGCAGGTGGTCTAATTTTTACAATTCATTATTCAGTGTAGGAGGTCGCGTATCGATCGGTCTTGAACGAAGGAAAGGCTTCTCTAATTTTCACAACTACTTTAGCTACGATATTTTTGCTATCGTACCATCAACTTCTGTTGAAATGTTAAAAAAAAATTGGAACGGTTCAAAATTGAACGTAATAATCATTTGGCATAAAGTACAAAGTTGAGGATAGAATTCTACGATTATCAACGCGATTTTCATCATCATTCCTTGCGACCCTTGGATCATAAATTTGCAAATAATTTTATTTCGATTTCTATCGTTCGTGAATAAGCAATGATTTTCCGATGACAAATTTGCATGTTTAGAGATCGATAACATACGTTTATGATCGAATAGCGAGGCATGGAACTTATAGTACAGATATTTGAGTTCATTTTTTGCCCTGAATAAGATTTGCAGAAGATCACCTGGCACAACGATGTTGAATGATTAGCGATTTTTTGTTCCCATATATGTCGAAGGCGCGCCAATAAGTGTACCTACCTATAATAAAGATATAAACGTCGTTAAACGCTATAAAAATCGACTGATCGCAAAACGATAACTTTTATTTTCTATACTTTCTTGCGACTTTATTGGTAAAAAAAGAACAGCGTTCTTCAAGAGTCCATAAATTGATTGTACAGCTAGGGAAGAGCCTCGAAATCAAACAACGAACGAGATAATATTCAATGCACGCAAATTAATGCTGTATTCGATTGGGTTTCAAGGAACTGGAAAAAGTCGATTTATTACAAACTACGTGTTCGTAGGTAAATTAAATCGCGAACAATCAGGTAAAAATCTTGGATAGCGAAATGATGGATATATCAAAGGATCGCTAAAATTATGTTACAGTCGGCAAATAGGAATGCGCAGTAAAATAATTTTCGGCAAGTTCATCGATAATATATCAATAAGTCTAAGCCGCAATTACAAACGGCAAACGGTAAAGGATCGGTTTTTATAATCACCCTTGATAATCTCTTCCGTAGATATAATAACTGCAGCTTTTACTTTACTTTACGCCGCGGGTCGCAAAGCCGAATATGTTTCGTATATGGTCGAAAGCTCGGCATAACTTATGCCAAGGCTTACCTAACGGTTGCAAATTATATTTTCATACCGTAACAAAGGATTATATTATACTTTGCCGAAAAATAATTATACCTATCTCTTTTCCTCCGCTATACAATACACGGAAACAATGTACAGGTGTTTAGTAATAATAACATCATTTACACCTGCAGCCCATATGATTATCTACTGCAAGCTTATTAATCACTTTAATACGCGGTTCCTTTTATTCGTATACCTTTTTGCCCGCGAGACAAATTGCATCGAGTTTGTATTTCCTGGGCACAAAGAGCTTCCCTTGGTATTACATCTCTCGAAACGATTTTTACACAGAATTTAAATTCACGGACTCAAATCTCTCCGTCCAACTTCCTCACGGTTTAATTGATACCTGATCGACCGAGGATTAAAGGGCACGAGGTGATTTAACCACTTGCCAGGCTTTCCGAAGTTCAGCTACGTAAAGGCACATCTTTTTTTGAAGACTCACTTAATTGCTGAGAAATTTTGTGCCATCGAAAAGCTTCCGTCAAATGGAGATAATTCTGTGTGTTATTATAAAGAATTGGTTTCTATGCGACTAGAAAAAGAACCGAAGGACAGTGGCGCGTAACGGGGAAAGGAAAGGAGAAGAACCTCGAATCATTATTTCCCTTCAGAAAACCGATCGGCTCAATATTTCATTTTGATTTTGATAAATTGCAATGCATCCTTTGCGAGCAGGGTAAAAATTGTTTAAGAAACTCGACATGGTTCGTTCGCCTGCTTTAGGAGTAATCGAAGCGTATACCTAAGACTCTTCTTCTATGAGGGTTCTTTTCGGATATTTTCCAAGGAATTCGATGGAAGCGCCGCGTCGCGACGCAGCGGAGGGATTTTACCGTGAGCATTCAGGAAGGGAAGAGGCTGCACCAGTCACTCACACACATTTATTTGTAGCTATAGATATAGATACACGTACATTCGACCAGACATGGGTCCCGGGCCGGTTCCTCGTTCATCATTCTCTTCTGCAGGCAAGTTGGGAATATTCATAGACCTTAACCCCCTTCCACCCCCTTTGCCCATCTCTTTTTCGCCCTCTTCCTCGCTGCCTTTTTCTCTCCTGGATTCTAGCTCTACTCTTTGGCAAATATCACGAGGGTTCGCATGACCTAAGACCTGACAGCACGTGGTTTGCTTCACACCTTCTTGTCTCTTCGCTAGTCCCATGCGGCTGTATGGTATCCGCATCGTACTATGCGCTTGGGTAGAGAGAATGAATTTCGAAATCGCACCCACTAGCACGTGGGAATTAATATCTTGACTGCAACTACCAATTTTGTTGAAAATACTGCGAAGTTTCTCATCCAAAGAAGGGAAACAGAACTAGGAATTTCTACTCGAGAGAATCTGAGGGATATTATACACTGTCCCAACGTAAGTGGTACGAGAATAGAGAACGTATAGTTTCAATTTAAAATTTCACTTAAAAGTTTACTTCCACAGTTAGGTATTCGAAATAGGTGGATTTCCGTTTAGGACGATGCAGTTAAACACACGATTATATTTAACCGAATAAATTGCTTCGGGTTTCCCCGAGTCCGCTTCTTCAAAAAGACTCATTTCAGCGGGCATTAAATTGTAAGCAGACCTACCTACCCTCGAACACCCTCTGGGGTCAGAGTTTCTTCCACCCTGCTAATGGCGGTTAAGTGGACCGTTCGATTTTTCGCAGAAACTTAATGGAAGAGTGATCCAATAATCTGAATTCAAATCCCTGAATTATTTCTATACCTATTTTTGATTCTGATTTTTTATTTTAATTTTTTTTTCTTATTTTTTTTCAATCGATAATCCTGATGATTATATTCAGAGTTAATCAACCAGGCGATGATTTTTGCGGTCTGAAATGATCCAGGCAGGCGTAATACCAAATCAACGAACTGTGCTCAGCTCGTTTCTGATAGCGGTATATACACCTACGCGGCAAGCCTGACTTGCCTCGAAAATGACTGACAGGTCGTAAAATGTTATCGGGCTTCTAGCTCGGTCGCTCGGTCGCTCACTCACACGTACTACACCGTCACGACGCTATCGCTTCGCGCCTTCACGGCTACGCAAATACCTAAAATGATGAAACGCGGCCGCTCTCGTACCTGTATTACCGCGTACTCTGTAAAAAACGTTAATCTAGTTTAATTGTTAATTCAGGGGCATTTTCCTTCTTTTTTTTTTTAAATTTTCATTATCTATCCACAAGGAGAAACACAACGATTTCATTTCCTCCCTGAAAAGTACATTTTATTCATCTATAAATTCCTCATTTTCTGCGAAAAAGAAAACGAATAGATCGAAAACGTTGAAACTTCGAAAATTAGTAAAATTTTTATTTCTCTCTAATCGTTTTTGTTTCCTAATCATTTCATGAGTGAATAAAACGCGAGGGTTTCAGGATGGGATAGATACGCTGGCGCTGTCACGAGCTTCTGTAGCATTATGTGTACGTGGGAACCAGGACACGCGTCCTTACTAGGGTAGTCCTCAGGGTAGGCCACCCTAGTCACACTCAAAGAACCACGGACGTGGAAAATGTGACGGATAACATATCCATCGGATACGTAACAATTATGACGGCAAAGTGACAGTTTGTACGCCTTTCCTCGGTCTGCTCTGCCCTATTGCCGTCTCTCAGCGCCTCTTCTTGACGCTTGCACCCTCGACCCTCTGGGCTTCAGTACCGCGCTTCCTTCCGTTTGACTGTTTGTAATCTGACTATTTCACGCCTCGTGGATCCGAATTAAGTAAGGGTCGCTATAAATTAGTAACTCCGCGCGTGCGAGCCGCTGATACGCGCTCGAGATACATTCGTAAAACATACGTGTGTGTAAATGTTGTTTCCGTTTTTACAAACCCCTTCAAAATAAGTTTTTATCATTTTACTCGAATTCAACTGCGAAGAAACTCGATTGATCTATAAATCATCATCCGGTCCTCTCTGTGGATTGGAAAAGAAAAATGAGACATATATTCGCAGAACTGGGAAACGTGACTAATGAAAGATGGAATGAAGCGGATATTATTTGGTTAAAGTTTAGGTGTAGTTGCACGTCGCAGGATTACGTTATGCCTACAAAAATACCCGTTTTAGTAGACAATAAAATCTGAACGTACGTAGGACGTCGAGAATGTTATTTTAGATAATCCAAGGGTGGGCTTTCAGGGTGGAGGGAGATACCCAGTAACCGAGGGCGAAGAGACCCTCGAGGTAATCTTGGCCCGCTCTCGCGGATGGCACGGTTTGATCCCCTGGCTCGCCGATCCGGCACGCTCCTCGAGTTCAACAAGATGTCTCACACATTCGCTATAATTAGGACTGTCTAATTAGCGGCCACGTTGAAATTACGAAATATATACATCGGCATAAAGTGGAGAGTGGTACCGAGCATCAATCTTTAAAATTGCGAGGGGGAGATCGCTCTTAAATTACGTCTAAAAGTCTTGTCAAAAAATCTAGTAGGAAGATCTTACTTTTCTCTATTTCAACACCGATCTACCGATACAAACTACCTCTATACGTACTACGAGCCTTCTGGTCACGCGAATTAAACTTCACCCCAGGAAGTTATCCAACAGTTAGGTAGTTAGAAACGAGGGAAACTAACACGCGAACCGAAGCTGGGGGCAAAGAAAGAATTAAAACTTTGACAAAACTGCGCCAAGAATCGCAAACTGCACGATTTGGTCTCAGAAATGTGGAAGACGGTTCAACTTCGTTACATCTTTTATCAGCATCGCTTCTTCGAGGTGTGAGAAATGTGGACTAAGTTTCATACTGTTTTTTGTATTACTTTATATTTTCATTATTTCGTGTACTCGAATTTGTTAGAAAATTTCTCAGACTCGTTTTAACGCGTTTACTTTGAATTCGGTCGACAGTCACCACGTGTTGAAATCGCTTGACAAATAACAGTAGTCATTGTAATACGAGTTTTCCCACAGGTCGAGGCGGCCAACCCTTACGTAGGAAGAGTAGAGACAGAACACCCCTCGAGGTACGGGACGCCGGTGAGTTGTTTTAAAACAATTTTAAAATATTGAATAAACACTTGGGTGGCGTGCGAACATATTCAAGATAAATTATAAAATAAGCTCCGTAAAATAAGCTGCCTCGCGCTGGTACTCGAAACCGCGTTTTCCTACCCTTGTCAATTGTTATTTTTATACCAGCAGTGATTTCGTATTTATTCAACGAACGAACACGTCTCTTATAAACTTTTCCAGAATCACTTTTCAAATTTCTTCTGCTTCACTTCCAGGCAAGGTTCACATATAAAATTATTCAAATGCTATCGAACTATTAATTACCAAGCGTTTTCAGTTTTAAAAAATCGAGGAAAAACGAAATATCTTTTGAACTGCGGGGTGTTAATTAGTCAGCTTTCTTTTACCTTTTTCCTTCTATCTCTGTACCTATCCTATACCGTAAGTCAAGAACGACAACGTGCCGAAGCACAAAGCTGCGACCCTAAGGCGTACCGACGGTGTGTACCACGCTGATAAATATAATGTAACAACTCCAGCGGGATAACGGCTCCATCCCGAGGGATCAACGCGTCTTTGCCACGGACACCCTGGGGCCTCTTGCACAGACTTTTCTTCCAACGAAAAGCACACGCATGGGCAAACTCGGCTGAGATAGACGGTATTTTCTCCATGGAACCGCCAAATAACCAGTTTTTTTCCTCCTTACCCGACTGCGGAGGTATATACATACCCACCTATTTCCAACTACGAGAAAACCACCGGTGAATTCTGGCTGGTCTATTTATCTCGCAGATACAGGTCTGTCAGCTCGGTAAACCTCTTCCAAAAATCCAAGGTGGCTGTATATACCTAAGGTAAGGGAATTTGGAAATGTTTTTCGAATTAAAATCGCCTTGACCTGGACTAAAAAATGGATAAGCTTATCATAAGTAAATCGAAAATGCCTGAATTAAGATTACAGGATATACATATATCAATTATATCTACTGTCGATTTCTTCTTGATCTTACGTCGAATTTCAAAAGTGTTTAAATCTAATTGATGAAACTTTTTTTTTCTCGTCTTCAGTTTGATTAATCAATCGGTCGAAAAATCGCGTGCTTGGATTATTATCGTTATTTCTGCGAGTTCGAAGTTGGCCGGATCTCGTGTAGTGGAGCCGCGTTCCACTCTTCGCTATAATTGGCTAATCGACTCGAGACGCGGTGAGTAGAATTCGAAAAGCCTCTTTGTCTACCTTCTGAAATCGAGTGGCTGCCGGTCGCCACCCCACCGGCGCTGCCAGCATACTCGGTTTCTCTCACGCGTGCCCATCGCCGCGAAGGAGAAATCTTCTTCCATTTCGTTAACGGCAACGTGGGAGCAGGAAGCCGTAAAAAGTAAATTAAATAAGAATTAAATAGAAATAAAACCGCTCGCCCAAGTAATTGGCTGGTTGGCTGGCTGCTTTTTCTCGACGACCAATGAAACCTTCCAGAACTCAGACCCTTCGCTTTGCTCCAAACGCTTCTCTACCTCTCGTTCCCTCATTTCCTCTCTCTCCGTCACCTTCTGCTACCTTGGGTCATCTTGTGGTCAGGATGAAACAATCTAGTCGTAAAACGACGCGTGTAGTAAATTCTGTTCAACTGTCTCACTCACGCATCGCAATTTCCGGTTTTACCAAGAAAAAAAAGAAAAAAATAACCCTCCGGAAACCCAATTGCGTATAAAATTAAAATCATGGTTCCTCTATTCGTTGAAAAGCTCTCAGATTCCTTAAACCTAGGATCAAATATTTACCGCTCTCGAAAGGCGAGACAAAGGTTTAAAAAAATGTAGATCAAGTATGAGGATTTTTGACAGGGGTTGCCGCGTGCTCTGTGATTGAATTATACTAGTCCCGTGAATCCGGGGGCGAGAGGGCGAGCAAGCAGGCAAACTGCATGCAGGAACAATAATTTTATCTGATCGTGTCGACAAATTGGCCTCGCAACCGATCGTATCTTCAATCTGAGAGTAGGTCTAGGTATATCTCCCGAGTCCCTACCAACCCTCCAGGACTCCTTTTCAGCGCGTGAGTCAGTGCACAACGATCAGTGTTTTGGCGAGGAGGGAGAATGTCCCATTACCCGGTAATCCTTGTTTGTAATAAACCAGCACCCTGCTGCTCCCGTAGCCTGTCCCTGTCCCTGTCCTGTCCTACCCTGTCCTACCCCCGCATATGCTCCTCATGGAATATCATTTATGTCCCATCCTTACCCCCCAAGCTACCCATTTTATCCCTCTACTTCCCGTTCCCCCATTTACCATCCCTACCCTCGTCAACCACCCTCCAAGGTTCTCTCCACCCTTCTCAAGCTCACACATATAGGCCTAATCCAACCATGATTGCGCTTCGCGGTGCCACCACCTCTGTGACTCTTCACCTTACCGGTTCTTCCCTTGCCTTACCTTGTCTTACGAAAATTTTATTTTTCCCTATACCTATACTCAAACAATGATCTCGAGTTACGAATTAATCCGGAGTAAATTGGAGTTGTTATACCCACGTATAAAGAGGCTAAGAAAAACCCAAGAACTAACGAAGCTTATGCGTAAGGGAAATTGATGGAGTTGATAATGATGATGGATCAGTTTATAGGAGATTTAGAGAATGATTGGTTTTAATGTACACTTCACAGTTTTTACATGACAAGTTTTCTCTTATCTTATATACGTTGGTCGATCATCAGTTCAACCTTTGTATCAGCGAGTGAAAGGTTTACAATCTTTCAATAAAGGCGAAACAGATGGTCGGGTTATATCTATCAAAATTTAATTACAGTTGGTAAACATCTGTGAGTACAAATATTGAATTGGTGCTTTTAACTTCCACGCTAAATTTCCAGGATCAACTGACAATTTGTTGGATTCAATTCCGGGATTGCATTACATGTTCAATCGGACCAGAGCCGCTTAGCCCGCAGGAGCTCCGGGTTTCATATCGTTTCTTAAAATTTAGTAAATTCTCGATTAAATCTTATCATTCGACACTGACAACGTCCTTAAATGCTGTATAAAGTTCCATCGATTTTGCGGCTGAAGCCAGGATTCGTTTGGTCGGTATGCGGTCCTTCGATCGTTAACTTGAGGCTGCTGGGATGTATTCTCTGCTTAATGCCACCCCCCGAATTCTTTTCGTCGACGGCCTTCGTCCCTCCAAAGTAGAGATTGTCACCCATTTGGGGTGGAAGTTTGGTAAATACCTGAAGACAATAATTGGGGAGTTTTACGTGGATGATTCTTCGTTTGCCCTTTCTCTTATTTGAAAATTCTCTGAATGTATAGGGCAAAGAGTTGAAGTATGATTATGTTTGCACTCCAGCCCACGTTCCAGGTTCCGTATTTATCACCTTAGATAATCTAATCTTTATGTTAGCTGGAATTTAATTAAAACAAAGTAGGTATGCATAACAATATTATTTCTCCTTTTTTTTTAGCCGTAAATTATTGATATCTATTATCTTTACGACTGATACTACGTAAACGTATCAGGAAATTTCGGATTGATAGAAATCAGTTTACGAATATCGCAGAATATAAGAAAAATTCACACTTCTTATAATTGATCAGGGGGACCCAATAATAACATCAAAATTCAAGGGTAGAAAAATCAATGAAATACCTTTATTTGATTCCGAAGGACTCGCCACGTTTCCTTTTTCAATGTTTCAGGCTGCATACAAACGTACCTTTTTGGGACCATCATATCCTCATTGTGAGCATAGCTGGAGGTCAGGGCGAGATCCAAAGCGTCGTTTGGGACTTGCTGACAAAAGCAGACGTCATTTTCCGTGATATTTTAATTGAATTTTCTTCCTTTAATCGTTTCATCTTAGATCTTTTTACCTTGGATCTGACGAGACGAAAATCCTTGCGAATGCTATTGAGGGTGTGATGAGCAAAGAGCCTCTCGTGCGTTTTCAATCGCTTATACCACCTTGGATCATCGAGTGTTACTTTTTCGCCAAGGACTGGACCATGAGAAATCCAGGTGCCTTCACGTGGTGTGATATCGGGTACTGGGTAAGGGTTCCGTACAAGGGTTGTCTGGTATCGTGCCTGGGTTTCGACCATGATTTAGAATCCTCGAGTCCGGCTGCTATATTTATTAGGAATAATCGATCGAATGGTGAAAACAATTTTCATACACCCCGAAATACTAGAGAGAAATTAAAAGCCTATAATTCATCCCCTATAGAACTTTGAACCGCGGAAAAAGAAGTAATACAAAATATTGACGGCTCTTCTTGCACTGACATGTATGAACCCAGCTGCGAATTTGTGCAATTTTTAATGCACATCCCGTGTAGCTAATGTTTGAATACAATTTTAAAGGGTTTACTGGGAAAAATGGTGAGTCTTATTTTTTACAGTAACAATTTATAAGCGATACCACTCGTTTATTTAGTTACCTAGTCATTACATAGGGATGTACAGATCTGGGTATGGAAAAAGTGGTGATTTATTCATCAGTTTAATTTACTGCATCGTAAATGAATAAAGTATGAGAGTTTGAATAAAAGCTCGCGTTCATTACGCCAGATTTCCAAAGACGACATTTCCATAGCCTTCTTCACCTTGCAGTGAAGAAAATACACGGAGAGACGATCAAATTCAAAGAAATTTTCAAAAATATATTATAAGAAATAATCTCTGTGTTACATCAAAGCCAAGCCCTAAGGATCAGATGTGCGAGATTTCTTTGCGTCAAAGTCACGTCGTTTTAGAGACACAAATATTAGAGCGATGCTTGCGAGATAGGGACTCGCGAGCGTGTGCTCACTCAAGATATCACAAGCTACTCTCACACTAAGTAAAACATTACGTAAAGAATAGGAAAGAGTCGGTGGTGATGTCCACAGTGCCTCGAGGCTTACACACGTATTCGTTCACGCTCACATCCTCGCTTCCTCCTGCTAGCACCATCTCTCACCGTCTTTATTAATGACCAGAATACAGGTAGGTACATACCGTAATTACTGCCGTAGGAAAGGGGCCTTTGATTTACGAGCGTCTGTTTACCTGACCTCGCGTGTCGTCTCCGTGTTTACTCGGTATTATAACGACTTGGCTTTTGATTACTTTGGAAAAACCGTATCGAATACTGCGAATGACCGAGCTAGGGAGGTCCTGACATCATTTATCATCTTATAACCAACCAGATAATTAGAAATGTCAAAGAGCCACGGGTGGTCCTTCGATTTCATTCACTTTTTTCAATTTTTAAACATTTTTATTACGTATCGGGCATTTTGAACGATTTCGAAAATTCCTAACGGGGCGGCACTCTTCAGGGTACTCATCCTCGGCCCTCTGTATCTTGTCTCATTCATACGACTTGCTCTTTCATTCATGCCGACGGCCTGCGACCCGTCACACGCAACGGGGTGTCCGTAACTTCCTTTTCAAGGTTTAAACAACCCCTGCGCTAAACTTTGATCGACAAAGTGGATCGGTATCAAGTTCGCGCTGAGCGTTTACTTTCCCCTTAAATCTGCCTCAGGCAAAAGACTCCAGCGGCACTTGCGGTGAAGTAAAAATAACAAAACTTGTTGAAAATTGAAGTAGGATATACCTATATGTGAATTTGAAAAATTTCAACCGCGTCAGGGTTTTTCGGAATCGCATTTCGCGTCTCGATTTCCTACACTAGGCATAAAGTCGCTTTCGAATCTCCTATATTAAAAACTAGTGTAATTTATGTAGCAGCAAGCATGCATAATGCTGTTTGCACAAAGCGGCTACAGTCACGTGGCGACGCGTGCCCGCAGAGCCACCGGCCCTTAATTCTTACCGCCTTGTATTGTTCGGGTGCGCCACGTACACCCGGACCCTCCAGGGGTCCTAGGAACCCGGTTACGGGTTCACGCCCTGACCGACGACGCGTGGGAGATCTTTATTGGAATAAACCTCGGTAACCGATGACTGGTATTGCGGCAGTGACGGGTCGGTGCTAAATGAGGTTTAATGGAAGAAAATCCGATAAATATTACATTAAGAATTGACCGCAATCGACAGGTTCACGAGTATCGATTCTACGTACGATACGAATTCATAAAACTTGTCTTTTACGGAGCGAAGAAATTTTGCATTCGAGCATTTCTTCATTCGTTGATCCTTGACGATAATATTAGAATCTAGGATGTATACGATCTTTGAAATTTCTATTTCGAAAACCGAAGTCATTTTAACTAGAAAAAAAATAATCCGTAGTTTTCTTCGATTCGACAGATGCGCCAATTACGTAGGAGAAATTGGCTAATCTTTCGCGTCAATGGATCGTCGTGTAGTATCGTAGCGAATCCCCGCGTGAAATGACACGCGTAATCGTGTAATCGTAACGCGTGTCTCTGCACGCGGCGTTCGCAAACTCTCGCAGAGCGAACCCCATGGATAAACACGAAACGTAAATCGGTAAGTATTACACCCATGGTCGGAGTGTAATTCTTTCGTTTAAGTGTCACGTATTTATGCGTGATCCATTACTTTGAAATTCTATGTCAAAATTCACCTCAAAAGTAAGTGAGACAACTTTCTACTGTATAGGTATGATTTTTTGCCTTCTTCACAAATATGAATCCTATTTCTTTCCTTTGGGCGTCCCTCGGCAGCACCCTGGGCACAAGGATCATCTCGAAAACCTAATCCAATAATATCCTGGGTATTGGTATTGGAATAAGTGTAGAATCACGCATTCAAACGGACATCGTTCTGGGTTCCCACAACGGGGGGACAATAGGCAGTCGTATGCGGGGATGATATTGCCAATATTTGGTTTGATTCTCGTCTCTACGCGAAAGCATCGCGACGCGCTGTGTATCGGGGTGCTGGATACTGGATACTGGGTGTTGGGTGAGCCGTGTATATTAGACGCGCGTGAATTACCATTTGAATACCATCGCCCGGCTGGTCAGTCTTTGTTGCCCTCTGTCGCCAAACCTTCCCCAAATACGAACGCCGAGTGACCCGAGTCTCACCGTATGCTCTTTTGGTTTCGAGAGAAGAGAATTGAGATTCTACAGACGATCGTAAATATCCAACGCAGTTTTTCTTCTTCATCTTCTTCTTTTGAATTCTTGAGCCCTCTGAATTTTCTTTATTCCGCTATTTACTAAAGTATATATTCACGGCTGTAAAAAGTGATCGAATCGGACCGAATGGAACAAGAATTACATATCAATTATACCGTCGATTGAATTTTAAGCGTATACATGTTAATTAATGAGAATTTATCAACAAGGATTAGGAATGTCATAGATAATAATCAGCTAGTACCTGGATCAGTACGTTAGAGGTATAAAAGAATAAAATTTGAACTTAGATACGTGATGTGTTCGACCTCGGTATAGGAAATAGGGGCGGATTATCCATAGACCAAAATGGAGTGTGTACTGTGGTAGTTTGGTCGTTGACTGTCGGTGGACACAACAATAGAAACGAGAAAATATTGGTACAGCTCTGGATGAAAATAGCCAAACAAACCACCGCCTGCTTCGGTCAATAAATGCGAATCCCGTTCGCGACAGGGTTGAATCCAAATCGTGCGAAATAAATCTAAAAATGATCAAACTGCGAGAACGTAGAAGAGTTTCGTTGAAAATTATCCACCAATGAATTACTCCGCGAAAGTATATTGCAGCCTCTATTCTACAAAATGAGATATGTTTTTCGGCGTGAGATACACTCTGCGTGTCTAACGATTCGGGTCGAAAATCAACCCTCTGCAAGGTACCATGTAGCAAACTGCACGCGTGCGACAGGTGGCCCGTGAAATCAGAGCGAAAGCTGAATGATCACGGATCGAATCGTGAGATGAGGAGGTTTTTAATCGGTGTCGAAAGAGCGTAGAGGGGTTCCTCGTAATTCCGTATCGAATTTTTAATGTCGTACCTATATACGCCCCTGCAGGACGCAGTGCGACACGCTGGTTTTGGAACGTACCAACGCACAAGTTGGAGATTAATTTGCATACCGATGATCGAGGAGTTTTAGGTGCGGTTCGGAAAATTTTTGCTAAAATTTTGGCCCTGCTGCAAAGGGCGTCGCGTATTTTAGCGTTTCGCGTTTGTTTCCATTTAAATGGTAATCGAGTTCATAATGTAATTGTATTCGCGCCTAAGCCGGGCTCACCGCGACGCCCGCGCTTGCTAGCCGCCATTGTGTGCGCTCTTGTGTGTGCATTGTTCTCGGGAACCGAACAACCCCGGACCAACCGAAGCTAAGCCCACTTCCGAGTCGATATTCCTGACCATGCCGTATATCGCATATGAATACTACAGATATAATTTCAAATCAATTTTGAACCGTTTCGCAACTCCGCGACCGCGAGGCATACGAATAACTTAAATCTGATCAAACGTTGATCAGCTTGATTGATTTTTTGATAACTTTTTAAGAATGACTAATCGTCAAACGTCAAGTGCATCACGCACCTGCAATATTGCCGGACTTTTAGTATAATTAAAAACTAGTCGGTAATTTATGCTCATAGTGTTGAGTATTCCGTTCTTCACTAACACATTATACACTAGAGATGAAGCTACATGTATACTATAGCGAGCCGTTGCGATGCTAGGGTCGGTAGAGGGTCATGGCAAGGGACAAGAGGGAGGAGATTGTTCGAAAGGGGTTGCTGGCTGCGGCTCATACATATTCATCAAACGCTAATTAATCATCGCCCAGCAAACCCGCAGCGCTCTGGCACCTCGTGCCTCCCTTTTGGTGCGCCTCATTCTCTACCCTGTACCTCGGTTCGCTTCGTCCGCCGTCAGGTTTCCAAAAATATACGAGCTCATAGTTATACGTACGGACACCAGCCTATATATCATTACTGGGTGGTCGAAGCTTATTCGTGGTTGTTGTTGTCCGCTTTATTGGAGAGCTTCTTCCGCAGAGAGAGAAAGAGAGAGAGAAAGAGAAGAGGAACGAGAAGACGGAAATGAGACTAGACTTTGGTTTATTTTTCTAAAAACTTCAAACGGAGGATAAACTTCGTTCGGATATATTGAAATGCGATAAACTGCGAGTCAATCCATTCTACATTCAAACTTCCATCATAGTTTTTATCTCAGGCTTATTCACTCGCGAGATGAACGGCCGTTTGATCACCTGGAATACTGGATGCGCGACTCGTGCAGAGCGTCGTAAAAAAGCACTAAAAAGAAAGTTATACTAGCAGAAGCCTCGGTCGGAAGCTATAATCAATGTCGCTACAGGATCACCCGATTTTCGAGGAGAAATAAAGATAGACAAACCGATACAATACAGTAAATACAACTTCGGAGTTCGCACAATTTTTCCAAATTCCATCCCCCAATAAGAAAGTATTCGAAAAAAAAAAAAAAATCAAGAACCGTTCATTTTATTCAACACACATGGTTCACACGTGGGTATCGTACCGTGGGCAGTTTATAAATCTGGCTAATTACGTCACGTACGCCTAGCGTGGCACTTGTAACGCGTAATAGTCCCGAATCGTTAATTCCTTAATCCTATTTGCCACTTTCATTTCCCATTCCAGGGGCGCCGCACCGTCTCGTACTCGGGCCCACTAGTTCACCCTCATCGGAGTTCTGTGCGGTGTTCATATGCCACACGGTGGCGACGGGGGTTGATTCTCGCGTATAATTAGATCGGTATCGTTTATTTTACACCGGTAACTTTGCGGATAATGAAACGCATTCATCGCCATTGATATCGTCCCATTTGCCAAATGAAATTTGGTTTAATTTAAACCGACCATATATTTAACTGCGCGTTTCTACCTGCATGAAACGATATCACCGAAAAATTATTGTTCAATATTAATTACCCGAAACTAGAATTGCAACGCTTCGGTGCTTTTTGTAACACACAGAAGAATCCGCGTTGTTTCGCTGGGACGCGAAATGAATTTATTTATGATTTTAAAGGCGAGCTGGAAGCGACCCGCTTCCAAATGTGACGAGGGAATGATCTTTTTAGAATTTCAACAATTTTCTAACACTGGTATAGGTAGGTATCGGGTATTGGGTGCGCGACTCATTCAATTGTAAAAGAAACGAATACAATCGATCATCCTTACCGAGAATTTACATGACATTGCCGCTCAAGCGTTATATTGGCCCTTCGGCGACGCGCCCCCTCCTGCGTCTCGTCGTAGGACAGATGCTGGGGGGTCCATTTCACCACGACACACACAAGGCCATAATATCTACCCTACGCCGCTACCCAGTGGCTGACAGTGCTACCGTCAAACGATTTAAATGCCCTGTTTGGCCTTTTTTTGCGTCCAAGACCAACGACATTAACACACGACTTTTTCTAATCTCATTTTGATAAATCTTGCACCTTTGTTGTTCAGGTCTTGGACAGTGCAGAAGATCATATACATAGAGTTGTTCTTGCTCAGACCAGATCTAATCGAGTCGTTGAGTCTTGGCGTAGCGAGGACTGCAAGTTTAAATATCTCCGAAGCGTGTGTAAACCCAAAAGTTCCATAAAACTATAAAAACCGTTCGTCGTTATCAAGCGCCACGCGCATTCTTCGAGTCTGCGTTTTGGTATCTCAGTTCTTTTCCTCTTTATCCAGACTCGTCTAAATCCGCTCGTATTTATCCAGCGGTAGTATAAGTACGCACCACGCTACATTACACTATGCAGGGTGCAGTATACGCGTTATGGCAAAGTAGAGTAGGTATACCCCGCGTATTTTGACCGCGTATATATCAAATCACAGCAACAGATCGGCAGATTGCCGGTTGACAAATGACCGCGGGTTTAGCACCCGGAAGACATATGGGCACATAAAAAAGAGATACAGGAGGTCGTCGATCCGATATTAATGGAGACCAAACACCACGCGTTAGTCTCTCTCTATCTCTCTCCCTCTCTCCCGGGAGGATAGTAGGTATGCAGCATATCTGCACCCGCGCATATATCCATAGTATATACATATACGTATAGGTATATACTCTGCAGAATGCCGAGTCATATAATGCACTGCAGTAATATAACAACCGTGTGTGTACACGCGGCCTCCCCCTTTCTCACAATAGGATGATCTATGGACTGGTGTAGGCCGAACATCGTGGAGTCAACCCTCATAAAAATATACTGTTATATAGGATCAGGCCCATCGCAAACAGGGCCCAAATATTAAGGCTGGTGCAGAATGCATCTGTTAACTCCAACCACGCCTACTGCGCTTTGCAAGATAAATTTTGAAGGTATTTTCTGTTTTTTTTGCTATTTACTGTCAAACAGAGGGCTGCCGGTTCTCTTTTATTATTCTATAGTTTGATTGACTGGACATGGACGTATGTCGTTGTAATATTTGAAACACTAATTTTTCTCTTGAATATTTTCGTTATATTGTGAATACGTAACTCGCGCTTTTTCTTTTCTTTGTCTTGCGAGATCTCATCGTTTCTCTGAAAACCCACGAAGAGCGAAGGTATTGGTATAGAACGGTTTTTGTTCTGGCTCTTTCTTCCCCTTCGAAAAGGAGAACGTAATTTGGATGATTTTCGGCGCGCAAACAATAAAATTGGATTTGGTAAGCCTACCCCTATTCTCTACCCCAAACCTTGCCAACCACCGCTCGGGGGCGCGTGTCGCGCACCCGGGGAATCCCCCGACCTTTCGCCAAAACCCACCATAGATCGGGGGGAAATTTCTCTGAAGGTGCGTAGAGAGGATCAAAGAAGCCGTTGGCACGAGCATTGCCGTCGACCTGTGATATATTAACCAGGAATTGAGCTGGACAGGCACACGCGCAATTCTGCAGCAACTTGCAATGTTCACACAATCCACCTATGAAATATAGAAACTAGGATTTCGGATACGAGTAACCCCTTGCACCGAGCTAAGCATTTGAATCTGCCTTTCGCAGTCTATAGAAATATTTGAAGCTCAGATTGAATGGTTTTTGGTTTTTCATTTTTCACTGATCTAATTTTGTCAGCATGACGTGTGTTTTAGAATCCAAAATTTATGGATTTACTGTTCATTTTGTCTCCTTTTTTCATAACGAGAAGAATCTGACAATTTTTTTCGTATTCGAGAACGTTGCCTGTTGTCATGAATCTTCTGGATCATTGATTTGATTAATGAAATGTAGTTTCATAGAAACGTACACATTATATTGTAGATACTTATCCCGTGAATTGAAGTGTTGTGTTTTATTTGTTTTAGATACCTGTGTCACTGATCATCAAGGAAACAAGAGTTATCAGCATTCGAGTGGCAATAAATTTCCACAACAATATGGAACTACGATATGATCGGAGTCGATTAAATGCTATATGACACCTGTAAAGTTGAAAAAAGCTTACGTAACACCGTGGCGAAATGTTTTTTGATAAATTGCTTGTCAAATCATATAGGTACGATCAGTTTAATATCGAGGTGACAGGAACAAATTGTACAGAAATTCACACACCCTTTTCTTTCGCAATAAAAACAGAAATCACTGACTTACCTAAATGAGCTCCTTGTGCGACAGGACTATCCCGTATGGAGTGAATATTTGAGGGTAGTTTCGTCTCCGTGGTAACTGAAAAATTGACTTTCGTATCTAAGCAGTTACACGTTATGTCGATATTATATCCTAGAATTCAGCGCAGTGCGAATGAATAGCTGAGCCATCTATCGTAATACAGTCGCTTCAGCCACGATTTTGAGCTATATTTTATTCCTCAAGATAAGAAAAAAAAAATGAGAATAAAATATGCACGGCTGTTCTGCCGTTTGGATTAAAATCGCAAAAAGCGCGCGGTGGGCAAAATCTTTACTGATGACGAAGAATATCAAGTCTTACCAAGCAAGTTATCATCTGGCTGACCAGCCATGGCTGTTGCTACTGGCAGTGGCTCAGCTCTCTGCTCTTTATCGGTAAGGCATTTTACGGTAAGGCCGTTTCCTGTTGAAAGGTTACTGACTGTTGATGTCGTATTTTATTGATCTTTTATTAAACATATTTTCAATATTCTTGCTAATCGAATACAGTCACGCATTAATCAATGATATAATATTATTGACAAATTGTCGACGTTACGGTTTCTGGAATGTTGTTACACTATTCTTGAAAGATTAAATCTTAGTTTCATAGCTTCAGTTTTCAAGATTCTATTTTGAATTTCAGTTGAATTAAGTTTGCAATTCGATAAAATCGAAAGCTGATAGCACCATCGCAGAGCAATCAGAGATAAGGGTAGAGCAATTAGGAGCAATTAAGGAGCAATTGTTTGGTATAGGTATAAACTGGGTATAAAAAATCGGAAAATAATAATGTCACGGGCCAACTTAGCATAGGTCGAGCCTTGGCGTGCGCAACCCGCACGCCATCCTTGTAATTTCTCAGACCAGATTGCATATAACAAAGTGTACAGATGATTGCGGCAAACGTCGTTCATCATTTTCACCGCGAGATGGCAATAGCATTTGGCAGGTGGTTAGCACCAGCATTTCCAGCAATGACAATGAGTAGAGCACCTGTCATGGGGTCAGTGGCATCTGTGGCGTCGATGAGTACGCACGGGAGCTAGAGTATTTGTTGACGGGAAAATATTCTTGTATGATATTTACCGGTGTTTTTATAACAGCGGCAGATTCCGGGAAGCTAAAGCCGTCATTTAAATTACAGATAGACGCTACACACAAGGGTATCACAATTTCGTACATGGTGGTGATGCTGAACCCGCTAGTGGTGATCTATTGGACGGAAAACAGAGTCAAACTTCGCGTAAGTATGCAAAAAACTTTGCGACCGATGTTTATGCGATTAAATTCTGTTTTTTCTGTTTTTTTTCTATCTTTCAACAATATTTCGCATATCATTCCACATGAAAATTAATTCTAGAGTCAATCGCTGGCTGAAGCGGCGTGGGATAGCATTTCGTGAAAAGCAGCGGGCTAGTAATAGACAAAATATTCAGTCCTCACATTAGCAGATCACTAACCGAAACCAAAAGAACAGGAGTTTAATCAATCTACAGTTATAAAGAACTCGGTTTGATGAAAAATTAATACTTTGGCCCACAATTTTGCCTGGGCCTCGGACCCGAACTTTGATAGTTTTATATCCGTTTTTGACAGCCTGCTGTCATAAGCATCTTAGTTAGTATATGGTTGTAATACGACTGTGGTTTATACCATGATAACTCATATGCCAGGAACCAAACAAAGAGACTTTATCATTTACGATAGGTGCATATATTTTTTCTTTTCATTAATACTGTCCATTTGTATCGATGTTGCAGCAATAAATTCTGAGGTGTACTAATAATTGATTGCCTTGTTGTTTACCACTTTCCCTTTCCATGACTCTTTATTTTAAGCAATAGGTGGATCAACGTATGAAACACGGGAGGAGCAGGAAATTTAAATCAATGTATTTTCAGCTATTTAAAAATGTGCGACTATCTCCATTGGTCAGATGTTCTCTTGATACCAGGCGCATTTTTCGACCTCAAATTATTTCAACTACATCTACTATTATTTAAAAGTCAATTTGCTAAGCCACTGAAAATAGTAACAGAGACTAGATGAGACCAGACAAGACTTAAAACTCGGATGTTCAGTTAAGATATCTTAGCTGCTGATATCGTTGAGACAGATACTAAATTCAAAACAAATACGAAAAAGTGGTCGTGTAATTCCATGAGGCGTTTGGCGCAGTCGCTAGAACGTGCGACTAGAGATCCGAGCTAGCGTAGGTCCCGGTTCGATCCCGGCCGAAATCATGAAAAATTTTTCTAATATAAAATTTCCATTTTTTCGAAACTGATCATACTACAGACAACTTAGCGGCAGCTGTCTGTAGCTGTCAAAACGTCGTCTGTAGATATGGTTACCGACGACGCTGTCGTCGGTAAACCATATTTACAGACAACGTAGCGGCAGCTGTAATTCTGTGGCTGTGAAAACGTCTGTAGATATGTACGTACGACAGCGTCGTCGGTTTCGGAAAAATTGAACCTAGGTATGTAGGGCTTGTCTAGAAATAAAAGCAAGAGCAAGACGAAGAGGAGCTCCAGGTGCTAGAAATAAAAGCAAGAGCGAGACGAAGGCTCCAGGTGGCCTAGCGTTCAGAAAATCAAATTTTTGTTAAATTTCGGGTATTTTAACCGAAATAATACTTTGAATATATAACCCATTTAATTTTCGCTTGAATTTTGAGCAGTAAATGGCTCAGGGGCAAAAATTTAGCTTCGTACCCAGAAAACCTGGGTTCGATTCTCCGAGCGAGAATTTTATTTTATTTTATTTTTCTTCCTGCCCAAAATTTATTTAATTTTTATTTTTATTTAATTTTCGATTTTATTTAATTTTCGAAAATTTATTTTAATTTTATTTTATTTAATTTTCGAACTCTGGAGAGTTCCCCCACCTTGTGCCGCTTTTATTTCTAGTCGAGTCCTACCTATGACGTCACCGGTGATGACGAGTACCCCTACTACCTCACCGCATACTCATGCTAAGTGGGGATTTTATTTTATTCGGAAAATCTTTTTCGAGATTTCGGCCGGGATCGAACCCGAGTTCGCTCGCTCGCTCGCATTTCTAGTCGCACGCTCTACCGACTACGCCAAACGCTTCGTTAAATATTATGAACACTTTTTCCTATTAGTTTTGAATTTGTTTGGCTGGACAAAGGATATGTGTAGAGATATAGGCATCTGTACGTGTCTTCATGCATGTCTCATACTAGTATTCATCATACTAGCGTTCTTCGGACTTAGAAAAATTTTAAGTCGAAAATTTTTGCTCCTGGTATCACGAAAACATCTGACCCGCGGAGGTGTGCTGAAATTTCTGTCAGAGAGGAGAAAGTGAAAATAACGAAGCAATTGATTATTGGTATATCTGGTAATTTATTAATGCAGAATTGATACAATATCATTAATTGTCAAAATTGTGCACTATTCATAATTGCTTCTTAAAAATAAATATACTACACATTGAAATTGGTCAAGTCTCTTTATTTGCTGCCTAGCATACAAGTTACCATTATCTGAACCACATTGGTATTACAATGATATACTAGCTAATACAGCTAATTTTACGAAGACTGAGTTGTATAAACATCCGTCTGTTGTAATGGGAACAAAATCCTTGTTGGACGGAGACGTTTGGACGCTGATAAGTACATTCAACTGTAACAGAAAGATACATGTTTATCATTATCATTCAATAAATTATTCTAAAAACTAAATGTGAACAATCCTCTTTCGTTAATGAATACATTGTTTATTCTGCGACAACTCTTCTGCGTTCGCAGTATTGCCAGAGGGATGTCTGTCAGAATTCTCAGTCGTATCTCGATAATGCAGTCCCCGTACTAACTCTTTGACGCCACAAGGAACACTGATACTATGGCACGTGCGCTGACCGGGGTCAGTGCTTCTTCGCCAGCGGTGTGCTAAATGGTCTCGTCATCTCGCGGTCAAATTGAAGAACTATTTTAGCCGTCAATAATGCACGCCTCATTTTATGCAATCCTACCTACAGAACTGATACGCGGGTTGCATATGCAAGGCGTGCATATGCTTACGGCAAAAGTAGTTCGCCAATTTGACCGCGAGATGGCGATACCATTTGTCATCCCGTTGGCACGAGTCTCCGAGGCGGATCGGGGTCCGACCTAGGGTTGGGCACCTGTCGCGGGGTCAGTGGCCTTCGTGGCGCCAGCACGTACGCGTGGGGTTGCGTTAACGAAGTACAACGATGACAGGCATCTGAATAGAAATACTCCGGTTGCCGAAAAATTGTTGCGAAATATGCAACGTATACCTACTTATTAACGAAAAAAGATTTTTCTTGTTTAGTTATTAAGTAATGTATTGCAGGATAGCTTTGATAATCAATTCCGCTGGGTACATATTTATCTTTAAGAAACAATCCGATGACAAAAAGGATAATATTATATCGATATGCAATAAATTCTCAGATATATGTATAGCAATAATCGACTGCTTCGTTATTTTCCACTCACCTTTCCCTGCGACTCGATTTCAGGCATCAAATGACCAGCGAAAGGTGAATCCCTCCAAAATTGGGCTGCATGTATCGTGAGGCAGTTATTCGTTCCGTTCCACCAATCGTTCGTGATATTCTCGAAATCGCTTGTCTGTATATACGTATTTAACATGAAAAGAAGAACGTCGATTCATCTGAAAAAAATACATGGTAAAAGAAAATTCAAAATCCGGTCCTCACAATCTTAAGTTCAGCACTGGTTATGGGCAATGCTCGTATCATAAGAATTGTTTATCAAAAAAATGTGAAATAATTTACGAGAGTTTTGTTCGGCCAAGTATTGACCCAAATCTTATGTGAAGAACTGCAAGCACTACTTTAGAATTGAATAAACAATAACAATGCTATGAAAAACTGACCTATAATCAATTGCAACGCTCTGGCTAGTCGACTTTATAGTAATTACGCCTCATTCTTTCGTTAGCAAAAGTTGCAAACGTCCAGGAATAATTGCTGACCACGCCAAATTCCTTGCCAAAGCCAGTTGATTCAGTCGCTACGTTATAGCCAAGTGACAGCCCCTTCAGAAACCACAAGAATATTATTTTATCCGCACTTTACTTACTGCACGACTATTTCTAATCATTTTTTGGCCAGTGAATAAAGTAGCCAATAATTATTCAAACCCAATCGGAATTCTTTCCACGATATATTATCAAACTTTAGTCGAGTGCGTGTCTAAATTACAATTCAAGAAAATGAATATCTGTTTAGCCGTGGTTTTTATAGTGCTCGTACGACTGGCCACGTGGTATCGTTCTAGACGAAGAATTTTGAAGTTGATATCGCGTATTCCTGGACCACCTGCGATACCGTTTTTAGGAAACACGATTGAATTGAATGTCGACCATGATGGTGAGCCTCTGCAGAAATTACACCGATCAATGTTGTTCAATAATAAAATTTTACCATTTATAATCACGTTTTGGATTCGATTAGAATTATTTCAACGTCTGATGGGGATGCGCTTATTGTGGGGTCATTCTGATGGAATTAATAAAGCTTGGCTTGGCACTACACCCTACGTCTTCGTCAGCAAGGCTTCATCTGTGGAGCCGATTTTGGGGAGTAGTCGACACTTGGACAAAAGTCACGATTATAGATTTCTACAACCTTGGCTTGGCACGGGACTCCTCACAAGCTCTGGTATAATATTCGTACTTCTTGTTTTGATGAGTCTTTCAAAACTCGACCTTTGATTCGTAAATTTCTTATTGTGTATATTTCAGGCAAGAAGTGGCATTCGCGAAGAAAGATTTTAACGCCTACGTTTCATTTCAAAATTTTGGAAGATTTTGTCGAGGTCTTTGCCGAACAGACAGAAATATTGGTGGAAAAAATGTCCAAAGAAATTGGGAAGGATTCCTTCAACATTTTTCCTTACATAACTCACTGCGCGTTGG
Organism: Tenthredo distinguenda; assembly: GCA_947538915.1. Lineage (NCBI taxonomy): Eukaryota > Metazoa > Arthropoda > Insecta > Hymenoptera > Tenthredinidae > Tenthredo > Tenthredo distinguenda. The sequence continues at coordinate 16,547,295 of OX384536.1, read as the reverse complement.
ATATTATTTGCGGTAAGTCAATTGCAATGCTGGAGATTTCTTTAAATTGTCTAACCAACAGATGTTCTATAGAAACGGCCATGGGACGTCGCATTTTTGCCCAGGATGACAGCGAGAGCGTCTACGTCAAAGCCATCTACGAGTAAGTAGACGCGATACCGTCCTTCACATTGAATCTAAATCCATCCGATGGATGTATACATGTGCCTGCAATATTGTGATAGATTTCATATGTACCCAAGTGATTGACTGAACGAAATAAAAAATTCTATTATGTATCATAAGATAATCTGTTTTCATTTCGCATGAACTCATACCATAGTGGAAGGGACTTAGATTTATATTAAACTGCGAACACTTTATGACTTTGAAATATTTTGAGTAAAAGATTGTCGATAGAATTGGAGGAATCGTTCAGACTCGCCAAGCGACTTTATGGTATCATCCCGATTGGCTGTTTCGATTGACATCCTGCTACAAAAGACATCAAAAATGTATTCGAGTATTACACGACTTCTCCAATAAGGTGAGGCTTGATAATGAAGGCTTATACAAGCTTGACTTCAGCTCTGCTAAACACATTATGTTATATCGTTGGCAGGTGATTTCCGAAAGACGTGTGATGATCGAACAACGAGTAATGAATCGTGCGACAAACGAAGGTATTTAAAAAAAAAAATGTTTTTCTCTACTTGATCTATCTACTGAGGGCTTTGAATCTTTCAGAACAACACGTACGGAAGAGATTAGCTTTTCTGGACTTACTGATTGAGGCATCCCAAGGTGGGACTGTACTTTCGGATCAAGACATTCGCGAAGAGGTTGATACATTCATGTTCGAGGTGAATAAAAGCAGATTTTTTTTCAAACCCAAGAACATAAAGAATAGCTCATTCATGCTACATTTTCAGGGACATGATACAACTTCATCGGCTATGAGTTGGACCCTATTTTTACTTGGCTGTCACTCTGAAATACAGGTAACATTGCATTTCACACTAATTACAAAGCATATGATTTATATTGATTCGTTCAAATCTTACTAGGACAAGGTCTTAGCAGAGCTTGAAGAAATATTTGGTGGGGTTGACAATGATCGAAGACCCTCTTTCCGCGATTTACAATGTATGAAGTATCTAGAACGATGTATCAAAGAAGCCCTGAGATTATACCCCGCTGTTCCTATTCTTGCACGACAACTATCAGACGATATTCAAATCGGTAATAATTATACGCAGCTGCAATTTTATATGATACTATAATCGTGTCTATCATTATTGAAAGGAAATAATCATTTATTTTATTTTCACAGGAAAGTATCTTGTCCCCGAAGGAACTACAGCCATTATTATAGTCCCCATGCTACATAGAGACTCTGAGATCTTCCCCGATCCCGAATGCTTCAACCCCGATCGCTTTCTACCAGAAAATATCATGGGAAGGCATCCGTATGCCTATATTCCGTTCAGTGCTGGACCCAGAAACTGCATAGGTGAATTGATATTAATTAATGACTGTTCGAAAAAACGGAATCGCTGATATTTCAATGGAATCTCTACACTCTACTAATTATTTAATCGCGAATTCCAAATTCTATAGACATTAAAGCTGTTTTGCATATTTGACTTGGCTTTTGATAAACTGGAGTTTCTATTGCAGGTCAGAAATTCGCCTTGTTAGAAGAAAAAGCCGTGCTATCCGGGATTCTACGAAGATATAAAATCGAAGCGGCCGAACGAAGAGAGGACATCGTTGTTACCGGAGAACTGGTTACAAAGGCAAAACATGGTCTAAGTGTAAAGATAACACCTCGAAAAGGCTGATCACCTCGTATATGCTATTTTTTGTAATTAGTTAAACAGAAAATTCACCGAACTTGTAATATATTTATGCATTAGATTAATCGAACCCTTGAAAAATAAAGTGACCAGTCAAATTTTCCAAAAATTTCTTCACGCCCTACTATCCGCAAGTGGGATAATATGTCATATTACAGCAAAAAGAGATTCTGTGAGAAGGCGGTAATCACTGGTCTAGAAAGCGGCGCCAGCTGACGAAGAACTCTCAAACTAAGCCTCGTAACTCTTCGCTCTCTAAATGGCGGTTTCTTAGATCACTGCTGGCCGATATTTCTTGGTTAGTGAAATTAGTTGAGATAAATATTTGTCTATAATAAGTCTAAGAACTAAATACTCGAATAAAAAAGTATTCTATATCCGTTTTGTCGTAAAAGAGTATAAAAGATCGTCGAAATCGTAGGTAAACAGTACCGACGACAGACTGACTAATGTCGTTTTGAGTTTGACGTTTCGCGTGTGACTCGGTAAATACTTAATTGATAATAAATGGCACTTTTATTCACTAGTATGTGGGACTCGACGATGTTTCTGAGCACATTAACGCCAAAATTTTACGTAGCTCTGACCGGAACCTCGTCTTTAATATCAGGTTTAATTCTGATATTTGAGTGGTGGTATTTTAGAAAATACGGTACATCTTTCATAGAACAAGTATCCCTTAATCACATATCGCCCTGGATCGGCGGCGGAGACACCGGGGGTGATGGAAACAGCGCTAATTCAACCGGCTCGAACACATCGAGCCAACAGAACGTCCCGGAATGTAAGGTCTGGCGAAATCCAATAAACCTATTCCGCGGTGCCGAGTACCAGAGGTTTTACTGGGCGACTAATAAGGAGCCCCTAACCTATTACGACATGAATTTATCCGCCCAAGATCACCAGACGTTTTTCACCTGCGAAGGTGACACGGGAAAGGCGGAATATGAGATAATGCAGACTGCTTGGCGCGAGAGAAATCCCGTGGTGAGGATAAAGGCGGCCCATAATGCCCTCGAACATAACCCCGACTGTGCTCCGGCTTATATATTGCTGGCCGAAGAAGAAGCGACGACGATATTGGAGGCTGAAAAAATATTAAAACAGGCATTAAAAGTGGCCGAAAATAATTACCGAAAATCTCAGAATACACAGCATCAGGGGTCGATAGCTGAGGCGATGCATAGGAGAGACACTAACGTCTTGATTTATATAAAAAGGAGACTCGCTATGTGCGCGAGAAAATTAGGGAAGCTAAAAGAGGCAGTGAAGATGTTTAGAGATCTGACCAAAGAAGTACCGCCCATAATGAACGTATTAAATATCCATGAGAACCTGATAGAAGCTCTGTTAGAAATGCAAGCGTACGCAGATGTCCAAGCGGTATTGGCAAAGTACGATGACATTAGCTTACCTAAATCTGCGACGATTTGTTACACAGCTGCGCTTCTCAAGGCCAGATTAGTCGCAGACAAATTTTCTCCAGATATAGCAAGCAAGAGGGGATTAACTACCGCTGAGATGACGGCTGTTGAGGCAATTCATAGAGCTGTAGAGTTCAATCCACATGTACCAAAGTATCTGCTGGAAATGAAGCCGCTTATTTTACCTCCTGAACATGTGTTGAAGAGGGGAGATTCCGAGGCTATTGCTTATGCTTTTTTTCACCTCGCTCATTGGAAGCAGATGGAAGGAGCTTTGAACTTGTTACATTGCACTTGGGAAGGTACATTCAGAATGTTGCCTTACCCTTTGGAAAGGGGACACTTGTTTTACCCATATCCAACTTGTACGGAATGCGCTGATCGGGAACTTCTGCCTTCATTTCACGACGTTAGCGTTTATCCTAAGAAAGAATTACCGTTTTTTATATTATTCACAGCTGGTCTGTGCTCTTTTACAGCATTACTAGCTCTCCTAACTCATCAGTATCCAGACACAATGGGTGTTGTTGCTAGAGCTATGCTAGCGTGGCTCTCTCTTCCATTTTATTATGTTTTAGATAAACTGGAAGCGGTTCTGCCTTCTAACTTATTGCAACAGCTCTCTAGAATTTAATCTGTTAACACAGATTTACTTATATTAAATTTCTTATTATTAAGTCATGATGTGATATTTTTAATAAACTGAAACTTTCTTTTTTTTTTGTCTTTTCTTTCTCTTCTATTCTAATTATCATTTTCATCCCCGTCCGAACACAGAACCGTCTCTTCGGAAAAACTCTATTTATAATTATTTGTTTATTTAATATTTGTAAGCGTCAATTAAACCTAATATTCTAAGAATAAATGTACAAATACTTAATTAATACAGTTGTATAGAATATTATTTATCATCTGTTTATTTATTTCCAACCACTTTTTAGTAATAGAAGTAGCAAGATAGAACGGATTAGAGCCACATGCAGCTGGATAACATGAGCATAATTTTCTTTACTTACAATTTATTGAATATTTTGTGTATTTTGATTCTTCAAAGAGAGGAAAGTTCTCATCGACTTATCTATGAAAACTATTTTGCTAATATAAAAAATAGCCTACTTCATATCAAATTCATTTTAATTAGTCAGTATGTAGGACATAAAATTATAATTTGAGATCAAATGATCAATGAGATAATTAATTAAAAGGAAAAGTGTATGAGTATAGATAGATGTACGAGATTTCAAAGAGAAATTTTGATGTCTCATCATATACTGTTAATTTTTGACATGCTTGAATTTATTATAAAAAACCATAGTGAGCTAATTATTGTATAACAAAAGAAATAATATATAGGGAGGGTGAAACAAGCCTGGTTCATTACCTAATTGGCGTTCAAGTATTACTTCATTTTTAATTTTTTTTTTTTAATTCTTTTATTTGTTAAACAATGAGAAAACGCCAACATTAGCTTGAATGAAACTACCGGATAGTTCTGTAAGGTATACCTTTACAATTTGTAGGATCAACTTGACAGTTTGATTACTTATTCAAAATAAAAAAACCATATTTGATTAGGAATCAGTAATAAAAAATATTGATCTATGAATTTCGATTGCAACTTATTGAGTCAGGGTATGTGTTATGATACAACAAATACCAAGAATATTTTTTACAACATTACAATCAACATTGTATGTGAGATCAAAATGAATGATGAATTCTAGAACAATTAGCAAATTTACTTCCCATCAAACAAAGAATAACGAATTAAATAATTTATTGATAGTATACTGTAATATAAACTGAAACCAATACAAAACTATTCTCCAGTAGCTATTCTCTGGTCCTGCATTCACGTAGTAATATTTACAGATTATTTTTCTATAAAATTCGATTAAACCTCTTCTTTTATTCAATTAAAATTTAAGTGATACGGGGGAAGGTTGATTTTATTCATGTATATTTTTTCTTTTTTTTTCTTTCTAGCATATCGAGGGCCGGCGCTTCCTTTTAAATTGTCCTGCGCGCCCTACTTTCATGGGTAATTGACAGGACCCATCAGTCTTACAAGAGTCTTTGCTTTGTCACCCTTCAAGTGACTTAATTTTAAATTCAGTGAGGGTTGTTGTTTTCTTTTTTTTTGTTTCTTTTTTCTACACTTCAAGTGTAGTAGTAGTAGTAATAGTAGTAGTAGTAGTGTAGTAGTAGTAGTAGTAGTAGTAGTAGTAGTAGTAGTAGTAGTAGTAGTAGTAGTAGTAGTAGCGGTAATAGTATGTTTAATTGTTCATTAATATCTAAGTATATTTAATATTTGTATTTTATAATTATAATATAGATGTAAAATATATATACTAACACTGGAATATAATATGTCGTTACTTATTTCAGCGAGCTGCATTAAAATTAAAATTTAGATTAAATATAGTTATTATTTTCGTTAAATAAGTTTCATATTTACATGGCTAACTCCGCCTTTGTAGAAAAAAAACAAAAAACGAACGATATTTTATTCTACTATATGCCAACAATATAATAAAGTAATTATTTCTCGATAATAACCAATGTTTCATCAATCAAAGAAAGGGCTTTATATTTATTTATCAATTTATCTAATTTAAATTTTATTTCTCAATTAATTTTCAACATTTTACTAAACTACTACGAATTTTTTTCAATAATAATAAAATGGGACAAGATCAATAATGTAGGTAGCAATGATTATTAATACATTTAATTGCATTTTGTATTTATTTAATAGGTAATCAATATCATCAATAGCTCATAACGAAGTGAGAAGAACAAGGCGGATCACCGATTGATAAAACTTTGCAAACTACCCTGCATGATTTTAAGAGGAAATTCAATTTCTTTAAAGTATCTTTTGCTATATGTTATATCACTATTATTTAAAATGCATACTATGGTATTTAGATGATGCTAAATAGCGATTAACTATTTAAAAAAGAACAAGAACGCAAAGTCCTTAGTTTCGCTGATAATAATTGTAGTATAAAAATTGAAGGCGTAGACCAATTGGTAAGCAAATTTAGGCTGTAGCAAGAGCATCAATTATACGATTCAAACTGTTCCCATACACATATAATAATGTATATAAACAACTGTTAAATTATATGTATGTATCTATGTATGTATAAATACTTAGCAATTTGTTAAAGAGACAAAATCAATGAATATTTCATAGCTTGAATTTTGTCACTTTACAATTAACAGGTAGTTTACGATTGGCTTGCCTGTCCATCGCGAGACGGTCGACGGAGAAGAGAGATAAGACACTTTGAAGTCAGAGCGCCCAGGCCCCTCACACTCTGGGCTTACTCGCCGCGACTTTGATTTTTTCATTTATTTATTTGTTTATTTTAATTTAATGTTTTTATTATTTTCACACAATCATCTTCAACCCTTAAATAATTAATTCTTAAATATTTTAATATTTACACACGAAATGAAATCGTTATACTTTTATTTTATTTTAAAATGAAAAGAATTTTAAATCACCAAAAATTATCTTAATCGATCACTTCTGGCATGGCTTGCATTGCAATTAATTGAATATAGCTAGACGTACTTAAGTGTTTATAATGAATTGTTAAATAAGAAATAAGAGGAAAGAAAAGAGAAAAATAAGTAAAAAGTTTTATTTTTCGATTCATTGCTGATTTCTATTCCTTAGAATAGTATACTCCTTCGTAAGACTGCCGTATTAAATTTTAATATTTTTATGTATAATAATATTATAGGTAGGTATAATAATAGGAAAGATTTTGAGTATTCGTCTCCATTCGTATCATTTTAATAACCATACTGAAAAAAACCTTTAGGATCATTATATTAATTATCAGTGGGTTTTTTTCAGTCTCTTCGCTTACAGATGAAAGACTCAACAAGTGTTATTGTGTTACCTATATTACGGTAAAATTATTTATTTATTGCCGAGATCTAAATACGTCCCAACAGGAATTTACCACTTTCATAATATTTACAAAATGACAGAGATATTTCTCGCTGACGTTCATTATTTTTTCTTTTATATCTCTCCAGCAATCGTATAAAATCACTACTACCAGTCTCCAACAACAATTCATCCACTGCACTAATTTTTTCGACCGACTTTTATTTTTACTTTTACTTTTACTTTTTCCACCATTCCTACATATAAGGCACCTTCAACAAATTACTCTGTTGTATAAAACGGATATCTATTTGTCCAAGGTTTCAGGGGGGGTTCAGGTATCCGTCTAAAAATCGGCACTAACAATATAGCTACCTTTTGTAATTGTAATTTGTGGTGTCACTCGAGTCTTTACATCGCTATCATTAGCAGAGTCCAAAGTTTTATCGATAAATACTTTACCGATTACTTTCACAAGTTATACAATGTTCTTCATTCATCTAATTTTCATTCCAAACATAACTTCAATCATTCTTATTATTCAATTATTTTAATTGCATGATCTCGACATACGCGATTCGTAAAATTCCACATCAACACGATATATTCGCGCACTTGAAGAGCTTTAAGCTTCTCATTAAAGCGTACCGTTAGTGAAGTACTGGAAGTGATCGTACAATTTTGTTGACCAAGAACCGATGCTACCTTTTACAAGTTCCTCAACGTGTCGGCGTAACTGGTCTTCGGTCAAGCTAAGATGAAACCGATTCTTTAATCCCTGTACAGTCGCCGCACCACTGCGGAAACAGGGCAGCTGGGATCCTGTGAAATAAACAGATTCATTAGGTCCTATAAAACGACAAAACGAAAGATATAAGCAAACATATGAATTTTAAAGTCAGTTAATTGATTTACCAGATCGCATGATCTCAACGAGGCTTAGTATCCTGTCCATGTGTTTCCTAGCAGCTACTAATCCCTGTAGTATAAGTATTTTGAAGTAGTTAAACATGTCTGATTTATCGCCGCCCATGACCTCGACGAATTCGGGTGTAAGTTTGAACGGTGAAGTTTCAAAACCGATATTGCGGGGAGATGCAGAGAGCATAAAGCCGAAATCTATATGAATAAGGTGCCCGTCGCTGTGAAGGAGGATGTTCCCATTGTGGCGATCTTTTACTTGGATGAGATAGCTGACCAGACAATAAGCAGCGCAACTTTCAACGAAGTTTCTTTGGGCTGCAAGGAAACGTTCCGATGTACGGGATCCGAATTCCCGCTCAAAATATTGCAGCAACGTAAGCTGGCAATGCTTTTTCACTTGATGAACGGAGACTGTGTTCAAAATCGGCTCTATCAAGCCACTGTCGTTCGAAAGGCAGAGTATTCTGTAAATTTGAAGTACGAATTGATTAAACGTTTCAAAAACGTTCATTTTCTTCAAAACTGCTAAGAATATCTCAATAAAACGTACTTGTACGGTCTGACCCAAAGCGGCACGTGTTCTTCTTGCCAAATTCTCTGCAGCATGGACAACAATTGCGAAGCTAAAAGTTCCTGTCTAAAATCATCGCCATATTTGACAATAACGGCAAGCAGCTGCCATGAAGCAAAGTGACCGTAAGGACTCGTGGCCCGTATACGTCTCTGCTTGAGGTCCCAGGGTTCTTTGAGAGCTGCTGCTGAAGGGTCTTCACGATCATAATTGAAAGTTGAACTTGGGGTAGAAGCCATCTGAGATAAACGTCGCTTTATGTCTCCTGGTACGAAGTTCGGCTCACGACTATCAGACGATTCTTGACTGAGCTGCGATATGGTATCCCTGTCCATCGGCTTACGCAGTTGTAAATACTGGAAGGAATAAATAATCAATGAAAATGAATATAAATTAACAGAATTTCGTTGCCATTTGACATAAATTTAGTCTAAATTTACCTGTTCTGATATTTCTTCATCTTCTTGACTCCAGCAATCATTTGGATCATAATCAGAGGGATTGAAAGCTGCGTTAACGGTTGTCTGCACAGGGGTATTATTTACATCAACTCCTGCTGGTCGGAGTGTTGATAAAGCAGCTGTTTGGTTCTCTGTGGTTGTGATATTTGAGTCTGATACGTTAGACTGTTCGTCACCGGTAAGATTTTCCTCAGATTTCGTATGTCTGAGAGAACTACCCATTATTTTTGGTGGCACAGGCGATGTGTGGATATCTTCAACTTCCAGCACTTCAACGTAGATAATGTACGGAGCCTTGAATAAATGAAACATATGTTAGTTTATTTGTTTATAGTTTTGTCTGGAGAGCAAATGAAGTTTCAAGTTTATCTTATCAACATGGAAACATGAAACATCATTCTGCTCTTTTTTAACTTTTCTGTTATCGTTAAAATACGTCTGGAATCACAGAACTAAAATGCAATCAACAGTCTGCTCTGATCGGCATTGAAAAAGTGAATATCATTTGCTCTTTATATGTTAAGTGAATATTATTGCAAATAGGAAGGAGAGCCAAATTGGTCATTCTAACTAAGCCTGCTGCTTAAAATCTAGATTTAGCATGGGATCTCTAAAAACGCTAGTGTTTAGTTCTAAATATAGACAATTGGTCTAAAAAACAATAGCGTTCTTTTCTAAATATAAAAAATAGAGTATCCTCTCACCCTGTCCTTGCTGTTCAAAATAGCTGCAGACTGAGATGGCACTCTGACAATGTGATGCGGTACGGCACTGTATAGAGGTATCCACACACGTGCGGGAAGATTCAGGTTTATGGCATTCAACTCTGCGGCTAGTTGTACAATTTTTCCTTCTTTGGTAGGAATCGTACCAAGTAACTTTCCGATCGAGATGAGCGATTGGATAAATTCGTATTCTGGAGCTAGTCGAGGAGCCTATAAATAAACAAGTTGAGTGTGTAACTTGGTTTTACCTCTATCAAGATAGGTAAATTCAAGTAGGCTTGAATTGAGCTGAAAAAACCACCTAGCAAATAATGTAAGTAAATGAAATTCATTGAATAAACTTACGCCACAAAAACAATCAGTTTTTTGTCCGCGCAGATCGTTGACTATCCCCTGGCAGGAATCAAAACAGGTACAGCCGTTATCGAACGCTCTACCAGAGCTCAGATCTCCCAAGCTCACTTTGTTTGTTAATCCTGCGTTCAAAAGTTATAAATAGATTGGTAGAAATTCGAGGAATATATTGGGGCTCTAGTACGTCTATGATACTACGACTTGCTGAATAGATCAGATATTTTTTCAAGATAGAATAAAGATAAAATGGGAATCAACATTTCTGGAATAAGACGTCACTAAGAGAAGCAGAGTTTCTACCTTTCGGATATCTTACTGCTTTACAAAGATGTGAGAAGGAATAATTACCGGAATGACTTCGACGAAGAGCTTGGAAAAGTCCAGTAGCATCAGATTGGGATCTTTGATGAGTTTTTTTATTTGGTGAAGTAACAAATTGTATGGATGGTAGCGGCGGTGGAAGAGGAACTTGATGACCAGTAATACGCTGCCTTCGACTGACTTCGTTCTCTTTCGGCCTATAATTATTGTTGAGTAGTAAAACACAGTTCAAGCTAAATATACTTAAGGGGTATTATTAGCATCGTGATATTTCACAGACTGTTTATCTGCAACAAACTCTGCAAGGAAATATTTTATGATCATAAGAAACACTCACCTCAGCTCGTCAGACAGAATAAGATTCTTCAACTTAGTTCCATGAGACTTCTTTTTCGAAGGAAGATGAGCGTCTGAACTATACGCGTCCAAGAGCCAGGCACACTTCAATGAAAAATCTGCCGATTGCCTACACCTGGTTTGAGGAAGAGTTGTTAGTTAGAATAACAGCATAATCAGCACCTTATGATATTTGATAAAATTGATATTTGCAAATTCTGGTTGTAGAGACTTTTGATTTCGTGATTCAAGCCATTTTTCAGTATTTGAGGACTATTCATCGCAAATCCGAGTATTTAAAAAACTATTTATCGCAAATCCGAATTTCTATAACTATTGTAGATATTGAAAAGAATAGATGAATAAATTGTTCATAAAATTCCAGGTGTGCTCCAAGAATTGAAGAGCTTGGTAATAAATGCAATTCTAATCTCACCTATGGACAAGATACGGGTGAATAACTTCTGCGACATCATGCATTTGTATGTACATGGAAACAAGCTGCGGTAAATAAAAGTCCAGCCCGTTGTCTGGGAAACTGAATAATTTATTGCCTGAAATAGAATGAAAAGAGAATATTTTAAGACTAGAAAAATATCGAGTTAATCCTTTAGTCCTTGAATGTTACATTATTAGAGGGTCTCCTCTGTTTTACTTAATAAACACGAAGAAGTGGAATTGTAATTAGATTAAATAATTACTAAGGTATAATCAAATTACGTAAAGATTATAAAACTGTAAAGATAGATTCAAGACTCACCCAAGTAGCTTTGAACCCCAGGTTCTTTAGAATTGAATAGATAAGATATGGCCATGGACATATCGAATACTTGGCTTTCGAATAACCTGAGTAAACATCCCTTAGAAGATTTGGGTTGAGCAGTTTCTTGTCTGCAGATTTCCGTGTGTTGTCTTTTAACACATTTTGTTTCTGTCTGACTAGCCGTACCGCAACAAAGAGTTATCGCAGCTCCGGCTAAATCATTTTGCATATGCAAAGAAGGGTTCATGCGAAGCAGAGTATGTCTACAAACGGTATTAACATTATTATCATTATTTTGAGAGTCTTTGGACAAGCAATCACCCCCGCACGTATCATCAATCAAAGAAGAATCGAGAACCGCCGCCTCCCCATCCTCCTCAATATCTTTGGACAAAGTTTTTGGCTCAATGTCTTTAAAATTGTCATCATCATCCTCATCTTCGTTATCACCTATGCAAATCTCTCCCTCTTTATCTAAACAATCCCTAGGCACTAATCCGACGCATGTATTTGACTCCGCACTCATATCCCCATCGACAACATCAACACTGTCCGAATCCCCTGCCTGAGACCTTGTGGAATCCAGGCTTTCGCGACTGTGTAAATGTTCCACGCTAGATTCCCTAGTAGTAGCATTAGCCGTGTCACTAGATCCGCTTTCAGAGCCGCACAATATACCCGAATCGTCTGACCCAAGACTAGCAAGGTCTTCTCGTTCTCTACTATGCCCTTTTATAGATGTTACAACGATCGCCGACGGCGTCGGATTTGCTTCGCATTCTGGACTCGGAGTTACATCGACTTCTGGAATTCTTTGCAGCGCTGAATCCAGGCTACGATTCCTGTGGTGCATCGTTAGAGTTGCTCCGGTCGTCTGCGGTACCGGGGGCAAAAGGATTCCCATTGACCTAAAGGGGGAGATAAAAAATTTAAACAATTGAAACTTAGGAACCGATTTCGAGATTTTTTTATTCTCTTTTAATGGATGATAAAATGATGTGCTTTTTTGTTTTCCTGGTTCTTTTTACCTAAAATCAAGGCTGAGGTTTCTTTGATGGGTGCTAAGTCGGTTTCGCACACTAATCGGTGGATTAGGCCTGCCGTGTACCGGAGGAACATTGTAACCAGCTAATTTTTGTCTTTTGATATGTACGACAGTTTCCAGGCGGGTGAAACCACCGTTGGATCCAGTTACAGCAGCTATTTCGCTCATGCTAAACTTATTTAGAGCAACAGCTCAGCCAACAGTCATCTAAAGCTCATTTTGAAACTTTACCTATAACAATGAGAATAATATTCAAATAGATAAACGAAAATATTCTTAAATTTTGTTTGTTTTTATTCTTTAATTTACATCCATGGATTGATTCTCGTTATTTTTTTAAATCCAATCCATTTCAATATGAATGAATTCTTAAAACTGTATTTCTACCTTTCGATTTTCGGTTATTTAAGAAACATCACTTGTGCTTCTTTTACGATATAATACAAATGTCGTTCTTAAGTAACTGATTCTTCGAATTATATGATAGATAATTTAATTAACACACAAGAAATTTCCCATCTTGATTTACAAAACATCGTTTCGATTTTTGGAGCTAAATGCACCGAATGCCAGAAGCAATTTTTTCGACGATGTTTAAGCAACATCGTTTGACGTTTGTCACGCGTATAGATACCTACAGAGAATTTGAAGTTGTTTGGGATAGGCAATAGGAATGTTTAAGGAATTTTGCGATTTATTAAACCGTACAATCGAGAACTGCTCCCATGACGAGTGGGAGGTGAATATCTTGCGAAAGTGAATTTTGATTTGTATTTACACCTACGGTATTACATGTTTGATTGAGATCGATCATTATGCTTTTAAGATAATTAGAAAGGATAAAAATTCGAAATATCCGAGGCTGACAAGTGTAGAATGTGAAAGTAACGAGGATATATTGACTACGAAATCTAGGCTACGGAATTCTTGCTAGCCGTAGTTTCGCATCGGGTTTCCGAGGTTCCCCAATGGGTGTGCCAGTGTTGACAATTAAATTCCACCCTCTCAACGTACGTATGTAGTAAGCGAGTAGTACGTACGATAGGGATTCTTCCCGCAGGTTTAATATCTAATAAAATATATAATAATAAATAACGAGAGGTTTTTCCTACCTGATTGTAGAACGTAAAACCCTGTTTTGTTTCGATCAGGAAAGCATAGCTCTTTTCAATCTATCAACGGTTTAGCTTGAACGGGCACAATAAAACGCACCTAGTTATGTGTAGTATGGTATAAACACACACGCACAAAAAACTACACGACACGACCGGAGCGCGATCCTTTCCAATGGCTGTCTGTCACCCGAGAAATTGTTAAATTTCACTAACTTAACAATAGGCAAATAACTTCGAAGACGTTGGTTAATTAATACCAAAAACATTAACACACACCTCTCCCGTATTTTGAAAACTATCTAACAACTAAATACACCACGAACAATTTTACTATTAGAAACAACTATTAAACACACAGCTAAAATGACGCAGGAACGAGTTCTGCCAACGCGAACAGTGGGCGACACACATTCAACTGCCTTGCCTACCACACACCTCGACGCACGGGTGCCAACTGAACCGAGCGCAAAGTCCGGGCAAAATGCGGCGGTGTTGTCAGTTTTGCTTTAGAGATAACGATGGAATGCAAAACTGTACTGCGGCTTATACTCCGAGTATGAATCGCGTGTACTCCAATTTTAGGCTTTATTTTAAAATTTCTGGTTTTATTGTAACAATTTTTGAAGAACTGGTGCACGTATGGTCGCTCGAACACAGATTATACACACTCTATGAGTCTACCAACTATCGTCGGCTCGCTTATTTTCATAACATTTCGTGGGAGCGTAGCGTTAGGTTGGTAGGGGAACCTCGCTGGGTGTTTGGGTGGGAAAGGTCATACATCCATGAGTGCAGCTGCACTGAGAACCCACTGTATGACTACTGGGAACTTCGGGCTCTTCTTTTATTTTCTTTCGAATCTTTTTTTCCCCTTTATTCTGAGCGATGAATCAACACGTTTTTGAAACTTGTTAATAATATACGCTGTTATATCATCAATAGAGATATTAACAATTGTTCAACAATTAAATAATATCTTCAAAAATGATATCCAGTCGTTTGAATTTAATCTCATATGACGCAGAAATGTTACTATCTGCGTATAGGTATGCATTGATATCTACTACTATGAAAGGGTTTAAAGTAATTCTCAAGATAATGCAAGGCATATACCTATGTATGTATCTCTCTGCGGTTTGAGAACTCCGAAATGTAAATTGATATGGAGAAATATAAACTGCGTTGCCATTCGCAGAAATTTTCACAGATCCTTGACGATTATTGTTTTCTCAACCTCAGGATGGGCCCCCGTCATTTTAATATTAACGAAAAAACGAATAAGAGAAGAAAAAATACCTAATTTCAAGATACGATCGTATAGATATAATATCGTGTGAGTTTACCCGGTGTATTACAATAGCCTCGTGTGGCCATGATTACCCGGCAATCCTGCCTTCTGCCCATACTTCCTGTAATTTCATACGCTTTCTACCTGCTTGTGAGCAGAAAGAACACACGCACTTTACCTACGGCAAACATTCAGTAATAGCTGATAAATTCAACGCCCACAACCTTCGGGCGTAAAGCAAACCAATTTTTTTCTCAAACGAATGTCAGAGCTCCGAAAATCAGTCTTTTCTCATTCTTCCATTATATTTTTCATGGAAGTTTAGATCGTAGATGATTCTCGAACAACTTGAACCAATTGATCGAGTAATCAGCTCAAAACGTCACTAAGCTCACCTACCTTGGGTTCTAAAGCATCTGCGGGTCTTCGCCTACAGGTCGAAGAAATATCTGGAGTCACTCCGCTTTCCAGATCGGCGAAAGTTATATGCGCTTAATTATCAACCATGAAAGTATGCTTGAATAATAAAGAAGCAAATTAGTTATAAATTGGAAATCATGTATACGGGGAAGAATTTTATTCATCTTACTTTTTTCTCCTCAAATATAACACACGCATTACGTATGCACATAACATCTTAAGTTACGATGACTCGCCCAAAGGAAATAATGCAGTAATTTATCATTATAATTGTTATTCAATTCTTGTTGCGGTACCTATCTGCGATCGGTACAAACTTCACCGGAAGAATGATGCCTGTGGAGTACATAGTGGATACAATGCGGCATAACAGCGTCAGACGAAGTCTTGTCATTCATAGCAATAATAGACGCGGGCTTGTACAATGGTATTAAATACAATACAATATGTGTGTCTAAGTACGACGAATAAATAACGGTAGAGTTGAACATTATATTCAACTTATAACGTTGATGGATTAATTGAATCAACTAGGATAATCGTATATACGCGTATACTATAGGGAAAAAGTATATCTGTCGTGAAGATAATGCGGTTTATAACGTGAAAACGCTCAATCTAATCTCTTTCATACGTCTTTAGTGTTTTTCTTTCCCGAGATTACCACAAGTATATTTTAACTCTGTGGCTTTCATACTCTGTGAATATTTCGCACGACGTTTAAGTATAATTGCAGAAAATTTCAACAATATATATGTTATTAGGAGTTATTTTTACAGGCAAACGAAATTATTTATAGAATTATTGTGATCGACGTTGAAACTTAGTGCCAGCTGTAGCCTTCGCAGATTTCTCAATTCATTCAAGTTTCTGCTGAGGTCAATTTTTCTGATAACCCTAAGCCGCACGCTTCGTATACCGTGCTAATTCAAAACGTCGCGCGATTTGCTGAATCGATAAACACATAATTATTATATCAATGTGGAAAATCAGGATTTGTAAGAGAACGTAATTTCATCGTCGAATTATTTCTCATTGCGTCAAGTCAAATTAATTTCACTCAGTTCAAAAAATTCTCTTCCTCGACATACACACTGCTCCGTTTATATTCACTACACCACGCGATAGATATGTATTAAAAAACGTATAAAGAAAAAAAAGAAGCCAAAATTTTGTACGTTTTATTAAAATTTATTCCAATTTCTACCAAAGTCGTATATCGAACATAGTAAAAACGATGTCGGGGACGGGTAAACCAGTTTCGAAATTCACGTTTTTCTGGGGAAAATTATCACCGAAACGCTGCAATCTCGTAGTAAATATGTATTACCTAAGGCAATTTTTTAAACAGCGATGCCAACGGTAAAACGGGCATCCGGTTCTTCTGCATTTTCCGTCATGCCTTTTAACTCGGAGGTCGTAAGTCACGGAGATTCGAGAAATTCAAACATCGATTGCGTATGCACATATACGATATTATTTCATACATACCTATCTACCCATACCTTTTACTCACATTCCTATATAGAACTACGCGATACTATGAAGCCTAGAATGTCCTGCACCACGTGGCCTGGGCGATCACTTGACAGGGCAGTCGTCGTTTCAGCCTATTATTCGTCGTCGTCGCCTCTTCCATTATAATAGCCCCTATTTTTAGTCAATGGGGGGATAGACCGCGTACATATTATCGGGGTGTAGGTACCAGTCTAGGGTACAGATGCAGATGTTTGTTGAGCTAAAAGTAGCTGAAGTAAGAGAGATAGAAGATAAAATAGATCCGTACGTGGTTCCCGCCCCCTACATGATAACGCGAGGAATTTAAACACATATATAACAATAAAACATATGTATAGACGTATTCTACATATGCATCAATGTGTAACATACGTGTATGCACAATGGTCACGAGATAATAGTTGCCCTATCCTGCAGTATAACGTTCATAGACACATATGCATACACACATCTGCATACGTATAAAGGGATAGAAATGGGATTCCTGTCGTGAAGTCACGTCACGTCAAGTCGCCGGAAGTCAGTTGATGACGAAGTTGCGGTAGCTGTGTGGATGATCTCGGACGTTTGTCGGTGGGCAGAACACGGGATTTAAATTAGCCGCGATTCTTATATTTTATATTATATTTCATATCGTATATAGTTGCGTGTCGAAAGTCCATTTAGTTTGGATGCAACTGCAGCAAGGAGTGACTGGGTACCGTATTTGATGATTGAATACGAAGGGGAGATCATCCGCCCTTCATATATTATTCATCCAATTTCATTTCACCTTTTATTAGCTTCGAACCCACGGTTCAGAGGTCAACCTTGGTTGTAATAGGAACCGGGGAGAAATTTGAACAGTAATGATTGCGTTGAGAAGCTCCTAAATAACAGCTCTGAAACATTAATCGAACATTTATTATCTGCACCGTATGGAGTAAGGAATAGAAGAGTTTTTTTCACTTTTGATGTTGGAAGAGAAAACCTCACGCCCCCAGTAAGGGTAATTTTAAATTACTGTTTACAATAGCGGTATGCTGCGGTTGCTTTGAAAGGAAAAATTTTCTACGAATGAGAAGAGTTATAGGTATTGGGAAACGCACGGCACGAAATGGTGAAAAAACTACCTGTAAAAACGAAATAAAATAAAAAAAGAAAATAGGAAAATAAAATGAAAATCAGTAGAAATATTTTCCCTGCAGTCCACTATAATAACGCCAAGCTGCGAATATACATGAGACGTTCAATCGGTTGTTT
The DNA here is from genome assembly GCA_947538915.1 of Tenthredo distinguenda. Taxonomy (NCBI): domain Eukaryota; kingdom Metazoa; phylum Arthropoda; class Insecta; order Hymenoptera; family Tenthredinidae; genus Tenthredo; species Tenthredo distinguenda. The sequence goes on along the minus strand of OX384536.1, from coordinate 16,529,040 downwards.
ATGGGGAGCTAAATTTTCTTAGAATTAGGTAAACATTCCTAAGGCATAACGCGAGCGAGGGGATCCAGTCAGGGTTCAAATTCACGCTGTCCGTATGGCGTGTGTATAAGTTAATGGGTGAGTCAGTGGTGCTATAAGAGAGTGCGTTTACTACTTTTATAGGAAAATGTTCGTGCACCCCCCACAGCTTACTCAGCACACACTAATTTATTACAAGGGACAAGACCTACGCGGCCCTGCAGGCTGACTGCTGCAGCAGGAAGTGGAGAATGGTTATAGGGTGCGGTCGAGGAGTAGGTATCGATTCATTGGGATCGTAACGATAGTTCGATTCCCTCTCTTTAGTTATAGGGTGCAGTTTTAAAATCAGAGAGGCAATGATTTGTCGGACGTTATTGAGTAATCAAGACGTTACTGTTAGGGCTAATAGTAGAGCCGCCCCGTACACGATTTCCTTAGATATTAAAATAAACTAGGTGGGTCCCTAATAGCTCGATTAAATATCGGAATGCTATATGCAAGAAACTCTTCGTGTATCCGTTCGTCGATCAACGGGTATTGATACAACCTTGAAAAAAAAGCACACGTTTCTCTCAGTGAAATATATATTTTCTTTAAAATATACCAACCAGTAGCTAAAAGTCAGACACAAATCACGGCTACGCCGCCCGTCTAGAAAGCTGAGAAGACTAATATTAGGGCGCGGCTGACGATGAGGAACGATCTTTTTTCCTTCTATCAAAACCTCCGTGTGATTGTAGTAGATGTATACATCCGATGTTATCATGGATTCAAGTAAGGCGTTGAAAATATTCTACACCTTTTTTTCTCGGGGCGAGATTTTCTTATAAGAATTTAATATCTCGCCTAGGATCGCGTCGCTTTATGTATATAGTATACGAAGATTATCCCTACTCGTTGAGAATATTCTTCGTTACATTTGAACGTTATTTTAATGCAAAGGTTACTCAACCTTTCTTCGTGGGTTATCCTTCGCAAGGCAAGATCTTGACATCAAAGCTAGCACAACATAACATATATGGGTATAATAATGCACCAATTAAATTTACTTTAATTGGACGCGCAACGCCCCTGCAGCGTGGGAAATTTTCACCCGATTTTCACTAATGATAAACGTCAAGCATTCTGCTACAGACCGTTGCACTGTACCTATTCTGTCTCGTTCTATTCCACAAAAAAAGAAAAGAAAAAGGAAAAATACATTCTCGTCTAGGTTTAACTTTCTTGTTTAAACAGTATCCAGTGAAATGGTATTTATTTGTCCCTATCTCTATTTGGCACTGGAATCTCGTAGGAATATTGACACGTGTGATACACGTGCTTTGCGGTACATTTCCGGTCGCAAAGAGACATATACATACCTATACTCATATTACGAAAATTCAATACATATATAGAATTATATAACATAATAAGATACGTGTTTCGATATATTAGGTATCAGACAAAGGCAACGATCATTTTCTACAGACTGTTACGATCAGCTATTGTATAGGGTCAACGACGGAGTGAATGAATTAATAACTGTGTACAGGACTTGGTTAAATAAAGATAAAACATTATCATATACTCGATGCTACGTGATCTGATGCTCATTCTCGATGCATAATATACTTGCAGCGACAGTGATTCCTGTACGTAATACAAGTACGAAGCAAATCCACGTGTAATAGACATGCGCTATCAATTTGAAGTGCATTGCAGACATATTCCCTGCGTATTCTATACGGTAGATTATACCTCTCTGAATCAAATTTAATGCCACTATATTCTTGAATGAAAATTTACTCCAAATTGGGTTGAAACGATAATCTAAAATAGAGAATCATCGATTCTCTATTTGATACGCTGCCGTTCTCATCCTCGGATTATTATTTTTAACAAGCGACAGACTTTCAGTCTCCGATTTTCTATCAACCCTCGAATAGTCGTTTTTTTAACAATTTATTCGTATACAATCCAGATACAACTCCGCAGAGTTGAAATTGAATAGTGTAGGTGTCCGCTCGAGTTGAGATTGAGTGAGTATTGGAAACCTCTGCATCTGTGTATCTATATCCTCGTCGCAGAGTCAATTGACGAACAAATAGTGTTATTAGATGTTCGTTCTACATCACATAAATCTTCGCATATACATGTATACGCGGTTAATTTATATCATTTCTAGTCATGCACACTCTGAAATATTTCTCAGCGTTCAGCGTATTGCGTCGCGTTTCTGCACCAGGCATGAGCTGTCCGCCGAATCAGTCATTTACCTAAATGGTTAGCGACAGTATGACGGAATAGTTTTAGTTATTTTATCCTTTTCCGTACTTTTCCAGATGCTATTTCCTATAAAATGGATACAATAATAGATTGGGTCAAACTTTAAACAAAGTTTATCGTATCTTTGGTTCGAGCTCGGAATCTTGCTGGCGCATATGCGGAGCTCCTCATTGACCGTTTGACAATGACTAAATCAGAGCATAAAGGGTTACAGATTACACTCGCAAATCATTGTTAATTTAAAATAGTAACAAATTGTTACAACGCGGGACGTGCCTCGCGATTCATGATATAAAATGAACAACGCGTGCCTAGAATTTGCATCGGGTTCGGGCAAAATCGAGCTGCGGTCGTTTCTCACCAATATTGCTGTATGCGTATTTATATACGCTGATTCAAGACCGTTTTTCAATCATCAGCAAAGTTTAATCTCAATAAAAGAAGAAAAGAAACATTAAACATGTGATTATTCCCATTTTTATTGTTGTTTTTCTTCGGCGATAACTGCAGACGATTTGCAACTTGTAGCGATAAACCTAAGATAACGTTATGTTCTAATTAGAAGGAATGACTGTACGCAAGTAAATATAATGACTAATCGAACTCAATGAACAGATTTTGTACCTGGAGGTGCGTCACGTTTGTATATTGAACCGATATTGCAATAATTCGTAGAACGTGTTCAGTACGAAGATCGACGTATAGTACAGTTGTAACTTGAATTCGCTTTAACAATCTGCATTCTTAATAAGGAGACTTGAGAGAACGCGTTTCACAGACGTATACGATAAAGTGAGGATATGACGTAACTGCAACCATATAGTCAGATTTTCGGATTAATGGTATAATGACTGAGTCAGTAACTCATTTTATTAGAGAAAGATATTGACGTTTATCTTATACGAACAGAAAACTAAAGAGCATGTGATAAATTGCTAATGAGTTTTAATTACTTTGTAAATATTACATGGTTTTTTAATTTCATTACACTGAACTGCACCTAGATAGTACAGGTAGAGGTATACCACGCGATGTTCAGATAAAGCGCGAGCTCGTTGACCTTAATTTAATTATATTTAATAATTATGATTGTTAGAATAATTATTTATCATACGCTGCAGAAATTTTTCACGTGATAAATTTCATCTATTATTCAGTATAATAACAAGCTGGGGAGACGTTAGAAAATTAGATCAACCGAGCTGACGTTATCTCATAAATATGTTACATATACTCATATCTAGTATAGGTATACGTAATGGTATTTGTTGTTGCGTACGTTCACTCTATACACGCATTCTTCACATTCTACAGTCGAATCTACAGAGTTTATGTAAAACAACATCAATAGCTCTGAGACGAGAATTTACTCTTGTTACGTGTCAGTCGTTATCAATGCATAGAAATACACATCTCATACAATTTCTAATTAGATCAGACATAGATTGAGATATTTCTCAAATTCCATGAACATAATTATGTATTACTGTTTAAATTGGGGAAAGAAGATGTTTATATTTGTACACGATAAGTATACGAAGCTGGTGACTAATGAGTCATTACCAACGCAAATACGCATTATGATGCATGCATACATAATTATGACGAATCCGAACTTACACTAGTCTTCATTCAACCCGTATCACATCTCTAAAAGCGTAACAACTGACAAAGCTGTAGACCGAACACGGAAACGCCTCGTGACTCGAGAGGGGAATAACAAAAACGAAAGAAAAAAGAAAGGAAAGCAAAATGAAAAAATAGGTAAAATTATACGGATAAAAATTCTTCGATCTTGTATACATTAGCGGGAGATAAAATTCAGAGAGATCTATATATATACCTATACGACTGTTGACCCGAATGGAATTTTTGAAAGCTCTTGAAATTACGTTTGTAACGTAATCATATTGTTTATTATTTTATTTTAGTTTCTTTTTTTTTCCCCAGATGAAATATATGCGTTAATTATTGAACCGCGAAATTCTCCGCTGAAGAATATGGTTTTTCCTTTCCTTTTCTTTTCTTATACGATTAAAATACGTAAGACAGAAGAGTTGAAATTAAAATTAACTAGATTGTAGATATATGCGGAGGAGAACTTTTGCCATTCGTATACATATGCCATACGTATATCTAATATTCAGTGGCGTAACAGAAAGTGAAAGGGCCCGTGTCCGTAATAATAAAAAGTTTTCTCACTAGGATAATCTGAATATGCATCAAGTTTCACTATATATCTATATACACACACACGTATCTAATTAATGTTAAATTAGATGAACTAAGATTTTAATTAATACCGATCTGCGACAAGAAGAAAAAGAAATGATTCGCATACATAATTCTTGTATAAAAATACAAAAATAAAATGATCGTGAGTCAGTGTGATCACAGCTGTCACCCGCATATATTCGGAAGTATACCTATATATCCGTCCATTAATATTATCGATATATATATAATAACAGCGAGATGAATCATAAAAAAAAAAATATTTATACCGTCCGCGAAAAGCGAAGAATTGCATAAAATAAAGAAAAAATAAAAAATACAAAATATGGGCCCCAAAGGCCCATAGACCCAAGGCATTTCGCGATCAATGGGAAACCTGTAGTTACGCGACTGCGCTAATATCTATGTATAGATATTCACACGCACCATCGTTCGCACGCGAAGCGAGTCTCCGGTACACGTGAACTCATTTTCAGCAAGTTTCATTAGGTATGTACTACACTGCTGTGTAGGATATACATCTGTAGTTCCAATTTACATTTACATGTATATACGTCTGTGTGTGTGCGTGGGTGAGCACATCTATATATGCTCTATTCGTATTGTGTAAATTTATAGGTATATAAATCCGTATGTGTATTCTATACATCGCGTATGTATAGATATGATACACGCACATGTGTGTATCCCATCACCCAACCAAGCATCTCGCGTAGAGAGCTGAGAATCGCTATTCAGTGCGTGTTTCATTACAAGAGCTGGATCGAAGTGATCTCTCTCGAATCGATGCGCGTATTCAATTTCTATATACCTATATGCCTGTATACCTATGACTGAATCCTTTATTTCCGCAGGATTGTTATTCCTTGATTGGTATATAAAAGGGCGATTAAAATCGTCGAGAAAAATCGCGTGGGTAAGTGATCAGAGCTGCATATCATCGTCGCGAAAATTCTACTAGAATAGTATTTGAGATTGAACTCATTTATTATTTCAAAATACATTTTTTTCTTCGTTCAACTTGACTGACAGTTGATTCATGTAGCTTCGGGTTACGGAAGGAGACCTAACGGCGAAGCTTGATCAAATCCAAATCGATCTGTTCGCATATTTCTGGTTGCAATCCGTGTGATTGAAGAGGGTTCGGATAGGTGATTTTACTCGAGCAGAAGGAGAGATAAAAAAAATAAGATTGAAGAGGCTGGCAATTCTCCGATGTAAACGAAAAGATAGAAGTTAAATCTATACCCGTAGCGTATTCATATACATCTATATGGCTATAAACATTATCGATAGATTTCGCGAATTGACGAGATCGGGATCGCACGCGATTCCCATCGAACTTGGCAACTTGACGATAAACGAAACTGGCAATCGTGACGTTGCAGTGCGTCTAGTAAAACCAGTAGTAAACCTCGGACATGGTCAGACTTTATTTAGGAAGTGAGCGTCATGGGGATCTCGAGATGGCAAGTGTCCGTGTTCTTATAGTATATACGAATATGTATAGTACGATTTCTTGGCAAATATTCTACTGGCTTTACGTATCTCTATGTATAAATCCTACGTATACACGTATCTATATACTTATGTTTAGCACCTGTTGTAAAGCCAAGGGTATAGCTGTACCAAGTAGGTACACACGCGGAGCTGTATTGTGTGACGTGTGTAGAATTAAAACATACCGAGCAAACGGTAATATATAATTAATTCCCTAAAACCTGAAACCTCTCTGTGATAAAAGCATATACTCACGTATAAACGCGACTTGTGATACCAGGCTGATTGCGTCACATAATAGACCAATTTGGCTAATGAGAAGCCTCTGCAGGTTGTCGTTTAAGAGGTTTATCTTCAGATTAGGGCACTCTTCGCCTGCTCGCTCACGTTTCTTTGCGTTTGATACATAACTGTATTTATTTATTTATTTATTTTTTTTTTTTTCTATAAGTTACAATACTGTAAAATGTTTATTTATCATTCTAGTGGACAAAATACGTGCAGTGTATCGATAGACAACGCGTTATGTATAAGATTGCGAATATTTTACACATGTTTATATATTTATTGGTAATAGAAGGCAGAAAATATGTAATCGAAATATTTTTGAACACATATTTGGCTGCATATCTGTACCATATGAACACCTCGCGTGTGGTTGTGCAAAGGTGAAGATTAAAAGAGTTTCTAAGAGACTCGCGAGAACAGTCTCACAGGCTAATTTGGGACGAATGAGTAACGCAAATCGAGTGGGCCATCAGACGCCTAGGTCACAACCCAGAAATGAAAAAGGAACAGTGAAGCGGGTAATGGATCTCCAATTTGAATAAAAAATTTTTTGTAAAAAAACGAAAATTTGAAGTTTTTACGGTAGTCGTGAAAAGCATGAAAAATAAAAATAACACTACGTAAGAAATGATAATTACACATTTTACAGAGTAAAGCCACATCGGTCACTATGATGCCAATCCTCTGCACGTGTTCGCAGTATATAGTCGAGCAATTAAATTGCTGATACATACTTTCGGTTTCTAAACACTCCTGCAGAACTTGAAATTTCTCTTTCTCATATTTTTAAATATTATTTTCTGCACGCATCGCGATTAAAAAATGATAATTTGATTAGAAAATGATAATATGATTGAAATTACTGTCCGCAACGCGTACGCGGATGGATCTGTACAATAATATGACATCTGAACGTAGACATAACGATTAAAACGATGAAATAATCATCGACGTCTGGTGGGAAACCACGCTTCGTCTGCGTGACCATGAAACAAGAAGAACGGAACGACGAGGAAAGCAATTTTTTTTTGTTCAATTATTGAAAAGCAATTTTTTTTTTGTTCAATTATTGAAAAATATTTTTTCCGAAATTCATTCCAACGATAATATATAAGCTTGATGATCGGTAGAAAGGAACCACCGCAACAGTATCGCAATTTGGGCCAGCAGACCTGGTAGATTCGAGGTCGACGCTTTGCGTAGTGGCGGCCTTCGTTCGATCCAATTCTTATCGTAGCTTTGTTCGATGGTTTGCAAAGATAAAAACTATAGGATGAAATTGGCACGCAATTTCTAAGGTTTTTTTTTTCGCTTTTGCCGCGAAGGAAACATCATTTCCTCCGTTTGAATGTGACACTGTTCAATGATTGCGATAACGTCGGTTTACTCCTATATTTAAATACTCGAACTGTTTATAACTTGAGATTTTTATTAATCGACCTTCAACTTTGAACTCATTTGTAACATCGTTCGATAATCTTCGGCAAATATCGATCAATGATTATTTCTCCTAATTATGGAACCCTCGAACTTCAGATTTCCGAAATTCGTTCAATTTCATAATCGAATCGCAATGCAGTTAACATTCTTTCAAATTCATCTCGTCGTCTCATGGAGTCATGTCATCTTGGTAAACAAATGATCTCTCGACGACTTTAAAACGCTATCTATCTTATATACACAGTCGCGAACTGATTCAGCAAATAATATATCATTTCAAAAACATACGCAATCGCTTTCGCTTCTTATCTTTGTCGGGAAAAATTTGATTGCAACGATTTTTCAGTTTACAATATAATTTACTGCGTGCAGCCAACTGTCGTGCCAATTTTTAAGCCCATCAAACCAGATTTTGTTAGATCGGTTGATTAGTGGCGAAGAGACTAGAAAACGCTGCTGTGAAAACATGAAAAAAAAGAATTCAAGCAGTCCGTGTCGCGTGAGATTGATTCGAAAAACTGTTTAATGAGAAATCAAGCTTTTGATGCCCTGAATTCTGATTGGCATTTTATAAATCTGAAAGAGTTTTGCCACACGCTGTTTATTCGTGATGGAATAATACGATCGAAATTGTAAACTGTATTGTAAACATTTGCCACAGCTTATTTAAGATTCTCGAGAAATCTGATGGACCGAATTAAAAATTGATCTCCGCGATCCTTGATAGAAGATTGAAAAACATCTCTGTCCACAGATTACAGCCTCGACAAGCTTTCTCTGACCTGCTTAATGGAATTTTTGATAAGTTCAGTCAGTAATGATCATGAATCATCGGAATTTTAATGAAATTGATTTATAGAACAGATTCCCTACCCCTGCACACCCCGAACTTGAATTTTCGCAAGTAAAGAGAAACGCGAATGATCAGGAATAGTCCGAACGGGGTTGATTACATTTTAGCACGCAGTTTCCCATTATCTATCAACTAATAATAATTATAGTCATGACGTATCTTTCGCGAGCGTAAACCTGTACCCTGATACGGATTTGAAAGTGCTCTGGATAATTAATTACTGTAAGAAAGGTTTGAAAATGATTTAACAATTGAGTAAACGTGTTGTTGATTATTATCAATTAATATGAGATAAGGGATACGATCACGTGATAATCGAATGACGTAAATCCCGAAAGATTGTTTTATCATAGATTATTTATTGCACGAAGGGACCGAAAGATATCCATTATAATTATAATTGCCATTTGTATATTCGTTTTAGGCTTACACCTGGCATTTCGTTTCGTTTTCGTGAGTGTGAAGATTTTTAATTACTTCAACGACCTTCTTACCAAATCTGTACGCTTCTTCCCACGATCAATTTTCGTATGAGAATATCGCAGATTAATTTATTCATCGTTTACGCCAAATGTCACTAATTTTATAGCCATATATGCACTCTTGGAAATCCGAAAGTGACGTTTCGTAAGGACCTATCTAGCCCGTTAAAAGATCTACTTCCCAACCGATTGGCAAATATATACGTTAGCTTCAGATTAGCTACATAGTTTAATCTTGTATCTATAGTGAGAAGATCATATCGACAATTATTATTGCAATGAGAAAGTACTTTCGAATGAAAAGTAAATCCTGGATGGATTAAGGCTTACGCATTTCAACTGGTCAAGCATCCTATTGCGGTCTTATTCAACTCTTAAACAGGATTTCTTGAACGCGTAATAAAAATCAACTTTATGTTCCTTCTTTATTTTGTTATAAAACGTTGATTCGTTAGACATGCGGGAAGTAGCTACTTTCGTCTTTATTTATAACTAATTCCACCAGAAGCAAACAGGTAATTTGACATGGAAATTTCCAGGTAGTATACCTCAGTTTGATTGGTAACTTTGCATGCAGGATTATATTGTATAAGAAAAAACAGGAAGAAAAAAAGAAGCACAGAATAAATGGATAAGTATTCAACCGCGCAAATTCATAGAATTATACTGCGCAATCAAGATATTACGCTTATGTAATTGTCGACATCTCAACTTACACGTAAGAGGGAAATTAAAAAAAAATAAAATGAAATAATTCAAGAATATATAAGCGCGTTTGTGGGGAAGACCGAGGCAAAGTGGGCAACTCAGCTGAAAATTGACAAACAAATATTTATCCCTCAAAAATCTTTTTTCTGACAATTTTTATTGTTTTTTTTTTTTTTTTCGAAAAATGATCGTGTACTTGAATAATTGGAGTATATTGTAATAAGAGTGCTTGCAGCAAACCTGCGGACAATCTTAAGAAACATTCTGACGTAATCAATTTAAGAGAAGAGTAGAAAGTAAGTGCAGGAACTCGTATTTAACCCGCTAAATAATTTCGCACAGCTTCTGGCGCTCTACTGCCCACGGTTTTTTGTATTTTAATGTCAAAAGACAAACGATACAGGCCTATAACAAATATATGACAATTTTCGAGGACGTGAAAGAATTAGAAACCAAGAAAGGAAGGGAGAAAAAAATGATTTTTTCGTCGGTTTAGACACTCGAAATAACTAGAAAGTTTCGGCAGGTAGGTATATGATAATTGTTAGAAGCGGAAGAACTTGAGATAGTTTACACCGGTCCCGGTAAAAATTCTTCAAAAATGACCTGCGAAGGTCCCCGATCTTTTTGCACCTGGTTTATGCCTCTGAAGCTTTGTCGGAGAAATATTTTTTAGAACGTTGAGGTGAGGGAATAAGGAAGGAATTTCTTCAGCGAGTCTAGAAGAGTCCGTAGGAAAAAAGTGTCGCATAGATGCGGTTAAATTATATATGTAGATATACGAGTAGCTGACAACGTCCGGTGATGTCCTTAGTCAAACCGGAACTGAAAATTCAGATAAGGAAATGAACCTGAGTCAACGCTCGGTTACCAGGAAATAAGACAACTAATGTTACAGCTCAGAGTGACGTACGGTTTATTAACAATAAGTTGTACCCGCTAGTTGCGGTTCGTCTTGACCAAAGTCAAAGGTTAATTCCATGGAATTTGGAGACCAAGTATAATGTCGGTGAACCTTTGTTCGATCTCGCGCATTTTTCGGATCTTATTCTATCCCCGTAAACCCAAGGCGGCGCTAGAAAGCTCATTAACTAATTAAGACCAACTATTTCATTGTATTTTTCCATTTTATATAGAAAAAAAGACGGAAAAGAAGAATTCACTTCAATAGGACGAAAGAATAAATTCAACGTTGACCGCACGACTTGCGATTTGTTATTTACTGAAACTGCGAGGCGGATTCTTTCACTCCTTAAACATATTATAGCCAAGATACAACGCGAGCTAAAGTCGGGGGCGATACAAGCCGATCGAGGTCCGCATGGATCTATCATGTTACAAAAAAGATACAAAGGATCGGGTCCACAAACTCTAAGGTTGTGTAGTATTGGGTATACTGCTTACTTAACTTCGATGATATACACCTGTCCAGGCAGTTTCTGTTACATTTACACCTGCGGAAGGCAAGCTGAGGAGGAGAATACGTATTACCACGGTGGAGAAAGGCTCGGAGTGGTACAGGTGCGAATGATGCAGTACTTGAAGCGAGGTATTTGAGTGGAAGATAATCACTAAAGATTTCACGCGTGTAAGTAACACGGAGAAATTTTTACCGGTTATTCAAAATCCGAGAAAATTGATTTAGTTAAAACTTCTAGCTACATACGATCGAGAAATGCAGATCTCTCAGATTTTTAGCTTCGCCGACGAATTGACTTCAAAGATTCTTTCCCAGAATTTCCTTCATTCTCGCATATTTTTAATAATTCTGAGAAAGTATCGTTCGGTTTGAAAAACCTTGTGCATTCCGGTGAAAATTTTACTTTTGTTTATTAATTCTGGCAGAAAAAGTCCGATAGAAAAAACCGTTCCTTTTCATATTCTGCAAAGCCAATTCGTATCGGAGATCAATATTTTCGAATTTCGATAATATGACGATTACTGGAAAGCCCCAAAGAAATCTACAGCCGACTCAATGCCTGACTAAATTCTGTTTACAAATGAAATCCTCCTTGGAATAATATTTTCTAGTCAAGGGAGAATTATACCGCGTACAGCGTACAGAAAACGAGACAATTCTCGATATGATATTCTTGGCATCGCGAAAGACGTTATAAAGCAGGAAAAATAAAAAATAAAACTTTGAATAATTTATGTTGTACTGGAGTTATTCTGAGCTATAAATTCTTCATTCGATACAGCTATACCGTTGAGACTGGTCGAAAGTAATCAAAAAAAAAAAAAAAGAAAGGGAGGAATGGATGATAATACTTAGTACGCAATTATAAGTACATCAATAAAATGGTAATCCGGTATTATAGTCTAAAGTCTAGACTCTAAACTCTGTGTAATGCTTCGCTAACATTTGATCCAGAATTTTTTTTTTTTTTCATTTTTTATTCACACCAATGACAAGATAACCGGAATATAGATTGATCCAATTCTGTATATTAACGGTGTGAGAGAATGAGCCAACAATGATTCTATAAATCAATGTTTATTCGGACGAGTGAACATCGCGATTGTACAAAATTAATGCCTCGTGTACATATTATACATATGCATATACATATATACATCGAACTATTTGTTACAATTTACGCACGTTTCAACTCTTACGCAATTTGCACCGGGACGTGGTACAACCTTGAGCGTATACAAGATCGTGTCTCGGAGCTGGTGGTATTTTCCTCGGAGAATACGGACTGGTTTCTACACATTCGCGATATTGAGATGCTGTAAAATTGCCAGCTAGTTTAAACTTTTACCAGCAAACAAGATTCTCTTGCTTCGTATATAAGATTCGTATTCGCTTCATTTCTTATTCGGTAGTCCGGTTCTATTTTCTATATATATATTTTTTTTTTTCCATAACTCTCAACGGAAGTCTATCGCGGAGTATAAAAATTTCTCACTTCAATGCCTCAATGAAATCGGAAATATTTACTATACGGATTAATTCTGCACGCGGCGCTAGGACGCGGCCTTGCCGCCTCGTGTTCGTCACGAATCGTCGCGGTGCCTGACTTTGATACGTAATCAATAAAGAATCAATAAATGTTTACTGGATTCCTAGCTGGCATACCACTGCTACTACTCGTCGAAAAGATAATGAAATCATTAAACCAACTATGAACGTAGTTGTGTAGATATAGATATAAATATAAATATAAATAACAGATGGATATAACCATCCGCGATGCCTTCTAAACAGATTATACAATTCGGAAATCCCGACTTACGATCGAACTTGGAGAGAAGTACTTACTACGTTTGATCGTAATTAACTCTACGCTGCAGGTTTCATTCTGTTACTATAAGGAGATTCTTTATTGCGACCTACTTTCATATCGTTGCGTGTCAAATTGTTACAAGCAAGCAAGCAAGCAAGCAACCGGAGATCCCATCGATCTTGTACGAATAATGTTGCTAATTTAATTGAAAGTTGACACTGAAGTGTCCTAAGGAGATTTAAATTATGGAATTTTCAGGAGGAGCTGTACTATCTTATCTTTTGGAATAGTTTAGTTGTTCAGATGAAAATCACTTTTATAAATAAGAATTATGATTCGCATGCAACACCGTGATAGCAATGTAAATATTTCAATGTTTCTTATTTCCCGACGTGCTTATCTCGTCCGTAAAAATAATCGACTTCATGTCTGACGATAAACGGACTTACCTCACTCATTCGTAGCAGCTTTATGCCTTACTTATGATTAGTGAGGAATATAACTCGATGTTACAGAATCGCGCGTATTTAAAAAGCAATGAGAATGATCAGATGTCTGAACTAAAATATAATTTTGAATTTGTCCTTCTTCTTCTTATTTTGCAGCCGGATAAAATCTCAAAGATCTATCACCAATGATTCGAAGAGATCAATTACTTTTGACATTCGATATAAATTGTATATTTGATAAATAAAATTCAATAACTCCGAATTGTAATTAAATTATTTTTCATATTCGCACTAAATTTATATGTACCTAGTTTAAAAATATCGATTTAAGTGAAAGTAAAAGTTTGCAATAGATCTTGATCCTTGATTAAAGAACCTGTTCTGTGTTCGGGATAATATTATTATTCTCGTGCCCAGCTTATTATTTATTTTTAGACATTGTGCAATCTTTTTGTAAGTCGAAGTCTTTTTTTATTTTTTTCTTTATTTTTTTTTATATCGCTATGGCACGGCAAAAATAATTAAACAATTTCAAAAGGTCGTACCTATAAAAATTTTCGTAGTAATTAATCTCTTCTTCAAATAAATAGCTAGATCAAGAATACATGTATACTGTTTTCGAAAGCTAATCTTTAACTCTTTTGTAATTTTTCGGAAAGAGAGATTACGTCGGAAATCTTCGGTTTAGAAGAGACGGAAAAAAATACATTTCAATAACAAAACGAAGAAATAGAAGAGTAATTATCGGTCTGTCGATAATGAGATGATTAATAATCGATAAATATTGAAACTCCATATTTATTTACATGGCAGCAAAAAAGCCGCTTTATGGAGTTGATGAACAAATAAATAACGGTCAATTTACCGTATAGTACTGTTCATACTTCTATAGATAAAAATATTATCCTTATCTCACTTTCGAATATCACTTATTTATACGTGGCACTGAAACAGTAGATTTTAAAAGTAATCTCAAGAAACGTTGCAGCCTTGTATTATAGAGAATCTTATCGTTATCAGAGATAAAAACGAGATTCGTTTGCTGTAATGATCCGCTTTAGTATCTCTGAACGAAAAATATCGAGATAAAAGAAAAAATCTTCAAAGTATTTCATACGGTATAATACCGTAGATTAAATATCTCTAGTAATGGTTATAAAAGCAAATAAAAGAGAATATACGTTTAAACAATCATAAATAATTTCTTGAACAATTAAACGATTATTCAAGATTATTAAAATCTGTATGAAGAATGTACTGAGAGTTTTTTCTTATTCCAATTAGTAACGAGGATGTAATACAGATAATTTATCCAAGATGAAATATTTTTATTTTATTATCACTAAGATGTAGATCGTAAGTTTAATTACAGTTTAAATAAAACTGTAATTACTCAAAACCACAAAAACGAAAATATAAAATTATGCTGTACTATTCCATGAAATATACACATTATAGAATAATAATGGCTTAAGATCGTCCCTTACTTTTACCTTTGCTTCCTTTTCCACGACCCTTGCCTTTCTTTTTGCTGTTTTTTCTCTCCTTCTTTTCCATCAGGATCCTTGCCTTCAATATCTGTTCTGGTCTCTTAAGTTCAGCCTTCTTGGCCTTTTCCTTTGTCTTCTGATTATGACGTGCCCAATGTGTATTAGCTGCAGTTTGCACTGAAACAGACAACAGATGTTTTGTTACAAAATGTTAGTAGATACTTGAATTGAAACAAAAAAAAAAGCTCTTTAGAACTGATAATGTTTTTATTCTAAAAAAGAAGAAAGTACACTATCTGAATTTATAGAGGAGATATTTCCCTCAAGCTTAGCAAATGTGCAGTTATCGTATGAATGGTGTTCTTTAATTCATAGACTAGTATTGCTACAGACAAGCAGCAAGAATTTGGACAAAAACAGCATGGTATTCATTCATTCACGGTTCATCAACAGTTAAGTTCATATCAATCGCCGGTCAGGAATGTGCAGTATGAAGGAACGATAATTGTCCAGTTAGAATGATTAGATATGAATTCTCACTCTCCCATATATTTCCTTTACACTTGATATGAATTAATTTTACATCTATTTATGACTATTTATCACGTCCTATATTTAGACCTACAATCTTAAGGTTGTTGGCGTTTTCCTATCTAATTTCTTTTTCCTTTTATTACGTTTTACCAACCAGGGAACGTCCTCCTATTGCCATACTATGTATATAATATCTGTACATGTTTACATAGATTCATTATTAGCATTATTAGTTGAAGAAAATAATTTACAATTTGTTATAATTGAATGCCACACCTTATTTATATTTTAGGCAATGATTTAATAAAATTCAATAAATCGAAATCCTAATAGCTTCAGGTTTATTGCAACAGATTCAGGGCCATAATAGATGCCAAGGTGAGTGGATTAGCTAACAAGAGAAAATCCTGATAAGATAAGAATGTTTGTGAAGTAAGAGCCGGTTGCTGGGAGAGCGGCAATTACCAGAGGTATAACAAACCTACTCCGGTTGGCCACAGGCATAGAATAATGACCAAATATGTATTTATGTAAATCAAAAGGATAAACAGAAGCTAATGTTTGTCTGGTAAAATAAGTTAATCATTTTTTTTCAAATACTGTGTAAGAATGGGAGTTCAAACGAAAATTTGTACACATATACTTAGTAAGAAGAACATATGTGAATATTGATAAAATTTGATTTTAAAGGGGAGTGACGGAAACAAAACAAATTACTCCGAGGGATGAGTGTTTTAATTCGTTGATTGAACGGAGACAAAAATCAATGCGCTCCTGGACAGACAGTACAATGATCTACTTCCTGTCCTTAACTATGGCCGAATTAAAGTTCACTTATTTTAATTCAACGTGAAGGCACAGTGGGAATAAAAAGAAAACTGTTGACAGTATACCACGCTGATAAATAAACTGTTATTTTGACATGATAATCAGTGAAATAATTGAAGGAAAATTTGTAACTCACATTTTTGGTGCTTTTCTGGCTCTTCGTCATCGTGGTCATCTATTGCATCCACTTTCGTTTTCTCCTTCCATTGAGAGTAGCGATTCCCTTTGTATGTAGCAGGGATCCATACACCTGATTCTGTACGAATTTTAGACGATTTTGGCTCCTGAAATGAAAAAAAAATATTATAATTTCAACAACGTTTATGAATTGCTTTGAAAATATTCCAGCTAGAAGAATTTTGTGCCCAGAATTCGAATTTGGATAAAAGCAGATTGTGGATTAATTTGCAGTTTATATAATTGCAATTACTTTGTGGACTGTAACCATCTTCTTCTTCTTACGATCCCAACGTTTGAGCTGCGTTTGAAGACGGCGAGAATCTTCACTATCTGCGGTCAAATCCATTTGTAGTCTTTCCGCTTCTACAGAGAAGCTGTTTACTGCCAGGCTGAAATCAAAGTTATTAGAATGAGTAATCAAAGAAATAATTCAAACCACTGCAGTCTTAAAAATAATAGATTCTTACCCCTCTTCAGTATGTCTGTCTGGGGCTGCATATGGAATATAAAATTCTTCGTCGCGTGTAACTCTTGGCTTCTTTTTCTTTTTCTCCCTGTAAAGATCGTCCATCTTCCTCTTTTTCGGAGTTATTACAGATTTGAATGCAGCACTGATCTCGTCTGCACTGCTAGGCAGCAAATTCGACTTCTTAGATAACTCTGAAGTAAAATATACAAATACAGAAGGTCTTTTAGTTTGCAATTTAATTAATATAGAAGACAATAATTGATCAAATAGCCAACAGCTTCATAAATTCACCTTCGTTTGCCACTGCTTGTTTCTCTTCTCGCTCTTCCATTTTTCTGTGAAAGCTGGCTATATTTTCCTTATGAAAAGCTCGTTTGGCTTTCATCACGGTGTAATCTACCGACGATGGCTTAGCACCAATTTCAAAGACTGTCTGTAAAGAATAATTGCAAATTGTAAGCCAGCTAAGTGATCAATATTATATACTAACAAGATTCTGAGTGAAATGAAGTCGATAGCTTTGACAGCTTCAACTAAACATTGGTTCAAAATTCTGTATGACAGATAATAAATACAAAATTATCGAGAAAATCAACATTAATGCCTTTGCAATTGTAATTTTTCAAAAAAGAATTATGTAAACGAGTATAAATGAAGTTTTGAATCCATAAAAATTTATCAAGAAACACTTGATGCCATAATTCATTATCTACATACTCCTTGAGGTCTGTAGTTTTTCATTCTTGAGAGTAAATCTGCAGCAGCAGGTGTGACATCACAATATTCTGGTATAACGCCCGCAGATCCAATCTGCAGTTCTTTAACTCTTTTGACACTATCAGTAGAAGATCCAGGCCTTGATCTGATATACTGTTGATAAGCGTTGTTGCATACCTTCTTAATATTTTCCTGCAAGCAGAAGAAACCTTTCGATATCCTAATACACGTAACATGTATATAATCAGCATTTAGGCTCATATTCTGTTCATATTTGAATAATCAATTTGGAAACTCACCATGTCTGAGCTGTTATTATGCCAAAGAATCAATTCGGCGAGCTGTTCTTCCACCATCGATTGAGGCATCTTTCCAATCGCTCCTTCGGGAACATTGCCATTAGGTTTTGCAGGCATAATGTGAAACGGACGACCAAGAAACAGGTGCAAATCTATTAAATATGAGTATTCATCTGGACCTACGATACTGTACGCTGTACCAGTACGACCTGCTCTTGCGCAGCGACCTATTAAGAAATATAGAAAAATGAAATTTCCGAGTGATTGAAACTTTTTATTTCAATTCCTCAGTTTTTACCAAAAATTGTGAACTCATTGTCAATCTCTACACGATCCCAAAGAAGCCTTCTTAGTCCTAAGACTTACCTACTCTGTGTACAAATAGTTTACTCTTTGGAGGAAAATTGAAATTGATAACATTATCAAGTCGTGGTATGTCGATACCACGGGCTGCGACGTCCGTTACCACCAAAACCTTCACTTTACCGGTCTGGAATTTAGCTGCATTTATTTTTCGAGCCGAAGGATCTAGGTTTGAGTATATGTAAGTGTTGCTGATGTTTGCTTTGTCCAATATCTGTAAAATGAAAACAAATACAATCATCAAGTATGTTGAATATACATTCATCAAGTATGATTAAAAATTTCTGATTCCAGACAATTCTTGGAATCAAATTCTCGAATAATGGAATAAAACACTCATGGATGTGATTTTAATTGACAAATATGATACGAGTGAAAATTACCATATGAATGTATTCGACGTGATGTATAGTGGCGGCAAAGACAACCGTTTGGGATTCAGGTTTGACGACATTTTTCAACAAGCACAATAGGACAGCGAGTTTTTCCTCTGGACGACTGGTGATGAATGCCAGTTTCAGTTCGTCCGGTAATTTGCTTTCAACATCCAACCGTAGTAAAACAGGATCGCTAAGTCCAGCTTTAGCAAATTCTACCAAGACTTTGGGTAGCGTAGCGGAGAATAGCAAAGTCTGTCTAGAGACAGTAAGTCTGTTGACTATTTCGTGTAATTGTTCGCCAAAACCCATTTCAAAAAGCCTGTAGAATAAATCTGGTCTTGTTAAAAGCTCTCACAATAAACTCGAGGATTCAATTCAATTATCTACTTTGCTGGACTAATATTTCACCTGTCTGCTTCGTCGAATACAATATACTCAATGCTGTTTAATTTCAAATCCATTTCAACGCAAATATGAAGAAATCGACCAGGAGTTGCAACGATTATATCCGGATTACCATGCAGCACGCTAAACTGATTGTCCATGCTATCTCCACCCAAAATAACGGCAGCTTTGAGCCCAGTAAACCGGCCTAGTTCCTTGATGAATTTTAACGTCTGCAAAGCCAATTCACGGGTCGGAGAAAGGACTATGGCTCTCGCTCCAGCCTTGGCCTGTCGCATTTTTAGTTTCTCAAATAATGGGATGAGGAAACAGGCTGTTTTCCCACTCCCAGTTCTAGCCATTGCTACAACATCCCGTCCTTCAAGAACTAGAGGAATTGTCTGTTGAATTAAAGAATTATTGGCTTATTAATTTGCTTTCTCGTTCGATTTATATTTCGGGCAAAAAATCTGACGATTGAATTGATGAAATTTGGGGCTTGCCTTCCTCTGAATGGGAGTTGGGATCTTGTAGCCTCGTTTCTGGACTCCTTTAAGAACAGGAAAGCTGAGACCCATGGCTTGAAAGCCCCCTGATTTCTTGCCGCCTTTTTTCTTGTTAACTGTGATCTGTTCATTATCGTCATCGTCGATGTCACCTGGATCGGCAAACCCAATAATCTCGTCTTCGGGCATTCTAGAAATGAATAATTGATCACTTATTATCAGAAAGGATCTATTCGAGTGCACAAATTTTCAAGAAATCAAGGTTTTTCGGTAAATCTACGTCCTGAGAAACATAACCTTCAGGAAACGGGTCCTTGTCTTCTTTATAACGTAAGTGAAATCGTTCTTTATACTGTACTAACTGTATTGAATAGAATAATGATTAATGAATTGAATTTTTAACTGATATTACGAGTTATTCCATACCTCACGAACGTGCAAAGTATCTTTTTGTCACGTGGATATTATTGAAAGCTTTAACCTCTGAATATTTTACACAATATTTGATTAGTTCTGGTTTATGACGACACGCATGTCAATGAAATGGCAAACGCTGTATGAATTTACTTTATTACGTTCAGTAACTATAGGTGAAAGAATTAAATTTGTTTTTCACACATGATATGACGACGACGAAGGAAAAACTCGTACGAATTTCTCGAGGTTAGAATGTAGAAAGTTCGGTGTTACCGACTAAGAAGTAAATGCAATTGTGTTGTTTCGCGTGTCAGTCGGGTTCAGCGCCACTAAAAACGATCGAGGTTATATCAATATTAAAGTATGATAAATATAATAGAATATCAATACGAGTAAAAATATGGAAGTGGTTTGTCGTGAAGATGATATGAAAGCGTGTATCAATTGTAATGAATATACTTAATTAAGTATAATACTAAATTTTATAAAAGAGTAAAAAAACCCGGGAAATGGTCGCCATGTCATTGAAAGTGTGGCTTGAGATAAAATCCAGAAGGCTGTGGAAAGTAAGAATCCCAATAAACGGCGTGTGGTTGTTAGAAAAGTGTAGTAAAATTGGTTAAAAATTGAAAAATAATGTCTTCCCTGTAAGTACTTATTGTCTCAGGATCGTTTATAGCTTAGTTCGTCTAAAATACGTCGTATAATCTTAGGGCCTATGACAAGGGACTTCCGTTTAATGGACAGGAACAGGAAGTTCATCTCTGTCTGAGATGGCAAAATAAAAACATCCTGTACAGAAGAAATTTTCGAAAATAAAACGCGAATTGATTTTTTGGGGTTATGAACCGAAACATATCACGATGCTTAACCCAACAAATACTTGACTAATTTAACTTCTCATTAACAAGTTATCAATAGTGTATAATATCGCAAGGTCCTCCACACGACGCTATCTCATCGCGAGAAAATGATGGAGCTTCGTAAACACAGAACGAATTTATTTATCGAAGAAACTCACGATAACCCTTCAACAGTCATTAATCGCTTCGTTTTAGGGCTTGGGGTACCAAAGATTAAAACACAGAGGCAACCATGCAAGCTGAAAGCATATGTGGCAATGAAATCGAAGGACTTGACACGGACACCTTAATTCCAGTAAGTACCAAAATTATTAAACACAATCTTCCAGGTACTAGAATTGACTAAACAATTATATTCGCACGCAACGTACCAAAAACCAAAAAAAAATTTTTCAACAGGTGGAAATTGTTCCGTGCGATGTTACGCAGCGCATAAGATCGCAGGACGCGTTGTCGATAGTTGAATTAGGAAAACAGCTTTTGATCAGCGCTAGAAACGGAGATACAGAAACAGTCCGCGACCTAATGTGCAGAGGCGCACCATTCACGACCGATTGGGTAAGGTTTATGTGAATTTTGTTGAATTGTCCCCGTTTCATTTCTTAGAAAGAGTATTGAATCATTTATTTTCTATTCACAGCTCGGTACAAGCGCGCTTCATCTAGCCGCGCAAAATAATCACACAGAAACTGCCGAAGTTTTACTTAGAGCTGGAATCTCTAGAGATGCAAGAACTAAGGTCGATCGAACACCTCTCCATATGGCTGCTTATGAAGGACATCATCAGATGGCACAACTACTACTCAATTATGGGGCAGATGTCGATAGCAGAGATATGGTGAGAAAATATCCAAGTTTTGTTATTCTTTCTCTCTCAAGATTTGGGATAGCGAAATTCTCACAGAAATGAACTCAAATATCTGAAAAAGGATTTTAAATTAGGGAATTCTGCTCGAATAATTTCCTTATTTCGTATTTCAGTATTGAATTTTTGGTCTTCAGGGTCAAAATTCAATTTAAAGAGTCTCAGTCTGTGTTTCACAACCCAAAATCATTGACAAATTTTATATTGAGATAAAACTAGGATCCTTGAGAGATATTCTAGCTCATTTTCTTTATAACTAATCCTTTTCAGTTGAGAATGACACCTTTACATTGGGCGGTGGAACGAGAACATGCAGAAGTAATGCATGTGTTGTTAGAACATGGGGCAGACGCAAATGCGACAAGTAAATTTGACAAAACACCGATAAGTCTAGCTCTGGAACATAATAGGCTTGATTTAGTAGACGTACTTCAGCAGGAAAGAGAAATACTAGGAGAAAATTCTCAGCATCAAAGTCAGGCTAGTACAGCGGAATTAGAAGTAGCTACTCATAGTCTTATGCAGTTAGAAGCTGAGCGAGAGCAGGAACAACATCAATTGGAAATACAACATCAACAGCAAAAACGTAAATTACAAGCAGGTAAAATACGCTTTGGAAAAAGCTCACCCTACGCTGTGATCGGGTCTTCAAAATCGTCGGTTTTTACAGTTCAATCGGGGAAGAAACAGCGGATGATATTCCAGCAGATTCGAGTACCATCGGCTAGCGACGATGAACAAGAAAGGGATATTGAAGGTTTAGATGAAACCGAAAGTAGGAGTCATGAAGACGGAGAAGGGGAGGATGAAGCGGAAGGTATTAGCGGTGTTGAACAGCCGTTGAGACTACTTCAGGCTCATGGTATCACGATGATTCCTGTAGACAACGATACAACGATAGTAGAAAATGCAATGGAGAGTGGTCAGACAGTAGTTTTGACTGGTGAGTGACAATTAGATAGTTTGAATGAAACTTTAGCATTGAAAATTGAGAGTAATTGTTTTTATCTTGATAATCATTTGACACAATTGTGTAACAAGCTTTGACTATTGTTTTTACAGAAGCTGGTAAGCTGGCTTTGAACTTGACCAGAGCACAACACATGGGAATGAAGCGATTACATGTTCCCGGCAGAAGAGGATCTTCCAGAAAAGTCATAGCCATTCGAGCTGACCAAATCTTGGGACAGGCAAATTCTAGCCTTACGCCAAGAGGTCCTAATATTCTAAAAAGAACTACTATGGATAATAAAGCTGGGAAATTGTTCTTTGCTTCTTTGGCTAACACAACAGCTTCCATACCGACACTTACACAAGCAAAGAATACTATTTCAGCACCCAAGGTGAGGCGTTTATTAATTTGGAATGAATATTCTTGGGATTAAATTGAGTATTGAATTCTTATTTGCTTCTTTTGTTACAGCGTAAACTAATGACCCCGGTAAAAACTGTAGAGCCAACTATCTTGCAGTTGAATGACGATATAGAAGAGATTACGGAAGAGGATAACTCTGGTGATGGAAATGTTGAGCAAGTTATGGATATTGCGATGCTTAATAAACAACTCGCCGAGGCGCGTCGACAAGCCGCCGAGTACCGAAAACAATTGATAAAAAAAGAAGAAGAAGCAGAAAAATATAAACAACAGTTAAAATCGATCACTGCTCAAGCCGCGACTAAATGAATCAACGAATTTCAATCTATTTAAATTATTACTGTGCCTTAATGTAATCTAAATATGCGTTCAAGCATATTTTCTGGCCATTCAATCACGAAATTAATCGAAAGAGACTCCACGTGATTTTTCATCGCATCATTCGTGTCTTTGGATTCTTGACCGTCAATCATAATCGAGAAACCGATTGTTTTAGTTTGTATATTAACATGTTTAACCGACAGATTTGTACAGTTATAAATGATCAACGTGCCTATTAAAGATTGCTTTTACAAGGCAAGATTCTATTTTATTATTTACTTCATTCTACGTAAGCAAAAATTGCTTGGCCATGGATCCACAGGCATAAATATCGCTTGAAAAGTTACGAAATTATTAACCTTTTACTAAATGATGATAATGTTTGCGATAGTGTGAGAGAAGTCAGAATCGAAATAAGGCATGGTAGTTTATTGTAGATATCTTTAATACGTTGATTGATTATCAAAGATCAATAAAATTACCAGCAATTTCGCGCTTGATGCATTATACACATAAGAATAAACACATGTTATTCGAGAGAACGGTAAAACACGGCGTGTGTTATAGATTATGATATTTTTTATTTCAGTACACGTTGATACATGTAATAAAACAAAAAAAAACTAATTTCATACTAAAACTAACGGGTTTTACTTTATTATTTGACCCTTTCTAACTTGGGTGGAATAGAAGGTATAAAATACCTGGAATCTTGGGCTTGCAGATGTTTAACCTCGTTAAAAAGATATCCGCGAGGTTCGTGGAACTGCTATAATCGATTTTAACGATCTACAAACATCCTGTGATTCTCAATTGAGGCGGACGAGCTAGATAAATGAATTTCAGACGATTCTATTGTCAGCATGTAGCGTGGTCAGCTATTTTTTCACTCCTAATGCAAATAAACATTTCTTCGACTTAGAGTAGCGCGCTTCGTCACGTATCTTCGAATTTCACACTCGTACCGTCCAGGAGGCAGCGCTATTCGGGTGACGATCTT
The DNA here is from genome assembly GCA_947538915.1 of Tenthredo distinguenda. NCBI lineage: Eukaryota > Metazoa > Arthropoda > Insecta > Hymenoptera > Tenthredinidae > Tenthredo > Tenthredo distinguenda. The sequence goes on along the minus strand of OX384536.1, from coordinate 16,504,572 downwards.
ACGAACTACTTTAGCCGCAAATAGAAACGCGGGAGTCAGTACGAATTCCCCGTACTACGTTGCTTTTTGATAATTATCGATTCAGAATGATAACTGGCGATTTCACACCGCGTTTTAGACAAATCTCGCACGTATAATAGCTTAACGAATAATTCTGTACGAATATAGAGAGCCCAGTGTTTTAACATTTCGAATTAAATGGAACTGAAAAAAATAGGAAAGAATTGATTCAAACGTGAAATTAATTTCTTCAGCTTTCATCTTTGTTACAAAATCTTATGATTTCGTTTAATAAGGGGTATTTTTGAGGCCTGCGATCAGAACGTTTTGATAATAACTGTCAGGGATTATTCTTCAAACTTGCGGTCCCCCGCTATGTCATTTTTAGGGTGTAAGAACTTGATGTTCTTCCAAAGTATGAATAAGCCGTGCTACGCCGTCGCCATGAAACTTTATAACGTAAAATATATCAGAATATACATAATATGCAATGCCTAGTGGCAAGGTAGCTTCTGAATCTACGTTTAACGGCCAAGTAAAAATCCGGCTTTTTCGCACACTATGAAGAATATGGTATTTTAAAGACTGGTGTTCTTTTTTACGGGACAAAACAGTATAAAAAGTTTCGCGTTATCATCTAACGTATATATACGGAATTTCCTGCTATCGGGATGGGGCACACCTAGCGGCTGACGGCTTCTTCGATTTGGGTCAACCCTTTCAATTTCGCGTTATGCGAAATTCATCAGAGGAACAGCAAGGTCGTTTGTCACGCGTTAAAAAATCGCTCCCCTTAAATTTTGAGTCGTAATCTAATACTATTAATCTACAATTTTCAGACTTTAAAATTCGCTTCGAGATATAGGATAAATAATTCGCCACGCCTCGTTCACTTATAGTAAAATAAAGAAGATAAAAATGATATCTATAATTTGTTCGCACATAAGTATTCATAGGATTCACTTATCGGCCACGTATTTCCAACCGTGGCATTTTGTTAATTATAGTTAAGTTAATTAGACTTCTCACCTCGTGAGCTCGCGGTATTCTATTAATTGCAGTCGACCCAATCTCTCGTTCGTTCATCAGGAGGTCGACCGTGGGTGGGGGTGGCCGAGAAGGAGGACACGGACAGGTAGGTAGGTAGGTAGGTAGGTAGGTGGAGGGAAATTGCAAAACTCTCTTTCCTGCATTTGACCCAGAATCGTGGAGATAACGGACCGACAAGGTGCAACAGCAATGAATCCCCGTGCAGCAATGCGACGAGGCTTCCTATACACACTGCCAAGGCTCGTACCTACTCACATTGGGCTTTAGTATTTGATGAAACAGACAAGTAGCTTCAAACTCGTATCGTGGGAAAACATTATTAGACCTGCCTCGCGTTATCGCAACTTCTATACATACTTGCTACACAACACGAAAATGCTGAATTAGCAAAGAATAAGAAAAAAAAACAAAAACAGTTAACAACTCACCGTATTCGTTCCAGTTCCAGTTGTTCCTCGAACGAAAATAATCAGCCGTATTTTCTATCCTTATCAAAATTCATAAAGATGTGTCAGAAGAAAAATTTCTTCTCTTCGGATATTTACGAGAACTTAGTTTTCCCTGAGGAAAACTTATGGAACAAATGCATCTATCGAATTCATGCTGTGCCAAATTTAAATGAATTCTGTTAACGGTTGGCCATAATTGTAACATTGCATGTAATAAAGGAACTAACAAAGCTCATAAAATCCCATATAGTTTAGTACTAATCTACAGCTGTGTATACATACATACATACCTCTGCATGGGCACAGCTTTTATACGAAGCCGTTAGGACTGCGCTAGTCGCTACAATAAAGTAATTGGCTCTGAAAAGGTGTAGGTAGTATAGGGTTGTATGGTACTTGTGTGGGATTGAGAGTTGCGCCAGGTGCGTGCCTCGCCACATCGTGTTACCCATTTCTTAGGCTGTAATCTAAGGAGGTGACCGGTCAGTAGGTGAGCTCGCATGTTGCCCTGCATGCACCTAGGGCCTTAGAGCTTTGGAAGGTATCTATAAAGGGTGTTGCCGAAGGAGGTGCCTTTTTCATTTGGTTAAATAAAAGGATCGAATAATATGGATCGGGCATAATTATTGTCATAGGTAAAAACTGAGCGGGGATTTTTTCAGGAAATAATAGAACGATTAAGGATCGGGATAATATAAGAGTTCGTTTAATATTTTATGCTCGGTATTTTACTTCCTCGGAGTTTCGTGCCATCGGGTATTGCGATCAAGTTGATGGGGAGTGCCAGAGGGAGGTCCAGGAAGTCGTGGTTCTAGGAAAACGGCCTTCTTGCGTGAACAATGCCTCGAGTGCACATGAGCTACAAATGACTGAATCTTAGCTTCGTTGTTGTTCTACTTTCGGATTCACAAACGGCTTAAATTCAGTATTATTTTCAAGAAAGCACCTGCTATCTCCTCATAGTTACGTGACGAGACTTTCAATTTCGCGGATTCGACCAAAAATAAGGTTTTGCATACGTAAACAGATCATTTCAAATCTGGATACCATATTTACTTTAATCTGTGAAATTTCAGAATCCTAAAAAAAAAAAAACGCAAAATTCCTTCAATTTTCATTTTAATTTACTTGAAAATATGAGCTACTCCTTCCGTCCCAAAAATCAATAGCGAACCATTTCATCTAAGTGCAAAGAGAAAAAAATATAAGGATGTAGAATACCTCGAGCATATTAGCATGTGCTGATGCGAAAGAAGCTATTTAAAGTTACTTTAAGAGGGAGGAGTTCACGCCCGTGTGACTCTTTAAGGGAAATTATTTTCACTCGGTGCACTGATACTCCGAACAATTAAGAGCGGATCTTGAGCCACAAGCCGTTAACGTCTTAGGAATTCCATCACCTGCCCCAGTTTTTGAGCTGTCGTTTATTCACCTTGAATTTACAATTGAGTGGATAATAGATTCTTAAAAATTTATCAAAATTGTCTTCGTTATATCAAGACACCAATAGAATCAAAATTCGAATTGTTCTCTTGAATTTTTTCTCACGGAAAATAAGGGATTCATCAGCGAGCGATGGCTGAAGGTACATTTTAGTCCCACGAGTCAAGTTTTGAGGAAATTTTCCATTTTATTCATGTTGTCTTTTACTTTATTTGATTTTGTCTCGTGGAAAGCTAACCACGTTACTTCTTAGACTTGGTCGGTCTCTTTTTCTTCTTTTCTTCAGGCCGGTACGGCCCTAACTTCCGGCGTACCATAACACCTCGCCACCAGGACTGAATCTTGATCGTGCTTTTTCGCACGTGTTCTTCGTGCTCCTTTTTTTTACGTTCTGACTCTTTTTCCGCGAGATACGTGTCAATGAAAGCCTGTTTCACCCGTTGCTAAGAAACAGGGGAAGTCGTGGAAGAAAAATTTAACCCATGTCAGACCAAGCGAAAATCGTTGAACAACTAATAAATTTTAGAAGAAACAGGGCTCACCTCTTCCTTCAATCTCTCCAGGGCTGTTTTTTCCATATTTATTTGCTTTTCGAGTCTCCCGATCTCGTTTGTATACTCGGCCCATTCTCGATCGTATCGATTTTGCCACTGAACTATTTGCATTTCATTTCTCTGGGCAAAATAATCGATTGGTTTATTAGTTATGACCACAAAAAGATAAGCAGAATACTGATTTCTGAATACGAAAAGATGAGCTCTCGAAAATTCACCCCACGAATGATAATTTGGGTCATCGATTGATCTAATTGACTGCATAATTCGATCCTTGATTAATTATACCTCGATATTGTCGCACAGAAAATCTTCAATGTTCTTCGTGATACGATTTTCATTTTTCTCGTCAATTTGAAGCTTTGCTAAAGTGAGACTCAAGTCTCTCTCGACTATGTTACAACGCGCTACATTCTGCTCGCATCTGGCTTTCTCCCAAGCAGATACATAGGAGATTGACGCTCTACCATCCGTACGTTGGATTTCCATTTCTCTCTGAAAATATTGTGAGTGATCTGTGGAGTAGCTTCCAAAGAGTGTGTTAAAAAGGCGAAAGCGAAATCGGCAATAACACGCGCAATGAAATTTGCACTCTTGTATCTGGTTTCTGAGAAAAGTCGATTTTTAGATTTTAGATTTTAGATTTTATAATTTTACTGCATTAAATGAATAGTAACGAATATAAATTCCCCCAAACGCACTAAAGCTGCGGCTAATTTTTCCACACATTCCTTCTTCTCCAATTCGTTTGCGTGTCTCTCTTGGGCGACGAGTTCTCGCAGACTGTTCAGGGAATCGACGTTTTTTCTCGCATTGGAAAGCACCGAAGACTCCTTTTCTCGTGCTTCGGCCAACTTCTTTGGAATTTTGGTCATGACCGAGAAGGATCCGCTACACCGCAATTCCTGCACTGTCTCCTCAAGGATACTTACCGCGTAGGTGCTAAAAGGACCAAAATCTTATTCCCCTATTTTATCCAACTTCTTTATAAATGAACTTTTCATACCGTGGTAGTAGATGTATTATAGACACGAAAGCATGAAAGAAAAGCAGAAATAAGATCGGCCCAACCTGTCGCTCTTAAGCTTTTGAAAAATTGCTTCTGTCTCCATATCTTTCAACGCTCGCTCCTCGCTCGTATAAAGTAATCGTGACTTGATCAGATCCAAATATCTGTAACAGTCAAGTAACTGTGAAATATATGGATTTTCTCATACAGCATACGGTATTGCTTCGAAGTGGGGTGCTAACGTTTCTTTGTCACTTTTTTTTTCCACACGGTGAACAAAGGGGCGTTTTAGAATGAATTGGTCAAAAGTTCAAAGCTGAACTATATAGACTCGCCTGATATCCGTTGGTACGAAACTCAAATTGATATCAGTTTTTCTTAGATTTGTCCTTTGGAGGATCGTCGCCATTTGTTCGAGACATTCTTCCAGAGAGGAAATTATGACATTTCTTTCCCATGTGTTCAAACCAAGTTCCTTTCCACTCTCTGCAGCACTACAAACGACTATCTGGGGAGGTAGAAATTTGAACTTGAGACAGTAATTTGCCTTCGGCTACTCGAGGAACATCAATGTCGCCCAAGCGACGATGTACGACTGTTTTAAAGAAGTTTTAAAAAGCCCTCTGTTCTTTATGCCTAGTTCGTAAATAAGATCCGGCGAGATGCATGCTCCGCATATCTCTCTCTCGAGATTTATCAGTTCCCATTCTGAACTGCCCTAAAAACACTCAAAACGAAAATCTACACCTGTGTACACGCCACGCTAGGATTGAAAAAAGTAAGAAAAAAAAAAAAAGAAAGAAGAAAAAGGAAACGTTTAATGTGTCTGCAGTTGAAGAAAGTCTGTATTTTACCTGTAGTTCCATGTTGTTTTCGATAGAAAAAAAGAAACCCACCTCTTTCTCCGCAGTCATCCCCTCGAGTGGAATGACTTTTTTAAACTGTTGAAGCACTGGTGAGTTAAAACAGAATTACGAACTCATTTTAAAGTCTGCATATTCTGGCTGGGTTTAAAGCTATATACGAATACCCAGACGTATGGCTATTGTTAAATTCTTTGTATACACTATTCTCACACATAGGTACTACGTGTCTGTCCTAAAGTAAGCCGCGAAACGCTCGTTTGATCTATTACAGTCGTTGCCAAGGAAACACATGCCTTGCGGCGTATATGAAATTATTATAGACCGCGCAGTAAACGCACAGTTTACACTTTAATACGTGTATTATACATATACAATATACAACACCTGCATACGACCGCAAAGCTCTGATAGAAATTGCCTGTCTGATGGGTACAGGGGGATAGATCAGAAGACCAGATTATTTCTGAACAAGTAGGAAATTAATTGTAAATAAGAAATGAGTCGATTATGCAGAAGGAAAAATTGTATACTCGTTGAAAAAAAAAATGTTATTTGAAAAGAGAACAGAGTCTTATATTTCATGCGTTTACACCTGTTCGAGTAAATGATAAATTTGTGGATTTAACTTCGCTGCAGCTGCTGAATTTCGTACAATTTTCAATCCAGTGGAAACCTCAGATAGCGCTTGAACAAACATTAAAATAATAATTTCAGATAACACTCTTTGCTGTGCTCACTATATGGATTCAAACTGAACAACTAAGATTGCAGCAAGTTTAAAGCTAAGAGTTACTCCTTAGATCTTAACTCTTAGATCCGTTTCTCGTGTGTGAATAATTAGGAAAGATAAATTTGCTCAGAATATCTCGCTGCTGGCCTGCAGCTCTTTATATACGAGTAGATATTTATTGATAGTTTGAAAAACGATAAGTTTCAAGTTTTCTTCGACTCCTTGAATGAGAATTGCCTGCCGATATTGAGGTTCGTTTTAGGGGCAGGTCCAGGACTTGAAGTGAGTGAGAATAGAGGTAGAAAGTAAAGTCATTTCTCTCTAATGTCTTATCCCCTTTTCTCTTACTTCAAGTCCCGCGCTTTTTCACCGTCTTTCGAACGTGGTGAGAAGAGTGCTTGTCCTAGTTTGATTGGAAAACTTCTCCTGTGGAGACTTTAATTGAATCTGCATTCTCGAGGAGGGTAGGTATAGGGAGGGTAGTCTCAATTCCAAAAACTTCTCTAGTAAGGAGTACGCGTACTTTAAAATTCTTTTCAGTATTCTGCGATTTGTATATCAGGAGATAATCGACCTAAGGGTACGTCGTTTTTGTCGCAAAACGTAACGTTCGAAGGCTAACTTTCGCACGTGTGTCTCCCGCAGTTATTGTTATATTATATCGGATTTCCAAGCAGATGGGACCTTCCGGTTCTCCGCATGTACATACAAAACGAGTATAGATGCGATCGTATGGCAGAGAAATTGAGCTCTGAATAATACTTCGATGAGAAACGACCTCGGGTTGTTAAAGGAATAAAAAGATAACATAATTTAATGTACGAATTGAGGGTCTTTACCGCGTACAGTAAGCCCGGGTAAAATCGAACATTCAATCCTTGTCTCTTGAGTAACATCCAAAAACACCGGCCAATTACATCCCAATTAGCTAACTACCCTCAACTGACCCCGAGGGCGTTCCAGATTATACACACATATGAAGTTAATCGAAGTTCAAGATTCCCTTTGCCATTGAAGGTCTCGGGGTAAAAGAAGATGAAAAAAGGACGTATAAGGGACGAAAAAAGAAAAGAAAGATAAAAATCCCCTTTCAAGGGTTCTCTTATTTTTTTCAAGTCACCAGCTGTATAATTCCCGGCGTCGCGACGCCCTGCTTCGGAGAAATACCGAACCCAGGAATGGACCGGACCGTCGTGGCACCCGGTGCGGAGTTTGCGCGGAAAAGCGCGACGGCGCCGTAGCCGTCGATCCACCCGAGTCTCGTCAGCGAGGGCGAGGGCGGTGGCAGAATCCCAACTCCTAGAGCTAAGGTCCGAGAGTTAAAGCCAAGACCTGGTGCACTCGGCATTCAACGTTTGACTGTAGATGAGAGTCAAGCCTTTAATTGGTATTGGAGTAAAATTTTTCTCCAAACGTGAATCTGGGATAGTTTGATATTGTTATTGTTGTTGTTGTTGTTATTGTTAATGTTGACCCTGTTGTTGTCAGATATGAAAATGATCAGGATCGTGATAGGGTACCGCGCGATCCGCAGTGTTCCGAATGTTTAGAAATTATTCAATTCGTTTTATTATTATTTAAGGAGAATTATTCGGATTCCTTTTTTAGTTTTATTTTCTTATTTTTACGCTGTCGTGGGTGTCGTTTGGTTGGTTGACGGTGCTTAAAGGGTTACTAATTACGAAACACCAGCAGCAAACGGTGAGTAATGAACACAGAGAGAGAGACAGAGAGAGATTTAACACCCGAATATTGCTTGTGCATGTCCTAACGACTGGATTGGGTGCGCCCAAGAGATTTGCACGTGAATATTATCCTATTCTCCTTGATGATTATTAACGGCTCCAATCCGCGCACCCAAGGGATGAAAGATCAGGCGTCGGTTTGAAACTGTACTTCCCTTGTTTACATATCGCATACTTCACTTACAACATAAATTTCCACCACGTACCAGATTGATCTCACCTAATAACTCGATGGGTAGAAATTAATGTCAGGATATTATTTTGCCTTAAGGGTGCTCGAGATCAGTCCTAAAACCTCCCCCGAGTCAGATCTCATCTTTTATTACTATCATCTAGTTCGACACTTGAACAGAAATAATGTGCCAAATTCTCATCGGTGCAAGACGAGATGATCTAGGACTGGGAAACTGCGTGATCAATCAAACCTTCAATGACAGAAGTCGAAGGAACGTAAAACAAACAAAAAAATGAGCTGGGAGGATGGTTTTCGAATCCGAATTCATAAAAAAAAACCTGTGAATACTTTTCCCGCAATTCATCTGATCCTCGACACTCGATAAGTCCATAATATTTTTGAGAAATTGTTCTCCCAAGCCGGGTGTATCTAATTATGAATCGCACCCTGAAAACCTCCTCGAATTAACGTAATGGTTGATGATTTGATAGTCTACTCCGACATTTCTGACGCTCTATAAACTTTCCTAGCATCAGAGAGTTTATTGTTTGAATAGTCGGCTCGGGAAAGTTTTCCCTGCAATTATAATCACTGCAGATTGAGCTCCGCAATCGTTTATGTTAATCACAGTCGACTCGGAGTAATTGAACAGAAGTATTCACCGTAGGCATTTGATCTCTCGTCATGTCAAACCAAAATATTACAGAGTTCAAAAGCCATGCTACGAATCTTTGAAGACTTATCAAACGGGGACACGTTATCAAGCATTCCTTCATGCGGTACAAGCCACTTTATGAACCACGAAACAGGAAAACTGAACACAACATTGGCATCCATTACCCAGTGGGCGCATGAACTCGGTGTAGATAGGCGTATAGAGTTTGTATATGCACATATTACCCTAGATGGGTAAGAAACAAGTGAGAAAGAGAAGGGAAGAAAGAGGGAGGTAAAGAGGAAGTAGCTTCTTCTCACACCTCTAGAGATAGTCACCGTACACCACGGTAATCCCCGTATTGCGCCAACGGCCTGCTTAGCCATTCTGAAAGTGTCTTGCGCGAAAGGGGCAAGTGCTTTTATGCGAAGCTGGGTTAAGACCGGCTGCAAGGAAAGGAAGGATAGCTTGCGATCTACCTATCCGCGAGGTTCACCCAGTTCTGAAAACTTCCTTCCGGTTCTCTCGACACCTCGTAGAGAAATTTCACGGAAGAGAGATCTACCGATGTGATGAATTTCAAATTTAATATCGGCAGGGCAAAAGATTTGAGAAATCGAGCCCAAGCGTTGGCCACACATTCGTACGATATATAAATGTACAGCTACATAGTTCGTGATTACATTCAAACATTAGAATATCCGGATTAGGGTGTTATTCACCCGTATATGTACATCTGTTATGATTTGTAACCCTTTTGTCCGTTCGTTCCCGATCAATAGAACTCTCGAAATGCCCTCCGAGATTAGCGGTGTCATCACGTGACCGGAAAAAGGGTGATTTGATCGAGTTGTTCGAAGGAAACAACGCCCTTTGACCTGGTTAGTGAAATAAATGGGTAGCGGTTAATTCTGGGCGGGAAATTGGTCAGTTTTCTATATTTTTTTAAAACGTCCAGGAGGGATCATGCAGCTGCTGATATTCACTTGCTTTGGATGTTAATTAGATTTTTACTTATCGTTTTGGAATATTATAGTTGAAGAGTTTTGAACAAGGGAAAACGAAGGCGGGAGAATGATAAGAGATTGTTGATATTTTCGAGTAATGTATTCTCAAGGCATGGAAATTCAACGTCACGTTCCTCGAAGTTATCAACCAATCGGATTTCAGGCACGGCGAACGATCGTCAATCATCCAGGCTGTATTCATCTCAAAGTATAATCTATCGGTTGCATAAGCGAAATATATATAAGCTGGGTGGTTTTTATTGGTAGAGAATTACTTATATTCAAAGAGGGTATAACATCCTTAGACGGCAAGGCATATACTTCGCCTTTCACTTTTACCTTCAGCAAAATCCTTTGCCAGCTCGGTACCTTGTAATTTAACGCTTCAACTAATTGCAAGAAGACTCCCTAATTCCGTAAAACTCTAACCGTCCGGGTTTTTTTGAAACAAAAGGAAACCGCTGCGGGCATTAAAAGCAATTTTTTTCATTCAACGCCTTTTCAAAGAATGTGAATCCACACCCTTACACGACTCTCATACGGAAACAGAGCGCTGTTTGAAAATCGCTCGCAGTTCTGTTTAATCGAAAATACTCAACACTTTGCCGCCCAGTAAAGTTTACCGGCTTACAAAACTCCGACGGGGAAAACTAACTTTCCCGATAAAGTTTTAAATTGCAAAAAAGTAGACTACCATTTTTTTTTATTCCTACTCTTATTATTATTTCTTCGTGTTTTAAAGGGCCGTAAGAATCTGTCTCAGCAAACCACGGTCCTTGCTGATTATATATGATTACGAAAATAAAGTGAGAACGCTGAAATCTGCGGTTTTGATCTAATCCGCGGTAAGATCGGGTCAATATAGTTCACCCGTTCACTGGTACTTGTTAAATCGAGGTATCTTAGATCAGTGAAAAGTGAAGCTCCGAATTGTACAACCCAAACTTATCTTTATAGTAGCCTGCATCGATCGTGCCGATAAAATTGAGTAGAAATTTTTATTTACTTTTTGCCTTTTATCGTAGACTCCAGAACGGGGTGAAAGAACTTGAATAATAATCTCGAGCGCTTTATTTCTATCGTTCATTTTTCTGTCGGGAAATTTTTCGATTTCTTCTAGGATAGAATATGACGCATATTTTTTCAAATGGATCGGTTATCAGGTCTTGAGACTGAAGAAATAATAATTGGGTTCTTTACTTTGCGGTATGAAATTGTAGCTCGACCTACAATTAACTTTGCTAATTTTTTTCAATGGTACTTATTTCAGCCCTAGCTACTCTACAGGGTCTCTTGAAGCAATTTCAAGATCTTTTGTTCCGCTAGGTACAAATGTTGGTAAATTATACTACATAGCCGTTCCATTACAATAAGTGGGAAAGTGAGAATCGGGGAAATACTATCAAAAAGACACGAACAGCTGGTGAAAAAGGTGAAATAAGAAAATACGAAAACATTATAAAAAGAATAGAAAAAACAAAAGGCATTCCTTTCGAGACGATTCAACGCTGCTGGCATTGCCTTCGTCTGTAAGGGATCGAGACGTCAATCGCATAGCACTTTTCGGAATCCTGGATCAGAATCCACTTTAAATTCTCTTCGTAGTCAGGCGAGCCACTAGCCGATACGTGTGTGCATATACATATGTGTATATATCTGTATATCTGTATATATTCGACACGCATTTCTCTTCGTCTCCCTACAGACGCCCACCTCAACTTTTTTTTCCCTCTTCTTCTGGATCTTTTTTTCTTTTTTCTTTTTTTTTTTCGAGTATAAGGAGGAGGAGAAAAAGTATAAAACTCGACAATATTTTGCAGCGTTCTTCTTTGTGCTCTAGAGATTGTGCGAATATTCCTGAAGGGGCGAAGAGGAGGTCAGGCACATCCCAAACGGGGATGAGAATAAGTTATGATGTCATAAACAGCGAGGGCTCATCTCTGGCGATGCGAAACTTCTGTTTTTCGGTATAAACTGCAGGATAGGTACATACACACATACACGTACGTCGCTGCTTTGATAAACGTTCAATTTTGATCCTGGTGACATTTTTTGTTAAGGAAAAAAGTCAAATGAAAAGAATTATGGTCCGTTTCATTCTGTGAAAATTCTCGAAAGGAAAACTGCTTTGATCACTTCGGGAAATTCTAAGCTGGGAAAATATCCATTTGTCGAACCTGAGGCGAAACCCTTTTGCCTAATGATCCGTTTAGCTGGAATAGTTCCGAGGCGAATAGTATCGTTAGTGACATACCTTCGTTTGAAACTAATCTCAAGCCACCACCGGCGTTTAAATGATCCGAAAGTTGAGTTTCGATCCGATATAAATTACCAACCACTTTGCGTTTGGTCCAACTCGAGTGCCCATGTACTTGAGCGTTAAAACGAGCAGGAAGAACGCTTTCCCCTTGATTTTCGAGTGTTCGCTTTAATTTCCTTTACCATCCTTCCTCTATCTCTCTTCTCCTTTATCTCTCGAATATTATACGGTCATTTTCACGCGTTTCCCTCTCAAAGTTTTCAAGTACCTCCAAGGTATTTAAACCAAAAGGAACTACGAGCTCATAGTCAGTCATATTTATTGCTTCGTTTATCTTCATTGAAAGAGAACGTGACCAGATTCTAAAACATACCTGTCTGACTCTTCGACCTCATCTATTCCGAGCTAAGAGGTAATTAATAACCATTTCATTAGCCAAACTCAATAAGGCGCACTTGACCAGCGGCTATATCCATCCCAGGAGACCTGGGCCTAATTTCACCCGGAAAAATAGGTCGAAAATACCTTGAATTAGAGAGGGAAGAACGAACACCCTTCATCTAGACGTTGCGAATGGGTAAAACGTGATTAATTAAAAAGTAACTTGTAATTTGGCAACAAATGGCGATCTGCTTGAGCACATAACACGAGTTGGCTTTGACAGAATCGCTAAATGCCCAACTAGAAACTTGGGAGATGGGCTTAAGGCTAGATTCAAAGTTATATGTAATTATTGTAGTTAAATCAGGATCGGCAAGAAGCAACTGGGCGAGAAGCTTGACTCACGAGAGTAAAGGCGAGGCTAGAGTCTAGAGGAGGTATATCTACCTTCACCGGAGATTTATATGGCATATATACCATATTTCCGTGCATTAGCAAATATCCGGTATCTTCCTAATGAATACAGTTTAGTTTCGTCGATATAGGTACGTACGATTACCTCTGTTTACGGTATAGTGAGTTTAAATAGTCTGATACGATTACTGTTTGAATTTTAGGTAGGTATATGTATAACGATGCGAGAATATAATAAGTTTAATGGCACATAGAATGGAATTATTTTAGTCGGTTAAATTCCGATATAATTTATCGGAATGGAGTAAAATGTAAAAAAATGTAACGTTGATCTCTTGGCTTTCGCAAATATCGAATATGCAGTCTAGGGTTGAATATTTATTCGAAGAGTCTACTTCCGCGGTTATTCACCCCTTGGAGATCTATAGTATCGGCGAATGACACCGTTAACAAATATAATCCCTCGTTTACAGTCCATCCCCTAAACACCCACCAAAACTCACCAGAGCCTGTTGAAACTCAGTAAATTTCACAAGGAACCCAAATGAACTCTCTGTGTTTGTTCTCCAGAGCAATACAGCACGCTATGCCCAACTTCGCTGTTTACACGAAAGCTGTACAGAGTTGGTATTCCACGCGGTAAGGTAAAGCTACATTATACATTTTTTGGTCGAGGGATCGAGTATTAAAAATTACCATAAAAAAAGAAAGTGAAGGAAAAAAAAAAGATATAATTTATGTATTATATAATAAGTTATGAACGATCAATCGAAAGGCTATGTAAACTCGAATCTAAACCCACAGGGCCGATAGCTTGTAAGTAAATCGAGTTGGGTGTTGATATAAAGTTTGTTGAATTTGAAACGATGCTTTCAGCTTTCTGAATCCACACACTACTGTTTGACCATTAAGGGGTGGTGCTGCCGTAACTGTCGCCAGATTCCCCACGTGTAGAATAATTTGTTAGGGTCACCTAGAAGTGTCGTTCAGAACGTTAAATTCAATCTTCCACTTCGGTCTTCGGCACCCCGACCCCAGTTTTAACGAACACGTGGATCGATGTATGTATTTTTATATGTATATAGATACATACGTCCACTCATATGGGGTAGTTCATTTTTATTCACTCGAGTAGCGAACCTAAATTATAGGGTCGCGAAAGGGGCCAATCGAAAAAAATTGCGCCCTTTAAAAGAAGCTTTTTTGTCTCCTAGATATATGCGTAGATTTCTCAACGAGTTTTCAATCCTTGTTCAGTAGCTGTATTGATCTTCTTCTTCAGAGGTAAGTAGGTGGGTTTAGGAAGTTGAAGTAAAGGCGTGAGATATATGTCGAGCACTTATTACTCCGTTTACTAAATCCTGGAGGGATTATAAATCCTGCTAATCGATTTTCTCGACGGGTTTGAAAAAGTAAAAGATGATCGTCGAAGAGGAGGTTCTTTAGACATTCAAGGGTTGAAAGTCAGTTCTTCGATCGCCCTTGTATCGCGGTAAGAATTATTCCGGAAATATGTCAGGCTATAATAGAGCCTTCCTCATAGCCATGGCGAGACTGCAGAGTAATTGCATAAAGCGAGTTGTCAGAGTAATAACATCGCCGCTTTCTCTCTCGCCCTTTTACCCTCTCGGTCTCTTGCTCTCGCGACGTTTTGTCACCCCCGTGTCGACGGGGCTAACAGCCTGACACAATTAACAAGCCGCCAGCCTGAGCTTTGCAGAAACTTACTTAGGAAAATCGCGAATTGGATCACGCGACGTTTTCAAGCCCTTCGATCTGCGATTCTACTCACTTTTCGCGATGCTGCGGAATGCTTGTACTCATCGACGATGCAGTTTGCCCAATTTTCGGCCAACTGCTATATTCTGAACCCGATTATCCTATAGGTAAGAATTCTTTTCGCTACTCGTTTGTGCGAATAATGAGTTCAATGAAATATACATGTACGAAATTGAGAAAAGTTTGGAATATCGTATACATGAGAAGCGGATGGTCTAATATATACTTTGTTAATTTGATCTCCAACCCGAATCCTCTGTAATCATACATACATCGGCTAGGGAATCATTATATAGATCTCTGTGGCCTACAGAATATGGAATGTAGCCGAAGCCACACGAGCTTGCGTCGCTTACATTTCTCCTTGTTTTACTTCGCCGAGGGAACGTCGAGTTCTGAAGGTTGTTCCCGAGGGAATCCCTCGAGCTAGGTGTTTCCTTGGCGTTTTGTGAAACTAAGGGATCGAGTTGCAAAATAGCTTCGGCGGAAAATCTGACGGTTTAAATTTCGCTTCTCGTAAAGCAACGTCGACCCTACCGGAGGGTGGTATTTAATCATAAAATTAATCAACGTACAGGATCGAGTGTTTTCGACGTCGCCTAAGGACTGATCTTTCGAATATAAATCGAGCCGGAATCATCCCCGTTAAATATCGAGTCAGCTTTACTTGACTCTCTAGAAATTGCTCATTTATTCAGTTTAAATCGTCTGGTGGGATCCTAGACGCGGGGACAAAGGATACCCGTATGTTTTTGGTCTCTTGTGGGAACCCCTGTAAATATACTAACTCATTGTAAGCCGAGGTCAAATTCTCTAACGTCGAACAAATGTTAATCCTTCGTTTACTTTTCGTCCTAACAAAATACCTATGCGAACCAACGACATGTTTGCAGTTTACAATTTTCAATTATCTCCCGTTAAGTTTTAGTCGCGGAAGCAAGCGTTTAGGCTGAATTATAAATTTGACATTTTTGCAGAGGTAAACGAAACGTTAGACGTTGTTATCATTCTTTCAAGCTACATATCGCGTGATCGACAAAAAACAATGTGAAAATTAATTACCCCAGAGATCAAAGTAATGAAACTTCTGATAGAAAGTTCGGAAAAGGAAACTTTCCTTTTATCCCGTGTAAAAGCAAAAATTTCAAACCTCCTGGGTGATACAAGACAGTTAGCAATTACTTAATTAAACTTGGAGTAGGTAGTAGTAGACGTGAGTTAAACTCAAACGTTAGATGAAACAACTACATTTCCGAGACAATAGGAATTGAAAAGTTTTTCGTGGCGATCTTTTATTGTTACCGGTAAAAAAATTAGGGTCGAAGGTTCGTAATTTGTTGATGTCAGTTGATTTATGTACTTATCCGAAAATTTTCAGGATACGAATATGTAGGTATGCTGCGATGAAATTGAAAGTAGAACTTTGATTGAAAATTTCGCAGTGTAATTAGAGCGTAACTAACCATCGGAGTATAATTGGCGCGATCCGTTCGAACAAATTAAATGTAAACAAAGCCCCTGGGGTGTAAAAATTCTTACCGCCCTCAAACACGATTTATCTGACAGTAAATTGGATCAATTGTCAAGCACGTGTTATTCGAACCAATCCAATTACTTTCCAAAGAGTTCCTCCAACTGTTCAATGTCCAACATACCAGCAAAAAAATATTGGGGCTTAGTAAGTTATCGATTCTTATATAAAATGACAAAGGAATAAATAAAAAATCTCTCAAATCTTCCTCATAAGAAAAATTGCCGTTTATATTTCCCAGAATTCATATAAATAATGGCAACTGCAAAAATGAGCACAATTATTTCAGAGCATCTCACCAACGTTTCGGTCGTCCCATAGTACAATAAAGCTTCGCCAAAGTGCTAATACGTAGCAAGAGAGCAGAGAGAAGAAAGAAACCGAAACACGGTATATTTTATTCATCGTCTATATCCCCGAAGAAATTACTGGAGGAAAATGAGAATAGGGGATGACAAATTCTTCTCGCGTTACAATCTGACGTACGAGAGCCTCGCGAGATCAATACGATGAGCTAATTGGAAATTAATAGCAAAGATGTATCGCGAATCGAGTAGATATTGTATCATAACGCGAGTTCCTCAACGAACATAAATCTGGAGAAAAATGCTGTCCAGACCAATACCAAAGCTCATGAAATTCGAAAAATATCACTTCTGGAAGGCTGAAGTTTTCCCATTTGTTACATTCGGCGTAAGCTCTAAGTTTCCTAAGAATTTTCGACAAGGACGGAATCTAACGTTAATTAAGTATCATCAAGAGTTTCAGATTCATTTCACCGAATATACGTGTACGTCGTGAGACTGTAACTGCAAAAATGTCTGTAATTTCTCTGGTACAGCATCGAAGTTGCTTTTTATTTCTACTCAGCAAAAAATTAGATAGAGCTGGACTATGTGTCATTTTTGTAGCAGCAAGTTCATTCTTTTTTTACTAATGGTAGCGTGAAATATGAACAAACATGAGCAGCTACTAGGACTCTGTTAATATTTGCGACGCAGTTGAGTAGTAGCCCATTGTAGTACCCAGACATCTATGTTTATATATCTATCCATGAAATTGATCGATTTAACAGGGAATATAATACGATAATGGTTGTTCCCTGGAGTATATTACCCCAAGTGTTCGTAGCCGATTGACTTTTCCCATAAGATATACAGAATCGTAAATTTTTCATCAGCTATCGAAACGTGGTACGATTAGATTTATCGAGTGATTATCGGGGGCAGTCAAAATCGATGGCTGGTTCAATTTTCAGGCCTTTTCTATGGACAGTATTGAAAATCGAAAAATTTAACTAGGTGTTCGATATTTAATCATCGTAAATGTAACTCCGAGCTTTTAGCGACGTTATTTTATTGTAATAAAGATCAAAACGCGTATAGTTTATTGGGGGTTGGTTTTTAAGATATTTTCCTGTATCTCATGGGTGGCGAATCTTTTGGCTATGGTTTCGAGTTCGGGAGAGAACAAAAGTGAATATCCGCAGAATGCCGGTTACTCAGACTGAAGGGAGACACGCAAGATTTTCTCGTGTCTTTCGTAGCGAGCGTAAAAGGAATGTCAACTAATATTCACCCTAGCGGTGTGAAAATTTTCGGAAATGTCCAACCGAATAAGCCGAAGCGTAGACGTGTCCAGCATACATGTTCATCCCTGCATGAATATCAAATTTAATTCAGACCACAAGGTAGTTTTATCCAAGAAAAATTTCTACGCTCATACATAATATAATTCGGAATCGTGAACAAGAATCAGAAGGAATTCATACACGTTCAGCCAATTAGCAAATATTTTCGCAAACTGAACATCGCGGAAAAAAAATTGTCAACGAGGACAGAAATTACATTTAAAATAATTGGGGGCTTTGAAACGAATTCTTTTCATTACCTTTTAGAAACCAACTACAAGCTCGCAAATAACAGAACGTTGAGTTTGGCGAACTGAAGATACCCGGCAACGCGACGATTCTTAAATAAATAAAATCCGGAATCCACGGGATGTCACAAGTTAGCAAAGATAAGTAAGATCTCAAGCATGAAGGGTGAACTTATGGTAGCTGGTAAGTACTCCTATAAAAGAGGGACGCCGCCTGATTCCTAACGATATTTTCGCATCGATCGTCGGAATAGTGCCACTATTTTCTACCAATCTTAGTTTTCCGCTTGTTAGACAAAACTTACGAGTTTTTTTCAACTGCTGAATCGCAAATTCTACCCAATGCCTCAGCTGGTTATTTAATTTTCACATTAGCCGATTGGCCGGGCATATTTCGAGCTTGAAATATGCTTTGGCAGATATCATTTTTCAGTAAATCGAATTCCTGCCTGTGGTGAATGGACGGAGGGGATCTGCCCGACAAATAGCATAAACATTTTTTCTTTCTATCTACGCAACCCCCAACGACCGGAAATCCTCGATAATTGTTCGTGTGGTTAACGAATGACACCGTGGGGGCCTCGGCGGTTGAACCATTAATTTTATCGTAGACATGATAATAAGCGGTGAATCGAAAACCGAATTTATGTTCCTTGATATGACTTGTAGACTGTTACAGTATTTAATTATCTATCTAGATAACAAAAGCCCGTGTATCGCAGGGATCTTTCGAAGTAGGCGTGTTATGGTGAAGTAATCTGAAGAATCTAGTAATTATACTCTCACCGTCGTAAATTAATACGGTAATTTTAAATTATGATAAAAGTGGTGGAGTTTGGTTTAAGGTTACGACCAGCGATATTCATAATTATTTTGGCATTCGGTTCTGGCTTCTGGGTATATTATGTTTATTGCCGGAAACGGATGTTCGAATCTTTCAACAGGTTTGCAGTCCGCGGAATAATCTTTTGGTCAATAAGTTGTTCTCGAACGAGATAAGAAAGTTGGCGAACTGGCCTGGACGACGCTAATTTTCACGAAAACTTCCCTTACCAAAATCCTAACTCTTAGGAATACCAGGCTAGAAAAATAATCACGACATTTTTCGATCAATTTCTGATCGTCTGATCCTAGCTATAGGTGAAAAATCGATTAAAAAATCCCCGTGTGTAACTAGCTTGAATAATTTTTCCTAGACTTTGATTAATGCGGGTAAACAAATAATGATAAGTCATGAATTATTCAGATCATTGTACATTTGTACAGTACTGTAAGATCTTTCATTGATATTATTTGAAAAGTTGCCAAAAACACGTCAAACGGTGGGGAAAAGGCTCTTTGAGGTCGATAGATATTGTGAGAGAAGTTTTATTTTCTCTTTCAGTTTTCAGCCGCAGGGTGGGTAGCTTTGTTGTGTGTTTACGACCCCACCCTTGGAGTCGCGACTTTCAAAGCAATATTTTAATGAATTTCTGTCCCTTTGCAGCGATTCGGTGGCTTCGACACACTCCGCTCCCGTCATTCCCAGGGTTAGGATTTATTTCGGTTCTATTAATCAGCTTAAATTGATTCGACTTATTATTTATCGAAATTAGAAAAGAGAGTTCGAACTCCTGCATCATCGATTCGTTGTACGATTCCCTCGAAACAGTTAATCAACCGCTTTCATTGCTGTACATAATATCCGTATTTGAATTCCGAGTGATATAGAATTGATTACTTCAACTAATTGCACAATTACCTTTACGGCAGCTAATTGTTTCCGGGTTTGTTCCAGGTGGTGAATTAATCTGGAGAGTCTAATTCCTTCGCCATCTCGCGGGGTAAGGCTATAAAAAAATTTTAAACGCTTCGCTGGCTCTGAACTATGACATAAAGAGTAAATGAAAATTGTATAAGACCCTCGTAATCTGGTGGTCTATAAATTTTTATAATAGTCGATGATAAGAAGCGAATTTCCGTGATTGGTTGAATTACGTGAAGTGCTGAAGCATCCTGTAGTTCCCCATGGGTTCACGTGCTCGATATATCGAGTGTATATGCAAAGGTACTAGAGGGATGTTGTGCGAAGGGGTGGGTCGATTATGTCAATTGGAAGTCGAACAAGAACCTCGACGGCAATGAACACGTGACGAGTTTGTCTGGAGCGGTTCTTCTACGAATGTATGAATTCTGAAATTGGAAAAAAGCGTAAAAATTTATCGGCTTTTCTGGGTGGGCTTAGGAACGGGAAATTTAAGTAGCTCGATCTTACGTAGGGTAGAATTAATTACCTGGAAGAAAATGCTGGCCGTCTTTTGATCCTGAGTAGCAGGGAACGAGCTAAAAATTAGAGAAAGGTACGGAAGAGCGAGGGGGAGAATTGAAATTAAATATTCCCCCAGTCCAAAGTGAGGAGAAAAAAATCTTACCGGTTCTTAACGTTTTGTCAACTTCTTTAACGATCCTTCGTCTTATTTACCGTCTTGTATTCATACATCTTTTTTCATTTAGCTTCATGATTAAAGGTATATACTTTGCCCCGTGTGCATATAGCTATTAAGAATTTCAGAATTACAGGGTTAAGGTATTACAACATTTTTTAAAAAATATGTGAATTTCTTATATTTATGAAACATGTAGTTTGCTAGGTTTCAAGCATCCCTTGACCCGTTTATATTACTAACTAGAAGCTATTTGATTTCTTAATTAATTGCAAAGGCAGAGGTAAATATTTGCAAGTCGTATCAAACGGGTAAAGACTTTAAATTGGAAATTTTAAACAGATAATTATACACGAGGCCACATCAAAGTCTTTTAGGGCTAGGAACAGGGTTTTCAGAGCTTTATACAAGCTTTGGGTTACCGATACGAGGTTTAAAAGAAAAAGGGAACGAAAAGGAACTCTTCAGCGTCTATATACACCCTCCGCGTTTCAGTAACCACGAAAGTTATTATAATATCGCAGGATCCCGAGCAGCTACTCGCGCGCACTAGCTTCGGAATAAGAAATATAAGCCTTCGCGAACTGATGTACGATGATAATAATAATAACGATGATGATTATCGTGGATCACGATAATGACGAGAATGTACGGACGGAGGTATAGGGCGAATGGTACATCGCAGTCCGGTGGTCACAACCCCTCCTGCAACGGCCTATTTTCATCAGTATGTGTATATACAGAACGTTTTCTACTCTCGAAAGAAGCTTTTGTTGCGATCTTTTCATCGTCGTTGGTGAATTCAGGCCACGATGTTTCTCTCCCCTTTGCTTTCCGGCCCGGCCCATCTCTCGGGTAATGCAAATGATCATCCCGGGAGGGCACTGATGATAGATACACTCTGTCCTATCGTTTGGGAAGAAACGTCTTACTACGTTATCCTATGTCCTGCAGGACGCGACTTGGCTAGATGGGGCTGGCTATGTACTTGCGAATTCACGACCATCCCACGAGCGAAAATACCCACGGTTGTCTCCTGGGGATTCGAAGATGTGACCTTCAAGCCAAAGATCGAAACTTTGACGACTTGGGGGCACTTCGAGAAAACTTGGCAGTTCACCAAGTATTCTTCTTCCGCTGTCACAGATTCGACGTATGAAATGAACAGAAAAATTCTGCGAAATACTTGCGATGGTTCGAAGAAACTCGAGGAACAATCGAAACAAGATTTTTATTTCGCCCCCTTTACAGCAGATCTGATCAATATAAATTTGGCAAAAGAAGCTGATTACTCATCGCGCTATAATATGAATTTTTTTATAAATTCGGATCAGACAAACTGGCGGTGGAAAAGCTCCTGTATGAACGTGTGCCTGGGCTATAATAGTAGGAAATTCAAGCCACGCGTGAGTATTATATTGGCTCTAAGGGCTGAAAGGTAAGGTCCAAAGGTTGGTCGTTGAATTACCAATGGGTTGAATTTTTGCGGCCGAGGACCTCATCGAAAATTTCCAAGGTAACATGAATAGTTAAAATTTGCAAAAAACGAACCTTTCAATTTTCTAACTTTAAATTGCTCTCGCGATTCGTTGAGTGTATTTCCAAAGTTCTTTTTTCCTTCATCAATAATTCGGACTTGATACTATCCTGGTATTCTCCTACGGCATACTGCAGACGTGAAAAATGAAAATGGGTAGAAAAAATCGTGAAAATCTTCCTCCTACGATGATCAGAAAGAGAGAGACTTATTCGGGGCGAAAATACCGCAGATTTTGTGCAAAGATTTTATATTTTGATCGTGGGAGGGCCTAATGACTCCGAAAAGTCTTCTCCTGGTCCAGCAGGGTAGCTGGGCCAGAGAGATTCGAGAAAGGACATCTGGAGCCAAGGAGGTACGGGTTTTGGTACGAGTAGCGCGTTTATCGTCGTCCGTGGACATTATCGTAGCAGTTACCTTCTACTTTGAAACAGTTTCAAGGCACGCCGTTGATAGGAGTTAATTTGTTCTGTAGTTAGCCGGGGGAATATACTTTTATCTTTATCTCTTCATCTGGCGATCGGAGTTAAGGATAGAGGAAAGTTTGGAACTAAGAAACGTCGAAATCTCTGTTATCACATCATAGCTAATTATTTTATTAATCAAATTCTGAGGCTTACG
The DNA here is from genome assembly GCA_947538915.1 of Tenthredo distinguenda. Classification (NCBI taxonomy): domain Eukaryota; kingdom Metazoa; phylum Arthropoda; class Insecta; order Hymenoptera; family Tenthredinidae; genus Tenthredo; species Tenthredo distinguenda. The sequence continues at coordinate 16,482,065 of OX384536.1, read as the reverse complement.
CACGAGTTTAATTTCAGAGAGAAAAAGCGTTATCGACATCGTCGCTTTTTGGAAAATATTCAAGAGTATCCATAAGAGTTTGCACTCGAAATAAAATTCTGAAATTTTTTCTAAACTTTAATAGAGCGGAATGTTAATCGTGGGTAAAGTTTCACAGACTTTATACTTTTACTTGCCTCGTATAAGACGAAAGATAATATGAAAAAGTTCCCAGGGCTTCGAATTATCCTGAATTGCAATTTTTTGAAAAAAGACTAATCGTTTCTCGTTTTTTCTTCTTCTACATATGACCGAAATCGTGAGAGAAAAAGGTTGCGAGTACCAAGAGTGAAATCAACATCTCACAGCTGACGGGTTTTATAAATTAGCCAATCTAAAGTTACTAAAACTTAGCCGCACTGCGGCGAAGGCTCCATTATGAGTCGAGGTTTTTTATTACGAACTCAGGATTAATGACGTCACGGAGTCTTGCCAGACGCACGCGAATCCTGACGGCTGCGGCCGTGGTATGGCATAGCGATGCCCCCGTGTTCGGTCTTCCGCTTTGCTCCTTCGAGAATAATATAGTTCCCTTACCTATATAAGGTTATTTATTCGAAGTATGTAACTCCACTCGTATATCACTCCTTGGCACCTGTGATTAAAGGGAAAATAATTGATGGCATTTGTTACCCCGAATCACAGAAGACAAATAAGACTGCCGAATATCTTCCATCCGCAGCTACGTGCCATAGAATATAAATCAAATTGATAGATTATCGGAAAATTAGGAATCGGGTATACTAATTGACTGATATCACGTTGCATTACGTCGTGTGATACTTTATTGAAGGTCTTCTGCAGTAATTTGGTATTTCGACCGTCTGCAATACATTTTTCATTTGTTTCCATTTTTTATTTTTTATTTTTGGAGGAATTGGAGTTATTAGGCAGCAACGTAAATGCCATTCTTCAGAGGAGGGTACTTTGAGTCTCGACTCGTCTAGACGCGATGATTACCAAGTGTAAGAAAGTTTGACGACCTTCAACCTTACGTTATCGTTGAAGCAAGCTACCATCGTGCTAGAAGGAGGAGCTGTCAATGGAGTATTAGCGCCTCGTTTTCGAACCACAACCTCCGGTTCATTCCCTTTCCTACGTTGCAAACCGGACTAAAAACGAGATTTGATATCGCGGTCGGAACCCTCGTTATCGAGAGGGTGACGTTGAGGGAAGATTCAGAGAGAAAGGAATAAGGGAGACTGCGAGCCGCGAAGAAGCGCTCGGAAAATGGCTAGAGGATGGGCGCAAAAGGATAAGTTATCGAGGCGGTGATAAGCGGAAAGTTCCTCGCACGTGTATCGAACAAATTTCAGTCGAGTCTTCCAACTTTCATGATTATACCACGATTCAAAGATACGCTTCTTGCCATATGCCAGGAAATTCCTACTGCCGAAGATAAACGCAATTCATGAATAGCAGATAAGGCGACATTTTGACGTCCCATTCAATGTCGCGTGATGTATTTCAAACGAGAGCTATGCACCTAATCTTGTCCTTAATTCCCTCCCATAATTCTACTCCGAAAGACTTCAGTTACGTTTGCCTCGTGATTTCACCAGCGAAATAAGTATCGCGTGGTAAAAAACCGCCCTTGCAGTTATCAGAATCTGAATGCCTTAGATTAGATACAGTAGTAGCTAATAAGTAAACGTGAAATTGAATGCGTGGGAGTTGATTGTTAGCTAGCCCCTTTATCCTTTGGGGGGTCAGATCGATGCGAAGTGCAACGTGCCATTAATGTGCTTTGGATGGCCATAATACGCTGGCCTAACCATTACATCGATTCTAGTCGGCACCCGCTCCTGCACCAGACCAAATGATTAAGCTTGCGTGTCGAGGTTTGCAAATTACTGCGCAGGATTTGAATCTAGAACCATCGAAGGAAATAAGGAAACGTAGAAAGAGTAATACGGGATCGAGAAATATGTTCGAGTAGCGATAAAAGATTCCTTTCTTCTATTCCAGTTTAGTCCTTCGAACGAATTTAGTCCTAGCCATTTTCTACGGACCATATTTAGTTTGGATAAGAGAAACGGCGCCTAAGTGGGTCTAAGCTAATCTAGCCTTGTCTGGCTTGCGAAACTACTCGGAGATGGACAGAGCGAAAGGGCCTGGTTCTATGAAGACAAGAGGGTCAGAGGAGAGCAGAGAAAGAGGAACGAATGGCCAACTCAATTTACCGGACAGTCCTTGTGGATGTGTCATCCTTAATCCCGTGTATCGCTATTCGTACACGTGTCAGTTAGCTCGCTTGGCAGAAGTTCTTGTCAGTTTCTTTTTCGCTCCCCATTTACCCGTCCCTCGTAAACGAAGATAGAAATTAATTCTGGCTAAATCCACTATACCGCAAACAGCTATCGCGGTATTACCGATACGTAGGTATAGGGATTAGTTATCGATTCACATCTGCTCAGCTGCTTCTAGACGTAAGAGTAAATATTTTTCCGAACCTAATTCAATGCGAGATTAGAAGGAAAGAAGTTTCTTCCCACAACCGATCAGCTCTAATTCCGGAGATTAAAACTGGCGAAGTTTTGTACTTAAAAAACGTTCAGAGAACCTTTTAATCGAAGATCTTTTATATCAATTCTTTCATTTTTCACCCGATAACAACGAAACTATTTTCCTTTCCATTTTGTCGCATCCAATTACACCCGACCGTCAGCGTGTATTCGCGTGCGTGAAATTTGTCAAGTGTAGCGGAGACAAATTGCCCTTGATAAAGAGTTATCGCTAGCACAAAGGGTCGAAGTAGAAGATGATACTGTTGTAGGTAATCAATCTCGCGACTATTCATGTCGCTTTGGTTTTTATCGATGATCAACATTCCATCGGTCGCTTGTTTCGTTGATTGCTAACCGACGTTAGGCATGATCGCGATAATTATTCGGGAATTTATTAGGCCCTAATAGACTGTAATATGTAAGAGCGAGTCGAAGAACGCGGTTGCGTTCAGTTTGCTTTTATCGGATATACATTACTCGGGATTGATTCGGGGAGAATATACTAAATTATTTAGACCCAAAGTAAGCCTCGCCGGGAAATGGAAAAACGAGACGAATGCCTCGGAGTCTGGAGCTCGATGCTCAACGTCACGTTCACAGGGAAAAAAATGAATTCCAATAGAAAAATGCGATACTATCTGTATACTTATACGTAGAGTTCTAATAAAGTCTCCATACTCTCTATTTCAATACGATACACAGAAATGTTATTCTATTACCAATTCTCTGGTTACCAATATCTAGTACGAGAATTTTTTTAAACCGATAAAAAATGAATGGACTCGTTTTTTCCACGAATTCATAGAAAAATCTCGACATCTGCAAGAATTTTGGTATTTCTATTAATCAGTTGGTATAATAAATGAGGGAGGAATTATTTGAGGCATATTGCTATACATAGATAAAGGCACATTTATTTTTCTATCCACTCTTTTGTAACGTGACATATTTAGGATTACTCATTTATCCTTCCGGAAAACCGTTTAGTTTCCGAGGTTCGCGAAATCTGATTTATCGCGGTAGGCGAAAGGTTGTTTCGGTAGATGATTATATATACTTACCGGAGTCTAGAAGGAAAGAGGAGGAATAGAAGCCTTCGGTGAAACGAAACAGAAGCAAGGCACGTTTTTGACGAGATAGCTGGGATGTTCTCTGATCCTCGTGCAATCTTCTGGATCAAAGGATTTCGAGGCAAGAGAAGCAGAAAGATCGTTAAACTTGACAATCGAACCCTACACATCCGACGTATGCCACTTTCCTACCTGTATAAAACCATAAAGAGAAAAAGAAAAAAGGACCGGAAATCCAATTGGAAAATTGACTGTCTTTTCATGGAAAAATAATAATAATCACAAAATTCGTAGCCCTGGAAGCGGTTTTTTCATCTGCATTGGTAAGACTCTGAAAAAAGATCCCGTGCGTGCAACAGATTTCATTATCGTTTTACCCAGAGTAGACAAGATCCGTATGTTCGATTTCTACGATAGAAAAAGTATCCGAGAATACGAAAGCAGAGAGAAATAGAGAGAGGGAGAGACAGGGAGTCGTAAACGAAGTGAAGTATCTTTGCAGCTGGTTACAACTCGCATTTAAAGATGTTCTTGGCAACTTTCCGAAGACTTTCTTTCACGCGATCATTTGCCTAAATTTGGCGCCAAGCTGGCATTCATCTTATTTCAATATTCTTCGCCCCTTCAAAGGCTGCGAAATACAAATTCGCGATTATCTTACCTACCGGAAAACCGAAGGTCTCGTTTACGACACAGGCATCAACGATCAACCAGAGTAAATCTATCGAACAAGAAACCGTCTTCGACTCATTTAATTAACAAAATCTAGCAAGCGATGACTCCGACAAAGCATCAAGAACTGCGAGACTGATCTTCAGCGAAATTTGAACCATATTCTGTTACAGAATCGGTAGACATATGTACATATATCCAGAAAGCTTTGTTGTGGTGTGCAGAGATGTTAAGTGAGTTCCACATGGCGAAACTGGCGGGGTGATATTCGACAACGAAACGGCAAGGGTGAATTCTGCTAGGGTTGATACCCCTCATTCTCTCGCTATACCCTGTTGTAACACAACCCCCAAACACTTCTACACACTCATTGCGTTATCGTCTAGGAGTAAACGGGACAAGAAGACCCGTGCTGTAGCCCTGAAATTTTTCGATGGCTTTTTTCGTCTATCGCGGATAAAATCTACAGTTCCTATTTACGGGGGTAGAAGCTTAGCTCGAATCTCACCTTGCGTATCCTCGGTGGTTAATTAGATACCCTAATATTTTCTCGGGGTTGAATATATTCCCGAGGAAAATACTCGCCAGGTTAATCAGGGGACGTAAATTTGTTTCGGCGTCAAGACGTCGGCTGCTGATGCTGGGTCGACGGATTTTAGGCTCAACAACTTCGATGGAATATTTTAACGAAAACCTTTGCATTACATATAAGGAATAATATATACACGTGTATATACATCTACTCTAACGAAATAACTTTGCTTGCTTGCTGGGTAAATGGAAAGCGGAGATTGAACCTACTATTCGGTACTTTTTTCTTTCGTCGACCCACTCCGAGTCGATTAACTAATATTTCTTATTCGGAATAACGAAATAGACATTTGTAGGACGAGCAGTGAATGAAAGAAACAATTCTCTCCTCAGTTAGTCGATTTTACGATTGTTAGTTAACCGTAGAACCTAGCCGGGATAATCAAGACTGTACAAGCATACTTGGACTTAGACATTTGTCGTAAGATGTGATGTTAGACGAAGTGAAAACAACATCCATATGCGAGTGTCTTGGTATTATTTCAGCGTTTCAGATTGTATCCGTAACGCGTATAAAGTGATTCTTCGTTTCCCCAAGGGAGAGGAATAATCACCACGATAGAACCAAACATATCAATCACTCGAAAAGCTTTTTGTGTCTTCGCCTCGTAGTCGATGGCATATCGTAATTCACGGAATCATTCGTTCGCCGATAGTTGATATTCCTTATTTTTTCCATCATTTTCCATCATCTGAATCGTTTCGTATAATATCTACGTATACGTGTGTACGGGAGTGTCGATACTGCGACCATCATTATTCCGAAGCTTTTAGTGACAAATGGGAGAATAGAAATAATGGATAAGGAGAAAATATGTAGCCGTACATTTCGAATCATGGAAGCTCGAGATTTTAGACTGTGAAATTTATGTACGACGAGATATATTATCTGCATGCGACAATCACAGGAATTACAGAATTTTACTGACACGAAAATATTTATGCCCTGCAGAAACTACTGGCATATTATTATGAATTTCATGGAATATTGAACGGATGCCAACTGCCTGGTGGTTCAACCCTTGCCCGTGGTTATATATGTATATATCTACACATCTATGTGTAGATAAAATATGTACATATATAATATATAGTTCATGCCTACCCCTATATTCACAAATACATAGAACACAGCTTTGCGTATATACATAGGCTTATATTGTACACAGTAAATGGGTAGTTGTAAGTATGTACACGTCGCCCGGCTTCCGTTTCTTGCATATCGCGCGATTCTTCGAGGAGGTAATTTTAAAGACATTATCGCAACACTCGCTCATTCCACAATCTACGCTTTATCACTCCAAAGTTCAAATTAGTTTTTCGTTATTCATTTTTACACGACTTTAATGTAGTACATATTTTTTCGAAATTTTATGTATAATTCTAGAATCAATTATCCCATCTATACAACAATCTACGTTACGTATACGTTATTTCATTTTTATTTTTTTCTCACTCGATACGGTTTGCAAAAAAAATTGAAAAAGAAAAAAAACCAATAATCGTTCGATGTACTTTCAGAGAACATTTCTGTGACAGTATATCATACGAGATATCGTATTCAATCAAAAAGCAATCTGTGAATTCTATCGAGTACCCGGACTCGGTGGAAGTGCCCGTACATATGTTCTAGTACGTAGCAAAAAGTGGGATTCGAGTGTTTTTCCCTATTTTTACATTATTTTTCACTAAAATATACACGCATGCTATCGAGTTTGAAAAAAAATCACTCCGTCTGAAATCGCTCCGGTCTCAGACGATCGCGGATGCGTTTAAAAGCGGGTCGAATTCTGTTAACTGCTTAGATCCCGTGGGAGAAGAGAGGAAAGTGTAAACGAATTCAGGAAGCCACGTTTCTCAGAGTTCCGAACCATCCTGGCCAGAAAAAATCCCTGAATACAAGATAAAAGAAGAAGAAAAATAAAAGAGGGATGGAAAGGAAACGAAAGGAAAATAAAGTGAAAAAGAAAGAATCACGCAGCTCTCGTCCGGAAGTCCTGAAAACGGAAACCAGAGGGGACTATAGTCGAAACGGATGTAGCCAAGCAATAGGCGTTGTCTGGTGTGCAAAACCAGCTTAAAATAAGCTGTTCACATTTACTTTGAAAATTCCTTTTCACAATTTTCTCCTATTCCCTTTTCTTTGTCGAGTAATTTAATCTTTGTTATTAACTCTGGCCGCGCGTAGAGTTCCGGAACGATATTTAACCTGGCATAAAACTACACCGGGAACAACAAGAGCTAGTCAAGTACAGGTCAAAGTTATCACCGGGAGTTATAACTTTATAAGTTATAGCCTTCCAATATGGCATTCTCTGAGATTCTTCCTTTGAGTTTCAGACGAGAAAAATGTTGGCTGTTGGTCCTGGCGTTGGGTGAAACTTTGGCTCTTCGTCTTGAAAAATCGTTCGAAGTTTTCTTTCTGTTTGTCATTTTTTAAAATCCATGTAAAAGCGGAACCGGACGAGCCCTCGAAGCGCACGTAGAGAATTCGCAAAAGGCCTGAAACGGCGACGGAAGTAATTACACATCCGTTAAAAGCCGCGATTTTGCGCGGGTAAAAATTCGCACGATTTTATAGATCAAAGCGTTACGTCGCGTTTTGCGAGAGTACGAATTTCGGCCGCGTGTTAGGTACCAAGAGAAACCCCTGGCCAGATGGAACACGAGTACCATAATTCGTAATGTAAATATATACATGCATAGCCTAGCAATCAGAAACGTGCGAGGACAAATCGTGGTCAATATACATACTGCTGCAGCCCGCAAAGTAATTACCGCAGAAATACCTGCGGGTATAGATGTATATACACGATTTCCTGTATTACGCCGAGCCTGAGTGTCGTGGATATCTACAAACGTACTTTCAATACATACATATACAATTCACACGATCTGGGAGGTACTCGTATGAATATGTAGATTATTCCTACCTGCGGACTAGGAGATGTAATTAATTCCTCGAAACAAGGAATAACGCGCTGAATCAAGGCTGCGAATTCGTTTATTTTATGAATTAGGAAATTATATGTGTGTAAGATATGAGCCAATTTATCTAGCTATTATTTGATTTTATTCACGAAAGATTGCCTGGGTATTTATTGTAAATCGAACAGCCGTCAATCATCATATGTCAACGTTTCAGCTGGGATAGAGGAAAAAACAGAGGGACTTTTATCTCATCCGCATCTGTTGAAACGGTGTTTTTTTTTTCTTATTTTTATTTTTTTTTACACTTCACTTTGGGGCAGAGTTGAGAGATTACATGGAATTTCATCTCATACAAAGAAAAAGAGAAAAAGTCTTTCATCTTTTCCAATCTTTTATTCTCTCATGTATGTATAGATGGATAAAGAAAAATGAAGGGTGTGCTGTAAAATACCCAACAATTCAATTCCAATCCGGGATAAAAATTTGATAGTCCAGTAGCTCGCTCTAATTTCTCCTCTTTTTGTTTCACACCAAAAATACTATTTCTGTCGAAAATTGAACTGCCGATCAATTCCTCCGGGGTTCGATGTTCTTCTTGCCTGCAGAACGCCTCGGCATATGTAGGTGTGAAATAGGGTGGCTCTGATACCTAAATTCACGTAACCCCCTATAGATATCATAACTCGTGCTGTATTTGACACAGTGATATCAGTTAAAGGTGGATATAACCCCGCAGGAACAGGGTTGTAACTGGTTCTGAAAGCTTTGCATGACAATAGTAAGTGTCGGGCACACTCTCAATCTGCAGGCTGGCTTTTCCAAGGCAAGGGGGTAAAATGAAGTGGATAATATCTGAACCAGAGACAAAGATTGATAAACGAAGTACGATACGTATATCTATACTCGTACATATACAATCGAGGAAAAACGGAGCTTGACGATGATAAAGTTCGCGGAGGTGTGTGAAAAGTTTGATCGTCTTTCTCCGAATATAGGTATATGAATACACTTTATACCCTTCTGGATCTGGGTGGGGGGCTGTCAATTACAAGCTGGTAGACCAAGGGGTGGCCAATTATTTTCGTCACGTAATTCTCGGCTACCTGCTTCACCTCCTCGAGTAACCCAGAGGTCAATGACCAGACAAGGACTCTAGTACATTTAACGATTTCATGAAATTCGTAGAGGGTTGTGCGTGCGGCGGGACGCGATTAAGAAGATACCCTATCCCCTAAGAGATTATCTATAAGCGGAACGATTAAGTCTTCTAAGGTTTTAGTTTTAATGTGAATTTAGTCTGGCATAGGTACCCAAGAATATAGCGAGCTATGTATCAAGAGTTGAAACAGAAACGAAACAAACTTATAACAATTTCTTACGATTCGTTGTAACTATAAAGGACTCTTTTTTCCGAAATAAAACAGTCGAAATAACTAGGCGTCTAAATTTCCCACTCTGGTTCTATATCCAACAGAAACTGTGTAGCTGCTGCGGAGCGCGTTAAGGTCTACACCAAAAGTGTTTTAAGGGTTTTCTCGGATCGCCCCGGGACGTCCGTCCGTCCATCGTACGTGGACAGGGAATTCTGGACGGGGGAAGAGTCATAAACCCCATTCTACTGTTCTACCATTCCGATGGAGACACGCTCGCATTCCGTTGTACCTACGTTCGCGCTTTAAATGAAAAGCCTAATACGTTGGCTTCTCGGTTTCACCCTCGAATCCCCTATGCCGTCTCAGTCTCAGCTCTCCTTTTCTCTGTCTCGCCCTCTCCTGGTCACACACACCGTCGTTTTCCGGATGTTCAACATTGCCATGGAATCTGAAGGCCAGCATCCCTTTTATTTCTATTTCCCAACCCTCAGAGAGAGGATATATATATTACTGCATATATACGTGTATAGATATACCATTTCTAGGTCCATATATTATAGGAATATGTGAAATATGTACGCGAGTGTAGACCCACACTTCTTGATTTTTTTCCAAGACTAAAAATGGCGATTTATGCTCTCCGCAATTTATTTTTTCATTTTATCACTAAAGTCTGGTCTCAACTTCGGAGGGAGAATTAGTAGCGGCGTTGGTTCGAATTCTTACCCTAATTACCTGGCGAAATAATTCCAAGGAAATATGATAGAGAATCTTTTCCCGATTAATTTTCCTCTCGAAAAACAGACCGAAGCGTCGGACGTCCTTACTTCGGTCTATATGAATAAGAATCGAGCGAAGATTGAACTGATCGTTAACTTTGATTAAATTAGGATTCAAGCTCCGTTTGACACACTGTGACGATAACTATTCGGTATACGTTCACCTGTTGCTTATAGGAATCCATACTTCCTCATAGAATGAAATTGTATTTCGTCCACTAATATGTGGTATACCTATACGTTTCGCTCTGACGGTCGCAAGGCGTCTATAATCAAATTAATTGCACCTAATTCACTGGCAAACATCTTGTGCCCGTATAACCGGCTTCCGTATCATTCCACGTGAACCATTTCGCTAACATGTAATATCTCGGTAATAGCAAGAGCGATATCAGAAATTACATCAGACTAAAATTCTCGGGGTCTATATAATGAATTATATGATTGCATATGAATTATTAATTTGCCGAAATTTAAACGATAATTGCCGGCAATCAAGTCCCGGTTAATTTTCTGATACCATTTCTGAAAGCACGTGTACATACATACCCATGTAACCTATTCTTACGACCGTCTGGTTTCTACCGTAACGTATGGGTAAGTGCTTCTTAGTGCTGGTGGGTAGAGGTACAGTTTTATAGATACGAAGTACGTTCTCAAATGGATCCATAAGCAGGTTCTCTCATGAGTGCGAGTTACGATCTATACGTAGCTATAGGTTCTGTAAAAGTCAGGTTTTCCGTTGCCGTGAGATAAAATAGTCGTTTAAAAAATATATATACTGTCGGAGTATTGGCACGATCATAAGCTTCACCTGCGGTCTATAACGTAACTTGCAGATCGTAGATCACGATTCAACTCGACGCCCCATAAGACCTACATAGTTTCTTCTATATACGAGGAACCGGGATATGAAGAGGTCGATATTCTCTTCGTAAATTTTCTAGCCACGTGAAAATTACACCCTTAAGCCTGGAGGCAAGAAGAGCGTGACTATTTCTCATAAAGCGTAAAAACTGAACTCCGACATTAACGCTGCGGATCTACTTATCATTCCTTACTAATTCGAGCCATTATTCATTTTTTCTTTTCTTCTCTTCTCTTTTATTTTCCTTGGGAAAAGATACAAGACTGGTATCCAATACATCGTAGAAAGAAACGTGCATCGAAGAGTAAAGGTTTTTCGGGGACATCGCGAGGTGAAGAAACAAGGGGGATGAAATCATTCCTTTTTTAAGGGTTCGCGAAGGCAAGCGAATGTTTTTTTGCTGACGCTTACTCGCCAATTGGCCAAGAATTCGTGGTGACGAGAGGTACAAGACCTGCTTAGGTAGACAAAGATCGAAAAGGGTCGAGGGTCAAAGTGCCGTGTATAGAAGAGGTATTATGGGATTATGCACACATACACAGACAGCTGCATGAATCGTATGTAAATATACGTTCAGGCACGTGTGGAGACGAGGGTGGCGTAGCACAGGGCATACAGGGTGTTGGATACGAACGATTTACATGAAATATTCTTTCATAAAGAAGAAAAAAAAGAAAAAAGAAAAAAAGAAGAAATAAATTTCATTCAAAAACTCATAAGAGGAGATTCAATAACCCTAGCGGGGGAATATATAACGAGTAAAATTCCTGTCATTTTTACCCGAAACTTTTCCTCCGCTTTAGCTATACAGGTTTAACAGATGAAAAAACGAGACGAACGTTTCGAAATAAAGTATATTATGCGAGGATCCTCGGTACGACTAACGCACAAGTCATTTAATGCCTATTTAAACATCGCGACAAATCAGACAACGGTCTGACACATGTATAACAAACATTGTGGAAGGTAGGTGACGATATCTGGGTCATATCGAATCCAATATATCCGACGATCTATCAGCACTGCGACAAGCTAGGAGGGTGCAGAATGTCTGATCACCGCAAAACATCACTCGTACTGAATGTAAAATGACTTGTTTGTTTCTGAATTCTAGATTTATCTGCTATAGCTCTGCAATAAAAAGTGGAAAAATTGATTGATTCAATTTCCGATAAAGTATGGAATAAAATATGTTCAGGTTTTCATTTTCTAAACCACCTCAATCTGTATATTCTGGTATATATCCACCCATGGCTATGGCTGCTTGATTCTCTCCCGGGGTTTTAACGTTCCTATACACAATGGCTGAACAAAGCTTCAAAGTTTACGCTTTCGAAGCTGTACAAGAGGTTAAGCTACTGGGAATACTTATTGCGGAAGAGAATTTAAAAACTTTATTTATCGAGGTGCAGGCGATGCCGAGATCTCGTTTATTGTATTAAATTTTTCAACTATATTAAACCTTCGGCTCAATTCGTTCGGGGTCAAAGATCTCTTCGCTGAGAAATCCCCTTCCTCGTTTCTAACGTGACGCCAAATGGACGAAGCGACGCAAACGATTCCGAGATAAGGGGATCTTCGACAGGGATATTATCGTACGTTAGAAATAAACCGGCATCGATCTCGTAGGCGAAATAAATTCCGAGTTAAGGTCTTTCTTTCTTTAAACCTCGCGACTGCACAGAACGTCGCGGTCGAGGCGAACGAATGTTCCTAACACGAGTATTTTTTTTTGCCCGATAAAGAGAATATGGAACTGTGGTCCATTTACACCTCTAGTATCCTGGAATTACGTGCTGGAAGATATACTTCTGCTGCGAATGTCTTTACTGCTTCAATTTATCTGATACGTTGAACTGGCGTGACTATTTCTTCAAATATGGTACTACGGTACGATTCGGGACTTTTAACGCATCGAAAATTATACATACACCGTTCCCTCGGTCGAAGAGTTGGGTATCGCCGACTTTGGGAATTGACAAGTTCAATTTATAACAGACCCTTGTAATCCCAGGACACGAGTAATTTCGTTTGAAACAATCCAATTTACTCTCGAAATCAGCGTTGTAGCCTAACTGCTGTGTACACGTACGTAGGTATACGGACTCACGCTTTTTGTAACGAGAAAAAGCGCACGAAAACCGTTTCATCTCAACTTTTAATACCATACCAGTTTCGGAAAACAGATTTTACCTAATTCGATAACAATTTCGTTTCATAACGCGTCAAATAGTTTTTTTCCTGTTCGTAAATAGGTAAAGGGTGAGGCCGAAAATAGGATTGATAATTTAGGAATTATGTAGGAATATTCATGTCGCTAAGTTGAAATGCACGGAAACTTGAGTAGTCGCTATTCCTCTGACAATGAGTACATATACCGCTATACTATTGTCGAAAATAGAATATTGGAATCGGGATACTTTAGAGTCCTCTTAACCCAATTTAAACAGCCACAAAGACTATTCGGTGATATTGAGCTGTGAGATGCGACCTACTTGTTCTACCACCTAGACAAAAACCACCTACCACCTTCTTGATCCAATTTGCCAATCCGAGAGGTAAAAATGATATTGCATGTGTTGCACTGCAGCAGGCTTTGTTCTATAGAATCAGGAAAAGTGTAAATTGGCTACTGTTCAAAAACTTTGAATTTTGATTAGCGGAATAACTTTTCTCACCTCTTTGCAATCTTTCGCTTTCACGTTGGGCTACTTTATCTTTTTCATATATGGATCTAGTTGCCCAACGGAGCTCAAGACCTCTTCTTTTGAATTATGATTGACCAGCCAAGAGATAATAATGACTTCTCGATGGACCATAATCTTTGTCTTTATTGATTATCAATTATTATACATGTCGATGATAAAATCCTTGGCGAACGACTTGGGGTTATCATTTCATTCGGTTTGCCTTCCCTTGGTTTGGCCTAGATTTTTGCATCGCGAAAGACGTATCGAAGGGTTGTAAACCGGGTTATGCGAGACCATAAAAAGTTGGGTCTGATTACGAGTTTATTTGACGAGGCTGAACCTTATGGTCCAATAATAATTGAATCTGATTCAGATTTGGTGTTACTTTTCAAGGGATAAGAACCGCGATATACGATGTTTACCCCGTTTATCTCTCCTTGCTTTTCTCATCTCTTATGCCTTCTCTTTACTTCCTGTCCTATTTGCGAACTCGATAAATCTTCGCGTGGAATCCATACCTTCTAACGGGTCTTGATAACAAAGTGGACAGCCACTGTGGATATAGCAATGATACAGACTTCGATCTCTTCGCTATATCTTAGGGGGAAAATAATCCAGCTAGTATCCAATTAAGATTATAGAACTTATTGATCAATGCCTCGGTTACGAAGTAGCTACTTAAGACACCTTCTTGGCAAACTGTTTACTCGAATGATGGATCAAAGTGTCTTGAAACGCTGAAACTTTCAAACACTTTCGGCATTTCATATAAATATGAATTGTCGATTAACCGAGCAGAGATCTGAGATAGGCACAAGTTTCTTGAAACCTGACAAGAACCAGAAGGTCGAAACTGAAGCCAAGAGTCTGTCTGCTGCGGGCTGTTCTCACAAAACTTATCGCTTTGATATGAATTTCGTCGGTCTGATTCATGGCCAAACTTGAGCTTGCAAGGACGAGCTGAAATCAATGTATCGTATCACCTGGCTCTGACAGATGATTCAGATTAGTCTCAAGGCTTAGAAATAAACTGGGAGCAGATCAGGGGAGTAATATACCTCTGAGTCTTTGAAAATTTGATCTTATATTTAAACGAGACGAAAATATAATCTCGAAAATCTCGAAATGAACTTGGGTCGAAGCTATATACTTGGGTCGACGAAAATATAATCTCGAAAATCTCGAAATGAACTTGGGTCGAGCTGCTAGACGACGTGATTTTATAATCGTATTCGGAAGTGAGACGACTGCAATTTCTTTGAAATACGGATAGGTAGGTATAATATGGATTTACGCTGGAACATTTTTGCAATTGATTTGTCTTTTTCTTTTTTTGGTTTTTATTCTTTTTCACGTGTGAGAACAAATTTCGCGGATGCTAACGGCGCCAGAGTTAAACTCGGTCGCGGGTGAAATATTCCCCGAAAAGCTACCTTCGACGTGACCTGAAACTAAAGGAATCCAGTTTTAGTACGAGGAGCAGATCTCCGGCGTCTAAAAACCAGAAACCATTTATTCTTCGTCCTAGGAACCGTTCTGCTCTGTCGCAGAAGGAGAGAAAAAAATTTGAGAAGCGTTGATGAAGAAGAAGTATCCAGAGAATACAAAAGATACAAATAACTATGAATCGTCGTAGAAAATTCCGTACTTGCTTCACTTTTTTATACAGCTAATCCTGCAGAGGAAAGAATTATATAGAAATGCACATTTGGCTAGTAAACCAAAGAATTCAACGGTATAAATCAGAACTTATTGAGCGAGAGATTTTATCCCAGGATATAAATATAAGGTAGCATTTCCATTCGTGCAGAAATTTAAAATATACGAATAGTATCTATACACGGAGACGGTGCAGTCGAACGAAAACAAATTATTGACTGAGACGTCTTGGTACAGGGTAGGAAATGGCAGAGAGTGCACAACGGAGTACAATAGAAAATTGTACAGTCGTAAATATCTATATTGCAGATCTAATTCTCGCCTTCGCTCAACACGACTTGGATTCAACTAGGAGACGGTGTAGAATGTATATTTTTAGGAAACCTTACTTCGTGTTTTCACCATTTCTCAAAATTATACTAATTTCTATGATGAATCTAGTAACGACGAGGAGAAAGTTTCTTGAACCTGATATCATCGATGGAGCCTGACTATTGAGATGAAAAGTCAATCGAGCTCGCGAAAATAAGAGCGGATGAAGGGAGCCATACCGACGATGAAAAAATGTAATAAATCATGAGATTCTGGTCGAATGATTGGCATGTCATCCAATATGCAGTAGCCTGCTGATAATTCCATCACCGTGACCCTGGTATAAAAAGTTGGCTAGACGCAAAAATCAGAATTATTTATTAACTTCGAGATCGATCCCACGTTTGCGGAGAGATTATCGAAATCCAAACGACTGAAGGATGAAATAGGAAAATATTTTTTTTTGTGAGACAGGTGGAATTGGATCAGAACGAGTGACGTTTGATCGCAATGTAATAAGAATAAAAAATTCGCTGGTATATTATGTATTGAAAAATGCGGGAATCCGTTAATTTGGCAATAATTTTTTATTATAAGGTGCAATTTTTTACGCGTCTGAAAGATCAGCGAATTGATAAACTATCGTTGACAGTAACGTGGCGTAGAATTGAAATTGAATTTAAACTACCAGAATCTAATTAAAAATTTACGAGGTGGTAAGGAGATAATGACGTTATACCCATTCAAGAAACGGGAAAGTAAGGGAATGTGTGACTCTAGAGACTTTGGTCGACTTATATATGGTTTACGCTTGCAAACCGTGGCTAAACTTCAACTTCACAAACTCTGTCTAGAGGCCTGACCCAGATCTAAACTCCAACTGAAGTAAATAAATCGAAAATGTCCCACTACGTACGTACGAATACGAATAGTTAGAAATAAATTCAGTAAACTAGACCTGGCATATCGCGAACCTTCTCAAACAGAGTAAATATAAAAATGGCCAGAACTTTCCCTCTGAAATTATTAATCTCTGTGCTATACCGAAGAATATTTCACGTCAAGTATCGTTTACCATTTTCGTGGTAAGAAATTGACGTGAGAAATAAATTCAAAAAAATACCCATGAAATTGTTCGCGAGTATAAGTGTCAGGTAAAAAATGAACGATGGAAACACCCTCTTGATTCCCAAAATTCAAATAATTCTGGGTACGCAATTGCACTGATGGATATTCCGGTGTACTTTGATCAGCAATAAAGGTAATGTCGAAAAACAATTTGGCAAGGTCTTGAGAAGAGAATAAAAGGGCAGGGTGATGGTTCCGCAACAAGTAGATACCTACTATACCCCTAATTGCCTGGCTCTTGGCCTTTTCAAGGCGGTCCTCGACCCTTGGAGAATTTAAGGATCAATGTCGCCCGAGTACCTTTTGACAACCGCGAAGAGTACCATCTACCTACTGATCTTTCTCGGGTCCCGGAAGTGACGTAATGAGATACGTTCAATCGCCCCGTGTCTGAATCATCCTAAGTACTATTAGGTACTTTTGAATTTTACGTAATTGCTCAAGCTCGTCTGACGCTAGCCTGTTAAAAATATATATAAAGATAGATTTCCCCGAATACTCGATAATTGATAGTAAAGTCGTCGAGGTAGACTGGAGATTAAATAAATGATTATATTCCTCGGTAAATTTTATTGATACAATGAAATCTGTACTTTGCGGAAGAATAACTTGCAGTTTATTATCCGTACGAAGTCAAGTCACGTAAGATCGAGTTCCGGGGGTAAAAATACGTGCTGCAGATATCGGTGTCGCATCGCTGTCAAGCTATGGCGAGAGGAGACAATCGCTGAGATGTCGAAAGCCCCGATTGATCGGTCGATCAAATCTCTAGAGCCTCTCAACTCGTCCCTGCTGCATCGAATATCCTCGTCTACCGTCTCGTTCCTATAATTCTCATCGTGAAGCGATAGAAAGAGAAAAAGAAAGACAAAAAGTAAAAGAGCTCGCCCTTGCAGAGATTTCGCTTTTTCATTCGTCTGGTCAAAAATAAAAACTGAGAATACGGTCTTCGTTTTTTTTTTGGTAATGAGAAGGCAGCATTTTCGAGTGATGAAAATAAGAAGGGTTCCTTCTATACCCGTACATAAATGAGAATGGCGGTGTATATAGAGCAGTTTGTTGCTGCTAAAATAGCCCTTTTGTGTTACGACGCTTCACTGCCTTGCGGCTCATCACTCCGAAGCTACAACCACTTAGGAACGCACTTTTTCGTCTATATATTCACAAGTATGCATTAAGATATATACATAAAAGCCGAGCTCCGAGCTCACTTAGATATATTTCATGATTACGACGTGCGAAGAAAGCTTCGTCGTCGTCGTCGCCGTCAGAGATCCGTCGTATACAACCCTGTCGTTACTCTTAGTTCGAAGCCCCTTTTCTTATTCGGAAGACAAAAGTTTCTCCCTCGCGTAATAACTTAATTCCCCACGTTCGTTTCTACCCTCTCTCTCTCTCTCTCTCTTCGGAGCTTACCTACATGATATGTGTTTCAGGGTCGGTGGTTAAAGGATCGAACGAGAGGACAACTAGGCACCGAAGGACAGGAGCAAACCGAGGAGAAATGAGGCGGACGTGACGTCACAATGACATGATGAAGAGCCTGGTGGGGATCATGTGGATAGTGTTGGTGCTTATATCAGGTTTGGACGATTCGTAAACATTAAAATACTCACCCCACGAAATTATCATTTTTTATCGAAATCATCCCTCTACAAGCCCTCTGAAAATCTTGAAAATTTCACCGCGAAGAAACTATGACAGCTGGTACCAGTGCCGAGGCTTTTCTTTTTCTTTTTTCTTTCTTTTTATCATCCAATATCAAATATTTCTCAAAGAGAAGTATTTTTATGTTCTCTGGAGGAAACGGGTCGAAAATACTGTAGGAAATCCAATGAATAGACCGTCTTTGATAAGTAAGAAAGAGCCCCAATATATGTGAGGGATTCGAGGGTTGATATATGAAGCTCGAATTTTCCTCACCGTCTCGACTAATTGTAAGAGACAAAATCTCTGTTTGATCTCTATTTAGGGAATCTTTGTTAGTAGGTATAATATGCGGGGACGTATTTAACTTTCACGAAAATTAGTTGGAGTAGGTATGTATGTGAGTATATGTACGTACCCATGTCTTTCGTAAATTCAAGCACGAGGGCTGTAAACACTTAATTAGTCTGAAGAGTATCTCGTAGGAGTATATATACAACGTACGTGATACACGTGGGGAAAAGTGTTTGTCACTTAAAGATGCCACGTGCTGGAACTTGACGAGCTAATGATAAGCGAGTAATAAAAGCAAATAAGCTATGATGGTATATATTAACTTGAAGTGAGTGAATTAGACGAACGTTCTAACGAGATCGAGCGAACCCGTGGATCGTTTCCCTTGAATTAATAGAATAGTCGACTTTCCAAATTCTAACGGATTTATCTACTGCGTTACATTCAATTGCTACTCAAAGGACGTATACAGAACTTGGTTCTTTGTTCGGATGAAAAATTTAGAATCACGTACCTCGGGGCCGTCGAGTCTCGACAAACAAGATTAACATTGTACAGCAGTGGAAACTTACGTTAGTAACTGGGCGAAGACGAAAACCAATTTACACTCCGTGGTAAATACTGGCAAAAACGAGATCGGGACAACTTAGCTCATTCGCATAATCATGAACTGCATATTTCACTGTATTTTCACCCTCTCTCTCCGCTGTTTGACTTTTGACTCCAATTCATCGCGAGTCCAGGACTCTGAATTAAACATTTTTCCGAGTTCATTCTGTCACTGGATTTTTACTACTTGTGAAAATGCACTGTGGTGCGAGAAAAGACAAAAACCCGTTGAAATTGCAAACGTAAGAAACGCTCATAACGAGGTATGACCATAGCAATTTTCTTTGTGAGATTGAAATGCAAATTAGCAAGGGTGGGAAACAAGGTTCATATGTTACTCGCCGAGGTATAGTAAAGCTCGAGTAGAGTCAAGTTATGTTTTTCGTACATCTTTGTTGGTTTTTCTTCATTCACTCACCAGTTTCTGCCTATCATTTGTCATTTTTTATCATCTATTGACCCCTCGCTATTCCATACTGCAGGATGCTCAGGAAACCCAGACGCGAAGCGACTGTACGACGACCTCCTGTCAAATTACAACAAGCTGGTTCGACCCGTGGTCAACGTCACGGATGCCCTCACCGTGAAAATCAAACTCAAACTGTCTCAGCTGATTGATGTGGTACGTAAGCCCGGTGACACCACTAGCATCGCTCAAAAAGGAGTAAAATTTTCGAGTAGATATTAAATCGATTCACAATGATTAATCTTCGATCTTGACGTGCGCATTGTCGAGGCATAAAGGTGATTTCAAAAAGACCCAATCCACGTATCAAACCCTCATTATCCTCCGACTTACGTAATTGAGAAATGTAGATTAAAGCGAAGTGAAAAATAAATGTTGAAATTTTTCATGAAATTCCAGAACCTGAAGAATCAAATCATGACGACAAACCTCTGGGTTGAACAGGTAATTTTTCCTTCAAAGTACGATTTCCATTGTTTTTATATACTATGTACTAGATAGAGCGTAGAATTTCCAACGTATTTTCCAGCACCGATATTTTATTTCTAATTCAATTTACCGAGGAACACTTTACAGCTTTAAAGCTTCCGGGAGATTTTCGATAATACTAGATTCACCGAATATGACAACTTGTCTAGAACAATCCGGGGACCTTTTTCTCTCACTAATTAACGAATTGATACGGTAACAGATGAAAAAATAGCTGCATCAGCTTCTATTCCCTTCCCGGTTTCGTGTAATCGAATAACTTTCCAGTTGTCAGAAGCTATGAGTGCTCTTCGGCATATCCTTGAACGAAACCCAAATATCCAACGTTAAATATTAGTTCTACCGATTCCACACCTTCTAAGAGCTTCTGGTGTCCGATACCGATGGTCGCGCATACATTGGGCACACACCAAAGTGGCACAGACCATCTGTTAAAACGCCCACGAACCTAATTGCAAGATCCTTATACCATACAGAAGTAGAGAATTTCGAGGGACCAAAAGGGTTCGCGTTTGTCTTGCAGTTGAAGCGTTATTCCCAGGAAATTCGTGGAGAGGCATATATTAAAACTTTACAAAGTTATGGAGATAGCCTAGATTCCAGAGCCCAGAGCTTCGGCTCACTCAGTTAACAACTATATCTATATAAAGCTATCAGAAAATTAGAGTCTGATAATTTAAGCTAGCGATTATGCATGCGGATCTGGATAATTCTAGAATGCAGTTTAGTTTATGCAGGGGAGAGAATCGCGATTTTCATGATTATTATTATTATTTTGTTGCCCCGTGAATGGATCTGTAATGACGTGGTTGTGTGAATCACTGGCCTGCTTACTCCAAGGGGTGATAATAATTGTCTCGGTATTAATTAAGAATAAGAAGTTAGCCAGAGGTTCTTGGACTTTGGTTTAACCCGGGGATTGTCCTGTGATTTTAGTCGTGGTACGACTACAAGCTAAAATGGGACCCAAAGGAATACGGTGGTGTAGAAATGTTGCACGTGCCATCGGACCACATATGGCGCCCCGACATTGTCCTGTACAACAAGTAAGTTAGAAAATTGTGTACCAAGTTGGAAACCTCTCGGCAAACTTCACCGCTTGAATCCCAGTAAATCGAGGCTTTTCTACACTTTTTTCTTCGCTAATACTTTGACGCGATGCACGTGACAGCTATCAAAGAAAATAACTGAAGATATCGGAGTACATTATATTTGCCGATGACATTTTACTCCTCTCTTATTTCTCTTCTTACCTTCGCAGTTTCAGTTTATTAATTTAACACAAAATTTATGATTTTTATCTCCTAAGAAACGACGTGCGCGCCCTATGTAATTTGAAGAATTTTTATCGCGTCAAATGAAAAGAAAGATTATATATATGTATATAATATAAAAAAGGATCATCCTCATAAAATATTATCGTTTCAATTACTTTTCATATTTCTGGTTTTTATGATGCTAACAGGTTCGTGTTAAGGATTACTCGTACCCACCCTCGGACTTGCTGTTTAATCGTCATTTCTCGACTCTTTGATTACGAAGAGGATAAAACGTTTGAATTTTCATCAAATTTGTATCAAATATCGGTCTCACATCGTAGAGGGAGCACAAACTCGAGGGCGAACATTCGTGTAGACTCTAATTTATCGTAGGTATATAACAGTAGGTTCGGCAAAATCACATTAAAATTTGTATGATTCTAGCGCTGATGGAAATTTCGAGGTAACATTAGCGACCAAAGCAACACTAAATTACACGGGTCGAGTGGAGTGGAAACCACCTGCGATTTACAAGTCCTCCTGCGAAATTGACGTAGAGTATTTCCCCTTCGACGAGCAGACGTGCGTAATGAAGTTTGGCTCATGGACCTACGACGGTTTTCAGGTAATCAAACAACTCATTCCATGTATATATATATATATACCTATATATATATGTATATAATATATATTCTCTCTCTCTCTCAATTGATTGCCTCGGGCAACCGAAGCCCGTGGTTTTTGAAATTATTGACAAAATCACATATGCGATGGATATTTGGCTTGGTAATGGAAATAATACTAAAGTGGAATAAAAGAAAAACACCATAAACGAGTTTCGTTATTTCTTTATCTATACGAATATGTATTTGGCTGCAGGGAATTGCCAGAAAAGAAAAAAAAAAAAAACGAAAAAGATCGATTGAGCGAAAAAAGGAACAAGCTCCTTACAGTAACATGGGGCTTCTTACGAGACGGGGAATTTCAGCAGATACTAAACACTCTTCGCATAATCGTTATCGCGTTAAATATTAAGAGTAAAGTGGGATGCTTTGCTGAGTACTAAAGTTGCGGTTAAAAATTACCCAACTACCATGCAGCTTTTTCGCTCCCCCGTATCACCTGTGTCTCCTATACTCCTTCAATCGTTATTCCTAACTTTGAGGTATCTAAAGGCATCAACAACATCTTTGTTATAAATTTTCCGACCAAAGTCATGGACAGGAGATA
Organism: Tenthredo distinguenda; assembly: GCA_947538915.1. Lineage (NCBI taxonomy): Eukaryota > Metazoa > Arthropoda > Insecta > Hymenoptera > Tenthredinidae > Tenthredo > Tenthredo distinguenda. The sequence continues at coordinate 16,459,452 of OX384536.1, read as the reverse complement.
AGAGACCCTGGGGCTTCAGACAACTAGATCTAAAGACGCGGGGGTCAGAACTTTGGGAAGTCTAATTGGTTATACGCCATACACCCGAGAAGTTTCGAGTCCCATTGTACGTCATATAGAATGTCAGACGAAACGTACTGTTTCGTAATGAAATTCTGTTTGGTTGAAATTTGGTTTGTTAAATAAAATTCGTATCGAAAATAACGAGTTTTATAGAACCGCTAAAAGATATTTCAGCGCAATTTCAATGGACGACGGTATAAACTGAAGGTGATTAACTTTAAGATGCTTATTTTTGTCCTAATAAATTAGCTCCGCCGACTAATGGTCTAATTTCATCTGTTAATTGAAGTAAAAAATGTATGTCTTAACGTTAATTATTACCATACTTCTGGAGGGTAGTACTGCCCAGATATTCTTTTCATACCAAGCGTTGATAAAAGGGTTTTAAAAAAACGCGAATCTCATTATAAGATATATATTATGTACCCTGACAGAAATGATTAACTGCGGGCGATAATTACCCCTCGTTATTATGCCTGGCTAGTATGGGTAGGGAGTACTTCGTTCGGTATACTTCATAGACTCTTTAATAATTTTCTATACCCCATGTACCTTACGCGTAATGATTCAATTTTTTTTTATGCGATTTTTCTGGTGCCAATTATGTAGGAATGAAAAATATTTTGCGCATGTATTTTTTCGTGCCTTCCAATTTCGGTAATCCGTGAATTAATTCCCGTAATTTTTTCTCCTTGTTTTAACTCAGTCTTCATTCCACTTTTCCCCAAATTATAAGTCGCGAGCAACGAGTAAACAAAGTCGGTACTGCCTTATCTCCTCCAGGCTTATGGTTCGCTAAACATCTTACATAGAATAACACAAGCAATGCATAATTCATGGGTTAATTAATTCTTTGAGTAGTGTACAGAGACTAGAACGCCGTGCTGACTATAGCTGTTAGCTTCAATAGTACCTACTACAATTCCCAACTTTCCTACTGTTTAAATGTTTAATTGTACAACTAGAGGAAGTATGTACTTCCCTTTCAAAACTACTTTCAAATTTCTCACTTCGTACATGTATTATAATCCCGCAAGTTATATTTCTAAAAGCTAAACAATTCACCAGCGTTCTCGACGTTATTTATTTACTACGATTAATCATCGTTTGTCGAACGGTTTAATGTATCAGAAGCGATAACTAATGACAGAACTGTCAAAGCCTGAACTATGGAGTAGCATATTGGTCAATACACGAGGCAAGGCATTGTACGTCGTCTAAAAATCTACGCCGAATTATTTTCACACGATACCATGTATCATATCCCCAAGGATCAGGCCAGGGAGCTGTAAAACTACAGACTCTGAAAAATCGATATTCAATAATGAGAAACGAAAAAAAAAACAGAATTGGAACGTGATCGAATGATTGCTTTATATTCTTTCTTTTATTTATAATTCCTCTACCTTCCGTTTTCCGAATACGCGAAAGCCTGCGGCTTGGTAGACAGACGAACAGGCGAACAGGTAGACAAACAATCCGGGGCATTCAATTACTACTGCGTCTGACTACGGCCATGTTTCTACTACTGGAAAAGGCGCCCGCGGGCCCGATTCTACTGTCTGTGTTCTACTAGTCCGCCTAGCCATTTCCCAGACTTACTACTGCAGCTGAAGCAGCCCTTGAAAAACGATGAGTAAAGAATCCAAAAGTATACTATATTAATTTGGTTCCAACGTTAAATCATTTCGAAAAATCGAAAGCATATAAGTTGACGAGAAAAAACAAAAAAAAATACGATTTGACTGACCGAACACAATATTGAGTGATTACCGTAGTCGGATAAGGAATATTCGCGAGCTCGTATCTAGTACCGAGGAAAAAAATATCCCGGTATATCTCGTTGAATATTTAATTTCCTCAACGGTGAAAAGAGCATTTTATCGAAGCATCGGCTCCGCGAAATCGCTCAGTCCCACGTGAAAGAGGCTGGTAGGTACGATTTTCCATTCTGAGAAGAGAGGAATCTTGGTCTCGTCCCAAACATCCTTGTATACCAAGGTCATCGGGAATTCCAGTAGAAATGATTACGTGCTTCGATTTAATCACGTCCCCTCAACCCAGCCGCCTAAAAGTCACGTCTTCGACCACCGCACTGAGCTGGACCATCATTTTATCAACGGTACAAACTCGACGATGCCTATATGTTTTACGTCAGATTAATACATAACGTCGCTGAACTTTTTTCGCCGTAATAATCCTTACAGCACACATTTTCAACGAAATTGATTACCAATAAACGTCATCGGACGTATGTGTTTTTATAATTAATTGTACGAAATGGAAAAAGAAGAAAAATATAACGGGCAATTAATCGTACGAATAGAAAAATGCTCATCCAGCACCACTGAACGCCATATACATATGGAGTTCGGAATATTCCTTCAAATTCACGGCGTGTCCCTTGGCTAAGTCGTTCGCTATAACAATAAGTGCAAACCATATTGAGGTGTAAGTCTTGGGAAGTACTTAAGGTACTGGTAACATTAGCCGCAACCTTATTTAATAATTTAATACACAAGGGTACATCGCTGATGAGACTTGCCCGGCCAATCCAGACTCGAGTTCGTTGCCTACGAGCATATATCCTCAAATTCGTACACATCTGGCGTTCAAATTTTGTTGCCAAACTTATTCGCTGGGTACGTGACTCGGATGGTTGAAATACGCCCAGAGTTTCGAAATTCTCGTTTTTTTTACGACAGCAAGAATTACCTAATTCATCGACCAGTTTTATCACTAATTATTCTTCATCCAGGTGGATCTTAGGCACATAGACGAGGTTCGAGGTAGTAACGTCGTAGAAATTGGAGTCGACTTATCAGAATTCTACACTTCGGTAGAGTGGGATATTCTGGAAGTACCTGCTGTCAGGTAGTTATGAAATTTCTGTAGATAATTTACCACCCATCTTTACAGGAATAAAAGCGCAAAGAACCTCTATCGGCTATTCCAGCAAAGTTGAGAAAATTTCTTTTTGTCTTTTCTGCAGGAACGAAAAGTTTTACACATGCTGCGATGAGCCCTACCTGGACATCACCTTCAACATCACCATGAGGCGAAAAACCCTGTTTTATACGGTCAACTTAATTATTCCTTGTATGGGAATTTCTTTCCTGACAGTTCTAGTCTTCTATCTACCAAGTGACAGTGGCGAAAAGGTAGGCGATTAATTATGCGGGGGAAATATACCTCGCGATTCGCTTAATTACACCCACTATAAACACTAGACATTTTAATACCGAAGTTAAGATTCAGACTCGTATTCCGAGCTATACTATGGAATATAGGTATATACGATGGGAATGGCTATACATATACGCTGGGTTTACTGTTTGAGACTTTCGTCCTTCGTCCTATATTAACTATCTTGACCCCAAAACGACACCCGGATTGAAGACCCTTCTCTCCGGCTGACTATTGAATTCAGTTCATAGTATGTCACGAGTCACACCTTATACATACCTTACCGCTATAAGTCTTGCTCCAGCTTTGAACAAGATCAATTCTAACACAATACCCTCTCGAATTGCCGTTCCGTAAACTTAAATCGTGCGTTTAATTCATTCCAATAATGGAATCTAACGGTTACCACAATCGACGATCCCTAGCTGCTCTATTCGGTATTATTGTTCGGGTTCAATTATCAGGTCATTAGACATAGATCCGCGAACAGTACGAAGATGTGACATCAAAACTTTCGAGAAAATTAATTCAATTTTGGATATTTGTATATGAAATCGCATATAATATTATTACTTTCGTTGATTGCAGGTGAGTTTGTCCATTTCGATTCTACTGTCACTGACTGTGTTCTTCTTGCTGCTGGCAGAGATAATTCCACCTACTTCCTTGGTGGTTCCTCTCCTCGGCAAATTTGTTCTGTTCACCATGATCTTAGATACGTTTAGGTAAGAATTTTGACGAGCTTTATTTCGCCTCTGCACATGTATGTACATGTCAGGGTGTGTAAGAAATGAACGTTTTGTTTTTATTTTTTTTTGCAATTCAAGTAACGAAATGGGGATTCCGCTCGACGTTACGAAGAATCTAATCGATTTTTAATCTGTTTACAGCATATGTGTGACCGTGGTAGTACTGAACGTGCATTTTCGGTCACCCCAAACACACACCATGGCTCCATGGGTCCGCAGAGTTTTTATTCACGTTCTTCCTAGGTTGCTAGTCATGCGCAGGTAATTTTGGGGACATTATACCCCGCGGCTGTGAATATAATTCGAATTGTCTTATGCGATAAAATTAAGGTAATATCCGTTCCCCACAGTTCAATCGAGATTAAAAATATTTTTCCTTCGACAGGCCGCAATATCAAATCGATAAACGCAGTATAGGTGGTCATCATAATCATCGAGTTATGGTCAGGACCTGCAATGGCCTTGAGTTAAAGGATCCTTCGCTGTTCGTAGAGGCATCAGCATCCGAACTAGTAGAATCTTCGGTCTTATTTCCAAGCCTTGATTCTCGGGATGAACTAAATCCACGGTAATTTAATTCACGGATACTATTCGCTAATTCCAAAAACAAGGGCGAATTCTGACGTCGAGTCAATCCTGTACGAAAAATAATGACTCTCGATCGTTTCGACGCTTCTTGAACCAAATTTCACCGATTAAAATTTTCGTTAATCTACAGAGAATTGGAAGCTGTGAATTTTGGAAGTACGTGTCGAATCCACGGCTCTCCAGCTGCAGCTCCAGTAGTACCTCCGCCCCAGCTTCCGACCCAGGAGAGCGTTAACGCTCTTTGTCATTCTCTTCATCACTGGCATCACTGTCCAGAGTTGTACAAAGCTATTGAAGGGATAAGGTTCATCGCTGATCATACAAAAAGAGAAGAAGATTCAACCCGAGTAAGTTGGGAATATATTTGATACATGGTATTTCTTTTTTTCTTTTTCTTTTCTTCTTGTATTGATTTTTTTTGGAAATTGAATGATTTCACTAATGAATATATGGTACAGGTAAAAGAAGACTGGAAATACGTTGCGATGGTGTTGGACAGGTTATTTTTATGGATTTTTACGTTAGCCGTTGTTGTTGGAACGGCTGGAATTATTTTGCAAGCTCCTACGTTGTACGATGATCGTGTACCGATTGATGTTCGATTATCAGAAATCGCCTCTACCACTGCCAAACCACACATAGCGACAATTCTCTGAGGCACGATTACTGACCCATTTTTATCTTCGTTTTGAAATGCTACACTGATCCTGCAGTGATCACCGAAACACTGCAAGCGCAAATACTTGGTGATACTCGTTTAAATCAGTGCTCTAATAAACGTATTATACTGTACGTGTCCATAAAACGTTTCACTAGCTCAAACGGATGAATAAACTTGATTATATAGATTGTCCAAGGATTCATTATAACAGTCACGAACCTTAGCCACGTTAATATTATGGGCCTATTAAAGACGTATGGTTAGGTATCGTTTACCATTTTAATCTACGCGAAATGTTAATATTCGACAAAGTGTATAGGAGAGCTTTTGGAAAAAATGGTATTTTGGCAACAGCTAGGAAATTACGATGTGTTATAATTAACATACAACCGTACTAATTGCATATTACAAAGTGAATCTTGGAAAGATTTATTAGATCCATTTAAAGATTGGTCGAACAGTGATGTATCAGATTTTCTAGTTATTCGAGTAGATTTTGTATTTTTTTCCTTCATTTTATATTTTTTCAAACTCCTGTATTTAGGATTTTTTATTTTCTAGCGGAATAGCATAGATCTTCGATTTATATATCGTTTTGTAAATCTAAGTTTTCGTTTCGTCAGTTGATTGCGAGGCGCACTTTGTTATACGCAGATACGGGATTATAATCGTTGCCAGTTGCAGACTCAGGAAAAACAATTATTTTATCTAAACCTTCACTGCGTTGAGCCTGTAACAATGGGGCCATATTTTCAATTGAAAAATAAAAAGAGAAAAATAACAAAAAGAAGCTATTACGTCTCTCAAATTTGTGAAATTCTAAATATCTGCATCATATATATTTATAATTGGTGCAGAATGGGTTCAGGCTTGGATTAGCCAATCCAAATTTTATTGCTCATAAGTGTTTGTAATAATAAACCAATCGTAATTACATTTGTTCCATTACCTATCTATTAATGACACGAGTATAATTACGACAAAATTTCCAAGCGAGGGTGTATAAGAGCAATTGACTTTTATTGTAATTTGCGTTATGAGAAAGTTATAGTTTTTTTTGTTTTTTTACAGTTAAATTACTTGGTGATAGTCTACATTTCATTAGTATGAGACTTGATCATAGTATAATATTTTGATCTTTTTGATTGAAATTTCCTAGTCCTTTATATATATATATAAAAAAAAACAAGAATTGTTTATTGAGTATAAAAGAGTGAATTACGAAGTATGAAGAGATTAACTTTAAAAATAAATAATTACATGTTGTTGTGGAAGTAAGCACAGTGATAGTTACCTATTATAAATTAAACAATGAAAAGAAAATGAAAGCAACAAAAAAAAAAACCAAAAAAAAAAAAAAATGGAAAAAAAACAGAAAATACTATACATAACAAATAAGAATTATCCATATAATGATAAGACACGTGACAAAAAATATTTTGTGCGAGAGTGTGAATGATTAATTGAACTTATGTAATAACAAAAACACAGGTATCATTATTGTTTCTAAATAACTGTTAACATAAGTCAAGGAGGCATTTTATAAAGGTGACAAATATTATTTAAATATATATATATATTTATATATATTCAAATATCGAACAAGATATGTCACATTAACATGTGACAAATCACAATGTTACAAAAGCAATGATCACGTAATTGCCATACATAAATACGCACGAGCTTATAATATTATACCCTGCCACATTGAATTCTATAAAGGAAAAAAAGAAGAAAAGAATAATTTCCGCGAAACCATATGATCACTTTCGTATAAAGTACAACAGTGTACATATTATATATTGATACATATTTTGTCTAGTAATTTACGCATCAGTTGATAACGAGAATTTTATCTCGAACAAAAAAAAAAAGAAAAGAAAATTAAAAAAACTAATAGAATATTCAAGTCTTGAGCCATATATATTACGATCAGCTGTTCCACCTTTATAGAAACCTTTTCCTAGACGTAGTGTTGATTTAAATCCCTACGAACGGATGTGATCAAGTGTTACATTATAAGATAGATAACGAATATGTTATTAAATAATAATAATAATAATAATAATAATAATAATAATAATAATAATAATAATAATAATAAACTTGTAAAATAGGGTGAATTAATTACGTAAGTGCAGGATGCAGTGTTATTATGAATCATATGATGTTATATTACAGTATTACGTGTATCTATACCATATCTGAGTTGACATCTGCCAATTATAGCTGCTCTAATACCACGCCTCAGTCTCAAATTATCCATAATGCAATAGAATTTAAGTATCTTCATAGCTATTTAATATTTTTCGAAATTACTGTCTTTCTTTCCTTCTCTCATTGCTCTGTCTCTATATCTCTCGCTTTCCCTCTTTTTCTATTTCTCTGCCTATACAATATGTAATAGACTAAAGATTAACTGAATAACGTGCCTATATCATTTCATGATAATTTAATTGATTTTGTTAATGCTTGGTAAGTTATTTTCAATGTTATATGGCCTGGAAAGTCACACGATGTTACTATATGTAATTGCTAATTAGCAATCGAGAATCTGTTCAAAAAGAAACTTAATGTGTTATCTCACTTATCAGTGAAGGATATATTTACAACGGAACATTTAGTGAAGTATCAGGCAGAATATGTATATGGTATAACTGACTGATGTGAGAATTTGCATAATATAAATAATACCATATAATAATATAATGTATCGGTACCCAATAAGTATAGGTAATTTAGCTGAAGAGTTTCGATCGAAAAAACTTAGCACGGTTTAGGGGAAGAGAAAAAATAATGTAGTTGATAATAAAGTCGAATTATATCTTATATCGAGAAATAACGGTATTTAATAAATTATTATCGGGAGTACATATACGGTGCTCTGAAAAAAAGGTCACTAAACTTTTCCTCGGTTATAATAATTGAGTTGACTGCTGCCTTCTATACATTTATTATCAACATTGACCACTCGCAACATGAAGTTTAAAACTATTCTTAATTACTTGCTTTAAATAGCTACGTGCGATAGCTTACAATTGATGTAGTAAAATAAGAAGAGCCGTATTGATATCAAATTTCTGAATTATCATTATTATTATTCGAACGTACAGCTGAAATAACGTAATCTTATTTATTAATTTATTTTTCTTTCATATATTCACGTATTGTACGTTATCTATATCTTACTGGCATAAGTATGAGTAGAAGTTGGCCACTGTTATAGCTGAGCTTTTATTTGATGTGCTGAACGCACGCGGAAGCATTTACAGCATCAAGCTAAATATTTCGCTTCGTACGAAAAGGGATAGAAAAGGCTTATTTGATTATTCAAGAAGCGGAAATATCGCAGATTTTTATGATCTTGCCCAAGACGATCGGATATTATTATTATATATGTATATGTATCTATATATATATAGACATATATAGGTATATATATATTTTTTTTAATTCTAGAATAATCAAACAACAAAAGTATAATCTAATATCCGTTTCAAAAGAAGTTCTAAGAACAGTTATTACTATTATTATCATTATTATTATATTACACTACCGCATCGATATAATTAACATTAAATATAAAAAGTTAAACGAATAATTAATTAACAAAATAAAGTTATAAAAAAAATAGTGTTTCTAAATACCAGACCCATTAAAAATATTACTTGTGGTTGGCAACAACCTTACTGGAGCATCTGGTCGGCCATCACGTCTTTACTTAAAAGACTTTTACATTCTAGTTATTATAAAAAAATTAGAAAAATAAATAAAAACGATTGACGAGATGCTCCAATAAATTATAAAATGTAAACAATGAGGAAACTTTCTACATAACAGGTGTATATCTATAAAATTGACGAATAAACTTGATTTTTGTAAAAAAAACTATATAGACTAAAAAAACATACAAATCCTCATCCCAAATCCCGTGTCGCCACTTGAAATGATTTTAAAAATGATTTCGATATCTCGAAAAGGTCCCGCGTAACTCACGACTGATCGAAGCTTGAAGATCGAATCTTTTGCCGAAATACAAACAACATGGCCGCCGTAGATTTGGCACTTTGACAGTTCGTTACTTCTGCTAGTAAATTGTGTCACACTTTAATTAACTAGTTTTCAATCTTGTATATAATTGAGAATATAATGAGTAGTAGCCATTATGACTCCAAACGGTCCAAACATCAGAGAAGTGAAAGAACGTCAAGTAGCACCCATGTGCATCACAGGTTAGTAAAATCAACGTACCATAACATAACCTACGTGTCAGAATGCTGTTCAGTTTGTACACGTTCGTTTTATATACATTCACGCGAATTAGGGATTATAGATCATATTTGAATCTCTGACTTTTTCGCCCAGGAATAACTACACATCGCAAGAAGATGAATTTATGGACACTCGGAGACGAGACAGAGAACAAATCGGTCTTACTGGCGTAGAAAGAGTTTGGGGAAAGTCTCCGACCCGCGTTGAAGAGTGAGTTTAAATGAATTCTATACCACAGAACATGTATTTATCATCAATTAGCGTAGCTAATAAACAAAAGAATACTCATCTGTCTTGAAATACGTTTGCCGGAAAATTCCTAACCTAAAATATCGTATTACTTTAGCTCGGACGACGAGGAGCCATCATTCAACAGGCACAAAGACGATTCCACATCAAAAGACAAAAAGAAAAGGAAGAAGGAAAAGAAAAAGGTGATTTGAAAATCATGGAGGTCTTAATAATCTCCTTGGCTCTGTTTCCTTTACGGATATTTGTAATTACAGAAAAGCAAGAAATTAAAAAAGGAGAAAAAAGCTAAGAAGAGTAAGAAGAAAAAGAGGAAAAGAAAATCTTCCACCACCAGTTCAGAGGACGAAAGTGATTCCGAAAGACAACAATGGGTTGAGAAAAAGACAGTTGAAGGAAGTCGCAAGAGACACCATGGTTCAAGCTCAGATGAAAGCGGGGAAGACGGATTGGTTGGTCCGGTGCAAAAACAACACGTTACTCTATCTGCAAAAGATTTTGGTAAAGCCTTGCTTCCTGGTGAGGGAGCTGCTATGGCTGCTTACGTAGCAGAAGGCAAACGGATACCGAGAAGAGGAGAAATTGGTCTCACTTCAGACGAAATTGCATCTTATGAGTCTGTCGGCTATGTCATGAGCGGAAGCCGGTATAGAATTGTTTTATCTATTTTTACATTTGATTCCATATGATGAAACATGAATTTTTCTAGGAGAAGGTAGTTCGTTTATAGAATTTATTAGTCTCAGCCTTTCTGTTGTTTTATTATTCTCTTGTTTCATTCGGGATTAATACCAATGATCGTTTTTCTCCTCACTATGTTTGTCCATTGATTTATCACATATTTATTCACCTCCAAGAAATTTAATTATAGATTATTTTATATTCAATCTATATTTTCATTGAATACTCTTTTTCAATCTATTATGTAATTATTTTATGAATATTTTTACTAATGGTTTAATGCGTATTCATTGAATGCATATCGATCTTAGATTATAATGACTAAGAATTCCGTTGTTTCTATAAGATTTGAAGATTCGTTTTCTTGTCACTTTCTCTCTCGTGATTTCATATTCTTTTTCATCAAATAGAGAAAAAGTAAGACTGGAATGGGGTAGGGTGAGGATTGCTTTATTTTTTGTATGAGGTCTGAGGTTCCTGAGCTAACTTTTACAACTTTATTTGCTAGTTGGGCAAGCCTGTATGGCATCTGATTAAGAATCAGATTGATTGCTAAACTAATGGAGTTTTCTTTATTTCTTATTTATTTTTGTTGATTGATTTCAGACACCGGCGTATGGAGGCTGTGCGTATTCGTAAAGAGAACCAGATTTATTCTGCCGACGAAAAGAGGGCGTTGGCAATGTTCAGTAAAGAGGAAAGGCAAAAACGAGAAAATCTTATACTAGGACAGTTTAGGGAAATGGTAAACCAGAAACTTGCACAGGAGCAAAACAAAGATTAAACCAGATTCGAACCCTATGAAATAAGTCATGGAATAAATTTCACGCATCTGAATGCCTCGATGTTGCAGCTAGATGAGCATACTTATAACGGAACTAACCACAATGAAATAACGACCAGAATTCATCCCACTTTAAACGTTTCTCATTTATTTATCCCAACCAAAATACATTGAATACATTTTAAAAAATTCATATGGCTTTTCATTCTCGCTCATCACTCGAAACTGAGACATAAAATGATTCCAATTTTTTCTGAGTTATTGATCAGGCTTTAGGTGTTTGTTTGCTTTCCCAGTCCAACCATCCACCAGTGTAGTTGTAAGATCTGAAATAAAGAGCGTTTTTGCTTTATTTACAAACAATAATTGTATGTTTTTAAATGTTTTGAGTACATATATTGAGCACAAATTGAAAGCCGTGTCTAAAAATATCTATATTGGAAAGTGATTCTCACTTTCCATATCCCAGTTTTAGCATCTCTTCCTGAACCATGGCACTCCGTTTGCCGGATCTACAGCTAAATATGATTTTTGTATCTTTCGTTGGTTTCGGTTTTTCGAATTTTTTCAAAAACTCATCCTCGGGAAAATTTTTCAACACGTCCGCTACCTGTCCCACTATACAATGAAATGAAAAATGAATGTAAACGTCGCAAAATATTACAAATTCATGATAATAATATTAAACAAAATAGGCAATATGAATAATAGTCGAATTACTAGGCACGTGAATACTCCCTGGCAATTTCCCGGTCTCTTTAATCTCCGCATCTTCTCTCACGTCAATGATCAGAACGGTTTCATCCTTTTGTGCCTTTAGTAAATCGTCGTAGTCCAAATTAAGACCGTGATCTCCTTCTCCTTTCATGACCTCAGTTTGTGCAAGAAGATTATAAGATGTCGAAACGTATCTGAGTTGTGTATCGGCTATAAAATATGCAATAAGAATTGATTGAAAATTGGAAACAACCATTTCTTCTACTGGCTATGACTAATATTACCGATCGATGTCAACCGGTAAGTTTCCGTCGGATTTATAGTCTCCAAAATCTTTAACGAAATAATATTATTAAATGAGTATTGTCGGTGATTAGTGACATTCCTAAATACCAACAATGCGGATTGATTCTTGATAAGTGTAGAAATTCTTCTGCTAGAAATCATGACTGTGCTAACGATCTCCGTCGGTGTAGAAAAATATTCCGAAATCGCTGGGGCTGCGTTCATAATTATTATTGCTAAATGTCTAGGGTCACGTTGTCTCTGTAAAATTGATAAATCTTATCAAAATAATACGCAACCAGATCTGTCGAGCATTGAGATATTTCATATGCCTATTTTTCTATTTTTAGCTAATTTATCTTATCAATTATTAAAAATAAATGTCAAACTCATCTCAAAGCGGTGAAAAATATCAAAGTAAAGAAAAAAAAATAAAGTGGTTGCGAAAGAGCTGCAGTCTGTGTCGCCCTCTTACGAGGAATGTGGAAACTAATGATTTTTATTTCTCGTGTGTGAGGAGAGAAAAGTGTGTATTAATTTATTGGTATATTATCGCTTTTTTTGTTGTGATTTTCGCATCCCCAATCGTGTGAGTAATTTTATAATAATAATACACGATCTATTTACCATATTTAATAACCCAAGCGCGACTCCCTGTCCTCGTTAACACCGTTTATATCCTTTTGTTTATTTATACAACTCCGTGCGTTGTAGAGCTGAGGTAAAAAAACATATAGTCTTCTATGTGCTCCAAATAAAGATTATTTCATTTCTGGTAATAATATCCAGAGGGATATTTTTTCAAAAATTTTTCAAACATTTAACACAATATATTATAACTGTCACGAACAATTTACTCATTTTCTAATTAACAACATTCCAGAGTGTTGACACCTCTCCAGATCTCTGTCACACTCATATACCTTAACTATCTCTCTCTCTCTCTTTATTCTACGCACGTCATATTACCTCTCTGTTTCTTTTAACTTTTGATCATTCAATATCAAAGTTTCTCTGGATAAAAAAATCACTCATATCTTGTTCTACTGTTTATTGAATGAACGAATTATTTACTATTTTAATTATTATTATTTTTCTGTTCCACCCCAATCTTTCAATTCTCAAATATTATTTCGTTTTTTTTTTTGTGTCTTTATTTTATACAATTAATTTATCATAATTATTATACCGATCGTACTTTGTGTCTAAGAAATAGAGTCCGCATTCCTTCCTGAGAACCGTTTATTTGCATAAAATTGATAAAGAAAGCAAGTTTACGATAGCTTAAAAGATAGTGTAGGATATTTTTCCACTACCGTTATAATACACATAGTTATGTTGTAGATGATATTGTTGCTGAATTTCTTTTTCTTTTTTTCAGATATGAAACTACATATTGTAAATAAATGATCTCTTAAAGAAATGAGTTCACTTCAGCAAACTGGTCGATTCCTACCATTTGCTAACAATAATATACAACGCAAGCAACTTCCTACGCAAGGTGAGATATAGATATAGAGAAAGAGAGAGAGAGAGAGTCATAAATTATCTAAAAGAAGAATAAAATTTACTTTGATAAAAGTAAATTTTATTCAATTTTTCAAATTCTAAAAACTTTGTGCTGTAACTCGTTTAATAATGACTAAGCAGGTGGATTGCCGCAGAGTTTGAGCGGTAGCGATACAGATGTATCAACTTCTAACGAAAATTTAAGCAACGAAGAAAGATATGTAATAAGACATACGGCACGTCAGGAACCACAAGGACAAGAAAATCAGCAGCAAACACCGTCGAGATCTTCTAGCCACAAAGAGAATATTCCGAATATTCAAGTGAGTTATTATATAATTTAGTTATTCATCTTACTTGATATGTTAAAGTAAAATTATTTTCATTATATCTACTACGTGTTCCTGGGTCTGCTTACAGAGCTGTTTGAGTTTGAATAAAAAAGAAAAAGTAAAAATCAAATATAATTGAAACGTTACTTTACTTGGTATAAATAGATTTTCTATAGAATTGAAGGTGGGGCCACGAACACATTGGTGCTTCTATAATTGTTAGTTTAGTATTATATATATTTGTAACTACGTTTCAAGTTGTTACATAAAAGTTCAAACTAGTTTTATTCCATTTTACAGGGGAATTTGTTGAACAGAAACAGTTTGAAGGACAGCCTGAATGGCTCGAACAGAAACAGTCTGAAGGAGAGCTTGAATGGGTCTAATCGTAATAGTCTCAAAGATAGCATAAACGGATCTAATAGAAACAGCCTTAAGGATAATTTGAGTTCCAATCGTACCAGCGTCGGATCTAACAGAAGTAGTCTGGATGTTTCTACCAGCTCTTACAACACACTTATTATACATAATGCTAATGACGAGAACTCCTGGACCCCATCTAGCAGGTGAAAATTAATTTTTAACACCGTAATCTGACCTGCAAAATTGATTTAACATTTAAAAATATGCCAAGATCTAAAATTCACGATATTTTGCACAAAAATCCATCAATTGATTATGTCACACCTGTAAATTGAGAACTTATGGATCACACATTCCACACGGTCGAATATCAGCTACAAATAAATCTATAAACAGTTCATTGTTCATTAAACTAACAACATTACATTACAATCATTGATTGTATTAATAGCTTTTGATTTGTTGAACTAAGCTAGATAAGCAATCCAGTGCTTAGATTATAGACATTTTTCCTCATCAATGGTAGAAGTCTGCTCTTCTGTCTGGAAAAGATTCTCAATTCTGGCGTCATGAAACGCATGTTTAAAAATCATTTGATCATTAAAATTCTCACTTTGTTCAGATTATCAGGAATGGTAAGAGAACATGAGGAAATGGGGTATCTATACTGCGAGGGAGGAGGCAAGGGTCACTCTAATAGCCCAACTATGCAATCCTTGACCAGTCTGCCCCATGACGATCATCATTACGAACAACCTGGTGGAGGCGGAGGCTGCCAAGAAATAACTGATATTCCAGATGACTACCTCAATCAGTCGCAGGTAGGAATGTTAAATCATTGTGTTAGCAGTTAACTATTTATCAATTAGTAATGTGTGGTAATGTTTGTAAAACGAATGTTCTACAGGTCTTGAAACACCTTGCTAAAGAAGTAAAGATACCTTCGTATAGTAAACTTACTAATAACAGCGGCAGCATAGAAATGAGGATGCGAGAGAGAGATGGGGAACGTGGAAAACAGAGCGAAGCTGAATTCGAGGACCGACCACCTCCGTCATATACTTCTACTATGCTACCGCTTAAAAGTAAACATCGGCTTCTTGGTCCTACTGAAAAATTAACTCTTTCAAGATCTCAGCCTGATTTATCAAGGATCGGCAAAACTGATACAGACAATTATGACCCACGCACAACGTCTCCGAGGTAATTTAACTATGCCTTTATTATAGAATAAAATTAATAAATGTACTCTCAATTTCAACTTATCGCATAGGCCTCAAACAAAAGGTAGAGAAGAAAGAGAGACATCAGCAGGAGAGATTTGGCCTTCAGCAGAAATGGTTCAGATTTTAATCCAAGAGAACAGCGCATTGAAATTAGAGCTTGAGCGTTGCTATGGAAAGGTTTCCAAGTCTCAAAAACTCGAGCATGAAATAGCTAAGGTGCATCGTGCCCACGAAGAATTAGCAGCTTCTTGTGAGCGGAGAGAAAAGCTGGAACGAGCTGCCCGGGCAAGACTCCAAGGCGACTGCCGCCGCTTGACTGATTTAAATCGAGCTTTAAGGGAACAAATTGATCTGTTAGCCGCACGGGCAGATACTCCTTCGATAGTTGAATCTTTGAGAAAGGAACTCACACAACGAGAATTGTTAATCGGCCAACTCATCACCCAAAGTAAATTTACAGATCATAACATGAATTATTCTTAAACTGCGAAGTTTTGAGTTTTTCTTTAATCAAAATCCGAATATTTTTAGACAAGGAATTAGCAGCTGCTAAAGAAAGACAGGAAATCGAATTAGCAGCACAAAGAGCAACGCTGCAAGAACAAAGAACACATATCGATATTTTAGATACCGCTCTTACAAATGCTCAGGGAAATGTTGTCCGTTTAGAAGAAGAGGTGAGTTTACATCATTAGGTTAATCGATTTAATATTCAAGTATTACTCCTGGCTTTCTCATGATAAATTATGTTTGTTTTTTAATTTTTCCAGTCGCGAAAGAAGCAGGTTTACGTTGAGCGAGTTGGACAGCTACAACGCGCTTTGTCATCGCTTCAGGCATCTAGCGATAGGCGAGAGGAAACTGAACGACAATTGAGGGGCCAGTTAGAGAGAGAATTGAGAGAGGGTGGATGTGGTGGAACTAATAGTGGCGAACATACGTCAAACGGTGAAACTATTGCCGAATTAAAACGAAGATTACGCGAACGAGACGAAAAGATTATGTCTCTGGAAGGGGATGTCACTAAATGGGAACAACGGTATCTTGAAGAAAGCGCACTACGTCAGGCTGCCATAGATGCAGCAAGCCTTCCTAAGTAAGACTACATCTTTTAATTGCAAGACAATTCACTAGGATTGATTTAATACCTCTCTAATTATCAGCAGGAAATAAAATCTGATGGTTCCTCTATTCGTTTGAACCGGGCTATTGAACTTTCTCATGATTTTCATTTTCTCTGATATTTTTTATAACGAACTTGTCTTTTCTAACAGAGATGCTAAGATAGCAGCACTTGAAAAGACGAGCCAGGATGCTGAGAAGATGATAGCAGAGGCAAGATCAGAGAAAATGCGTCATATGGACGAAGTGCATGCTGCTCAGAAAAAACTTGCTGATCTTGAATCAAGGTTTGCTGAATATCTGGAGTGATATTGAAAAGTCGTTATCAAGCAGCCCGTGTATTGTAACAATAGCGATAATGATTAATTCACAATTCCTCTTTTACTCCACAGAATGAAAGACTTGGAATCTAAACTGGCTGAAAGAGATGCGATGATACGAGTTCTGCAGAAACATACATACGACAAAGACAGTAGCAGCAGTAGCGGAGTTGGTAGCTATCCTGCGGCTCACTCTTCTCACTCTAGTACATCTGCAGATCACCATACAGTTCTTACGTCTACACCAGAACTCGGTAATGTTTAAAAACTAGAAAATAGTCATTGCTTTGACTGTGTAATTGTTACTAATTGAGAAATGATATAATGAGAAATCTTCATTTCTCCGTTTTACAGTAAGCAGCGTATTAAGTGGCGGAAGTGGATATGGCAGTGGTGGTTCTTTTGCTGTTTCGGACAGCTACAATAAATATAGAAAGCAAGGCAGCTTCGAACAAACCAATAAAAGCCTAGATGACCAATTGAAAGAACTAGACTCTCAGCTACTCAGCAAGGTAGGCAGAATATCAAATGTGTAGTGTTCTGTTTTACTATCCATAGTAGTACGTAAAAGAAGAAAAAAAAAGAAAACAAAGAAAGGAATTATTTACCATTTCATGAAACGCGAATCGTTTATATTCTACGATTGATTTATCTGGAGAGCAACTCGTCGTTGTGAAGGATTTATACACTGACAATGATTTAATTTATTCATCTGACATTCTTTTACATTAATTAGATTAGCTGAAATAAGAGTGTCACACAGGTCATAAAAGTATTACAGATCACGCTCCAAGGTATTTTTGTGTTCGTGTTTACATAACTGACTAAGAACTTAACTTGAAACCATCAGAGAGTCATTAATGTGCCATTATCAGATACCGCTATAATATCTGTATCTTCAGACAAAAAGTGTCTGTGTTTAAAGTTCACGTTAATGATTCCCAATCTCAGACTAACTGACGTTAATGTTTGATGTTTGCTTGAGAATTATTTTTTTTCTTTTTATAAAAGCTATTCAACTTATTATTTGCCGTCTATCTTCGTTTCCACACGAATTTCAAGAACAGTTCTCTCATATTATAATTTACAAAACCTGCATCCACATTTTAAACACTTTGACCAACTAGTTTGATTATTATTTTATAAATTTTAAATTTGTTTTTATAAACTATTATTCAAATATAAAAATCATCATATCTGTTAACTATTGTTGTTATTATTTTACAAGTTGAAGTTTCACCAGTATTTTCTTTCTCAAATACTTATTTATCATGTATCTATACCGCGTAAATATAATAGACAAATATGGGAAATTTCCTTCATGCAATTTCTATCTCAAAGTTTTAAACGAAAACGAAAATGTACTTCTTTGTACTTTTATTTAAGTTAATTAACTTCTGCGCATGTGTCATGAATGATATTGTGTTGATATTTTTCTCTGAGATTTGAAATATACATACATACATACATATATTAATTGGAGTAGTTAACAGAGTTGATTTGACGTAATTAATATAATTTTTGTTACGAGTGAAAAACCTACTAATCCTGCCCCTTACCCAAATTCCTATGATCCTGGAGTGCGCATGCACTGTTGTGGCGTGCACTAACCACTCTTTCCAGGTCCCGGACCCCTTCCAACAGAGGTATTTTTCTCTCTTTTCAGCGGGCACTTTGCTGTTTTCCAGGATTCTCTAATCCAGGCACTACGTCGCGAAAAGGAAAAATACCCAAGCCATTATTGGCGGGTGTAGATAGCACAGGTAGTTCGAGTACTGCATCGAGTAAAAGTCGTCTCTTGGATGACTCGGGAGGTGAAGCTTCCGGGGGTCTATTGGAGTTCACAGCTGCAACAAGGTTCAAAGGTACAACGTCTAGATTGTCGGATGGTAGGCCAGAGGAGATGATGTTGTTAGAAAAACAAGGTAGAAGTTCTCAACGTCAGAGAATGCAAGAGGGTGAACCACGACGAGCTGGCAGTCTTCCTCCAAGTTCATTGCCTCGTCCTCCACGTTCATTGAAACCAACAACAAACTCGCGTTATTGTCGTCTCAGCGACACAGAAGCACGTAAAAAGTCAGATCCAGGACCGATAATTGAATCAGCAATAAAGGGTCGTGATTCTGGCAATTGTACCCTGGAATATGGTCGATTTGACTCCAAGGGTCAACGGCGAAAAAAATCTTCAAGCTCCGAGGCATCGGTGCAGAGTAATTCTCTCAGGAAACCGTCTCTATCCGGAACAACAAGCGAGTATGAAAGACTGGGAGAAGTTCAAAGAAAGAAACAACTTATCGTCGAAGTAAAACACCGTGAAAATCAAGGCAGATCAATGATCCCTCCTCCGTCAAGACGCATCGGTGAATATGGACGTCTCAGCGACGGAGATGGCAGGGGCACTTTGAGGAAACAAATTGGCTCGCGAGGTCAGAGTACGGGTAGCACAGTCAGTAGTAAAAGTGGAGGACGTGACTCGGGAGGAACTGCTAGCAGTGAAACTTCTACTTCTTCTTTACCACCGACTAGAGCCAGATCAATACCTCGCCCTAGCAACTACCGGATTCAATTTTAGAATGTGTAAAAAGAATTCACGTCTGTGCGTAAAGCAGCCATAATAACTTTATCTTTTTTCGTTTTTTTTTACTCATTATTTTTATTCTCCATTCTATTAGGTAAGACCACAAGCCAATCATAACGCCATAATAGACATACTATAGATAACGACACGTGAAAATAGTGATTGTAAGACCTAGTCATTACCAAAGTAATATTTGTGCGGGGAATAGTTTCTCATGTCACAAGGCACATACATATATAGTCGTTTATCTTTCGGTTTTCACTTTTCTTTCTCTGTATATCTATTCTATTTTTCTTCTATTTCTCTCCGACTCTAATGTCTGAGACAATTTTACCAGACGTTGAAAAGATATATAATATAACGTACAAATACATAGCGTAAAGTGCCTTATGATAAATTAAAGAACCGCCTTACAGCCAGTAAAATGAATTGAAATAGGGAATAACATTTTTATTCTGCAGGATATATGAATGAAATGTTTTTTTTTTTCTAGATAACTAAAGACTCTTTAAAGAAAATTCTCTAATGATAATTTTGTTTTTGAAATTTCAATAAGTATGAAATTATTGAAAGTTCAATTCTTGTCTTGTTAAAACTTTCAAGTAACTTTTATACACGTACAGATTCATATAAATAAATAAAAAAAACATAAAAGTAGCTTAGGATCCCATATAAGACTGATCAAATGGATACTGAAGAAACAAAACTCTCACTCAATTTTACAAATATTATTTTATTGTTTTTTTTTTTTTTTTTTCTCTATAGATCTTACTTTCGCGCTCCGCCCTTTTTAATACGTTTATGTCACATATTTAGATTATTAGTACTCGAATGCATAATAATGATACGAAATATTGATATACTGTCAAAACAGATTTGACTGGAACAATCAAGCGAGAGAGTCAAATCTACATTTGCTGAAACACCAAAGTGTAGAAAGAATTCTCTTTATTTCATATGAAAAAGAAAAGAAAGAAAGAATGAAAAAAAAAGATAGAAATGATGAATTTCTCGTAATATAATTAATATATTTATTCGTGCTTGTGTTATTATTATTATTATTATTATTATTATTATTATTATTATTATTATTATCATTATTATTATTACGTAGCAAATCGTTATTTTCAATTCAATTATAACAAGGTAGGAGGTAAGGGCATAAATGCAGGATTTATTTTAAGTTGTAACATAATATTTTGATTGTGATGTAGCGTAGAGTAATGGACTAGTGGCATTTGACTTTGAGAGGGTTTCACCTCTTACCAGTGTGCGTGAATAGTTATTATTTTATTCACGACTAATGAAAGTGTGGATGTGAGATTAGAACGAATCAAGACCAAGGTGAACATGTTGATAGTCTTGCATTAAATTTTATAAAGTTTCCCCCTTTTTTTTTCTTATTTCTATACAGTATAAACATCAGCTCCAGTTTATAATGATTGTGTCTTAACAGCCGAAAGAATATTCGGAACTCATATCTTATCCTATAAAGTAATTCTTTTTGAAAACTACACAAACGACGTACAAAATTTTGATAGTAAAATTCATTTGGCTAGTTACAGTAGTATTTATGATTTGTCTTGTAACATAAGTTGTATGTATATGTATATATACATAATATATGAAGAGGCTGTTGTTTCACAGTTATTGTAAAAGTGATAGCGATGGAAAAAAAAAATGCGATGCATTAAGCTTTTTTTCTTAGCATAAAGAAATTTCCAAATAATTGATTAATTTTTTTTGTATTTTTTTTTGTTCCAATGTGATGTGTAATATAAAAGAATTTATTTATATATCACTGTACAATATACTTATATATTTCATGTATACTATTTAAAATAAGATCTTAAAATCTGACGTACCTTATATTATATTACATATTATATGCAAGAATACCAAATAACAGTATCACCAAAGAAAATGTGAAGGTCATATTATAATATCCAAAGTGGCTATACGCTGTGACCAAATATTGTTCCTTAAATATTTTAGCGGACTACACGTATAGTGCACAAGAAACAAATAACAAAAAAACAAACAAAAAGTAAAAGAAACAAGAGGAAATCTGTAACTATTATAAGGAAAACACAACTGTTTGTCGTTTGCTCTCTATTTTTGATACAGCCGTTCTAAGTATTTAAGCTTTTATTTATTGAATATAAATTTTCCTTTTTATTTTTTATTTAATTCCAAAATTTGCATATTTATATCTATTCGTAATTTGTGAATAGATTTTAAAAATAAATTGCAAATATCAAATCCGCAATTACAACAACAAAATGTCAATCATTCAGCAGCTACGGACTGGAAAATAGATAGTAAGCGCTTGTTACAATGGTGTTATTTGAAACAGTGCCTAGTCGCGCACCGGTATGTATGTTAGCTTTACTAACCAGAAACCACCAACCAATGTATTGTTTTACGGATGGAAGCTTTGTATGCAGAGTAAAAAAAAAAATGATAACAAAAAAATAAATAAATGAATAAAAAATAATTTAAAAAAATAAATAAATAATAATAATAATGGTAGTTGGCTGATGTAAAGAAATCATACAAAATACAAGCTCTGTTGTAAGAAAATTTATTATCTCGTTTTTCATAAAAATTCTTTTCTCTTATTCTTATATAATATTATTATTATTATTAGTTAAACCTTAATGGAAGAAAATTTGTACAAAAATATTATCATTGGGTGAAACTTAACGAAAGAAATAAAAATAACACTTTTAATTATCGTGCGATCTTCGGACAAATTTTGCACGGATAGAAGTTGCCGGCCGAAGAACCAAGGCAGGAAGCATTCTTACTTCGGTAGAAAAATCGATTGGTTCCAAATAGAAATTGTGTAAGAAATTTCCTATCAGTGTCTTCAATTCAAGCATTGCGAATTTTTGACCTGAAAATACGAAAAGCATTTAAGTATGTGGTTTTTGATGATTAACTAATTGCCGCCGTTCTTTATACGCAACGTTTCGTAGATTTCTTAAATTGCCTAACGAGTAAATGAGAAATGCTGATATTCATCTGGTATGAAGTACCGTTTAGTCAGCTTTGGACGTATCGGATTCGGAATATTATATCCATTTGGTTATCACATACATATCAATTGGAGGTGATGGACGTTGAATGTTTCCCATGGTTGACCGGAATTCACAAAATTATTTTAACTTCATACAAGACTACGAATCGGGATTATGCAATACTTATAAATAAACATTTAAGAGAATTGACACGCGATCGTTTTGGAATTTGCGAATTAGCATTTCTTTTCAATTTTAGATTCTCCCATCGCAAATTTGAATTATTTTTAATTCATTTCAGCGAAGCCCGACTATCTTTATTGTTACTCATTGAAAACCATTCTCAGTAACGAAATAAATATGGTGTTAATCGCATTTCGATTTTCTAATTTTTGAAATCCGATAAAACATGTGTGGCAGGCGAAAAGCAGTCAAAGTGATCGAAATGGATTCATTTCGTAACCCGTGAACCTCCGAAACTAATAAACGACCGAAGATCAGAGTCTGTCAAGATTTCCTCAATCTCTTATTGTTAGTCAACTGGGGTGCCTAAAACTCACCAATGCAATTTCGTGGACCTGCGCTAAAAGGCACATAAGCAAATGGATGACGTCCTTGCATTCGATCGGGTAAAAATCTATCTGGATCGAAACGTTCAGGGTCTGGCCATATGTTTGGATCTCTGTGAAGGTCCCAAATGTGAACGTGGACTGTCGTGCCTCCAGGTACCAGATAGTTTTCTAAAAAATGACAAATCGTTATAAAATAAACCCATCGACTGTAACTAGTTTTTAATTATATAATTATTTACTGATTATAATGAACACCTACCGAGTTGTAGATCCTCAGATACCCGGCGAGATATAAATGGCACGCTGGGAAATAATCGCAGAGATTCTTTTATGCACCTTTCGAGATAACTGAAGCTCTGAATTTCTCTCAATGTCAATTTGCCCTCTTCTCTCCCTTCGAAGACTGGGTCAATCTCAGCCCTCGCTTTGTCCTACGACATAAATATGGGTAATGATAACATAATTTGAGAAATGCATAGGAAGACTAACTTTTGGCATGTCAACATGACGCATAAACTCATTGTCTGTAACATGTTTTTCATGCTGATGCTATAAAAGTAGTACGCGTCATTTGCAATCTGAATTTTTTTTTATTTCGACTCGGTGTTATGGATTATACTGCAGAAAAAATGGCATAATACATTTACATATTTATGGATATACGCGAATGCAGCCGAGCAAGTTATAAGAGGTAAATAAAAATTAATTAATTTATCGAGTACCTGGACCTCCTTGTTTTCTGCAAGCAGCAGTAATGTGAAACCTAATGCCATCGCGGTCGTGTCGTGTCCCTATAATAAAAAACAGAACTGTAGGAATCATTGCTGTGTATATCTATGACAGTATTATCATTATGCATTTATGGTATACAAGAAATTCTCAGATTTTATATAGACCTTAGAAACTAATTGCAGCTATCATGAATCTAATTGGTGTCGAACTACAGGCTTCCATATGCAGTTTATGAATTGCATGCACAGTCGTTTGCATAATTGTAAAGTCCGGTTCGCAAAACAATGTAATTTTATGTCACTCCAGCTGAACCTTTTGTGAAAAAATTGTTGACGGCCTCGAAATTTTATTATTTTATATCTTGAAGCACAGCCGATTAGATTTTGGGGATCAAGTAGATGGAAGCATGATCATTCGAAGACGCAAGTGAACGCCGAAGCTTAAATTAAACAAATCTACAAGTGCCTAACTGAATAAAAATTCGTTGCTCGGTCTGACCACGATACGTACCTCGAATATGAAAGTGTCTACCTCTTCTCTGATTCCTTCGTCGTCTATCTCATCTCGCTCTGAAGCTGAGATCAGAAGATCGAGCATAGCCAGCCGTCGTTTCCCTAAAGGACGAGAGGCGATATTTATATCATTATTATTAACACTATTGCGTGTTCTTTTGAAAAAAAAAAAAACAGAATAGAATTGATAATAGAGAGGAGGAGAAACAAACAAGTCAATCGACGACGTACCTTTAACATCTTTTTCGTCATAGGTGTAAAGACCGGAGCCGTTGTCAGTGCCAAGGCCTTTTAAGTACTGGCCATTCGTTTCTTTGTGATATTGTTTACGTTCGTTGATGATCTTTTAAAAATGGAATGAAATTTTGTTCACGTACATTAACTTGCGACGTACCTGTATGATTCACAGTTCTATAATGGAAAATATGCACTACTCACTTTGGTTGAAAACGCATGTAGAACTTTTAGCGCCCGAACTTGTTCCATGAACTTTTTCGAGTACTTAAACAGCCTGTTCGCGTGCAGCCAAGGCCTGATGAGTCTATAATAGTCAAATCGAGAAAACGATCGTTTTTTTCCTTCTTCAGATAGATAATGGATAAATTCACCTACCGATGAAGCAATATGTTACCCATCTCGGAAACGCAGGACCTGTATTCTTTCCGAACTTTTTCATCTGTGACGGACGTAGAACCCATTGCGGTCTCTAGAAAGTTAGAGATAGGTTTATATAAGGAGTTTTCCTGTTTTTTTTTTTCACCTGTATGCATTTGGGTCAAAACTCAAACGCGATAATAATCTCTTCCCAAAGATCCTTTTAGGACCGCGAAATTTCGAGCCTACTTTATATTTGGAAAGTTGGAAATTTAAGAGAAAAGTTTTTGCATTTGAAATTGACTGATCATATGTTGGATTGAATATATAGAATGATTCACTGGTCGTTCTGTAATCTCAGAATAACCGAGATTCATATAACATTTGTAATATAGCTGTTTCTTGTTTTTGTCGTGCATCAACTTTTCGCGTAACATGCAAGTTCTGCGGCATATTATGCAATAAGCATCTAGATATAAGGTAATTATAAAAAAGGTAAATTACCGCAAATAGAGTTGAGCGTATACTTGTGAAGGAGCGGTATAAGGTCATGGACAATTTCATCGCCTTCCAGGCGCAAGTCCGCGACCAGTTTATCGCTCTGCTCAATAAAAATCCTGACAAATTGTCGTAACACGTTGAAATGAAATGTTGGCGTTAGAATTCTCCTTCTCTGATGCCACTTTGCCCCTACAAACAAGATCGATTTGTTCGTTTGAAAATCTCACGACGACACCAACTCTCTCGCAAAAGCAATAGATAAGAGAGACTGTGAGAAGCGCAATTTCTCTTCCTAAACATTCATACTGCGTTCGTTTTGAGCATTCTGAAAACATAGAACTGCATCATGTGTTAGCTGGTTAAATTCAGAGCTGTAAAGATTCCAAAGAATCTCCGAATCTTACCTTTGCTCGTCAAAAGACCAGTGCCTAACCAAGGAGTGAGGAAATCGTACAGCATGCTCTTCTCGATGTGTTTCATGCTCGAGAGCAAGGCCTGTAAAATAATTGCGAATCTTTATGGTGAGAATAACAATCGTGCATATCTTCTGATACAGTCACTGGCTAACTGCATATTTTTCCTATCTACCGAATTCTAATCTCGGAACCCAAGATTACGTATGGGTCAAAGATCGAATTTACTACGTTTCAATGATTATTTGTCCAGTGGATTGTGGTTGTTAGTTTGTTATACCAGCATGAGCATTCTATTGTTGAGTGATAATTACGGAGGTGTAATTATTGTCAAGCATATTACAGTTGTTCTTAATTCTTCTGCTAAATAATATTATTTATAAATGATTGACGTACCTCGACGTCGTCCGGATGCTGAATATTCACCACTGGAATAGCGACTCCCCAAACACGATGAATGGGGTAGAATTCCTTGTTCATTCTGCGAACTACGAACCATAATTCTTCTGCAATGATAAGAAAAGAGTTCCGTTATTAAATCCAAACAAGTCGTCGAACTCTCTGTAGATATATTGGAATAAAAATCGTGTCGCTCTTAATTCGACTCTCAAAAAGAACAAAATTTCACTCATCAAGAGCGAATTTTCACCTCTTTGGAGGGGGATTTTCACCCCAAAAAATTTCGAGAGCCTGGATCAGCCTTTGAATCAAATTATATCTACTCACCTAGGGGTACCATGAACTTGCCAATATTACCGATCACTGGCCAGGCGTATGCGCCAGGAATTTTATCGATAAGCCGACCTCTTCTACCACCTCGAATAAAGTATTGCAACAAACATACAAGAATTGTCACTGAGATTAAAAGAATCGCAATATACTGCAGCATTTTTGATGATTTATTTACGCGGGTGGTTTGTTGAAGAGGGCACTTCTTACGCCAAAGTTGATTGTAATGTGAGTACCAAATATAGACTGCCTCTTCCGTATCGTGAAATTCCAGATTCTCCACTATACATATTGAATTATTATCGTTAGGCAAATGCCTGATAATTTCTAGTCTAGGATGTGTTGAGTTCAGCACGATAACTCGAGTTCTGGATTCTAAACTACGATTCGAGACTCACTATAATATATCTATACGCGCTTTAATTGGTATGTACATTACATTTTTTGAATTCAATTGCAGAAACCGAGTGGATACTCACGACCGGATCGTTGAGCTATGAAAATATTACTGGCACTACCAGTTATAATGGATCCTCCCATCTCAACTCGTTCTACCATACTCCAGACTATTATATATCAGCTGTTTTTGATCATTACTGTACATACATACATACGTACGCGAGATAATGACATGCCCCCACGCGTGTAGACGCGGTTGTATATGAGAGAAGATTGTAGAATCTTTGTCGGTGTTCTGTTTTTCGATTTAATTGCTGGATCCAGGAGATTGAAATTCACACCGCAATGCTAACTACCTGTGTGTTAGAAAACTATTGGCAATACGTTTGTACATTATATTGGATTATAAAGCTTAGTCATAGTTTTTATAGTGCAGTTCACCTTGATTGTAAAATGTCCGTAATGTAAAAAGCGTTTTGCCAAAATTATGAATTTTTGACAATGTTTTGAAATGTTTTACTTTTCTAATGCTGTGGATGTTTGATAGTATCGCGAGTTTGTTGACAAGCCAAATAATGAGGGAAATAATACGAGAGCATGATAACAATATAGATAAAGGGGAAAAAGGAAATTGATATCGCATAACATACATATTCGAATTTGACGATTGTCTTAGATGTCTGGGAACGCATTTTTTCATTAATTGATAGCTTGGAATTTTCAACCGTTCTAGTTCTAAACCTACGTTCTAAACCTACGCTCTTGAAAGAGATTTCACAATTCTATACCATCTGGAAGAATTCGAACTGGATTTTCGTGCCTTTTGTTCCCGAGCTTTATTATATGTATTTGATTATCGAAGTACATTGATTACGTGGATTACTCCTCCTATCTAACGATGTGAATCAATACACAGGGTGATTCAGTCTGACGGGAATATATTTTCAGGATAGTTTCTTTATGAAAGTCCGGAAGTAATTGTTACAATTCAGAAAGTCTTATGTGACTAACAAGGAAAGGGCCCGAGGTGTCCCCCCCCCCCCTCCCGCCCCTCCGATTTATTGATGAATTATGATCTAAATTTGCATTTGAGAAATAGTATTATTAGATTACAATCCCTGACTCAGTTATCATCTCCACGATATGTCAACCTTTTCAAGAATTCTTGGTTCAAGAGTAGTTACACAGAGGTGAAGCCAGAAAGATTCGAAAATCCTGTGGATTTCGGTTTCGGAGAAACTTGTTCATCACATTATCAAATTCCAGGATGCGATAATATAATAATAGATCACCCCTTAAGCGACGTTATTTCGAAAAACGCAGAAACACCTATCTCGTACTTTTTTGTGCTCATTCAAATGCAATGAATTGCATTGAAATACGAACAATAGTTTTTTAGTTATAAAAATTTTTACTTTTGCCGTAACATATGCACGCCTCATTGTATGCAATCTTACTTGCATAATTGACATGCAGGTTGCGCGTGCATATGCTTGCGGCAAGAGTGGTTCGGCTATTTGACCGCGAGATGGCGATACCATTTGGCGCCCCGTGTGGCAATCCAGTGATATCTAACGTAAGTGTCAGCCGTCAGACTTTCTAAATTATTTGCTTCTATTTTCCCACGTCAAATAATAATCGTTCGTAAATTATAAATCACAATATGTTTAAATCCTCATTAATATTGCTTTGAGACTTTCATAAATAATCCATCCTGGAAATAGATCTCAGTTAAATTAAATTACCCTGTATACGTGAGCTGCGAGTACGTGCTCGATAATGCCTGCTGCTGAATGTTGATAACAGCAATATAATAATGAATAAAATCATGATAGCGAACGTACGAACAACGCAACGTTATTCGTACAGAGTAGCGTGTCGGTCGACGTGTGTTACCTGCCCGAAGCACGACTGGTGCCTTCCACGAAACTAAACCGAATCAGTGGAGTAATTTTCATGATAATTTCGAATGGAAGAGATGAGCAATTTTTTCATATCTCAGCTATTCAGATGCAGATGCCATGAGTTTGCGCCTCGTTTTTGAATTGTTTTAATTGACAGAGTTGTCATACTCGGTTATACTGTAGTATAGTTTGATTTGAAACGGAAATAGAATTTATCGAATGTATAGAATCATAAATAAAAATAAAGAAGGAAAAAGAAAGTGGAATATGCGAGACTACACTACTAACTGAGTCTCTAAAATGTTGTTTCGTTTAATATGAGTTAAGTCAACTGTTTTTTGTCTCTAAGCCGGATTACATTTACTGTCAATATATCTCTTCGAAAACCAAGAAGGGCTAGTCCTGTTTTTATTTTCCTCGCACTCAAACTGCAGGCGGCGAACGTGTGTTTATATATTTTCCTAGTAAAAGGTAAAGAGGGCTTTTTCTGTTTCGAAACGTTAAAGTAGATCCCGTGCTACAAATTTTAATCACGTATTTCATTAAAGCGTGAAGCCTTCTGAATTGGCTTACCGTATCTAGCTTCCTTAAATACTTTTTCCGATACTATACACTCATTGTTAATAAAGGAACGAAGATCTGTGAAGTTTTAAAAAGAAGTTTCATTGCAGTCTTGTTAGATATCTGCAAGAAGATAAGAACGGCCAAGAGCGCGAAAGTACTTTTTATTATGTAGACATAATTCTTTTCGTCCCTTTGAACAGAGAACCCCGCAATCTATAACAGCTAAATAGAAAAAAATTAATTCAACAGTATCGTCTCGATTATTTTCTCTCATCTCGTATTATGAGCTTGGGAATCGATCGTTAACTAGTACATAGGTATAAAGAAACCAATAGTTCCGTTTTGGCACAGTGGATAAGCTGTATCCCTCGGAAACACATTGGGGTTGTTTAGGTAACAGCTGTTGTAGACTGTAATATAAATTGAGTAAATAATAAAGCATCAAGATTTATTGACGTTATGTAAGCTGATTGTCGATATTCGAGTAAAAGCGATCCCTTTATGTAAGGATCACAATCAGGTGTAATGCCTTCTCAGCGGTTTGGCTTACACGATAATTTCCCCACCTGGCTGCTTCCTGAAATCCTAATTTGTCACGAACCTCACGCCTCGCGTCTTTTATTCGTCGAGTTATCTGGGTCTCGGGGTATGAAAGTACTTTAAAACGGGGAGCGGATGAATAGGAAAAGTGTGGAAATTTCTTGCGATGATAAAAACTTCAAGGAATGTCAAAACTGTCCGTTTTTCTTCTAGGAAAATATCTTTTAAATATATCTGAAAGTCGATAGTTACTGGAACTATCTCTTTAATCACCTTCTCATTCATTTCGACATCAAATCATGCTGTAGTTTCTCGTTAGTCTGCTTTTAGGAACTTATACTTAGAACCGCGAATTTAGATTGAGTGGACACAAATTAGTATGGATCCGCATGGGCTATATATAGACGAGGCGGGGGTGTAGGCTAGAAAGGACAAGTTACATAACAGCATGAGAACCCGGTTAAAGCCTTGTTCCACCCTACTGCCACTAAATGCATCTTTTGATTTCCCCCCGGGGTCAACGTGGAGTTCGTCGCGATAGCCTTGCAGGGTCAAAAGGAATTTCAGGGTCAAGAGATTCTTGCAGATAAGAGGTCCGCATTGTTGTCGAGCTGGATTGAACCGCGATATAAGAAGACGGACACTTTGCCAGACTTAAAAAACTGTATAATTGGATTACTGTTCGTTTTTGGTTGTTGTCAAGCTCAGACCATCTACCAATCAACGTATTTTCTAGCTGATTTGCAAAAATCAGCTTTGGAAGTAGAGCTTCAAATTATAATTACATCATATGGAGTAGAATTTTCACAATGGAGCTGCAAATGACGGGCGGAATATTTTAGCCAAGTATAAATACTGGCAAGTTATAATCACGAATGCAGTTTAAATTTTGTACGTTTCTGGTGCCCCGTGAGTAGTTATAACAATCGTGAAATTTAATCTTCAAACTTTGAGTTGACCGGGTTTTCTACGTACTTGTTCGAAGTGAATTGCGTTATATGTACTCGTGATATCAAAGATGAAGGGAATCTAGTTCATTTCCTCTCAGTTGGACTTAACAAGCTTGATTGATTTCGGAAGCCCAACAAATTGTTTGAGATCGACTTAACAGCACGGGCACTCAATAGCCTAAGTGTTCAAGTCGGATTCGTATTAGCTTCTGTATTGAAACATGCTAATTGATTGAGAAAGAGGGATTGAACAGCGAAACGAAACTCGATTCGCTTTATCTAACGATTCAGGTAACTTTGATATGTGATCTCCAAAGAGTCGAGTATTTTGCTGGGAAATCTCAAGTTTCATATTATTCGATTAATTTAAGTTTATTACATGATTGCATTTCGTCAAAGCCTGACTGGATGGCAAATATTTCGACTGACGAGTGAATATGTAAATTTTATGTTGCCTGAGTTAAAATAATATCGACTTCCAGTCATTTCAAGATTGCGAAATAATGACGACTGGGTTTATAGAATTTCTTTTCATTTTCTGAAAGTAATAGCTCAACAAAAGATATCAATCTGTAGTTATCCTAAATGTTTGTCCTAAATGAAAGAACATCTCATGAAATAATGGAGGGTCAGTCTATTGTGCATCTTATTATTACCTTACAACTTCAGGAAGATACAATAGGTCCTCTTTTTGACAGAATCCGATGAGGCGTGTTGAGAAATTCAAACGAGTATATCAATTGATTAATTAGTATATCCTTTCAATAATGTAAATTTAATTATGTCGTCACGAATATCCAATTACCTGGGCCTCTATTTCTTATTTTGTCTTGACGTCATGAATTCACAACAATAAAATAATTCTGAGAAGGCTGAATGCAAGTTTCCACTATTATGAGTTTGTTAGGTCCAATTAACTCGGAATTCTGATTTTAGAGCACCTTACCTTTGTATATTTATTTCAAATGGTTGTCAATCACTAATGGTGAGACCAAGCAGATTAATTAAGCTTTGCAATGGCAAAAATTGCGTCTGAAATTATATAATATACGCTCGTCCGCGAGTGGCAAATAATTTTAATAAAAATTCTAGCTACTCTTAACTTAAAGTGTGAAATTTCTACAATATTTTTCTCCAAATTACTTGCCAAACTGTCATTCCATTCGGTATTTTTAGCAGCTTTTCTTGTTCTACGAAACAGCGAGCTGCGGGGGCGTTTTACCTAACGGACAATGGTCATTCGTAGTTTTCCACGTGCATAGTGGTTCATTTCGCCGCCAAATAACGGTCTGAAAATGTCTCAGTGTGTGGTTTTGTGGGAACTTAATTTGCCCGAATCTTGTTGGGCGGGTAAAAATAGTTAAAACAGCAAAGGTTCCTGGCTTGATTAGACATTTAAATTCTTCTCTGAGACAGCAAGATTTCCACCAAATATCAAAGTTGGAAATTTAATTATTCATTAGAGACTCAAACCGCAAAAAGTAATCGTAATAAAATGGTGATGTGCGATTCATTCGCGAAGATCTTTTCGTGTGTCGCCTCCAAACTATTCAACCCAACCGAATTTTTTGCGACAAAATTTATCGACCGTCAAAGTGGAACCGGAAAGTGATAAGATCATATCTTCATACTTCGTATAGGAATTGTGCCGAAAAGTATCGGGAAAGTATGCAAACGACGCGTGTTTCGATAGAGTTTGAGATTTCTTTTTTATATCCTAGATATCTTTCCTCAAGCTCGAACCTTTTTAAACATTATTCGAAAATACATTCCAGCTCCCGTGTTTCCGAATCTAGCTGGAATTACTTCTATTTTATATAATAAATAAATGAGTGAAAGGAAAATGTGTATCTAATGGATAGTTTATCAAATTTTTCATCGATTTTCTTTCAGACATTATTAGCACGAAGTCATTTTTTATACTCTTCGAATGAGCTTACAGAAACTTGCGTAAGTTGAAACGTTCTTACCTATTCATCGTCTCTTCAACGCAAAAAGATCGAATCGACAGCAATACCAATGGCTAGATTGATTTTTCATTGGCCTAATATCAATATCATCAGAGACAGATAGATGGATAGACGTGTTCGCTCCCAAAATGTTTTATGGCACTTAAGTTATGGAATATTCTCAAAATGTACTTGCGCAACTTTTAATAAGATTGGGACTATAATGTACGTCTATAAGTTTGAATGCACATAGAAAAAAGCACACAAGAGAATAATTACACTCACTGTCGATTCCAAGTCCCATTTTGCGTAATATGTATTAAATTATGCCGAAAGCATGCTCTGAAAAAGATTTTCAGCCATCGCATTACGTATCGGGATAATAACAAATTCAATCTTTTAGATTACATAAACGTAAATATACCCATACATATTTTCCGATTCGTTAAATTTAAGCGTCACGATAGTTTGTCCCCGTAAAACAAGTAGTCAATTTTCAGGGACGCGAAAATTAGTCAGAAATATATATGTTTAATTTTTAGGAAATCTATGTGAGAATAATGAGACAAATTTTTTCAACAGGTTTACTCTCGTTTCGTGAAATGATATTCAATAGTATATCTTATAAATTCTCGGGATTTGCTTTCGGTAGTTCCAAATGCAATTTTCTATTCGGTTGACATCGGAGAGAGCTGAAGTAATGAAACGTACAGACGACGGATATTTTACATTGCGAAGTAAAATTCCATCATGAATATTGGAGAAGACCTTCGTACGCAGAAACGTATGCTTTGGAAGAAAATATATACACATATAGGTATATATGGAGGATTTCAATGATTAATGGTCCATGTCGAGAATTGTGCCATTGTACAGCCGTCTTTTTTCAGCTTCAGAATTATGAATATTAAAATTTTGTTCGCGTAAGCTATGATGATGGTTTTAATCAGTCGATTCATTGTGATACCTTTATGAAATGAATCCCAAGAAGCTACAAGCTTTGCTAATTTCCATCGACTTCCAGCCTTTCGTCAAAGGAATTAAAGCTGAGGATTAGAAAAATTCATTGAACATCACCAGAAATAATCGGATCTCGCAAAATGGGCATTTTCATTATTGTATAGAAACGCAGAGATATGAACCGAGAAATCTATAACGCTGTCTTTGATCCTCTTTGATCATACGGCGGAGGGGAAATTAGAAAGGACTTAGCTTAAAAACTTCGTGAGACTTTAAGAGACAAGCTTACGAGAAAAAGTTCTCGTCTAGAATTGAGTCTACACTAAAGCTGCGACTGAGAATTATCCACAATATGTCAGTCTATAACGAGAAATATCAGATAAAGTAAACGTAGAGGGGTAAAATATTAGCGAGAAAGTTAAACCAGACGGCCTGATATCACCATTATAAGAGACTGAAAGTGTTTGACAGATTCGCGTAAAAATTTGTCGGCATTGAAATAATGCGACCGCAAAACGCTTGTCCCGTTCATTGGCGTTACGGTACCACGACTTTTTTTCATCTCATTCGTTTTCCAATCAACCCTCTCGACGGACGGTACGGTCCAGTTATTTTGTTGATTATTTCCACGGAAGAAGTTATTCGTTCGGTATTATAAAGCCAATTTGAATAACGTAGTAAAAACATGTTTTCAAATGCCTTTGCGATATTTTACCGAATTCGTTCTTATCAGTATCACTTTTGCCCTGTATGAAAAGCTGCTTCTTTGATCTCAGTAACGGAAGTGAAACAGATCAGCAGAGAGTATTAAATTAAAATAACCAACCCGATTAGGTATCCCTTGAAAAGTTGGCACCCAGTAGATAACGAATTCGTGTAACCAGGGGTTGGTTGAAGCACCGATAAGATATCATATTTATTGCTGGGAAACCATGTATTGAATATTTTGATTGTATGTACATACTATGCGAAGACCATGTAAAACTCGACTTCCTCCCTCGCTGAACTGTTCGCAATATTTCATTGAAATCGGAGAATACGATTCTCTTATTTTTCACTATCCTGCATAGGGGACAGAATGCCCGTGTACGAGATACTGATGTAAAATCTACCATCCGTGAAATAACAAGATAGGGTCTATTTTTGATTGTTTTGTCATGTTAAATATGTTCGAAGAAGTCGATTGAATCACTTTCACAAGTAAATGGATGGGAAGAGCAAGTGGATAATTGAATCATTTCGTGATGATGAGTTTTCAATTGAATCAATTTTAGTTGTATACCTTGTGTACGCGATGACAGTCATACCTTGAAATGTCTGTTAAATCAATCAACTGACGTTCTGTACTGGGTTTTCAATCGGGTCTGACAATCACTGTTATTTGGTAAAGTCGGATAAGAGTCCGCATGCATAATTCAAAAAAAAACTTACACAGCCGAGTGTGTTTCTTTTGATATTCCAATGTAGATGAGATTTGAGATGACAGTATTCAGTATGAAATTCATGATAAGATGTCAAATTCGAACTGCTATTTCCTCTCCCTCGATCCTAGCTCCTCTTTAAGGGTCTTCATTTTCCGTTTGCCTTTCCTTGCCAACTTCGCCATACCGGCATACAATTTGAATCTCATGTCAGTTCCTATTTTAATCTTATGTGATCGCTCTCAATTATACCCGCGGAAAGTGTAGTTTGTCGCGATGAGAGATTTAATCTCATTTGCTTCAGGCTGCGATTAATCCATCGGATAAGGAATATTTATTCTTTCATTGAATTCGTTTTTCTCAGAATACTTAGAGTGAAATGAAAAAAAATACAACTTGAATATAAAAGTCTTCAGGTTTTCTGTAAAATGAACTCTTCTCGTTTGCCTTCTTCCCATTTTCCTCCGAACAACAAAATCAACAAAGTATACATATGGGAAGGTAAACTCATGAGATTCTCGTCAATTGAGCGGATAATCAATCCACGCTTGAATAGTCCTAAGCATTCAGGAGTAAATCAAGGCCGCTATAAGGTAAGGGTGAGAAAAGATAATCTTGACAAGGAGGGTGTAGCTAGTTAGAACGTGCGATAGATGATGAAACGAAGGAGTGAAGTATAGCGATTGATAACAAGAAAGTGCTCGTAAATACTTTAGTTTGTGATGACAAAGAGCTGAGAGTTGAAAATCAAAAATTTGAGTAGAAAAATGAGTTTCATATTAAAATGCTCACGCTTAGTTTTACTAAAAAATTTTTACACAACGTATATAGCAGTGAGAATGATTAAGTTCCGCCGTGGGTATTGAAAAACTATACGACGTGCTTACAAGAAGTCGGTTATTCGTGTTTGTTTTTATCGAGTCCTACAACTCTCGCTTTTCCACAAATCTTTCGACTCCAGTGTGCTATGAAGTTCATTCCGGCCCCGAGGCAAGAATCCCATTAATTATTCCATTTATTATTTCGAAGAACAAACTTTGCGTAACGCACCGAAGACTAAAAAAACAATTGAAAACAAAAGTCATTGGAATAATTTTGCAGCGAATTTTTTTTCTTCCATTTCAATGCCACGTACTGATGTATAACGATTCAAAAAACGTGCGAAGAATAATGATGATGATGCTGGAGAGCCAAGAACATCGTACAATTTTATACCATAGTAATCAGAGGTTTTTCACAAGACTGCTTCAGGCTCTTATATAGTAGCCCTTGACCTGACAGTACAGCAATTTGTCCGGCAATGATTATTTGGACTACTTTTCTTTGTCCTATAAACAATGAGTGGCGATAAATTTCGATAAATTTATCGTTCAACTTACATCACAGAAGTGATATGAGTCGCGATTATAAGGGAAACCGCAAAGGGTGGCGAACTAGAGCCTTGACGAGTGCAATATGTATTCAAAGATAATATACCTATACAGGTATACGTAAGTTTAAGTTACGTACTAACAATAATTATCAGTCCAGTATAGGTACGCGAAGAGGGGGATCGCAAAGCCACGAAGGACGCCAACAGTCTTGCGCCATTTACTGCAACGTAAATACATATCTATGTATCTACATTATATGTATTTTCATCCATATTCATATGTAAAAGAGAATCTAGGGCAGTCTGGGGTGCGCAGAGAGCGAAATCCTCTCCTATACTCTTTTCCTGCAATTTTCCACGGAACCAGGTATATACCTCCCACTCGCGAACTTTATTCACCAGTTCACCACCACCCTCGGGCCAGAATCTGGTTCGGTGTTCGAATAGAACCAGTCAGTCGCCACCGCGCCGCATCATCGTCGTGTTGTGGCACGTGCCGATTCTGAATTTACCTCGATTCAATAATTTGCTTCGTGATAATTTATCACAGTAGTATAGAGCACAGTACTGTTACGCGAATGCGAATATACCTACATACGTATACCTTCATGATCGACGCTGATAATTGAGACTAGGAATACTTTTGTGTTTGTAAATTACTCCAGGCTGTATATTATTTTTAATAAAAATTATCCTTCTTCGGGTGTTTTATAAACGCGTCAAAACCTCTTCGTTTACATACGTAGTTGACTTGGCGATTCGCTTCATTCAATTGGGGAAGATCTTAGGAATGCAATCAAACGCTAAGGTATGTCTCGTGTAGTTTATTATGCTGTACAAGCTAGAAGGGGAATTGAAAAAAGGCTTGATTGGCTTGCGGATGTTCTGCGGTTGATCGCTTCGTCGCGATTTTGTCCTTCATTGGAGTGACTTAGAATTCAATATCAAATCGCGATATCTACGGGCCGATGTTATTGAACATCTGATCTGAAATACTGCGAAGCTTTATTGGAACATTTTACTTTATAATACAGAAGAGGTAATAGAGAAGTTCATTGTTCCCTTCCGGTTTATTATCAAACTAATTGCGTCTGATTAATTCTAAACCGTCATCGTTATTATCCTGTGCTATTCGTCTCTATACATATTACCTACACGCAATGGAGATGAGTAATTAAACGTTTAGTAGAAAAAAAAACGAAAGAACGATCTGAGACGAATGAAACGTAATCGAAATTCGTGTTCACCTAATACCTGAAACTTCTACGGTTAGGGTGAAGTCGACAAAGATGGATTGCAGTTCCGAAAGTTTAATCGCGCGACTTCTTGAAACATAGCCGATACAAAGTTCTGAAATTCTATATACTTCATCTGCATCTGGTAGCATCCTAAAGTTGAAAAGAATCCAGTTTAGTTCTGACACTTCAGATCCGGAGTACAGCATTTTCTGGAATTGACAAGTCTTTGAATCTCAATTGAAATCGTGAAAACATTTTCCGTCAAACCATTCAGAAATAAAGGGCGAGTCCACTTTGGTCCATTTTTTCATCTCGAATATGTTGCCCGGTTCAAATGAACTTTCGTTGTTGTTTAGAAAGTGCTCGAAAATTGTACCGCCCCATTATTTATTTAAAAAAAAAAATTTCAATCGTGGAATAATATTTTTTCTCTAAGAATGATGATCCAGCTTCACAAGCTTTACACTAACATAAGTGTCACTGAAAAATACGAGAACTTAACCGACTCGGTTTATGAAGACATTCAATGGTCTTCTGATTGCGGAAGATTCGGAGCTGATGCAGCACCTTTTCTGCCGGCTTTAGCGCCATCGAAACTTGTATAGGTGCTCCAGATCAATCGGAACTGTCATTGACGTCTGCCCCAGTTATTCTCCCGCGAATTTTGCTCTTTCTTTCTCTCAACATTTACGTATGTTATACCTATAGGCTATATGCGGTTATATATTTCTATATACTTGTGCACACATGACACGTATGTATTCATGTATCATCTCTGGTTCAATTAATCAAGCCA
The DNA here is from genome assembly GCA_947538915.1 of Tenthredo distinguenda. Taxonomy (NCBI): domain Eukaryota; kingdom Metazoa; phylum Arthropoda; class Insecta; order Hymenoptera; family Tenthredinidae; genus Tenthredo; species Tenthredo distinguenda. The sequence goes on along the minus strand of OX384536.1, from coordinate 16,420,595 downwards.
CAATTGTTTGCGGTCGTAGTTTTGGGTCAGTATTTTAATGCCGACGTTTTCGCCGTTCAGCTATGCACTTTGGATATTAAAACCGTCTCATTTTGGTCGAGGAAAAACCTTTTCAAATTCTTCTAGTAATCCTGGTAAAATGAAGAAGAAAGGAATAAGGAGAGGTTCTTGTACCTCGAGATTGAAACAAGGATCTTTCGTTTCTTTTGTTATTTTTATTGGTTCAGTTCAGGGCTTAGGCTTTGACTTATATAATACATGCGTAGACGTTCTTTTCTTCAGAGAATTTTTCTTTCTTGCAACAAAAACTGTCAGCCAATTCAAAGACACACGGTTTTCGAAGCTTTTAATCTCCGCTGAGTGTGTATATGGATGCTGGTTCGATACCACCCCTTGTAAGCATGTGTGAATAAGTTATAAGACGACAAAAGCTGAGGAAATACACCAAACATCAAATACCCTGTTATTATCAGACAGATTTATGCTTTACGAAATCCTCACTTTAGGGAGAATTTTCTCTTGCTGAAAAGCCACCTGAGATGAGATCCCTATATTGCAGCTCAAATTCAGCTCAACACACGAGTATAAATCAGTGTATTGTGCCCGCTGTTGAGTTCACGTAAGAACGTAGCTTAGATTTATGCTGTTAGGGTCCTTTACCATTTCGAGTTCCTGCACGTTTTCGGAAATTGAAAATTTGGGTCCACGCTGACGCTAGCAGAGTAAATTTTTCGAGAGGTTTCGCCCTTCTTCAGAGACTAAACGAACTCTTTTGCTCAACAGATTTAGATACGGTTTCACGTTTTATCGGATGTGAAACAAGCCGTTAGCTCCATTAATGACTACAATAGAACATTATATGATAAGATCTAAAGCATTCATGGATTATCTGTACAAAGCAGAAGTTTGACTGTCTCCGTGTGAAAGGTATCATTAAATCGCCTCCGGTACTTTTACACTTCTGGAATTTTCGATTGAAATTTAAAAATTCTCCGGACTTAATTGCCAGCAGAAAAATCTCCTGAAATTTTTTCCCTACCCTCGGATGCAAGGGAGAGTTTTTCGGGTGACAATTTATCTATTATCCAGGTTCTATTCGGAGCTAAAACGCGTTCATATCCTCAGAGACTAAAGGCTCAATATACAGTCATAGACGTTGAGAATAGTCTCAATTCCTTATACAATGGCTTATTCTTTTCAAAACCATGTTCCCATAAAATTTATAGAATTTTTCAGGGCTTAAGACTGAATTTCAATTCATAAATACCTCGTTGATTCTTTGTTCATCGGTAAGACTTGCAATTCGCATTTGCCATTCGAAAAAATCTGGCAACACATCCGCTTTAAAAGAGTAGATTGCTTCATCCGCCGAGGGATCATCTCTCGGTGTTTTTCAAATGCCACTTCGCTCGAAGCTATTTAATTACCTTGCTTTTAGTAGCTTGAAGATCTCCTTCTTCCGTGGCAGGTATTTTCGCCACGTAAATCTTACACATCCAGATTGAGGGCACTGAATGCGAGATGTAAAAGTGCTTTAAGAGAACGCTCATTGTCAGTCTCAAAAATTGAATGAATTACGTGAAAAGCATCGGAAATATTCTACTCATGTCTCGTGGTATCTCGCAAAATCTTACGCGAATTATATTCAAGGAATAATGCCAGCCGTGAAACTTTTCCTTAAAACTTCAGCGGATTTTGTAGTATCTTATACCTGAAGATTAAAGAGTCTGCTTTATGCCAGAATCATGGTTCCCAAGTATTCCCAAAGACGTTGTGGATTACGATAAAACATGAGAAAAGACTCCAAAAGAACGGATGCTATATATGATGGTATGTTTTTGCCGCAGGACTGAAGTCATGTTTGATCAAGCTATCACACGAATCCTCCGTTTATCCAAAGTTTCAGATGGCTAATCAGTAATTATCATTTCGGCTCCAGATCTCTGAAGTTTCTACTTCTAAAGGATCTTGTATTTTCCAATAACGAACCATGTTTGATGTTTCGTTCACAAAGGAGTCTGAGGAGAACATGCGTCACATAATGTCAAATTGATTTTTTTGTAAAGAGACTTCGGCTAGGGTTCCAGGATTTAATGGATTACCTATATACAAGTATTGAACCCTGGGTCCTAATCCAGGTGAGGCGTAAACCGACATTGCTTTAACCCTCCGAGGAAACTTGTAAAAATCCAATTAGTCAACTATCTGCACTTCTTCTCGACTCAATCATTCGATTATAGCTAGAGAACTGGCTCACTCGATGATCGAATACCTGGATATAGTTTCTCCAAGGGTATTTCTAATAAAGTAATCACCCTGCGGCGGGTAATTAATAAATTATCATTCGGCCTTACTCCGTTCTAGTTAGAAGCTTGATAGTGTTGATAAAAATTCCATTAACTCTCGTATTTTGTTCGCTATTATTTTCTCAGAGACATGTATTCTGAGATCTGGATTGTATGTAATCGATTTCAAGAAGCATAACTGGAAAACGAACAAAGAAGTTGGCCATCTAAGGCTGATAGTTAACGAGAATTTTTATACCTCCTAAATTTACAATTGGTTGTCCTTGCGGGTCGAACAGTAATTGATAGCTGGGCACAGAGAACAAAAGCAGGATATTTCTTTTCGCCTTGATAATCATGAATACTCCATGGCCTGATATCAACTATCGGGGTCTTCATTGCTCCAATTCTTACATCTGTGTTAGATTGAAACCAACAAGAAATATTAAACAACGCTGAATCACTTTGAAGTATTGAAAAAATGTTTGCCTATCTTCATGTATACGAAACAACTAGCTGGAATTGTGTCTACAGCTGAGCAAACGATTCCTACTGATGTTTTTTTTATTTTCCAAAGTTCTTGGTTCACTTCTTAAACCTCGGAGGTTAATTTATCCCGAATCCGTATGCCTATACCTAACTGATGAATAAAATTGGATTTCAGGTCAAAAGATTATGACCTCACTTATATTTTCTCGGTATACTTGAGTAATGATTTCCGTTGTTCTTTCGCAAGGAATTCAACAGAGCTTCTTATGTGATTTTGGTTGAAACTTTAGTAGCTAAAAATAGTTCCGTAGCATCTTCAACGATGGTCGAAAAATTTAACATTCGAAAAAATACGTCTTCCTTTCAATAGACAGCAAAATAAAGTCAATTACGATGAGACGTGGATTATTGACAGAATGAGAATTCAAAAAAGTGCGGATGACCGTCTTCTTTCATTTCAATTATTAGATCCTGATTAGGTTTCCCAGCGTTAATTAATTCCAACACAACTTTTGCGAATACGGTCAGCAGCAATTAGGACCATCGTAATGATCAAGGTAGATACAAAATTCGGGCTAATTACAAACGATAGAATTTCATTATCCCTCGGAAGATTTTCCAAGACTTGAACCATCTAATTTTGTACGAGATTTCCGCGGTGACAAAGATAGGTACCGGAAACGCAGAATCTCAATGAGCTGTGTGATTGGGAGTTTGAATAAATTGTCAACAAGAAATCATTTCTAAAACTTGAAAACGCGTTTTATGTGGAAGTTGGAATCGAAAGAATGGTTTTTTGCTTCTCATGACTAAATTCTGTCAAGAGAGAATGCTAATGCACCCAGTACCTCGTTTTACATAAGTGTATTATAATTTTTACCTCAAGCGTATCAATTGATTTGATTCTGCCTACAGAGCCGATCAAATTTTCTGGTACTTTATTATTTCGTCGAAACTGGAAACGCATTAATGGGTAAAGAATAACGAGATTCGAATACTAAATAACAGATGTATGTATTCTGGTTTAATGGCGATACAAGAATAATGAATAGCGCATCGGGCCCATTACAAAAATCGTTACAATTCCAATTTTATTTTATCCAAAGCTAGCCGGATGCAGTCTGCTAGCCTCAACCCTTGACTATTTAAATTGTTACAGTTCAATGACTGTGATAACTATCTATGACCCGGATCCAATGAGCTGAGAAATTATCCGCGGATAGAAAAAGCTTTCGACGTATCAGGCTAGCGATAAGTTGAAGTAGCTTGAACCGATCGTTTGATTAAAATTATTATCTCATACATTTTTGTAGACATGTCGAGTTCAATTAATAAAGAAGAACTCAACGTTTGCGATAGAAAGTCGGAATTTCATATTCCAGAAAGTATTCTGTATACAGACAACATACTCAAAGTTCAATTTCAAAGTTCAATGCGCGTGAATCTCAAAGATAAACCTTATACTCCTGTATTTTCTGAAGACAGCGTGACTGCAAATAGTATCTTTGCAACACAAACAGTAAAACTTTTATGAGAAATATCGTGAGCCGGTGAAATCACGGATTCACAAGCCTCTGGCCTGAATTTGTGCCATTCAATTCACCCTTCAGTCGTCTAGGAAATACTTGGTTTCAGAACCAATGTATGAGGGACCCATTTGGCATATTCAGATTTCATTCCATATTATAATTGAGACGTGCTCGCGGGTATGTAACTTTCCCAGAGATGTGTGTTCGTTCGTAACATATCCAATTCTCCGTGTGTGTTGTCTCCGTTGGAATTGTTCATTCAAAATATAGGGGTATGCACGTATATACATTAGGGTGGTCCCCAATTCGGTCATGTTCGAATGTCCGTGGGAGCATTGGAATTCGAAAATTATCAAATTAAGGACCACCCTGATATACATCATACATACGGACAATTTTCGATGTTTTCCTATTGTGAATTATGATACAATCAACTCCTCTCCTCTACTCTTGATATTGCTTTATTTCCTCTCACGGGGCTCATTATTCCGTACTGTCGTATTGAGTCAATGGTTTTCTCTCGTGCTCCGGTTATCCGTGTACTGGTTCGAAGAAGTACAGGAAAATAAATAATTCAGAAACGTGAACTATATCACGGGAAGATTCCCCAGTCCTATGAGTACAGTGAGCGGAATTGACGAACATATCATATTGACAATTTCAGAATAAAACATCCCAGCTGTGATAGCCAGAATATTAGTTTCGTGTTTCTCCGTTGAATTCTATTATGCAAAATAGTTCGCTTGTTATTGAAATTGTATGCCCTACGAAACGATGCAGACTAGAGTGTCGGCGACAAATCTACGAAGACAAATTCAATAATTCAAATATCTACTAGAACTTGAGAGAAACACAATAGCGGATCCTCTCGACGATTTGTAAATCACATCTGGTTTCGCTATAATTTAATTTCACTCCAGCCATCGTTGTCGCTTTTAATAATAATCTGTTTATTATGAATCGACTTTATATTTGAAAATCGAAGAGATCGATCTGATTGTGAGCTGATCATTCAAGATAACTTTAAAGTTATCCAAATGACCGAAATCATCTTTGAAGCAACGAGATGGAGATTCATTTTGAGAGGATTGCATTATCTTATCTCAGGGACGATGAGTAGTTCAATTTATTATTTGTATGTAATACATTAGAGTATATGTAATACATTGCTTTTCCCCGTCAAACGACGTATAAGACCAGTAAACGATTCGCAAAGTTAAGAAGTACAAGATTCTTCTTTATTCTTCTTTCATTCGGGCCGAAACAAAGGCACCATTATTGTTCCTTTTGTGAAAAAGGGGTTTCAATTTTCACAATTATTTTCATGTCAATGGGCGTCGTTTGATCTTCTTCGCATCCTCGAATAACCGTATCCGGGTCTCGGGTTGAACCATTATCACGAGATCGAATATCTCCACCGATTTCATCTCAAAATTTATCTGGGTCCTAGATATTTTCCGAATTGTCTGCGTGTAGATATTTGATAGTTAGTGTATCGTGCTAAAAGTGAAGTTTCTCTGGAAACGGAGAATATCACTAAACGTACCTACGTATAAATCGTTTTCTAATCGAATGTTTTTGTCTAATTTCAGATAAATTTTCACCTCGAGGCTGAACTTGATATTCGATTTAAATTCCCTAAGTGAATGCAGCTAGAAGCGAGGATCAACCCTATCCATGCCTTCGCTTTGGTTGCTTTTGATAATATATTTAACGCCGATAAATCGATTGACATCAGTTGCGCCAGCGCTATGTCAAAGCCACGTGCCAAAGAGTCATCCATTTTTGATGCAGGATCATTACGGGAACGGTCCTAGTTTTCAAGAAATGCATTTCAACTTAAATTTCTCTTGCATATGGTCGGGAGGTTCGCGAAACGGTCCGCCTCGTATGAATTCAGCGAAGATATTACCGGATAAAATTTCGTCGGAGAAAACTAATATCTATGCAAAAACCGAAGAGTTTATAAGCGAAATAACCCGTCTCATTCCTGACGTTAAAGTGAACGTTACCGGCGTATTGAAACACGGTTTTTTACAGATGAAAAATCATAGGAAGAATCAAAGACTAGAGAAAAGACTGCAGATCGGTATTTATCATCGGCATAATATTAATCCCAATCACGACTCAACTTCTTGGTCTCGAAATGTTCCTCAGATGGAATCTAACGCCTCTGATTTTACTGAAATATTAATATCACGAAATACCACCACAACTCTTGGCGTTCACGACAACCGATCTCAGACGATTGACAACGATAATTGTACTTACAAATCTACCGATAATCTCAAGTGTGTAGATGAGATTATCGCTCAATTCAGGTACGAGTATTAATTATGAAATAAAACAGAAATATATCTGTTCGTTAATTCGTCCGCATTTCATTATCACTCGCATTTTTGAGACGGCCACTGAAAAATGGAATTCTGTTCTATTTTCAAATGAAAGGAAAACGTGTTCCATTATTTATTTACGAGTCAAATATCGTCTGGTTCGCGTACCTGGGAAGAGAACTTCGGCCTCATAAAATCCTCGCTTCTCCTTTTCTGCTAAATTCTTCGAAATCCTGCGAGTTACGACCGTCACTTGGAAGGTGAAGAATTTTATATCCGATGGGTTCATCGACGATGGTGGAAAGGAAACGAGTCAGACGGGTCAAACGGCTCACTTTTTTTTCTTCCTCATTGATTAACTTTCATCGTGTTGTCCCAAGTTGTGGAAACTCGTTTAAACTGGACTATGAAAAATAACTGCCACTCGTTATACAGGAGGAAATGAATTAATATCAAAATATCAATTCCGCGGGCTTATGAAATTTGCATAAAAGACGGGTATCGTTTTTCTTCAGAATACTCATCCACGTATTGATAACCACGCAGCTTCGTCTTCCCTAAAAAAATGACAATATAATAAAATATTCTATCATCCATTTATTCTAAAAATAATATTTAAGTTTCGATTCATAATCGCATCCCTGACATCCCTTAAAAATTGGTCAGATCAACGTGGCCGGTGCATCTTTGGCTGCCACAAAACTTCTCAACTTTCAACACGCACTGGTTGAAGTTTGCTCCACCATCGCCTGCTGCTCATTACACGTTGGCAGTTCTTTACGCTATTATTATGGTGTTCGGTGTTTTTGGCAACACCTTTGCGATTTACATGTTTTTGCGGTAAGTTTCTGTATGATTATTTTATTATTCGTGGTTCAGAATTACCTTTGAAAAACTCGTATAACAGCGAAGTAGATTTTTTTTTATCCAAAAGAATAAGGTCCCCCCACATTTATCGCGAAACTATATCGTCAATCGCCTATGTGAAACGGGATCAGATTTTTCGCTGAAAATCCGAGCATCTTCTCAGTTACAGAAAATATTTGTCGTGTCAAGAATTGGTCCAATTCAAAGTTTATTTTTGGAGTTCCTTGGAAATACGATTCCGCTAACACAACTTTGCTTCATTTTTCTTTGTAGTGGAAAGATCTTTTTCGGGCGTTGATATCAAAGATATTTCGACTGCTTTGAATCTGATTTAATAATCATCTGACCAATTTGTTTGAGCAGTTTGGACGTTGAACAGAAAATGTTACTTATTAAAAAAACGGTCTGTGTTTCAAAGATTTTTTATTAAATTGCCAAGCATTGTAAGTATCGTTAGAGATATGAAAGGAATTTGATTGCGAATCGGTTTTTTTCTGTAAAGAATTCCGAACGAGAATATTCTCTACATCGTGAGGTATTATACTTCCCTCATAACTTGTTATTTGATTATCTAAATGCCTCCGCAGACATGATTTGATTATGCAGCAGGAACTGAACGTTGTTTATTCCATCATTCGGAGAAATCGCAAATTGAATGATAGGAATATTCGGCTAAGAAAATTGTAAGCGGTCCTTAGTGATATTACATTCAAAATGATCAAATAACAAACCTTCGATATGCAAATTAATTTTAATGGGAACTTTCCGGAACTGAGAATCTCTTGAATTTACGCTCTCAGTTTACCCTAATGAATACAACAAAGGTTGATAATTTAACCCTTGAAAAGAGCTTTCATCATCTTGATAACATCGAAACCTTCGGAAGTGGGATCAAACGAGCATATTCTCAGAACAATTGCCAAAATGTTGTTCATTCAATTCACTTTTTCAGTGAAGCTTATACCTGTTTTCGAAGGCTTACTGAATACGATTGAAAATAAACAAGATTCAAAGGTCTTTCACTCAAGAAGTAAAAAAAAATCTCTCAGTATCTCTTTTCCACAACACTTTGATCTACCCTGATTGATTCTTGAGGCGAATAATGAAGTTCCGATCCGTTCTTCGACTAGAGTTATTCAAATTATGCAAGAATATTAATTATGGAGATAATGATACGGTGTTATATACCAGGTGTCGTTCTCTCCGAACTCCAGCAAATATTCTGGTTATGAATCTGGCAGTAAGCGATCTCCTACTTCTGAGTAAAATGCCAGTATTTATCTACAACAGTATCTACATGGGACCGGCACTCGGAAATTTCGCTTGTCAAGTTTATGGTTTCCTTGGGGGAATGACAGGCACCGTCTCTATCGTTACCCTGGCCAGCATAGCTGCTGACAGGTGAGATAACGTTCCTTTCCGACTTACGAGTCTTCTTATCAGTGATAATATAACAGGTCGGAAACTAACGACAAGATATTTGAAAAGATGGGGTGCAAAAATTTTTTGAGAAAAAATGTCAACCTTCTTAAAATTGATTCGCATTAACTTTTATATTATTTGATCGTTGATGTTAGGTACAACGTAGTCGCCGAACCATTTAAACGAACAACTTACGCCCGAGCGCGAGTTACTGTCGCCTTAACTTGGGTCTACGGTGCAACATTTGCTGGACTTCCTTTGGTGATACCAAGCCTTGGGAGATACAAGCCTGAGGGTTATTTGACAAGTTGTAGCTTTGACTATCTGACCCAGGAACCGCGGGTCAAAGCTTTCATTTTATGTTTCTTTGTGGCTGCCTGGGTTTTGCCATTCTGTTTGATAAGCTTCTGCTATCTCGGGATTCTCCGCGTGGTTATGGCAGCACGACATATGAATATTGGCTCACAGATCGCCGAGACATCTAACAAACACTGTCGAGAGGAAGAAAAAAGGCGTACAGAACTGAGGTGCGTCGTCGTAACGTAACAAAAATATTCAAAAAATCAATGAATTTCTTACCATTTTTCGATCGTAGATCTTCCGCGTTTCGAAATTCGATCAAATCGTCGAATAGTTTCATCCAATTCAATACACAGATCAATTTTTTTCATTCACAGATTGGCGTTTGTCGTAATCGGTATTATCGGAATGTGGTTTGTCGCCTGGAGTCCATACGCGGTAGTTGCTCTCCTCGGAGTTGCGGGTCAGAGTCACTTGGTAACACCCCTGGCCAGTATGGTACCGGCTTTATTCTGCAAAACAGCGTCTTGTCTCGATCCTTACGTTTACGCAGTAACTCACCCTCGGTTCAGAAGTGAGCTTCATCATCTGACGAAACGAAGCCGTCGCAAAAGATCGGCAAGACAGTGGAGTCCGCAGCACAGAAGTCAAATTGCCGGGCCCAGGGCATCCCGAATTCAGGATGGTCTCGATCACGGCGTCGAAGAGGTTGTCTTAACGATAAATAGCCGGTAGCTTGATCCGAACTTAACTAAATTATTAATCAATCTCAAATTAACTTAAGGGCAGGTCTGTACGTCTGATTGTCCCTCCCTTTCTTCTCTTTATTTTTTATTTTTTATCTGTTTCAACTACGTTGTCGCTTATCCGGTGTCTGCGGTTCTATTCCAATTATCAATGATAATTATTCTGTGGACTCATCTTTGTTGTATGTGTATTTAGAGTATCAATGTGGGTGTGTGTAGATAGATTTTACAGAGAAGTGCAATCAGAGTGGGATAATAAATTTACAGGGTGATTTAATAAGGCTGAGAATTTAAAAGCAATTATAAAAAGTTATCAGAGTCTTTGTTAGTAATTGAAGGAATCGGTATGCATTTCTTGTGACTTCCCTGCACCCTGAAATCTCTTGTTTTTTGTGCGAGATCGAGTATCTTGAAAAATGGGCTTTCGCTGCAATCCACTTACCCTTGTTTCACTTCGGGGATATTTATACTGGAGCCTAGATTTCGAGAGGTTCGATCTCAGACTAGAAATAATAGATTTGAGGAGCGACAGATCAACAAAAATAATCCCGATTTTTTTTAGACAGAGTAATAAATATTTATACTCTTAGCGGATTGGTAGCTATATTTTTTTATCGATGTAGAAAATTATTTTGAGAAAGTTCTAGCTCATTCTTCACGGGACTGAATCATTTAGAACTTAGAATCTAGATGAATTTATATTATACGGATGGAAAAACCTGAATAGTATTTAACTGTACTCGAATCACTATAAAACTGGAATCGCTCACGCAGCATTGGATATCATTGGGACGTGTCGTGCACCCTCGTTAAAGTAAGTCCTGTATCATCCAGGAATTTCATTTAAATTCTTTGACGTTTTACTTCATTTGATGAAGAAACATTTTCCCCTTTTGCATAAGAAACGCTCTGCGCTATAATTTGGTAAGCTTAGAATCAAAATTAACAATATATATATATACTATATAAACTGGACGTTTCGGGATCGAAATATTTTTTCCATCGCAAAATTATCATCCGCCTTGCATACAACGTTCGCCAACCTTTTCCTTAACTTTTTTCACGCTTTATTTTCAATACGATTTAGTTCACAGCATCTTCTCGCACTTCTTTACACTTCATTTACCTGTATTTAGTTTTCAATGAAAATGCTTCATAGATTTGACATTCAGAATCGATGCTTAAAAAACTTTTAGAGTTTAGATCACGTTGAAGCATATCATTTCTGCTTACTCACTGCTTCATTATATAAAAAAGAAGAAAAAAAAAACTACTGAATTTCGTAAATGAGAAAGTGCAACGTAGCTTCAACCCCGTAGTCGACTTATCTTAGTAGTTTAATTCCCTATCTGTCAACCCCTGAATCCCTCTGTATTTTCCTCCCCAGAAAATCTGTAATACCGCTAGTGCTGAGTACCGAGTTTTTTGTGTTGGATGTTGAATTTTGTAGAAATCTATTCTCAGGAATGTATATTTTCATTGTAATAATCAGTAATCAGTATAATGTTAGGTTTACTAGACGTTGGCTAGTGTTTAATTTCGTAGTCATAAGCCGAGTGAACTGTGTCAGACTATCGAAGGCTGCAGTTATGTAACGGAAAAGACGTATTAAATTGTGTTTATTTCATTCTTATTTATTTTATTTATCGATAGGAAATGCAGTGCCTCGAGAGTGTTGAGATAATTTCAATGGCGTCACGTCCCTCCGTGTCAAGAGATACAACGAATTGTACTTCGATCAGAACTACCAGCTGCTCTTATCAACCTGCAAGGGGAGAACTGGCATTATACTAAACCTATGCTGATTTCGAGACAGACTTTCGGATCGACCAGGATTGTGTCATCCAAATCATATCTACTGGCGAAATTTACAACAGGTAGAATACTCCCTGCTGTGAAAGATAATGTAGATCAGAAATTGTTAGCTGCAACGTATCCGTAATCTCAGAATCAGCTAAGGCTAAGTATAGGATCGACAAGTCGAGTAGCAGCTTTAATAGAAACGAGAAACGAGGTAAAAGTAATTTAATGTTCAATCGTAATTTATCGTATTTATTCTATCAACAATTAACAACTATCAACGGACAGATATCATGTGTAGTGGGCTTCGTACACCCGGAACACAGGGATATATTTTTATATGGAAATGTCTTTTATTGGTGTATCACTAGTCTGATAGTAAGTATTGAATAATGATAATTATATAGAAAATTCCTAATGCCATTATATATTTATTCATTCACGTCTAACTTTTCGATGGTAAAGCTACAAGTAAACCCTTGTTTTAATCTCAGTCAGCGTAAAATGACATTCGGAATGTGGATTGTTAGAAAAAGTTTAGTAGCTTGAATCTCGTCATCAAAAGTGGTTCGTAAATGTTTTTGTGTAACTTTTAGCAAATAATAACAAAGAAAATGTTTTCACGCAGATTGTTTACTACCCTATAAAGACAGCTACGATTTTTCCTCGTCTATAGATCCGCATAATTGCTGAAGGACCAAACAAAAAAAGAAAAGTCTATTAAACTCACCGTATGACGAATATGATGTATTAATATAAAATATCTCTTACAATCAGTGTTTGCACTTTGGGATTAGCTTAGCTAGGGCAAACGACGGAACGATGAATTGCGCGAAGGAACCGAATGTCAAGTAGACGTAAATGTTGGTGTACCTAATCCTAATCGTGAAAACTTGAATTTTAACAAAGAATGATCTATATATTTTGTATCCCGATGTAATTTATAAAACTAATGACCTCCGAGTTCTGAGACATTATTAAAAAGAAAAAAAAAAGAAGTATTTATATAGTTAGTTACGATCTCACTTTGCCTTTTGACAGAATAACGAGATCTTTAATCTCTGTTAAAGATGTCCATTGATGTAAACCCGCCTGAAAGCATGTGTACCTATTATTCTTCTGTAAGATAATATTCATGTATGTAATAGTAATTGTTATAACTAAACTCTGAATTACTTTATCGTCAATCAATTGAAAGAAAGAGAAAAAAAAAATTAACAATTCTTAAGCATACCTATATAGATATTACTAAAAAATAACGAATTCCCTTCCCTTCTTTTTCTTTGACACCAGTAACTACCTGAACATCTGTGTTATCATACAGCAATGAATAAAAGTTTGAAGAAAAAAAAAGAACCCAATGGTTTCGTTGAATTGTATTTATTGCAATCGCTTTATAAGTAATAAGCTGCTGGTGGGTTAAAGCGTAACTTTAAGAATTGAGTAGGAGTAGGATTTTCTTTCAGAGTTTCTTGCGAGCTTAACGACTAATGAAAAAGATGCGGAGTTACCCAATCCTGAGGAACAGACCTTCGGAGGCAATTTTATCTCTGTAAGTAAACCTCCCTCATTCTTCAGGCAAGAAGAAAGGTTGAAATGAGAACAGCTACCTATTGGAGTCGCACTGGATTGAACTGTAGTCGTAGCTGAAGCGATGGTTATAAGCTCTGATTCGAATCTCTGGCTTTCCTGATTGAGAATGATTCTCCACGGAGAAGAGATGGTCTTTATTCAGACTTGGATACGTTTGTGTCGAATGTGTATACTTGAATCCGTTTCGAATATTTTTTTGTCCAAGTTTAGAAATGGAATCAAATTTTTCTATACGAGATTGAAGAGTGGGTCTAACAATACTATTGAGCATACAGACCATGGACTGATTCACAAAGTTTGTGAAGGATTGAAGGCAAATAAATTGACGCAGCCAGATTTAATGCTTGACTACAATTTTATTGCTAAGCCTACGACTCAAAGCTATGAATTTTCCATGCCATGGTAAGTATATTTTTATTTCTGCTAGCCCGCATTTTGTAGAAACAAGCAGCCCGAATAGGCGTGATTTATAATCTGCGGGTAGAATAGTCAGTTTTATAGTTTCATTCAAACCGATTTCTACATTGAAATCGAGAATATTTTAGTTTCCATGAAACCGATATTCGCCCTGACACGAGAGCTCAGGGTCCCACGGAAATCAATTTTTTGGAATATCGATATCCGCCTTGCCTTACCTGTGTAAACGTTGCCAACGACAAATCGACTATTCCAAATCCAGATAAACGACTCCGAATTTTATCGGCTATTATAATGATGCTGTAGTTTTTTTTAGTTGATTTACGAAGCATGAACCATCCGCCGTGAAATGCTTTCGTCGTTACTGACTGGCTCTGTTGAATATTTCATTAATTATTATTCTGTTTCGGGTATTAATGAAATCATAATCAAGTTTCAAAGCAACACGAAGACCAAATATCCAGGCGAGATATCGATTAACAATGAGTATAACTGTATAAATTGTGAGGAAAAATTGTGTCAAGTGAACCCGTGTAATTTTCTGAGATGAGATTATTAATGATCACACTGATTAGTACTAATTAGGTAGATTGATATTTCTCGAGATCACGAAGTTACGGATTAATTAATTATTCGTGAAACCTTTTTAGATTGTTACAAACTCAATCCACCTACGCCTGGTCGAGTTAAAATTGTTTCCATAAACTTGGATAATATCTGCCTCATTTTCTTTAGATAATTGAACCGATTTGAAAAAATGTGATTTTTCCTTTGATCGCCTTTCTGTGACTTACTTCACCTCACCCCTACATCCTGTTGGTTTATTATGTGGGGAATTGCTATTGACACAAGGGCAGACTACTTCCTGTTGGATAACTAAAGTAAAGTATCGACAAATAGTAATTATCCGTAATGAGTATTTCCTTTATTCATAGAATTTTAATAGAACAGTTAATATTATAAAGCTGCATTCATCAAGATGTTCTTAATCATCACCAGTAGATCTTAAAAGTACTTTCCCTAGGAGTCTACTGTTTCGAGGATCGTAAATTATTAAAAAATTATCTAAATTATTCGAAATATATTGTTGCAAATTATTTGAATGACTTCCTTGACACATCGTTGAGCGCGAAGAAAAACGAAGATAGCATAAAATCATAATTGGGTGCTGGCAGTGTGTTATTCAATGAAAAATATTACCGCATCTGATAATTCTTGAACGCAGTAGCACAGCATAAACAGTTGGGTCAAACAGGCCCCAGTGTAAATTATGACAATAAATTTTTCAAGAAATGCCATAGGAATCTAGAACGTAATAATGCTCTAAATAAGTTACAGAAATATATAATTAAATGATTACTTCTTACCTTGACCAACATGTACGCCAAGAAGCAGAAACGAAATGCACAATTCGTGGAGGTAACGAAAACGTTTAACGCGGTCAAATTTTTCAACATTCGACTGATTCTAGAAAACCAGGAGAACAATATAATCCGAAAAACGAAGTGAATGAGCAGGGTGTGGGGTTTAATGATGATTGGGTGTTTTTCTTACGCCAAAACATCCTGGTGGTGTTTAATCCACGTTCTTAATCGATCTTTAGAATTATTCTTCTCTTCTGTAACTAAACAAACATTTTTCGAGAAAAAACGGATCTCCGGTCGTTACTTGAGGCGATAAATTTAACAATAATATTTACCGTGTTGTTCTTTAATTGTTTCCGCTTCAGTTTCACCGTTTGCCAATATGTTGGCCAAATCATTTCTCAAATATTTATACTGAGCAGTCAACAATGCGATGATGCGAATTATGTATACGTCTGTAGAGCACTTTCTGGCCCCCGTGAAGAAGCCACCGATCATTTGTATCAGAACGAGAAGAGCAAATGATTTTCTACCAAAAGGTGCGAAGGGAAAATATGCTGGTACGGAAAAGTCGGTGTAAGTGAACTGATTCTGATTTAGTAGTCTGAGAAAACCCATTGAGCTCCAGATTCCCGCTCCAAAAATACCACCAAAGGCGTAAAATCTTATCGGCCGACTTATCGGGTTTAAAGTTTGCGAAATCGCATCCTTCAACGTATCATTTTCGATTAATATTTCCTGCATATTGTTTACCAGCTTTCGTAGCGAAGACAGTCGAATATTCATGTGAATCGCTACAACCATTCCTTCGATAACAATCGATGCGCAAACCATGTTACGTTGAAGCGCTATTTCACCTGGTATAAAAAATACAACAACCGACGTCGTTACACAGAAAAAAGTTGTCATGACCCAAGTAA
Source organism: Tenthredo distinguenda (assembly GCA_947538915.1). Lineage (NCBI taxonomy): Eukaryota > Metazoa > Arthropoda > Insecta > Hymenoptera > Tenthredinidae > Tenthredo > Tenthredo distinguenda. The sequence continues at coordinate 16,404,530 of OX384536.1, read as the reverse complement.
AAGTCATGTAAAATTTAGTCCCCGTTGAATGACGATCGTCACTCGTTTTGACAGGGAAGCAATTACCGGACAACAAATTTACAAGGGTATTAGTTTTATTCAAACCGCTCGAATCCATCGTCAACTATCGTTTACAATGATAATTATTCGCAGATATAGTTTCATTTGGAGTATTGCTTTGTTGATAATAATTCGACTCGCAAACTGAACGTATACGAATGAATGTCTTCGAGTACTTTATAAACTGCTGCGTGGAAACTTTAACATTCTATAAAACTGTTTATGCATTTTTTAATCCTTTGTGCATACAGTGATCAAAGAGTCAAATTATTCAGATGTGTGTTCACACGATCCTAGCGAAGTCTATTTTTTTATTCCCTATCGCATACGTTTCACCCGCAAAGTGGCTTTGTCCTGTCTTTCATACGTGTGGGTACGAATAGGTACTAAACATTCTTTACTGCGATAGAAATTTTCTTCGAACTAAATCTAAACGCTCAGAGATTACAAAAACTGTATTTTAACATTGTTTGTATATTTTTTATAACAAAATTATACACATCTAAATGCAATTTTTTCATTTTCAAACTTGACTTGTGAATTATTCGGAGTAAGTGTGATCAAGAGTGTCAATCACTCGCGCCTGCACTAGGACATAGATTTGCTTACGAGAGTCCGAAACTGGCGAAGATTGTTGGGAATTTCAGATATTCTAGAAATATATTTCACCGGAAGTGCCTAATTTTATCTCATTGTCAAATCGTTTCCCACTACGTCCTGGATTTTTGATAAACGATCATTTCGAACCAGTCGGATTCTCCTCAAAAATCTTCATCGGATCAGTCTCACTTATACGAACGTTAGTGGGGTAACTTTTTTACAATTTTCTATACCTAGAGTCATTGTAAAAATATATTCCTGGCATAAAGCTACAGGCAATTCTGAATTTTCAATACTTGAACGACACGGTAATTTTGACAATGTATCTAACGTGTACCAAGTTGTCAAGGAAAGGTTGTCCCGTGACATAGAATTGACGATAAACCAACGAAGACTAGGAACGTTTTTGGTGAAATATTTCTAGCCGACGAATATCCTTCCAAGTGATGATATACTTTACGAGATCCAAGTTTTTGAACCGGTCTGTTGTTGTAAGCTAATGTTTCATTTTCAGCGGTTTCAACTTTTCTGAATACTTCAACCTGTAACAATATCAAAAAAGTTCGCATCGACATATTCTCGATTATCATACCAAAGTCTTTCTTGATAAACAGTTTGCGTTTACCTGTGATACTGAAATCGGCATTTTAGAGCTCAGCACAGTCCAGATGACAGACTCTTGGCACTCTGGGGTAGTTAGTGAACCTTGATACCTATAATACGAGCTGTGATCCTTCGGCAATAAAAGTGACGGGATTAACTTCGTCTGTAATCTCGTAGTCGTCGTAGAACCTATCGAAGAAACGGATTTCACGGACTCCACAATGTGCTGCATGTAATCGTTATCCTCGTTACTTATCTGTGAAAAAATAACTGAATGAAGTAACGTGTTTAAGATTATCACGCGATATTAGATCCTCTCCAAAAATCCAGTAGAAAAAAGTCAAAGATTCTCCCAGGGGATGTTCACAGTGTTCGAATACCTTTCCAGCGTTCTTATACTCATCAATAAATTCTTCGCTTTTATCTCGAAAACACGACGGCAGAAATTCTATTATCAATTTTCAGCCCGATCCTTTCATCAGACAAGAATAAGGATCACCCCCTTTACTTTTAATCCTGATACGGATCATAAAATCCTGACTAGGTCGAGTTGAATATTCAATTAACCGTACCTCGAACAATACAGCCACTACAGCAATGCCGTTTTCAAACTCTGCTGCGTACGATGTGTTGTGATACTGGTTAGCGTAATGGACAAGATGCAGTTCCAGGGCATCCTGTTCGCCGTTTATAGTGTGTTCAGAACCCCAATGAAAGTGCATTTGTTCAAGAACATAGGTAAAGGGTAGCCCACCGGCTTTTAAATGAATCGGTACCCCCGTGGTCACCAATTGAACTGTAAGAAAATTTGAAGCCCATATTATATATAACGGGACAGGAGTTATTCGCGACGTTAAAACTGGCCGGTTATTCATAGAAAGTGATTATTCCACCCGGGAACAATTATATCTGAACTTTCAAGTGATATCTAAATTGCGGCTCGCGCGATGGAGAGTCCTAATTTATCTTTGAAAAGATATCCTGCAGTACCGAAGGATTTTCCATTGTATTAAATGGGAAGGGAGACAAGAAGAGGCAAGGGTACATTTACTACGCCATTGGGGTGGCAAACGCTGGCGCGATGTACCAGGTGAAATCGCGATCCTCCTCCCAAAGGACATTGTAAAGTTCCGAGGAAAACAGGACGATTCCAAGCTCGCATATTTAGGGACAACGGGTCCGCTTTTAGGACTCGTAAATTCGATAAGGTATTCTGAACATCTTGGGTTGATAATCCAGCGTAATTTCTCACACTGGACTAAAGCTATCGCTAGAGATGATCGCTATCTACGTGACAGCAGATAATCTGCTATTAGACATTCGATTAGTCAATGATAAATCAAAAATTATTAAACCTTTTCAGTTGTTGATCGATCGATTGGTAATAATCCACCGGGGATTAGCTAAATTTTTTTTATCATATTAAGTCGCGTTATTCAAACTATGAGGAGGAAAAAAACAGAAATTTGTTGCTTCTTCATCGAGCTTTAGATGCGAGAGAAGTTGATTCACATCCTCAATTATTCCAAATTGTTCTATTTTGGCTGAAAAATTGAGACTCAACGCTTACTTGCATGGCCGGTGTTTATCACGTCTGCGGTAAAGGCGAAATCATATCTTGTGAACTTGAGCGATGTCAGATCAGTTTTTATAGCATCATCGGTCACTATATCTATCGGCGATTGATTTTCCCCAATGTTACAGTATCCCGTCCAAGAATCAGGACCTGAAAGATAACCGAGATTATTAAAAGTTAATCGAATCAGTGAAAAGAGAACGAAAAGCATATTTCGAGTGTTAAAAAATCGTCTATAAATTCTATGGATCAAAACTAATTTACCATTTTCGCCCCAGTAGCTCCAATCCTCGGTACCATACGCCAGAAATCCGGCTGTAAAATAAGGGGATAAGAATTAATTGGGATATTTATTCCTGGAAAAAAATCCTCGTGCAATTTAAACTTGAGGTATAATCAAAACTACGATATGGTTAGGGGAGCTTTGATCCCACGATTTATATTTGATAAATTCAAAGCGCCAGTATCCAGCGTTTCCCCTTGCATGTGGGTATATTTCTGGCAGTTCAATTCTCCCAACGCAACGTGGCAGGCTAAGCACGCCTTTAGAACCCTCGGGTCAACCAATTATATGTAATGTAACTTAATCCGAGGAATAATACGAGCTTTGAATATTCAAGTAGCTTATAGTTATCACGGTTAAAATCTACTTTGAATTTCGTTTAAAAAAGTTCCGTCAATTTTTACGAAGATAAAAGTTAAACGGTGTTAACAACGCTAATCGTATAATCGCGGTGGCAAATGTCTGAGCGAAATTAATTGACGGCTTAGAGACTGACACAACTTTTATATTACAGATCGTGAATCGTAGATTATTTAGTCGATTTAAATCGGGAAATTAGTGCCTCTGGATTAAGCTCCTAGGTGCCTTAAGACGCGTCTCAAAATCGCTATACCAATATTCAGATCCACTCGAAAAAAGATCCTGATCCATTGCCAAAAGGATGACGAAGGAGAAGAACGCGCGCTTGATGAATATACCTTTCATAGAGAAAGCGAGAATGTGCACAGAAATCATTTGATGAAGGGCTATATTTAAAAAAAAAAATGATTAAACCTGTAAAACTTAAAATCTTCACATGGAAATTAATAGCAAATTTAATTACACGTCTGACTGGTATATCATGTCGAGAAACGATCAGCGGTTGACATTATCCGAGTCATTGGTATATCCCTGATCGCTTGGGGTGTAATAAATAATCTTCAGTCATGGACTGAAAATAAATAATACCTGTTTAACTTTGGACAGTATAACGATTGTTTCTGTCTTTTGCGAAAGGTAATAGGGCTTAATTCGTCATCTGTAACACGTTTATCGTTGCCCCACATAATTAATCGAAGTATAATCTATTCGACTGGCTTCCTCAATATCAATCTGTCATTTTGTCAATTGGATTATAACTGGGGAATTGGATAAGGCTTACTTAAGCGTAATGCTATTGACGTCGTTGGCTCAATACATGTCGTCTCAATCATTTCTTACAGTCGTCAAAAATTGAGTAGCACGTGCAGCGAGCTACGAATCCTGGGACATTTCGTTTCAATTTCATTGTAAGCGGGCCAATTTATTCCTACTTTATGGACGTACAGCTCAGTTGCAACGAATGCTTAGCACCGAGGGTCGAGTCGATAAATTATTGCGAATTCAAAGCGAAAAGCACCTGTTGCGTTCAGGGTAAACCTTGACTTACAAATGGAACGAGCACAGCTTTCCAAGATATCTTTAGCTTCGGTTTTTTAATATGCAGGCTATTGCACATTTGACTTTGACCATTAATGTTTCGAAAATCGTTAGAAATCGAATAGAAATTTAGACCCCGCTTACTTCAATGATTTTGGAGGGGTTATTTGCAAGGCTCTTGAAACTTTATTTTTTGATCTGAACTTCGAAATAGAATATTTTCATTGCATCACGTATTGCTATACTTGCGAAGATGCGATGGTTGCAATTTACTTTCAAGTAGGTACCATCGTGATCATACTTTACAATTTATTTCTGCATGCGGCACTTGAGCCTTGCTGTACGCTTCACGGTTTATTAATAATAATTACGCACCCTCGATATTACTGACGCAAACTAATAAGGGAGAGTTTTCGATTAGTTATCGAAATAAGAAATTACAAGGATCGTTCGATATGACTCAACAAAGCTATGCCATTCGTCTAATCCTTTCTAAATTCGGGAGATTTGACTCTCAGCTCTCGTTCAGATTTCAAAGATCTTTAAAGGACAACTCGTGTTACGTTAATTCGAAGCTCATCAAGAACTTAAACTCGCGTGCGTGACGGAATGCATTGTGTAAGTATCGTTTAAGAAACTCGGTATCTTCGACGCGTTGTAAGATGCTTAAAACAAACGTGACTTTTTTCAAAATTTGGATAACCAGTGGATAAAAGAAATTCGACAGAAGTACAAATTCTACTTGATACGTAGCAGAAATGTGTTCGTAAATATTTTCGCAACTTCATAAGACAATACTGGTTAGTTATTCTAACTTATCAATTCCGCAATTAAATCAGTGTAATCTGTACGATTTATACAACATATGCTTATTCAAGCGGGGCTCATTGTCCCTCAACTTTTTCCACTATATCCAGCGTTTATTTATGAGAGTATAAGATAATTAGAGCATACTATTCTGATTACGTGTTTACTCGTTATTTTTGTGCAGATAATGGCTTACGACTGCCTTTATTCTCTGTCGTGAATGAAGATTCGAGTCTATAAGGTATGGCAACATGGTGTCGATATTTATTCGTTGCATTATTTTATGAAATATCTCATCGTGCGGATGTTTTGTCTAATCGTATGCCCTTGATAATTGAATGAAATTTCAGGAAGGTACATTTTTTTTATGAATTTGTGAACGTATGAAAATCGTAGCTGGAACGAGAGCAGAAATTGTGGCGACTTGATCGGGAATTGTAAAAAGATTGTTTGTAATCTACAGTTTTATACTCTCTGATGATAATTTTGAAAAAGGCTCATCAGCACCCTTATATTTTTCAGTGATTGAATGAGATCGAGAATCGGTGTCTGCCGAAGAGTGACGATCGATAATATACCCATAAGTTAATCAATGACAATTTTTTTCTGCACTGACATCCGTAGCTTGTAAAAACGAAAAGATGTGAAAATCGTTATCATCCTTTTATCGAGAGTAAAAATTGACGTGAAATGCAATGCGAAAATGCAGAAATGTGATTAGATCAACTCTTGAGTGAAGCTGAATTTTTTTTTAACACGAAGAGAGGAAACATGCAGATTGTTGGACAGAGTAAAAATCTGAGTAAAAGTAAAAGGATCGAAATAGTTGCTATCGAAGAAAAATGAGGAAAAGGAAATATGATTTAAAATGAGAAATAAAATTTACCTCCGTAAAGCAGAAATGTGGCGGCAAAAATAATGATATTCATCTCGTTTTTGATAATTGTGACGTTGGTTATTAGCTTAAGGTGTAATGAATTAAATATGATGCCACCGGGGCGACGACACTTTCGCGACTGATACTCCCACAAATAATGTTGGCCGCAACAGAGATTACAGAAGATCACTTCCTCGCTCTGGATTTAACTCGCACACCGTTCGGACAATTTATAAAGTACTATACACTGACCAATTGCCTCGTCCATTGGCAATCTACAGAGAAACGTGGAGTCCGTTAGTGAGCACGAACACAAGTGTGTAGCTTAGGCTTATAAATTGCTACCTCGATCTCATTTAAACGTTGGACACCGTAGGTAATGGCAACATTCGAAACTGCACTTCGTGATAATTTTATATTCACTAACTCGCGGAACGTGAGGATTCGGGTTTATTATTAAGCCAGGGAAGCGAAATTATGTCGTGCCAAAAATGCTGCATCAGCTGAAAGTCAAAAAGAATATACCACCGACAAAGTTGCAACTAAAGTTGTGCCATGTATCTATTTTCGCATGAGTTGCTTCACCTATTCCCCATTAATAATCGCCTGAACGTTTTTCGAAATACTTTTTGCAAATATACACGCATGCTATAGCGCGTATAAAAATTCGCGACATTACCAAGTTACGAAACTAAGATTCAAATGAAAGCTCTTCAAACCACTTTTCGCTTTCCATAATTAGCGACAACCATAATGGACATTACTCTGTACACTTGGCTTGATTCATTCTGACTATTTGTACAATTGGGACGAATTCACGTAAGTGGACATTTGTGAATTGAATTCATCAGTTGCAATACTAACTTATGAACATTGTACTTTTTATTTTCCTGATAAACGGATACTGACATTCATCGTCATACATTCTAACTCTAGGGAACCCTGGGGCTATCAACCGGGTCCATATAAGGCTGAAAAGCCGAGGGATGATTGCCAACGGAAGCGATGTATTTTCGGGCTTTCCCTTCACCAGAAAATCTCTTACCAGATTGTGAGTACACATGCTCTCCAAACCTATGCAAATTTGTTAACAAGATTCTATAAATTACGGCCATGAGAACATAAACGTGGAAAATCAAGTATATAGTCAGTAAAATTTGGCGGAAAATTTCATCCCCTTGTACAGACGGAACGTCGAGTATAACGAAAAAGCGAGTCTGCCAAGTATATCAGCGAACAACTCAGCCGTGTCGCACGATATTAAAATGCTTGATGTACCCTTTGCACGGCCCCGATGTCAACTTTGCTCCCTCATTCGTTCTGGGTTAATTGCTTGACATTGACACTGTTAGAATTGACATTCAGGCTTTATTCACCGGCACCGATACTCATATTCAATACATTTTTTGGGTTTTATTTCACAAGATTTGAGCACCCGAAAATTGTCTCAGTGAACCAAAAATTTTATTGAAAATCAGAGAATCGTTCGAGCCCGGCTGTCAGCGAATTGTTTTGTGATCAGAGGTTTTAGTCATGGCTTAAAATCACAGAAATAATTAGGGACTGCTAATATACTCATTGAAGCTTTGTACTAGAGTTTACCAGTGTATCTCTGAAATTCAGAACAGAATCCAATTACCCTTCAACCCCGACGGTACAAAAGTCGAAAGTCAATATTGCTCCAGTTGAGCGAAGTATATAAACGCGTTAATTATGTCTGGCAAACAACAAGGCGAGGTGTTGACCAGGTCGATTAATTTCGAATCCGTAGAGATTGATTAACACGAAAAATCTCACATGCTAATAATTAATGTTTCGTCAGAAAATATTTATTCTATTCTATATCGATTTCGTAGTGAATAAAATTTTCCTAAGTAACAAGGACTAGATGGATGTCAATCAATTCTCACGTGGGCTAAAAAAGCTCGACGAGTTCCCATCTAGTTAACCCACCAAAGCTTGTCACATCTAAATATATATTTAAATAGCCAGACGGGGTCGCGTGAGAGCAGTAGAAAAAGTCGTGGTACCGCTCCAATTTTCTAAGCGGTCAATCTCCTGCAAGTGAATTATTCATACGTATCAATTTAACAGAAAAGGGGATGATATTTTCCAAGCCTTCAATCAATAGATAAACTTATATATGTATATGTATTATTCGTTCTTTTTACTGACCTGAGAAATATCGGGATAATAGCTGGTTCAGTATATCAGAGCCATATTAGAGCTAGGGCCGGGCAATAGTCTTCTACCGTTCACGTTGATCTTGATGTATTATTTGGATAAATCAATAGCAGAGACTATAAAGTTCATAAATTATTACGAAAACTTTTTCATGAGTATTCCGAGGCGATATATGACCAAGTCGTATATCAACGAAACCAATCTACGAAATTGTTTTATCTCACTTTGCGTGAATTGATATGTCTGTTGAGTAACACTAGAAAATATATGTATTGTAAAATATGCATGCTAAGATTATAGAGATATCGAAGTATACGGTATAATTATATCATAAAATTACTGTTATTAATTAAATCATTCAGTTAGTCTTTCAACTCGTAGAGATTTCAATCAACTTTTTCAATAGTTTTCTTCGAGAACTGAGTTCTATTCTCTTCTGGCAATCGATTGAACTTATCGAGTCACGGTGATAGACGAATAAAATATTTCAGCACTGGAACTATCGATATGGCCATTATCGTATACAATTATTTGATAAGTAGGTGAATTTTATGTCGATTAACTTGAAATCTGAAAGCTGTTCTACAAATATAAAGTTTTCATCTCAAGCGGAATTATTACAGTGAAATTTTGATTGATTCGATCCACGTGAACCACTTGATTCAAGTACTCGAAGTAAAAATTGAAAATTGCACTTCGTTCAAAGTTTAACTCTTTTTCCGCACTCATCGGTATTAAAATATCACTTTTCACTTGGGTCCATAAATCGCGATATGAAAATCCCGACTAATCCACTTGATTCAATTATTACTCGGGTATAGGAATACGGCAACAAACCAATATCCTTATACGAATGTCCTCTAATATCCTCGCGAGAAATTCTCGCGTTTCGCGTGCTTTTTCGCGAACGTCTTCGCGCATCAGGTTGTAGCACATGGCTATGAGTCCCATTCCTAAAAGCAGATAAATGAAGTTTATCACGAGCTTTGTTTGTCCCTCGTCACTCGACTCGGGCCCTTTAATCCCTGGTACAAAATCTCCTATTCCGATTTTGCAGAGTGAGGTAACGCAGAAGTACGCGCTGTCCAGATAGCCCCACTGTTCCCATTCCGCAAAGGTTATTGAGCCGGCCAAAATGTAGCCAAATATTACCCAAAGGCACGCGGTCGAGGGTACGATGATTCTTTGACCTTCTGCTCGCTGTCTTCCGGTGCATTCGTGGATCCATCTATAAAGCCATCTGAAAGTTTGGGCGAGGACTTTTCCCATGTTCATGAAGTACAATACGTAGAGCGGGATACCGACTACCGCATACACGACTGTAGCACATCTTCCCCAGTTAGTTTTAGGCACCGTATTTCCGTATCCAATCATCGTGAAAATTGATAGACAGAACATAAGGGCAGCAGAGAAAGTCCAGACATCGGTAGCCTTGCGTCCGTCGTAGCCCTTCCTCACTATTTTTAGGAACTCACCCTGAAATGTCAGGAGTTCTGCTTCCGCTACTATCTTGAAGGCTGTTTTGTTCAGTATGTTGATCTGGTCGTTACCGGCTGTTTTTTCCCAGAACTTACTAGCGGACATGTTACGCGCCGCTTCCACCAGTGCAATTTGAGGGTATTCCTCTTTGGTCTCGATATGAGTGAACCCGAAAGCTCCGACGACTGCGTAGCCCACTATCAAACCACCAACTCCAACTTGAGTGCACATAAAAGCTACCAGTTTTCGACAGCAGTCTTTCACTTGCTCGCGAGGATCTGGTCCAGTCGACGTACTTGACGAGTCCCGACTTCTCAGTGAAGATCTCATCGGTGCTCGAGTCATTGTGCTCGCAATTTTTCAGAAGCAAAAACGCGCCGTTCGTGTTTCCACAGCTATTCGGAAACTGGTGCAGGTCAAACCGTTAGATTCTAACAGCGTTGAGGGGTTTTCTATTTCTGTCGCTTTATTTCCGACTCCCCTCTTCGCGTTGTGTACGGTCCATTCGCGTATACTAAGATCTGAATGTTTGGGTGGATGAAGCATGACGCACGCTTCGAGGCGTTTTTATTAAAAGGAGAAATTTGCTGATCAGAAAAGTTGCGATTTTTATAATTCGATCGCTCGAATTTATCGCAGAAAATATTGCGCGATTTTCGCGGATTATTATGCACGCGTTTGACGTCAAGTATATTAGAAATTGATCATTTTCACTTGAGAGATGAGCTTGAAATAATACTTCGAAATCGAAATTCTTAATTAAAAATCTCCATTCACATTTTAGACTATGCAGATTAATATTCATTCTGGTTTAGGAGCTGTGCTCATATTCTATTTTCTAATCTCTAAGATCAGTGGCGAATCTAGTCCTCCCAGGCCCTGAGTGTTTGAATTTTTTGATACCTATACGGTATGCAGTGCTAAAAGTTTAGCAATCAAATCCAACGATGAGTTATCTTCGTAATAGTTGATAAATAAAATTCAAAATTATGGGCTTTTGCAGTGAAAATATTTATTGTAAAAAAAAGTACAAGATGGATATTGGAATGTGGATATCTGTACGTGTTTTGAAATAGTAAATTGTACATTGGCAGTGCGAGTTCAGCATTTTAAACGTTTCTGTTCATTTTATCACAGGATCGCGCGGTGTCATCACTGTTATTTACAAATATGATAAAAATCTGAAAAAGATGAACGCGTGTAACACAATGCTGACCATAATAATTACACTCGTTACTTTTATTGTGACATAATTGAAGGAGAATTTACTGCATATTGGAGGCCAGTGGATTGAGCAATGAAAGAATGCCGAAAAACTCGTGTTGCAGAAAACGAGTGAGGAAACAAAATCCTGTGATCAAATGAAGCTGACCAGTTCTCGAAAATGAAACACCTTAAAAATAGAACCGGACTCATTTTTAACATCTGGGTTCGCTGCCGCACCACATATGGGGCAAAGCGTAATTAGCAGCGCGGCAGAATCGGTCTGTCATGTGACTAAAATCATCTAAATTTGAAAAAAAAAAACCATAGAAGAAATGAACGTGCGGAAACAACCCACCGCCATAGACTCTCGAATCTTTGTTATTCACTTACGGTGACAAGACGAGAACAATCGGAGGTTTGCATTCGGTGTGAGTTCGCGAAAATCTCACGGATATAGTTTATTTCACTTGGGTTTTGAAGCACTTTTATTTTCATGTGTAAGAAACGTAAGAAGTGTGAGGTGTCAGCTAGTGTCGCAATGCACCTCTAAGTATCAACACCAGCTCTAGCATAATGTATCTAATTATTATTCTCTCTCCTGATTGTGAGTTTCGTTACAGTCCTGCGAGCGTGGAGCGAGACGTGGGTCTTGTGAAATTAATTCTCACAGTCCGGTATCTTTAATCTTACTTTTATTCGTTATGATTATTTAATTTTTTATTTTAAAACGAGCTAGTTTACATAATGCTTCAAGGTATTATTTACATGGATTTCATCTCGTCATTATAAACGTAGGAAACGCTCTATCGATAGTCGTCAACATTTTAATGAACAGTTTTCAGGACATGCACGATAATTATTGTACCTTATCATTCATCGCGTGTTATTACTGCTCCGATTCATTTAATATTAGTATATCTTACCTGGAGGTATAGAAGGTATAGAGTACTTTTCCCTTTCTACATTACGATAAATATAAATATATTTCCGACAAATGCGAACAGTATAAAAAAGTATACCTATAAATAATGTGTGAGAAATTCATTAAACTAATTCCTCTACGATCTGTAACATTTTCGTAACACGCATCTCAGCAGTTTCCAAGCTAACCTAATTAAATTAAGTTTCACGTAATACGTATTGTTAGACACTCCAGAGTAATGAATTCACCGAGACGCTCTATCTTACACGTTACTTTATTTCAAAATCACCCTACATCTTCTTTCCCACCAGTTCTTTCTCTTCCTCCGACTCGTCGGTAATGATTTGAACATTTCTAACTGGCCCCATTTTTCTGTATCGATAGGAATTCTGGACGGAAGGCGCTGGGCTTATGATACCCTGCTGCATCACGGGTCGATCCGGATTAATAGCAAGCTGAAGCATCCTCAAGAGAAGAGCTTCTCTAACAGGCGGTGGAAGCACTTCCTCACCATCATTATCGCTCGCTTCTTGAGCGTAAAACTTTTGCCTGTAAACCCTCTTTCCGTACCCAGCAGTATCCTGATAATCCTCGTAACGATTAGGCTGATAAACCGGATTCAGTGGGTTCAAACTTCTCGTGAAACCCGGTCGTCTGAGAGGTGCAGATTGGACAGCAACTCGTTCTCCATACTGCACCGGTAAGGATGCCGGATCAAATGTGTTCCTATGAAGATTTTGTCTCGGTACTGGAGTCTGGTAGTCGGTGTGATACGTCGGGTATGATTGCTGATCATATAGAGCGTCTTCCAAGTACGTGCGGGGGTAAGCCAAAGCTCTGACTCCATACTGGCTAATCAGAAGCCGTCTCAACAGCATCTGGAAATCCCTTCGACTCAGGGGAGGAGTAATAGGATTGGAAGATTCAGGTGGAAGCGCGATGTTCGGAGATCTGTAAGGATAATCCTGAGCCGAGGTGTAGTCTCCCTCTTCAGGAACTCGGTCAAGCACTTGCCCGGACTGAGGATCTTCTTCGGAATAAGACAAAGGACGAGGCGCAGGTCTAGGATGCGGACGAAGATAGTTTTGGTTGACCTGGCTACGAGGTACTGTCTGAAGATGTTCAGGAGCCGTCGGTTCCGCAAGGTACCGCATTTGGGTGGGCTCTGACGTTGTTGGGTAAAGGGGTTGTTGGTTGGGAAGAGGGCGGAATATTATTCTACCCAGGGGAACTTGTCTGTAGGAAGAAGCATCCTCGTCATCATTGGCCCGTCGTGCTTCAACGATTATTCCTTCGGGTGGTACTTCCCTCAAGAATTGCTGCTGATCGGGATGTTCCCGGACGTAGACGGGCTCTGAACTTTGTCTTGCGTAATCTCGACCTGCGTGGGCTGCTACTTGTCCTCGCTGGGCATTCCTGAAGAGTATTTGTTGCTGCTGAGCGTTTCTTTCCTCCTGAGAAGCTTTCGCGTCGGCCTCGTAGACCCGATTTTCCTCGTATTTTGGATTCTGTTCAAACCTAGCGGGTCCCAGACTATCCTGATTGACATAGATCGTCTTTGGCCGCTCAACTCGAAGCCCTGATCCCCTTTGGATCACCCTAGGTGGTGTGATGGTGGTAAAAAGTGGCCTCGAAACGGATAAGGCGCCTCCATAGACGTCAGCGTGTTCGTCAACGGCCTCAGACGCGCTCTCGGATTTGGTTGTGTCCTCATTGAGTTGACGACGCAGAGTATTACCGGTTGTTATTTTCACCTCTTCTTCCTGGTCTTCAAACTCTTCGGTAATCGGTCTTAACGATTGGCTTGGATCGATGGGTCGTTTTGCGTAAACAATTCTCCGATATGGTAGGACTTCTTTTTCCTCCATAACAGGCCGATTTATTTGCGAGTCTTCATCCTCTTCGACATTCTCTTCAACGACCATTGGAGGCCGTTGAGGAGCAGCCTGGACCCCAAAACGAGGCCTGTTCCTGGCCAGTGTTGATTTAACGTAGTGTCCATAGTAGGTATTCGGCTTTGACGAGGGCGGTTCCGTTGTAGTGGTCGTACTCGTTGTGGTAGTTGATGTCGTAGTGGTTTTTCTGAGTCTAGGGATAGTCTGGACCACGGAGGACCTGGCAGTCGCTTCGCTTGCGTAAACAATGCTAGGTTTCTGGGTTGTGGAGGTCAGGTTCAATCTGGGAATACTCTGGACCACCGATACCTGTTCTTGCAGCGGTGCTGCGGTGGTAGCTTTGAAGCCAGTTCCGTTTGACGACGAATAGGACACCCTTTTGATCTCGCCTTCGGCATCAACGAAGCCAAAAGTGCCTTTGATGTTTCCCAAAACGTCTCGGCTCTCGACCTGAGGGAGATCAATGGTAAATAATTGATTCAGCCGAGGTTATACCTGGAGATTAAAAGTGTAACAATATTCATTACGTTTGAGGTGAGAAACCTACCTTAAAGGAACCGTCCCCAGCCTCGTAACCAAATGTGTAGGACCCATCCTCGTTCACTTTTCTTATCTGCTTCAGGATCGCTACCTGTTGATCATGACTCGTTTCGGACGTTTGTTGATCCATTGGATTTGTACATCCCGCGGTAACCAGGCAGAATATTGCAATTAGCCATGGCGTCATCTTGAAATTAACAAAAAAGAAAAACACGTTCTCAATACGCAATTCATCTACTGTATGGAAAAAAGCTCAAAAAACAAAATAGTAAAAATGATATTTCACGGAAAGGAAAAGTTTGATCGTTGAATTGGTCTTGGCTATTTCCATGGATCAACGATTCGATTTATTACCGAATTATGACTTTCTATCACACTTGAAACACGTTTTTATCGACTCAAGAATGTCTGACGATTGATTGATTCAAAGTTCCTGTAGGTAGTGTCGTTTGACTTGTAAATTATGTCTGTGAAATGACATTTCCGAGGAGCCGCGTGGTTCTTTCGCAAATATTTACTTCCTCTCGAATTATTCCGGGTCGTAAGTCCGTCGACGAAGCATGAAAAAACTTAAAGTCTAACACTGGGACGCGCGGAGTGCACACGCGATTTCCTTCAGGACGGAATATGACGGGAAACCCACCTTGCAGATAGAACCCATGTTACCGCGAATGCGGTTAGCGTTGACAATGGCATGCGGAGTTTCCCGCACCTGGTTATATAGAGTGACACAATGGTTTCCGCCACTCACCCCACGTAGACAAAGAAGCGTTCCCCTCTTCGAGAAGCCTCTGACCTTGATGACCCCCAAACAGTCGCCAATTAAGACGGAAACGCCTGGAGAATTTTTGACCTAAAACGTGAGTTTAGGAAAGTGCGGAAAGGAATTTGCCCTTTTCGTATTTTACCTTCATTATTTTTCACCACTAATGAGTAATGTGTCCCGAGTTAAATAAACTTTGAAATTCAGCAGTTTGCCCGCAGGCCTGTGAGGTGATTAAAATTTCAAATTACACCAAATGAAATACCCCATTCACAGAAGCACCTGAAATATTTCATTGGATTTCAATGCGGTATGCAGAAGTTCTATTTAATTTCTACAGTCAAACATAACTGTGTGAAACAACTTGTTCGAACATCCAGGAGTGTTGATTAATTACGATCTACGGTTTGTAGGCTGATTTAGGTTCCCCGGGTGTCGAACAAGGCTTGCGCGAGCGCAAAGTCACACTTTAGCATTAATGTCCGAAGTGCTATTATTTTTCTATCGAGACACGAGTCCTGCGATTTTTTCTTAACTCGCCTAAAATCTTTCACAGCACCTGTGAGAGGAAATCTTGATCGGTGTAGCTTTCGAGATATTTTGCTGACTGCAAAAAAAGAAAGGGTTAGAGATTATTGTGAAATAATGACGCGCCAGGTAGGATACGTATACCGTATAGTCGGACGTGTGCAGAGGAATAGAAGAGGAGTTGTAGAAAAAGTTGGAATCCAGAATTTAGAATTGAGTACTGCAAAGTTGCGAGGGGACAAGTGAAAGCCACGTGGGAGTGAACGAACACTTGAGGAGAACAGTAGTAGACTGTAAAATCTGTAACAATAGTTCCCATAGTGTGCAATACTCTTATTGTGCCGTACTATGTACTCTCGAACCTCAGACCCTAGCTACTCCCACACGACAATTATTATATCACGCAATTTCCTTTGCGTTTCATTATCTCGTCTGATCTTTGCTACGTTTATGTACATATATGCAGCATCTCCCTGCTTATTTGATATCCGATACACATTATATCTGTAATACATTTGCCATTGTCCCATCCTAATATATGTTAACTCTGTCTATTTATTAGTGGCAAGGTGGCATTTCAATCGAGTCTGACACACTCTTTAAATGACTACTGATGACTGACCACAGCCCGATTTCTATCACTTCCTGGTTCGAGTTCCAAAAATGATTATGGAATCGCTAGGGTAACTGTGACAGTATTTGTAAAGTTTACGAATATTTCAGAAGTTTCGTTTCTTTTTTGAACAAGTCCCGAGGCTGTTAATGAATGAAAATGTATTTTTGTCTGGACGGTTTTAATTACGAAACGTTATTCACACGATTCAATTGTCATCTAATCTTGAAAACGAGTTATATGGTTTTTTTTCACTTCCTAGATATGTCTTTTCCTGTTGCGGAGAAATTCATGTTACGTTTTCTACACTACGAGGTGCTCTATCATTACAGGCTTTATTCAGAATTGTGCAGTGGAGAAATACGTACTTAGTAAAAAGCATTGAGAGTTCTTTTTCTTTGTCAGGTCTTGAGAATGAATTAAAGTCTTGAACTCGAGTAGTCTCGAAAGTAAAATTCCAAGTGGAATTTCTGGGGTGAAAATTTTGCTGATAAAAACTCCTCGCTTTTAGAGTTAAGCTTTTTTAATTCTCCTCGGACAAAAAGTGGCCTTTGATTCTTTTGATTTCACCTTTCAGTTACGTAAGCCTGAATCATTCTATTCTTCAATTCTTTTCACTAAGCTCGAGTTATTAGGTTCACCATAACCACGGAATCCGCATTATTACCTGAGCACTAAGACGGCACACCTATTTAATTACATTCATTCGTACGTACATTAAAGTCGCAGATAGTGGCCGACATTCTTCTCTATTCGCCTGGGAACTAGAGTGCGTCTCTTCACTCTTAACTCTTTACTCATAAGTCATATAATTACTCACTCTTGAGTCTTCGCCATCCGCAGAGATGGATCCATCTATATACGAGTACTTTAATATCTAGATGTTGTTCGTCGAAGTTCATCATTTCAATTAGAATTTCGTTGGCTCGACTAATGGACAATTAACGTTTACGTAATACATAATTGATAAGAAACCCTCCTTTCCGCTCGTCATTTGCTCTTGACAAAATGTTATACGATAGACTATAAATGTTACGATGTAAGGCGTAGGTAGGTATATGTTATATGTGGGTTACAGAGATGTATTGCTATACAGACGCGTGAGAAGTTCTCCGAAGATATAAGCAAATAAATGAAGCAAAAGTTTCCGAAGGAAACTGATCATTATAACGATAATAGCCGAAATTTGCATCTGGTGAGAAATACCTCGACCTACAATGAAATCAGCTCGGAAACAAGTCGCTTACAAGACAGACGTTGATTGGACGTTGTAGGAAATCTCGAGGACGTTTTAATTTTTATTACTTCAAAGTGAGAGTGATTTTCGATAAAAACGAATTTGCATTTCGGTTAAATTTTGTATTATAAATCACTCGTTCACACCTCTTGCATAATTTGATGCTTTCAGGTCATCCGACTTGTTCCAAACCAGCACTTCACTTTTACAATCATCGCTGCTATGTCTCAGACTCCGAATCCAAATCTCTGAGGGTTACAGTAACGTAATTCCCTTCCCGGCCTAAAGTTGAGGATGTTTAATCGATTGAATAATCTTTATTCAATATTTATATATCTATCCAAAGTCATGCGATGCTTGCTAAGCTTCTTTCATCTTTCCCCGTGGATTACCTGATATTCAGATGTAAATCCAGATTCAAATAATTTCTTCTTCAATTCGTAATCGTTCGATAAGGTTATTGTAATTTTTGAAGAAATCGAATATTTAATTGACTAAAAATAGTCTAGAATCAGAAAGTATCGTCGTTTGGTCAGTCATAATCTAAACTATTGAATGCTGCACTGTGAGACACGGCTGAAACTTTGGTTGCCTAGTGTACGGCGAATAGTGAACTGTTTAAAACCATTGAAACTTCTATGCAGTACATACCTTTCTACTTCTCGACGCTAACGCTTTATTATTTCTTAGGTAATCTTCGAGTCAGTCCAACTGACGAAACAGGACTGATAATTGCAGGTAAAAGTGAATCACAACTTACCGTACGGAAGCTATTCATTATGCGTAACGTGCACTATAAATATCTCCGTGTTTCATAGACCACACAGTATGATATTACTGCAGTAGGAATTAATTATCCTCTGATTTAATTAGCGCCGTGGTATTTTGATTACACGTCAATCAGCTCGGTCAGATATCGATTCTCTGAACGTTGAAAATATTATCGGTGTCAAAGTCTATCGCATGTCTTGGGAATCTTCTGAATTCTATAAATACTTCATCTTGTTTGAATCACGAATTTCATGACTGATGTATATGACTGGCGAATCCAATCCTACGAGTTGGCGAAGATGTGAGCCGGGTCTAGTGGGTGACAGATCCAGGTCACCTGCACGGATACTGCACATATTATATGTCCCAGTCTTGTGAGAAGGAGCATTCACTTCCGCTTAACATTTACCTAGCCAAAGGATATTGCGTATAGGAGTATTAACTTGAGTAATAAGGCATTCTTCACGGTGAAACAACTTGACCTGATATCTTAGATTTGAAATTACCCTCATCTGACGTCGCGTCGATGATCAAAGACATCTTTTTACAAAATTTCCAACGCCATATTTTGCACTGGAAAAATGTATAAAATCGGATCATAAGTTTCTGACCAGTTAGCCATCGACTCGGCGCTTTAATTAAATGGAAATCTCCGTGTTTAAGTTTCTCAAAGTGGAAGTAGCAGCTTTGAATTCACGTTGGGTAAAATTTAGCAATGAAATAGATAATCGACTGTCGATTGAAGTGATTAACGATAAAGAAGTCGCCGTGCGAAGGACTGAGTTCACAAAATGCGAAGAACGCTCAGCGCCGTTCATCTAGATTAAATGATTGTGTCTGAAACCTGTAAGAGACGATGATCACAGGAACGATATTAAGTTCGCGGTTTTCCATGAAGCACTTGTCGTTTTAAATGTATCCGAGACGAAAGAACGACAGAAGTTTAGAAAGCAGACGTGTTGCAGCTTTCGCTGGCAATGGAATTGCGCAAAGTGGATGCGGTTCAACGGAAGTTCTACCATACACCAACTCTGCAGGCACGCGCGCCAGCTGTATATTGGCCTACATTTGCCAGATCTTCAATGTCAAGGTTTATTCAATACTTAAGTACAAATAAAAATTACACAGCTTAATCATCGCTGCATTAAAATCGACACGATCAAATGGATTATCCCATCAGAAACACTCGTCTGAAGAAAAAGTGTGCAGTGGTCATAAAAACCCATAACCGATTCCCTATATTTTTGGAAAAAGCAACTTCGCCATTTGTTTTTATGATATTGTGACCGAAATTTCTAGGCTTTCGAAAAAAAAAGAAGAACTGTCTATTTGTTTGTTTCGCTACTCAAAATCCGTATGCATATGATTATCATGGTATGATATGGTAATTGGTGAAAATTAGTGGATACGTGTGGGTAAGCGAGAGACGCGTCAAACCAGATATACATATTCAAGCCTGTGTTATGTACATATTATTCTGTCATGGTGACTGACTTGGTTTTCTTTTATTAGTAAAACAAATCTAACATCGTTGAGTTTATAGTCGAGAATTGTAGCATACTTTCGAGAAAGAGTACTCGAATTTGTGCTCCAATTTTTTTTTTGAGATTTTGGATCCGACACGGTGGATGAATGCCTAGATTCGTTATAAATTGTTGAAAAAAATTCTAGTTGACAGGATTGATTTCTACTAGTTCCTACTAACAATGAGTTCTGCTTGCGAATTACGTAGACTTCTACGATGACAAAAGTCACTGTCCTTCAGGTCGGAGGATGGAGGCCCATTGTTTCGTTCTTGACAATAAATTATCACGTGTTTCAAAGAGTTGTAAGGAGAAAAGGCGGGACAAAGAGAGTGAAAAGGATTTCACGCTTGAATTTTTTGACCGAAAATAATTAGGAAAGTAAAAAGGTGGGCAACGACCACAGATCAAACTGAAGATTCAATAAATTTATTGCCATATTCTCGAGAGTATAATGATGCGAATATTATTTATATAATAAGGTGGCAAACATTCCTTGGAACCTTGATTACATAGGTGTTACATACCAGAGTAAATGCTAATTATACATACAATTGGATAAGATCAGCATACCGTCTTGCTACAGGCTCAGATTATTCTCAAGTAAAAGTAGCTATGCCCAACAGCCTTTCCGAGGGTGGCAAGCGAGTTACGAAATCTACGCTTGATACACGCACTCATAGTGTTTATTAACATAAACTTTCTGCTGGAATTTTACCTGGAATTTTCTATAACTTATTCCATGATACTTTTTCATTTTATTTTTTCCCTAGTGTTTTGCAGTATGAATATTCTGTCTATCGTTCAATCACGAGAAAGTAGTATGGAGAATAGCCTGAGTGACTTCAGAAGGTAGCTAGTATAGACTTCGAGTTTATTCAGGTATACCTATAACACTTTCTTCTATATAATTTCACGAAGCGTGCTGTAATTCGTACAATTACCAAGTGGACTACACTTCGCCTTTGGTCAATGACCACTTTACGCAATCCATAATTGCTCGGGCAGCCTGGGATGTAATGAAAATTTAGTAGGTCAGTCGATCAGTCGTTAAATGACGTGTAGAAGTCAGTAGACTGGCCCTTGGGTCCGACTCGAGAAAAGAAAAACAGTAAAAATTCTATGAGAAACGAGACGTGTCAGGAACTGAAATGAAATCTGATTAATTCGCTGTCTAACTCAAGTCCCCTGAATCATTTTCGAAACGGTTTCGGTAGTTCGACACGTATAGAGTTTCACTTTTGTTTCGACTCGCGAGGAAAGTAGTTCGGTCAATAATCAGGGCAATGTCCGGCCCTAATAAGAAATTACGAGGTGTCCGATTAGCGGTAGTCAGGCTCATATGGCTCGTTAGTCTTAAGTCACTGGTCGGCTTTCTTATTTTTCTAATTTTCTATTACGGAAGTTACTTCCGTATGAACGAACGCGTTGCTTATAATCGGCCAGGCTTGCATTTTTCGGCTGGTATACGTTTTATTCTGATAACAGAAAGAGAGCGAAACTCTCTACTTTCCCTAACTAATATCGATACATATGCGAAAGGTAGAGAAAGAGACTATTAAAAATTAATCAGGTTACATACTATACCGACCGTCTGTTATTCACTAGGATTAACGGATTAACATTTCTGAATAATTACAGGCTTATGTTAGCCACTCTCTATTTAGCTATCTCCATATCGATCTTAGAGCAAACATATATGTATATATTCTCAAATCTATAGAAAATCAAAGGATGCACAGAGAGTTTCAGATTTGTGATAACATTTTATTTCTCGATCGTACATACAAACAGTATAAAAATAATAACTATAACGAAAATTATTTTAAACCTAACATGATTCGTATTATATCGTTATTCACTTCGTTATAACTAAAAAATATAATCC
The DNA here is from genome assembly GCA_947538915.1 of Tenthredo distinguenda. NCBI lineage: Eukaryota > Metazoa > Arthropoda > Insecta > Hymenoptera > Tenthredinidae > Tenthredo > Tenthredo distinguenda. The sequence continues at coordinate 16,382,777 of OX384536.1, read as the reverse complement.
TACGGTATAGTATTATGTACAATACGGGGCGGGACATGTGTGATTGAATTTTACTTCATAAAATAATTAATAAACTGTATAAAAGGTAGAAAGTACGACATCATTCACGCGTGGTAGTACCGCTTCGATCTAACTTCAAAGTCCGTGTGTAATAAAGAAACGATCGTTACTGCAAATGTTATAAAACGTGTGATTTCTTCTTGGTATTAACTATAATAGTGCAACTGTGTTTCGTCCGAAGAAAAACCTATCCGACAGGAAAGCAGTCGTGTCATGTCATGTGTAGGTATCGTCGAATCGTTATTAGAATGTTGTTTCACGAGACCTAGGCTATACGCCACGCCAATGAAAGTGATTGCATTTACCCGTGGGTATAGAAGCAAGTTCTTTATACTTGTTGTGCGCTAATAAACCCAGGCTTGAGTAGCTTTAGCGCATTCGCGAGCTATTGCATAAGAGCATAAACAACACCACGCACAACGACTTGGAAAACTTTGAATAAAGATGTTCTCGTATAGAGATTAGATCGAAGGATAGGCACATTATTGTTTTGAAAGAAATTCTCTTTTAAAGAATACGGTGTGATCCTGAGGCAACAACCGTGACCCACTTGGTCACACATGTAACATGTGATACAGACTGAATTATACGTAGGTAGACATTTTTTTCGCGGTACACAGCATCATCATCGAGTTTCAGGAGCGTAATCATCGCGTTAGAAAAGCGTGACGTCTTTTCTTTTTTCTTTTTTAGGATTTAGGGACTTTTCGAATCACATAAAACTGCATCAGGATTGTGTCTCAGGGTTGATTCTATTTTTTTTTTCTCTACTGGACAATGAATTCCTACCGTAATTGAAATCGCCTATATAAACTAACGATAGGGTATGCCGAGTTAACTAAATCGCTATAAAATAAGGAAATACGTCTTAGGCGCGTACGTTCGCGTTTCTATTGCGTCATTTGAGCTTTCACCGTTGTTCCTTATAGGTACGAGGTTTACGGAAGAACTCGTCAACGATTGTCGACCAAATGCCAATCCAGAAATATTATTGCCACGATGAATCGATATGAGATTAAAAGATCTGAACCGAATGAAAAATTCAGTATAATAATATAATACATCGATAATGAAATTTTTAAATAAAAAAAAAAGATTTCGAATCGTCTAACACCGTCGATTTGAGCTACTGAACGCGATATTCTTGACTTTGTTCATTATTTGTGCAATGATAAAATGCACTTATGAAATACAAAATAAAATAAAATTCCAAAAACTGGCGATCATTTATTTAAAACTAAAACGCGCCGTTAGCACCGCGCAAAAATTGATCAATCTGCCCAACTGACAAGGAAGAAGAAGACGCGTCGCTATTCGCTGACCGGGACGGCGAGATGTAATAAAAGGGTTGAGAACCTTGCTGGGACTCTAAAACCTGAAACCGATGTGGCTGTGGCTGTTGCTGTCGGCGTTGCTGCTGAGCGTAGAGTTGCTGAGACTGTTGGAGAAGCTGGGCCTGTTGCTGTCTGAATATTGCTTCTTGGGGTTGTGGGACGGCGGAAGTTGCGGTTTGTCTGTAAAGGGATGCGGCGGACTGCCGAGGGTCTTGTTCTCTTTCCTGCTGCTGGATTTGCTGCCTTTGAAGAAGCTGCTGATGTTGAGCTACGAACGGTTGCAGCTTGTGACTCAAACTAAAATCACCTACCGTCTGGGGTAGTGTTTGATAAAGTTGTGTATTGTACTGACCGGTAGCAGGGTCATAAACGAGTTCCGATTGATAGATAGGATCAGAGCTGGCTGATGGAGATGCTTTGATCTTCGCTGGAGTAGTCGGTCTCGTTGGTCTCACAGGCCTTGCCGAATTAATCCCAACGGTATTAACGTACCGTTCAAGTTCAGCAGCAAAGTCTAAATTAGATCCTGCCGTAACTGGAATTGGAGCACTTGTGGTACTCGCCGTGCGATGATGAACCGATCGGGATGGACCAGGAGCGTAAATAACGCCTGGACGCTCGGTCTGACTTATCGGTGCATACTGTGCAGCTACTTGAGCAGCATGAGGGCGAGGAGTGATAGCAATGGACTGTACAAGTTGCGGTCTATATGTTTGTGGCTGTGGACTAGGGGTTGTCGTGGCTTCCAAAACGCGGTAAATTGTTGAAGCCGGGGCTGCGGACGTCCTGTAAATCGGCGATTGTGTTGTCTGCGTCTGATACCGGGGTGTGTTTGGTTGATACAATGACGCCGGTCCTTGAGTGGGTGGTGCGGGAGGTTGGGAATATTGTGGACGTCTTGGAATGGTCACTGTAGAGGGTCTGATACGTTGTGGGATCGGTTGTGGCCGGACATCTTCAAGCTCTTGGCTTTCATCGTCGTTATTAATTTCGTACTGTGATTGAAACACGGTCGTCGGAGCTCTCGTGGTCGGTGCAGAGTAGGTCGGTCTCGCTGGACGAGGAACTGGACGAACCGAAGGGTAGTTAGCCGGTCCTGAAATATCGTCTTCGGGTTGTCCTCGCGCGGGTTCATCATCCTCGTCTTTTGGAGCGTTGGGATCGCAAGGGTTGCCGGAAACGTATGTGAATTCTCGTTTGTTACCATCTGGATCAACGTACCCGTACTTTCCGCGAACTACGCAGTCTGTTCCTCGCGTTTCTTCCTTGAAGGAACCGTCTGCAGCCTCGTAACCGAAAGTGAACGAACCGTCGTCGTTCACCTTGTTGTAATTACGGATTGTCTGAACTGGTGGAGCTTTGGACACACTCGTATCCTTCGATCTTGGCGAAGGAAGAGCGCGTGTTCTCGGCTGGTAAGCAATCGGCGTGTCTTCTTCCTCGGCTCCTTGGTCATCCTCGTCCACGTAGTAAACCTGGGGTTCTTCAACTCGAGAACGAAGTTGTTGGGCGCGTCTAGCTTCGGCCAGGACCAGAAGACAGACTGGGATTATCTGTAAAAATTGACGAAAGTGTCATTATACATGCGTCGAATAGTTTCATGAAAAAAAAATTGATAGACTATGGACCATTCTTCGCAAAGTCACATATATAGTTGGGTTCAGTCAAGCCTCGGTACTAATAAATACCAGCACGAGCTCACAGTGCAGATTCGTGACTCTAGACCACTATGTACTTCCTGCGGTGGGAACGCCCTGCGCTAGTTACTCTCTTACGTAATCGCGTTGCTCGGCTGACCCGAATCCGGGCAGGGCACGACGCTCGGCGTGAGATTTGGATTCAGCGCACTAGCTCGCCTTGAACCGTCACCGCCTGCGAATCGCTTAACGCTTTATACTATACCGCGAATAAAGCGCTGGTGGGCCAATAATATTATATGATGAAAATCTTGCGTTGAATTATTCAGAAAGTTTGCCCACCAGGACGCCTTACGAATCGGTGATTAAGGGATGCACCGTAACTCCGTGAAAATTTAGATGCTAATAACTAGGAGCGAGTAAAAGTGACTTGCGATTGAGAGGGAAGAACCAAGTCCTTTTCGGATCGAATAAGTTTGCTGGTATCGAACCCTCGAATTTTATTCTCCTATTCCAGATTTGAATTTAGCGAAAATTTAGCCAACGCCTACGAAAGCCGGATTTGATTAGTCATAATTAAACGATGACAAGTAGTCCGTGATCCGCTTTACTCTATAATCAAACGTCTGGATGAGTGATGCAAATTGGTGCTTGCGAATATCATAAATTAAGGTGCGTTTAAGAGATGAAACCTAGTCGGTATTTATCCGTTAATCGAATTCAGCATCACTTTGAAACTCGCGGTCATCCTTAGATAGCCTTCGAATATTTCGCGACTCATTTTTGTCGTGAAAAGTAACTTCGATCGATCAATTAATTCTGATTGAAGACGCAGTATTCAGAGTAGGTATACCGAATCGATGAAATATCCAATGCGATGTTTTTAAATTTGGTCACGTAAGTAATTACCCCAGCTAAATTTTTTCCGTCTTTTTGATCACGTTCGGACGTGATTTGATGTAGAAAGATCGGACACGGTGGGCACCAATGAATTTTACGGCTGCTGTGAATCAGTCCGAAATCAAACGCCAGATATCTATTGCGAAAAAATTCTGTCTATTCTGGTATTACTATAATCACGGCATAAATACTTGAAGCAAATTTACAGAGAGTTATGGCAAGCAATTGGATGAATTGTTGAAAAACATGGACACTACGGCTGGCGGGATTACCAATGTTTTACTCTTTTACGGTTTAGAAATGATCGCAACCAATTCGAGACAAATTGACTCCAGAATATTCTCTGGCAAACTTGGAAGTATTAAGTATAGTGTCTCGCCTCAGTCGACAAGGATAGAGAAATGAAAGTAAAACAGACCAAGGCGTACGCCTTAGAGCAAATAGGCCCTGCAAACCCCACCCAATCATTACGCTTCTTTGACACAAGACTCTCGTGTATTAATATTGCAGATGACCCTGCCTTCCAAGTAATTATATTTACATCTGATTTAGCTGTAGACATTTTACCTTAATGAATTGACAATCGAAACCCCTTTTGACCTGTTCAAGATCGGTCCATTGTCTCGCTTTCTAAGGGGATACCAATTAAACGACGCTCGTTATGGTCGTCCGTCGATTTCAGTAAATATTGAAAATTGAGAAATCAGCGGAGTAATTAATGGGTGATTAATTAATCAGAATTATTTTGTTCCTGAAAATTATTCAACAAATTTGGGTTCTGTTATTTAGATGCAGCGATGGATTGAATACACGATTTTCATCGACAATCGTTTAGCTGATCGAATTATTCGAGAGCAGTGAAATTGGAATTCATATTTATATTCAAGGCGAATAGCTAGTTGCTATTTAGACCACGCAGGTATGCAAAAGAATGAGCGAGAGTTTAGTTGTGAGTCACTGCAGGATTGATATTACGAAATATTCGATCGTGGGTTTTGTTGTCATGTTAGTAACACACCAGCTACGCCCCATGTGCTCGGAGTTCGTAGGGTCAGGACTCTGTCATAATTAGACACAGTTCAATTAATGAAACTGATTTCGTTCCAGAGGTGTGAAAAGATAACCACAAGGTGATCGACTTTCTAAAATTTTCTTCGAACGTAAAAATCTCCTTCCGAATTCAATCTAATCCCAAATATTAATGAACCGTGACTAATCGTCGTTCAGAACTCCGAAGTATAGAAAATCTAATGAATTTTCGTTCTAATCTAATCAATTTGGTCCTTATATGAGGCAGATTTCCCTTCGGAAAAACGGTCATTGGCATTGAAGACATCTGGGTGCCAACGCTGGGATGGTTAGTATGACAGCAGTGGAATGGGAAAGCGCTGAAACCACGAGGATGAGAAACTGTACTGAGTTTTGGTCGCGGTATAAACTTGCAAAGAAAGTAAATCTGTGGGAAACGGTGCGGTTTAGTTCTGCCAATAAACATGAGAGTTCGGTGCTGTGGACTATGAAGCGTGAAGCGTTGTAAATAAATCACTCTGCTTAATGAATAAGAAAGAAATTCGTATTGAAATCAAGGTAAGCTGAAGTCCAGCTCGTCATAGGAACGAGAAACGCGTCTTTGCGAGATCATAAATCGCACTAGCTAGTCCGTAGGTTCCCAAGGCATTGAATAAAGATTGCATAACACACCGACATTCGCCGATAATCTTTACACAAACGGATAAAAAGGGTTAGAATTACTGGCGAATCGACCCTTGAGCGCGGAAAGGCAATAATACGTATAAGTTTCATCGCGTCATCGAGGATACACGGTCCAGTGATCGCCTTGCTTCCAAAAATCTCGATGGAAGATAATCATTGTGACATTAATAGGATCGGGTTCGTTATTTCTGGACGGATATTCAAGCCTTCATTTTTTAGCCAATCTATTTCTAGGTCATCCTTGAGCTATGCAGAATATAATGAATGTGAAACGGATCTTTTTACGCTCGGTAAGGACGTAATCGATCGCTTATTGTCAGGAGAAGGATTTAGTACAATCATTGATCGGCAAGTATAATCATTACCGCGATTCATAGAGCAATTGCCTTAGAGGCAAAAAAGTGTTAGCTGTGACCAGTCGCTATAACTTGTCCAAGTACCGATAATATCACTGGTTCGATAGGCTTAATCGTTGACTACTGTTTACCGCGAGATTGTGATCTGATCCGGATTGTCTCCGATTGTAAAGTGGGTATGATTTTCTTTATTCATGCTAAGTGGAAAATAAGCGTGCTTATAGATTCTTGTTCGTATTTTTGAAGAAGGGATCAAGCGGCTTGTACTCAGCTACTAATTTGATGAACCAAGTCATCGCTTCGGTTCAAAAAAATATGTGAATAACTGTTTTTCGCAGCCAAGTCGTAAAGTGCGGATAAAATTGCGCGAAGAAAGTGGCAGGACCGGCCAAGGCACAAGAGTAAGACATTGGAGTCAAGTCCGATATGCAGGTTGCTATTCAAGTCAGCATTCGAGATATTAGCGTCGCTTTCGCAGCGAATGTTTCAGTTTTCTCCGTAGTTAGTTTCTAAGATGAAACTAGGCCTCGTATAATAGAGCAATGATGATTTACGATTATCGGTATGATTGACGCGTGTTAAAAATTCGTTTGTTAGAATAAATTGGTCGAATTTTTCCCCCTGCTTACACCGCGGTGAGAGAGGATCGCATTAAATTAGCATACGAATTTTTTTTAGCCCCATTATCTCGGAGTCACACTCGTGGTTTGCTCTTTGAAAATATACCTGGGCACGGGATTGATACTTGAAAATAAAAGTCTCTTTAATTTTTACGAGATACACGGTCTTGCGAAATATGATAATTATCCCTACATGCGACGTGACTTTTTGCCATAAACTGAAATCAAGCGCGAAGTGAATTTGCGAAATCAACCATAAGCGAGTGCGCCGGTTATTCCAGATCTAATTATTTTTTGAATTAGTTAGGATATATTATCAGCAAATACCAAGGCAGCTTTCGAGTTCTCATAACCGGAAAATAATTCCATAGTTTAACTTTCTTTCTACTTGATATGGGACGCCGATTACGAAAGTGAAAATAATAAATATCAATAGGTAACTAGAACCCCTGTTTAGTATATTAATTTCCAATCGATCGAATCCAGCGTAGACCACTAATGATTTAATAAGTATGATTAAAAAATAATGAAATTACTCAACCTCCTACAAAACTATTAATGATTTTAGCCAATTTCTTTACGGGATCTTTATCGATGTCTAGTTGCGTGATAATGGCTCGTAAAATTAGCTGCAAAATTGCAACTTCCCGAGATTCCAACGATTGATTTTTACCATCGATAAAATACTGAGCCGAAAAATTGTTTCATTTCTTGGACACGTTCATTGATCAAGCTTCTTTGGTTATATTCGATTATATTCGAGGAGTTTTTACTTTCCCTTCATATTTAGAAAGCCCTCATAACAAGGGTGGATATTGTTTCAATTTCCTGCTCGTAAACGAAAAGAATGTAAATAAATACAGCAGGACTTTTCTTGTCGTAGTCAATCCAGGTGCCTGTTACGGCTGAAATTTGCCAAGGATATTCAACTTTTCAGAAATTTGAAAAAAGAACAGCTCGAACTCGTGTAGAAATGATTCAAGAAATCGGCTCCATACAACCACTCGAAAAAATGGGTCAATTAAATTCTCGGTTTTACTTACCAGTAGAATAATCCTCATGGTGGGAAATCGGCTCGAGCAACGGGTATCTGAGAGTTTCACTGAGTAAGTGCAAGCGGGTAGTCGCGAACCTGGTCCTTTATAACTTACAAGAGAGTTTTACCTCGAGTGGGGTCTGGTGGAGGGGTACTACTCCAGTACTCGTACCTTCCTTACCTTCCTTACCTTCCTCACCGAACACGGATCCCCGTTGGTCATAGCTCAGAGGTGTTATTCCCCAGAATCTATCACCAATCAATTTTTTCAACATTGCAATTCCGAGCCTTACCAGGACCATTGCTAAACCCAGCCACGAACGTTTCCAAATGCTTGCAGTATCGAACGCGAATTGAGTATCAAACGAGGATCCCAACGGGTGGAAAAATTTCGTTGAAACTGTATTTTCGGCTCTTCAAAATTGAATGATCGATATTTTAAGACCACTTCGATTGGTACACAACAACCATTCGATCAGGATGAAAATTTCATTAACGTTTTATCGTTATTGATTAATCATCGATGATTTCTTAGAATTTTGTACTCATGTATGTAGTTACAGTATAAATAAATATATAATAAACGTATGTCAATAGCTACGGTATCGAAGACAAGATCGTGAGAAAAATAGAAGGCGTATTATCGAGCTGTGGGTAAATCTGTGTAGAGTCTACCAGTTACGACCTTTCAAGGTTTTTTCTCATATTTCTATATCCCATACGATTGTATACCTAGGTACAGGTATAGCCGTGGTTTCTGCGTCTTGTTTCATGCCCACGATTAACCCAGATTAGAAGGCGTATTGAACGCGAATTTTAGTGGGATGGGCGTGTCGCGAGGTAGTCTCAGATTTAGCAACTGGTATGAATATATTCTTTGGCCCATGGTTATAATTTTATCAATTGTTATTATTTTCTTGCCTTTCGCAACGGGAGCTTCGAAATTTTAATGAATTAATTATCAACTATTTCCTGAGAAAGTGGAATTCGTTCACTTCCTAAACTGGATGGATCTCATTCTTTGACCTACATGAAAAGACGATTCATTTCATACTCGATGTGCGGATTAGTCGGTAACGATGCGGTAAGAATTAGTTACAGTTTTTAAATGAACCCATTAACCAGACGTGTAATTAGGAACATGAAACAATTTTTCATGCAGATTCAATTACGTAAGTAGCGCCGTAAGCCTGACGAATAAATCCAGAAGATATACCGGAGATGCGACAACTGAACTTGTTGCTTTCACTACGAAGCTGAGATCATTTGAGATCACGATTCTAGCTCATCAATGAAAAGTAGATATGAATGGACCGCGGTGTACTCGGCAGAGATGCTCTCAGGCTCTATTGAAGATCCGGATTTGACGGTGAGTAAGAAAAAATCAAGAATCAATTGGAAAAAATGAAAAAAAAATTGCTGTACAGAGTTTCAATAAAAAACGAGTTTCGAAAGGACGCAGTGCCAAATATAAAATAGTTTTTTTTTGGATTTCGAACCTCTGCTAATAAGGTACCGTGTCCAATCAAAATTACATCTCTTCCGCGTGGCTGTTTGGATGGAAATATTTTTCTATAAAATTTCGGAGCCTCGCTCTGAGCCGTAGGCAAGAAGTGTGAATAATTTCCGTAGAGTATAAACCTGTCAAAATCTTATGTGCAGGTTCTAGTAATTCATTGTCTAAACTCTAAGAAGTGCGCTCTTAATATTATTTCGACTAATTGGCGTGATATAATCTCGCGTTTGGCCTCGGACATAAATTTAGCTGCCTTCTCGTTCCCATGTGGCTCCTCGTAATTCAGTTTGAGGTCACGGTTACCCCAAAAATGTATCCGCTACTCGCGAAGCTATGTGTCGCCAATATTAAACTCACGGAAGTATAGCAGTATATGGATATCAATACCTGCGAAATAAAATCCATAAACGAAGTTCGCAACAGTTAGAAATTCAATTCCGGAGTACAGAGATCACGATTCGACTCGCCTCCGATAAATGAAATCGCGATTTCCGGATACAAAAGTCAGGCTCTGGGTCAAATCATTTATATTCACTGTACTTATTACCAAATCCGCCATTTACTCACAGGCCTAATTGTTCCGGGGTTCTTTTTGCGCCTGTATATCAGAGCCAGAAGAACTGATGCCAAGAATCGGAATTACATCACGCTGCAGTAGCGGGTCGGACGTCGACCTGAATAACAGAATAGAATAAAATTAATTTTCTAATCGTTTATTGATTGGCGTGGTGTTTAGTTCCCCTCGTATTATCCTTTGTACGGACTTCGGATCGTAGATTTTATCGTAATTCATCTATCGAATAATTTCCGGTTGTTTTTTAGTGTTTTATTATAGCAACAGCGGGATGCCTTGTGTCGAAATCCGTCTTTGCGTTAGTTACATGTGAATAATTCTTGCCCTACGTCATCTACTCATCTACTCAATAGAATAAACAACGCACAAGGATACAGTTTTTTATTCCGGTTTTAAATTTCTATTTTCAAAGATGCTGGCTCTTCCTTTTACCGATAGAATCCGTAAATAATAATTAATATCTACCTTTGATGAGATTTATGATGAAAAAACTCACCCACGAACTGATGAGAGGAAGGAGAACACAATTTCGCTCTTGGCGATGCGCGGACGTAGTTGATAAGTTGCTTGAAACAATATGAAAAGGCAATAGAGAAAAATAAATAAGAAATAACAGATATATCAAAAATTATTTCCCCACTCATCCGAGACGAATTCTTTGTTTGCCGGTACTCAAGACCAGGAAATCTGCAATATCTTGAATATTACAGAGTGATTGATTTCACTCAGCAATATTATCTTCCAAAGAATCGAACATGGAAGAGAATATCAGCTTTTATTGATGTTCTTTGAATCCGCTGCTTCAGAGAGGTGCGAAATGATTTTGCAAAGATGTGATTATCTACTCCGTATTTGAAATTCGATAGACGTACTACAAAGGTTTGCAAATTTTTTCATGGTTTGTTGCTTTACAATGAAATTTATTACCTAGTCATTACACGTAGTACGTTCGGTATAGTTTAGGAAAAAAATTGATTCTCGACGCGCGCAATTGAGTTGATAAAATTAGCAAGAAAACTGCATTGTGTCAGGATAGTCTGAGCTCTTGCCAAGAAAAAAATTTCTTGCAATTTACACCTTGCGCAGTAAAAGTGGTGAAAACTGTTCGCTTTGTAGTAAGAACGCATTAGATTTCAGAATTGAGAAATTTTTGCTTAACTATTCGATCATTTATTCATTTCATCAAATTTTTGTTGGATCTGGTCCGCGAAAAGAGAATCGTTTGCCATATAGTAGGGGCTTTCAAAAATCTTATAATTTATACATATCTCGCAACTTAATACCCATATTCTGCTTAAATTTGTTAATTAACTAATTTCTCCCACCAATGAGAACTCGGAGTGTTAATTATTCTTGCGATGCAAAGTGTGAGAGTGCTTGGCTCTGCAGTAATTCAGGATTTAGGTAGACTTATGATATACGAAAAGTAAACGTGTCGAGATACAGGTAGGTTCCTACTCGAGGTCACAGATTCGTCGTGGTGCAACGACATTTATTCGTGGGAACTTTTTGTCACAGCTTCTTGCACGGTAACGTGGTCTTGCGTCATTCAAGACATTTGTGGTTCAGACACGGTTCAGCGAACGGGCCAACTTTGGGCATTCTTCATTTACCAGCAACTCTGTCTACGCTCGTGTAACTCGAGTTGTCATCGCGCAGGCGGTTTGAATTTTGAAAATATGAGCAATGGTTCGTCCAGATCGAAATTAACGCTACAAGATAATCATTTTAGAAAATGGAAACGAAAAATGAACAGGAAAAGAATGTAATACTAAAATTTCGCAATTATAACGCTTAAGGATGTCAGATACTATTTACGTAACTATAATTTGATCCGTTGGATTTTTGTCCGAGTCGTTTGAGTTTAGTTAACAGCTGCAGTTCCTCGAACTGCTGTTTCCCGGTAATAAAATAGAGAAAATTTCCAACGTAGCATAGGTAAATATAATCTGGTTTAGCCCGAAGAGTTGGCATAGTATGCAGCTTGGTTTTGCGCGTTCGTTTCTTAGCTCGCAGCGGGCTGACCACACCCAAAGACCTTTCTCGTATTCGTAACGCATTCAGGCCTCACTTCTATAATCTATACCTTCTAAGATCGAACTGTAGCGACACCGCATAATGAATTACGAGCCGATCGGCGAGTGGATTAAATTCATATTTCAATTTCACTAAATAATCATCCATGACAAATCATCACATGTCGGAAGTAACGCGAGTTCTCTCTGAGACTCTAAGTACCATCACCGAGATCTGGCAGTTGCTAAAAGGCATATGGAATTCCTTTGAGCATTTTTTTTTTTTGTTACTCTTTTTCTGTACTCATGTCGGATTAAAAATGAACGAAAACGATTCATTGACACGACAGATAAAGGTAGTGAGCAAATCACGCTCCGGTTTCACTCCGTTTCGGAAAAAGACTTCAGTTCGAGATATACTGTGGAACAGCAAAACGTACGTGTGTCGCCTACGGCTTTCGCTGTCGTATTCGGACTATGTGTATGTATCTACTGTTGAAATATTTGCCCGAAGCTCGTTTTGGAGCTAGCAAGATATTGGTACCCGGTGTATGAATAGGTAGAATCGCTTTTAATTAAGCCTCTAAAAGCCAAAATTGTGTAATTGACATTTGCCCGCGATTCTCAGCGATAAAAGATTTTATTGGGGTAACAATATGGGAATAATATCACCCTGTTTCAGCACGTGTGTTCCACAATAGCACAAGATCTGAAATAACATTCGCACAAATATATATATCTCACTGTGTGAAAGCCGCGGATAATAAGAAATTTACGTAATCGAGTTCACCCGACTTCTTGTCAAATAATAAATTGCGGCACCTTGAGTTTTGACGAAATTTTCTTTGTGTAGAACCAGAAAAACCTTCTCGAGAATGTCACAAGCTCAAATATTAAGTTTCAGTAACTTTCTGTCTATATTACACCGCGATTTAGAAACGGCCTGTTAAAACGGCAGCAAGAGTAACCGTGTATAAAATTCAAATGTATTAGCGGATCTCTGAAAAATTAATCACTAGGAGTAAACGTCGGATACACGAGACAGCGATGAGTTGTTTCAGTTGGTATAACGAGGAAATGAGAACGTACAGCCAACAAGAAACATCCGAAATATAAAAAAAGGGCAGGATATTTTTCGTCAGGAAGTTTAAACACAGGTACGTTTGTTTTAATTTTATTTAAATTTAATTGCAATATAATAACCTAATAATAAAGAGAGAGAGAGAGAAAGAGAGAGAGAGAGGGAGGGATCGAGGGTATTGAGCGTAGCTGAAACGTCAGCACAATACATCAACACCTCGATTGCATGCTGCTTTCGCCCTCAGCAAAAAACAGGCGGATTTCAATATTCCGCCCAAACCTTCTTTACAACTTCTCGAGAAAACGAAACTTTCCCTAATCTCAGCGATAATCCCCGATCTCATAGCTTAGTAATAACCAAAGCTTATATCATGCAAAGGTGCGGCTCCGCCTTGTGGAAGAGCATAGTCTCTCGCAAGTTGGTCGAGAATTCCTCCTCCTTGACTACGCGTCTGAGGCTGGGGTCTCGGAGAAGCTTGCGGTGCGGGTGAAAATTGAACTGGACCTTGCTGGTTATATTGTTGACGTACGGGTTCGGGTTCATCATAACTTTGCTGTTGGTGAACAGGGGCAGGTCTTGGAGCAGTGTAGGCAAGCTCCTGGCGACTTTGAGCAAGGGGTGCCGGTGCGGCTTGCGAAAAGATTGGGCTCTGGGGTGCGTGACCAAGGGGTACACGAGGTCTAGGATTTTGTGGAGGTGCGTAAATCGCTTGAGTCTGGGCTCGTGGTGGTTGATACTGTGGTTGTTGCTGTTGAGTATGCACAAACTGAGGCCGTTCGTATTCTTCTCTTTGACGCAAAGGAGCAGCGGCTGTTGGTCTGATCTGAGGACGAGCTGGAGCTGGTTGTTGGTAGTCGCTGTAGTCCTGGTAATTCGTGTTGGTATTATGAAGCCCGTCCTTGTTCGTCGTCTCGTCGACGAGCGTCGGTGGTGCGACGGTTATACCTTCTCCAGAGGGTTGGAACCCGTACTTATTCGCCCCATACTCAACAACGCGAACCTTTCCAGTATCGTCGACGAACCCGTACTTCCCCTTCACTTCTCCAGTCGGTAATTTCGTCTCAATTTTGAAGGACCCATCGGCACCTTCGAATCCGTAAGTGTAAGACCCGTCCTCGTTGTGTCTGTTTATTTGTTTCAAAATAGCAACTGGAGTTGGTTTTGGACTAGCTGGTGCTGGTGCACGTTGTGCCGGTGCCTGGGCAGATGCGTAACTTCTTGGGGTTGGATGAGCTGGTCTTGGCGATTCGTAGTCAGCGTAATCCTCCCTGTAGCCGTTGGAAGGTTGTTCATATTGCTGTCCGGATACTACCACGACAGCCAAGGCCGCTACAAGTATCTGAAACATATTAAAAGTAAGGTCAGATCATTCGAAGCATTGCACCAGAGTCTTGTGTCTCGCTGTTTTATGCTTGAGGTTATTTTTATCCCATTTCAAATCCACGACTCTCTAAACTACCGCATTAGAGATTGAATCATTGCCCCGGGGTCAATGTCTCGCAGTTACCGTTTTATCACGATTATTCTTGACGGAGGTACTTGTCGCTGTACTTGTATTGGCCTTGAGAAGATGCGATTGACAGAGGACCGCGAGTGCAGCTTCCGTGAGGGGCTGCGGAGTATATTGAAGCTTGAATCGGGGTTTTATTAAATGCTGAGGACGCTGCGCTCGGGATATAATTCTTGAAGATTGTTTCCTGGGGTGTTGTACGACAGCATAACTTCGGCGCTATGGGAATACCGCAATTTTCACCAATTTTATTGGCCCTCGGACAACCAGCCGCGATTTTATGACGCTCGGATATTAAATCTTCGAACCAGAAATCCCTGACTCCTTTCAGAAGAAGGTATGATAGAAGGAGTTCCACGCAATACATGATCGTCGCCTTTGGTGATAAAAATTCCCAGAGAAAAGTAGCAACGCTAAGATTTTTCGGGCAGCAAAAACGCGTTAGCATTTTGATTCGGTACGAATTTTTTTTTCTTCCCGATATAGAAAATTTACAGTTTGGTTAAAACCGTGCGAGAAATTTAGATCTTGAGAATCCAAGACTTGAGAACAGAGACAGAAGAAATCGTCAACGGATAAAATCTCATTGGCGTTTACGAATGTTTCGCGATTGCTCAGAGTTTCTCTTCCTAAAATTCGCGTAGTTCATCTTTTTTTTTGAGAAACTATCTCTAACCTTGATTAAATTATTGATCGTTTATTGATTCCATCGATGTTAAAAATATTTCACCCTGTTTGATCTCTTCACACGTTCAATTTTGAACGTCACACGTTTCTCATTCATCCCGAGCTTTTTCCCAGTCTCCTTATTCCGATGATACATCCAAATTATACCTCCAACAGTCAGGACACATGTCGCAAAAATATACTGACCGTAATCAACGCATATGATCTTAGTTAACAAAGATACATACATCCAACCCATTTTTACGTTCTACTACCATATGTCTATGGCTATAAATCAAAATCTGACAAAGGTTTGAATAATTTTCAATCACATCAGCGGGTATGCCTACGCCTACGCGACGTTGATCGGTGGATTAAAAAAAAATTGATGGCCTTTTGTTGGCAGGAATAATTATTCATTCGAGATCAGAATTGGTCTATGGATAGTAGATTCAAATTAGAGACAAGAAACGTATACGTAAAGTGGGTTCTGGTTGTTTCGCGTTCTCCTTGGGAGTATTGATTCACTGGCTGGTTATCGACCATATTGTTCGTTCCTTTATAATATCGCTTTTACTTACAGATAGTGTATTACAGATCGCTACACGCGGTAATAGTAATCTAAAAATTGCGTGTTTCCGAATAAACGTAGGTAGTCAAACGGAGTAGATATGCATATACATATACATATATATATATGATATATATCTCGGGCATGAATCGCGCGCGTGCAAAATGTAAAAGTGAAATTACGTAAGGTAAGTATAAGTGTGCAAGACCGCGACGAATCGGGAATAAAACGCGTACGTTTTAACTCTCATAAATCAAAACACTAATAATTGAGCTCGGCATTACGTTTAATCACTCTCGTCGACGTAATTGATCGCGCGAATTTGATTACCGATAAACAACCACTGCGACTGCACTTAACGAGACTAAAACAGTTGCAAAATCTAAACAGCGAGGAAGAAGAAGAAAAGAAGAAATTCTGTATAAAAAATTCGTAAATTTAATTAATCGAACCGCAGTTAACAGTCCAAATTGATCACTAGCCATCGTTTAACAGATTCAACTGTGCGTCGTGTAATCCACACTCTTTACACTGACACGTTCTGCAATTTCGGCAACTAAACACATCGGTATATCACACGCGAATATTTATCTGACAATTGGAATGGGGATGACCGGCAGCACTGAATACATACCGTTCTAAGGGCTCGCATGCTGTCCAGTTTTTATTGTATGTGTTTTATGCGTGTATTGGCAGCCAGGCTGAAGTATCAGCCTGCAATCGGTCTGGGTCCCCTCATATATACCCTAGCTGGTCCCTCGACCCCGCCATCCCCGCCATCCCCGTCGGGCCCGGGGACTTTCACTGTCTGTTCGACTCCTGGTTTTGCAGCGGCTACCTTGTCACCTCGTAACCACTTGAGGTCCTTAGATTTTCCCCCCTGTCCGCATGGGTTAGTTCAGTTCATTTCATCAGAGTTTTAGGAACTGGTAACCAATTTGGAAACCGAGTTTTATCATCCCTGATTGAAAATCGTATGATTGACTAGCAGAATGACATTTTTTTTTCAAACAATTGATTCCATGATTTGGAATATTAACGAATCCACGCGGGTTGAATTCATCTTCATCCAATTTCTGCGACCTCTCCTCTCCCGAGCTTTCATAATCAGCTAAGGCCGACGCAATGAGTAGCTGAGAAAAGTGGCGTGATTGAGAGTAAAACGTATCGAATGTAAAAAAAAAGAGAGCAGAAATGATTGAATTATATTGAAATAATTGAAGAGGCTTGATTCACCACTAGCCCGGCACTTCATTTTATGGTTGAAAAAGTAAAAAGAAAAAAGAAAAAGAAGCGTCTGATTGGTTCGACCTTTTCTCTTGATCCTCGACTTCTGAGTACTCTCTAATTAAAACTTGCATCGGCGATTAAACGCGAGGGAAGTGTTTCGCTCAAATCGATGAATCATCCTTGAACTAATTTCGGCCGGTCAGTGAGATGGGAAAAAATTGATCTGCCTACCAGAAAACTGAATACATCTGTTTAATTATTGAGCATCGATTGCGGGTAATGTGGTCGGGCAATAAGCGCAAAGATATAAACGATATAAACTTGTTTACCCCCGTACTGCAGATAGGGGCGAATTTTTTTACCTCAATCTTCGACTTTCTATGCTCGTATCGATTCCGAACGACTCTCAAATTCACCCTACATTATATTCTAGTGATTGTAAAAATCTAAGGTCGACGCCTCCTAAGCGGAAGTCGGTTGGTATACTTAGGCGTTCCAGCCATTTGCCTAGTGATATAACGAACTGGATTTCAAGGCTTTTGATTTATTCAGATTCTGGGGCGTTTGGATAGCTGCAAGTATAACTTCCGGTTCTGCACATCAAATGGCCAGATAATTATTGACATTGTCCACGCGAGACCGTCGATTCGCCGATCGCCATGACTCGCCGGTTTCATTTCATGCTCTCTTCTCGCTGCTGGCGATAGAAACGAATTCTTAACTAATCATTCAATTCCAGGTGATTGCCGATCGTTACATTTCATGATATCGAAGGATCGGTGAATTCTCGTACTCGATAAAAGACCGACAGATTGACGATAACGATTTTCTACAAAGCCTGACTCTCCGTTTTTCCTTCCGGAAAGACTGACAATTATTCACGGAATGAGACAGCGGGTGAAAACTGAATTTCCACCTAACATCTTGAGAAGAAATTTGGAAAAAAACGTCACCTTTTTGTTAGATAAAACAACCTGTTTTGGTGCTAAACTTCTTTATGTAAGATAGATCTTATACCGCTGATCTATCGCGCTGGTTTGATTGTACAGCGTGGAGGTAGTGGTCCACGAAAGAGAAAGGATACTGATAAAAACGTTACCGATATTCTACCCACCATACAGACTCCACAATGCAGTCCTGTGCCGAACAAGTTGTTGGACAAAGGTCACCGGCTTAGAATCGGGCCCCGGGGATTAATATCGGTCGAAAATTAAAAGCTGTGGTATTTTTCTTCGCCAAATATATCACGTAACTGCTATTTGATTTTTAGATGAGGTATCTCGTTACATCGACGTGTCGCCATTCTCTTCTGTCGATACTGTTTTTACGCGTGAAAGAAGTTTTAATTGCGTGTCTTTTTTTCGGTTCGAACTATTTTCCATATTTTTATTCAGCTTATACAAGATAGGCACTCGTACAAGCGACTTTCTTCAAAATTCATAAACGCTGGTGTATGCGATGACGCTCTTTGAATGAATATACCGGCGCAATGATGGACGGGGAAGCGTACTTGTACGGCCTGCTATTTCCTCCTAGGCTTCAACAGCGCGCGGAAGCCGTGAATGAATTTTATTGCGAAAAAACAATCCTATGGAAATACAAATTTACTCTAAATTCAATCGAGTAAAATCACTGCTCAATCACGTGTCCACCTCGGGTTTGGTCAAGCCAGGAACAACGCCGACGACCTTGATCCGAATCAGTCCGGTTTGCAGAAAGAGTCTAAAGTACCTACCTACAGGTATATTTATCGTACACTAACGCGGGTACGGTCGCTACGTGATAGTTGGGTGTAAATTAAACCCAGTTTGGTAAAATTACACGTTAACATTCGCCGATAATGGTCCCACGATTAAATTTTGATAAAAATTGTAAAATTGACTTCGAGAAATGCGCTCGATGCTGTGAATAAAGTTTCGATATTATTCATCGATTTCTGTCATTGAATGCATAAAGAAAATAAAAAACTTGAACTAATAATAACCACACTCGCCTCAACTAAACGTTTCCATTACTTTATATCTTTCTCTTTTTTTTTTTTTTTTTTTCTACGTTTCTTTAGTTTTTTTCTGCGGATTGTTTTCAGACAAGGTTGCCTGTCTCGCAAGTTTCACAGCAATTTTACACAGTAAATAAAATCGGGAACAGGAGTTAGGCGGCTGAAGGTGAAACAGGATCCTGTTGGATCGGAGATCCTTAGTAGATGAACAAACTCTGCACAAAGGCGGAGGTTTTTTCTCTGCGTCAAAAGTCTCAGTCTTCGGACTCACTCTCCCGTACAATAATCATAAAATATATATTATCTATATAATTGTGAGTAATTATAATCACAGAGCGATAGTGATTGCTTATATACATTCGTACATATATATTTGTTGTTCGTTCAATTGTTCCCACGATTATAGTACCTTACCTAGTTATTTTAATACGTTTCATGTCTGTAGAGTAGAACGTGGATTTTCACTCTCCAATTTTCCCTCTCGGTGTTAAAATATGTCGACGACGCAGGTGTGCGAGGATAAAATCAAAATTCACCATTTCCTTCGATTTTCATACTTCGGTCTGGATATCCGCGATGGAAAATTGAACTCAGCTAGTCCGCCGTGACGCAGATCTCGCTGTGACATTGAGACCAGAGGAATGAAAGGCAGATCTTAGTTAATGACAACTAGGATTCGCTTCCTAGAGACTCGTCCAGTTGCAAGGACGCCACCACGCCTCCAGCTACATCCGGAGTAGGGAGAACCTCCGACGCAATAGATAAATCTTTGTTTTTCACAATCCAGCCCGGTCAAACTTGACCACAAATTAATTTCGAGTGAATTATAGCCAGAGGTCTATCGATACGCTTTGGAAACTCCGAAAAAATGAAAGGATCCACATTATTTTGTGAATCAACCGTTTTTCTGTAGATTGGGAAATGAGAGAATCGAATTTTCCTAGAATTTCGCAAATGGAGAAAATTTCTTTCCCTCCTTTTCCGAGCAGTGATCCGAAGGATTTCTGGATTCTCATTAACTTAGGAAGAAGAAAAAAGATGGTAAAACTCTGTGGATTGTTGAGAAGAATGCAAGGCCTGCCCAACCTTTCTCATATCACATACGTTGGACTCCTCGGACACAGTTTTGCCTGGGAAAGCCAAAGCAACCCTGACATTTACTTATATAGAGCGGCTAGATAGAATTTAGTTATACATATTATTTAATACAGTGAAACGTCGAGAGGCCGATAGGCTTCTTAGCCAGGTTGAGCCTCTTTTAACCGCCTGTTACTCCACTTTCTATTTTTACGTAATATTACACATATACACCTCTATATACCCGGTAACTTCCACCCTCTTGATTAGTGTTACGCGATTATTTCAACCGCGAAGGAATCTCGAAACGAACGCCTTCTTTCATCCCAACTATCAATTAGTAGCCCATAGCGAACAAAAATCATAACAAAAGTAAAATAAAAAATTCTAGTTTGATTGGTAACTAGATTTGGAGCTATGCTTGTACTTTTCATATATTTTCACGCACCTTGAGTCGTTTGATGAGCCATTGGAATTATCAACCTTGGTTCCTTGCCGTTTCAGTATCCTTTTGCTCCTGGTAAAAATGTTTATGCCAACTTGCAGACTTCGATAATCGAAATTCTTCATAATGTTTCATTTATTTCCACTGAATTATAGGTTTATCCTGTTCATAGTGCGTAGGCCTTCTGGCTCATAGGCCATATCGATCCATTCTATTTAAATATCGAGTGTAAATTATAGCAGAGAAAACACGTGCCAGAGAGTTACATGCTGCGTTTTTTTCTTACGAACGAAAGTTCTGCAAGACCTGAAATTGCGTAAGTAACTTTGAGCTCCTATGGCAGTTCCTGTTCTTGACGGAACGTAACTATTTGTCTAATCACCTGTGATCGCAATTAGATGATTAACTCGTCGTCGTTAGAGCTGGGAATTTCTTCAACAGGATGACTTCGCGTGATCGTATATTTATATAAAACGTGAGAACGAAGATTTTATTTCAATCGCAGCCATACGTATGGCCTAGACATACTTTT
The DNA here is from genome assembly GCA_947538915.1 of Tenthredo distinguenda. Classification (NCBI taxonomy): domain Eukaryota; kingdom Metazoa; phylum Arthropoda; class Insecta; order Hymenoptera; family Tenthredinidae; genus Tenthredo; species Tenthredo distinguenda. Next base: position 16,361,905 of record OX384536.1, on the reverse strand, counting down.
TGACATTGAACACTGCACCGAGCTTGGGAGTCTTTTTGCCAATGCGATACAACATCATCATTAATAAATTATGGTTATGATAATTGATGGAATAAATTACAACTGATATACAAAATACCTTTTAGCTCGATGGTTTCACGATTTGGTTTATTAAAGATAAATTTAAGAATCATACGCTTGGGACTGTATAAGGTGTATATTTCATGGTTGAATATTAACTTAGATTTTGGAATGTGAAAGTGTCTCACTTCGTTCTTACGGATCGTAATGAATGGATTATTGTAACTAATAAACCCGTGAATTATAACCCGAAAGAGTTAGGAGTTTGAGACATTGATCGATGCAAAGATTATTATTTAATATCGTATTCTATCTTGTATACAGACCGTGCAATTTTTCCACAGCAAAAGGGGGAATCGAGATCTAGGCTATATTTAGTGAGTCAATCCGTCAAGCACACCCAACTTATTTAGTAGAATAATAATATAATAAAATAGGAAAGTCATGTTCATTCTGTGACGAAATAAAACCAAACAGGATTCTCGGACTTGTATAGGCGATCGCCTTACTTCTTACCTCGGACTATCCGATCCCCGTAACTTTTCTCGGAAATAAATGAAATCGATTTCACACATTCGACTACGAAAATAACTCCAAATTCTTTTTCGTTAATCGACCAAAATTATTCAAAAGATCAACGGATCAAAATTTGACCACGGTGCTTTAGAGTGACCGAAAAAGTTGAGAAAATCATTTTGCTGAATGAATCGAACCCTGCAGAGTTTCGCGAATCTCTGGAAAATTATTGAGAGAAAATTTCCTGTGCACCTGGTGTACAGTAACCAATAATTATCACTCTGGAAGCCATCGCGACCTTCATAAAAATCATCGCCAGACAGGCGACAATGACTTCAAAGGATAGAGCAGATATCGAGTGAAAGGTAAGGGCGGTGGCCCGTGACTAGCCCAAGTAGGTATCCTACCGGCTCTGTACTACTTATTGTTAGTCATGCAATTACAGGATTCAGGATCTTTGCGATGAATTAAAATTTAGCATCCTGATCCGCACTGTTGAAATCACGTAGCTTTATCACCACTCGTAAAATTTCATGTGGGAAGATCGACGAGTTCTCATCGTTCGCCATCGACTTGTACGACATGAAAACCTAATTAGGTATTCGACACGAGATAGAATCAAGCAATTTGTGCCATGGGGAGTATCCGGTGTTAATTGTGCTGAGCGTGGCACAAGTAGGTATTAGCTCCTTGATCATTACTCCAAACGGTTCAACTATCAAGAGATGATTGAACATCTGCATATATGGAGTTCTGGTTTCAATGACGAATAGAATCAGACATTGAAAATTCGACGGACTACCGAAGCAGGTGAGGTTTTGTTAATTCCATTGCATCTGATGTAGAAATGAGCCACAAGTTACGATGTCAGGAAATAAAGTTCATTTTTTATTCTCAAGGTATCCTGTGCTGTAAATTCTTCGCGTAATAGATACTCCTCAAACTCTAGTTCTCGGGCGAAGTTTGCGAACGTGTACTGGCTACGTGAAAGTATGAGTGAATGTACGTAAATATATGTATGCATGTACATGCGAGAAGTAAGTACAACGGAATTCCAGGGCGCGGCACGCGGTTCCTGGCCTTGCTTGTTTCTGGTTTCTCCGTGCTAGACACAAAGGTGGTGCGGAGCAAGGCTGCAAGTATTTTTGTGAAATACTCCGGGAGATCTGGTTTCGTTCTGGGAAGGTCCTCGAGGAAGCATTCTTCATGGCGGACCGGAATATTATTTTAAACAAAGTATATTTATACGGGTATCATTTGTGGTGGCAATGCGAACATCGTCTACACAAGTCAGAATCAGAAAATGGCCCGAGGATACTGAGACTATAAGTTTCCGATTTTACGGACCATCTGTACATTCGATATTCTTTTACTTATCACGATTTATTTTCTTCAGAATACGTTTTCCCACACGTTAGTTGGAACAAAATGATTTTTGACGTTTCCAAGTTTTGCCCTAGACTCTCGAAGTCAAAATTTATGCAAAACCAGATCTCCTCCATTAACACTTCTTAGATTAAGTTAAGAACTGCGAAACTTTCATCCGTTCGATCATTTCTACACAAGTGTGCGATTACAAATTTGGAACTAGGAAAGGAAGGGAAGTGAAGTACTGCGTAAATTCATTGTTAGAAAAATGTAATTTATTGAAAATCAATAATGAGTCTAAAAATATTATCACCCTACAATCATCAAACGCAAGATCACTGCGTATAATCATTCGAATAAGATCCCGAATTTAAGTCCTGTCGAATTCCAGGCTGTTGCTGATAGGATCGGGCACTCGGATATTGCCGTGAATCCTGATACCGAAACTGACCATTTTCCGACTGATAATCCTGCTGATATTGCGAAGGCTGATATTGCGGTTGATACTGCGATCGTGTCGGTTGCGGAAGTGCTGATGGATTGTAGGCAGAAGGGGCGTTGATTCTGTGTTAAATCAAAGAAATTATGTTAATTTTTTTCCTGTCACACAAACATCTCTTACAATAAACGAAATAAAAAGTTTTCGCCTTACCTTTGCCGTGGCGAATTATAGACTGATGGTATTTCGTTATAGTTTGACTGAATGGGGCGGTTTGGTCGTCTTTCTACTGGCCTGTAGTATTCGCCATTTGTGTACTGTGGGTCTGTATGATAAATGGAGGGATCTTCCCGATATTGGCCATCGTCTTCTGGGTCATTGGGACCTGCAACGTTGTTACCCTGAACGGTGGAAGGAGGGACATTGATGTCAGTGCCAACAGGTTCGAAGCCTCGTTGAGAAGCTCCGTATTCGATCTCTCGCACTTTTCCAGTATCATCGACAAATCCGTATTTGCCATATACCTCTCCCGTGGGATATTTGGATTCTATTTTAAAGGAACCATCGGCTGCCTCGTATCCGTAGCTGTAGCTCCCGTCTTCGTTGTGTCTGAAGAAATTGAGGAATTATGTGATCTCTGATATATTTGAAGCGGTAAAGAGTCCAGGACTTATGTGAGTCCTGAAAGATCTTATCCTTAATTCTGTATACCTTATACTTGAGAGTAAAAAATTCATTATGCAAGATTTTGTCTGCAATGTCTGTACATGGATATAGCTGACGACACACGTGGTCACGAACGGACATATGGACTTGACCTTTCGACGAAAATTCATCGGGCGTTATAATTACAGAGTATATAATAATGCCTGATCACAATATTTGTGTACCCACTCTTCGTAAGAATAGAATATTTTTAATACCTGTCAATCTGCTTCAGTATTGGTACTGGAGTCGTGGATTGATAAGGTTGCCTGTATTGAGCTTCTACCAGAGCTACGAAGCAAACAAGGAACGGTACCTGTAACAAAGACACAATAAATGGACAAGGTGACTATTACCTACAGGCTATAAAGTGGGCGTCAAGATCGACCAGCCTTCGTTGTTATATTCGAAGACTTTCATCGCCGTATGATCTATTCATTCTATTCTGAGAGCAGCTAGCGGTTTTCTTATTCTGTAGCCAAATGAAAATTGTAAGTTGAAAACGTCAGGGAGTTGAAAAATAAATCAGATCTAGTATTTTGGAAATTTTCAGCATCAATCCGAACCGGTAATCCCACAGTTTATTGGTTTTTGAACGTGAGAAGCTGAACCCCTGACCTTCTCCTTAATCAGAGTTACCATCAATTTGTTTCTAATCACTTCTGGTCATTTTACTCACTAATAGATGATCCATGGCTCGCGTTCGGGTTCACTTCACGTCGGTTGTTCACAGTGCGCGTTTCGCAGCACTGCTTATATACTCGTAGCTACCATTCGGGCACACCCAGCGTCGCGTCCACCTCTTCGCCACTTCTTCGTCAGTGATCCAGAGCGTCTTTGAAAATGTCATCGATCCATTTCCTAGCTCACAGCAAAAGCCACAGCCGATCTAGACACTGTACGGTAGTATCGTCTGACGGGTTATTAAATTCGTCAAATTTTTGCACGATCCAAGTTTCGCTATACGTGATAGGTTTCATTTATTGCCGATCCCAACACTGAAGCAAGTTTAATAACGAGATGTGTGTAGTACGTATCGTACATAGAAACATAATTTCTTTCCTCTTTTTGATTGTCAATTGACTGAATTATTAATACGGTTTCATTGAAATAGGAGCTGCTCCAGTTGTCATTAAATTGTTGAAAAATTTCGTTTATTTCCCACGTCGTTATAACAATAAGTTAATTCGGTAAAAATTAGTGAGAACTGAAAATACACTTGCGCGTTATATTATTATCACCAGGAAAGAAGCGGTAACCGTAACTTTAGCGCCTTTCCCCGTGAGATACGAATATATAATTGGGAGATTGGAGCTCGGTGGAAACGTGTCTATGTCAAATAATTTTACGTAACTTAAATTCCACTCAATTTCTCTGCTGTTTCACTCGCGAGTTTAATCGTCGCAGAGGAGAGGGTCGACTCATAACCAGGTCTCACATTTTTGGCAAGGTTGCGGTGGGCATTGTGACGAAATTATTTAATAAAAAAATAAAGAACCTGTTCTGATTTATTAGTTTCTCAAATACCGCAGTTCGTGAATAGTTTATGGGTGATCCAGTTTGCCGAAAATAACTTTGGTAACATTAATCAAATTCGTTGTTATTGTTACTTCATTGCTAGCACACGTACCGATCCAACGATTGACGCTCAATCCAGGGAATAGTCAGTGACTGTGCATAAAGCAGCCTTGAGGCATGTTCATCGAAAGCGAAATCGCTCCCGATTCGGACACTGTCATCGGCATGACATTGCTCTCGTCCTAGTTTTTATTTTGCTCTAATAAAGTTGAATCTTCCGGGTGGTCAGAGATGCCATTAGTTGTAGAATTCACGGATAGATTTATGACGCTAATGGCGATTGAAGCCAGTATATCATGCGACGTCGAAGAGTGGAATTCGACCTCAGGAAAATATAAATCATAAGATTCAGTCATCTGAGTTAATTATTTAATTTAATTGCACTATTCGAAAAACCAGCAAACCAGCGAGGAATGTCATCATGAGAAACGCTTGGGTCGCGAAGGAAATGCTACTTGCAAAAGTTTCCGTACGATGGGTAGTCCGTATTGAGGCGTATCGCGGCATTTGATGATATTCATTTTCGCAATAAAAAAAATCGAGGGAATTCCGTAAATGATAAAAGTCGGCAAATGAACGGAGTTCCTTCGTCTGAGACAAACATACGGACGATGAGCGGTGTGTGAAAAATTTATCCATTTAGTTTTCATATTCGGTAAAATTTGGGATCCAGCGTTCAACACATTTCATGATGTTGAACAAATAAATGGCAAGAAATCGAGTGCCAATTCTATACATTTATAAAAAAAAAGAGTTGAACTGTGAACAATGCAATACGCTGATGTGGATAAATTTTAGAGATCCTCACGAAAGATTTAACCCGCAGTAGACGCTACACGGCACACGGTATCGTATGTTGAATTGCCTAGATTAAGGTGCCGCGAAATACCGCGAGAATCGATAACACAGGATCCTGCGGCTGCAAAGAGCGTAGTACGTCCTTTTTTTAAACAAACACGTTCTTTTCAATTTTGCGTATTGGCAATTTCCAGATTTGGATCGGTACGAAAATCGTATTGAACAGTTTTTTCAATTGAATCAAACAATTTCAGTCGCGGTTTTACCCGATGATAATTATAGACAGTGATAAGATTGATAATCATTCAGCTACTTCGTGGCTGATTCGAATCGACGAAATAATAACCACGGTAGCTTGTAACGAAAGTAAAACGATTCGGAACGAAATAAGTCTTAAAAAACGAGAAAAACGAGCAAATAAAGCAACAAAAAATTGTTTTGATCATCCGTGCCCGTCAGGCATTCAGCAGGGCAGACCTGGCGCCTGTGTTATGCGTTATGGCTTATGCAATCACGACGGATCGTCTGATTTGAATGTAATCAAGTTCGAGTTAAGGATAAACTAAAGCGCCAAGTCTTCTATTTCAAGTTCTGTTCGCCGTACACTGCGAGGCTATTATTTTTCGAAAATTTTCGTCTCTCCAAAAATCAGCAATCCCTCTTTCTCTTGGCTCTTGATGTCCAAAGAGCCCTTCGTCTTCGTTTTAGTTCATAAAATGACAAAAGAGTAAAAGTAAAAATTAGATACTGTTTCGATGGGTCTACTAATCCGCTCATCGTCAGCCAAGTCTCACGCCTCGGGCAAGAATGCTAAGAATCGTACAAGTGATGCAATGATGCTGGCCGACCGGCGCCCGTGTCGCATTGTGCACAATAATTCGAATATTTGATGTCTGGCTGCATTTTTCTTGCTTCTAAACCGCGTTCAATTTTGTGAATCCGTTGCCCCTTGGTCAATCGACGATTCAATAGGATCAACGTCTAATCACGGGCTCCGCAATAACGGTAAGCTCCATTTTCAATAGCAGATTTTCATTGAATTTATCGAAAGACAGAAATACGACACGATTATTTATTCAAAGCACAATTATTGCCTTTTTATCGAGCCTATGTGTGACTCAGGTATACATACGGGCTTAAACTAATGATATTTGTACAAGGTATCGGGAGAAATGAAACATTAGCACAACGCATTAGGATAATAGAACGCCTGGTATTCATGCGTCAATGACTATCGGCATTACTACCTGTCGCGAGTAGATTCCCACTGAGTAGAGAGTGATAAAAGGTGTAAAAAGTACCAGTCGATAATCAGTCATGAGTCTATTCAAGCCACGAACAGTTCGAAACTCTTTATGGCCTTCTTTGGCAATTATCTGGACATTCGGATGTACGAGTATAGAAGTAAAGCGTCCGTGGAGAATTTTGTACGCGACGATAATGAGCGTGATAATGTTATATGTGGACGTCTACGCGATCACCAAGCACATTTTCTCGATAGCAAACACTGTTCGTTTCGTTATCTCGATAACTCCTTATTTCAAGATTTTGGCAAGTCTTGTCTCAATTTGGTCATGGGAATTGAAAGGTTTTCCTGCGGTTAAAAATGCAATTTCGGAATTGAGCAGGCTGGACGAGGAGCTGAGAAATTTTGGTGTAATAGTCGATCACAAGAAGTTTATGTGGAAACAATTGTTAATTATCGGTGGATTTCTGATACAATGCTTATTAGTTTCTGGTCTGCAGCATGAGCCTATCATTCACTTGTACGATACACAGATCTCACAGAACAGTTACGCATATTTAATCGTAACTCTTTCCATCCCCATGCAGAACATTCGAATGCTTATGGCTGACCTTGTTTTTACGATGATGTTAGAAGCATTCCGCATAAGATTTAAACTTGTGAACGATATTTTTAACCGCATTGCCGAACCGGAAGACCGGATAAAAGTGAAAGTATTCACAACTTCCAACTCTCGCATACTCGATAGTTCGGATGAACGAATTCAAGAGTGCCATGGGAAAAGAGTGAGTAATCGATACAATACCCATGTTCATCAATAATCAAATCAACTTCTGATATCAATGAGTAATGCTTTTTGATTCGATGTGTCTGATTCCCTCGATTAGATAATTTGGAGATCGCACTGTTAATTTTTTCTCGAAAGCTTTCCATTTTCAATTTGTCAATCGTTTACTATCTGGTGATTGGATTTGATTCATCTACTCATATTCAATGTTGATTTTTCCAGCATTTGTCATCGCATCTTGTAATGGAAAGGGTGGATCGGGTCTGCAGAATTCATCGGCGGTTATTGAAGGCGGCTCAAGACATAGGCGATGGATTTTCGTTGCATTTGTGTTTTAATTATCCTCCTTTTTTAGCTTATACCATATTGGATGTTCTTTCCCTGACATCATCCTTCGTTGATGGATATAACGATCATATACAAGTCAATGTACTAACAACCATTTACACCGCTAGCAACTTTTGGTTAATTATTGTCTTATGTTCGAACACCAGTGATGAAGTACGTAACTTGAGGAATAATTTTTTGCGAATCCACTTCGAGAAAACTTTTCAATCATAGTTCATCTCTCACCTTTCGTTGATTTTTACTTTCAGGCGAACAAATTGGGCATCTCACTGTACAAAGTACCAATCGACGATGCTGCAGTACATAATCAGGTAACTATCGAACGACAATAACCTCTAGTTCATATTGCCAGTCATAACTCTAGCGCTAATGACGATGACACGTATGTTGGATAGCTGCAGGAACATTCCGTACACATCATACAGCGAAAACTGAGATTCACTGCCGGTGGTATTTTTGTCACCGATCGAAAATTTGCAAACTTCGTAAGTAAAATTTTATTTTTGAAACAAACAAGAGCGCTTTTCTGAATCGCCGATTTCACTCGCACAGATATTCTCTACGGTGGTGAAGTATGTGGTCATCTTACTGCAATTTCCTAAGAAAGACTAACAGTGCGGCATGATCTACGTATACATACATGTAATAATTACGTAATATAATGAGATGAAATCTATCGTTTTGATGTGTGTTAATCACATTATAAAAATCGAAAAAGATTTGTGTCTGCATGATCAATAAATGTTAATAAGCTTGAGCGAATTTGATTAACGAATGGAAAACCGCACAATGAATGTCACCCGAGCAAATTTACCGTAGCAAAGTACGACGTATGATAAATATACACAATCATAAATGACAATGACAATAGGAACCTAGGAACCTCAACTTCGTACCACTTTATGAGATTATCAAGTCTGACAATGGACGCATTATAGTTCAGTGGCTAAACATCGAGTATTTTCTGTCAGTCACTTGGAATAGTGAGAATGGAAAACGCGAGCGTATGGAGAGTGAAAAAATCGTTGGGATTTTCCCTCGGATTAATCTGGTCTATCGGTGTTCCGAATGTCCGGGTTTTTTGGATCCGGAGAGTCGCATATACGCTGATTCTATCCTTGTTGTTCTTCGCACTTTGGGGATTAACGGTACCCTATATGATAACGTTAGCATTTTTCGTAACAGCGTCGGACATTGGAGTTATAGGATTGGCAGAATTATTTTCCTGTGCTTTCACCTACGTAACAATCATCCTGTGGGTGACAAGAGGAGCGAGGATTCTGCAGGAGACTATAGTAGAAATATCAAAAGTCGATTTGGTCATGAGCGATTTTGGAATAATACAAAAAAAACTCTGCCTTCGTCGGAATCAGATTTTATCGATAGGGTTGTTTCTGCTGTGGTGTTCGATAGACTTGAAAGCAAAGTGGATTCGGAAGGAGATTTTTCGCAGGACAATGTCAGCAGCAGCTATTGCTCCTTTGACATACGATCTTGCACATTGGATTTGTACTATATTATTTCATATTCAGCTTTTTACGATCGATACTTTATTCTCGGCTGTTATGACCGTGATTCGGCATAGATTTCAACTCGTCAATATGGCATTGTACAAAATCGGGAATGTGCCACCGACGCAAAAATTTTTTTTCGCAACTAACAGAAGAGCAAGATGTATCGTATCTCGCAATGATCGAGCACGAACGAAGGTAAGAATAAATAAATAAATAAATAAATAAATAAATAAATAAATAAATAAATAAATATTTTGTCGATCAAAAGCTCGATTTCACCTGAGCCCTGATATTTTCTAGATCCATGGTAGTTTTCGGTGAAGGTTAAACTTTTTGCCAGGATCTAGTATACTTCGTACAATTAGAAATAACTATTATACGAGTGAATAAATTTCGTCGACATATCGTCGCTTATTTTTTATTTGCAGAAATTTCGAGTAGAGCAAATGGCAAGTGAGCTCGATTTACTTTGGGAAATGCAAAGACGCCTGTGCGAAATAACGGAAAATTTTAGTTCCGTATTTTCGGTTATTTTGCTTTTCGAATTTCTATCAAGATTAACATCAAGTTTGAACTTTGCATACATTATAACCGCCTCACCACGTGAAAATTCACCAAGTCATTACATCGTTTCATTTCTTCGCGGGATGGGTCTCCTTTATAATATGATAAGAATTTGGATGCTAGTCAGGTCCTGCAATGCTCTTGTCACCGAGGTACGATAAATATCTCAATGAACTCCAAGACGATCCTTTTTTATCTCATTAATTTTTGTAGGCTAACAAATTTGGGTTGGTGCTGCACCGGATAAACGTTGCCGGTGTAGATTTTTATCAAAAGGTCAGATTCCGTGAATCCGTGAAAATTTTCATACTTCGCAAATTATACCTAATGCTCTTTTCTTTCCTCTTTCAGTTACGAGAACTTTCGATAAAACATTATCAGGAACAACTGGCAATTGTAGCCTGTGGCTTCTTACATGTCGATTATTCTTGGCTGACAATTGTAAGCAGAAATCAACTTTTTCTTGAATTTAGTACACAGGAAACAGTGTCCTCTTTATTTCTCATTGAATATAATTACAATATAAATTTTCAGATATTTTTCACGGTAACCGCCTATACGGTCTTGATTTTCCAACTGAGAAACGTTCCAAATTAATTTGGTCCGCTTTAGATTCTTCGTTCTAGATCGCAGCCTCGCTCAACAGTAACTGATCCTCTGTTCACCTATTCGCGAAAAATTTCACGCTTGTAAAAAGCAAGTTGTTTCAGAACAACCGGCACTTAACTAAGTTAGAAATTTCATGTAAAACACGGTGTGCAGCATTGAAGAAAAAATAAAAAGGATTATAACTGACTTCGGCAACTTAATCTCTATACCACCATTCGTTATCTTGTTAAATAGCAAAAGATATCTCAATATTAAGTCTGGGTTCTTAAGATTCTCATCATAGCGTGCTAGGCTTAATATCATGGCTGATCGTTAACATCAAAATAGATTAATCATTACATAATTCCGACTAAAACGAAACCGTTTCATATATTTCGTACGATTACGGTTTATGGCCATTAGGACGTTAACAGCGTCGTTAAATTAGCGCTGGCGTTTTACATCGCCGAATTATCATACAGCGTATAAATAACCCATTAGTTAGAAAAAACTGGAGCTTCTAACAGTACCGTCTGCGACACTGATCCGTCAGTGCGAAATAATGTCAGTCTGCGAATCGGAGGTGATCAGAGAGTCTCTGAAACCGATTTTTATTTCTTCTTGGATATTCGGAGTTCCACGTGTCAGCTGTAGACTCAGCTACCGTATAATATACTCGACTATTGCTTCAGCGATTTATATAGCAACGTTCTCAGCCACGTTTGACTCGCGAATGAAAATAGTTAGCGGTTTTAATTACACTATGGTCATTTCTTACATTTTTTCACAATTCGTTATGTTCGCCGGTGGGATAGGAACGATTATATTTTGGGTAGCAAAGGGCGCGCAGTCATTAGAAAACGTAATTATAGAGCTAGCGGAACTGGACGTTGAATTAAAAGGTCTAGGTATGAGAGTAGATGAAAATAATCGGAAAATAGTCCGCCGACAGATCGGATTAATCGTCCTATTTTTTACCCTTTGGATAGTGATCGTAATCATGTATGAATATATAATCCATATAATGGGAGCGAACGACAACGTTGCGCCAATCAAGATATTTTCTTTAGGGTACAGCTCTCACGGTCCTCATTTACTCGTATTATTCGGCGAACTAGTCTTTTCGACAATCATGTACATATTTTATCAAAGATTTCAATGGATCAATTATATTTTGAGGGAAATTTCGAGAGATCAAGAATATCCTCACGCAGGAAGAACCTTTCTCGTCGTCCCTGCGGAGGATGGCCCGAATCGGTCAACCAGACAGGTATTATTTCAGGTTTCCAAATTCTGTTTGCAACCAGACGAATAATTATTACCTTTCCGCTCATATCCCTACGATTACTTCAATCGCCTGTTAATTATCGATTTTGAGTTACAGATGAACGCGGTGAAACCGTTGCTAGTGAAAATTGAAAGCCTTTACAAGGTTCATCAACGCCTTTGCGGAATAACTGAGAAAGTCTGCTCGAGCTTTTCTTGGCAGTTGTACTTCGCTGTTTCAGTAACGTTCAGTCTCCTTGTCTACAGATTGCTCGTTTTATACTCATTCTTTTTCCTTCGACTAGAGCAACTCGGAGTCAGAATTGGGCTCAACGTCCTCTGGATCGTTTATTACATACTCAAATTTTGGACAATCACATTGACTGGCAGTACTACCAGCGCTGAGGCAAGTACGAACTCTAATTTTTATCACGACTTCAATATTTTCGAATTCTTTCATCCTAAGACAGCCAACAAATTTTAAGATTTCGCTGATATATTTCAGGCAAATAAATTGGGGATTATGCTCTACAGAATCGTGATTAACGACCAGAAGTATCACAGAATGGTACGTCGCTGTTAATTCAAGAATTTCGAGAAAACGAAATCGAAACGTTTTACTGATTGTTTCCAGCTGCACGAGTACTCGGTCCAGCTCTACCAAAATCAGCTTTATTTTACAGCTGGTGGTTTCTTTCCGGTTGATCTTTCTCTAGTGAATAGCGTGAGTAGAGCTCCTCTGTAATTCATAATTCGTTCTCGAAGAGTAGGGAAAACTTTAAAACTTTCGTCATTTTTTTTGATGAACAGCTTATCTCCCATGTTACCACCTACATACTCTTCGCTGTCGATGTGTGGAGTAACACTGAAAAGGAGCACAGTAAATCAACAACGGTCGCAGGCTGACACAAGAGTATCTTGCTATCGAGGATGGGACGTGTTTGAGATTAAATCCTGTGAGCAACGTCGAGGAATCAATAATGTGAAAGATGTATCGAAAGAAAGATTTCTCTTGATCGATCAAAAAATTCGTGATCATGTATCGTCCAGAGGCAAATAATTCGAAGAAAAAAAGTAGGAAATTGTAATTTTATTTTGGCTGGTAAGAATCGAATGCCTTTTGTCTGTCGGATGCAAAAGTCTTTGAATATCAAAGGGTAAGTTGAGCTTGAGGTCAGTTTAAGTCCTTGAAATTTCGGCAGCATATTTTTCTCGAAGAATAAACCCAGTCGACTCGCCCACGCAGAGGTTTAATATATTGGTAGTCGTCCCCAGAGATGACAAGGTTGTCCTCGTCAATATGACGAGGAGAATGTCTCTGGAATGTAACGGGCCCCGGAGTATTCGGAATGCATTTAATAGTAAGAACCATATAGTTATAATCTCGGGACTTGTATCATCGGTGTGAACTATGGGATACATGTTTTGATTTAATTTAACGACTTCGCATTAGTCGACATTTACGATTTTCGGATTCACAGATCGTTTAAATTCTTCTTTTTTTTTCCTTTTTCCTTTTTTCTTATTTTGTTCATAAAAAGAATCCGAGAGTTACGATCGCCCTCTGACACGATGACACATAAATGAGCCTCTTTAAATCTTAGGTGTTGGTTGGAACTTGCGTTGGCGCCACGGATAACGGGGCTCGTTTATTAATCGTCTCGGGATTATTTACTCGGACAAAAGAGCACGGAATCTGTGACCCAGGATGCTGCGCAGATTATTTTATTCTCCTCTTTTGTCTCGTGTAACGGTTGCTCGATTTCATTTAACGAGTTCATCACGGCAAAGAAAAATTTCGAGACGTGGTTTAATAATAGGATTTTATTCACTTAGGAATCAACTTCTTTGACCAAACGAGTAAAAAAATAAAAAATGACCATTCAGCGAAAGATACATTGAAACATATGACTTTTATTCGAAAATTCATACAGGACGATTATTACACAGTGAATAGATGATATGAATTATGAGATAGAAAAAGAGAAATGAAAATTCCCGAAGGTTGTAGGTAATTTAAAATGAATACGAAACAGAACTGAGAAAGTGAATAAATAATAAAATTGGATGGTAATATGACTGAATTGAACCGGTTAGTTTAATCCCGATTATTTCATCGCGTATATTATAATTGAATACCAATTATTGTTCTCGGAGTTGTCCGTACCCACTTATTGTAAGTAATTAAGTTGCACTTGTAATTGAATACCTAAGACGTCGGTATAAATAACCGAGTCTTTGTCTGCCCTCTTCACGTATCGTTATCTGTCACGTTGTAAATAAATTAAACTTCTTCATTTTTGTTACATTATAAATTCAAGAGCAAAATGAATCTCGTATATAATCATACGTACATCGACTACCTGTTATTGGACGTGCGTCATCAGTCACAAGAATGTTCCAACACCGCGTTAATCAAATTTAAAACGACTCTCATCATCATCAGACTGGTCTAATTTTTTTTTTGAAAATTTTCCCGGCATTCTGGCGACGGATTTTATCTCATATTTCTATTTTAAGCCGATTACTTCTCTCCTTCGATACTGTAATAAAAATTTTAAATTCCTCGGTGAAAAAACAGTGCCTTCCAAGATTTCCTCGAAAAATTAATTGACCCGACAAATAATGAGAAATGAGAAATGAAAAAAATTGTCAAGGATCAAGACTGACACACTTCGACAATTTTTTGATTCCCTTTTCGTTTTTATTTTACCGCGGATAACCGGTAGCATTGACATTTATTTGAACCGCGGCATGAGCTTGCGATATCACCTCACTTCAAAGACGCTCCTTCATCGAGTTCGTTTACACGGAAATTTGAGTGACCTTAAGTTTACTTTATATTAATTATATTAAATCCCCTGCAGCAACGCCAAGGATCGAATAAATCATTTCTCCGTATGGGGGTTTCGTCGTATGTGCATAGTTCCCCTTGGAATAAATCCGCGCGTTAACCATGTGCGTCGAAGATCATACGAGAGGATTATCCCCACGAAGAAGAAACATAATGCTTTGGTACGAACTCGAAAGGTAAATACGCGCATAGTCAACAGCTGGTTTTTATTTTTATTATAATTTTATTATGGAAGAGTTCCAGGCTCGAAAGGATTTATTCAATAACATTAATCTTACGAAAATTTTCTACAACATTCCACTCATTGTCAGTTTAAAATGCGACGCGGACAAGATGAATGTGATTTATTTGCCAACTTTTTCTCATATTATTGTAAGAAAACTGATATATCCGAGCCTCGGTAATCATTCGGAGAATTCTTACGTATGGTCAGAGGGTAGGGAAAAATCTAACGGTACATTATCGATCTTGACCTCGACTTCGAGAATGAAAAATTAAAAGAACAAATCGGTTACTCATTTTCAGAGGATTCTGAGTAACAAGATCGCTTCTAAGAAGACAATGAATTATTTCTTTCTTTTTTTTATTTCTTGTTCTTTGACCACGAAAGAAATCCGATTCTCATAGGTCCTTGCGATCGCCGGTCTACGTCCTTGTTAAAAATGTCGATCCCACCCGCCTGGTTTTATCGACTATTTACGTTAATATGTAAATTAAATCTCTGGACTGAATGCCTGTTCGCTGTTTACGCGTCTCCTGGAATAATCCAATACTGTAAATCGCTATTATTTATCATCATTCCCCGGGGAGTTGTTGACAACCTGGCAAAAGAAATCGCGTAATGAATACGACGTGCCGCGCGTTTACCGCCTCTACAACAAAAACTTCTTCAGTTACCTTACTGTGTGTGGCATATAGGTGCAGTTTTATAAATTTATATATCGTTAGACACTGTCACGTACCGATCGTTACAGCAGCTATTAAATTGGCAGGAATTTAATAGAATCCAATTTTTTTCAATTTTTTTTTCTTCTCTTCTCTGATTCATTCATATACATTTTTACTACCGTGATACTCGCATTACGCGTATATCTCTGTAAAAGAAGACCGAAAATCCGGGAAGAAACATCGATCGATATCTGCTCCTCGGTAAAAGAACGATTTCGTATACATCTGATGAAATCCGGTGATTTATCGCGGCGCTAATCCTCCTCGATCGTGTGAATATCGACGTGGATACTTCGGAGACTTTTGGTTTCAAAAGTAATAAAATTATTATTCATACCTTGCCTCTTGTTCCGTCTCATTGTAGAATTTGATACGGCGCGAAAGATGGATCGAACCAGTTACCCTTGCATACCGGAATTTGAACCGATCATTTTTATGAGACGAGAAACATGTCTCGTACGATTATTGAGCTGTGCATTTAATGCCGCACACGGTTTTTACCGAGTTAACAATACTTTCCGACATATTCAACCGAGATTTATTAATTTTCTTTCTTTCACCCGCAGAATTCGAATTCCACAGATTTTTCCTCCCGTATTTTCACTCGAAATTAGTCAGTCTTTAGTCGCGGTATATTTAGTCCCAAAAATACCATCGCATTAACATTTTAACGCTTAGTTTCGGGTGCCAGTTGAATTAATCGGTCACGGTTAAGCTCGTCTGGAACGGTCAAGCCTGCAACGTAATTTGAATGTCACTTTGATTTACGTATAAATGAGATCGTGAACGTGTTTCAGACGCGATTATGTATTAAATAGTTTGAAAAAGTGATGATTCATACGAGCGTTGGGATTATCTAAACCAACTTGTTGATCGGACGTATTTTTCCCCGAAATAGTCTACTGCGAAATATAATAATTAAACGTGCAATTCATCGGGTGTAAGTTATATCAGCAAATTCGTTACGAAATCTGGGGAAAAATCCTCATTTTCTAACTAACGAATGAGTCGCGTTTTCTCGAGGACAAGGACGCCTTTTTCCGCATCACAGGAAGCCGAATTCCTCACCGCAAGGCTTCTCCTGTTCAAAAAGACGCGATTTTTGGAAGATGACACGGTTTTCTCGGTAACGAATCCCACGGTTTTGCTTTACCTTGGCACAGATTTTTGCCTTCATTTAAATCTAATTAAAAAAACAACTCGTTTGTAAAACCAAATAATTTACTGACGATTTGCCACCCGATTTTTCGGTCACGTATTCATCCGGGACGTCATTACCGCGTTTCGTTTTCCGAGACGAGGAGCTGAAAGATATTTTTTGATTCGTCAAACAATCTAGAAGAAGCTGAAATCATCCGAGCATCCGTTTCTTCTTCTTGCCTTTCATTCTTTTCAAAAAATCTTTACAATCATTATTCCGCGTGTCATTGTTGCACGGGCAGATGCATACGGCAGTCCACTTGTAACCTGAAGTCAGCAATTAAGTGGGTGGTAATAAAATAAGCTTTACTCCACGGGGCAATTTGTCTGTCAGCCTCACAAAATTCCCAGTCGGAATGACTCGTGCGTTTATCGAGCAATGCGCAGCCTTCGCATACCCGATGCAGATGCGCACAATTTGCTTTCTTTGCGAACTGCGATACTAGCATAAATAATTGTTCCATTTTTTATTTTTCCTTTCTTTGTCTCCCTTCCCTTTCACATACATTTTTATTTCTTCTTCCCTTATTGTCTCTCCCATTCTTCCCGCGGATAAGAGCTAGACTCATCAAACAAACCAGCAACAACGATATAGTACTCATCTCTCTGTGTTATCTTTACAAACCGATGTACATTGTATATCATTCAGCAATTACGTGTACGCTACTAAATGACGCTGGGATTTACCGCTTGCACTCTCATCTGAGTAATTGGATGGTAATTAATCAACTCTTTGTTAAAAAAGTTTAAGTTATGACTTTTTTTTCTTAGCCCAGGCGATGGCATCAAGTGTTTTCTTGTTCTCGATCGTTTAAAAATTTGTTTATACGGAATCATTGTACCGCGGTGGTGAAAAAGAATAAGAATTGAATTTTTTTCATAATTTATGCAAAGCGTATTATAGCAAGCTTTGTCGTTGTTCGTTATGTTAATCATATATGGTGGATCCGCGTTGATCGTATCCTGCATCACGTAGTGAACTTACCTGACCCTAAGATAACGCGGCGCGTTCTTGCAGCAGATATTTCTTTGCCGACGCGTTCATCCTGGCGACCGTGTCAGGAATTCTTACGGGCAATACGGGCCTGCCTTAGCTGTATGTAAGAAGAAGAGTCTGAGATATGCGAAAAATAGCGATACTGTCCCGGAGTTGGTAGTCCGACGTGCCAAGGGATACCTAGGCTTCTTATACGCCTTGGTTGTTGCCAATTACTGGACGTACCCCCGACAGATTCCAATTACGAAGACACCACGCTGAGTAATTCATATATGAGAAATGTGGTAAAAATGATTCCCCAACTTTCGCGGGTAAAAATCTATCTGTGCGAATATTAAACCCTGAAAGATATTTTCTAAACTATTAACCTCGCCGATGTATTCAGAAATATCGATTACCGTGTGTCCCCCGATTCCCAATGTCGGAGACATCGGTTCGACGACATCTGGATACCCGGCAGTATCGTGTCATTGAATTTTACGCGGAAAAACCCATCGGGATGTATCATTTCTGACGAAATGTCGCTCTTCCTTTTTACTCATTTTCGGGAAGGATCGACTCAATTAACGTCTAATTGGGTAATTATTATCATACGTATATGTATACGTGACTCAGGATATTGCTCAATGGATTTTACGATAAATTATTACGCCGCACTGTCCCACCCAATATTTCGCGATGCCAGCGATCACCACCGCGACCACTGCGCCGGTAACTATATTAAACTTTTATACGAAGATGACGTTGCGTTCTATGAACGGATCTGTGTTACATTTGTAAGATGCAATAACAGCTGATATATATATAAATATATATACACACATCCATACCAGCCACATGTATATAAAGGTTTGTGGTAAAGATCGTAACCTCTACTCTTTGCAAAAGTTAACCACCGTTCACTAGTTGCTAGACTATCGTGGGTGTCGCAGTGTCGATTACTGCACTTTCTGTTATTCGACGTTTGTTGGATTAACGATTAGACGATCGTGAATAGAACGTGGATTTTTTTTTTTCTAATCCTAAGGACAGCCGAGAGTGTGCGTAAAATTAAGCCCCGTTTTCCGCGAGGTTTGGGAATCCTTCGGAAAAGTTAGCCCCGTACAGCTTGGTAGCTGGTTTAACCCGAAAGAGAAATATAAAAAGAATGAGGTAAATATTGATGTGAAGAAAGAGAAAAACAAAAAGAAAAAAAAGGTAAAGTGAGCGAGGGAACAGACTTACCAAGGTGGATCAGCTGTGCGACCGACGTAGAACGTGGAGCTGGAACGTGGACGGGAATAATCGCGGCGCCGTAGGCCTCCGCTGTGACCCGCTGTCAGTTGTCCGAGCCCTGTGCTACGGTTAGGACCGCACACACAACCAATCACTACTTCCTCTGTCAAACAGATCTTCGAGGAACACCTCTCGAACGATTCACTGCTTTAACCTTTGGCTTGAGCTTGTCTAGTCCCTTCGAATTCATTGAAAACCTCGACGGTTTCTTGAGCTCTGAGTGTTCCTATAAAATATCACATTAAGGATATTTTCTCATGAGTGAACGAGACTTTGTGATCTCTTCGATCGGTCAAACCGATTGCAGTGAATGACAAGATTGAGATAAACGAAAAGAGAGAAAGATCGGTATTCCTATCTTCTTATTATCTTTATTTTTACTTTTTTCAAATAATTTTGGAGCACGAAAGGCTCGCTCACGCATTCAGCAACGGTCAAGGATAATCCGCAGGGTTATTTTATTTTATTTTATTTTTTCATCATTTTTTCAAACGTGTTGGTTAAGTGCTAAGTGATTTTAATATCCCGATAATCAGCGGCTGGTGACTCCACGTGCACAGAAACTGAGGGTCAGTATGATCTGAAGGATCTGAGAGGCGGTGTGAGACTAGTGTGTTGGAGAAATGGCAGGCAGATTTTTCTTCGGTCAAACTACTTCGGGGACTGTGGCCGCGGCTTTCGTCCTTTTGGTGAGTGCACTATCTTTCCTATGTCTTTTTTATTCTCTTCTTTGCATAAGCCTGATTGCAATTAGAGAGATTCAAACGCGGAGAATCACCTCGCGATAAGAAAGAGGCATTCCTAGTCGTTAATTTCCAATCGGTGAACCAAAATGATATCGGAACATGTTTCGTGATTAAGAGTCGCCCTGGAGACCCACGAGAAATCGTTGCATATCTAATTAGTAGAATCGTCAACTGATTAGTCCGGAGGGACGCGAGGCGAGCGCCTTTTGCCAAAAATCCATGAATTTCGGGAAATTCAATAAACTGGATGAAGTTTACTACATAAAAAGCGAACCTAGGTTCTTCGACGAGTGCATCTTCGAAAGCACGGGACTCTCGAATCTCTGTATACGCCTAAGTTCAACCTATGAACAAACTCCCATTCGCCAGTTAGTTATTGACAACCATATGCGTAACTTGGTCACGCTTTATTGCAAGTATAGATATAGGTATAATTATCGTAATAACGACTATACGGTGGCAGGTGATAGTTATCGAGCAGGTTTTGCGGTGCCCCTATTTCGCAAAATGTTGCCATTTATTTCGGCGCCGGAGATATTTCCAGCCTTTGAATAAACTAGACTATATCTTCGATTTCTCAATAAATCTGCATTGTATTCTCGTTCGATAAAAATACTCGAGAATTTTGGTTTCGAAAAAAAAAAGGAAAGAATTCCGATCCCATTCTGTACTTCGTTCTTCTACAATAGAGGATTTTGCTACTGACATTAATTCACTGCGAGTGTTACAGTTTCTTACGAAACACTAGACACCAGAGACACAAGGCACGAGATATCCGTTCAGCTAGTCTCTCTAGAGTCGAGGATAAAACAAGCCGTGTCCTTTGGCCCGCAGTCACTCTGCGGTACCCATAGCGGTATATACGTATATTTATTATAGGTATATACGAGTAGGTGCAACGGGAACGTATATAGATATATTCCACATCTACTCCTACGACAAATGCAACTCTCTTGAGCAAGGCGGAGCCGTTATCCGAGAACGAGATCGAAACGCATCTGTACCATGTTATTATCCATCGTTTTACGATTTATATTCGATAAAATAATCCGCGCCAAAAATTTGTAAACCGAATTAATCAACTAGAATGTAAAACGATGTATGATGGATTGAAGCGAAATTTCACATACGTCACTGCGAACTCTAACGCAAGATGGAATTTATCAGCTCTACGAAGAAAAGGACTCGAGGTATTTAACGATCGTCGTGATCTTGGACATTCGACATTACCGCGGCTCGTTAAACGATAATTACTTACCTGTAGGCAGCGAGCAACGACCAGGAGTAAATTTTTTAAATAAAGCTAAAAAGTTGTTTCGAGCAGTTCCTCGCCTGTACCTATACTCGGTGAATTAATATTCAGTAATGACAATGAAGTTGTTTCACTGAACTGAAACATCGTATTTCTCGCGGTTCGGATTATGGAAATAATTTACCTCCCGTAATTATAACAACTCTATTAAAATTGACGATCTTACCTTGGTAGTAAAAAAAGTCGACTCGGATCGAAATGACGTTTGTTTGTCCGAAGTCTCGAAATCAACCGTGTCTAGTCGGAATAAAAATTTTTTCTTTTATTCATTCGGTTCGAAACTCATAGCTTTAATTATTCACGGGGATGTAATCACTCGTTGTCAATTAAATTCGATCGTGGATCTCGAAAAATGAGGAAGTTGTGAGACTACGTCACGCTTTAAGTCGATCGGCGATCGGGTTAATTAAGAGATCGAAAAAACATACCGGTCTTCACGGCCTTGCACTCCATGCGCTTCCTAATTTGAGCATACGATGGAAGATCGTTTCCAACAAGCGCGGAGGTATTAGTTTCGTAGTAAATTCTACGTGCCTTTTTCACGTTTTATCCCCGGAGAAAGAGTCTCTGAATTTACAAGACCCAGTGATAGTTAAAATACAGTAAAAATCCGTTTCGCCTACACGCGGTAATAGGCGTTTGTTAATTTCATACCTCGATCTAATCGACGCCTGGTTTCAACGGCTCGATTAAATTATTATCAGAAAAAATGGTCTCTCTACCTACGCTAATGAAGCCCGCGGTCATTTGCTGTATGTATAATTGTAAATAAACCGGTAATTTAGCGTCCGCGATTATCGCACCGGAAAATTATGCTGTAAGTATGAAAGATTTTCGATCAATTCGACGTGTCCTTGCGCGAATTTTGGATCGTTTCGTTATTTCGACTTCTAATTACTCCGGGGATCGATGTCCTTCGCCAAACTGCCTCGGGGTACATTCACCCGCGCGAACATCGGCTGTAATTACACATTCGTACATACACACACATGTGCATATATAGACACACGCACGTAGGTACATAAATTGCTCGATATAGCCCTGTTTCTAGATTATACCTGTTGCGAGACACGGATAAACTCTGTCAACCGACGACTAATCCAATCTGCCAAACCCTCACTCCTCGAATCGCTGAATAATTCATGTTTGCTCGAAGAAAATTGACGCAGATTGTGACGAATCGATAAATAAATAGAAAAAACTGTAATATACATAATAGATAATTGGGGGATCGGTAGCAGCTAATTACTTCGATTTAATCAGACCAATATCTCTCCGGGTATTATACGAGCAACTCGAGTCCAAGTCCGCGACCACACCTAATAGACGAGGACCGACTCGCGGTATGAGCAATATACTTGCGAGGCGTGGGTGGATTCTTATTTTCATTTAGTTTCATCCGAAGCGTATTTCGATCTAGCTGTTGAACTCTTTGACTCTCCTTATTTATTCACTCGGTAATCGATTTAGCTGGATGCAATCTCGGACGGTTATCGATGTCATGAGAATTTATTCTATGCCGTTTAGTTATTGCCCTGTTCTTAAACAATGACGAGCTTTGCGATCGAGCCCAGGGCTAGCACGATCGCATTTAATGGATAGCGTGGGCCTCGGTTCGACGTAGGTACTGGCCTCGATTTTGTCATCGTCGAATGACACCTCGGATCAAATAAGTCGAAATATACTACTCCGTGAACGGAAATAGCTTTTAACCTTTTGTTCAATTTCTGCGCTGCGAAACGAGTCACCTTATTCGCGAGAGCGAAATACAAGAGGATGAAAACTCTCCTGAATTATTTGGTCATTTTTTTAAACGGTTATACAGATAAAAGAAAAATGATTTATGTGACGTCGAGAAAATACGAGTATAGTTCTTCTTATTCTTTTTCACTATCATTATGTGGCAAATGAATTAACAAAGATGTTCTTTTCGAGACCTGTTTGCCCCTGTATTCCCGGAATACGTACAAAGGAAAATTTAACACCATACGCAGGGATCATCCGCGGCTTTAGACTAATAATAATTCTTCCTTAATAAATATCTTGGAACTGAAGATGCGGAGGCAAATGAAATATGAATTCGCCATTCGTAATTGTATCACTTCGGCAAACGAACATATCGTTTGTGGGGACCGGAGTTCCTATTTTTGCGCGTCTTTTTTAAACCCTAAAACTGGTTCTAGCTGTTCGCGATTATTTAGGGGATTAGCGACAAGCGATCGGAACAGATATTCGAATAGCTGTGCCGATTTCATCCCATTTTTTATTCCACATTTGATTTAAACGACTCGAACCGCAATAAAACGATTAGCTGATATATGGATGAATAAAATTTTGCTCAATATTCGATTCCTGAATTGACAGGCGGTTTTGAGTCCGGAAAAAACGGCTTTGCATGAGAAATATTAACTAGCGATTTCAGGTATAGAGTTTAGAAAAAGCATGGCTAAATTTATAATGGGCTCTGATTTACATCGCTTCGACTAATACGCGTTCAAATACTGTAAAGATTACTATAATTCCGGGTACCAACAATGTCCGCAACGAATGAATAATTGACTCGTCAAACAGTTGCGTATATCATGAAGATAACGAAGGACGCAAGGAAGTAACGTGGTTATTTTATTGAAATTTAAACGATCGCTACTGAGTGGCACCAAAAATGACAACCTGAGTCATCTGGGATAAAACGAAAGTAATTGATGCAAGAAATGCTGGAAGACATTCATCGACTCGACCAAGAGTTATTAATCATCCGGTTATACTGCCGCCGTTCGAATTATGGAGAACCTTTTTCAAAGGCCATTATCAAGGCCCAAAAGGCGATAGAAAACGGAGCAAGTACGGTAATACTCATCGTCATGCATAACCTTATGAAAGGAATGTTTCGCTTTACATAATGTGGCCGCAACAGGCATGCGGACGAACTGCAGACGCATTAAAGTCGTATCAGGCGTCTCGTTTCGTCCCAGAAAACGTCGATTAGCGGAGCTTTATGGTCGGATATATGTGGCAAAGTAGCATTTATAATCGTACCATTATCCGTATTCCGTTAGACGATCATTTGCTCAATGACCGGAGGAAACCGTCTCATATTTTCACCTGATATGATCAATTGCTGTGGATTTTTCATCTCTATGAAACGATCTCTTCAATGATAAATAACGGGAAATGAAATCAGACTTTCAGAACGAAATGATGGCCAAGTTGAGAAGGATATGATTGAATGACGCCATGTGCATCCGCTTGTCGTAAACGGAACTGTAAGGATGATTTTCAAAACGGAGAACAAAGGGGCGAAATCAATTGTCACGTCTCCTGTAACTGTGGGAACTACCTAATTTCAGATTGTAATCATGGGTCTTCGAGCGTGGGGATTTCTTTCGAAGCGGTTCAGGCTTCCCCGAAGTTCAGACGGACGTTGAGATTGAAACGAAGAACAAAAGGAAGGTTTTATATTTGCGGCTTTGACATTGAGGATGAGGTGCTGGAAAATCCACGGAGTTTTTCATGATTCGTGCGAATGTCACTTGGGAGATTCTATATCCTGGCATCTTTGATATCGACGTGTTTGTCACGGAACAGGAAGTCTGATGAAAAGGAACGAAGAGGAGACCGAAAATCAAAATCGATGACAGTTTCCGGTCTGAGCAACGAGTCACTTCCCGTTTGCCATCCTCCGCGTCCCACTTCACGCCGCCGATTTACCGTCATTGAGCAATTAACTCGTCACTCAAATAAATTGAGCCTATCATCCAAGCGTGGCGACTTGTGACCGGGGATAGGTTTGTTGTATAGCTGGTGAAAGATGATAATCGGGATTACCGGCTCTGAGAAACGTCGCTGAAGGACGTCGCAGTTTTCACTTATTTTTTTTGCTTTATTTCAAGTGCCCATAGCAGGATGATGCGGAATTACCATTCAAATGATGCATACATTTTTTTCACGCACTTTCTGTACCCATTCACTCCGAAATGATTCATTAAATTATAACTGAGACGATTTGAATACGGGTATAATTAAAGCAATTTAAAATTAAACAGCGATTTCCAACTGAAGGAAGAACCCAACCCTTAAAATTGATCACGAAACCAATTGACTTTTGCATTTATGTTGCGAATCGTTTTAAAAATTCTCACACGTCGGTTTTATGTAGTCATTTTAGAGGATTTATAGCCAAGGAGTATCCCTTTATGTCAGAGTTTTGCAAACGGTTTTCAAATAACATAAATCGTTTGTGAAAAAAGTTAATGACTGGTTATAAATTCGTTCTATAGCAGGAAAGAGTATCGGGAATAGCTTGCCGTTGAATTAGGTTCAGGGTTGCGTTAAGTATCGCTTGACAAGGACTCGCGGAGTCCTGAATCTTGAAGGTGATAAAACCGATCGCTGGGGAGGTCTTCGGGGCTAGATGGTGGATACTGCATGAGTCTCGAGACTAAGATCAGTAAAAGAAAAGAAGAGCCTCGCTATAAATAGGACTGAGCTTATCTCCTGGATTCTATGTATAGTATTGGTTGGTGCAGGGTGATTGGGGGGCATTTGTACCGGTTTCTGGAATGGCATGCATCCTATGTTGTGCGTTTAACACCAACGCGTAAATATCTCAAATGCGACGATAACCCGCGGATCCCAAAGATACCAAAACACCTGAACCCGTATTTATTCGCGAACGCGACTTGCCCGGCAAAAAATTTGCTTCAAGAATTGTTTAAAGCAATTTATACCGATTTAGCAAGTCAGAAACGATATTTATTCGTATCCTAATCAGAACACAGCAAAAACTGTTTGTATGATACTTTCCGCCATCCGTTTGCGGTCTTTTTTCCCCTGCAAGTCGGGTCTGAAGACGGTCTTGCTTTACTTGAAGCAAAAAGTGTTCTGAAATCACGTTCTTCGACGTTCTTGGCGACCCTGTATCGGCAGTAGAATCTCGAAAGAGAGGTTTAAACGGGATCGAAGAATGCAGAGAGAGACATCTGGATCTGAACAAGTATCGGAGGGATGACCCGGAGCGTCCTTGCCGAGGTCTTCTGCGATCCGCACGTCATCGCGTGTGGAATATATGACGCAAGGTTTGCCCGCAAGTATTGAGTGCAGTCCTCGCTGGGAGTAGGTATTATAGTTGTCGAAAGATAGGCTCTCCAGGATCGTAAAGTCGATTCTTGGACGATAAATTCGGCCTCGTTGCATCCGGAATCGCGAAAGAAAAAAAAACGAACCGACTACTAAGGTAAACAATTTTTTTACCCCTGTTTAGACCCCAGAATATCGCAGACTGCGGTTTCCCCCGAGGATGAGATAGACAAGGTCGTATAACTAAAAACTCTGGAATATATATGCACCACCTGCCTCGTATGCAGTTATCCTGTCATCGCGTACATTCTTGCACAAAGATTACGAGCCTTGGAAAAAGAGCGCATGACTTACGGGATTCGCTTGGGGGGCTGTTAGGGTGCCGAAGGACGAAGGGCTGCTGACGTCCCAGAGAATTCGTATAGCTTTTATTTCTGCCCCATCCTTTCGAAAGATTAATTTCCCCTGATGTTTCGACCAGCGGTCTATAATTGCATGGATACACGAATCGAGAAGCAGTGCCATTAAGAGGAACTGGCTTTCGGCAGGATTAATGCTACCGGATTAAATTTTAGCTTAAATCAACGATTTTTTTTTAGTTTTGTTTTTTTTCATCTTTCTTCGGTTTTATCCAAAAAAAATGAAAATGATGTTGGCTCCGAGCTGGCGATTAGTCGTGTATACTGGGGAGTAATAAATCAGGCAGAATTCAAGCCTGATTGCATTTCGAAAGTAATAGCTGGCAGTAAGTAGCCGCGGTAGAAAACTTTACGAGAATTGTTCACTCAAGTTATTGAGACACCCATTTGAAACACAGGCTTAAGAGACCGGCTTTACAACTCAGGACCAAAACTTGTCGAACGAACTAACTATCGCCAGCTGCTCTGATCTCACCCAGCCAAGTCAACTGACGGCATTGAACGACCTTCACGCATCAGGTCTCTGCACCGAGCTCCGGTACCAGGAAGAGTTAAACATGCGAGTTTATTTCGCAGACCAACGATCACCGGCTCGATAATCGAGCTGTGGAATCAGTTTAGAAGAAAAAAAAAAAAAAAATCGCGTCGCCTGAAAGTTCTAGAAAATAACAAACGGTCATTTTTTTATCAATTTTTCTCTCTCAATTATCCCAAGAAGTCGTACATATTGGCACAGGAATGACTCTGCACTCGCGTGCAGACTCGACAGCGATAAGGTGGTACGGTATTACCGGCGTAATTTCTCGGTGCAGTAATCGCGGCGAGCCAATCTGTTAATTAGTGGTAAGTTTTGAGAAATTTGCTCCGCGTTTAAGCCGACCGTACTCGAAGATCTTTAAGAGTTCTCCCTTAGTTTCCTGGTGTATCGCGTCGTAAGCGGACACTCGCTTATCCACCTTCTCACGCTGACTTATGGTCTTCGCGTGGCTGGCGCCAGAAGCTCGGACAATTTATCGGAGCTCGATCGGTGGGCATAAATACGATATAAGAATAATAAAAGTGGAAATAGTAAGCCGGGTAATTCAACAATTGCGCATCGGCCTTGTACTAACTGCTTTGAGTTTTTTATCTTTGGAATAACTCGGGTCGAAAATAATGAAACAAGAATCGCATAGCGAGGATTTATGGCTTTGGAGATCCTCGCGCGTGTAAAGGATTCGCTGAAATAGACAAAAAACTCATTTCAGGATTCCTTAATAAATTATAGACACTAATTAGGCGCTTAAGAGCACATAAGACTGCTAAAAACCACGAGACTACTTTATTCGGTCCGTTCTGCAGATCCGGCGTGCAGTCTGTGACCGGCCTTCAAACGAATGGAAAAAGGGTTTCGGTAACGACGTCGTTTCTAAGAATAAGAAATTACCATCAACTCAATAGTTATGGTCACAGATGGACAAGGGAATTATCATAGCCTCGTTAATTTCATGGGAAACAGTTTACCCACCTAAAAATTTACTTCGGAGCCCATTATCAGGCACTAAAACCAATCAAGTCAACAAAATGTCTCTCTGGTAGTTCATTTCGCAAACTTTAAACCGATGATCGAGTATTTTCTTAAATCTTGAAGAAAACGACGAAGAATTTTATTGCTAAAATTATTAAGCAGCTTCGGAATTGCGCAGAAATTTGTAAAACGAGTAAATACACATACATAGCCGCAACGTCCGCGTGGTCGAAGGCATCGAGAAAAGATAAGGGCTTGAATATAAATATTTCTGCTGCCCACTCTCAGGCGCCATGTTAATTATGATTTATCAACATTCCGCGAGGCCGATATACACGGCGAGGAAATTTTCTCTTCCTCTAAAGTTCGCCGAGCATCTTCTTGTCGCGATAACAACTTATTGTTCGTCCGTTATCTGACTTCTGCTAATTTAAGCATTCGAGGAAATACTGGATCCAACATAGGTATGCGATATTCTTTTCTCCGAACCATGGTATCGTAAAACGCGTAAATATACTCGTTACAATTTCACAGCGTTTTGCTGTTAACCCGTGACGTAAGAACACTGCTAAATAGTCTCTCAGAAATTTGCCCTATTAAAAATAAGTGAAATTACCGACAATTCCTAAGGCAATAGCTCACAACGACTCAACAATTTTCTCACAACTTCTTGATCTCTAACACCAGAGATAACTTACAATTACCTCTACTGTTCAGGCATTTACTACTTCGTTATCAAAGCACTGCAATTCCCGATGCAGGGATTCGCGATATTACCAGTCCACGTCAGCGTTTCATTAGAAGTCAAATCAGCGACATGCTGATGCGATTTACACGTCTTTCGCTCTAGTCGATATCAATTTTTGTCAATTCCTGATCAAGCTTCTTGTTTAAATTCAAATTTTTGATTTTTCTTGACCCACAAGGATAAGGCGTCGTAGGGAAGACCCTATTCACACTTCTAAAACTCGGAGGATCGATCGGTGGAAACAAGTGTGCGAGTTTTACTCCAAGCATAAGTTTACTTCGGTGGTACCTTGGTCGACCAATATGCCTTTCACATAACTGAACGTAAATGCCAACTCGTACAAGATCGTTGTTCTCCTGCAGAAGAATCCTCGCGCTCTTCAACAAGGCCTAATCCTATTTCATTTCATACCGCACCGTCCTACGCCAGGAGACTAGCAAGCCATACTTGACTCGGTTTAAAGACCAGCTGATCATTATTTGCTATCTATTAGTCTCCGCCACGATGATGCGGATCTTTGAGTCACACGTTTGACTTTATACGTGCATATGTCACGAGTGATTTCTTTTTTTTTTAATTAAAATTGCGGAAGGTTATATCGCTTTTGAGAAACCGATCATTTAGCATTGAAATGTCAGTTGATAAAGACAGGGATCGTATCATAGCTGTTAAAACGTTTTCAAGGATTTCTCATACCCGCGTGGCCATTCCCCGTGCTTATATAGCAAATCACGACGACGTACGGCTTTCTCCCACGATCCTGAAACCTTTTGACCGAGTGAAAATCTTGCTTAACAATCTTCACATTGATTCGCTAAGGTACTGTCCCTCGTTTGGTCAAATGAAGGACCATTATTTGCGCAACGGTCAATCCGTTAGCCTTCGAAACTGCTCTGGTTTCTCGGCGCGACACACAATATCTTACAGTATAAAGATTATACTCGAGAGAGGTAAACTCGACGAGGGAGATGGGAGGGACGTGTCTCTCGTATGAATTCCAGTCTGAATTGAATCGATCGGATTTTTCTGTATAACGGAACTGGAAACGAGGTGTATAGTCCGGTTTTATACGAACAGTGGAGACTCGTTGATCCTAACACTTGCAAAACTTTGCAAAAATCAAACAGCTATATCCGAGAACGGTTATAGCGGGAATTTCGCATGATCCGCTACTCAGCTTTGAATCAAAGTACCGATAAACCGTTTTCTTTCATCAATAAACGGCAGTCGGTTACTTGGCTGTATATTTAACGGTTACGAAGCCTCGGAAAGTCTCAAATTTAATACCCGAATCTCCTGAATAATAACAGGGATACCCTTTCTTTCTTCCATGGTAAAATATCCTGTCTAATGCGTAGGACATCAACAGGAGCTAATTGTAAGAAGTGACGACGGTTATCATAATTTCGGGGTGTCGGTGGACCGGTAATATCGCGATATCGTGCAGCACGTGCTTCTGCCTGGTTTGAAACATGCTTCGGATTGCCCAATGCAATGGCTGTAAGATGCCTAACGTAAGTCCAAATCTTAGCCTGTGGAGTAAGGTAGGAAACGCCGAATCAACGACCGGACAACCGTTGTGAATTGTTTGTTGATCGAGGCCTCGAGAGGCACGCAACCTTCAAAAGTTTCATGCTGGTAGAGCCGTTGCAGCAGCAGTGCTTAGGAGAAAGTTAGGTAATTATCGCGGGCAAAAAGAGGAATTGGTATAGGTGCATGTAAATCTTTGAGCGTATTTTCAGAGACGGAACGGTCGTTCTCACCTTCTGTCTTATTTTCGAACGCATTGAAAATCATCATGAAAAACCAGCGCTCACGTAGGACGGATTTTTCATCAGACGCGAGGACCGAATCGACGTTTCCTAATTATTTTTTATCCGAAAAGTTGCCGAATCTAAAGCTGCGAGAATGGATTCGAGTATTTTATTTATCGAAGGTTTGAAGGAAAAGTTTTCAGGGAAATTTACGATCGCTGGAATCACCTCTAAGAATTAACGCCTTGGTGTTTGTATAGCTTTACTACATTTTTCTTTTTTTTTAATATTCAAAGGAATGCCCACGGGCAGCGCGTGCGATATCACAGAATATATCAATTCTCATATTACTGTGAAAAATGCCCGGAGCAACTGCCCGACGACTATTAAGATAATAATGTTTAATTCGATCGTAAGGAATTCTCGTGTCAGTAGCTACACGATATTTATGTTCAATTCCTATTCAGTGGAATGATAATCATTCGACGTCTAATAGAATTTAATATATTCAACGAATTAATTATACCGTGATAACGAGCTAGAAGAATTAAAATCGTCATTTAAAGAATAATCGTGATCTCATTTCACATACTTCAACGATTTCCTTAATTACTTCAAAAATTCTAATTCATTTTCAATTTATTATCAATTTCTCCAAAAATTCAACAATACTTTTCAATCTTCGCCATTCATCGACTAAATCTCTTAAAAGATAAAATAACTCGACCGATCCTAAGAATAATCATTGCGGGATGGTCTGTTTTTTTCTCTTTTTCTTTTCTTTTCTTCTTCTCTCATGGACCAGCCATGTAGTATCACGCGGGCAGAGGGCACACGGTCGAAAGTGAAACTGCTCGCTAGTCCGGATGCCTGGCGATGGATCCTGCTGTTGCGCAGGTCGTTACCATCGGTTTCAACCAGCATAATTTGGAGCCAAACATTGCTATCCTCACGCACCTACGCAAAAGGAAGCGGCCACGATGACCGGGACGTATAGCTGACCTGATTTTTCTCTCGCCTTTTACTTTCGCTGTAAACAGTGAACTATTATACTAACGGAAAAAATATTTTTTATAAACTGAAACAAATCGTTCCAAAAAATTCGTATCCCCGTAATAATTGCGATACCAAGTCGCTCATTCGTCCGTCGATTTTGTCTCCTGATTTTCATGGTTCGTCTAGAACGTCTCTGTACGAATCGAAATGCCAATAATTTGAATCCGAACTATTTCCTTTGATTTTTTTATTTTCTTTGACGTGCCAAATCTCGGAAGGAAACATCCTGCACTGGATACGATGCCGCTGTTACAATTGTTCCAAAGTTACCCAACAGTTTCTCAATCTCAAAGTTACGTGGAAATATGCATCCCGTTATAATACTAAGTGAGAATCTGCGTTACGTAAAGGGTCCTTTTCTGATTCGTAATCAGACTAGTATGGGCGACGAAAGTTAACCGACTAATAATTGATGAGTGCTGGATTCAATTTTTGGTCATACCGTGTTTTTTTTTTTCTTCCAATTTTTTGCCCATCCCGAACTATAGAAACTGCCAATATATCAGTTACGTAGTTTGTTAATCGAGCGAACCGATCAGATCGGTGGGAAAAAAATTTATCGACCATTGTATAAGATTGACGTGCCGATTGGCAAGTATTCTCACATTAATACAGACGGCTAATAATTGATCAGCCTCAAAGCTCGTCTGTGGATTACAAAAAGTGCTACAAAATGAAAAAAAAACTCGAATAAAACTCTTGCGCGAATATATGTATCTGCAAAAAAGTTCGTCGGTTATTCCATCTGCTTATAATGCGAAGTATTAGGTGGGAAGAAAGAATCGCGAATAAAAATGTATCGTGATAAACGGTAATTAAGTATTATAATGAGGAAACCTGATTCGCAATGATTGCTGGTCTTATGTTCATCAAATAATTCCATCGGCACGCAGAACCGTAAATACCTATGGAGGTACAGACGTACCCGCCACACCCAGCAACGACCTTGCTCTCCCTCTCTTTATTGCAGATTCCTAAGAACCTGATACATCGGGGTATTGTAAATTCAAGTGACACAAGTAGAGTAAGAAAATTATGTGTGAGGTTGACGGGGTTGGGTCAAGAAAACTGCATAACATACCCATAACCTTCGTGTTTGTAAATAAAAATTTAAACGAGACGAAAAAAAATTGTCGAAGTCTTTGGATAACCCATCATCAATGGCTCAGATTCTGCATTCTAGATATATATGTATACGTGACCGCGGTGTCTGATCGCCGTCTTGTTCTACTGTTATGTTGCAGTTAGGCCAAGGATAGAGAAATAGAGAAAGGATAGGCTTGATAGGTGGCCAGAATTCTGCCGATCGGTTCATGCAGAAAATTTTTATGGTCTGAATCGGCCTGGCATTTTATTACCCTTTGTATAATCTTCTATTAATAGAAATAAGCTACGTTTTGCTGGAAGTGGTGGTCGCAGAAAATTCTGGCGTGGGTTGAAGTTCCGAAATTTAATATGACCGACTCGCAGCTTTTAGAAAGGGTATTTCCCCGAAACTCTACGTAGCCGATTTTGAAAGTAATGAAATGAAGAACACCGGAGGTTCGAAATTCCGAAAGCAAAAGATCACGCATGTATTCATTCAGTGTTTAATAGCTCGGGCTGTATTGATCGTATCGAGACTAATAGGTGGTCAAATTAGTCGCTTAAGATTTAATTCCTGAAAAAAAATCATCAAAATCCCATCAATTGTTCATGACATCGAAATTATCGATTGAAGTAGATAAAATGTCCTTTCAGAATTTCAATATCCTAAACTTCAACGTTTCGGAAAATTCGAAATCGTCCCAATAGGATGAAGGATAACGTAAATTGTTACTAATAACGATACACCCACATGCGTGTATGTTGGAGACGCGACTAGCCACTCCTGTCTATTGTTGCTCGCTCGAAGCGTCTGATATACCGTCATTTCTAACGCGAGCTTAATCATTCGAATGCTAAAATTAGTGCCACTACAGTTCCGCTTCGTGCCTACGCCGAACCTTGAGCCACACTCTCTCGACGTTGAATTCCGGATTATAAAAACCACGGCTTCCTTGTCACGATGGCAATGACCAAGACCCTCACCCTCGAAATGACGAAAGCTTCGATTAGGCTAAAGAAATTTGTTAATTATGAATTTTTGGGTAATTTTAGGTAGAGGAATTATTTCGGTGAGAAGAGCCGCGCGGTTTATTCTAATGTCGATAACCCAGGGGCTTACCAAACCAGTTTTAATCGGAGTATAAGCCCAAGCTTTGCTAATGAACCCACTTATCCTTACGGAGATGATTTCCGCCAGGCCATTCCCCTCCGCTTGCTGATTGGAACGAAAATAGAAAAATAAGAAAAAAAAGAAATGTCACGATCCATTAGGGCGACGTGAGATAATCGTAAAAAGAGGATCAGCCTCGTGTTAAGGCCAAGGATAGACCTGTCTTGATTTTCGATTATGTAACGATCTTATCAGCAGCTCTCAACGGAAGCGGTTTTTCGCTTATGCCAAAATGACTACTTTTTTATGCCGTTGAACGTTTGACAGTTGAAATCTCTTGATCGCAGATTTGTTAAAAGTGGTGGCAGAACGATGACCAAAAAATTCATGCTCCAAATGTCGCGATATTCGACGCTGCTTATCTGCCCATATAATACGTCTTGCTGTATTTAAATAGAATATTATAATAGCTATGAATATTTTATACAATACTTGACGTTCGCTTGACGAATGATTAATATGTTTAATGAACCCTGTCGATTATTATCGATAGCTAAATTGCTGCCAAACATATTTTGCTACTGTGTTTAAAGTTCGAGTAAATTTGCAGTGCAGAATTATCAAGGTAGCAAGTGAGGGCTGGTTAATAATAGAAAATTAGGCCATTGTTTGCAAATGTAAACCTGGTTATGCATAATTGCATTGATATTAATTCAAGCCGCGTGGGCGAGCTCATACTGCAAGTGCAGTTATGCCCGTAGAAAGACATATGCCTTGCGAGAGATGAAACAGCTTATCGGATCAGACACAGGGTCTCTTGTCTTATTGTCAAATTCCTTTTCAAGAAAGCTAAGAATAAATAATTCTCTGTCTCATGGTAGAAGCGAATTAGATGGTTTCGACTTGCACCTATAACTTCACCGCACTCGAGCATTTTTAATTAGTTATCTATTTCCTCATTATATTCAAGAATTGTATATTCAACAAAGCTGATATATTCTTTGTGGATACATCGTAGATCATAGTTGTTGCTGGACTGCGTCTCGGTCGAACGAGCAATTTGTAATAAATCGTATCCCACGAGACTATTATTATCATCGGTCTACGCATGATTGTCGCAAACTTCGCTGCTACATCCTGTTGCAAGTGCGTTCAACTTTGTACCCGTCTAGTGTATGCCTAGCGAGAATCATTTCTTAGCGCCATTTCTGTCGCAGACGATTCTAAATTGGAACTTATCTTCACTGGAATAGTTAGTCACGATCTCGCGATGAAAATACCCAAGACCCATGTATACCTGTTATTATAATCAATTGATAAAATGAAGATATTTGGAAATTCGCGAAAATATTTACGACGCGGTCTCGTAACGGAGGTGTTTTTAAAAGTTACCTTGAATTGTAAGAAGGTAAAGAAAGAAAAGAAGTCAGTAAATAAAAGGAAGCAGATTCTCATTTCCGTGAGAGAAGCTTCGTAAGAGGTAGTTTGGCTAATTTGTATACCTGTATATATTATAAACTGCGAAATGCCCACACGTTGCGTAAAGAAATTTAAGAACTTGTAACCGGTCACGACGCGTGCAAAATTTCTCGAAATAATTTTACCGGTGAAATTGATATCCCAACTGGCTAAGGATCATCGGGTCCTCCGGACTCCAGGTTATAGCCTGAAATCACTGCTTATAATTCTCACACAAACCCTCCCATCCTTTCATTCGAAACTTTCAACGATCTCCTCCTTTAAATTCTTGCGCAGTTAGCTACCGTATTATTTCTCATCTTGTTCGAATGGCGAATAAAAGGACAGGCATTATCGTCAAATGACAGAAATCAATCAATTTCTTAAAGGAACATCCGGTTCTTAAACCCATTTAACCCCTGCTAATCTATGTTCGCAGATATTGCTGCAGTCCACGTTAGTCTGGGAAAATAGTACCGCAGCCCCAGCAAGACGAGACGACATTTTAGCTGGTACAGAGTTCCTGTCAGTCTTCATAAACGGCGCCATGGCACAGCCTCCGATAAGACGAAGGGGATCCAGGCGAGGTTTAGCACCTGCCGATCATATCGCGGCGGAATCCCAGCGACAGGAAGCATCGATTTACAGGATATCCAGGACCTCGAAGACTTCCAATGCCAGACCTCCGCCCGAAAAACCTGGGATCATTTCGCGGGATGAAGGAATCAGGTTTTACCCGATAAGTCAAAAGTCTTTCGACAATTCCGCCAGCCTAACTTCTCTAATCGACGACCTTAGCACCGCTAGCGAAATCGCCTCCATGCTAACTCCACGTACCGAAGACCCGGCTCCAGGGCGAACCCGGGAACCTATTAATCAAACGGTAATCGGGGTCAGTGTAACTTCTACCGTTGAAGCCACCCCGTACAAAGTTAGAGTCGAACACTACGTCGGTGACGAGATGACGACCGTAGCTAAAACCCCGATGACGAGACCAGTGGCTACGATGAAAACTACTTCTACTACCCCAGCGACGACCACGTCGGTTACCTTCGTCACTCCACTTCCTGCACTTCTGGTTACTGAAGAACTCAGTAACATCGTCTCCGAGTCTAATAGAAGCGAGTTCTCGGTCGATGAAGGATCCCCGAGAACCAGCTGGAGAAGTAGAGCCAGAATTACTACCCAAAGACCGATGGCAAGCTGGCATACGTCTCATCCATCGCACAGACATCACAGAAAGGAAATGAGCGATTCGGTTGAAGTCGGGGATTCGGAACCATTTGAGAGAAATCATGAAATTGGAGAGGAAAATTCAGAGGTTAGCGAAAGTCATCAGGAACCGTCTGAGCCTACCGAACCAACGCCGCATCTTCATCAAGGCCGCAAAGCCGGTAGACATTACGAAACTCTGCTCTACAGCCAGTCGGGAAAATCCTACGGGAATTCGGCAGGGACTTATGGAGAACCTCCCAAGATGTATGGGGAGCCGGAAAAGGTTTATGGAGAACCGGCGAAGGTTTATTCCGAGCCTGCCAGGATGTATGGTGAGCCGGCAAAGGTCTATGGCGAACCATCAAAGGTCTACAGCGAGCCTGCAAAAGTCTATGGTGAGCCGGAAAAAGTTTATTCCGAACCGTCGAAGGTGTACGGCGAGCCTTCTAAGGTGTACAGTGAACCTGCCAAGGTTTACTCCGAACCCGCTCGCGTTTATTCAGAACCAGCGAAGATCTACGGGATGGATGGTCGCCCGATCAAAATGCCGAAGACTCCGAAGACTCCAAATCCGTCTGAAGAACCCGAAGAGGAAAATTACGAGGTTGACGAAGCGGTGAGCGTTGGCAGCAACGGAAATGTTCACGGACCTCAGATGATCACCGAGTCATCGGGCACACGGGAGTCTGACGATGGACATAAAGTCGGCTATGTGGTTGAAGGAAGAAACTACCGGAAATATAGAGTCGAAGAACGAACCCCGGACGGTTTTATCGTGGGGGAATATGGCGTAGTTAGTCATAATGACGGATCTCTTCGTGGTGTTCGATATACCGCTGACGGTGACATTAATCCTCGACTAATTCACGACACCTTGATGAAATTCCTGGCTCTTTAGGTAGGGAATATCCGAGTTCAAAGTGGAATGATTTACCGTTGATTTTGATTATTGATATCGTAGATATTTTTGAGTTTGAAACTGTTTCTTTTTTCTTTTTTTTTTCTTTTTTCTTCTTCTTTTTCCTGGGTCAAATAGAAGAAGAAAGATATTGGATTGAAGTATCTACGGTATATATAAAAAATATTCATCGAATATCATTCAGATTTCGGATGATCGAATAATGCGCAGAAGTCCATCGAATCTTCACCGAGTTTCTGCTCTTGCCAACTCAACTGCCTCACTCTAATTTTAAGTAAGATCCTTCGCGTGTGAAAATGAATTTACCGCGAATTCAGGATCAGAGTCTTTTTGCTTCTTGTGATTTAGCGATCAAAGGTTCTTATTAGCGATTAGAAATATTTATGTACGACGCCTTTGATCGCTTCAAAAATGGAAAAAAAAATAAAATAAAATAAAAGTTAAAAAATAATAACTTCACGCTCTAGCACGTACGTGTATAAATTATCTGTCAGATTTTCAACGGACTTGATTAGTGGAATTTAATCTCAATTTCATGCTATCCGGCTTGCGGATCAGATATCTCTAACTGATCTTGATTAATTCTTCATTATCCATGAATTCTGCATACAGGGAGTCAAGATTCTCACACTTCTATATGAATTGTATAGATGAAGAGAAAATCTAAAAGTTAATCTTCAAAAGAAAAAAAAATCCTGTAACAAAACTGAAAAAAAGCGATCTGCTCACCGTAGCGAAATCCCCTACTCTGTTATCAACTATCGTAACTCCTACCTAAAGTAATAAGCGAATACCTAACTCCATAAGTTTTAGAATATTCTATCGTATCTTATCGTCTAAGTGTAATTATTTAATTGGCTCGTTATTTATGAAAACGTACGAATAAATGTTGTTTTGAGAAACCATCAATCATGGTATATCAAACGAATTATTTAGCTGATTCTAAACAACGTATGATTACCAATCGATAAAATCAGCCGCGAATGGAACCCGCGAATTTTTAGCGATTTCTATTTTCGAAAATTAATAACTCGGAGAGAATTCTTCGCGGATATTATCCCCGATGAGCATTTTAATTATCCGAAAAAACAAAGCATCGGAAATGAATTATCGTCGATGTGCGTGATCGGAAAGTTTGCCTGAATACAGGTATAAATGCTAGTTATTGATTGTTTCTCAAAACTCATACGGCGGTTATGCTTCTGTGACGAAGAAGCTGTTGAATTAATTGATCAGCAGTAGCCAGAGCCTTGAATTTTGCCAGCAATCACCGATTAATGATCAGGAAATTTAACGAGGCTTCGCTACTGTGGATCTGGACCTCTCCTTGTCACGGCAGCAATTCCGCACTCGCCCTAGGTCACGGTTAATTAGTTTTAAAACGTAGAACGTAACGGAAGTATCTCAATAAAGAAAAACTCTTTGAAACTTGAGAGCTTAGAATTTCATAACTAGTAATAGATAGTCTATTGTCGTATAATTACCTCATTAATTGAGATAGTTCCTTCTTCGGTTCAGACGACGTTGTGCGCAGCTTGCTGCAACTTCGAATGCAGAATCACTGATTGAGGTATTTTTTCAATACACTAACAAGAAAGTCCGTTTCTTTAGCTCGTTATAATTATCCAGATAATTTTTTGTTTTTGAGATTTGAAAAATGTCATGCAAATATGGAGAGCGCCTCTCTGTGCAATTTTAGTCACCAAGCTGCGCGCATTCGTCACTGCAAAAACTGAATAATGCTCATTCTTGTACCGCGCAATGTTACAAACGGTCTAACCCTATAATATCATGTTTCAATATATGTTACAAGCCATAATCGTAAGAACTTTTATACAAATAAGACGTACAGTGTAAGTAATATTTACTGTTAAAATATAACGTATATAGTGCTGTGCCTTCGCCATTATTCAGATGCCGTTTTATAATAAATTCATTCTCATATGAGGTTCATTTAGTAATTATTCTAATACATATATATATTAATCTTTTCATTCCTCAGCTGAAATTCTTGGATTATTATAATCTTGAATATACTCGTTAAATAATGAGTGCATATTGTGATGAAATTGAACTGATCGAAGTGAGAGAATTTAACGAAAGTGTTTCTATCGAAGGTAAATTGAATCAAGGAACGATTAATGAAGTAAAGGTAGTAAAATTGATAGTATTAATGGTGAAATAATTCAGTAGTCGAACCAGGCCACGGTCCATGTGCTACGAGATACGTAAAGCGTTTTCAATATCGGAGTAATGAGGTAGTGCCTTTTTATCGCGTGGCTAATCTACAATAAATTGATAAGTCAGTGAAAATATCTGAAGTAATTTGGTCAAGGAAGTCAAGATCGAATTTATCTCGTGTAATAATACGATTTGGAAAGAAAATTATTACTTTAAAAGGTAATCGGGACCGTTTCAAATATATTTAGCGTTATAATCTGACCGTGCAATAAGCGGGAGTTATTAATTGTCCGATAATCGTTAATTGCTCGAGTATTTATACACATATACATAAATAATAATGACTGAATTTACTTCGAAGTTGAATTTAAACGGATAAGATAAAAATCTTAATCGCCTCTTGTCAACATAGTTATTAATAATTTTTAAACGTGTATACCCGGTTCGTTCATTATTTAAAACCATCGAGAATCATTTTCAAGATCAGAAGCTGCCGCTCGAAGATCTTCTTTTCATTTTTGTTCTTTTTTTTCTGTTAAGGTAGAAACAAAAGGTAAAAGATGCGTTTTACACTCTTTCACTTCACTCCAGACACCGAAATTACCTACCTATCCGGCAATGATTTGGATAATCTCAGAAGGCAACCACGCGTGAAAGGAAGTCAGACAATATTTTTCATGGCTCTTTTCTTTCCGATTCTTACGCAATCGTTACTCCTCGGCTACATATATACAGATTACTCTGTATCGTATATTATATATCGTGTATATACGTATATAGTATAGGTTTCAGAGGATTCTACGGCTATTTAAAAGCCCTCTGAAACGATTGCTGATTGCACAACCTACACAAAGATACTCGTTACGATACTGACAATAGCTTTAACCGTCTCCCTCTGCCTCTGTGCAACAAATTTCAACCAGTATCTACAACCAGACTCTTCGCTTTATGGAATGATCGTGTTGCCGGGACTAATCGGTCAACAAATCAGAAAGAGGATCTTCCTCGGATCGTTCATCGAGGTTTTAGTACACGTATATATACTGTAATGTAAGTGAACCCCGTATAAGTTTCTAATTATCAGATAAATTTGTTCGATGATTTATCTTCTGCACACTGTAGATATTTCCATTCCATTCTCATCTTTCATGATTTTTATTTTACTACCAAACCCGTTGCGGATTGAATTTTTCAAAATACGATCGTATGAAATCGAGTTTATCTCACGTACAATATACGAAGTTGAATAATATAATGAGCGGCTTCCGATTGTTCAAAGTACCCTCGAAGTAATTTCAAGTAATTGGATTCGATTTGGTCAATATAGAGTTACACGGGCGGGTCGAGAGCCACTCTTCGATATGTGGCTGGGATTCATTTCGATTTGAAATTATTTGGTTGCACTATACTATCTTACCTTTTTCATCGACCAATAACCCTCACGGTCATATTTATAGACACGCGCGAGTAAATGCTCTGGATTTTCTCAAAACTATATGAACAAAGATCTTCAGTCAATGGAATTCGACTCCTTCGATCCCAGTGTGTAGACGATAAAATTGAAGAGAACTAATTGCATCATACTTTTCAAATTAATCTCAAATTTCATAAGTTTGCAATTCCTATTTTACAGCGTAACGAATCGCAATAGGCAAGTCTACCGATAAGAAGACTAAATCTGAATTTTCCAACTGAGAAAGATCAGAGAGCTTTTTGATTCACTATTTTGACTCAATTTCATTACTGCTGGCTAGCTTCGATTAAAATTGCTTGTAATATCTGAAACTTTCCTCGACCCTAAATACTGTGTTTTATAAGTGGAACAGGCTGGTAACTCGAGAATTCAGAGCCGTAGGTAGAGCTAGGTTATACCTGTAATTACCTTCTCTGTACATAGTGTACAGTAGCGCAAAGAGTTACGATGGTAATTACAGATCGATAGAATAATTACTTGTCAAACTAAAATCAGTGGGGA
The DNA here is from genome assembly GCA_947538915.1 of Tenthredo distinguenda. Classification (NCBI taxonomy): domain Eukaryota; kingdom Metazoa; phylum Arthropoda; class Insecta; order Hymenoptera; family Tenthredinidae; genus Tenthredo; species Tenthredo distinguenda. The sequence goes on along the minus strand of OX384536.1, from coordinate 16,320,291 downwards.
CACGTGAGTAGTTTGATTCGTTAGTTATATGTGGATGTATATTTATTACCTATTACCTAGCACCACAGTGTAAATTCAACGCTTCGTATATCAAGCCTTTGATAATATATACGAATTCTAATTCGCATGATGCAAATTTCGGCTCGTATATTCTCTGTGAGCTATACGAAATATTATCGAAATATAATATGCGACGTGTATTGAACCCGCGACTTTGACGATTGATATTACATATATGCGTATGGTAATGGGAGAGAGACCGAAGAAAAAAAAATGAAAAAAACTGGTTCGATCAGGAAGTCTGTCTGATTGATCGCAATTTAGTTTCGCAGAGCTGGAATCTCCATAAGCAAAAAATAGGCTGAAATATTTGTAACTGCTCAGCGGTTTCTCTCTACTTATTGTTAGTATAAGTAAGTACAGGTATAATATTGTCAAACGCAAATGTCACTTGTCAAAAAACGTCGACAGACTTTTTTTACATCAGAAGTAGGATTCCATGAAATTGAATTCCATGAAATCCAAAGATGGTAGCTAATCAGATTCGATGATTAAACGCGGTGAGATGAATTAGATTCCTTAAATGATTATCAGCGTGATACATCATCGTGCTAATAATTTCTCTGCTAAAAAAAAAGGGGGAAAAAATGGACTGACAGGCTTCCAATGTCAACTAGTTCTTTTGGAACACCTACAGGCTGGATTTTAATAACGTGTCGGAATTAAGACCTAAATTCATTGAATTTTTGAACAGTTTTATCCATTCCGTTTATTATTTATTAATAATTTCCGTGGATGGAAGACAAAGTAGAAACCGAATATAACCCGATTAGAATAGTCGTTGTTCTCACGCCTTGAAGGTATGCAGCCCATCGACCATTTACCGCCGTCGGTAAGCTACGACAATAAGTTGCCAGCTCTTGGTCGAATAACCGATATTTAAGCGGCTGTAGCTACGGCGGAAATCTCCACGTGTGTCAACAGGGCCACGTGCCGCCACTCGATATTGCAGCGGGCGTCATCTTATTGTGCAAATAATTGAAATACTAATCCCCCCGTTTAAAGTGACAATCGGGATCGTCAATGGGAACAATGACACGTTTTTATCGGACTTCGCGTTCGGGGAGCTACCCTGATATACATACGATATGTGTTCAGCCCTAAAGGCTTCTGGCTTCATTGACGTGACCCTCGTGTCTCTTGCAAGCTCTGTATACCGAAAGACTATTTTTTTTAGCGAAATTCCTCTGCTTTCGTTCTTATGTATTAAAAGTCAAATAATTCATTGACCCTTCGACTGAACGCGGAATCATTCTGACCCCACAATTATTCTGTAAAATGGAGCATTGCCTTACGCAGCTTCAACTTCGAGCATGTTTTTGAATAGCTGAAACTTTGATTTTTGAAAATCTAACTGTATGACTTTGAAGCTCGATAAACTTGCTGCAAAAAACGTCTGAATATTTTTGTCGAAAAAATCCACAGCGTTCGAGATATTCTTAGTCGAAAATCGCTCGGCGTCAATTTGCATTCGGCAGGTCTTAAAATGGGTTGAAAATTTGACTGAGCAAATACCGCGTCCTCGTATAAGAAAAACTTTTTGTTTGATGTATTTTCACATTAGGAGAAGAAAAATAAAGAGAAGAAGAAGAAAAAAAAAGAGAGAAACAAGAAAAAAGAAGAGACGTCGATGTTGTACCACCTGTACCTACTTCGCCCTCGTCTCCAGACTCCATCATCTCCGCTGCCCCGGACGCGGACAATATTCCCCGGAGGCATTCAGCCAACAGAGATCCTCGATAAAACATTGAATGCTCGCCTCCATTCAAAGACTATCGCTCGTTCATTTGTTCGGGTAACAAAAACGAGCTGGAAATGTCATCGTGCCTCGATCCTATGTCTCTTGTATGACAATCTCAACGCGTTTGGACGATTGTTCGCCGATCGTTTCGTCCATCGTTTCGACTGAGCGAGGGTGGGAAGCCTCAAATCGATCTTTGATCTTTCTCGTCGCGTTCGAATCACGTTTATTTGCCGCAAACATGCTTCAGATTATCCCCACTTAAGATCACTCCTGAAATCATAATACCCGAATAATTATATACATATTAAACCATATCCTCTGAAAGCCGAACCATAATTCGGTTGTCATTTTTCCACGGGATCACAAGATGCGAAATAAGTAATTTCCAAAAGTCTCGATGTTCTGAGATTTCGCAATTTTGATATTCTTCGAAGGAATCAAAATTCTTTTGGATTATATTAATGTAATCGATTTTTTTTTCAAATTCCAGGACAAGGGATGACGCGCGATGTCGAATTAGAAATAAAATCTAAGAAAAATCTCGCATTTTATCGTGTAGAAACATATAGCTCGGCCGAAGGGTGAAAGAGCTTGGCGGGGAATAATTTGTCACATTTCATGGCATCGTCGAGTGCTAAGGACACCCCCTATACACCTAGGCAAACATTCAGGGTACTGGTGTGACGTAATCACGTTAAGTGATCCGTCGCTCGCTGTCAAGTGAAACCCACCGCCATTAGACGTTTCACCCTGCACAGTATAAACGTAAGGGTATACAATATACACACATAGACACATACATGCACGCCCATACCTTTAAGGGCAAACGGGTATACATGTATTTATATTTGCAAGTGCTCGGAACGATTTGCCTCAACGACACTGGGAATTCCCCATTTCTTCTGACCCAAGTCGTAAAAGGAGGCATCTTTATGGCAGCAGTACAGCACGTAATCTGGCAAAGTTTTACACGTAATTTTCGGAAAAATATTTTTCCAAAATTAATGTAGACACAGATAATCGATGTTTCAGAGAAACGGATAACGAAAATAAGAGTGTGTGTGAATTCGACCAAGAATTATGGGAGGAGATTAATCGATGAACTATTAGCGAAGGTATAATTTCGAATAGTCGTCACTCGAACATATCTTAACCATCTGGTCAGTTTCCGCCAGTATTGTTTTTTTTTTTTGTTGAAATTGAAAAATCAATTCGACTTGGTATAACAGATGGGGATAATATTCGCGGTTGTCCAAAAGACTTTGAAGACTTTGAAGGCTCGTAGCTGCAGCAGGTCCGTTTTGCGAATAAAAAAGGTAACGAAGTGAAAAAAAGAAAGAAAAAAAAAGAAGGAAAACGAATGAAGAAGAAAGAAAAGAAAAAAACAAAGAAAAAAAGATTTAGTGCACGCGCACTCCTCTTCTTCTATTTTCAAGTTACCTATAGGCATGTCTCGAGAATAGTTTCCCACAACTTATGAAAGACGGAGATATGCGGGCTGACGTTACCCGCCGCGATCACGTTTTGTCTTTCAAGTACCTTTCAGGAGGCCTTCTTCACTTCAAGAATGGACGGACTTCTTACACGCACACGAGTATGTATGAGTAACCACATCCACCTCGATATACACTATGTACGCGTATTCGTACAGTCACGGTAAAATCAGTACGGTAAAAAATCAACTGAATAAGGGAAGGGAAGAAAAATCTGAAAAAAAAAATTTCCATCCGGTTTATCCCAAAATCAAAGGAGAGAAGAAAATCAACGAAATGTTACCGAAAAGAATATACATAACCACGATGTCGCTCGCGAGATTTTTTTCGAATTGTTTCATCCCCAGATTTTATCGAAGAATAATTGAAAAAAAAATTATTGGCAATTCATGTATGACTGTATATTATGTATAATGTGTATACTTATGTGTACGCATGCATATGTACGGAAGTCCCGGGAAATAATGCCACTGGTAAGGGCTGAGGGTACGGTACGTCATTGGCTCTTTTATTCCGTCCCTTTTTTTTTCTTTTCTTTCGGTACCTTTCACTAACTTTTTCTCGCTTACCCTTATTGCTTCGAGACCCCTACTTGTCGCTTGCTCTTACGAGACAAATATTTATATCACGAACACCCGCTGGGGTATTGTTGACCGATTTGTAACTACTTTTGCCTCGATAATTTTTTTAGGGTAGGTAGTACGTACTTACTCGTCGATCAAGTGCTTTTTTTTTCTCAAATTGAATGAAACACGTCGGGAAAACAGCCAAAGTTTTACTGCGTTTGAAGAAACGTGAGAAAATGTTGGAATTATTTTTTTTTGTTGCGGACTTCGAAACGTACGATTTTGTACTCAAACTTATGCCTTCGAAGCCCAACACCCTTTCCTCTAATCTTGTACAAAATTCTTCAAACATGATCGAATAACGTGATAATGATCGTTCTTTTCCCTTTCCTATTTTTGATTTTTCGAATGGGAGCATAAGCTGTATACCTACACGTATAATGCCTCGACATGTGTATACGTCGCTTGATCGGTTCACGCGATATTGTATAACCGTCTGGCTGCAGAAGGCGAACCAAAACCAAACCTAATACGCATGCGGGGGTGGCATTTTCACCATGATGGGCGTAGCCACTCGACAACCCCGAAAAATCTAATGGCTCATCGGCACCTGGTTCTAGATACAAATAGATATAATATTACCGTCTCTCCCCTGCCCCCGTCACGTCCGTCTGTCTCTCTAATATCAATTCTGCGTCGTCAGCGTCGATTTAGTCGCGATTCTAGGGCCGGATTTAAGTTCCGAAGTTTGAAATTTCCGAACGATCAAAATCCCGAAAGGCCGGAATGCAGAGAGCTCAAAACTCCGGAGTTTCGGACCCCCGAAACCCCAAAGATCCAAAAATTCGGTCTATTTTTCAGGATACGAAAAATATAAAGGCTGAATCGAGTAAATTCTCGGATAATTTGATTATTTTTTGTTCGGTAAGGGGTTTTCGTAGCTGGTATAAATCGTATCTTGATAATGGAATTCTCAGCGGGATACGAAGGAGTCGCATTGATAGTGAGGTACGACGTCGCGTCGTGGAGGTAAACAGATCAGAGTATCGCGACAGACGAGACCTGGAGAGCCATACGTCACGACCTCACGACGCTCGTGTGATTAGATTAGGGTAAAAGGAGGAGCTCCCGTTCATCCCGTGTGAATTTTCCCATAGAGGAAACACGTGTCTCCTCGACGCCTCTGCCTCCAACACACCGACGCTCTTTCGCATTAGACTCGGCAGCCCGTATGAATCACTTTTACAAACCCTGCTGTCGGTACTCGTCTGTCTATACTTCTCAGACCATCTTCTCGAGAAGATGAGCATCCTAGACTCGTACCTCTCCGTTTCACTACGTAGGTGGTATTCTGCGCCAAACCCCATCTGACGTAAGAGAAAAGGCACAATTTTGGTCCTAGAATACCAGAATGCAATTTTTGTTTTATACTCATTCGAGGCACAGGAATCATTGCGGCTGTACAAAAATTTAGTTCATCAAGATTTGTGAAAGAAACATTCGTAGATAGGCGTAAGCATTTATGTGATGAAATTGTGCGAAGATGAAACACCAAGTTGCCAATTTGTGTTGCCAAATTTTTCTACTTTTTTCTAGGTAAAAAATCGAAAGAAAAAAGACAGAAACTTTTTATGGAAGATTCGTCGCGTATCCATTGATAGGGAACTTTGTACGAATAAGGTTTTAGCAAATGGGTATAGAGGACAGGTGGATATTTTTGGGTTTTGAAAGGATTGCAGGTGTGATTCCTTTGTTGGTGTGAAACAACGAACCCGACTTTATTTTAGTTTGACGTACCTCGCTGAACTTGTGTTCGGTATCCGACAGCTTGGTAAGTAATTACCTACTTACATATATATCCAGCAAAATGCGGTGATTATTCTAGAGCTGATAAAAACTCGTCGAAGGGAAATTCCCTAGTTTTTCAATTGGCGCCAGTTTTATGACAGGATGGCGAGACTTGGACTTAAATTTTTCAACCGGTGATTTTTTCAATACAGATATATATCTATATTACACCTCGCAGCTTATGAGCCGAGAACGTTTTTTTTTTTTTTTCTCTATCCAGTTTTCTCATTTTCTTACGACAATAGCTTGTACACGCAATAATCTACTAATCCACCATTGTCTCCAGACACTAAACAATCCGGAAGCCACATACCGTGGCTATAATACCCTGGCAAGCAAATTTTCTGCAAAACTTTCACTCCTGAGAGAACTAACAAAAAAAAAAAATTGTGTTTTTTAATTCGTTTCCCAAAACTTCACGGAAAGGAATTGACGGGATGGAAATACACCCTTTATGCATTTCTTTCAAGTACTCCGATTTGTGGCTATGGAGAAGAGTTGCGGTTTTCGAATCTAAGGAATAAACCAGAGGCACGTGCCCCGTATATATCAAATCCAGGCCTATTGAGATCACCTTAAAAAGGAGTGAGATATGACGTCTACTATGCCGAGGACAGTTCGCGGAAACAGGGTCACTCCCAGCCTTCTATAAATTAGCAAAAGTCAGGCAGCCGGGAGAGAGGTGGTTAAACAAACTTCCCTTACGGTCAGTGCTGGCCAGGATATCTTTGCGTAAAACCACCCTTTTCCTCGGCGTCTCGACAATGAACGATTCGCATGTTCAATGGGAAGATAAATGCACATGAACAGTCGTAGGCAAATAAATTGAAACACGGTAGTGGTAGAAAAGTAATTTTGCGAATATCGCAGTTTGCCTCGTAGCCACGTTGATGACGGCAATAAAAGAGACAATAGCGAGGCTAATCCTTCGAACAGGTAAAAACCGGACGTAGCTATAAAATTTGGCAAACCAAGCAGAGGATAGCCGATGAGGGTTTCTCTCATTAGACAGGAAATCAACGAGTAACTCCTGGGTAATCTTTTATACCCATTGTCTTGGGCGACAAAAGCAGCGTAGAATCTACCTTTACAAATTTGACCCGCGACCAAGGTAGTAGATTAGAGAAAGTGATGATAATCACCTTTTTTTTTTAATTAGTGTGCTAAAGAGTAAAGACCCGAGATAGAATATGATTTTTGGTAAAATTCGTTTTGAAAAGTAAAAAAAAAAAATCCCATGATAGCTATAACGGTACAAACGAGTGCATACATGCGTGTAGGTAGCTAGAACCAAGTCACACGCGAGTCGAGACAACTACCTGCTCCGTAATATTATACGCATCCGGAAGTGCTTTGTGGATGGACTGGTAGCGCGGTGAATGGCGCGGGATTCAAACGAAAGAAGCACTACGTCAAAAGGCGAAATATATCGTAAGGGAAAGATGGTAAGGTCGAATAATGGAGTCCGCTGGTAATAAGGAAATTTGAGAAGACCTTAGGCCGAGGCAAACGCATACGGTGCGGGCCTTTGCCTTATATACGTATTATGGCTATATATATGCTGATCCTTGCATAGGTACGAAACCTACATCATATATACATACACGTATATCAAAGATAGCCTCTCCCTCGCCTCCCACTACCTTTCGTACCTCCTCCTTCTTCAGGAGGCACAAAGACCGAGCTGACATAACTGACAGCACTGACAGCACTGACAGCGGTCTCATGTTACGTCACTGGCTGCTGTGCCTTTGCTGGGCGGGTATTCACTAAGGCCGGTGCCATCAGCACCAAGAGGCAACCACTGGAGGATCCTCCTACGTACCTTGGACGTGGTGCAGCACCATGGAAATCAGGAGATAATTAACAACAGAGATTTCTTTTCCTTTCTTTTTTCTTTTGATTTTTTTTTCTTTGATTTTTTTGAATCGGAGATGATTTGGGTCTCAGAAGAATGAGCCCAAGACTATTGATGCTCGTACCATCGCACATCAACTTATACATCGCGGCTGCTTCATTGGTTCTAAAGAAATAAACGAAATTATAGATTGTGGTGGATTTTTTGAAGGTTGAATGATTGGTGAAGTTCGTTTGAAAGTATGCCACTTGTGAAAATCAATTTCCTCGGGCTTGGGATTAGACAGAAAGTCGCAATACTTGTTGCGTTATTAAGTCAGGCACTAATCGCAGTGGTTGAAGAGATGAGAAAAAATTTATACGTGATTTTCTTGGACAGATTATTGAAAACAGAGACACTCGGAGATCAGGAATTGGGAAGATTGTTAATTATTAAGAAGTTTGAAAAAATTTCAATCAGATCTGTCGCACAGTCATCTCAGAAAATAACGAGTTACTTCAAAATGCAGCCTTGACTGAAATAAGGACAGTTCTTTTGGTCGTTGCAATACTGGATGATAATTTTTGTAACGAAGTGAGTGATTATCGTTTCTGTATATCCAGTTGCGGTGTTTGCATATTTTATTACTTGTTTTTAGGGTCCAAGGTTCACCCTGATCGTATGAGTAAGGAAACTTTGTTCATCAGGTTCTCGCGGATGTTTGAAGGTCCAATTATTATAGAGTTCTAGCGTCAAGGAATTGAATAAAACCGGGTTTGAAGACTGACGAAAAAGTTCCCACCGTTTTCTAGTCCTTTAGTTCTCTAGACGTCTAGAAACTCGAAGCCGGATGTCCACGCCCCGATTTCAACGCAATTTTAAAGTAGGTAAGAGAAGAGGAGAAGAGAAGAGAAGAGAAGAGAAGAGCCTCTACCCTCCTTAGCCAAGACGTCTTCGTTACGCCTTCGGAACGTCTTCAAGACTTGTTTGAAAATAATTCAATGCCAAGGAGAGCTCTGATTTCTGATCTGCTGCCAGTGCGACAACTTGTCACCAGCGCAGAAACACGCCTTCCTTATATTTCCACTTCTTAATTCACCGGCTCGAGTTCGTTGAGATTGAATTTTAACCGACGAATTTATCATTTTCATGACACTGAACTTCCTGTCGACTAACGAAAATTTCTCTGATCTATATTCTCCCCTATTCATCTCTACATCACATAGCCATCTCGAGAAAAAATTGGGAGAAGTATCAAGAACCAAGAAAGTAGCTCAGATCTTTCTGCTCTTTCGACTCTTCCGAATTTTTTTTATTAAGAAATCTACAAACGAAGGGAATTGTCCTGAAAATTGATGAATCAGTTTATTATTATCGTTACGATTCGCAGTTCCGGGGCGTATCGCGATTCGGGGAATCGCAAAAATGACTGCAACCGGATATCCAGATCTACGTAAGCTCTAGTGAATTATTGGAGTTCACAGGGGTGAAATTCCCATGTCAAATCGCCCTCAGCGATGAGATGAGTGAATTCACATCAGCCAATATGATAAATTCACATATGGTGAAGTAGATGGTTGTGGCATGGCAGCAGCCTGCAGGGTGCCCTTGCCATCAGGTAAAATCCTTCTCTGAATTGTACCCATGTTTATACCTATATACACCTATTTACTGTACACCTACCTATATTTACAGAAACGCAAAGCGCAGCAATGCGATACGCACTGGGCCATATGGTTCACAGTTCCCATACGTGGCTCCCCTGTTGAATCGTACCACGATACTTCAGATAACCACCTACAACAGGTTGCTCTGTGTCATAGTTTTAAATGCCGGATATGCTTCGGGTTTTAATATTTTACAATTATTTCGAACATTTTATTGCAGTGCTTTGAATTTTTTTCAAAAACCTGAATGACGAAAAAATGTTATTTACGAAAATGAAGAGGAAAAGGAATTCCGTCGAATTTAATGTTTGGCTCGTGTTCCGAGCGGCTTTATCCTGTCCTGTAAGGATACGTAAATTCGTTAACCGAAGATCGGAAAACACTGAGACGATCAGAAGCTAAAATAATCCGGTAAACTGGTAATCGCTAAAACTGGATTTGCAAAGCCTCTCGGTAATTTGCAGAAGCCCTCGTACATCCGCCCGAGTATTTTCCTCAGTTCGTAATTAGAACACCTTGTTCAGTCCGCAAAGAAAGAGCAGGTGATCCTCTGACGTCTACGTCTAGAACGGAAAGTGCGGCAGGCGGCAGAGTCACTCCGGAGGTCGGCTTATCCTCCATTACGCGGGACTTGGCGTGGCTCTCCTTCGGGGGCCTAGTTCATACCCTCAATTCTAAATTCTAGGTCTATGCTCTATGGGATCTTAGCTGTAGTTATACGCTACTTCCATGTTGTATGGTATAGTACGCCGCAAGTCAACCGTGAGATAGCTGCTCCGGGATTACACCGACTCGTCCGTTCTTATTGCTGGAGTACACCGGTGATCCTTACCCCCGTAGAATATAGAGACGTGTAGGTTGAAATGTCAACCTAATTTTGCTAGATCTTTTCTTTCGATTGTGTCAACAAAGACATTTCAAATGGCGGATCTACTCGGCCTAGAAAATCGGGGATTGGTGGTCCGTTCGCAATAAGCGAAGGACTCCGAGTCGTCGCCACGTTGATAGATTTCCTGTCAATTTTATACGGCTCGGTGATAGAAGATGAGGAAAGTTTTATTTTCCGAAATTCTGTTGATACTTAAAATTCGAGAAATTTGCACACGCTATAACAGACGACAGCTCAACTCTGGCGATGACAATTATTTTTCATACCGAGTCTAATTTACTAACAATTGAATAGACTAACGAAATAACTGTGTAGACTTAGAGTTATTATCGAATTTAAAGAATAGTTGACGTATTGCGAAATTCAGAAAACAGGGTATCAATCAAGCTCACTAATCAACCTCGTCGATAAAAGTTGGGTAGTCTCAAAGACACAGAAGCGGTCCAAGTCCTCGAAATTCAGAGGCAGGTGACTATATGAGACTGAAAATCGCCGATTTTGGAGCCCAAAGAGCCCATTTTATGATTCGCAATTAGTATGAAGACGAAATCCAGGGCTGAAAGGAAGAGCCTATATCGAAGGACGTCGATGAATATAAATTTGCGCAATTATTGTTAATTCTCGAAAATGAATAGCTATTCGCAGTGTAAAACTATGCGTACTTACGGGCGGAGAAAGGGGGGAAAAAATATTCTAAACGCAAAGAGTTAGACAAAGACAGTTACGGATGACAAGGGTAGAAAAGGGAGAGGCGAGCTAAGGACCTCGTTAAATGCAATACCAGTAAAACAAGACGCAAACAACGGAAAGACCTCGAGCCATCAATGACCCCTGGCTCACCTGAACGGTAAACCTGCAAAGATGTCGAGGAAGATAGCGGCGACATAAGACGCTGCTACCTGGCTATACGGCAGTTTTAGAAAGAGGAATTAGGAGTTTTAAGCCAAGCTAGCACGAGCGTGATCTGACCCCCTTAGGGCTGGAATAGACCACCCGTTGACAGCCCAGTTGCTACCGTTGATCAGTTTTGACCGACGCAGAGACATCATCGCTTTATAATTATATAACTTATCGTATCATCTAGTTTATCGCTGAAATTAGCGTATTCGGAATTGGATCGTTAGGATTTTAGGAGCTCGGTTCAGTTTAGTTATAGCATCGGAAATTAGATGGATAATTAAAATGAAAATTTTTCATTTATTTAAATATTCGCTCATTGATAGATGAAACAAATTTTGAATTCATTCTTTTTAATATAAAAAAAAGTTTTCTACATGGCTGTGGAATTTTTAGGGTAGATTTTCGTCCCTGATTGGTCTATAGAGGGACCTACGATGTATTTTGATTCCAGTTCCCATTACGCCAATTTAGTCCAACGTTTGCCTTCTTCACAATGGAACCATCCGCTGAAATTCTCTATATAGGTACCTTAAAATACCACGGTCTAAAAATACCTTTGTGGAAAGCTTTTTCGGTCAGTTTTCGCGGATAATCTCCTTGACGTATTGCGTCAAAGCTAAACCATTCTTAAGAATATGGTCCATTGGGTACGGGTACCATTCTCAAGCTGCAGCGCAGAGATTCAAGTGGCTCTAAGTTTGCTTTCCTGAAAGCAAAAATACGACATTACATTTCAAAGAGTAAAAAGTCTTTCAAGTTTTCATCGATAACAAAATTCTCCCAATAATATTATCAACCTCTTCAGTCTAGAATTGAAAAAATCAAAAAATTTTCCAAATAATAAAAATACGATTATAACTAGATCAATTGAAAATCGTTGTTATCCCAGCAAAGTGTATCAAGTTATTGTCACGATCAGATTATCACCGCAAGGTTTTATCGAAACGCGACGCTTTTCTACGAATCGGTTGATACGTGGAGCAAAAAGAGAGAAAAGCTTCAGCGCTTATATCTTAGTTAGCGGGTCGAAGCATACGTTTGCCCCTAGGTAACGCGTCCAAATCCCAGGGGAATAAAAAAGGGGGGTTGAAACGTATAAGGGATAACAGTCCGTCGTTGAGCCGGGAACCAAACGTCAGATAATTCAAGATGGAGTCATGTAGTCAGAGGCGAGCATCTGCCCCGTAAACTCACGTTCATGATCGACTGATCTTGTTCAATGCTCTAGCCGCCTTCTGACGTGTTCGACTCGTACAATTTTAAAGAGTCTATATAAGTCCTAACCGTGTACCTGAATTTACCTGAATCTACCTTCCTACACGCATCAATGAACGTCAACCGCACATCATAATAGATCCGTAGCTTCGCAGGATCAAACCTTCCACTGCGATTCTTTACTCGAAAAAATTTCATTTCAGAGATTATCAGGGAATGTCATTTTCTCGAATACTGAAATCAATCCGAAAAGGAATGTCTCGAAGCTAATCGTAAGTGAGACGTAGCTGTAAAGAAGACATGTAGACGATAAAGAAGCTCGATATTATCTGAAGTGGCATGAGGGCAATTCATTAGGCAAATCTGTACAAAGCGGCAGTCAAATTAGCCTCGTGGTGACGAAAGGCGTACAATGAGAGCAGATAATAGTCCCCGGGGTGCCTACGGGTGTCTATGAATGAGAAGCTCGACGCCGCTTGCCGCTTCGTTGGGGAAGGTTGATCGGGGGTCCTCGCGCATTCATCCCTTTTCTGAGGGGAGGCTCCAGGAGTCGAAGGGACCGCCCTTTGCTCCTGGGGAGGGTAAACTGGGAAAAGTTTCATCCAATAAGGACACGGGTTCTACTCGAAACGCCACCAACCAACCCATCAAAAAGTCTAGTCGACGATCAGTGTCAGTCACAATTCGTTTAAGAGTTACCTTGGAAGCAATAGGACCTCTCTTGGTACTTCGTCTAGGAGTGTTTCGTGTTCGGAGCCGTTTACCTCCTCGGTTTTTATCAGTAATACACCATCGACTGACAGGAGAAGAAATTTACCGTGAAAATTCTAGTACGGATAGTTTTTTTTTCCGAAAAGTTGCTCGTCCTTATTGCTACGACTTTCGTTTTTGGATTTTTTTTGTTGTTGAATTTTTTGGTTTTTTCTTGCGTTCCGACTCGTTTCCTTCGAGTCGATGTTTCAACGCTGAAGACAGTGTCGCGATTCTTGACTCTCAGTGGTGGTGCGATAAAATCGTGCCTCAAAATTATCCAGAGATGCAGAGCCAGGAAACACAGCTTGGAAGCCACATGGCGATGGCTCATCTCTCTACGCCGTCACAACCCAAGATGCCAGCATCATCGAGTAAGTTATTAATTTCACGTCATTTCATTCCGGCTAGTCGGATAAATTTTGAGTGAGCTGAGCCTGGCAGATTGTGGAATCGCAGCATAACACGGAGATAAATTCCTTCGATTCCGTTGATCCGTTTTTCGCCAGTCTCTGGTTCAAAAAAGATAAAGAAAATTGAATTTTCAACGGTAGAAAAATTTTGCAAAAAATTCCTACCTCGGATAATATTTTGAGAAGACAAACCGACTGTAACTTTCGTAGAGGGAAATTTCGATAATCTCTATAGGACCGGTCTCGGTATAATTCGTATAGATAAAAAAGGTTCGAAATAGCTAGAACAGTAAACGATGAGAATTTGGAAATAGTTGGCAGACTGAAAAGCGAGAGACCCTTGGAGAAAATTTGTCGAGAAAAAAAAAACAAAAAAAAAAAAAAACTACTTGCGAGAGGTTCCCTAGGGTTTAGGCGACGCTACCCCCCGCGTTGGGGCTCGTCTTTGGTAAGGAGCGCGATTAAGCGTTTAGGCTCGTGTTTGCTGGAGAGATTAAACCAATCTCTCATTCCTTCGCGTCTTAGTCCTGCTATAAACTGACAAAAAAAGTACAAAACAAAAACGGAAAAAATACTATCTGGCGTCTAACTACAGCGGTACCAGGATTACGGACGAAGGGGTATTCGCAGGGTGTCGTTGGGTTAATAAAGGCGAAGGTGAGGGACTGGTTAACAAATAAAACGATGCCCCGAAGTTATGGTTCTCGTTAACGACTAACCGCAGTCATAAAACGTTTTTCACCCATACACAAAGCCCGACCCTGCGATATCACGTTCTTCATTACAAAGAGTGATAATTAACTAACCCAAAATACTAGAGACTTCAGAATAGTTTGAATTCGTTGTAAGCTACCTGCAGTACGCAGAATGTAAACTGTTAGATAATTAACCAAATTTCAACACGAAATTCTTCTCCTATTGTCTTCGGGACTAGTTATCGAAACTCGTAACAGACTCTCCGATATAAATGAACAACTTTCGTCTTTGGGTCGATAATTATTCATATAGAAAATTTCTAATCGTAGTACAAAGAGGGAAAAAATATTGTAAAATGAATATCGATTAGGTGAACCCGAAGCTCTGGGCCCTTACCTCGCAGGTAATTATTTGATCTCGTGTGAAATAAAACGCATGTGGTATTTTAAACGCTGTTTCATTCGCATGAGAAAATAACGCCATGTGTTGAAAACAATACAATATGGTCGGAATCACCGCAACCTAGTGGCCAACAGGTTGATGGGCGAGTTGGACTGTGAAGTTCTGGTGGCGTTTTGTCACGGATCACAGCACAGGAGTTTCACAGATTTCTTTGGGTTACGCTAGACTAGCTTAGACAATTATTTTCGCAGAAAACCGTCTGGCTGTTAAGCAGTCTCGTTTATATTATTTTTCCAAAAATTGGCGTTGAGAAATTTCGAAAAAAAAGATCTTTTTCCATTCTATTCCAAATTCTCATGGTGTACGAATACGTGGCACATGCTTAGCGCTTGATTTGACGATACCGGAAAAAGCTCGTTGTATAATGTCCTGCAACGATCCCTGGGCTCGTAAGTTCAGTTGTAATTACGATTCACTGTTTTATCGTTTCACGGACTATCAGGTGCGACGCCTGATTGTCGTTACCGAAGCATGGGAATTCAGTGACATATGCGTTCGAAAATTATTATAAACCAGACGCACACGCACGTGGTATATGTATATACCCATCTGCGTGCGCCGATGATAGCGGATGGGATAGCTGTCCGCCCACCCTTATTTCCCCCTCTAAATCATCTGCCTCGTTTTGCTCGGGGGTGACTCCGTGGGCACGGAACTGCAGGAGTTCGGTTCTTCACTACAGGGTAGCGTAACACAAATTTCTATGTAGTTATACCTACGTATATATACACATACCTGCCAAACCATGCATGTGTTGTGGGCGATACAGATGTACATCGATTCGTACAAGCTCATGTTTTGTTGTTTCAACTGATAGACTCATTACGTTGGGATTTAAAAAAATTAATGCAAAATATCCTCGGGCTAGTCGTGCGGGGAGCCACGATGATCGAAGTTCTTAAAAATACATCTGTTCCGTTTTGGCAGACGATTCGGGATTTATTTTATTTTTTTCGAAAGTATAGCTAACGAGAGTCACGAGATTCTCCTCATGATTCTCTGAACAAAAATGAATACCGTGAATCGTAGAAGCCGATATTAAATCGCAAACTGTAGTAGGGTGCAGAGTTAGCGACGACGCCACCCTCTCAAGAAGTAATGTCAGTGTTTTTCTAGTAAGCACAACCGTGTAGTATAGTTTAAAGTTTTTTATCCCTGGGATAAGAGGCAGGCTTTGAACACGCTGCAAAATTACATGAATATTGAAAAAGAACTGGCCGATACTGACCGTAGGTGAAACGCGCATCACATATCTAATTGTAGGCGGGGGATGATGAATAATTAAAAAGCGACAAGTTGCGAGCGAGGGATGGATGCAACTTTTATAACATTAGTGACCGCAGGGGCGCCCTTGCGTGATTCAATACGAGCTTCAATTTATTATTTCCTGCAGAAAACTCCAGTTACAGTACTGCCCTCGTACCCCATCCGAGCTAGGCTACATCGATGCAACCTTTTCTGTACATCCATGTCCAGACACTCGGGGGCGAAACCCCCTGATGCTCGTTCAATTACTTATAAACGGCTGCGTATAACGTATTACTTCCAAGTTGTGACTGAATAATCAATGATTCAAAGATACTTATTACCTGCCTGCTCCTTTCAGCGCGTACCTCAAACTCGTAACTTTTCCCATGCACTTTTTAACAGGCAAATGCTGAAGAATAGCCCTTCTCTTCCAGTAGAAAAAATTATTGGTGTCTAGTGGATCAAGTAAACTCGAGTGAAGTATTGACTCAAAAATAGTTCAATAGCTTTTCGGTCTCCACAAAAAACCGGTGATATTATATTAGCAAAATCTGAGGCAGAGATGTGGCAATTTGAATATACTCCCACTTTCTCTCTGTACAGGAAATTAAAGAGAAAAATTGTACAGGAAGGAATAGGCTGTCTATTGAATAGGGCATTGTCACCTCTCGCAGTGCAGTCGAAAGATTTGACTATAATCTGTCAAAGAATGAAGTATTTTGGTAGGAACCCGTTTACGAGAGAAAACACGGTTCTATGAATGACAGGTCAGTGAATGGATCAATTTGTCGCAAAGTTGTGGTCCCTGCCAGTTATGGACAGCACCTTAACGCGGGCCTATAGCTGCTGCAGTGAGCATATTATGTGCCTTCGCGAGGCCAAAGCATATTGTAATAATTCAGGGGCCCTGCGACTCCACCCTCGCTCCATTGAGGTCTGAAGGTTCGTAGTAGATGAATTCACGAGGTTGTATGAATAGGCCGGACGTTGCTGTTGAATTCATCGCTTAAGTGAGCAACCGAAACACGACACTCGGCCGTGTATCGCGATCTCTTGATCAGTTCCCTATTATTATTCTTTTTAAAGGTACGTTTAGTCGAAGGTTAAACGCTCCCGAACCAGCACCCTCATTCAAGAGGAATCTAAAACAGAGTTTTTAAAGTTATGGCATCTATAGGGAGGCCGGATCTTCCTCACCAAACTCTTCATTTTTACGAACTCCCTAATAACCCCCTATTCTCTTTATTCTTCCAGGTAGGATCCTATACGATATACCCTGCAAAGTGTGCCGTGATCACTCCTCTGGAAAACACTACGGAATTTTTGCCTGTGACGGATGTGCCGGTTTCTTCAAAAGGTCCATAAGACGGAATCGCCAATACGTTTGCAAGGCTAAATCCGAGGGTGGTTGTATGGTGGACAAAACTCACCGTAATCAATGCCGAGCATGTCGACTTGCGAAGTGCATACAGGCCGGCATGAACAAAGATGGTAAGTAAAACGAGAAAAATGCATTCTATATCATCAAGTATGTGTAAAAATCACACGCAAAATTCGAAATTTAATTCTTCATTCGTGAAATCACAGCCCCCTTTTCTTCTCTCTCTTTACTTAGCCGTCCAGCACGAGCGTGGACCGAGAAATTCGACTCTCCGACGACAAATGGCACTCTACTTCAAGGAACCTGAGGTAATGATGTCCGGGGTACCGCAACCTCCACCAGCCGGTGTCTTAGACCTCGCGTTACCAAAACCTCCGACGGAATCTCGCGTCTCTATGGCCGGACCACCACCCCATCCGATGCCACATCCCGTCTTCTGCAATGGGATGTCGATGCCGAAGGTAAGAGACATGTTCGATTGTATTACAGTCCTGATGGACGTTCATTATTTTTTCTTGAGCGATTATTTCGAAGACTAGAACGTAACGATAATTTCTCAATTTCCAGCTTCCCACGAATTTGGGATCCCTTCCAACGATGCCTATGGTAACGTCGATAACCGCAGAGTCAGTTTGTGAGCAGGCGGCTCGTCTCCTTTTCCTGAACGTTCGTTGGGCTCGAGGTTTAGCCGCTGGTACCGGTCTTTCAATGGAGGATCAGTTGACGTTGTTAGAAGCCTCTTGGAGAGAGCTTTTCCTGCTAGCCGCAGCTCAGATGCTTCCTGGTCTCGATCCGACGCCATTACTTCCGGCTGGACCCCAGGGCTTAGGATTATCGGTCGAAGTTAGTCGTTTTCGAGCAGCGCTGAACGGCTTTCATTCGATGAATTTGGACCCTCATGAATTCGCGTGCATCAGAGCAATCGTCCTCTTCAAGGCTGGATTGGACTCGGAATCTATACCCAGCAGCAGCAGTAGCAGTGGATCCGCGTCTCCGGGAACCGGAAATCGACTAAGGGATGCATCCTGTGTTGCTAGACTTAGAGACGGTGCTCAATTAGCCTTAGGACAACGTCTCAGCGTAGCCCCTCTTGGTGCACTTAGATTTGGAAAATTATTGTTGCTATTGCCGGCTCTGAGATCAGTTTCGACCCACGCGATTGAGGAACTTTTCTTCAGAAGAACGATCGGTATTATTCCGATAGAAAAAATCATTTGTGACATGTACAAGGCGGCTGTTGTCTGAATGAAATTTATACTTGGCATGTCTTTTTTTTTGTATCGTGTGGATTCACGTGAATTTTTATCCGCGATGGAAAGACTGTGAGACAGAATAATTCTGGCTCTTTTTCCTCCTGGAATAAAAAGATAAACTATTACTGCCTTCGGCGATTAACTATATGTGTACAGAGATGAGAATGTTTGAGGTAATCCAAGGCATGAGAAAATGGTTGAAAATCAGCTGCTTTTAGCGGCAGCCCTAATTTGAGGGTACAAAGATAGGGGAGGATAGATGTTATAGATATGAGCCCATACGGTTATCAATTAAGTGGGATCATCGTAGCGCGAGGATGATCGATTGAAATATTTATATCGCAGGGGGTGATAATCGTAATAGAAAAATTTCTGTGATGGAAACATATCACGTTCAACGCGTATAAATTATACCCTAACCGTGTAATAATATGAAAATGATATGAGAAATTCCACGGTGAGGATTACTAATGAAGAAGAAGAAAAAACGAAAGAAAAAAAAATGATCAATATTTTTCTATTAAATTTTAATATTATGGGAAACGCACAAGGTGCGCGAATTGCAATAATATTCTGCTACCGTTAATAGTTAGTTAATGATATCTAAGCTAGATGTTAGTAAACAGAGAAAAAATGAAAACTATTTGTAAATTTGTAAATAATTATACCGCAGTAGCTGTGAGTTAAAGTCAGAAATACTGTAACAACTTATTCGTTCAAAAATCAAGACTTACCATATTATATTAAACATATCTACCTAAATTTTTAACATCCAAAATTCGCTGTGTGAAAAGTTTAACGTTTTCACTCAGTGCTGGAACGTTTCATCTATTCAAACAAAGCTTTAAGATAATGTAAATATAACGTATGAATAAAAAATTAAATTTCAAAATCAAATTTACACGAATTTATTTCGTTAATTACCCGATCGTTATCCCGTGTCTAAATTAAATCGAGAATTTACAACGAGAGTGAAATTTTGAACTGATGTTTCAATGGATGAATTAACTACGAAATAGACGAAGTGATTCGTATACGAGTTTGAAAGAGAGTACATATTTTTTTCTGGCTCAAGTTCAGTGAGGTAAAGACGTTTAGGTATTTTCTGGGTGCCGAGATTCGTTCTACCTGCGGATGAGAACACAATGGTACTTATTTTACGGGCATTTCATGGTGATTTGGTCGCAAATCGCTACACAAAGCGACTGCCGAGCCTGGCCTACGATGCCTGTCAGTATATTTGAGGCATTTCTATTCCTCTTTTGGTAGACCAATGCGTAATCACCGCCGCTGGGTTTTGTCGGTCCTCTTACCTATGTACCCACGTTAGAAATAAATATCTTATTTTAAAAGTTCGTTGTTACGACTAGTATCGTGTTGTTGTCAATATAGCTTTGTCGACGATTGTCACGGTTGCCAAAAGATTACCGTTGTTATTTCAACCGATGATCCATGAATTATTATTTTCTTCTCCTTTTTTTCTTCTTCTCTTTTCGCCCTGAAGACCAATTTCTCTAAGAATAAGTCGAAATGCCAATTAAATTGACAATTGAACAAAAATCCGCGTATCCCAGACCATTAAAACATGAATTAGATTTATTTTTACGGATACAAAAATTTTTTCTTGAAGATAGTTTCACACGAATTCGTCCGGCAAATGCGGGACAACTCTCGTCATTGTGAATAAAACGCCTCGAGTAACTCTCGTCCACACATGGCTGGGTGTAAAAACATATTGGTGCTCTGTCACAGTGGGACACGTTCAGCACTCTTGCGAATAAACTTGTTTGCCATAGTTTTCTCCGGGACGAGTACTCGATTATGCTGGCTAACTGTGAAAACATTGTACAAATATCGCCATACAAACATAGAATATAACTGCATAACGTTTGTCACGCTACAGCGGGTTCACGCCAAGGATCTCCACCCAGGAGAAGGGTGAATCCTGAATTGCACTTGATCGGTATACCCTTGCGTTGTATTTTTTTTCGATCGGTTTGTTACTGGCACTTGTAGAATTTCGATAAACCCATTCGATCAGAATGTAAAAAACGAAAGTTTCAGATAAAATTTCGCTTTCGACTTCGGTCGGCGTGAGGTTCGAAGATTTTATGCGAAAACGCGAAAAAGGAAAGATTAAAGGCAGTTACCGCCGGCAAGGAAAATCTCCGGACCCCGACAGGCTTTGGGCTTGGTAGGCATTATCTGCGGACAAATTACTCAGGTAAACAGTCCGCCCAGAAGTAACACCGAGAGTTTTAAATCCAGCAAACTATGTATTTCCACTTTAATAATCCGTCGAACAAGTTTGA
Source organism: Tenthredo distinguenda (assembly GCA_947538915.1). Lineage (NCBI taxonomy): Eukaryota > Metazoa > Arthropoda > Insecta > Hymenoptera > Tenthredinidae > Tenthredo > Tenthredo distinguenda. The sequence goes on along the minus strand of OX384536.1, from coordinate 16,299,557 downwards.
GCATCGACCAATAGAGCCTAAAAAAATAAGAAACAATCGTCTTTAAGTATTATGCATACTGAGTATTACTCATAAGCCAAACCCCTGCTATTGTATAGTTGAAATAATTCACACAATAATTAGAATGAATAAGAATCAGCGAATCCTAAACTCCTTGATTAATGAATTTGGCTGAAATCTTTTCGCGATATTCAATTCAATGGAACATAATCAGTCGTCAGAAGGACTCGAGTTTGGTCCTAGAAAGTCTCATTGTCTCGAGTAATTAGCGTCTCGAATTAATTGACAAAAAAAAAAGAAAAAAAAAAAGGAAATAAAGAAAAAGAAAAAAAACTGAAGTGACCGTATGCCGCGCAAGTCTTAACCATACCTGCGAAGTTAGTCCATGGCTTTTTGCTCATGGCTTTTGAAATGAGTGGAATTAATGGCGGTGTGTAATGCTAGCAATAGTGTAGCCTTTCCGGACGAATGAATAATAATCTCTCTCTCGGCCTTTGGCCCCTCTTGGCGCCCTCCGAGTAGAAGCAATACTGGATGTTATAGCTGGGCTCAATTCATTGTGATTTTGTACTCGGTTATTATTAAATTGTAAAGTGAAGAGAAGAATTCCTCTGGTTAAGATAAAAGGAGTTGTAACAAATGTTGGTATGGAGTGGCGATCAAGTAGTTCCCACCAGGCCTGCCAAAGCTGCTGTTGCAATTGCAGCTATTGCTGCACCTTGCCTGTACCTAGACCAACAAAACATTGTCGAGCAACAGTAACAAAACACTATCGATGACGGTCGACAATACCCCTGATGTAATTGCACCTCGGTCACAATACGCTCTCAATTGTGCTACATCGATTCAATGCCCAGTCTCGATTTTTACTACTACGGTATCGCCGTCCACCCTTACCAAAAACCGGCGTTGAGTACCCACTCAAGACTCGTGGTATTGTCGGCTTTGTTTTGAGGTAACAAAACAGAAAAAGTCCTCCATATGCGCTGCGCATTGTAGTCAATTAGTAATAGGCTGGCACATAGTCTGGTTTCTAGTTCAGAGCTGTGGAAGAGGGTTTTACAACACGATCGAGTACATAATCTACTGCCTTAGACTTTCTCGCGGGGTGACCGATAGGTGCAAGGATCTCTGGTCTAGATTGCCAGGGGGAAAACTACCACCGAATAACGCGAGGTATAAAATAATGAAAAGGTGGATTTTATATTTCCATTGCAAAAATCTGAGGGAATTTAATCTTCGACGACGAGTGCATTATTCCATAATCCCTTGGCTCTATATTTGGTTAGGTTCCAGTCTTGTATAGTTGGATTCTTTTTTAAGTATATTTGTTGTTACTCAGAATTTCTGTAGCAGAATTGAGCACCGTTATGACATGTTATACTACAAGAAAGGAAAAGAGATTTCGAATATGATTATCCAGTCTCATCGTTCACGAGTCTCACGCGACTTATTGTACGTGCTGAAGAAAGCATTTCAAGAGCGTGAATATTACGGTTCGTTTAAAAAATATCCCGCATACTTCTCCGTACAGAATGTGGAAATTTTAATTCCTTTCCTCTTCGTCGCTTCCGACTCGCGTGATACCGCACCCCTAAAAAGGGGGAGGAATAAAAATTGTTCAAGAATCTTTTAACCTTTTACTAAAAGAGTTCCGAAGCCTTTGACGAAATAAGTGACCGCAGAATTATCGGATAAGCTATTCAGTCTATATTTTTCAGAGAATCGCTATTTTTCGAAAAATAAAATATCTGGAGCAGAGATTCAGTCAGTTTCTGCTTACAGCCGCGGGGCGAAATGGGGAGAGACAAAAATGATTGCTTCTTAACCCCACGTTGTTATTTGCACGTGCGAGTCTCCTCGCGTAAGGAATTTAATATACTACCTATCTACGTACAGTCGAAAGAGCGAAAAATCTAAACGGTAAAACAGCGGAAAAAGCTGGCTGTATAGAGGTGGAGGAATCACTGATCGGAGAAACATCCGCCCCCCATACCTACAACCGAGGGTGTCGCTTCTGCTCCTCTATTGTAGGAGCTCCGGTGATGCACCCATTATGTCTAGTCTGATGGGAACAGATTATGTTGGTTGCTGTCATTGAGGGGCTCATCACTACCGTGACACTGATGCTTGGGGGATCGCTGTTCCATTGGGATGCTTATTATTCGAATAAATTATTAGGGGGAAAACTGTGCCATGAACAAAACGATGCAAAGTCTATTTATTGAGCGAGTAACTACGCCGCTAGACATTCATGATGCGTGGCTATACCCTGGACCTAAATTTTTCAAACCATCAAATGAATTTATTCTTCTGGTGTAACAATTTTTTTGGTTTCATTTCGAACACCTTACGTTTCAGAGGAATGTTTAACCACTGAACCACAGGTTTAAAAACGGTCGTTCTATCCACCTGACCTACTGCGCAGCTTGAAACGACAATGAGACGTTCAACTAGCTAAGACGTCCTGCCCTGGCCCTTTGTCCTTTACGAAACTCGAGCACGGATGTAAATTATTTTGGACTTTGGATTTTCGGATTTCTCACTCGGCCTCTGTTTCTATCTTTCCCCTGGATTAGGCGAGAATTTAGTTAAGACAGGGACAAGGATGGTCCCTGGATAACGGAGAAGATTTGCTCAGGATACTTCGGGGTCATCGAGCCGTGAAGTAATCTGTTTCACAATAAAGCTGACTTTATTTGTCCTAATTGACAGCATGGTCGTTCACCTGCTGCGTGGGTAGGTAAGTGAGCACCTGTAGCGATAGAATACTTCAAACCAATGATATAGCCCTTTGCTTTATCGAGGAATAAACAATTTCAAATTATTTCAGATCGATCTACGATCGAGAACCGCTCGGACAACCACGATCTGCCTTTTCGTTCTTACCGATCGCTTTGATCGAAATAGAATTCGAAAATGTGAGACAGATGAATTGCGAATTGTCAGATATACAAATGTTCATACATAAACGGTTAAACCGTACGAGGTAAGTTTGGAAGTTAGGCTTTGCACGGCACATCAACCCTCCGGCCACACGTGATCCTATTGTTGACGGAAAGTAGACTAGAAAAATCCAACATGGCTGACAGCAAAGGCCGGCCAATCACTGCGCTTCGGATGACAGCTGCTCATCGTTTTGCCCAACTCCATTCACCCTGCTACCCATACTGTGGCTTGGCCCCTAACTTTCTGATTTTTGCCTTACGGAGTCAGCCATTGTGGAAGACTGGTTTCTTAGACCCTGAGGCACGCTCTGAACTTCATGGTATGCGATGAATCGAGTAACAACTTATCGAATACCAAGAGGCAGATGAGAGCGCAAAAACTATCATCAGTTTTTGGTAATTATTGACAGACTCGATCAGACGATCGATACGAATTGAAAAATGGTGAAAAGGAAGGCGGACATTTCTTGATCTCTTCTTTCAACGAATTTAAACAACGGAGTTGAAAATTCTGACGGTAGTTTCACGGAATTCTGATGAAATTCTTCAAATAATTTCAGGAATTGTATTCCTTCATTCGATTCCTTGGACATAACTTTGTTTTTTTTTTTCGATCAATAAGTTTTTTTTGCAAACGTAGATGATTTTCATCAGTCGACACCCCTGCAGTTATTGCAGATCTACTTCATACTGTTTTTGAAGATTTACCAGCCTTTAGGATGTTATCAAGATTCAACGGTTTTACGATATTTAGACAAAGACCCTTGCCGAAGAGCAGCCAGCCTCCACTTGAACCTACGATCTGGTAATCCATGCATATTGCTCGGCATACACGTACCGGGTTCTTGTTATTGAAACAAATCCCGTCATATTATCATTAATGCATTGGGAACACGCAGATTTAAGGGTAGTCTATGTCGCCACGGGTGATAGAAGAGGATAGACGGAGAGGGTTATAACGTCGCGACGCCACCGACGCCACCACCGAAACTACCACCGGAGGTTGCCGCGTGCTGCAACCCCTCATAGGATTAAGCGCAATTATTGTAATCACACTACAGACCGCAGAGCAGTTCACACGGTTTCGGCAGCTAACGTTGGATCCGCCACTTCGGTTACTCGGATTGGGAAAGGGTTGAGACCAGAAGCCTTCAGGAATTACCATCAAATTCTTCAATAATCTTTCGCAGTTGGAAATTTTTGCAGATTTTTTTACCGTGGAGTAACTGTAACTTTCCAACCCTTAAAAATTGTGGCTGAAGACTGTCTCATGTTTGGCTTGTTATAATTCTCATAATTATGTTAGTGATGTGACGGAGGACAAAGAGACTTTCAACGACAAGGATGGCTCACTCGCGGAAACCGAGATGAGATGGCAGCTTGGTGCCCCAGCTGCCGGTAATCCTCCCTTTGTAATCTGCCTCCATGAACCCCGGACATTGGCGCGGACTTACCGATCTTTTTCTGCAAAAATTTTTGGCACCTATTTCTAACCGGTGAAAAATTCCAGCCATGTATATCCAGCGGGAAACTAGCCACAAGTTATTCAACTTTCGCGCAGGGTCGACAAATAATTAGATTATCTTTTTCCACCCGGTTCCCAAAATTTGACAGGGACAAAAACTGAACTCTGATTAGAAAACGGAATTTTGAGGGAGACGCAGTTCGATAATTTATCTAAGGATACGGAATTAGAAAATTTCTAACGTTTGTTTAACGGGTAGTTTTCCAACCCCTTTTACCTCGGAAAGAAATAAGGGTATTTTTTTTTACCTTCTAATTTTCGAGAGGGTAACGACGTCGCACGTGCCCCTAGGTCGACGCCACTGTTGTACAGCGGTTGATGTCACGCTGTCGCTACCCCTACGGTTAATAGAGTCCACGACTTTAATGGACTCGCTAATCCTGCGCCTGTTTGGCACAGGAGCCGCCCCAAGGACCCGGTGCAAGGGACTTGGTGGCTGCCACATCGGCGAATACCACCGCGGAGATACGCCCCTTGTGCGAAGCCACTGGTGCGATGATACCTTGATTCTACGAGTGACAAATCTACACCCCTCACATCCCCTCGTCTAACTCACTACGAGCACGTGAAGTATGTAGTTCATCTCTGATCATCGGGGGGTACAAACCACTTGGTTATACACCAGGTCGATAGCTCAGGCGTTAACAACTTTGTCAACTGGAACCACCCTGGTCTGATGAATTTTGGTCGAGTTTGGATTATCATTTATTCGATAGGAGCGTGAGACAGTTTTACCTGCGTGTAAGTGATTCGCTGAGAATCAGAGAAATCTTTCCTCCAAAGTAGTACGGTGCGCACCTTGTACAGCCTATGGAATTTTGTCGAGTGTAGACGTACACTCAAGCTACGATGAATTTCGTTCACAATAAAGTGAAGAAAATTAATCTAAGGGTTGGCGTAAATGCGGTACCTGAGAGTGGCAATTCTTTGTCGTCGACTGATGTCGCGGGATGGGAGAGAGCAGGGTGTGGATTCTGATAAGCATAATAAGGAGGGTGCGAGGGATATCTATTAATTCTGATCTCTCCATTAGCGCGAGAGTCTCTCTACCCCTACCCTCCCGTTTCTGTCTCGATGGTATCGCGCAACTCCGAAAGTTTGACAAACATTTGTCTCCCTGATGCAGTCCCTCGAATCGCGGCTCGACACCCAACCCTGAACCCGTCTGGCTCCCTTCCACTTTGAGGCAATCGAGATGACGGAGATTTATAAACCAGGGTTGAAGAGAGCTTGAAAAAGCTGATATTGTACCATGCGGTTCTTGATGTATGAATAAAATTTCACCCTGCCACTAAATATTCAATCATTTTTCTTTATTTCTCACTATTCTGCAAACTGTCTCTTATTTCTTATCGACATGTCACAGAACTACAAAGCCTCAAAGAATTCGTCGGAACAGAAATACAAATCAAATATTTCATTGAAACTTTGGAGTCAAAAAAGGCGTTTTAAAATTGTCGGAATTCAGGTATGGGTTCAAAGCTTTTTACCAATTAAACAACATTTTCAATACAGACGTCGTTGATCCGACTGAAAAACGTTACCAGGGTGCTGCTGCTGCTGCTGCTGCTGTTGGTGCGGATTATACCCAGGTTGAGGCTGCTGATGATTTTGTCTGTATACCGGAGATTGTTGCGGTTGATAGTTGACCTGAGGTTGTGACTGATACTGAGGATGTGATTGAGGCTGAGATTGGGCTGCATTTTGAATTTGAGGATTATATTGGGCCCTGGACGGAGTCGGGGCCTTGGCGAATTGTGGTGGAGGCTGGGCTGCAATGTGAGTTATCGGTTCTCGAGCCTGTTGAAATTGCAACAGTTGCTTGATGTTGGATGGCACTTGAGAATACGGTCTATAGTTTATGTGTTCCACTGCTGGTTGGGCTGCAGCTGGTGGAGCCGCGGTCCTACGTTTGCGAATATTTTCTGAAATGTGAAGTTGCGAAGTTGGTTGATGCATTTACTCAATAAATACGTCTCGTCGTTCGTTTTTACTGGTCACATATATTCTAGTATAATTAGGGCGGTTGTCTGACTCACCGACGATACTATCCTGTGATGAATACGCAAAGTCCAAATCACTGCGAAGGGTTTCCGAAACAACAAAGCTGACGAAAAGAGCCACAGCCATGAGTAGAACCTGGAAATCATACAGTACATCAACTTCTGCTGGGTAAATAAGTCGTTCGTGATTGATAATGAAACGATTGTTCTCGCTTGCGAAATAATACATTCTCTATTATTCATATTGTACTTCCGTACTCGTATAGAAAATATACACGATATATGCAAAACGACCGTCGTAAAGTGGTCACATTAGAAAGTTATTGCAGCCAGCAGTAAGCGACTGCCGATATGAAATTGCAGGCAGCGAATGTTACTGTACTACACTTGATTGTACCTGGAAGAAAAGGTCATACTTGTTACACTCCACTGCTTTATGATTTTTATATTTATACTTGGAGATTGGAGAGGGTTGAGTTTTCTCAGATCGATTCTATATCTTGCATCGAATCCTATGCAAGAGGGAGTGCAACTGGTACAACAAAAATATGTACGTACTCTTCCAAATCCTTGCAATCTCATTCCGAAATTTTCAACCCTTTATGTCCAGATCTTTGATCCTCAAAATTCTGTCTCTTAGGTTCATATACAACTAATTCAATAATTCCAGTAAAGGATTCTAATTATTTGAGTTCGAGATCTAGTCGTTTAATATGAAATAATTACTTGGTGGATAGAAGCTTATTTAAAAAAAATGCCATGATCGTTCTTCTTCCTTTCTTTCTGCCTTCAATTGATCAATCGTTGGATTTCAATATTGCTGTACATATTTTGCCGTTTTTTGCATAACTATAACGGAAAGAAACGATCTTTTGGAATTAGTCACGCGATGCAAAGGATTTCATTTCATTTTCGCGAGCACAAATTTATCGATACTTTTACACAGCGTAAGCAGATTTCACAGGATAATTCTGTACGTGAAAATTTTGAGTCAATTATACCTAATTACATACCAGATTTTTCTGAATATATATCGTAGATGCAATAAAGCTAACGAAAATTATTATAGCCAAAGATACTCACAGGGTACTTCATTTTGCTAGGACAGACCACGTAGAACTATCTGGTGAACTCACGATCGACAAATAAACTGGTCCTCGAGTTCTCTAGCATTTCTATATGGGCGAGTCTCGATCAGGGTAAATGACCACCTCCTCGATGCGAAGGCGTCACGGTCAGCTAGCGACGAATATTTATATTTGCCCTGGTCACGTAAGTTTACTTATACGATATATCTGCGGAAAGATACAGGAAGCTGTGAGTTGCAGTTGCATTGAGAAAGAGGTGATCTGTCGGCCCGTTTCCGGTAACGAAACGAGTTATTTTCTTCCAAAAAAAGGACTTGACGATACTTCCGCATCTCTAATCGAATTGGATAGGATAGGTTTTCTTCCGTTGTCGTATGAACATAAATTAAGAGGATATTACAACTGTTTTCGAATCCTTTTTTACATCTCTCGCGCTGATTTCACTTCTATCAATTTCGAAAACATTGAGAAGTAGTACGAATTATTTTTTAAGAGAAAAACCTGTTGGATTTTCACATTTGGTACAGCTTTCACCCTTCAGAAATACGAAACGATCAGTTATCTGTTACAGGATACATTTCTCCAATAGCGTATTCCAGTTACGTGTAGCCAGTCATTAAAGTATTGCTTCTGTGGGTGGGAAATACGATCGTTTAAAATTGAATTCTTCCGCGTTTGATATCTTTCAAACCAAAGAGGCTGATTCGGGGTGGATTCTGCCTACTTTCCTTCAGGATATGAGCCAAAGAATTGAGACAAAAGGAAGGATGGATTCTTTCCGAAGATCTAAGACTGAATGTCCTGTACTGAAAATCCGAGGGACTAGAAGAGAATTTCCGAATTATAGAAGGTCCAAGTTGACTGATTATTCATCCCATTTTGGCAATGGGCGTTCGACAGGAATTCGTTTGCTAGAATCCAATAAACTTTTGCCAGATTTAGTTCTTAACTTAAGTCTGTATATATGGCCATATCGCATTGTAAGATTAGTTATATTAGGTAGTAAATTATTATATTTCGAATGTAGTTGATATCATGATAACTTGTATACCTGCATAAAGCAAATAAAAAGAATCGATCAATTACGAGGAACAAATATTAGTTTTCAGAAAACACTTGAACATTGTAATTAACTTTGACAATGAGTATTGTATTAATATATTATATTATGATAGAATATTGTACTAATGTTATGACAATAAATTCCCAGATATACTAATAATCAATAGCGTCGTTATTTTCCTCTTTTCCCTACCTGCAACTCTTTATCTCAGTACCTAAAAAGCTGTATCTAGCAACATATGCATGACTGTAGCTTTTTCCCGCCAAAATTTCAGTACACTTCCTCGGGTCACATGCTCTCCTGATACCAGAAGCAATAATTGTTGACTTAAAATATTTCTAACTCTGAAAATTGCTGCTGGTAGCAGGGAGACATCTGACCCGAGGAGGTGTGCCGAAATTTTGGATATGTGTATGCATAGATGTAGGTATGCTCACGTGTCTTCATGCACGTCTCTCTATATCTATTTATATTAGCGACTTTCGGAGTTCGGACAATTTTAAGTCGAAAATTTTTGCTCCTGGTATCAGGAGAACATCTGACCCGAGGAGGTGTGCCGAAATTTTGGATATGTGTATGCATAGATGTAGGTATGCTCACGTGTCTTCATGCACGTCTCTCTATATCTATTTATATTAGCGACTTTCGGAGTTCGGACAATTTTAAGTCGAAAATTTTTGCTCCTGGTATCAGGAGAACATCTGACCCGAGGAGGTGTGCCGAAATTTTGGATATGTGTATGCATAGATGTAGGTATGCTCACGTGTCTTCATGCACGTCTCTCTATATCTATTTATATTAGCGATTTTCGGAGTTCGGACAATTTTAAGTCGAAAATTTTTGCTCCTGGTATCAGGAGAACATCTGACCCGAGGAGGTGTGCCGAAATTTTGGATATGTGTATGCATAGATGTAGGTATGCTCACGTGTCTTCATGCACGTCTCTCTATATCTATTTATATTAGCGATTTTCGGAGTTCGGACAATTTTAAGTCGAAAATTTTTGCTCCTGGTATCAGGAGAACATCTGACCCGAGGAGGTGTGTTGAAATTTCTGGCGGGAAAAGAGGACTGTGTATATGCATACACGTCTTCATGCATATCTCTATATATTTGTGTATACTAGTATTTTTCAGAGTAAGAATAATTTTCAGTCGACAAATCCTACTGATAGCAGGAGAACATCTGTCTTAAGGAGGTGTACTGAAATTTTTGGAGGGACCTAGCAGCAAGCGAGCGTTAAAAAGTAGACATGCACGAAGGACCAAGCAATCTATGTATGTGGTGGATTACTAAAATAAAAAGTTTCAGGAAGGGGAAAGTGGAAAATAACGAAGCAATCAATTATTGATATATCTGAGATTTTTTTTATTCATCAGGAGTGTACAAAATTGGTAATTGTTTCTTAAAAATAAATTCGCTTCCTAGCATATAAGTTGTCATCATTCAACCCTCATTCGAATTACAATAATATACTATCTAATAAATATGTTCATTCCATTCTGGCAAACTAACAGTTTCTGGCAAATGAGCGATCGCCCGTGTGAAACGAATGATTCCTGGTACACGAGCGGTCTTTGAATTGCTTATGATAAAATTAATCAAGCTAGTAATCGATGCTGTAAGATTCCCAGCATTTTTTGATCCGCATGCAATATGTAACTGCCAGCAGAATTTTATGGTTGATAATACGAAGGTATTAATTGACTAATATTCGGAAGAATTTCGTGAAAAAATATTTTTATTTTAAAAAGTATAAAATAGTATAGTATATAAAATATAGATGAACTAAAGAATTTAGCCATGCATACTATTTTGAGGAATAACATCCAACTTGTAACCTAATTTACACTAGCTAAAATCAAATAAATGTATTTTCATAAAAACTTAACCAATAATATCATTACCCGACAGTAAAATCTGGAGGACGATTTAAAATTAGACAACCGATCGATCGAGGAGTTCGATCTATACTAACTTTATAATAATCTCCATATCGTCTTATCGTGGGTTTCTCATATAGCGCGCAGAAGTAGACATTCGGTGCGAGGTGGACAAACATAAGCTCTAAGATCGCACGAGAAAAGCGATTTTTTACAACATTAAAAAATTTGATACAAAATAGTGTGAAAATTTATTCAAAGATTCATTGGTATTCTTTAACTGGTCTGATGTCGCCTTGACCTCGACCCTGATAAGCAGAAGCTGGAGGGTAGCTCGATACCGGCGACGAAACAGGTTCAGGAACATACGGCTTGTCAAGTCGATAGATAATTCGATTAGCTATTATATCGTAAGGAGTTTGTGCTTGGAAATTTAGTATCTGCTGGATACCGTTGGGCAAATTAGTGGAATACTGAGGCTGAACTTCGGGAGCTGGCTGAGGAATTCTCTTGTACTGTTGCTGAAGTTGTTCCTGGTGTTGACCCTGAGCTTGACGTCTGCTTCGAGGGTGACCATCGCTTTGAGGAGCATGTTTCACGTTCTCCAAATTGTACCTGAAAATATTTTGACTGATCGAACCGGCTCAACAAGCCACGTTAAAAACAGTTTGATTTCAATCACCTGAACTGTTCCGGAATGGCATTGACGTAAGGTATTTGCGACTGGAATTGGAGCAGTTGTTTTATCTGCGAAGGAACATTCGTCGAGTATTGAGGCAGTACTTCAGGAGCCGGTTGAGGGATCCTCTTGTACTGTTGTGGCTGGGGTTGTTGCTGTTCGTGATTCTGACGCTGTTGTTGATGAGCTTGACGTTTCGATCGCTGATGACCACCGCGAGGTCCGTTCTGCTGAATACCTGGCGATTGATATGGCTGAACAGGGGAGGGAGCGCTCTCCAGATTATATCTGTGAATCCAGAAACAAAAATTCAGAATTTGGCCATCGAGATAACAAAAAAAAACTAACTTTACCTAAACTTTTCCGGAACTACATTGAGGTACGGAATCTGCGACTGAAACTGAAGTAGCTGTTTGATATTCGAGGGAACGTTCGTCGAGTATTGAGGCAGTTTTTCAGGAGCCGGTTGAGGAATTCTTCTATATTGTTGTTGAGGTTGTTGCGGTTGCTGTTGCTGGCCTTGGTGTGGTTGTGCCTGTCGTTTGGACCTCGGATGACCTCGTGGTCTTTGGCGATACTGTGGAGGCGGTGCAGCTCTCTGGGGTGCATCTTGCGGTGGTTGATCATGCTGTGGTTGGGCCTGAGGCTGAGGAGCAGTCTGCAGGCTGTCGTACCTAAAGATCGAGTCAAATAAGCCAAAAAATGAAACATTCCAAGCAAAGGAATTCACGGTAAATAATCACTCTCCGAAATGTAATAACGTCAACGATGAGTCAAAATACCTCAAATGTACCGGAATGGCGTTCAGATAAGGAATCTGCGATTGAAATTGAAGCAGCTGTTTTATCTGGGCTGGCGCGTTGTCGAACGGTCTATAACTGATCGGTTGTTGAGCTGGAACTTGCTGTTCACTTTCATCAGTGTGTTGAGGTGCCGGCTGGGGTGCTCTCTGAGGTGCTGGCCGATGTATTGGTCGTGGTGCTGGTTCCGGTGCGTATCGAGCTTCTGCCTGGTTCGGAGTGTATGCTGGCTCAGGTTGATGTTGTTGTTGTTGTTGTTGTTGCTGAGGTTGTGGTGAGAGATGACCATGTGCATAGGATCTCCAGTTGAGCTTGAAGCCTGAAAAAATGGTCGAAAATTATGGAATCACGTTCTGCAAGGAAAGATATCTTCGTCATAATTTTTCGGGAAATGTTCGAGACCCTATTGTTTCAATTGATTTACCGTTTGGATCATTGTACTCTAGTGATCTTTGGCCTCCTTGGTTAGCATCGTAGGGACCTTGAATCGAGGATTGATAATTCCCATCAGTCGCGCCTTGAGTTTGATAGTTAGCATTGCCGTCCGTTGCGCCTTGGATTTTGAAGTTCGCATTTCCATCTGTCGCTCCTTGTATTTGAAAATTACTGTTTCCATCCGATGCACCTTGAATCTGGAAGTCAGCGTTACCATCTGACGCACCTTGGATGTGGAAGTTAGAATTTCCATCTGTAGCACCCTGGATAGAGAAGTCTCCCGCTCCCTGCGAATCTAAAACAATACGAGAGGTCAGCTGAAGATTAATAAAATGCAGAATTTTGTAGAAAAGACAAATTTTTGCTATCAATTTATCAAACATCGATCTTTGTTATTCTTACCTCCCTGATCACTGTACTCGATTCCCTTTTCCTCGCTGTACCTGAGACCTTGAGCAGCGCGATTTCCGTCACTCGGGCCTTGAATGGAAAATTGGGAAAGGCATATTGGAATCACGGATAAGATCAGTATCTGAAAAAGAAAGGTTGGATATATGAATATGGATATCTTCAATATTTAAGTACACCCTAATTAATCAACTTTTGATTGTTTGATTGAACTGTTACGGTAGATAAATAAATAGCGCAGACCTTTCTATTAGCGAAACGATACTTCAGGTACGCAGGCGAAAGGTAAGTGAGCTATATTTGCGTAAATTCTAGATCCTGAGATTGCAGGAACAACATTCGTGCAGTTGAACGTAAGTAGAACTCCTGCGCTCTAATAGAAAGTGAAATAACTGCCTATATGCATGTAGGTACCCATTTACTTTGCAGCAACGTTTCCTAGTCGCGGGTTTGACTCAAAAATTGATCAAGTTTACCGCAGAACCTGTATTGCAAATTAATAGGATCGTGGAAATTCAAATTGTTTGGATATATTGCAATACAAAGATCGTGCACGTCATTTAAGTCTGCTTCGAGTAATCTAATCCAATTCACTCTCCAATCCTGAACAAAGTTATCGGTAAGCAATTTTAAAACTTATCAATTTCGCGATAAAACCACCCTCGAAAATAATCAGCCCTAACAATTTGAAAAATGCAATTAAAAAAATATTCATTACTACATTTTCCCTTCGAATTTTCATCGTAGCTTTCCGGAACCTGGACCATAAGAAGACCTTTCTTGCTTATATATATATATAGTTGAAAAAATCTACGACTGTTTTTCTACAGCTGTAAAATCCGAAATCTGGACAGGAGATCGAAAAATGAATAAAATGCTTAGATCGGAGATTTTTTATATCCAAATATATCGATATCCATTCCTATAGAGCTTGGAGAGACCTTTTACCGTTCCCTTCAAGCAGGTATAGGAGCAATCACTGGTTTTCTAATTCTTAAGGTGTTGCTCAATCGTCGAGGGGTACTTACGTGTAATCTAATCATGGTGACGGGCCCACGTCGATGGAGTCGAGGGTGGAGCTGATCTGAGAAGGCCGCGCGATACCCCCAGCGATTTTATAGCCGAGGGTTACCACGAACCACCTCCAGGCTCCGTGACATGGTTCAGTAGATTCAAACTTTTAAATTAAACCTCATGGCTATAAACAGCACCGTATCTAATGTACAGGCCTTCTACCTTTCAGCAAAAAGCACCTCGTTGTGCGGTGTGTAGGTTTGCACTGATTCAAGAAATCTGTTCGATTTCGGGTAAAAAATGCGATTCCACACCAAGACCTATCAAATAATGATTAAAAAATAGCGAAATAGGGAAGAACTAGAACACCATATCGTATCGGCTGCTTTACTTAAGACTGCTCGAGGTACGAGTAGTTCTGGGCACGAACCTGGCAAAGTGGACTACTCGCTTTGCGCGAAAGGCTCTTACTACAAGTTCTAGAAGCTAAAAGTCCGAAATATTCCATCTACAACCTTAAAAAAAAAGTGGCTAAGTTTGTATTCGGAGAGTTGAATCGATTTTTGGCACTGTTACGATTGTAGGTACGAGTTTAAGTACAACTGCATAAAAATTAGTAGGACTTGGTGATTGAATTTGAATGAAAAATTGTCCATAAATTCTTACTTGGTAATTCTACTTGACAAAGTATTCTTCGTGTCTGTATACTTACTTGGCTTAATTAAAAATAGCGGAACGGTTTCGAATCTGGTCGGATTCGCTACAGCACAAATAAAGTCATTGACTGATCGTATCAGATTATTCTATTGCCTATTTACCATTTGGGTATGTAAATATTAGCATATATCGTATTTGTGCCGGTGTCCTATGGGAAACTTGGCGAAAGATTCGAACCTGTTTTACTACTTGATAAGTTTGCCACAGCTTTCTGATGTGACGACCTGCGTTACGTTTCCGAATGTAAGAGCGTTGCGTCAACCTCGAAGATCAGGAAATTGAGTTACCTGTGCCAAACCACTTTCCTGATCCGGAGAAATGCGCTATTCAATCCCGCGGTGAAATCTAAAACGATCAGTCAGTACCAGACGGGGCGTACCTCGCATAATATTCCATGCGCGTAAGATTGGTTACAAGTTACAATTATAACACTCTGGGAAAGTCATTTCAAGGGGGTAACAGATATGGGAGAAAAATCGAGTTTGTACTTTGAAAAGAAACCTGAATTTACTTGCAATATAAAAATAAGTATACCGCTCACACATTTTTCTTCACATTAGACTATCCTTCGAATAAATATTCCCAACCATAAATAATAAATATTTATATATAACGGATTGAATATAGAGTTGAATAAATTTATTCATGGTTGCGGTCCTTTGGGACAGGATCTTCCTGGCCCTTGCTGGTACTCCCATCATTTCGAACAGCGTAATAAACTCTACTGCGATATTTGTAAGGGCCGACTTCATCTTCGAGCAATGGTTCCGGTACGAACGGTGTTTTAGGTTTGTAAACTATGCGGTTTGCAATAACGTTGTAAGGAATCTGTGCCTGGTACTGTAACAGCTGTTGAATTTCAAGTGGTACGCTTTTGTCAAAGGTGAATGACTGGCGATGGGACGTGAGTGGAATTGGGGCCCGATTTCTTCCCTGTTGAACCTCTTCTTCCCTTTCCCCAAAAATCTGTTTCTGTTGTTCCTGTTGTTTCTCTCGCTGATGCTGAGCCCTCGCGATGGTTGATTGAGTCTTTGATGCGTACTCCATCGGCTGAGATTCACGAGGAATAACTTCCCCGAATGGAAACTGAGGAATTCCGTGTAAAAAAGCGTCAGGATCAACGTAAGGTGTCTGAGATTCGTAAGACTGGGTAAGAAGCTGTTTTAAGTGGTACGGCACTTGGGAGAAAGGTTTGTATCGCGGCTCCAGACTCTTGGATTCATCTCCTGCAGGAGTTCGAACTGCAGGCTGCATTATGCGAGATTCATCAGACAGTGATTTCGCGTTATCTCTTAGTCGATGTTCTCGCAATTGAGACTTGAACTGGGAATACGGTGCGTATAATTTCCAGTCCACTTTGGTTCCTGGAACAAAATTTATCACCAACGTAAGGAAAGTTTGATCAAATAAAGCCATGAATCATTCAGAAGAGATTTAAGTGTACTACGAACCACTGCCGTCACTGTACTTTATGTGACCCTGAGAGAAAGAAGAACCAGCCAGAGCCTCGGTAACCAGAGTGATTAAAATAATCTGAAAACAAAAGGACAATTGAGAAATATGAATTCTAACTTTTTTCTATCAAACGAAATCATATCGGTTCCAAATTTCTGTGGAAACTAGAGCGGAAGGGTTTTTCTTATTTCAAAGATTATACTTGAAATTGTGTTTCACTAACTCGAAGCATGGTTGCACGGTGGGATACAGATGGTTTAGCGAACGAGCGAACGTTGTCGTACGTTTAAAGAAAACTTGCAGAATCTAGAGACTTGAGGACTTCTTTATAGGCGCTCTAATGCCTCCTAAAGTCGTTTACCACCTCGCTACCACTTATCGTTAGCTAATATTCCCTTGGGTAGGGCCTGGTTAGAGGAGTTAGAAGTAGTTCGCCAGTTTCTGCATTAGTTACCCGCAATCGACGAAGTCCGAGAAATTGAACGCCTAATGCCTATTTGCGCAGTGTCTTTCGTATAATGTATATATTTGACGTAACGTAGTTATAAAATACTTCAGGAAATGAGAAAACGAGATTCCTGCAGTCAGCCTGGAATTGCTTCGCCAATTAACCTCTGGGCTATAACAATAAGACCGAACGCTATCGCCTGTCGAGGTTGGCATATCGATACCAATAATTTAGATACCTACCCGTAATATGGTCAATAAAATTCAGAATTTACGATTCCTAATGTTCTGCATACGCCTACAATTTCGACATTTACTGGGACATTCTCTTCTCTGTACGTTTGTCTAGCTATGAAAAATACACACCTTTGAAGAATGAATCTGAACCGCTGAATATCGCGAGTATCGCGACTTATGCAATATAAGTTGGCGGTTAAGCGTTTTCACGAACTTAAGAAAATCCTTTCTTGCAGGAATGAAATTAAAAAACATCGAAATCGCGTGGAAATATAAAGCGGAACAATTTTAGCAGATTTTTATCCCAACTTACACAAAATTTATTGCAAATGTATAAAAGTAGGCGAATACTGGGTCGTTGCAGTAACCTTTTTTATACCATTCACCGAGAGAAAGCAGAATCGTAGATATTTTACTCTTCCTTATCGAGATACTAGTTATACACGAAGGTGTAGTGAATGCAGTAACGAATCGAGTCAGAATGAGCAGATTAGACAAAAAAAAAGAATAGACGTGTAGGCATCAAAATACAATTTCCAAGTAAAAAATACTAAGAGAACGATTATTGCTATTGAATTCTTCGATTCAAAAAAATTTTGTTATCTGTTCTTCCGTCTTATCATCGCAAGATACAGTGATTATCATCGTCACCGTAGATTGAGCAACATGAAATAATTGTACGAGGGTTAAGCCATGTTTTGTTACTAGTCCGTCGACGGTCACGAAGATTAATTGTTTATTTAAAATCTTATGAAATTATCAACGAAACTAGTAATTGAATTCACGTACTTTATCGCTCTTGGTAACTTGTCGACGTAGTGGATTTCTCGTATCCACTGCTAGTGCTCGATGTTAGAAAGCGACTGAAATAATACCGATCTTACCATCGTAGAGAGGGAAGTTACTAAGGCAGATTCCTTGAAGAAATATTGGTTCTTCATTCGTATTTACATAATCATTGGCCATTGGAAATAATCATCAAATAACCCTTACGAACCACCTGGCTTCTCGAAGTACATCAGTTATTTTATTTTTCCATAGAAGTTCGATTTTTATCGATGGTTTGCTTTTTATCTAAGAGGAATATTCCAAAAGTATATCCAAGTTATAAGTGAGACAAAAATACGAGAAAGACATTTTTTTTTCGGGAAAACTGAGAAACGATCTTTCGTTGATTTTATCGATATACATACGAGGAAAATTTCTGACGGGACCAGATACGAAGACCATACGTGGATACTACTGTGATGTAATTGCTATCAATATTAATATTGGGGATGGGTATTATTATTTTTATTATTATTATCATCATTAGAGGTACTTTAATTGTAATTAGATGAATTCCTAACGAGTAAATTATCGGAGATGTGAAATTGATTGTAATTTGCTTCCTTGGTAACTAGCAGTCTCGAACAAAGGGCTGTTATTATAAGAGTCTCTCGATAATTAATTCTTCGTTTTCTAGGAGGTACCTACTTCGAGGATCATTTGGCACGGTCACTTGGTACCGTGTAAGGTTCTCCCCCATTTCGTTCCCATTCCTTGTTGAACTCGTGCTCAAGTATTTCGGCACCCCGCTTACGCGTCAAGCCCGTCTCGTCGAGGCTCAATTCGCACATCTGCATGTCGTCGACACCTGCAGAATTCGAGGCTAATTCACTCCACGGTTGTATGGCTCTTTTCATTTTCAATTTCATTAATAGAGTTGTAGTATTTTCTATTCTATCGTGTCTTTACTGCGACTCTATTCTCTCTAGTTTTGTCTGCACGATTTTGATGCATCACTTCAAATCATCATATAAATAAAAAATCTTCACCTAATTCACTAGTTTCATTCCCAAACATCAATCTTAAAGATTTTATTACCGATACAAAAATGCTAGATAAAAGGTAAATAAAAATTGCAAAAACTTACCAGCGACTAGGAGAATCGGAGGCTTGTCGGGATGGAGTTCCATTTGTCGGGCTACATATTGTCCGTCAAAGTGCGCGTACCACCATCCACGTTTGCCGGCGTTATACGGATTTTCCGGTTGCCCGGAGGCCGTTGGTCTGACAAAAGGAATGCGGAAAAATCTCTGGGAAGATTCGTTGATCGGCTGTTTCATTGGAGTTCGCGGAGCCCTTGCGGCAGCATCCATTATCGCCTTAGGGGCTCTCTCGTTGTCGTCCATCGTTGTACGTTTGCGATTTCGTGCCTTCCAAGCGTGATAGACCTTCAGTCTGCGATGGAATTCGTGACGACAAGCCTACCGGACAAGATCGTTTTTCAGAATCGAAGATTCGAATTTTGATAAGAAAAATAGGGCGTAGTTAACACGAATAGAAATTCGGACTTCGGGGAAAGTTTATGCGCTTTATTAGAATGCGAAGAACTTTTACGAACCCCTAGCAATTCGATGTCACACGACGTGTTAATCGTGTCACGTAACTCTGAGTACTTCCACTTGGAAAGATCGTACTTTTTGTTACTCATAGCTGCCTGATGGCTTCGGACCTGCTCCGATCTGTAAGTACGAAATTCTGCTATCAATATGAAGTAAAAGTGTCCAGGTGAAAGAGATAAGGTACTTTTTGCCATATACAAGAGCACCAATTCACAATACCTGTAAATTGTATCCTTAAACAGAAAGGAACTAAGATTATTCAGGTGAATATTCTATGTCCAGTAAATACAATTGAGATCACAATAAAATGCACAAAGGAATTCAAATTCCATCTTGTTCATTCGACTTGACGGATTGATAAAAATGCACAAATTTTCCGGGGCGAAACTCAGACGTGAAAAAATTCTGTGATTCTCTTTAAAAATAAAAATACGTGAATGATTAATGAAAACTTTTGCTATAAGTTGATGGTCTGATTTTCAGAGGAAGGCTTGACAAGAATTTACCTTTTTATAGGTGGTGGAGAATCTTCTACTTGGCCGTTAGATTCCTGGGCTAATCGGACAGCCAACTCGTGGTCCCTTCTCTCCTGTTCAAGTTGTTCACGGTATCGACTTTCCCCCATCAGTTCCTTGTCAAGTTGAGCCTGAGAAAAAAAAATTGAAGAAAATTACCAATTATTATCAATATATGGAATCTAATTGGACTTGGGTCGAACTCTGCAATTACGATAATGGGACTAACTTTTTTTTACAAATGATTCGCATTTTACCTGAATTGCAGCAGCTGCCTTTTCGTTTTCTGCCTCTTGCCTCTTCCTCTCTTCCTCTTCGGCTTTTCTTCGTACCTCAATCTCCGCTCTCTTTCGTCTGTTTTCTTCTTCTTCTCGTATCATTGCCTCCTCGGTCTCTTTCCTCCTCTTTTCAAGTTCCATAGCCTCCTGAATTTTCCGCAGTTTTTCCTGCTCCTCAGCGCTTTTCTGCTTCTTAACAGCCTCCTGCAATCCCTTCATCTGCTTATCCATCAGACTAGTAAGATGCGCGATAATTTTATCAATTTCTTGCTTCTTGATTTTTGGCTCAAGCTGTGAAGAAGTGCAAACTTTTTATCACTGCACTTATATTTTGATTTTAAGCTGCAGGGGATGGTTAATTTTCCTAAATTATACCTTGACTTTTAACCAAGCGGCCTCTAGCTCGGCGTTTAATTTCTTGATGTCATTCAAGCTGCTGTCCTGCGACGTTTCGAGCTCAATAGTAGTTTGCTCCATGCCAGCTAACTGCTTGATTAGGTTTCTTATTTTTCTTGTTCCTTGAATTCTGGGCTGGTGTTGCTTTTTGGCGACGTACATTCGAACGTTTTTTTGAATAACGATTAGATGATGTCGTCGATAAAGTATCTTATTCTTCACTGCAAATAAAAATTAGTCTCGAGCAGTTATTCAATCTTATCACCCCTGGCTGAACATTTTCCCATATTTCAACCCAAGTTACTCACGTTTGATAACAGAAAGGGCGCAGAACTGGGACTTCATCCATCGCGATTTGATAAGCCACAAATTATTTGGATCGGAGTTGATCACGTTATCAAACTCTGCAAATTTCCCCGGCTTGAAGAATACCATTGTAACACCAAATTTAAAATTCTTGATATTAAACCTCAAGCTGTGCAGAAGCGCCTAGAGAAAATGATTCCAATTTTTAGAGATTCTAAATTGAGGAACTGAGAATGAGAATTCGGAATAGTTTGCCGTTTAAAAAACCTCGCAGAAGAGTCTTGGGTCTAATTCAGAATATTCTGGAGGCAGGTAGGATTTGTACATGCTATACAGCTCCTGGAACGATACTCTGCTCGGATATCCATGCTCCATTAGTTCCAATACAGAAATCATTCCAGAGCATCGTAGCTGGCCAAGAATACTGTTACCATCGAATTTGTGGTCCACCATTTCGTTATTTGGTTTCACACAACGGATGAAATTCGTTCCCTGAATCAAGCGTAATGAATTAAAATGAAAATGACTTTCCTTCCTGGTACGAAATTAAATATATAAAAATGATGCCTACGTTGTTTTTCAATTTTTCCATCAACTCGCTCAGTTGAGTCTTGAATTTACTTCCGACGCTGATGAAGGTCAGTTTCCCTTTCGGACATGTGTTATTCGCAAAATTTGTCTTCAGGAACGAATTGCTACTCTCTTGGATTAATCCTTCCAACGATGCGTGAAGTGCGTCATTGTTTTTCTCAATAAATTGATTCTGAAACACAGATCAAAGGCTTGACAATTAACGAACAAATTTTACGGCAAAAATAAAATTTATATAGGAGAATATCCGCAAATAAAAATGCGTAAATCGATTCAATGCCATGATGTAGAACACCCCACAGAGTTCGAATAGCACGTAGGGGATGAATATACCTATAAATATATGTTACGTGCAACACCATGTGTAAAACCGAACCCAGTAGATTCACCCACGTTAAAGTATGTGAGCAAGATCTACCAAGGAGTTGGAAATAATTCAAATTCTAAAATGAGGGATGAATTTTCGTACAACAACAAAGTTTCTTGAAATATTGAGAGCGTGCTAACCGAATTAAAATTTACCTATTTACCGTTTGATAACACACGCCACCAGCATAATGTCTGATCACGAATCCCTCGTCGTCTCTAAGTTCTCTGTGCGCTTTGAGTCGCGAAGTACGAGGCAGCGTGATTCTGAAATGACCGGTCCACGCTCTGTGTACTTCGCTTGTAAAGTGGGCAGAACTATACTTTGGAAGTTTAGACTCTTCGTCCAGAAGAGTAAAGATTCCATTTGTCTTCTCTTCGATAAGATCTGTGGAGTTTGGCATGTAATTTGAGAAAATATAACATACATACGTAAACGTCAATATGAAAAGATTATTGATTGGTAGGGAGAAGAAAGAAATAGATGTTTGTGTTGTTTCATTATTACATCTTACCGATACAATCCTGATTATCAAAGTAGGGAATCTTCGGTACATTAAGCGCCTCTCTAAAATAAAGATCCTGTTCGAACTTGAGAACTTTTTCGTTGAAAAACTGCTGGAGTTTCTCGTTGCAATAGTTTATACAAAATTGTTCGAAACTATTGACTGGAAAGTATTCTGAAAGATGATGAAGAATCGAGTTAGTTATACTAGAATAATTAACTCACTCGATTTTGCTCTCAATGAACCCACCAAACCCAGCGATATCAAGTACTCCAATGTAGTAACTCGAAGCTTTGAACGGAATGCTCTGATTTATGCGACCGACTATGTAGTCGAATAGTTTGCTGTAAATTGCTTTGGCGAGTGCATCACGGCCACTGCACGCTTCGTAAACCTTGAGAGGTACCCTGAAGAAGTGCGAGAAATTGATAATTAACAGCCGGAATCGATCAGCTCTAAATTTAAACGGATTATCAATTTTTCAAATTTCACGAAACAAGAATAAAGTTCCTTTTCAAAACTCACATGATCACTGTTCCTTTGATACCACCACGGCTGGTCTGCATGACTTTGGAAACTAGGGCCTGTCTCAATTCGTCGGCATCGACACCGAGGAGAGTCACAGTCGTGGCGACCGATTTTTCGGAATCAGCTGTGATCCTCGATCCACCCTTCGTGTCTTCGGGATTATCTTCAAATGTGATATTACCAAGATGAAGAACAGCCGCTACCATAGTGTAAATTTCCATTCGTTCGTCATCGGTAAGGCCAAGACTAGTGAAGGCCTATTTTTCAATCGAGGTCAGATGAAAACCAGTATAAATTTACCACAGGACATGAATCGATAATGGAATAAAAAAAAAATTCCATGAGAGTCTATAGTTTGTGGTATTCCTATGATAAGAGGAATATTATGTTCTCACCAGAATTCCTACAGTTCCATAGAAATCATGGTACGGCTGCTGTTTTCTATCGCACATGGCGATGAAAATCCATCGAGCGTTTAAAATAGCAACAAAATATTAATCGCCGGTATTTAATTTACCTAACATAAGCCATGCGCTGTAGAATGTCTAGAATATAGATAGTATGATCGATAAATGACTTTGCTCTATAGACTGTAATTGATTCACTCGTATTATCTTCTTTTTTCTTGTATTCAACAATGGTTATAAGAAAGACACTGTACCGTACCTGATCTATTACATTGAATCCTTCAACATCATCTAGAATCGGATCTTTCAGGCTTCCTTTGCTGATTTGATCGCTGTTTTTCTGAGCATTGTCAAATTTCTTCTCCGATGAAGAGTTGGAAAAATATTGGCTACATCCGTTTTTCAGGTAGTGAAAATCGTCGGGCTTAGTTATGCCGAGTTTTTCTCTGAGAACGGCAGGCGCACCGGCACACATCATGTAGAAAACGTGGTAGTTTCTTTCGTCAGAACTTTGTAGACAGACTCGTGACTTTTCTAGGAGGTAGTGGGAAATGTAACCGCCTACAACTTGACACTTCGCGTCGAAATGAACTTCCATAAATTTTCCAAAACGCGAACTGTTGTTGTTACGCTTCGTCTTCGCGTTTCCGAAAGCTTCCAGGACGGGGTTGGCTGTTAATTATACAATTTTTATTCAATCAGTTGAATAGAAATGATAATCGGTAGAGTTTTCGTCCATCTACTCATAAATTTCCTTCTGGGTTTATAAATTTAGCGATCGACCTACCGTCGAGAATTTTCTGTTCTATTGGACCTGCGGTAGAACCCCAAAGATCGCACAAATAGCGGAGCAAGTATTTCGTAGATTCAGTTTTTCCTGCCCCAGATTCTCCGGATACAATAATGCTTTGGGACTGCTTATGGACTTTCATATCCCTGAAGGCTTTATCGGCTAAGCAGAGTAAATTATTCGCGTTTGAGACGAAGATTTCATGATTCATTTCAGAAAGACAATATATAATAGATTTTTTTTACCAATAGCAAAAACGTGGGGTGGAGCTTTGCCAATAGATTTCCCTCGGTAAGATCTCAGGATGTCAGACGAGTAAAGATCCTTCATTTCGTGGTATGGATTCACAGCGATGAGAATATTTGCGACGTATGACTAAAACGAGATTTTTCATTCGAATGGCAAGGTTATATCATAGGGTATAGTTAATTCGATAAGTGAATGACGAATTGGAACCAATATTTCATTTTTGTATAAAACTTCTAGCCTGAGATTAGATATGAAAATGGTTGGCATTAGTAATTATTTTAGTAGAAAGATCGAAAAAAGATCCAATCTAAATTTTTAGATAGTAAATACTAGGAAATGAAAAATGCGCTGCTATGCAACTCACGTATATTTTATCATTCAAGTATCGCGTGCGAATGTTGTTCAATAGCGTTGCCTCGTTGAGGTACATTAAAGAACCTGAAAAACCACGTGACGAGATTAATTAATCACCTCATCCTCTCGATACAGTAATTTAAAAGACTCAAATATCTCACAGTTGTCTTCAACGTCCGTGCTCCGTTCCTCAACTGGGTAAACCTCGTGCAAAGAACATGTTTGCGGAGAGAGCTTCAGGTCCAAAGGTTGAATCAGGGCATTGCCATCTACGATATCGATAAATTTTCCCATGATAAAACCCTCCTCTAGGTCCCTGATCCACACCTGCCGGTTCTCCATCCCTTCCGAGCTGAAAATGGACTAAAAATCGATTGAATTATGAATCGTGACCAGTATGAAAGAAAGACGTCTAATTTCGCGCTCGGTCTCGAAACTGGAAATTTTCCAATCATTTTTTCGAAATTGTGTAAAACAATTTCGTTATTTCTTATGAAGACAATTTGCACATGCAAGAACCTATGGGTAAAATTTTTTCGGATGTATGTTCCCAGTGGTAAGAATAAAGCCTGTAACTAATTAATTGCTGATTCTTATTGGTAATCAATTCACTCGATGAAGATGAAAAATCTTCCAATTTTTTTATGATGTGCCAATAACAATATAAGATCTTCAGATAAAAATTGGCTTACTTATCAGCCGGATTCTAAGACGGCTTCTTCTAAAGCAGCGAATGTTTAACCACTGTAAACGAATGTGTCGAATAACTCAATTAGTTTTGCATGATCACGACTAGCAGCGATCTGCCCGATGAGAGATACACCAAACCAAATGGTGATGGAGTTCGCCTGCTTGCCTGCAATAGAATAAAAAATCGAAGTAGTATTTGGATAACGTTAGCCACTTATCTGATTATCACCTATTATCAAATCAGCGAACATCATTATTTCGCTACTCAGAAACCAGTTGTACATAAGATAATTCCAGAGTAGTTTCACCTCCGATATAACTTTTCAATTTGACGTCAGGTACTCAAATGCATCTTTTAATAAGCCTCAAAGGCAATGGTAAATAATCACACAGTACGGTAAGTAGTTAGTGCGTTAAATTTTGGGAACCATTTATGAGAATCCTTAAATAATTATCTACATCACATTTTGAATAGAACGTTAACACGTCAAGCGAGATATCGAAATCGGAATGACATTTTGGTAGACAAGTTTGAATTTCTAATGACCTGGGCTGCCTTCCCAGAAAATAAGTCGATACACGAGTCGATATTTTACACGGGGATATATAAGTCCGTTCCACGGAATTCTCGCTAATCTTGCAGCGACCGATGCTATCGCATGATCCGTTTTCTTTTCTTTTTTCAGTATCATCATTATTTCCTATTATTTTCTATAATCGCATAGCATGGAGGCACCGCATGCTACAACAAATGTATCGACTACGACTTCTAAAGCTTACTAGAAAAATAAGGTCGTGGAAAACAATACTGGGATATAAATAGATGAATCGAAAGGCCAAATGTTAACTTCATTTGAAAAGTCGAATCATTTCCCTGTATTACCAATCACAAAGAATATGCCCCATGGTAGCCTATGGAAACTTTTGTAAAAAACAGCAAATCGTCCGATCTCAAAATGGAAAATTGTCAGTCCCTCGGATTTTCGGTAAAGCATATTCAGTCTTAGATTTTCATGAATAATCCATTCTGAATATATTGCCTCATTAAACTGAATCGCGTGGTATTAATGAATACCTAATCATTCCGAATAAGGAATGTTCTATTACTGAGAATCGATTCTTACGAGATCTTGTTCTTCTTTTATAGCTTTCTCATTGCAATATACAAGCATCATCATACTATTATCGTAGATTGAGCAAGATTAAGGGACTAGACAAGGGAAAACGATATTCCTTATCACTCCGTCTACGGTTAGAAAGATAAATAAGTTACTTTAAATCCAATAAAGTTATCAACGAATATTAGATAATTAAACTACCGCATATTACATCGCTCTTGGTAACCCGTCGAAACAGTGAATTTCCTATATCCACAGCTGTTAATGTACGTTGTTAAACGGTGCTAAAAATAATACCGATCTTACCGTCGTAATGAGAAGAGACACCAAGGCAGATCCCTCGAGTAATGTACGAATGTCGAATATCGTAGTTTAAATATTTATTGATATTCATTTTCCATTGATGTTTACATAGGTATAATCATTGACCATCGGGAAATTGATTAGTTCAATAAAGATTCGAATATTCAAAATAAGCCAAAGATCATTATTACATCATTGAATAAAAACACGCGTAACCAAGGTTCAGATCAAGTCTGTTCTTCCACCAATCTCTACAACCAATGCAATCCGTTGTAATGCAAATGCAATTAATAATAACGGGTTATTCTTGCGAAAAACATAATGGAGTTGACATTGAGATGTGAATTACTTGCTGCGAAATGTTAACGCATTAAATAACATGTTAAAAACTTGGATAATTTTTTGTTATAATTCAATAGTAGCCTCGCGCTCTCCGAGACTGTTTCCGCTTAACATGTAGATAAACTGCGGTCTACTCTCTGGGCAAGTTGAACCACTGCTGATAGCAATGACAGCTCCGTGTGCTATACGATTTCCTGTGAAGTTTAGGCCATTCGTCAAGTCGATATAAAGGCTCTAGTGGGCCTCCGAGGCATCCACGAACCTCAGTTCACGCTCTTTGCTTCAAGTGCGAGCTTCGCCACGACTTCTGTTTGTCCACCTCTTCGGTATTCAGCTATTGTCCAGAATTTATTTTCCTAAGTGACAGTTCGTACAACTAATGTTTATCTACAGCTGCGGAGGAATCTCCTAAGCTACAGTTAGTCCACAATTATCTTTGACAGGAATAAAACTCAAGTAAGTTTTGACGGTTTCGATTTTTTCTTGAATATAACAATTATTTTATTTTAAATACGGAATTCGATATATGATTTCATTCCTTGCTTTTAACAAACTGTTTTTCATTGATGGATAGCTTAAGTGGGTCGTAAACAAATTACTTTACTGATAATGTAAGATATCTCGTGCCATGAATCTGAGTATGTACTGATTTGGAAAAAGCTACGTCTATCTCTCCAAGTTATATCCATAAGTGAGCTATAAGAGTTTAAACTGACGAGCTTAAGATTTTTAAGCTTTAGGAAACATCGGCATTTTGGAATTCAGTCAAAATGCTCCTTGCATCGCAGATATCGAGTTTCGCAATTCAAACTTTTCTGGCCTATCTGTAGATCTGATTTGAAGGGATGCGCGTAGCTTTTTCGAATTCAGAAGCCACGGTACAAATTATGTTGCGACTTTTCCCCCAATACAAAAAAGGTCTTCTATGATGGACCACATCTTCGAGCTCCAAGGATGGACTAAATTAATATGATAGACTCGGTTTTTATTCCGAATTGCGTGACGGAAAATATTTACGCATTTACAATTGAAACTTCCATACTACTCAAATTCACGAAATGCTATAACATTGATTGACAATGTCGGAATTGGACTAGATTTTTTTCGGCTTTTAGGTACTACCGAATTCAGATATTGTTTACGACTCAGAAATTGTCCATTCGCTATATTTTAACGAACCGCTCGGGACTGACCCACGTCATTGACTGTATCTTACTTGAGTGGTGATTAGAGAAGTAGGAACTAAAATATGGGAAATTCAGCAGCATATATTTGCAGCGTAAATTTTATTATCGCTGCATGCGCGCAAGTTTTTTGCATTTAAGTAATAAATGAGATTTAATAGGCAATTCTAGACTTACATACATTTCATATTGATTTTCAATGTATTTCTTTCCAGAATAGTTCCACAGGTATTATATACTTCGGTGATATTTGAGAGAATTAATTATCGCTTGAAATCCGCTGATCATCGTCACGACTTGTACCTTGCCTCTCGGCTTATTTAACATTAAACATGTTCTGAATCTACGTTTCGTCTATCACTAAATTTATAATTACACCTTCCTTGTTTCTCGTATTACCGATCGCACGCATGCGATTCTGCGAAAAATACATCGAGCGTAATGTGTGATAATCGCCACTTTCCTCAAGTGTAATAGAAACCGAGTTTCAATGCCATGCAAATCTATAACCGGTGTTTATGCTGCTACATGAATGCTGTTAATCAATATTTGTATCGAGTGATATCGCTGGCGAACAAGTTTGAAGTCTTGACTGGATTCAACAGCATCTGTATTTCAATTTTCTCATTTTTCATCTGGAATATGGCTACAATGTACACTTGATCTCATCAGTGAGATCATATTAACATAGTATCACTATCGTGACGGTGATTATAATTAATAAAAAACACAGGAGAACAAGATCATGAAAGCAAGAGAAAAAAAAAAGTGGAAAAGAAAAACGAGACGAGAATTCCTGATTAACAGTCACGCATGTACGTACTTACGTAATTCGTGATTTTATGGATTCTATTACACGTGCGACCGCATCACGTGAATTGCGCTCAATCAATCTAATACACGATCAAGTAGCAGACAATTCTTCCAAGGTTAACTATACCCAGGCACGATTTCAAATCCTTGAAAACTAGCCTACCACGTTGCACAGCATTGTATCATCTCTTATTATGCGAGTGAGTTATCTCGTAGAATTGGTCGAATTAAATTGTCTCAAGTCTGAAAATTCGCGATGATTTTCGGTGAACAAAATGCGAATAACGAGCCTGGGAAATTCTTTAGAATAACTCAGACCTGCCACTTTCGTATACATGAATCACCTGAGTGTCTGCATTACGCATGATTGTATGAATTGTTCAAATACTTATGCAGACAGTTAGCAAAAGTCATTTTATGGTCAGCAATTTCCAAGCTGAGTTATGCCGGAGGTTAAAAGTTGAGTTGGAACGGCAAATATCATCGCCCGTATACAGAACTACAGAAATATTTTACGATTATACATATAGTGACGTGCTATGCTAAAATTGAATGTTCTGAACAATTTAATGAGCGATTGATTTCTTTCTGCTTCTTCAGATTATAACATATGCTTATTTCCTACCAATTATCTATTCTATACACCACTTAGGTTTAAACTTGAACGTCTGGAAACTGATCTAGCAAGTTTTTGTGGAGGAACTATAAAAGCTAGTCTGCCTTAATCATGCGGATATATATGGTAATTTTTGACTACAGTTTTTTTCTGGTCAAATACAAGCGAATGGCGTTTTAGTTCCAATGAAACATCCCGCGAAAACAAAGTATCAATTGAAGTATTACGAAACTAGGATACAGCCATTTTTTGAAGCCATCAATCAAAAATAAAATAGGAAGTATCATGCGATCGTTTAAGTTTAAAAAAAGTGTGTAGTCACTCCGATTTTGATCGGGAAACTTTACCAACCGATTCAGAGCGATAGAACTGAATATAATGTATACAGTGACCCCGGCCTCCTCGGAAAGCCTAACTGGGACAATATGTGTCACCGTTTTCTTGTAAATTGCGACAGAAAGACAAAAATTATTGACCCATAAGTAACGAAACGTGCAGCGGCAATAATTCGTGGTTTAAACGATATTACTGCTGCAGCCTCGGGCTTTTGTTTGCTTGTGACAGAGTCTTGCAAATTGCTGTAATCAAGGCAATGTAATAATCATACATATTCTCGTGGAAGGTTCTTAAGTCACGAGCCAAAACAATAGCGCAACAATTTCAAATTCTAATTGCAACTCACTAGAGATTTCCTTAGACTGAATGCAGGAAAACCGGTTATGAGATTTTCTGAGACAAAAATTGCATTTCTTTGATTACAATTATGGCTGGAGTCAGCCATTTATCGTTAATTACACGAATCTCAAGATGGACATTCAGAGTTTACCACATTCTGAATTATAAAACAGGCTCATAAAATTCTTGCAGAGATTTGATCCATCGTACTTAGATCTAGGTTATCGTATTTATACATGTCTGAGGATACTTCTGCATGCGGAGAAGTGTTAGAAAATTGGTCACGGTGGAAATTGCAGAAGTTGACACATATCTCGATTGTCGAACAGTCTATAGCCGCTAGAAACGATACATCAAAAAACTAAATAAAATAAACGCCACTTGAAATTCCTGTCTTGCTCAAACGAGGCAAACGCTCTTAGTAATGCTAAGTAAGCGTTTCTTCAGCAACGTGTGCATGTGTGTATCTACCTCGCACCCAAAACGGACCTACTTCTTGCCTAACGTCATTTAGCAGTTGTTCTCGTACCAAACTACCCAAAAACTACACTTAATTAAACATAGCCTGCCCAGTTTTTTCGACTCATTTTTCGACAATTTATTCATCGTTTTAAATTGAGCGAATGCAATCATATTTTTGCAGATATCGAAGTTAAGGTCATCGCTATAACATAATTCCTATACCGGTTCTCACGGAAGACTAAATCGCAAAAACGAGGATGCGGAATTATGTAAATTTTGACATTGTTAATCTTCCATCGAAAGAGGATTCGGGACATTAGACAGTTTTATCCGCGATTGATACGAACAGTCTTTAACCGCGGGAATTCGATTCGAAATAAATTTTATGGATCTTGGAATTATAAACCCACCGTTGGAACAAGATTGGATACGTTAACGATTATTATCCGCAAATCACATAAACTATTTTGGATTCAATAATCAATGAGTAGATCAGAGACTTGCAATCCGAACCATCTCATAATAATTTATTTATATAAGAAGTATTTTTAAATTCAGATCTGCGTCAGCAGAAAATCACACGAATAATCTTTTTTCACCGTGAAATTACACCGGAATATCAACGTTTATTATCCTGCTTGCACTTGGTTTTTGGTCCCTTATGATCTTTATCGTTTTATGCCGAAACACCGAGCCATTTGGCCTTGTACATGTTTTTATTCGGCATCATAAATGAGTTAATGAAAATAATAGATTTCATACAATCATCTAGGTATGTTCTTCATACATCTGAAGAAAATAAAATTAATTAATGTCTTCTCATGAAATGTAACGTAAAAATGTTCTCTGTCGATTAGTTGTTGGTAAAAATTAAAAGAAACGATCAAGGCTGAACATTACTGGAAACATATAAACCGTCGCGAGCAAAGTTTCAAGCTTACTAACCGCCTTAAAACACTAATTAAATTTTCTCCGACCCAGACCTTCCGTTAAATCCTTTCATTCCTATTCACTGTCACTTACTGAATTGACAATGGACGTTTTCAGAATGGAGATACTTCTTCGCCTGTTCGGTTTTTTTCTGGCAATTATCTATCAAATTCTACGCCCATATTTTTGGTGGATCAATCGCAAACCAGAGCCAAAAATATCGTCGGTCAAAAACCCGCTTCTAAAGCTCAGCGCGGTTGCAATTGCCGAGAAAATAAGACGACAAGAGGTGAGTCGTGATTGAATGTAACAAAGACGAGAGAAAAAAAATTGGCGAGCCAATAGAGCAGTTGAAAAAAAAGACCGAATTTCATTGAATTGAATTAAAAGCTGAGCCGCAATGAGATCTACGATTTGATTTCGCTAATGTAAATCAAATTAAATTCCAGCTTTCAAGCGAGGCTGTCATCTCGGCATACATAGAGCGAATAAAAGAGGTAAATCCTCTGCTGAACGCGGTTATTGAAAATCGTTTCGAAGCTGCGATTCAAGAAGCTAAAATCTGTGACCAAAAACTTGCGGCGGGTGATGTGACCGCGAAGGAGTTAGAGGTGGAAAAACCCCTTTACGGTGTTCCAATAACCGTGAAAGAAAGCTGCGCACTAAAAGGTGAGAAAACTGAAACTTTTCTTTAACAATATTCATAAAATTTGTACCAAAAATAATCACGACAGGTCTCAGTCATACCGGTGGTAGTGTGGCCCGATCTGGAGTAAAGGCAAGCTACGATGGGACGGCTGTCCTGGCTATGAAAAATGCCGGGGCAATTCCTCTCTGCGTAACAAACACCCCAGAATTATGTCTCGGATTTGAGACCGTGAATAATCTCTTTGGAACGACGAACAACCCCTACGACACTAGACGTACTGCCGGCGGATCTTCCGGGGGTGAGGTGAGTCGAAGAATAATAAGAATAGTCGCGATGATATCTAGAAAAAATACAAAAACACATTTTCGACGTTGCTTTGCAGGGTGCTCTTCTAGGCTCCTCAGCTTCCCTGATTGGAATCGGTTCAGATATCGCAGGATCGATCCGAGTACCCGCTCATTTCAATGGAGTCTTTGGCCACAAGCCAACCCCAGGTTGGTATATTGTTTCACCTATAATGTCGCAAATTTATTCCCAAATTACAATTTCAGGGGTAATTTCGATCGAGGGTCACTTCCCAAACTGCGACGATACCGACATCAGACGTTTTCTGGTTATCGGACCGATGGCCAGGTATGCGGAAGACTTGGCATTAGCAGTGAGAGTTATGGCCAGCCGAAACAACGCTTTGTTGCGTCTTGATATTCCGGTCGATGTTAAATCCTTGAGGATTCGTTTCATGGAAGAAGTTGAGGAATCTTTTGGGCTGATACCAGCGGACGAAGACGTTAAACTCGCAGTCACAAAGGCGGCTGGTTACCTCGACGGCCTAGGTGCTGACGTTCGGAAGGTACGTTCATCGAGAAATGATCATAAATGTTTGGCAGTGTAGTCGAAATTCGTGAAACAAGGTCATCTTCCACTATGAATAAATTATATACGGACATAACGTACCTCGCTGGCCTCATAAGCCAAAAAATATGTTCGCCGAAAACTTACGAAGTGGAACAATCTAATCTTTGCACTGCGAAAACCAGTTTCCAAACCTACAAGGTCTGGACTGTTTAGAGTGTCCAGTCATTTTTATACCCACTTCCTTGATTATATCAGACTCAAGATATTTCTCGTTGCTCTGTTACCGCATTCTGGTGTACCGCTTACAAGGCTACGTTTTTATTCTCATAAGAGTGATCCAAGTCACGCAATCGCCCTTGTTACCCGTTTTAGGTGAATATCAAGGAATTAAAAGACTCTCTGGACTTGAGTCTAGTGGTATTCTACGGCGTGAATGAAATGCCTCAAATGCTGTTGAACCCAGAGGATCCCAAGGTGACGAATATAATTTAAAACTGGCCTATGAGCTCGGTTACGAATTCTATAATAATTACATTTTCACATAGCATGAGAGCAACGCAATGGCTGAAGCGGGAAAATCGCTCCTAGGTTTGTCCCGTCACACAGTGTCAGCGATACTGTTCAAGCTCATGAAAGACGCGAAGCTTTTCATTCCAAACTCCAGAATATCATTATATCGCGCCGAAGTCCGAGAACTCCAACGAATCTTCACGGTAATATTTAAAATCGTTCTAACGTGGCCTTGAGTCGATGATTTAATTTCCGGAAGTCTGCAAACTTCATCAATTACCTAGGAGAAAAAGTATGAAAAATTGCTCTATGCCTGCAGGATCTTTTGGGCAACGACGGTGTCTTCTTGTTCCCAACGATCGTGCGTTCTGCACCATTCCATGGCCAAATGACTCTACAAATCGTGAGTACTATGTACTGCATGATTTTCAACATCCTTGGATTTACAGCGACCCACGTGCCGATGGGATTCGACAGCGAAGGTCTGCCAGTCGGAATACAGGTGAGATATGTATTGAAAGTATGCTAAATCGATCTGCCACGTTCAGAACGAAGGCATGAAATAAATTCAACGATTTATTCCTATCTCTGCAGATATAAGATTAGCATAGAAATTATTAACGAAACAGGAAATAATTATTTATCTCGAATTAATTTTTGAAAAGTCAAGCTGGTTCACGGACGTTTCGTCTAAGTGGAAGGAATAAGAGCCATAGAATCGAGTTCGTAGGTTCTGCGGTCTTGAGCACCAAGATATGATAATTCATAATGAGGTCATTCGACTGATAGCTTATCAAATGTCAGAACCAAGCTTATCCTCTATCACAGAGATTATGAAATCTTATTTCAAGCCACGAACTAGGAGACTCATTCGACTATTATTAATGTATAAAACGTTTCGCTAACTTACTCACATTAGCTAATCCTCTTCACAGATTGTCGCATTACCCATGCAAGACAGATTGTGTCTAGCCGTTGCCAAAGAATTGGAAAAAGGTTTTGGCGGATGGATACCACCATATGCAGCCACAGCCCAGCATCGGGTATGAAATATTGCATACATGTGTGATATTTTATAGTCGAGATTATCGGAACGTACGGAACTACGTTCTCATTTTATAGAATTTTTTTCACTCACGAGCCAGTGTTATAAAGATTGTCCAAAATCCCATCCCTGAAACACATCAGATCGAAAATTCTGTCGACTGATTCGGAAGAGCCGTATGAATTCGACGTAAGTATCGATTGCCAGTCACGATAAACGTATTCGTTGTTTTGAATTACACTTCACCTGGCATATATTTGCACACGTTATTCGCGGGGCTCTGTACGAACCGTTTCGTGATCTCTGGTATCCGATAATCAAGTTAGGTAAACGATTGGAGTGAATGTGTAGGCAGAGTCTTTTTTTTCCGTAAGGTATTTTTGCGCTAATGAATAATGTACATATAATTATTGTTGAATTATGTCACGATGGTTGTACAAACGATGCGATTGTTATTATTATATTGAATAAATTTGTATAAAAGCTGATTAATCCCTGATTTATACATATTCGTTCCCTGCTCATTACCCGAAATATCTTAAGTATGGATAGTCTTGAAGCAGGAGATGTCAATGAGGGATTATCGAGATTGAATAAATTTATTTAACGTTATAATTACCTCGAATAATAATTATTCTCAAATACTATACTTAGAATTACATAAAGGCATAAATACTATTGTAATGCACTTAAATAACCCACACTATATAAATAATAGCTAAATCAATTCTAGTGTCATCGTAAAAACGACTCATTTCTCTTTCGCAAATAAGAAAATGAACACGACGCACGCTTCATATACGCGTATAATTATTTAAGCTCAAATACTGACAATTTTCATCAGCGTTCCCGCAGTTATCGAAAACGCCAACGGCAAGGCACGTCTTGAATCATTTCTAGGGTATCATTCTTTTATCACTAATATTACTGCTATTATTATCCTTTTTCACAGATAGGACGCGTAACAAGACGACGCGATTCAATTTTCGGAATTGATGCACCGTACAACCCACCTTGCTTCTCAAAGCAAATAATTTTTCATTTCGTTTTTGTTTCTCATTGATTTTTCGTACAAGCTCCATTTTTTTTTTAATATAACTATTTGTAAGCGAGGATCGACATTGATTATCATTACAATTACTTGTTCCCTTCTTCTTGTCTAGGCAGTATACTCCAAAAGTATACAATTTTCGTATAAGAGGAAGAACAAACGGAAAGAAAAGACAATAATTCTTTTTTTTTTCTTCTTTTTTTGGGAAAAGCCACAAAGAATCATTCACTGATTTATTAAAGATATACCTGCGGGTAAAATCTCAGATACTACGAATTAGGCAAACTCGTTGATCCTAACGGGATAGGATGCAAAAACCATATGTAGATATCACTGTGATCATCAATGTGAAAGTTACCTATTTCTGTACCGTTCTCATTGATATTAATATTGATATAATTGTTATCAATATTGGTATTGACGATGGTTATTATTATTTCTATTATTATCATTATAATTATGGATATTTTAATTCTAATTATAAGAAGTTTTCAACGGCTAAATTATCGGGATTGGGAATTGGTTGTAATTTGCTTTCTTGGGAAATGGCGGGCTCGAAGAATGGGTTGTAATTATAGGAGTGTCTCGATAATTAATTCTTCGTTTTCTAGGAGGTACCTACTTGGAGGATCATTTGGCACGGTCACTTGGTACCGTGTAAGGTTTTCCCCCATTTCGTTCCCATTCCTTATTGAACTCGTGCTCAAGTATTTCGGCACCCCGTTTACGCGTCAAGCCTGTCTCGTCAAGGCTCAATTCGCACATCTGCATGTCGTCGACACCTGCAGAATTCGAGGCTAATTAATTTCAGGGTTTGACGATGTTCGGACGTTGTTTTCATTTTCTCTTCTTTCGTCCTCAATTCTTCAACTTAACTTGTCGTTTCCAATTTTGCGAATGAATTTTTAGTATCTTCGATTCTACCGTGTTGTGAAATTTTATAAATCAACACCGACTTTATATTTTCTAGTCTCGTCGGTTGAATCTTAAGACATAATTCAAACGGACATATAAATGGAACATCTTTTACTTATTCCCTGGAAATTATTTCTGAGTAATTGTACCATGATAACGTCATTATTAGGAATTATTCAACTTTGTATCTACGCTTCGGCAGGTGTACGTAACTCACGTGCACGCGAATCCACTAATTTTATTCCCAGACACCATCGATCTTAAAGATTTCGTTACCTGATACAAAAACGCTACATAAAAGGTGAATAAAATTTGCAAAAACGTACCAGCGACTAGAAGAATCGGAGGCTTGTCGGGATGGAGTTCCATTTGTCGGGCTACATATTGTCCGTCAAAGTGCGCGTACCACCATCCACGTTTGCCGGCGTTATACGGATTTTCCGGTTGCCCGGAGGCCGTTGGTCTGACAAAAGGAATGCGGAAAAATCTCTGGGAAGATTCGTTGATCGGCTGTTTCATTGGAGTTCGCGGAGCCCTTGCGGCAGCATCCATTATCGCCTTAGGGGCTCTCTCGTTGTCGTCCATCGTTGTACGTTTGCGATTTCGTGCCTTCCAAGCGTGATAGACCTTCAGTCTGCGATGGAATTCGTGACGACAAGCCTACCGGACAAGATCGTTTTTCAGAATCGAAGATTCGAATTTTGATAAGAAAAATAGGGCGTAGTTAACACGAATAGAAATTCGGACTTCGGGGAAAGTTTATGCGCTTTATTAGAATGCGAAGAACTTTTACGAACCTCTAGCAATTCGATGTCACACGACGTGTTAATCGTGTCACGTAACTCTGAGTACTTCCACTTGGAAAGATCGTACTTTTTGTTACTCATAGCTGCCTGATGGCTTCGGACTTGCTCCGATCTGCGAGTAGAAAATTTTGCTATCAATACGGAGTGGAAGTGGTCAGGGGGCAGAGATAGAGTGGATACTCATTGCGAAATACAAGAGCACTTATTATCGATACCTGTGAATTGTATTCTCATACAGAAACAAAAAGAAATTAAAATTAGCCAGGTGCTCGTGGCGGGTCCGACGAATGCAGTTATAAATTTCAATTTGAAAGAAAAAATTCTCACACTGAATTACGTTGTTGCGTTATTAAATAATCTTCATGATTGAAAAATTTCGAGTCAGTACGGAATGTTAAAATGTTAACTTCTTGATTAAGCGCAGGCAAAATTAGATTTTTGCGAATTATTTTCGTCGCTATAACAAGAGCACTAATTTTTAGTAGAAAGGAAGTACAGGACGGACAGACACACACAGACTAAAACATAAGTATAGTATATAAATCAGAAAATTATTACAGAGGTACAAAGCTACCAGAAGAAAAGTCAATCAGATGAAACCAGCTGTTAGTGTTGTTAGAAGTCCATGCTAAATTGCTGAAAACGTTATTAATATACCTTATGAGTTTGTTGTTGTTGATCGGAGGTCCTCTTACGTCTGACCCGCTAAATAATTTCAATACAAATATCACATTAAAATTGACGACAAAATTCGGATCCCGTTTTCTTCGTTCGAATCAACGCGAATTTACAAAAAAGCACAAATTTTCCAGGGGCAAATTACATCAAGCGCCACTCGGAAAAGACACGAAAATATGATCGAGTCTTTTTGTAAAATTAAAATACGTGAATGATCAATGAAAACTTTTGATATAAATTCATGGTCTGATTTTTAGACAAAGGCTTGACAAGAATTTACCTCTTTATAGGTGGTGGAGAATCTTCTACTTGGCCGTTAGATTCCTGGGCTAATCTGACAGCCAACTCGTGGTCCCTTCTCTCCTGTTCAAGTTGCTCACGGTATCGACTTTCCTCCATCAGTTCCTTGTCAAGTTGAGCCTGGGAGAAAAAAGAAATTGAAACAAGTTACCAATTATTATCAATATATATGGAATCTAATTGGACTTGGGTCGAACTCTGCAATTACGATAATGGGACGAACTTTTTCTTTACAAATGATTCGCATTTTACCTGAATTGCAGCAGCTGCCTTTTCGTTTTCTGCCTCTTGCCTCTTCCTCTCTTCCTCTTCGGCTTTTCTTCGTGCCTCGATCTCCGCTCTCTTCCGTCTGTTTTCTTCTTCTTCTCGTATTTTTGCCTCCTCTGCCTCTTTCCTCCTCTTTTCAATCTCCATAGCCTCCTGAATTTTCCGCAGTTTTTCCTGCTCCTCAGCGCTTTTCTGCTTCTTAACAGCCTCCTGCAATCCCTTCATCTGCTTATCCATCAGACTAGTAAGATGCGCGATAATTTTGTCAATTTCTTGCTTCTTGATTTTCGGCTCACGCTGTAAGAAAGTTAAAAATTTTAGCACTGCAGTCATAGATTTTTGATTCTGAGCTACAGAAAATGTTTAATTTTCGAAAATGATACCTTGATTTTTAATCTAGCGGCTTCTAGCTCGGCGTTCAATTTCTTGATGTCATTCAAGCTACTGTCCTTTGACGTCTTGAGCTGATTAGCAGTTTGCTCCATGCCAGCCAGCTGCTTGATCAAGTTTCTTATTTTTCTTGTTCCCTGAATTCTGGGCTGGTGTTGCTTTTTCGCGAGGTACATTCGAACGGTTTTTTGGATAACTATTAGATGATGTCTTCGATAAAGTATCTTGTTTTTCACTGCGGATGAAAATGATTCTCAAACAGTTGTTGAATTTTATCACCCCTGACTGCACACCTCTCCATAATTCAACCCAAACTACTCACATTTGATGACAGAAAGTGCACAGAACTGGACCTTCGTCCATCTGGATTTAATAAGCCACTTCTTAACATTTTCTACCAACTTCTTCAAATTCTCTGGATCGGACTTCATCACGTTATCGAACTCCGCGAATTTTCCTGGCTTGAAAAATACCCTCGTAACACCGAACTTGAAATCTTTGTCATTAAGTCTCAAGCTGTGCAGAAGCGCCTAGAAACAATGATTCCAGTTTTTAGAGATAATAAATCACAGAACTGAGAATGAGAAAAAATCATAGTTTGCCGTTTGACGAACCTCACAGAAAAATCTTGGGTCCAGTTTAGCCAATTCTGGAGGCAGGTAAGATTTGTACATGCTATAGAGCTCCTGGAACGGTACTCTGCTCGGATATCCGTGCTCCATTAGTTCCAGCACAGAAGTCATTCCAGAGCATCGTAGCTGGCCAAGAATACTGTTACCATCAAATTTGTGGTCCACCATTTCGTTATTTGGTTTCACACAACGGATGAAATTCGTTCCCTGAATCAAGCGTAATGAATTAAAATGAAAATGACTTTCCTTCCTGGTACGAAATTAAATATATAAAAATGATACCTACGTTGTTTTTCAATTTTTCCATCAACTCGCTCAGTTGAGTCTTGAATTTACTTCCGACGCTGATGAAGGTCAGTTTCCCTTTCGGACATGTGTTATTCGCAAAATTTGTCTTCAGGAACGAATTGCTACTCTCTTGGATTAATCCTTCCAACGATGCGTGGAGTGCGTCGTTATTTTTCTCAACAAATTGGTTCTGAAAATTGAGGCATGAGAATACCGGCTAGTAAAAATATGTAAACCGATTAAATGACGTGTAAAGATTCTCGATGGATCTTAAAATGATAAATATTGTAATTGACACCCGTTTTGTGAGCTAGATGACTTCACCAACTGTCTAACATTAATCACCGGATTACCATCACGAAAATGGATCAAGCGACAGAGTTGGAATAACACGTGGG
Organism: Tenthredo distinguenda; assembly: GCA_947538915.1. Classification (NCBI taxonomy): domain Eukaryota; kingdom Metazoa; phylum Arthropoda; class Insecta; order Hymenoptera; family Tenthredinidae; genus Tenthredo; species Tenthredo distinguenda. The sequence continues at coordinate 16,259,265 of OX384536.1, read as the reverse complement.
AGATCTACGTATGCAAGCATATGACATTAGCGATGTGGGCGAGAAAACACGTTTGCAAATTAATACCTAACCCGGTAGATTCGCCCACGTCGAAGTATATCTAGGCGAGATGTAACAAGAAGTTTGCTGTTTCTTGAAAATAATTTAAATTCTAAAACAAGTAACGAATTTCCGTGTTACAAGAAAGTTTCTCGAAATATTGAGAGCGTGCTAACCGAATTAAAATTTACCTATTTACCGTTTGATAACACACGCCACCAGCATAATGTCTGATCACGAATCCCTCGTCGTCTCTAAGTTCTCTGTGCGCTTTGAGTCGCGAAGTACGAGGCAGTGTGATTCTGAAATGACCGGTCCACGCTCTGTGTACTTCGCTTGTAAAGTGGGCAAAACTATGCTTAGGAAGCTTGGATTCTTCGTCGAGGAGACTGAAGATGCCGTTTGTCTTTCCTTCGATAAGATCTGTACAGATTGATGAGTAATATAGTGCGGAGAGTAGATGGATCGACGTGAACACGAAAATATAATTAATTAGTTTAGAGGAGAAAGAAGTGAATGTTTGGATTTTATAATTATTATATCTCACCGATACAATCCTGATTATCAACGTAGGAAATCTTTGGTACATTAAGCGCCTCTCTGGAATACAGATCCTGTTCGAACTTGAGAATTTTTTCGTTGAAAAACTGCTGGAGTTTCTCGTTGCAATAGTTTATACAAAATTGTTCGAAACTATTGGTACGAAAGTATTCTGAAAAGTGATATAAAATTGATTCAGTCGTACCGGAATAACTAACTCGCTTTATTTAACTCTTAAGAAACTCACCAAACCCAGCGATATCAAGTACTCCAATGTAGTAACTCGAAGCTTTGAACGGAATGCTCTGATTTATGCGACCGACTATGTAGTCGAATAGTTTGCTGTAAATTGCTTTGGCAAGTGCATCACGGCCACTGCAGGCTTCGTAAACCTTGAGAGGTACCCTGAAGAGGTGCAAGGAATTAATAATTAACAGCCGGAATCGATCAGCTCTAAATTTAAACAGATTATCAATTTTTCAAATTTTACAAGACAAGAATAAAGTCCCTTTCCGAAACTCACATGATCACTGTTCCTTTAATACCACCACGGCTGGTCTGCATGACTTTGGAAACTAGGGCCTGTCTCAATTCGTCGGCATCGACACCGAGAAGAGTCGCAGTCGTGGCGACCGATTTTTCGGAATCAGCTGTGATCCTCGATCCACCCTTCGTGTCTTCGGGATTATCTTCAAATGTGATATTACCGAGATGAAGAACAGCAGCTACCATAGTGTAAATCTCCATACGGTCAACATCGCTGAGTCCAAGTCTACTTAGGGCCTATTTTTCAGTCGAGGGAAAATGAAATCACTATGAATTCTATGACAATTTTATTTTTTATTTTTCCCCTAAAGCTTCTATAATGTAACAGAAATCAACTTCTCTTTTTGTATTTTGATAGTTAATAGGGAGAAATCGTATCGTACCTGGTCTATCGCGTTGAATCCTTCAAAATCATCTAGAATCGGATCTTTCAGGCTTCCTTTGCTGATTTGATCCCTGCTTTTCTGAGCATTGTTTAATTTTTTGTCCGACGAAGAGTTGCAGAAATATTGGCTACATCCGTTTTTCAGGTAGTGAAAATCGTCGGGTTTAGTTATGCCAAGTTTTTCTCTGAGATCGGCAGGCGCACCGGCACACATCATGTAAAAAACGTGGTAGTTTCTTTCGTCAGAACTTTGTAGACAGACTCGTGACTTTTCTAGGAGGTAGTGGGAAATGTAACCGCCTACAACTTGACACTTCGCGTCGAAATGAACTTCCATAAATTTTCCAAAACGCGAACTGTTGTTGTTACGCTTCGTCTTCGCGTTTCCGAAAGCTTCCAGGACGGGGTTGGCTGTTAATTATACAATTTTTATTCTATCAGTCGAACGGAAATGATAATCGGTAGAGATTTCGTCCATCTATTCATCAATTTCCTTCTGGGTTTATAAATTTAGCGATCGACCTACCGTCGAGAATTTTCTGTTCTATTGGACCTGCGGTAGAACCCCAAAGATCGCACAAATAGCGGAGTAAGTATTTCGTAGATTCAGTTTTTCCTGCCCCAGATTCTCCGGATACAATAATGCTTTGAGACTGTTTATGGACTTTCATATCCCTGAAGGCTTTATCGGCTAAACAGAGTAGATTATTCAAGTTTAAGAAGAAGGTTTCATGATTCGTTTTCGAAAGACAATATATGACAGATTTGATTTTTACCAATGGCAAAAACGTGGGGTGGAGTTACGCCGAGAGATTTTCCTTGGTAAGATTTTAAAGTGTCAGACGAGTAGAGATCCTTCATTTCGTAGTACGGATTCACAGCGATGAGAATATTTGCGACGTATGACTGAAACCAGGTTTTTATTTAAATGTCAGGGTTTTATGATAGGATATATAGTTTATTCGATACGCGAATGGTGAGTCAAAACCCCGATTTCATTTTCGTAACACATTCCCAGCCTGAGATTAGATACGAAGGTGATCGATGTGAGTAGTTATTTTAGTGTAAAGATTAAAGAAAGATCAAATCTATATTTTCAGATAGTAAATGATCCGGGGAATGAAAAATGTCCCATTATGCAACTCACGTATATTTTATCCTTGAAGTATCGCGTGCGAATGTTGTTCAATAGCGTTGCCTCGTTGAGGTACATTAAAGAACCTGAAAAACCACGTGATGAGATTCATTAATCACCTCACCCTCTGGATACACTGATTCAAAGACCACAAATATCTTACAGTTGTCCTCAACGTCTGTATTGTATTCCCCAGCTGGGTAAACCTCGTCCAAAGGACATGTTCGCTGAGGGAGCTTAGCGTTCAAAGGTTTAATCAGGGCATCGCCATCTACCATATCGATAAATTTCCCTATAATAAAACCCTCCTCTGGGTCTCTGACCCATACCTGCTGGTTCTCCATCCCTTCCGAGCTGAAAATCAAGCAAACGTTAATTGAATTACGAATTAAGACCAGGAAATACAGATGGAATCCAACTTCGAGCATCGTTCAATCCCGAAACTGACGATATTCTTGGTTTTTCAATCGGTTTTATTGAACTATTATGAAATAATTTCGTTTTCGGTTGGAAATACGTTCTGCAAATGCAAAGATCGAATTCCGGAATCACGAAAGTCCGAATACACTTCGGATTTGGCTGAATAGATATTTTTGCATCGATACGTTCAATTCTGAATTCAAATGGAATCAAATTGCCTTGACATTCTACAACTTAGAAAGATTATACGTCGTTGCTATAATTCCTGAAGTTTCATGCGCTCTTGGTGTTTCTACGTCTAAATATAGCGAGAGACTCGTAGTCCATAGCGTCTGGAGAAACCATTATCAGGATTGACCTGAATCTGAGTTTACCTACGAGACACATTTTTGTTTAACTTAATCAACAGACGTAGTCAACTCCGAATGTAAGTCTCGTTCGATGAATTATCATGAAATGCAGCGGATCAAGATATTAAGTTGATATCATGATGTTAAGTTTAAAGCAGCTGTTAAAGCTTAAAATGAAAGATAAACTCATCTAATATTTCAAAACTGACCGCAACTCGTCGATGTGATTATCGGTTGTGATACGATCGATAAATGTTCGAATAACCACGTCATCTAGAAATTTTAATACCAAACAACAAAAATAGATATGGAAAAGAAAAGAATTTCAAATTGATTGAAAGGAAAAACAATCAAACTCTTTGATCCGAAAATGACAAGAACCCAATAGTCAGGGACGTAAAAGTGTTGAATGAAACAGAAATACGATGAAATAGGTAAAAGGTAAATTTGTCGTTTGTAGTTTATCGTACGTCCTTCGTAGCTTATTGTATACAGGCACAAGACCGTACGGCCATAAGTCCTATCGACCGGACATAATTTCGCACTTTTGCTGCTTCAGTGTGAATAGCGGCGTAACTTCAATAGGCTATTACACTAGATCGGTACTTCGATATAGTTGAATAAATTATACCGAAAAGAACCCTACCGAACACAATAATTCCCGGATAAGATTGCGCGAAATTTATGGCACTTGCGGATTAATTAACCAAACGATTTCTCAATAGCTTAATTACCTGTCCTAAACGCTTTCCCAATTAATTGTATCGGGTGTGGGTTTTCGGAGGTGAAAAGAAACTCTGTAACTGTTTAATTGCTGTTTCTAATTGGTGATCAATTCACTCTACAAAGGGAAAAGATCTCTCGATCGTTTCATGATTTTCTAATAATAATCTAAGATCATCGGATAAAACTTTGGCTCACTTACACGCAGGACTTTTCGGCGGCCACTTCTAAGCCAGCGAAAGTTTAACAACCGCAATACATTCGGTATTGGAACACCCGGTTAATTTTTGCACAATCACCAACAGCAGCGAACTGCCCGATGAAAGAAACACACCAAACTAAATGTACGGGCGTCGCCTGCCTGCCTGAAGTACAATAAAAAATTCAAGTGATATCTGGACAACGTTAGCCGCTTATCTTATTATCGTCCATTATCAAAACAGCCAACATTATTATTTCGCTGCTCAGCAACTAATCGTACATAGGATAATTCCAGAGTGATTGCACCTTCGATATCACGTTTTAATTGGACCTCAGATACTCGTTTGAAATATTTAACGAGCTTCACAGGCAAGGGATCCCTGAAATGAGTATCAATATTTAATACCTCAGGTCGCAGATATTGAGATTGGAATACTATTTTAGTAGATAAGTCTGTATTTATAAGGAACCGAATTCGACGGAATCGACCCAGTCGCTGTTTTCACAAATTTTCGCGTCAAGATTGTTCATCGGTTTGTAATAATATGGTGTGGAAAAATTTATCGGAGGACACACGTCGCGACATTTAATACCGGGATATTAAAGTCCGTTTCACCGAATGGTCACTAAGCGATTGCGTAAATTTATTCCCTAGACTTGTATTTGCGGTCGTTGACTGGAAAGAGCAGAGATTTTCGTTTGACCAGAAAGTTGGAGTTAGTCAACGATAACGGTAACAAATACAGTGAAATTAACTAGCAGTAGGCAGCAGCTGTATTCAACGTCGTAGTTTGAACTAATGAACTGATTACTATGTGTTTACCATTATGAAATACTTGAGACGTTACCCAGCACCAGGAACACTTCAGATCAATTGCGTTTGGGTATCGTCGTGGTAATTTTTACAGCCAAGTATACAATTAGAAAATAAAATAATGGCAAACATTCGTTAGCCCTCTAAAAACTGAACTTTGACATTACGCCTTTTGGAATTGAGGTCAGGAAATCGCGTGCTGACATTTCGTTGACTATGAACTATCGCGATTTCATAATCAAGAGAGTTATAAGAGCCAAACTATTCAGGTAAGTAATTATCGATCCAAGAGAAGAGATTTTGACGATCGATTAGGGCCGAAATAAAGTTAATTCGCGAATAGGTGTATGGAAAAAAATAAATCTAGAAACAAAGATTGCACGAATTAAAAATGTCCGAATTATCGGCTCGCCGATAACCTCAAGCGGACGACGGTATCTTAGATTCAGATAAATTGCGATAAAAGGCTCTCGATGGCTACCTGGAATATTTCAGGAATCTATCGATCGACTGAATTGATACTATTTCTAAAATAAAACTACGCACAGCTCCAGATGCTCGTTCAATTGTCTCGGCTGGGAATATAACTGAACTGGCAATAAAACCAGTCCGAAAAAACGTTGTAACAGTAAACATGGACGCAGAGTGATGTAGCTCGCGGTCAGTTGATCGTGAGATTAACTCAATTACAGTAATAACGGGCGAACTTGAATGCACATGTCGTGCGTGCACGCATCAATTCGAGTTCGTGCATATAAAACAGTTTCTACGAATTAGCGAAATGACCATGAATGAAACGAACTAATTCCGCGCGAAAACTAACGCGATTGGATAAAGGTAAGAAGAGGCTGATGCGCGTAAATCGACGATACCGAAACCAAGAGTCATGTGAATATACGTCGATTTCCTGTCGCCGGAAACGTGGATAATAGAACGTGGAACGCGAAGCGATAGAGTAATAATTTACAAAGGCTGAAGCAAATGGTCAAAAATGGAAATCGGACAGGGGTGACAGGAACCAGGAGATACGGATGGCTGCTCGTAGGTATATAGCTCGCTTTTTCGGTGATAACTAAACAAAGAGTCTTTCCGACAGTAATAATTACACCGTGGACGAATGTCCGATGCAGATAAATCGTCTTGATAATTTAAATTTACACCATGAACTGTTCGGACCTTCGGTACCGGGTCAAAATTCACCGCGAATGTTTCGCGAGACGAAAAGTTTGACAGATCGAGACCACGCCGAACCAAAAGTTCGTTGACCATGACGAAAACGTGCGACTAAATGAGAAGTAGAGAGAGAAGGCGACGGAGAACCGTGGCCACTTTCGTGGACGCGGTTGATGGTCAGCAAGAAAGTATCTAGAGAGCCGAGGAAAAATTTGTCAGTGTTGTGTAGTTGTCGTAATATTTCTTGCCAGTCGAAATTACGACAATTTACTTCATGTACAGTTATCTAGGATTCGTCGTGGCGCTAAGTATTATAAACTGCATACGAGTATACGGCTGTGAGTATACTGTACAGTTACACCTCGCTTTATACTGGAGTCGAACAGCTGATCCACTCTCCAATTACTGTTGTAACGAAGCAGCAAGGCTACTGAACCTTCTACGTGGTCTGATTGATTATTAGGATCAATGGCACAGTCTGATCACCTTTGATGCGTACTGAACAGAAAAGGAGACTGTATGAGAATTTGCTACGGGTAATGACCCCCGATACGAAGAGTCCATGGAATATGTGATTTTGGAGCATAAAGAGCAGCTTTTGCTCACTCTCACGTACAACCGTCCATCAAGATCTGATCCAGATTCAATGATCAATAAATGCCTTGCTCCGAATCTTCGTTCTTTCATCTCCTATGAGATTTGTTTCCCTGTCACGGTCAGAAAACACACCCTAATTAAGAGAAGAGGTCTATGAAATCGAACATGAATAACATGGCTTCGCATTGACGTCGTTTTCATGGATATGAGCGATTGGACTTGAAAATTGATGGCCAGCAGGCAGTATGTGATACGTAGTGGTAGGGTCCGGGTAATAAATGTAGCCTTGACGTAATCGACCTTAACTTGAGGTAATTTTGGCCTACGCTCGTATACGCAAGTGTGCACTTTGCGCAGTGACGTTAATGATTGGTAGAGATGAATATATATCGATGCAAAAGCCGGAGGCACGCGAACACCTACGTGCTTGGATCAGATCAGGATGACTAACGACTGATCAGAGTTAACGGGTGTTCCAAAGGGGAATCAAGGAGCCGGAAAGAAATCCATGAAAATTACTACGATGACGATTCAAGTAATTGTTTTTCAAGAGTTCACAAGTGATACTTTCTTCAGATTTGAAACGTTGCGTTGAACTATTCACATTTTGCGTGACTACGAAGTTTAGAGCTGGTATCGTGCAGCTTCGTGACGGTCATAAAAATCTCTTTAGTTTCTTAGGTTTGTTTATTCATTGTTCGCAAACAAAGAAATTGCCGGTAAAGATTAAGCGAGAGTTTCACACGAGTAACCGAATAATGAGAGTGTGCTAATTTCTCTGTACTTTATACTGTATAAATAAAATAGCTTGTTGAACACGTGTGGAAATTTCAGAATAAGATTAAACGCTATCTCGAACTAGTTTCTAAAACATAGTTCGTCGTATTTCACTCTCATTTTCTCACGTTAAATAAACTCATTAGGCAAAAGTTTCCGAATTAGGAATGGCTCCGAAATTCACGCACCTTCGTACCTATTACACTTTCGATCAGAATAAAGTTTTCATCGATTCCTGAACTCGGAATCCGCAACTGCAAGGTGCTCACTCTTCGGCTAATTGCTAACAGCGTTATAACAGGGAAAAATAAATTGTATAATAAGCAGTCCGAGCGACGCAAAACTACTTTTAGTATCCGGTGGACCTAGTAGTTTGTATGCATGGAACGTCGTTCGTGTTCCACGCAAGCGTGTCCATCCCTTTCACTTTCTCTGTGAGATAACAAAGGAAACGTTACCTCCGTTGCAGTATTGTACCCGCGTCAACGTACGGATGAATAATAACATCAATCAAATTCAATCCAACGTCACAGTCTAGAACAGCCTCGTTTTTCCCATTTTAAATTAAATTTTTTACCACAAACCTCAAGTCGTTGATCTTCTTTCATCGATAAAAGATTGAAACATTTTCCCAATCACTTCTTGAAGAGGTAAAGAAATTTTTTGTTCGCGAATCAAAATTTCTTGGAATAATTATTCTTTTCTTCTCTTCGTAAATTAGCCGATTTCTTTCGGTTCAATTTACTACCTGGGCTAACATATGGCGCCTGGAATAGCCGGTGCGTTTCCGTAAGCCAGGTGCAAAGCCAGGGAAAAAGAGAATAAAAACCGCACAGGGTACGTTGAATCGGTTAAAATTTGGAGGTAAAAATGAGAGTCCGTTCAATCCATAATTCAGAATTGGAGAATTGTTAGAATTATACAGTCACTTTGTAGCTTTATCGCATTAATAGTCACGAGGGTTATTGTATCTGATAGAGAATGTTCTGGCAATTTAATCTGCATTATCTGCTTACAGTAAAATTGGTAAATCGCAAAAACTCGGAGATTCTGACGTGGCGGAGTAAGTGATAAGATTTCGATGATAAGACTTTAGACTTGAGGGAAAAAGGCTTCGGAAATTAAATTCAACACAGCGGAGTTCAGACGACCTAATAGTTGCCTAATTAATGAAGATGAATACGTGCGTTCTGGCCTATAAATACCTGCAGAATTTCGTCCTCTCGTGAACTACCTAGCTGACAGTTCATCTACAATGAGATTTTTGCTGTCTTCATGCAATTCAAGACTTCCTCAATCGCTTTGTATTTCGGTAGAAAAGTCTAGCTGACACTGTGCTAGACGTACATACATCGCAACGGGCGACGTCGCACATGCTTGGATGTAATGTGTGGTACTATGGCCTACGAAGATAACAGTTCTCTAGCGACCTTATCACGAGTCAGTTCTTTGGCTTATCGTTACCTCATACGTATTAATAGATTTTTTTCGAACATCAAAGGCTTTCGTGATCTTGAAAAAAGGCGACAATAATCGATAGTGCGGAGTTCATTTTACTATCGATTGCCGATTTCCTCTGTCACTGCACTCGGTGAGTATCGTTCTTTTGATAACTTGAGGAAAGATGATAGACGCCTCAGAAGTATCAACTGGTTGATCCGTGGACACTATAATTTCCTATGCCAACGAACGGTATATTTTACTCTCGACGATCGGACCGATTTTCAAATTCCATTACTGTTCGAATATCCAAGGAACGATATTGAGGAGCATCCTTTCGAGGAACGACGTTATGTCACGGCTTGCGTAATACCTGACTGTTCTATTCAGCACTGGAAGATGCAATTTTATAACTATAAGTGGATGGAATGACGTCAACAACAGGAGTAGCGACACCTCCGTAAATATTATTTTTGACGTGCCTAATTCGTCACCATTTCTGGAAATTAATTTTCAGTCGCAGTGTTTCGCAATTTCAATGTCTCCTCCAGTTGCCACTGTGTCGCACTCGAATCGCAAACGAAGCAGCAACGATCTTACTCCAAGATATTAACATCTTATAAAAATCCTTCCTCAATCGACGAATTCGACAGAAACTTCCGGTCATCAAAAATCAATGGATTGAATCGACACGTCGAAGCCTACTTTGAATCTTCGTAATTTTAAACTAGAGTAGAAAATACAACGCGCAATATCGTCGTAGCTAGAGTATCGTACTATCGGGTATCATCGCGTTTGCTCATAACACTTCCTATGTGCATCTCTTCAGTTATAGCTGCAGGTTAGCATCCTCGAGCGAAAGAGTCCCGGTCGACAACCAGTTCCTATTTTTCTTCTCATTTTTTTTATTTGTGTTGTTGTTGTTTTTTTCTTATTCTTCCGAGGACTAGAGTTTATCCCCATGGAGCAGCCTCCGCACCATTCCACTCTATGAGCCGAGTCGCCTTACGTTAAAATCTAGCAGACCGTGTATAGTATATAACCGTGAGCGTTTACCCGCCGAAATTTAAAATTCGAACCGATTTTTACGTCGCTTAACTTCGGGTACAATCTAAAGATGATTTTTGCGTGGGTATAAATTTTGTGCCAAAATCTCTCACGTTTCTGTAGAACAAGAGTTACCTTCCACGCTGGACTTTCGCGAAATACATCGAGGATTGAAACGGGATTAAGTTGACAGGTGAATATTTACTAACACAGAACCGTACGTGTGCAAGGTTCAAATTCCTCGTCACCTCTAATCCCCAAATTTCTTATTGATAAATTGGATTTGAATCAAAAGCATCGCTAGCCGTACGATAACGCGAACTTTGAAGCGTTAATATTCACCTGAAAGTCTCATACTACTCCGATTCTAATTAACACTCGTGGGCCGAGAAAATCGGTGATGATTCTATCAATCAATGAGAATAAAATTCGAATCCGATTCCAGGCAGTTTCTCATCCAGTCTTCCTATTTTGTGAATTTTTCTAAATTTTGTGAAGCGTTAGAATTCATATCTTATACAGCGCAATGTCTATCGCTGTATTATTCCAATGATTTGAACGCAAGTGATACACGCGACGATTATTAACGTTGTACATATTTTATCGGGATCAGGTGATTATTGAAATATATTTACCTATAGATAATAAACATATATATGTATGTAAGTACTCACCACGTAGATACAGGTACCCGGTGTCACAACGAAGCGCACGTCCCGAGGTGCGTCACACAACTGCCGAGCACCGCTTAACACAGGTTTGTATGAGCTCGGGTTGAATCGGGAATATTCGGAAATTGCCACGCGGCGAATTGTACCTGAGATCTGGTTGATCTGTTCTATTTTATCTAGATAATCATCTGGTACAGGTGCTGCACAATGTGCTGACCGCTAAGTTTCTCGGTAATAATGAATAAAAGAGTCTACCTTGAACGATGACAATTTTTATCATTACTTATAGCAATTATTGTTCAATTGCATGAATAGATTTCATGCCTGAATCTATGTGAAAATAATAATTTAGGACCTAAATTTTCCTCATGATTATTTCCACCGATATTCGAATCGTACTTATCACATGGTTCGATTTCTTGTTACACGATTTTATTGATCTATTATTAGAGCCATTGATAGTGGTCGATAAATTTGTTTCAGCGTTGGTTAATGCGTTGAACAATAACTTTGCTACACTCTCACTCATCGTGAATTTGCATAATCAAAAATTTTCTGTCTCATCGGCGATGATTATCTGATTCTATTTAACCGAGGCCCGCGGAGCTCTGGACAAGATAAAATTAGGACCACCTCGTAGAAGATCTGTCGTAGATAATTACGAGTATTATTAAATCAAACCTAAATTAGTTATGTTGCGATGAAAACTATTCTGCGACATGCATTTCAATTTTTGTACAATTACCGTAAACTTTTACCCGATTATTAATTTTTTACTTCGTTTTCTACGTGGCGTTAATAACCGCTTACAACAGACATGTGTCTGCTGAAAAGCGAAAGGTATTAGTATAATGGAAATAAGGACAACTCAGCACTCGATATTCACGCTGCGGAGTTCGCTGACCGAATGAACCCGTGTGGTCAAACGCCCGGTTGATTACCATACGTAAACAGTGAGTGACGATCGCCTTGGCAAATCGCGCCGATTAAGTATTTTCATTACTCATCCCTCAAACTTTGATAATCTGAACGTCATATGATAATTGTAGTTGTATCAAAACGAGAAATCTATGAACAGAGCTTTCGGATATTCCCGAAGAACTCAAATAGATAATTTGCATTTTCATTAGCCCCAGGTTGCTGTGAATTATGATGACGAGCAACAGAGAAGTAGACAGTCGAAATTTATAGTTTCAGTGCAGAAATTTTCTGCATATAGATATATATGAAATCGCGATAGATTTTTATCTGAAACGAAATGAAACGAAACGGCTGGTATATAGAATAGAAAGTGAATTGAAAAACTGATTAGGATTGGTCCAAGGGTTCATTCCTTTATTTGTTAATAGTAACATTAATAATTCTTTCAAACATGTCAACAAAATGAAGGGCACGTGTAACGGTATGTATGTACATGTTCGGTAACATAAATTAAAACTATTAGTAAGCTATTTTACGTATTACTCGTTTTTTTTTTATTTTCTTTTAATTAATAAATATTACGCTATCAATTTAATGAATGGATAAATAAATAAATATATGTATGTATATATATATGTATGTATAAGTAACCGATAGCGGTATAGTATGATCATATATTATCATGCAAACTTGAGCATCGAGTTTACTTTTCTTTATACAATATATAATTTATACTTTATCATCATTTACTTTCTCGTATCTATAAGTTTATTTCGCTTCTTAATTTTTTCTCTTTCTCTCTTTCGTTATTTTCTATCAATTTTTTAATGCCATTTTGAAGCTCAGCCGATGCGAAAGAAAATTCGCAAGATAACCGATCGCAACGTTGAAAAATCATGATCTTTTAGGTAAAGTTTTGAAAAAAAAAAACTTCAGAGTATGTAACTCAATTCGCATCTGAATACATATAATTGGATAAAAATTTATTTAAAGACTTCCAAAGGAGTCCTCGCCAAAAATTTACCTGCGCGGAACCGTTAATATTTTTCTTCGCAAGAACACACACACAGATGTTTAGATTCGGTCCTGACTCTTTTAGAGTGTGTATATCGTCTTATTGTTAGCTTAGCTATTACTTTTAGGCTTTATAGTCAACCCAGTTATATAACTGCCTAATGCAGTAAGTTTTTCTATTTTAATATTGGAATTGTACGGTCTCGCGGATGTATTAATAATGGTATATCCCCCCGATGCTTACGTTGCGATACGACGCCATTCCTCACATATGGTTATATCATTCCAAAAAATAATAATAATAATATCATTATCATTATCAATACACCCGATCACCCTTTCGAGTCACGTTATTTTAGTCCGTCTCACCTGGCACTAAATCGTGCCAAAAACTTTTCGTCCCTCTCACGCTTGTTTTGGGTGAGGTACTGGTGCAGGAGGTTCCGAGCGGAAACAAGACAAGAGAAACCCGGTGTACATAGCGAAAAGAATCGTAATCGCGATCAGAGCATACATGTAGATGTTCAACTCAGGCTGACGGAATCTGTTCTTTCTAAGCCAGTCGAGAACGTCTTCTTCGTTATGGAGATCGCCTGGAGAAATAAAAAAGAAACAAGGAAATTTCACTCGCATTCGTTCAAACTGCTTGGTATATGCTTATTCCCCTGGATGTTAGAGAGCGGATTTAAAACTTACCTCGATAAATACTCGGGAATCTTTTCCGGAAGTAAACTATCGCTGGTAGCTTGGTTACACCCCATTTTCTTGCGTAACGAGGGTCTGCCATTTTCACGAAAGTTATGTCCAAGTTGTCAGTTTCTCCATCGATCTTCTCGAGTCTTTCGTTCACGATTTCACTCTCGATATTATTATGCTCATCTGGAAATACGGATATGGTTCACATCGATGGGATTAATGAAATCTTACGGCGACTCTGGATCTCTTTTTTTTTCTTTTTTCTTTTTTTATGGTAAAAACTTACAGAAGAATACGGTGAGGAATTCATTTTCGTCGAGGAGTTTGTCGAGCATCTTTTTGTTCACCTCTTCTATTTCATTTTTTATTTCAAAAACGTCCTGAGAAGTTAACCACTGAAGAATCTTCTCCTCTTGATTTAGATCCCCGTCGTAAATCAGGGGTGTTTTCTTACGGAAATAAACCAGCGATGGTACATTCAACACGTTGTATTTCTCGGCCGCTTCGCTACTCGAAATTTTCACGAAGTCTATGCCGAAGAGATCCGCTTCTCCGTCAATCTTTTCGAGAGCTTCCATGATCTCGTCACATTCTGGACAGTCTTCGTCGTCTAAAAAATAAACGATTTTATCGAATCCCTCCACCGTTGCTACTTCCATTCCCAAATTTCAATCATGTAACGTATTTTATGAACTCACAGAAAAATACAGCCAGAAATGGTGACTCGTCCAAAAGACGTTCCAGCATCCGTTCGTTGACTGATTCGATTTCATCAGCTAACTCCCGATTGTCGTCATCGATCAACCACTCCAAGACTGAGTCCTCATTTTGCAAGTCTCCTAAAAAAATGAATATATTATCTCTCATAATTTTTACGGTAGAAGAATCAAAAGAGTTTGCGATATCGAAACACTTCTGAAGTGCTGAAAAAAAAACCTCCATGTATGCGAAGTTCATACCTTCGAATAAAAGTGGATTTCCATTTCTGAAATAGACGAGTGCAGGGAACGTTTTGATTGAATAGCGTTTTGCCAACTGTGGGTCCTGGATTTTGACCATATGTATTCCAAAAACGTCACACTCGTCGTCTATGCCTTCTAATCCATCTAAGATTTCGTCACAGATGTGGCAGTTTTGTTTGTCTGGAAAATGAAAATCGTCTAATACGTTCATTCGGATATCCACCCTTGATAATCGGCTCCAAAAATTTGGAAGAGTGGAAGACATGACTTCCGTGCAATTATTACGTACAAAAGTATACTGCCAAGTACTGGGTGTCTTCTACCGAAGCTTCCAGCATCACTCGAGTGATCAGTTCGATCCTATCCTCGGTTTTCTGGGTGATTAACCATTGCAGGACTTCTTCCTCTTCTGAAAGCTCTCCTGCGTTCGAGAAATGAGTTTGTAATTAGCTCGGGATGAGGGATGAGAATTTTATGTCGACGTGAAAGAATGGGCAGTTTAGGAAAACGGACAAACCTTCGAACACGTTTGGGGTTTGTTTCTCGAAGTAGACGAGTACCGGAAAGTCTGTGACACCGTAGTCCTCCGCTATCTTGTAGTCCTGGGGGTGAAAAGTGATTAGAAAGGATGACAGAAATGGAGTCGAAGAAGATTGGGAAAAGATTCTTGAGAAATGACGAATAAATGACAAACCTGAGTCTTGACAAAGGTAATACCATGCCTGTCGCAATCATCATCGATATTTTCAAGCTCTTCGAGGATACCAGCACACTGTTCACAATCGTCACCGTCTGAGGAAGATACTTGGCAGTTAAAATAAATCTTTCGCAAATGATTCGATCAGCATTCTATACAAACTACATGAAAGTGTAAAATGTCTTTTTTTTTCTTTTTTTGTTTTATGACAGATGTGACGAACGTGATCGAATAGTTGTAGATGATCTTAGTTGTGTGTGAACGCGTAGTGATGAGTGGTGTACTTGGTTGGTGTAGATTGTTGACAACTCGGGTGAACCACACCGCACACACCAAATCGTGAAAATCTACCAAACTCTACGAACGTATCGGTGATTAATAAAACTGAGGATAAAGTATGACATGCTTATCGGAAAATCCAATAATACGTAGCTTCGCATCGGGATAATCGCATGCTGGATTGGGAGAACGTAATTAACGGTGTATGTAATGAAAATTCATCCTATATCATGGGAGAGACGAGTGGTAACGCAAACTCGAAAACTTGTGATAAACTCTTGTTGTTTGATTTCAGACAATTTTTAAATGATCTCATCATCAGAGTATAGATAGAAAAAACTTTGTGGAATTTCTATGGAACATAGGTAAACGATAGTAATGAATAATTTTGCTCAATAAATGTTGTAGCATATTTTGAGCTTGGAATCAGTGTGTCTAGATTGAATTGGAAAAGAAAAAAAAAAAACGTGATATTTTTGGACCGACGGGGTGAGAAATCAGGGTCATTTCTTGTACCATCATTATCTTCTGCAACCTCTGCAGCATCGATGCTCTTCGTTTCCACTTTGTGACGCTTCTGCTTGCGAAATGCTTTCGACTGGCACAAGTCGCAGAGAGTTCTGTTCCCTGCGCATTCGTTTATATCGTGTACAGAGCTTTGGTAGGAGGTAGTTAGACATTGCATTCACAAAGCATTGCCCAAATAAATATAATAACAATAATTATTATTGTTATCGTCATTATACAATAACCAAAGACTCGATCGTTGCGATGTAACTAAGTTACGTAAATCCTTGTTCTTCACGCGAATAATTGACGAATTCAAATGACTCAGTACTATCAAGCTTTCTTAACAAAACGTATACCCATCTGGTAGACTGTAAAGATATCCAAACACATCGGTGATACGCGAAGGAGAATTTGACACAGATCGATTAATGAGTGATTATGATATCATAGACGATGAAATCAGGTCGTACCCTCGACAGGAACACAGACCTAGCTCTCCGTACTGGCTGCTGTCGAAAAATGAATGCAGAATATAATGGCGAAGATTTATCTCGCCTTTCATATTGAGGATAAGAAAAAATGGTGAACGCGGTAAATCACGATGTGCGAAGAGCAAAGAATACGAACAGTCTAAAGCAAATTATAATGTAAGCATGGTACTAATACAGCCAGAGAGAGAGAGGCTAAAGATACATTCCTGCTTGGCAGTTGGCAGCGGCTGTGGGACTGACAGACTTACAAAAGTACACAGCCAGGGCGTCCGATTCTCGTATCAGATTGAGGAGATCCTCTCCTTCCAGAGCCTCGATCACTTCCCCAGACGGATCTTTCTGGGTTAATAGCCACTGCAGTATCTGTTCCTCGTCGTAAAGGTCACCTGCCATTGAAATCGCGTCAAGTTTAATGATTCGAAAATTAAATAAGCCACGTTCTCCCGGTCCCAGGGTCAATCCGCTGGGTTTACCTGCGTAGATGACCGGCTCCTTGGATCCCATTTTGAAGAAGAGAATGGCAGGCAGAGCGAAGACCCCGAACTCTTTCGAAAGCTGCCTGTCGTCGATTTTGACAAAGTTTATCCCCGCGCCATCGGCTTCGTCGTCAATGTGTTCGATTTCTGCCAAAACTCGACTGCACTGCTTACAGTCGTTGCTGTCTAAACACAACCACTCTGTTCGTTTATTATTTGCACATGAAACGCATTGGGACTCAAAAATTCATCCGAATTTCGACTAATTCGACTTACAAAAAAATACAGCGACGTAATCAGAGGTCTGACGAATCTTGTGAAACATCTTTCTGTTCACTCGTTCAATGTGGTCGGTCAGTTCCATGTTTTCAGGGTTAGTAAGCCAGTCGAGGATCTCTTCCTCGTCGTCTATATCCCCGTCGTAATTGATGTACTTTCCTTTACGGAAGTACGTGATGCCCGGTGGATTCCGAAAGCCGTATTTTTTGGCCATCAAACGATCGCTCATCTGCACTATCTTGATTCCATACTCCGCTGCTTCGTCGTCTATCAGCTCGATGTGCCTCAGAACTCGCGGACTCTCAGGATCCTCTTCTTTGTCTGCGAAATGATAAATCAAAGGTGACAAAATCTGACGAATTATTTCTGCGTCCGAGAAGAGAGGGTGATAAATGCTCACAGAATATAACGGCCAGGAATTCCTTGGTCTCGATATATTTGAAGAGCATCTCCCGGTCGATTTCTTCGATACTAGCGTCGTTCTTCTGCCTGACCATCCAGTTCAATACTTCAGCCTCGTCCAGGAGGTTACCTGGGATACAAGACAGTTTACTGCCATTCTCTTCCATCGCCAATATCTCCGGCGATTCCTTGCAACTCAAAGACTATTAAATGCAGATAACGAATACTCTGAAAATCAGTAGTGACCAAGGCTCGTTCGTGCCACGAGGTTCTATGATAATCTCAAAGAAGAATTAACAAGCTCTGGCTAATAATTGATCAGGTAAAATCGAGTGGAAAAATTAACAACATCGTCATACTCGTATTTCTATATTATTACTATTATTATTAATATTATTATTATATGAACGATTCTTTTCTGGGTAATCGTTCTGGAATGGCTTTTGAACAGACTTTGTTTGCATCGTAATCTAGGTATGTCTCATTGACAGGAGACTTTGGACTTACCCAATTAAATGGTCGTTTGATCCTATATCCTCGTCGCGATCCCCAAAGTAGAGAAGTCTAGTGTACGACACAAGGTAAGAGAGGAGGAATAACCAGATCGATGAAGTCGAGTCCAGAGACAACGTAGCCAACGATTTCCCTCGAAATCCTTATTTGCTTATCAGTTATCATATTGATCGATGGAAGAAAAGCCAAGTTTCAGGACGACTCTCGTTCACACAGATTCAGAGACTTTGGAAAATACGATTAATTTCTTTTCTCTCCTTTCCTTTCTTTCTTTCTTCGATTCTAACGAGAGTCGTCCTCCACTATCCTATCCTTTGTTTTACTGGTTATATGATATCGTGTAATAATATATTGTGTTAATTGTATGTACCGTCGATGAAAGTCGAGTCTATGGGCCAAGCAAATATAAAGGATACGATTTAGTAGTAGGAAATATATTTATTCTCATATTATGTTGTCATACATGTTGCGCTTATATCATTAATAAAACTATAGGTTTTGTAATTGTTTTTGTGTTTTATGTTGATTTGTTTTTTTTTTTTTAATTTTTTTTTTCTCTCTTTCTTTTTTTCATTTTCTTTTCTCTTTTTTTTTCTTTCTCTTCTCTCTCATCGTGTACTCGTGTTTAATTGTACAACGCTGCGTAATCGTGGTATTACCATCTGATTGAAAATTTCTTACGTTTAGATTTTATTGTATATATTCAACAAACGATTGTAAAAATAATTCCACCATAACGTATTATCTGCATATAGGTCTATACCTATATATCTATACATATATATGTACGTATATATATATAGCTCGTGAAAAGACTTTACCTTGAAAAAAATCTAACACGTACAATATTTTACGCCGCAATATCAATTATTACAAATACTCAAACTTTCTATAGATTTTTCATCTAATCATAATGGTCAAAAAAAATTATACTTCAAAATGCACGGATTACCCGTTAAATTTCAACCACTCTAAAGCTCAATTATTTAGCGCAAGCTTAGCCTCTGGTGTTAAACATGTGTGTGATGTATGTATGCATGTGTGTGCGCGCGCGCGTGTGTGTGCTGTGTGTGTGTGTGTGTGTGTGTGAGTGTGTAAATATGATATTTTTTATTTTTTAATTGATTTTTTAATCTAAATGATCACTTTGATGATTAGTTAGGTCCTTGGCCAGATTTCTTTGGCTCGATTATATTCTATTCTAGTATTTCCTCCGGCTTTTGTATTTACGAAATAGACTAGACTAGATAATTCCCCGTATGGAATAAGTTTAACGTGCTGCACGATCATTTAAACAATTTCTTTTATGGGGACGGATATTAGTAGCGATGATTTTGTGGGTTTTTTATAGAATAGAAATTAAAACAGAAACGGAAGGATACTCGTGCGATGATAGATTGAAAATGGATCTGTTGATTTTTTCTTTTTTTTTTTATTCATCCATTTAATTAATACAAAAAAGAAAAATGAGGAAAATGACAAAAAATGATGAGAAGAAGAAGAATAATAAAGTGCTTGACGAGCGACATGCTGCAAATAGTATTGGCAGGGTTATTATTAATCCGTTAGGTATGACAAATAATAAAAAGCATCAGAAAATATTTAAATAGTCACTCTACCAGTATAAAATACGATAACGTTATTTAAAAAAAACAATCTACTAGTGCCTTTCCTGCTCGCCGATATATTATGAACGATTCAATGATCATCCCCGATTCAGCGAAAATCGAACTAAAACGATCGAATAAGTTTATGATAAGAGCTGTGCGCGAACTCTGAACTCTACGATGAAGCGATCGGAAGAAATTAAATTAAAAAAGAAATGAGGTAAATGAGTGACGATTTAAATCGATATAATTCAATTTTTTGATTCATTCAGAAGAAAGCACTCTCGTTAAAATTATTATAACAAATATATCGGGTGTTATATATATAAACAATATGTGCTAAATTATATAGTGAAATAGGTAAATGATACTAGTAATAGTTAATAGCGAATAGATGATCGATGACGTTACGTAGGTTACTGATGATCGATATCGTTAAATAATATTTATAACTCGTATATATATAGCTGAATTGATCGATAGGAACACCGCATGATCTTTGCGTATAAATACGGATTCAATTGTCTGACTAATGACAATAAAAGACAAAACAATAATATGTTAAAAAAAAAAAAAAATTAAGAAAAAAAAAAACAATAAGTTAAAAGAAAAAAGTAAAACGAAAATAAACGAAAAAACTGAAATGATAAAAATGTAATAACCGTTAAAGTCAAAACGACTTTTATACATGTTATATCTGTTCGCGAATATAATATCTTGCGACGCATATACAAAAAAATTATCGTCATAATTATATATATATATTTATATATAATTTTTTTTTTTCTTGATAATAATTAATCACAGATCGCGTATAGATGTGAAAATTGAAGAACTGATCTTATATATTGACGATGATGACGTTGATTTTTTTTTTTTTTGTTTTTTTTAATCAGTAGCGAATTGATTTCTTTATTAATAATGTCTCTTATCAGTTGCTACTGTTCTTTATATTAATATTGCTCTTGATTGTTTCTGTTGTTTATTTTTTTGATGTTGCTGCTGATGTTGATCATACTGACGATTAATTAGCCGACAATGGGATAACGTTTAATTGAAGTTGATCACCGTGGTGCGAAGTTCCATTGGCTTCTTGACGATCGTAGTCGGGATGATCCTCTTTTCTCATTTCCTCTGCCCCCTAATCTCTTTCCTTTTTTTCTCATTCCATTATCCCCGAGCAGGTTGTCGTCGATACTCATTGTCAAAGGTTCGAAGGGTTCAAGGTCAAGGTCAATCGGGTTATTTCTCAATAAACCCTCTTCATTTCTGTCGTTCCTCGATCTCTCTATTCACATTCTGAGATTAGCCCCAACTTCTCTTATCTACGTATAGTTATATATGTATATATATTTTTCTTTTCTCTCGATTTCTCCCTAGACCTTGATGAGGTATGGAATCCCAGCTACAACTGCAACATCCAGCCCACGGTTTCTCAGTATAATTATTTGGAAGTTTGAAAATAACATTTCCATTAATTTTATGTTTAGATTTGTTTTTTTTTGTTTGCTTGTTTTTCTAATTTCTCTCTATCCTTACACAGAGGCCTTAGGGACGGCTTAATTTCTCGGATATTTTCCTGATATTTACTTGTTATTCCATATATTCCGAGACAATAATCGCACATGGTATAGATTATAGAGTATAGAACTTATGTGGGCGAAGGACTCGCGTAGTGCTGGCAGCCTAAAATTAATTTCTTCACGTGACAATTAGTAGGTATTTTCTTGTAGTATAATATAGAAGATATATTTTCATCTATCTATCAAACGGTCATTCTTTCTTTCTATATCATCCCTCGTCTCTCTTCTCTACCCATCCACTTTATCACGGCTCTCTTTTTATTTTATTATATATACAGATATATATATTTTGTTTATTTTTATTTTTTTTCTAGATTTTTGATATCTATTTTCCGAGAAGTATCTACTATTTAGGCAGCCAGCACTGCTCCGATCCACTGCTCAGTAACCACTTCTGTGTACCCCGCGATGTTTCTTCAGAGACCACGCAGCCGCGTGGCACCTGCATCTGTGGTGGAACACGAAAGTGTCATGCCTACCACTTGGTGTGGTGGGCTTTCACTCGGAACTCGCACATTACGCGCGAGTACGTGCAAGCCCTATATTTTATAGATATATATAGATATGCATATACGAAGAGATTTATCTATATATTTTTAATTTACAAATCGATTAAGTCTCTGCCCAATTATTATCCTATACTATATAATACAGATGTCAATTTATGGCTGTGGCGAGACAAATCTACGGGCAGTTACTTAATCCTTAGGATAATTATTTGACGCGATTATTGAGGATAGGAATGATAGAAGAAAAATAAAAGATTGAATATGAAGAAGAAGAAAGAAATTAATCAAGGAATAGGTATACGGGTAGAGAATATGAAAAATGGATTATTGATAAAAGTGGGCCTCGGATTCTTTTTTTTTTTTGCATTTAGCTGGTTTTGCTTTTTGGGTCGGATCTACCACAACCAATTCAGATATTTACCACTTCCGAAGAATCCCTTTTTCCCTTTTCCCGATTTGCTCTCCTTTGGTGGAGACGGTACGGAGCTTGCTGTCTTTTTGCTGTCCTTTGCCGAGAGCTTGTTTATCGGCTTTAACGGGGGTGCAACCAGCTTTGTTGATTTTCTACCAGACTTGGCTACTGGACTGGCCTTGGCGACTTTGGTACTACGTGCAACTTCGGCCGGACAGCACTGGTAAGGCGCATAGGAAGGAATCGTGGGTTTCGCACTTTTACCGCCCATCCCGATGTAGAAACAGCCATCGCCTGCAGTCACCAAATATATGCGAGTCAGACAAGAGAATTGGCTAGCCTGTCGGAATATTTTGAAATGATTTTTTTTTTTTGGTTTCATTTGGTTTTTTGGTTTGTTTTAATTCCATCACTTAATAATCACTCTCAATAATGAGCAGCAAAGCAAAACGTGCAGTAAGTTATATAGAAACAGAAATAAAATAAATATAAAATCAATTCTACAGCTAGTCAAGGACCAGCCTCCGGTTTTACTTTATCAGTTCATTAATACGTATAATAAAAAATCAGCAGTTAGTAGCAGGTGCGGAAAACGATAACGAGTACCTTCCGGAAATAATAACAACTATTACGTACAAGTTTTTCTTTCTTTTTTTGTCATTTTCTTTCTTTCTTTTTTTTTTCATTTTTTTCTCAAAACACCAAATCATTTCGACTGCAAGTTTCGCACGCGCATCGGTATATTATTATTAATATTTTTTTTTGGTTCTTTCTTACTTTCTTTAACTGATAAATTATTTCCTTCTATTCTCATATTATCGTATAATTACAGAAGAAGAAGAAGAAGAAGAAGAAGAAGAAAAATCCACAAATTTCTACGCGGAGGCTAGTCCGATTCTCTCGACTCCGAACTCGCTGCAGACGACAGCTGTCCAATTTACACGATATACCATGTAATGATAATTCGCATTAGAAGAATCTATAGCAGTGGACGTATAACATATTCCCGATAATTAGATTTGTAATTAAATGGAGCCACGCACCACTTCTTTTTTTTTCTCTTTTTTTCTTGTCTTTACATCAATATCAGAAATAATTATACCGATTAAAATAAATCTCTTGATAATGTTTAAATCGCGTATTGTCGTATCACAATGTCGTACGCAGCTCCTCTGATACATATAGTATATATTATGTAAAAATGATAGCAGATTGTCGCCTGCCATGCATCACAGAGTAGAGAGAGATTTTATAGACGAGGAAAGTGCGGTGGAGGATATTTCTATTATTTTTTTTTGTTTCTTGTTTTTTGGTTTTTGGTTTGTTTTAAATCGTTTTTTGGTTTTTGTCTTTTTTTTTCATTGTTTCTTGGATAGGATCGCAAGGATTGCGTAATGATTAGGCGAAATCTTCATGCGGTACGCCCTCCTGCCCAGCTCAACCGCGAGCAATGGGTAATGTGTAATTCTAATCCTGATCCAACAAGCTTTCACTAATTAAGTCTCATTCGATTATTCAATTATCATTACTCAATTGTCACTGGCAATTATTATCTATATCACAAGTTGTTGGTTTTGATTCTTTTTTTTTTTTGGTTGTTTAAAGGTATCACACTGGTTTCACACGAAGTCCGTATTTGGCACACTTCGCTTTCACGTAACCTATCTCTGTTTTTCCATCGGCGTCCTTTTACCTTTGTCTATGGTTCTCTTCAAGGCTTTGTTCACTGTTTTTACACTACCAGCATCGTCGTCATCCTCGTCATCTTCGTCGTCTTCGTCGTCTTCGTCTTCGTCATCTTCATCGTCGGAATCAGAGTCATCCTCATCATCTTCGTCATCATCGTCGTCTTCCTCGTCGTCATCATCATCATCATCATCATCATCATCATCATTATCATTATTATAATTATCGTCATCATCGTCATCATCACTATCATTACCTGCATATTAATTAGTACCGGTCATGCTCAGTGCAGGACAGATATAATAAGATATTTTCTAATATACGTGAATTGTCAATATATATATATATACATATATAATAATATATACATACATATATATATAATATGATGAAGGTGAAATTGTTTTCGGGATTTTATGGATGACGGTGATAATATATATATATATGTATAATAATATATGACGCACCTGTATATAACTGCAGTTGTATGGTATATATGTAATATATATATATATAAATAAATAAATAAATAAATGAGTATATGAATCGTGATTTTTCCTAATTGTCGTTCTAAGCGGAGGGGCGCTTTTGGTTAAGTGTTATCCATGCAGTATGAAGAGAATTAAAAAAAGAGACATCTGAATAAATAAAGCTGACAATGCGTCAGAAAAAAGTAAAAGAGAAAAACGACTTGGGTGTAATCAGCTGAGAGAAAAAGAAGCTGATAATGAGCCGCGGAGTATGAGATCAATAATTATGTCAAAACTATACCGTTTTCTCTCAACTATAAAAAGAAGAGAACTTTGACATTTCACGTTGCCCAAAGATGAAACGAAACATAAGGGAAAATAAAAATTGCAGAAAATAGATAAAAACCGCGCTGAAGCGAAATTAATTGTAAAACTAAACTACCGTAAATGCGAATTAAGAAATCACGGAGCGAAGGTTTCGTTTGTTTGGTTTGTTGTTACAAGTATAGCGACAGAGATAGGTGTAATAATTTTGTTAATTAATGTTCAGTTAATTTATTAGACTCATGGCGGTGGCGTAAGTGTGCGTTTATATTGATATTCATGGTGAACGCGATGGTGGAAGTGTAACCGGGGTTATTACCACGGCGTATGTGTTGTACTTGTACCCTGGCGGTATTGTTATAACTGATATTAAGGTCACAAAAAATAATACGCCAGTAATAATAATCATCATCCTAGAAACTTGCTTACTTTTCTGTTCAATTAGCCATTCCAGAACTTTGTCCTCGTTCTTAAGATTGCCTACAAAAGTTACAGTGATTACGTTAATTAACAAATTTCAGGTTGCGCATCTGTGTGCATTTATCTATTGTGTTTTTCATTTTTCAAATTTGATTCTGCTTTTTTTATTTTATTTTCATATTCGACAAGAGTTGAGACTCTTTGGCTGTCGCCGTCAGGATCCTGAAATGAAGGATATGTGGCCTACATGTTTTAAATCAATCGTTAAATGGAAAATAATATTATATTTCTCTGCCCAGATCTCCTCTCTGAAGAATAATCAAATTTCCTACCTGCTCTCTGCTCAATCTTTCAACAGACCTTTCAGCCTACCGAATGAAAGGAAGCTTTACCTTTGACTATTCATATAAAACTAATGATAATCATCCTCGAAGACATTCTATCACATGGAGACACAAGTAATATTGAAATGGTTCAAAAATTTCCTGCGAGGAAGTATAAAGCCAAGTAATATAAATCATCTCCCAAGCGTGTATAACGGAGATAATCCATCATTCTAGGATCCGACAATATATTAATGCACTGGGCGAAGGATTTTATAGTAAACTTCAGATTTTGATTCGGGTTTTGGGATTCGGGATAAAAGCCAAGACCAAAAGCATTCGTGGCTTACCGTCGTACATGATGGGCACACCAGTCTCGTAATAAACAAGTGCTGGGAACGAGAAGATGCCAATTTCAGCTGCCAATTTGGCATCTTTAGACTTGACAAATTGAATGCCATGTTTGTCCGTGTCGTCGTCAATTGTCTCGAGTTCCTCGAGTATCTCGGGACAATTGTCACACTTGTCATCATCTGGGAAGAAATTTTCCTTACTTCTATGTATACCTTACAGTTATCCGAACATCCTCGAACATAATATCAGTTGAAATCAAGAACCGAATGATTTGTTCCTTCGAGAATCAATTTTCATACCTATTCGACAGGTTTAATTACGATTATAACAATTTCTCGTACTCACAGAAAAATACAGCGAGATGTTCAACGTCGTTGATCAATAACTGAAGAGTTTTTCTGTCGACACTCTCGATGATGTCAGGCTGTGAACTGTGAAGCTCTAAAACCCATTCGAGAATGGCTTCTTCGTGCATCATGTCGCCTGCGTAAATCTGGCGGAATTTATGCCTGTAAAAAGCTAAAGCTGGTAGACTAGGAAGATCGTATTCCTTCTCTATACCCTCGTCGGATATTTTGACAAAGTCGATATCTTTCTCCTCGCATTCGTCGTCGATGTTTTCCAGCTCCTGAAGAATTTTCTGGCTCTTCTTGTCGCCTTCTCTATCTGCGAAAAAATCGCGTTTTATGGAACAGAAAAAAAGAAAAAAAAATCTGTTCCAAAACCAAGATCGTTATTCACTTCAAAATCGGTTCATACTTACAGAAAAATATGACAACGTGATCGTTTTCATCTAAAATGTTCTCCAACATCTTCGAATTGACTTCTTCAATTTTTCCAGGTATTTGAAGCGTGTTCTCGTCGGTTAACCACGACAGGACTTCGTCTTCATCTTCTATGTCACCACTGTAGATCAGGGGATCTTTGTTCCTGAAGAAAGCCAAGGTTGGGAAATTCTTGATTCCGTGTTTCTTCGCGAGCACGGTGTCTTCGGTGGTGACGAAAATTATACCAGTTTCGTCCAACTCGTCGTCGATATTTTCCAGCTCTAGTAAAATGTTGTCGCATTCTTCGCCCTCCTCGCAATTACCGCCTGAAAAATAATCAATCAATTAATCAGCAGTCAAATTGAATCAATCTTAAAATCGACTTACTGAAGTAGACGACGACGTATTCGTGTTCGTCGATTAAATCGGTCAGGATTTCATCGGTCACTTCCTCAATGGTTGCTGTGTTCTTCTGCTCGATCAGCCATTTCAAGACCTCGTCCTCGTTCAAAAGATCTCCTTCGTAAATTGCCGGAATTTTTTCCTCGAAGTAAACCAGCGTTGGCAAATGATCGATTCCGAATTCTTTGGCTTCGGCGTCGTTGTCCATTCTCACGATTACGATACCTTCCTTTTCCAACTCGTCGTCGATGTTCTCCAGCTCGTTTAAGATCCGCATGTCTTGCTTGTCGTCTTTGTCGTCTGAAAAAATTCCCACAGATCTATCATTTTATTTGTCAAATCTATTGGTTTTAAATCGAATCTTGAAAGTTGATGTAATCTCTTACAGAACAAAACAGCAAGGTATGGCGTGGTCTCGATAAGTTTCTCCATCATTTCATCCGTGACTTCGGGAATTTCACTGTGTCGTTTTTGATGCAAAAGCCATCCCAGGAGTTGGTCTTCGTTCATGAGATCGCCTGTAAAGTGATGTTTAATGTATAATGATGTTTAACTCGAAATCCAGTATTCCAAGACTTATGTTGAAGCATAAAAACTAATCTGTACCAACCCTCGTAGACGTGAGGTATCTTTCTCTCGAAAAGCACAAGAGTTGGAAGAGTGTCTATGCCATATTCCTTGGCTTCTTCGTCATCGTCAATCTTGACAAAGGCTATATTATTTTGGTCACATTCGTCGTCGATGTTCTCAAGCTCGGCGAGTATTTTTTGACTCTTCTTCTGGTCCTTGTCGTCTGTAGAAACGGATGATAAACATTTGTAAGATTTGATTGGTCCAAATGTCAGTCTGATACTTACAAAAGAGGACAGCGACGTATGGCATCTTTTCAATCACCAAATCCAACATCTCGTCAGTCACGTCTTCGATCTGGTCGTTCTTTTGCTGATGATCCAACCACTTAAGAACCTTTTCTTCGTCCTCTAAATTACCCTCGTAAAGCGTTGGTATTCCTTTCTCGAAATAAAGCAAACTGGGAATCTTTTCGATTCCATACTCTTTGGCTTCCTCGATGTTGTCAATTTTTACGAAGACGATTCCAAGCGCGTCACATTCATCGTCAATGTTTTCCAACTCGTTAAGTACACGCTGAGATTTGCGATCATTGTTATCGTCTGAAATTCAATTTTTCAATCAATTAGCAATTCTGAGACTTAGTTCATTAATCCGTGACACAAAATCCAATTTATAGGTCTGTAGGCTTACAGAAAAGTACTGCCAAGGTTTTCCCCTCCTTGACCAAACGGTCCAGCATCTCGTCAGTCACGTCTTCAATTTCGTCTTTCTCCAGCTGTGCCAAAAGCCACTCCAAAATCTCGTCCTCGTTTTCGAGATCGCCTGAAATCAGTGTAATTAAACAATTAGGAGTGCTCCTCATCTAGTCGACAACTTTTCAATATCTCGATTTTGTATCGGAGCAACTAACCGTCATAGACATTTGGGAGTTCCTTTTCGAAATAAACGATAGCGGGCACAGAATCGATTCCAAATTCTTTGGCAGCCTTGTCATCATCGATTTTGACGAATTGGATACCATGCTTGTCGCAGTCGTCATCAATCTTTTCCAACTCGGTAAGAACCTGCATCGAATCCTCGTCTCCATGATCGTCTGTGGTGAGTACAGAAATATAATTTCGTCAATCCGATTGATTCAGAGAATGAATTTATCCGGGAAAAAATCTTTGAAAAATCTTTAAACGAAAAATTCTGTAATTACGAACAGAAGAGAACGACCAGGTTGTCGATATTCCCGATTAGGGTGTTCAAAGTCTTTGCGGTAACATCTTCGATTACATCTTCCTCGTCGCCAGTGCTCTTGTTCGCCACAAGCCATTCCAAAACGTCTTCCTCTTTGCTCAACTCGTCTGTAAAGAGATTTCGACACCTCGTAAAGATAGAAGGCAATTAAAAACGATTCTAAAAAGTGTCTACAAGTATAATTAGAAAAGTCTGAGCACTATATGAAGGTTTTTCTTACGCTCGTATATTATTGGAATTTGATGTCTGTAGTAGACAAGAGCTGGCAGGGGTCCGAGATTATATTCCTCGGCAAGATCCTCGTCAGCAATTTTTACGAAACCAATACCCAACTGGTCAGCTTCGTCGTCGATATTCTCCAGTTCTTGAAGAGCCTTGGCGCATTTTTTGCAGTCCGGTTTGTCTGTCCCATTTCAAAGCAAATAAACGTTACTGCATTTGCTATTAACAGAGGTTTTAAATATCTCGAATTTTGTGATGCAGCTACAAAAAATTGCCAAGTAAGAAAACAGCGACTTGGCAACTGCCTAATTGACTATAATAGAAAAAAAAAGAAATTCAAATTCAAGGAAAAAGACTAAGAAAATGACAAACAAACATTTTCATATCATATCTAATTACTAGAGACTAATATTCAGTCCGATTCCTGATTGAAAAATAAGCTTTTCAACGCTAACCAGAAGAGCGAACGTAATGGTTGGCAATTATGTAAAGTCTTAAGGACTGGCAAGCATCCAGTGAATACCTGACGTAATATTGGCATCTCTTCTTTGGATGCTGCAACCATGAACCATGCAAATAGTATGTATGTACAATGTCTGTTAGCTGCCACACGTAGGTATTCTAGATCAATTTTTTGAATACCAGAGTGTATCATAGATCGAAATCAAAGAATACCATTCTTTTATTATAAATTTGGAATATTTTCTGCAGGAAATTTTACCCCGGACAAAATATGAAGTAAATGAAAATTTTCTGTGACGTAGAGATACGCTGCAGAAATCATGCTGGTAAATAAGGAGAGTCTCGTAGTATGAAACTAAACAATTGTACAATACTATTACGTACACATGCATAGATATAGGTATATATGCCGTTCTATTTTTGACCCTGTTGACACGTGTTAAAACATACGTATCCACGCATGTAGTTATACATATACAGGTATATGGTTAAACATTTACGTATCCATATGTACATTAACGTTGGGTTCTAGACTCTAAGTTCTATGTATGCATCGGAGGCGCGTAGGCACTATTTCCGAACTCGAATACCGGCTAAATTTTTCATTAGCACATATGTATGTACGTATGTGAGTATATCGGTAGTGATATACCTAGTCTAAGAATCTCTTTGATATTAGTAATAGAAGAACATGACTATATTAAATAAACTACGGGGTGCATCTCTCATTCACTAATCTATGTCTATGAACTACGATCACCACTGTGCCAGAAATGAATAAATAAATAAATATACGTATAGGTATATACATATAACACTTAGCGTGCATTCCACCTCATACTACACACAAAAATGATATTTTCATTGTGAATAATTGTCATTATTAATTATTGAGTGATATGCTAACGGTGACGATGTCACTGATCAGCTTTCTGTCAGTGGCTATAGGTACGAAGTTTTTTCTCAAAAACTACCGTGGCCTGAGAACATAGGTAAAAATAATGATAAACCAGAGAGAAAAAGAGAACACGCACACATGTCAAGGTAACCGAGTATATATAAAATAAAACTCGATCGGAAATAGAACTTCGAGAATGCTGCTTGTTGTTTGCGGTGAATATATTGTTCCCCCCGACTTTAGGCCGGATAGAATAATTGAAAAATTATTGGTTTCTCGATTACAGGTTGAAAATTTCTATTCGAACTCTGACTGGATTCATTCGATTCAAAATCACCTCGGACCACTTAATTTTTTTCAAAAGAGACAAAAAACCAAAAGAAAATCCATCTGATTTTGGAAAAATTGGAAAAAAAACATTTTCGCCCGATTCTTTCGTCTGTTAATAAAGCCTTGCATATTTCCAGATATGTGCATGGAGAGATCAGTTAAGTTTTGACAACATTCAGGTGTTTTGACGTCGTGTAAAAGTGTACTTACTAGAGCTGACACCCGAGCACCTCTTCGTGTCAGGACCTATCCACACCAACACACACAAAAGGTTGACATATATGTTTTATTTACAAGAAGTATACTGTGACGTAGAAATTTCTATGGCATACCGTCTCAATTTTGTCTCATTTTATCACTTTTTCTCACCCTTCGTTAAAATGATTGAGTAAGATATGTATATATATATATATATATGATATATATATATGTATATATACAGGGTGATTCACACCTTGCGGAAAAAAATTCACGTGCATATTCCTAATTGAAATCTAAGAATAAAGTTCCTTAGCAAAAACTTCGAGGGACCAGTCGTTCCTGAGATAGAGAAGGTGCCGTCCGCCCAATGAGACGGCCGTAGCGTGTCCTGCTCAGTGCCGTATCAAGCCTGTAGAATTAACGATGCCCGCGGCTTATGACCTTTGTCCGAAATTTTGGTTTCTCAGTAATTTTCAGTCTTTGAGTCGTCCAGTCGGTCGCTCTCGTGCCCCACGTCTTTCACCCCGTAGCTGACGTTGTCCAGGTGGTCAGAATGGCGACTGTCGTTTCCCCAGTGCATGGCGGAGGGACGTGTGGTGCATGTGTGGTGCACATGTCGTGCATGTGTGGCGCACATGTCGTGCACGTGCGGTGCATGCGCGGTGCATGTGTGGTGCACATGTGGTGCATGTGTAGTGCATGTGTGGTGCATGGCGGAAGGACTTGTGGCGCATGTGCGGTGCACGGCGGAGGGACGTGTGGTGCATGTGTGGGGAACGACAGTCGCCATTCTGACCACCTGGACAACGTCAGCTACGGGGTGAAAGACGTGGGGCACGAGAGTGACCGACTGGACGACTCAAAGACTGAAAAATTACTGAGAAACCAAAATTTTGGACAAAGGTCATACGCCGCGGGCATCGTTAGTTCTACAGGCTTGATACGGGACTGAGCAGGACACGGTACGGCCGTCTCATTGGGCGGACGAAACCTTCTCTATCTCAGGAACGACTGGTCCCTCAAAGTTTTTGCTAAGGAACTTTATTCTCAGATTTCAATGAGGAATATGCATGTGAATTTTTTTCCGCAAGGTGTGAACCACCCTGTATACATGTGTGTATGTGTGTGCGTGTGTTGTGTTTTTTTTTTAATTTTTTTCTCGCGAGCGTAAAGCTGTCTTAGAAATTTCATCTGTAGCGTGGAGCACGTTTGAAAATTTCTGCTAAATGTGTTCAACGTACATAAATGTAGATATATACAAGTTTAGATTAACTTATGATACATATAGCTGTGAACAATAGTTGACAAATTGCGGGATAAGAGAGGTTATTATTTTGCAAAAACAATTCTTAACAAATAAATAAAATTCAAATCCTGTTAGTGTTCTGATTAAACTAATCATCGATATTATATTTGATTTAGAATATTTCTTAGGCCTTACCCAATCATACTTATGATTAAATATCGTCATGTTTAAATTTTAATACTAGGTCTGATAATTCTAAATAAACTATCGAAGAATCTCTATATATTTAGTTATTTTAGAGAAATTCGCTGATGTTTTTTCATAATGAAATCTCGATGCGAGAGTCACGTTATAATTAATTATTCATACGATTACAGAGGGTTTTTGTACAGAGGATGCACCGAGAATTTTCACGTATCTATCTATCGAACGACCCATAAAAAATTTTATCATTAAAATTGGCGAACAGAAAAACAGGAAAGAAGTACTCACAGAAAAGGACCGCAACAAATTCAGTTTCTTCGACGATTTTCTCAAGAATCTTTGCATTAACTTCCTCAATTCTGTCAGGTAGATCCATCGCCTCCAAGCTCGTTAGGAAGTCCAGCACATTTTCCTCGTCCATCAAGTCACCTGCAGGAATATAACAATGAATCCTATTTTTCACAAATTAACATTGTGAAAAAAAAGTCAAAATTAAATTCTCGATTGGTACAAATTTTGGTATTTATAAAAAAAAATTCATCGGTTGTTAAAGCAAGGTTTAGCGACTATAAACTGCACTTGCAAAATACGAACTGTTTGGCTATATGCCAAAAAAACGTGAAACACTAGATTTACTACAGCGTGAAGTAAGTACGCTGGATTCAGTAAACGTTTACACAACGGTGTGTTTCTTCGTTTCGTAAATACATTTACCAATAACTTGAAATTTCTATAGTTATACGATCTTGAGAAAAGCTCCCGGTCTCTTTAATTTTAGCTACCAAATCGATTTCACTGTATAAGTACAACTTACCAGTCAAAAAATGAATCAGAGCGTCGTATAAATATAAAAAGAGCGATATATGCCCGATCGCTAATTTGTTTTCGTCTACACTAATTTTTATTTTTTGACTAATGAGTGATCCGTGAGGATCCACGTCATACTTTTTTTCATTGCAAACAATTTAGCTAGCATCTCTCGATCAACTCACCTTCGTAGATGATGGGTACCTTTTCCCTGAAGTAGGTGAGAGCTGGGAAGGTTTTGATGCCATATTGCTTGGCCAGTCGTTTGTCGTTGATTTTAACAAAGTCTACCCCAAACGTGTCCGTATCATCATCAATTTTTTCTAATTCCGCAAGCACTTTATCGCACGTTAAACAACTCCTCGCATCTGTAACAAAATGCGATATTGTTAAATACCTCAGCTTAATTATCGACCCAAAGCGGGTAAATATACGTCAAGGAGTATAACGGAGAAGATTTACATCCAATAAATCATCAACCAAATTACGTGATTATTATTTCGTTAATCCAATACGCAAATCGGAGTAAATCAAAACCACCCCCACGTGTCCACGTGCGTGCAATGAGAGAGTGAAGCGCTTACCACTTACATTTATACGTCTATATATATCCGGCGTAAAACGATCAACTAATTATAGAACTATAACATTTTGCTTTTACGCCTTTATCTCTTGTGTAACTAACTCGACCAATAAATCAACCCTATCCTGCGATATTTTAGTGACTAAAAGCCCGAACAGATTCAATTGCATATAATTTCAATCTCCGACAATTTCGGTTCAGATTTCCACACATATGCTTCTCTACTTCACAGAATAAGAAACATTTTCTAATTACCCTGATTAAGCTCAAGCTTCTAAAAGATCCTAAGGCCTTTTTGGTACCAAAAAAAAAATAAGAAAAAGGAGTCATTCATTGGCTTATAATTTGCCTATAAATTCCTTGGCGAATGTACTCGTGTATTTTGGTCTTTCGCTTTCGTTCAGGTATTGGGTTACAAAAAGCTTCGCTCTTATTCCCCCACCGTGATCAGTCAAGCTTCGTCCCTTTCCCCGGGCGAGAAAACGGTCTATTCGAATAGAAATATCGGGAAAGGGCGAAAGATTCGCTAGAAAACTGCAGAAAAAATAAGAAAAAAAAACCGACAAAAAAAAATTCTAATCGTCATTTTTTTTTTTTTTGTTTTTTTTTCCGTTTCATCGCGCGACCGAGACATCCTTCGCTATATTACGACTCACTCTACTCCCGGCGATGTCGCCCACCATTTTAGGAGATGGCACCCTGAGAATAGAGCCGGGTGAGACGCCGATGTAAACCTGGCTCTCTCTTTCTTACTCACTCATTCGCAGCAGCCACGATCTGGACCAGTTGACGTTGTCTCGTTCTCAACGCGCGCCAACCCAATAACATTCGGCATACTCCCCCGCAAAATTCTCGGTTTTAGTGACCAGCGTTCTTAGCGGTTGCGGCTAAATCGTCACGACTTGAAAATTTC
Source organism: Tenthredo distinguenda (assembly GCA_947538915.1). Lineage (NCBI taxonomy): Eukaryota > Metazoa > Arthropoda > Insecta > Hymenoptera > Tenthredinidae > Tenthredo > Tenthredo distinguenda. The sequence continues at coordinate 16,224,629 of OX384536.1, read as the reverse complement.
GTCGAAGATTTCAGTCCCACGATCTTATGATTTTCATTTTACGAGAAGAAAATTTCGGGCGTGTTTCAGCGCACGTTTTTCGGCCTTTTAAGTTTTTCCCTCAATATCAATTCACGTCGGTTTGAATACCTGTCAATCATAGCCGCGTAGCGAGAAAGCCGAAGGACTGATATTTTACGAAAATGAGGATAAATGATGATTTGGAAGAGGAATTGGACCCTGGGAGAGGAAATCATCGTATTTTTTTTTCTTGGACTACAAAATCGTTTCAATTATCGTTAGACCCACTTTTACCCTAATTATCTAGCTTTCTAGGTTGAAATTTTCTTGCGGATAGTAGAAAGCTTTGAGAGACTCGAGTCTCGACAAATTACAGCTGTCTGGAATTGGATGGATGGACCGAGTCAGTGAAGAGAATCTTTGGCATTCCCTATCCCCTGACTGAAGTTTACTTATTCGTTTATTTTAACGGGAATCTTAGTAGCAATGTTTAATCTTAACATGGAGAAGTTAAACTTCTCCAGAAAGAAGAGAAGAAGCTTTTCATAGCCCCTCTCTTCTATGTATACATGAAGAAAATACAACTTGCTGGAGTTACAAATGCTGCAGCATATCGTAAAGCGTTCGAAGACTCGTTGCTACAAGAATCGAAAATATTACCGTAACTATTTTAACCCTAGCTCTGATGATAGATTTCTCGATCTTAGGTCACTAATTGGCTATTATGGCACGGCAATGTTAGATCTCTCAAGGTTTTGCTTTACAGACATAGACGCACGGTTTTCGAGAACAAGATTTAGAGAGTGTGAAAGAATCGGTACGACAAATAGAATTTGGTCTACGTTCACGCCACGTGTATTTTTAAATCGGTAAAACACTCGCCCAGAGGCCAGACTAGACGTATACCTATGCTGTTCACCAGTCAGCAGATTACATAGAACTATTTTGAGAAAATTATCAACAGTGGATATCCCCCTTTAAGAGATAATCCGGGACCAAACTAATCCAAGTTATTAGTTAAATCAGATCACAAAACGTAGGCAGATCTCTTCTCTTTCTTTTCCAATCCCAGCTTTCTAATCTAATATAAATATTCAATACTTTCGGTATAGACTCTCGATTTATCCTGTACGTCTTTAAATACTGTCCCAATCAGCTGTCGATATGTAAAGATAAATCGATAAACAGATGATCTTTATTGTTCTTGAATTGGGAAAAAGCTTTTGCATAAATTTTTCTCCGATAAATGAAAAGTCCGAAGTCGATGTTTTCCCGAAATCAAAAGCTCTGATCTCAGAGCGTAATAGCGTGACGCAACGTGTTTTTCAAAACTAAAACTCAGGTTTCACGTTTCATCTGGCCTGATCCAGACCTATTTGTGTGGTAATAAAATTAAAATTGGATCTCGACAAATTAACATTTTATAGTTTACACGAGGCACTATAGGTATGATCGGATCCTAAACATCCAATCAACGTCGGTTCGGTACTGAGACCACAAAGAGTTACCTAATCCGTAGAAAAGCTCACGTAGAAAAGAGACACGGCTACGAATAAGGGCTGGAATGATATGGGGGGTTAAAAAATGATCTGAAAAATCTAGAAGAGGGAAAAATCAAGGTACTCTACTATCGTAAACGTCCGAGGATACGTAGGTAGGCGGTAATTTGTACCGACAATGTTTTTCGGTAAGATGTTATACCGAGGTAGAGGCGCGGGCGAAAATAGCTCAGGGTCTAAAAGTGGTGTCAGCCGACCAACCACCAAACCGTCCTTGCGAACACCGAAGCCGCCAGCTCGACTCATCTTCCTGCCAAACCTCCGCTACTCATCTCTGTCTCTTCTTCCCGGTCTAATCCCTAGCCCCACTGCCCACAGAATCTTAAACTCTTACTTTAAGGTCCAGACTGATGAGGTCTGGCCCAGACCTAGAAAGTCAGAGCTCGTCTTTTCGCCCCGAGTATCCGAGGCTCCGAAATCTAACTAAAATTAATTTTCTTCATCGCCTGATTCGCGGGCCTCACGTGCTATAATAGAAGTGTCTGTTCAATAGTAAAGCTTTCATTCTCGCGCTTCGCTGTATAATAAAGATCTTTTCTTCAAGATGAAACGCCATCGTCGATGAGCAGAATCAATTTATCGATTCGCTTTGGCAACGGTCGACTATAAAGCTATTTCCAAAAACCTTGAATCTCTTTTTCTCTTTACCTTCATCCTCTTGGCTCCGATAATATTTAGCGAGAATTACTCGTTGGCAGGTGGAAGTTAGGCTTAAAGTCTCGTCTCATTACTACCTAAAAGCGCAGTTCATTAGTGCAGCTTGATTCGACGCGCAGTACACTCGGGTCTCTGTTCTTCTCCGTTTTGTATTAAATGGACTTAGCGTTTTCAATCACGAGGATCGCGAGAGCAAATTTTTACGAACTCTTTTACGATTGAGAATATATCGCTAAACGAATATAGGCGATCCTCAGTTTCGAGAGCTTTTTCTCCCGGGAAAACGTCCTCGAGTCCGACACAGAACCCGCTAGGAATTCGCTCGAGACCCCAGACGCAAACGGACAGAAATAGCTAATTTTTCGTCCCACTAACCACGTCGGGAGGGATCGATCAGAGATCGGGGATTGACAGGGGAAATGATGAGTCTTAATTGAAAATAAAAACAAACAAAGGACAGAGTCCCAAGTATTTTCCGTCCGCTGATCTATTTTTTCGGTTTCGTTAATCAAATCGGAGGACAGAGGCGTGCTGAATCCATTGCCGGGTTACGTAACGCAGTATTTTTTATTTATAAAAACGAAATAACGTTTATATGAATCGATTCGACAGTTGCGAAGGCGATAGATGGATAACGCTCGGTATTCTAATGGTACGAAACAATAAACGATTCCGATCATCCGAAGATTATTTATCTAATTTAACCGGCGCTAAAAACATTCCTTGAATCGTTGGCCTGACCGATCTACAGGTACAATATACGTTACGTAATTATTTCTTAATCGGGTATCGGCACGTGTTGGCCAAAGCCCGACAACCTTTGAGAGGGTGGAGTTAATGCCGGGTGTAATTCCCGCTACCAAATTTACAAAATTGGAAACGAAGAGCGAATAATTTCTTCAAAATCTGCCTATAAAAATCCCATTCGTCAAATATCCGAGACGAAAAACGATCCCCTTCTCCAATGACGTCAACGATGCTTGACGACTTCCGGCCGGACACGTGCTGGCGCCAAAACCGTTCTATTTCCCTTTCCCTCTGTTTTTTTTATTTCTGAATATTGCTTTTCATTTTTTTTCGTTTTTTTGGGGGGAAATCCGCATTTTCATTATTTTATCCATCAAATACACGAAGCACAACACTCAATGCCGAAGACTCGCCCTTTGACACTTACACCAATACACGGCTACAAAGTCTTTTTCGTTGAGCGCTCTCTCCAGCTGTTTCGCAGTGACCTCTTCGATGACCGGTTCGACTTCCTTGGCGTTGGTCGGCCTACCCCCCCGCGAGGGTTCCTCGGGACGGGATTTAGCGGCATCACAAATCGCGGTAAACCACCCCGATAATAAGAGGAACGCGATTAGGAGGGCCGTCGGAGTGCACGGCTGCACGGCGCTCCAACTCCGCGAACCATTCGCCCTCGACATCGCCGCACTGACTGCGCGGGCTATTTTTGATTCGCGGCTCGATGTTTCGGGCAAGGTACGTCCGGACCGATTTCGTCAAGAAGGGTTGCTACGTTTGACTAACATCGCGAGCGCCAGCGCGCTTATTACGACAGGATTGAACGCCGCCACCGAGTCACGGACGCGAATCTTTAGTCCAACTTCCGGTGCGATTTTTTTTTCAATTTCAAATCCCAAATATTGTCATAGCAATACGAAATTCGGGCTAATTTTTGTTATTTCGATCAAATTCTTTTGGGAATCGTACAAGTTCATCTAAATGGATCTGATAATAAGAAAAACGAGCCGATGAAAACTGAAAAATTGCCTCAAAAGGAAAATTCTCTCAATCTGTAGCAGAAAACAAGAAATGATTACTATCAAATTCAAGAAATATTGAGGAGAAAAAAAATACCTTGTTCGTTAATAATATACACAATTATGAGTTGTGGTCAGCTCCACCAGGTTGGGCGTCGCACTCCGATACGCCCAGGCATACCCCGTGTAGCCCTCGGAAGAGATTGCCAAAATAATATCGCAGAATTAAGATAAAGATAAATACCAATTTTTCGTAGTCAGCCGAAACAAGAAGTGAGGCTTTTGTAGCAATTTTGTGCAATAAAAACGATTTTCTAACAGAAAATAATTTGTTATAACAGGTTTTTCCTTGCGTGAGACATCATTCCCAGGTTTAGCCTGTACATTACAGATTCTATGTCAGCCTATTGTGCATGTGTACCTACACCTTCTAATGTTATATAAATATGTTAATGATTCGTGCATTCGATTTACTTTCAATTACCGCTCCCTGTGGCAATCATGCAGCATCGAGGTGCGACAGTAGTAACGAGCATAACGTATCAGCCGGCGCCGCGACCCATCTGCCCGACCACGAAGTTATGATTCTACTTAACTCGTCGTTGAGGATTTCCATCTTGCAGAACGAGAAGATCGACGCCGATACGGTCGCGAATCCAGAGCAAAGCGGCTGTTCGGATTGTAACCGTATCCCTTACTGGTTCAGAAATCAGATAACCGGAAGTCTCTCTAGATATCTTAGGTTTCCACCATGGAAAATATTCTGAACCTCGCGGTATAGGTATCTCATTACATGACACGTAACTAATATATTCTATATGCTTATTATACTTCAGTGCCGTGTAGATATACCGTTTCGAATTCAAGTATATTGAATGATTTTATAAGTAATTATACAAAATAATGAAAGCCTGTATTTTTATCAGTAACAGATAATAGATATGAAGCATGATATATTTTTCACGTATTCATTTCGAGTATGAATTTTTGAAAAATCTTTCAAAATCGTACCGAATTTTCTAACCCTTTGAACGTATTTTAATCAACAAATAACTCTTCTTACCTTTTTCGAAGATTCTTTAAAATCGCAAGGGAAAAATGTTCTTCCTATTTGTTCCCCATGGCAGGTTCTCCGGCTTATGCTGTTGCCTAACTTACTACAACAATTTTTCCGGTAATGACCGACTGCAATAATTCAATTATGATGAATACACAATTCAGAGATCTTTATTTCCGATGATTTTCGTTGATGGAACTTGTGGGACTCGTTATTCTTATTTCTCCGTCTCTTTGATACGAATGTAAGAATCCTGAAATTACCCCCACTTCGAGTAACCACGGTAAGCTCTGGTAATTCACAAGTGGTCTTCGACGACCAGGCAGTCGTCGATGTGGCTTCAGTTCGAGTCCAGGAATCATGACAGCAGTTGAGACAAAATCACATAAAATCGCCATTATCGGTGGTGGTTTGGTGCGTAGAACGTATAATATTCGAAACAATTGTTCATATCTTCATGTATACTTAAATAAAATCGTATAGAAATAAAACGAAAAATAAAAAGGCACTTCATTAAGCTACGATAGAGAGCAGTGTTAAAAAACATTAAATATTTCCTAATCAAACTGCGTGATCTATCATTATTTTTCTTTCTCAAAGACACAATCCTTTAGATCCGCTGTTTCAAGTTTGCAATCATTTCCTTTCAGGTGGGAGCCCTTGCAGCTTGTTTTTTTGCTAAAAGAGGCCACGATGTTTCCCTCTATGAGTATCGTGAAGGTAAATTTAATTCAACTTCATCTCCGAGGTCCAGGGATTCCTTTCCTCCATCCTCGCATCTCTGCAAAAATTTATTTTGACCCTTAATAATTATTCTTGATATTAATATTAATGAACAAATCCAGAAACTTAGAAAGGGTCATCGGTCGCAATATCGAATTTGAAATCTTCAAAAGGAATTAAACTTCCAGATATTCGCGTAGCCGAAGAAGTTCGTGGTAGAAGCATCAATCTTGCCTTATCAGCACGAGGTAGGGCTGCTCTTCGGGAAGTCAACCTAGAAGATAAGTTGATCAAGGAGCACGGTATCCCAATGCGAGCCCGCATGATACATGGCAAAGATCACAGTCTCACAGAGATACCGTACGACCCAGTAAACAAGAATGTGAGTTTTTGACTAATTTCTAAATATCTTACAAATTCTACTACAATCTACTATCTCTCAAGTGATGCAGTTCCCGAGGCATTTTTGTTATCGAGTATGTTTTATATAATATATCCTCCGATGAATCAGAAAGCTTTGTAGAAATTTACCTATAGGTAATTTACCTAAGCAATAATTTTTTAGTGCATATATTCCGTCAACAGAAGATACTTAAACGAGACTTTGCTCAACGGTAAGTTACTTCCTTATTTCTACACAATTTACTCAAGAACAGTATTATTTTGAACCAAAAGAAAATTCGTACTCAAGTGTCAAGCGAGCTTCTTTGGTATTTTGTTATTTTTATATTTTGTCTTTTTATTTGGGACTAACATACACCCTCCCTCCACATGATCGTTAACTCAATATATCTTATTCGAGTGATTTTTTTAGGCTTCGTACGCGCTGTAATACGATACTGAAATATCGGATATCTAATACTGTCTCGCGTTTTACCAATCCAACTTGTCCTCAAATTGACTTAAAATAACTTGAAGTTAAAATAGACTATGATTACACTTATTTGGTCAAACATTAATCCGACTCTTTCATTGCAATTTGTCTCCTTTTTGTTTTACCTCTTCCTTACAATAAAAAATAATTCAGGTCTACATGCAGTAGTGGCAAACACTCGGAATCACGTTTACATTTACCCAATAATTAACTAACAAACTAATTTCAGCGGCAGAGAAATATTCAAACGTTAGATTGTACTTTAATAAAAAGCTTGTCAACGCTGATCTGGAGAATGGGAGTATGATATTCGTTGAGTGAGTGTATAGAAGAGAAATTAATATTAATAATATACAAGCTATGAAACGATTAACAAACATACATACGACGTGATTATGCATTACCTGACACAGTCGTAAAACCATGGAAGAAGAAGAGGCATCGGCTGATTTGATAGTCGGAGCTGATGGCGCTTTTTCTACCGTTCGAAGGATCATGACTAAAAGGCCGCTCTACGATTTCAATCAAACTTACATAGAGCATGGGTACATGGAGCTGTGTATACCGGCTAAGGGCGAAGGCAAAGTGAGTCTAATTGATTGGGGAAAGAACGAGATTAAATAAAAAATTGATATTTATTAAAAAATGAAATTTCGGATTGGCTGTAGTTTGCCATGGCAAAGAACAACCTTCATATTTGGCCCCGAGGAGAGTTTATGATGATCGCATTGCCGAATCAGGACGGATCTTACACAGTGACCCTTTTCGCACCCTTCAAAACTTTCGAGGGCCTTGAAACTCGCGAAAAATTAGTTCAGTTCTTCAAAAAACAATTCCCAGATGCCGTGCCGTTGTTAGGGGAGGATAAACTGACCAAAGACTTTTTTGAGAGCAAGCCTTTACCCCTGATCTCAATCAAGGTATCGTGCTCAGTGGATTTTTCAGCCTTTTCGTAACGCCAAATCTATGAAATAATTCCTACTGCCATTTATTCACAGTGTCAACCATTCCATGTCAAAAATTCTGCCGTTATCATCGGGGATGCTGCCCACGCCATGGTTCCATTCTATGGCCAAGGAATGAATACTGTAAGTCGCTGTACAGATTATAAGAAAAGCTATTAAGGAAGAAGGCACGAAGGGATCAGCTACATGGATTAATGTTGTTTCCAGGGATTCGAAGACTGTCTTATTTTGGACAAACTTTTAGAAGAATATGATTCCGATTTGAGTAAAACTTTGCCAGCTTTTACCGAGCAGAGATGTAAAGATGCTCATGTCATTTGCGACCTAGCTATGTACAATTACGTGGAGGTGAGTAAATGACGATTCTTACACAGAAAGAAAGGGTTTGTTCGATGAAACTACGTTTATTTGACTGAGAAAAATCTGGCGACCTAAATCTTCTTGATTTAAAGAAGGGTTTATCATAGATGTTGTCACAAGGAAAATATTTTAGAGTGAATTATTGCCATACTGACCTGACCATAAGCTTTCTGGTTTTCCACCACACAAATGGCTGATAACTGATGATATGTTGCAGATGAGAGATTTGGTGAACAAAAAATCATTCATGGTCAGAAAATATTTAGACACATTTCTCTACTGGCTACTTCCGAACACTTGGGTACCATTATACAACTCGGTTCACTTTTCAAGAATGCCTTTTCAAAAGTGTACCGCTAATCGTGCCTGGCAAGAGAAGGTAAGTTTTTCTAATTTTACCGAAACTGATTAAACCTGTACTTGTACCTAATTCCGGCAGGTTATTCGAAGAGGGATATACTTTTTGAGCTCGATATTTTTCGCGGTAATATTCACGACTCTGAATTGGCAAAGATTCGTTGAATAGTGAGTATAAATAATTTTTGGATTCTCTCACCTGTAACGAAGAAAAATAAATTCATAAGCATAATTTACAACGTTCGGTTTTGAGAGTCAATCTTCGGAATCTTCGATTTTAGGATTAGGATGAAGGCTGAATTTTTATTGAATGCATTTTCCAAGATTAGGAAATATTTTGTATCTGGAAAAAATTAGTATATCATAGTCTTTGGCATATATTTGGTGGAAACGAGGAAAGAATAAAGAGTGTATCGTTCAACGTATCTAGAAACACCTTGTGATGTATCAAATTTATTATCCACACCCCAGGCCTATGACTATGATAACAAAACTACAAAATAGACAACCAATAAAAACGTTTGCTATATCATAGATTTGGCATATACCTATATCTTAACTATATTAAATGTATCATCTTATTATTGGCCAGTAAAAATTAATTATAATTACTGAGGCTCCCCGAGTTCTTACTTCCATTCAATATTGGCAAATATTCAAAACGCAACAACAAAAAAGAGAATGAGCAATTCCTATCAATTAATCGTTCGATAGAAAATATCGTTATTTACATATCTTAATTATAGGTCGTAAAAGACTAATTATTTTAAGCTTATATTCATCGCGTGCGTGCACACACATAATTATAATACCTAATCAGTATATTCGCGTTTTCGGTTTCAATTCATTGAAAATACTATAAAGTAGAAATAAAAAGACTGGCAATTGAAGAGTTCGGAATTTTTAAACTTCGATCGAAGTTACCGACTCGTCTGTATCCTAATAACTTGACTGATCTTGGAAAGAGCTTTACATAACTTTTTTCTTGTAGTAATTATCGTTACACTTTCCGATTACGGTTGAACAGTTGATATCATGTGAATTGGACTAAATTGGACGAACCTCCTCACTTCAGTCTATAATCAAATTAGTGCTTTCTGGATTTTTCAAATACTTATATTTGTGTGTCTCGAAAAGTTGCACCAATTTTTCAATGAATTTATTTTGATACTCGTCTATCTGCTCGCGCGTTGGTTCCGAAATTGTTGGAACCTCCAACGCTTCACCAACTGAAAAAATAAATTGAACTTCGTTTATCAATCTGCTTAAAGAGTTACGTCAAAAAATATCTTAAACAGGTACGAATCTCTTTTACACACTCACCTACTACAGTGACTGGCCTTCTCTGAGGTATTATGCCAAACGAATACTGGAAAAGGCCTCGACCGATCGGTAGAACAGGCGCAATTCCTATTAATTTTTGCATCATTTCTTGGGTGGATCTAAGATAAGATCCTTCGGGATTATCGACCTGATTATAGAGGTCAGTTTCACCGAAAGAAAATACTGGGACCAGAGGTACTCTTTGAAAAAAAGAAAAAAAGACAAAGTTCGATACAAAATTACGTTTCCTAGTCAATAGAAACGGAGATAATCCTATCGCCGAAGCTTACCCGTGCTTTAAAGCGATCCTGACGAAGCCCTTCCGTCTTTTTAATATTATTCGATAAGTTCCTGGTTTACATTTCAAAGATTCTGAAGCTCCACCGACTGCAAGAACGGTTGCTCTACCTCCACCAGGAGCAGATACTAAATTTTCAATACTTTTAGCGCTCGCACTGCAAGCACCTAAATTAATTGTGCGAAAATATTAGTCAAGCTTTACGTTGAGTTCACTTTACTGTTCTAAATTCAAACGATTTTTGACCTTTCATAAATCAACGCCAAATGTTTAAGTTTTAGTGAAATACACCGAAGAGAGCTTTTTTTTCAATTTATTTTCAAACTCACCAAAGCTGTAGACAAACTCCCTGAATAGAGGCATGTTGAAGTGTTGACGGAGTGTGAGCATCCTTACTCGTAGACCTGGATATAATTTGTGAAATCCAAGTACGTCGGTAGCAAAAGCTCCGAAAGCACCGGTGCAAAGAACACCGTGAGGAAACACACAGAGGAGGTAATTCTTCGATGGATCCAAGTCCGCGGTTTTGACTAATTTTATCGGAAAGTAGTCACAGAAATAATGCCACCAGGCATGGTTGCGCATCCACAGAATCCACGAATCGCTGATGAAATAAGAAAAAAGAAAAGTAACGTAAAAATGAAAAAGATATTTATCAATTCAGAAAATCAGGATGGGCATTTTTTCGGCAGATGTATATTAGGTACTGACCTTCGACCTCCGTTTTCGCAAGTGTCCAAATCAAAGAAGAAGACCCAAGCGAGGTAGACGAATAGTAAGTAGCGGATGAAAGTGGTGTAAATAATTAACAAAGCTGTTATTATGCAGGCAGTAATTCCGCCAAAAGCTAACATCACGATCCAAGCTGCTGCAGCTAAAGTCTGAAGACGTCTTTTGAGCGGTGTGTTTATCGGAGCGAACTTTACACCGAGTAACTTCATTTTATCTGCTTTTTTCTTTGAACTAAGAAAGAAGAATGACGAAAAGAAGTATTTAAATAAATTCTAGTTAATAATGAAAACGCTGCGGTCCTCAGTGGAGGAAAATATTCGATGGTACGTATTTTGAAGAAATTTTTAGTTATCTGTACAGCGGGCTTCGTCCGACTGATACAATAACGATTGCTTGGTAGTTGTACAGCTTTTCGACAATGATTACAATTGTAAATTCAATTATTCATAATATTCAGCCACGTGTATAGCTAAGAATCGAATTCAAAAATACTGTTGGTATACATCGAACTATCCAGACTAGTTTATCGTTGATGGAAATATTCCTCTGTTTTTTTTCTCTACACAAGCTATATAGCCATCGTTAAAAAAAACCAACAGAAATATTCAAGAAATTTGTACTCTCGAATGACACCTCTACAGCTTCGACTTGTCGTGAATGAAAAAAATTGCTCACTAACTTCCATATTAATATTTATAAAATATACGTATTTTACGTATATGTAATGCATAGGCACTTGTATTTTGATATCTAGATGAGTGACATGAATAGATGTAATGCATGACCTAATAGATATAGTTTATTACCTTGTTCAGATAAGGAGATGAAAACCGCCACCGTATCACCGATCCCTATAATTTCAGCTGTCGATAAATTGTTCGCCAGTTATCAATATCGTTTTCAAATTTCTTCGGCACTGCAGCGAATGCAGAAACATTCTGAAAATTCGCGACTCATATATGTATTCAAGCATAAACATCACACTTACGTCTAGTATATAATTCAAGGTCTTCTCGCAAACTCGACACTGTCGTACATCACTCGCGGACGAAGTACAGGTACAGAGTAACGATTCTTATACGGAAACATGGAGTTTTGCTATAAGGAAATTAAACAGAGAATATATAGATAACGCGTATCTTATCCGCGCAAGCTTCGTCACTGCATATAAACGTCTACCGTATACTTATTCGCTGCATTTAATTTTATTCTAATCGCGAAACGATCGAACTGTAATGTACAAAGAAAACTTGGGTCGTATTATTCAGACTTATTATCAAATACGTGAATTAATTAGTTTACCCGATTATCACGACTCGAGATAATTGGAGTTCGAAAAATAAAGGCACGTGTATTTCTTTTTTCTTTCATAAAACTCAGATGAAAACCGACCACCTATTCGATCGTCTTATATCCATATATTGTCCGAATAAGTGATAGTCAGAAAACTATATCGAGTAAATGGTTCACCAAGGTTTCTGTTCCGCTCGAAACAATCCGATTATAGGCTCTACGAATAATCTAAGTTCGCAGTATAATAATAAACAGATTAGGTATAGTTTATGTCGTGTGTTATGTGTACGTCGTGTTTAGCGAGCATATGACTGACGCATTCAAATATAGCGTATGAAGCAAGTGTCGTAGGTCATGAAGGTGTAAGTACTTAGTACTAATAGAAGAATTGGTCGGTCTTAAACACGTTAAATTCGAGGGTGATAAATCTGTGCGATAATGAATAGTAGGAACACATGAATATATAGTATATACATAATCGAGATGTACGTGTAAGTAGAAAGAAAAAGCCGGTAATTCACGTACTGTGTATTTAATCTGCGTTCTGTAACTACGTATGTGTGCATGTGTGTTCATACACTTATACATGCGAGACGCGTTTGCGAGCGTTTAAAAATAGCAGCAGTGAATCGCGTGGTGTCGTAGCAGGAGAAAGTCAGAGAAAAAAGAGATTGGGCAGTAAAGTGGCCTTTCCATTATTCAAAGAATATAACAAAATCGTATAACGAAGTGCGAAGAACCGAAAAGAACTGTGCAATTCAGAATTACAGAAAATTCAGTTCAGAATTATAGAAAATGATAATAGGACAGAACGAAATCGCATTAACGCGTGGTATCAAATTCTCACCGACAAAAATGTTCATTGATTAACTAATCAATTATTAAAGCAGTGTATATATCTACTCACTCGAGTCAAAGGACAACGAAGGCGACAGTTCCTCCCAGGACTTTCAATTTCACGAATATTCGATCGAAGATCTATGCGTTTTGATAATCAGCTGCTGGTTCTGGTGCCGTTTCTGCTGCTGCTGCGCACCTGTAGGTCAAATGGTGCCTGAAGCGTCGTTTATTTTTTCTTGTTTTTTTTTTTTTTTAATTCTTGTTATATCTGTGCATATAATATGCATAGTATAAGAGAAACCACATAGTTTCCAGATAGTTTAGAGAGTAAGAAAAAAATGTAATCTCAATAATTCAAAGAATTTATTAACGTTTTGTTTTACGTAATATATATGTTGATTGATATTTATTCACCTTCCTGAAAACGCTGTCTTCGGAATGGTATAAAAAAAATTGACAAATACACTGTGCGATGCTGCTGTCAACTTGTTATTCTCTTCTCCTTTCTTTATTTCGTTCGTCGCTCTTGATCTCACTTTTGAACGAAGGGTAAACTTCTTCCAGGAGTATTCTGTGCGAATATGGGATAAATTTTCGCAGTATAAATTCGCCCGATAAATCGAACGTCACTTTATCTTAAGCTTCGTATATAACGCGACACTGCAGCTCTTCAAGAAGCCGTCCATAACTATAATAAACCGAGTTAGTTGAAAACACTCGAGCTGTTCTTGTCATGTGAGCCTGGAGACCAGTCGACCAACTAATAGCGTGACACGTGGGATTGAAGTCGAAAATTCAGGATCCCCGTACAGACTTCTTCCTATTTTCCAATCCGTTTACCTCAATTTCAACCTTCACTGCATTGGCGTAGATCTAGAAGAAAGAAACCCCGAACACGTTATGCGACACTCTTATCAATTTTTTACAGCAAACCAATGATAAGCATGCTTCACAGTATGATTGTTCATCGAATATATTTGGGGATGGGGGGTAGTGAATTTTAAGATCGTGAAAGAGAGATCTTGAACTTCAACATCTTTGCTCATTTTCGAAACGATTTTCTTTGAGATTTCCAGCGGGATTACGTAGGTGGGATAAATTTATGTATAGAAGAGGGAATCGAAGGTATTGTGTGCGATTTATATATAATATATATAGGCAATCATTTATAGGCACGGTCATTAGCGTAGAATAACCGTATTTAATAATAATAATAATAATAATAATAATAATAATAATATTGTAATATATAATAATAATAATATAACTGCACTATGCAATATAATTAACGATATTTTTTTTTTTGCTGTCCTTCCGTGTACCACTATACATGTTCACTTATCTGTGTACAAATTATTTTCATAATAATTCAACATATATAAAACTTATTTCATCTTTGTCTCAAAGTTGATAACAACAATTATATTTTAGCCTGCATGAACAATGTGGATAGTTAATTATTATCTTATTATTTCACGTTGCCTTAGATATAATTACGATTGATTTGTTATTCATTATTTAATTATGTATATGTATATCTTAAGTAACAACTGGTTTCACCTTATTGATTTACATGTACGATCGCTGCATTGTCATATTATTATTCTTGTTTTTTTTTTTTTTTCTCCTGATTGAAAGTAAAAATTAACGATTGAATTTTTACAATTAATTATTATTCATAATTATACCCTTGACGTGGAAGAAAATAATTATAATTTCACACCCAGATCTGATTGATTTAATTCTTAGTTTTTCTTTCGTTCTTTGTGACGAGAATAAAACAAGACTTTGGAATCATCTAGCAAGTAACACGATTCAGTGTTTTAAGTATATCGTAAAAAATCGATTCCTATATCTTCGAATCTGTTTGATAATTGATAAAATTATAACTTGAAATCGTCCGATCCGTGATCAATGGTTGAAAAATATTGATAAGAAGTTTATAATCACTCAACTAAATTATTACACGAATCGAGTAGATGAAAGTAGAATTATTTTTATACAGTTTAAAGACGATTCGAAAGCTGCATCCATTCTTCATTTTATTTTTCAATTTTTACTCATTTACTTCATTAGATGTGACCCTCATCACCTAGGTAATTAATTATTAGGCGAATGAAACGTCACTGATCTCTTTGTATAAAGTAAAGTCGATAATTAAAATGAATGACAAAATAAACATCATTTGTCGAAACGGTACATATCATATGATATATGCATCTGATTTAGAAAAAATACGTGAGAAATAGATGCAGGATATTTTCATAGAATGAAAAACAATCTGTAAGAATAAGAATAAGTATAATATATATATGTATATATAGGATCGTAATATAGGTATATGATTGTGTGAACACTTTTTCCTTTTTCTCGTAATTTACATATAGAAATATGCATTATAACATCGGCGTACTAGTATATAATAATTAACTGTAATAGGGTAAGTACAGACGTGTTATAGTTATACGAAACTTATTACTGGGAATAGTCTTCGAGGTTCGTTAAGATTGATTTTGGTATTTATTATGATAAGTGCACACGGTTTTTATTATTTATTATTTTTTCTCTTCATTACCTATTTTTTCTCTTTCCTCTTTTGTACTGGCGTGTGATTATAACGGGATTTAAAATATATAGATAGATTTTACATTTCATAAAAATAAGTTAAACATCTTTTTGTATATTTTGTTAGTTTTTCTTTTTTCTTTCTTCTCTCTCTCTCTCTCTCTCTGTCTTTCTATCTGTCTATCTATCTTTGATTATCTCCCATCTTTTCTCTCTTTCGCTTGCTCTTCAGTACTAGATATACATACATATCTCCTTGTTTTTAAATATTTTTCTCGATCGTAACTATACGATCACGTAATTGAACGCTCGTTTCTACACGTATGCACACGTTATATCCATACGTATAACAACGAGATTTTTCACCTCTGGTCCGTAAGTATTCTTGTTTGTATTTGTTTGTTTGTTTTTTTTTTAATTAAAAATGTTTTTTTTCTTTTTTGTTTTCTATTAATGGCCATTTTTATACAAGTTTTACTAAAAGGCCAATGCTGGTCCGATGCTCGTTCGTCCATAAAGCAATATTATAATAACTTTTGAAAAAGTTTTACAACAGCTCATCGTCTCACTGGATTCGATATATTCTATATAATTTTCTATATATATAATACTATATGAATTTTTCACTAATTCGCTCATTACAAAGTATATTCCACGATCTATATTTATCAATTTCATATATACCTAGACCTATTTCATATATCTATAATTTATTATAGCTGCTATTTATCATGTATCCTACGTAGGTGCTGCTCTACGTAAACTATAATAATGATTTGTCTAAATAGATACATAACAAATCATCTCACAGCTTCTAGAATTTTTAGTATATATCTTTTTTTTTCTTCTTTTCTTTATTTTTTATTTTTTATTTTTTTTTGTCGTACGTTTTTACTGATCTTACGAGATCAACGATTTTTACACATTCTTCCAATACCATCGCGAGTGTAGCAAGGCAAATAAGTATGATGTATCATTTATATTAAGATAATCGCGTAATATCTTGAAACGTTTGTGAAGGTATATCGTTTACTGTAGTACGTTATATCACGCGTAATGTAAAGCCGACTATATGTGATGTCTGATCGAAATAGCAATAATAATATAGAATTACGGTTTTCCAAGATAAGAAGAAGTCGTTTGATAACTTCAACTATAACTCTTTGTACCGAATGTAAGAAAAAATATGATTAATCAATATTTCATATTAAATCGCTCTCAATAAATGCTTTTATACTTCGTTGCGGATTAATTTCGTGGAAAACATCACTGTGCGATTTAATAAACCTTGAAAAACGCTCTGCACGTGATGAATATATGCGAAAATGATTATGTATCAATGTTAAACGTCTTACCTTCCTACATCAAGCAGATATTAGAATAATTTATTTGTTTTTGTTTAATTTGGCGACTGCATTATAATTCTCTTCTCAATATATATGCTATAAGTTTTACGATTTGTTTTCTTTCTCTTCTGTCTATCTATAAAAAACATCAACCCCCGTGCATAATCATAAATTTGAATAGTGATTCAACTAGGATAGATTCAATAATAGAAAGAAAGAAAAGAAATAATATTACAGGACAAATGTTAATGATAAAGAATGTCGTAATAAGTCGTTTGGAAACGATAATCAAACTAAATGAAAAAGACGTATAATATGTAATGCTAAAAATATTATATTTATTTATTATATAGTCCGACCTATAAAGTAACAATAAGCAAAACAGTGGATTCGAGTAACATAAAATTGTATAAAATAAACGAAATCAAAATAACAAAACAGTATGTATATGTATTTGTTACTGTGATATCATTTCGTGTGTGATATCACATGCGATAGAAACTTAAATAAAGTACAAATATATGTTAAACTAAACGGAAACAAGAGAAAAAGATGAATAAAATTGATAGTCCATTCGTATGGTTCCGATAATAACCATTTTCGAAATTGGTTACACCAAATAAAAATCTGTAATAGACTAAAAAAAACCAAACATAAAAAGAACGAAAAAAAGAAGAACAATTATTGATGATTATCAATTTATCCCTCTCTACTGACATCTGACGTATTTGGAAAGCTTTTACGATTTATTGCTTCACCTATCCTGTACTTGACTTATAATTAAATTAATCCTAAATTCAAGCATACCTTACTCTCGAGTATGTATCGATCACTTTCTCCTTCAATCTCTTAGACTGACATACTCTCGGACTACAGGGACCAAATTACTTCTCTAATATCTTTATCAACCGGTAATTATTTTTAAATTGAGAAAAATATTTGTTTTACGATCTATTAACAAAGTTTTGTTCTTTATGGTAAAATATCAATATATATATATACGCATATATCAATATATCAATATATGTGGGTACACTACCTATGAAGGTGTGATAGAATTGAGATTAAAAGACCTAATAACCGTTGATGGGAAAGTATACTATATAATAATACAATGAATTGACTTCCTCCAGTCAATCTGATAATAATTGATAATTAGCTCTACTAACGAGTAACGTTAATAATACTAATAATAATAGGTAATAATAATATATATTGTATATATATATATACACAGAAGGAGTTTGAATTATTATTTTTTTTCTTTTTTTCTTTCTTTATGCAACACTTTAAATACTGATTATTGGTGTTTTGGCAGCGAATGTTTTTCAACAAACGGGCGAAAGCTGATACCTTAAATTCAATGGACTTTTTAAACCATCGTCAAACTGTGCGATACAGTCAAACTATGATGTAGAAAAAAATCAATCGATATTAAGGTTCTAGCTACATACCAGATAGGAATTAATCTTTGCGT
Organism: Tenthredo distinguenda; assembly: GCA_947538915.1. Classification (NCBI taxonomy): domain Eukaryota; kingdom Metazoa; phylum Arthropoda; class Insecta; order Hymenoptera; family Tenthredinidae; genus Tenthredo; species Tenthredo distinguenda. The sequence continues at coordinate 16,206,440 of OX384536.1, read as the reverse complement.
ATGGATATATAAATTTCTTTAATTTACGTACTTAAAACTAGTTAAAGTTAGGTACTTTATGACAAAGTTTTCGCAGCCTTTCTAGACTGCCAGATATATTCAAGAAATCTAACAACGGTTTTCTTTTCTTCTTCTTTTCTTCTTCTTCAACAATCACAAATATCATTGGATTAGCTCGAACCCTTTATACTATGATTGTTATTTAAAATTTCATCTCTCCTCCGATTCTTCATCAATAATTGAAAGTTCATCTAATATCTGAATCCTAAACGAACACGAACTTCGTAGAAATAATTAATCTCTCACACTCTACCTGACTTTACGATGTCAGTCGGTCAATCGGACAATCAGTCTCTCATCTACTATAGGGTAAATAATTATTAATAATTTTATTATTAAATATTATTAATATTTACCTAAGGTAAAACTTGTTATTTAATAATATTTCGTCGCATCTAAGCACACTATCACCTTATTACTATAGTGTAGCTATATCTAATACTCTAAGCGTACTGGAAACGCTCGTGCGTTATGGTATGGTATGGTACGTAGTTATTTACTAGCGGGACCGGTCGATACGTATTTTCAATATTTTATGTACTAAGATATTTTAAAACATAGATTCATGGTATATCGATGAACTGGATGTAACCAAAGAGTACAACTTTGCGAACGATTCCTTATACCGATTATCTATGAGTTACGTCAACGACTGAGGCGATGTCTGATCTGGCTGATAATAACGTAGCCCGTTTATCTGCAATCAAATATTTTTATTTGAAAAATAATTTACGCTATGAATTATTAATATAAAACAAATTTAATAACGTCTTCAATATTGTTCGCTATTAATTAAATTTTTCTCATACAAATTAGTCAGTTTCCTATGCATAAAAGAAAGAAATTTGACTTGAAGGTATCCACTTACCGTCATATCGTATTCTGTTATGTAAGCTGGTATTTCTAGCTGATCTGGGGACATCACTTCATAAAGATATTCGACACCGGGTAAATTGTGGACTTTTTGCTTAATTGCTGGAGCCATGAATGTTGTGAACCACCAAGTCATCATCTGGAATATTATAAACGAGAATTGTTAGAATTTTCTGAATCCACAAACCTTGAACAAGCGATATAAAGATAATACCGGTTTTTAGACAACTAGAAACCGTAAATTTACTCCAAATATCTTTTCAGGTATATATAATATCTAACAGATGTCAATTTGTATTATAAGAACATATACTGTTGTACCACCAACATAGATAGGAGGGCGTATACCGTAGCATAGTATAATTTTATGATACGTAACATATAATGATATGCAGACTATGTAGGACTACTTTAAATCACCAGGGGCAATAGAAATGCAAATTGTTTTTATAGAAAATATAGCCTGGATTTAATAAGCAGAGAAATTCAGGTGTAGATTTGGCGCAAACCTGTTTCAATAAAATTCATCAAGAATGAAATAAAGGAGAAGGATTATTCAAAATAGATGTATTTTCAACTTGCTACCATTGTACCTATGTATTTACAGAGAATGCAGTAACGTCCAATCAAGGCAATTAACTGAACTTCCTATTGCGTATGCTCCGCAACTACATACACACTAGCGTTAAATGATGATTAATATTCTCAGGTCAGTTCAAGGTTGTCTAGTGAATACGAAAAATTTCACTCATTCTCTATAAACATTCTTAGTAGGTTTATTTACTTTATACCAGCTGCGTAGTTGATATTTATCCTCTGGCTAACCCTATATAGTATATACATATAATTCGATTGAAACCCACTTTCTATTTTTAATGACAATGCATTAATTCAATTGCAGAAGACCACTCATGCAGACCTAGTTTTTTACCCGCTACCCACTCGCTTTTTTATATATATCATAAAGTAACCGTGATGATAAATCAATCAGTCATTTGGAACGGGTAGATTATCCACTTTTCATAATATTCTTAGGACTTTATTGATCCATTATCAATAGATTCATGAATGTTACAGAAACAAGATTTTCAGAAGTTTGTTAGTCAAGGAGAGATTGAGTTGAATGATTAATTACTAGTCTGTAGAGACAAGTATCTGCAATGAAAGTAAATAATGAAGTTGACATGAGCGAAATCATGAATAAGGAAACGTTTAATTGTTATAATAGCTGATACGTGAATCAAATGCAAAGGTATCGCCAGATTTTCTATTACGTTTCAATGCGGAGATGTATAGAGTGCAAAAGATATCTTTCACTGACCTTTGTCCAGAACGTCGGATGAATAATGTAGAATTGCTTCAGATTCTTTTTGTATCTGTAAAGTAACAAAATAACAATTGAAATTAGATATCTCAAGAATTATTTGATCGATTCGTTAGCACAAAAAAAACATTATTTTTCTTCTTTTTTTTTTTTTTATCTTGTTAAATTAAACGTTCAAATATGTGAATTTTTTTCTCATTTTCGGTAGAAAGCGTTCGGTATATCGTCGGCTGACAATATTTGAGAATGTTTTTAATTAAAAAGTTGATGAATACACATCTGTATGTTAATTAGAAATTATTTATTCTATAAATATCTATCTAGGTGAACATATGGAGTCGCGAAGACTAATTTCATATATCTGCGAGAAAATAATAATCTAATAAGAAGATTTTTTTTCCGTATTAGGTCTTACCAAGACAAATTTTGTCACACTCTGTGAATAGAATGAAGTACACCAGATACGAATATGTAATATACATATACGGATAAATACTCACTTGTAGGGAAGCACGTTGTAGACTTCCCTTAGCCAGTGTAGTCCCGGATAATTGTTGCTCGTCGTCAAAGTGTGGAAGTAAGCAATAACGTAGTCCCCCTTAACAATAGGGTCTAGTAATTGTATCAGATACAACAAGGCCTGAAATATAGAAAAAGGAATAAAGATTTGATGAAGCTGGTGAAGTGACTGACACAAATTTCAGTTACGTATTGCAAAGTAAATGAAGAACAAACATTAATCTCACTATATAAATGGCAGGAGAAGCACGTAGGGAGATTAAACAATTATCAACGGACGTGACTGTTTTTTCCCGATCTACTATACTGTACGTAATAATCTCGAAAAAAATTCAAGAATATGAAGACAGACGAAATTACATGTGGATATTAGAGCTTATTTTACTTGCAGATATCTTGTAAATGAATAAAGGTAAAGCTTCTCAAGAAATAATAGCGGAAGGTTTCTATTTTTGCAACCTTCTCAAAATCCATATACCTACATACGTAACTGTTGTTAGATAGACTTAGTATTACAGTTATCAGCTCTACCTACGCACTATAACTATGGTAATCAATTAATTCAGTTAACAACTTAAACACGAGTATATTTATTTATTCATTCATTCATGCATTTGTCACTTTATTCATTCACGGCGATATTGCATCATCGGTATTATAATTATTGAAGAAACAAACAACGCAAAAACTTGCGTATCAAATTTGACAAAAAAGATTCACAATATACCGAAGTCTATGACGCGGATTGCTAATAATTAGACTCCGAGTCTGGTTTAATAAGATAATTTGATTAACAACCAATACAGGATACTTTTTCGCGTATTCAAACGCGTATTAATTGCGCATATCATATTTATAGTACATATAAAGACGTGATTCGATGTCGAGCCAGGAGAGACGACCTAGTTTTAAACCACCTTCTGCAATCTACGGCACCTTAGAAGGGCCAAGCCTACTAGTTCGGCCAAACTAGTGTGTCTAGTCTATTTCTGGCCTTTCTATCGATCAGAAAGTCGTCGCGTCGGGCGTCCATCCGTTTATCCGTAGCAATGCATGAGGGGTTGAAAATGCACCGCGGAGGGCATTCCCCCTGCGCACGGATGGTACCCGCGATAGGTACGCCGAATATACGTATATATATATACGAGCATGTAACTCACAATTTATCGATTATTTCTGAAATTTTATTTTTATTTTTATTTTTATTTTATTAACTCACCTTATCGAGATTGATTTTGTTGAATGGAAACCATTTGCCAACGAAGATAACCACAGGACGACCTTGGCGATCAACACCGCTTTGGTAAAGGCAACCGATACCAGACACCTCGGTCAAATCCTCAGTCTTTGCTCTTCGCAAAAGTCGCTCGTACCTGTAGAGAAATGAATAAATGAAGAAATGAAGAGACGAAATAGAATCTTTTTACTCTTATCGGTATTAGGTTGCTGTGGATCACGTGTGAAGGAAATACGTTCTTCAAACTATTGTATAAACTCCGACAATGTCTATAATGGTATATGGAATAATTAAAGATACTAGCGCAAAGTATAGAGTCGAAAGTTTTACACTTCTTTTTCGATTCCTTCTTTTTATTTTTCAAACTTTATTTCGTTTCGTACGATAGTGGGGAAATAATGATTTGATACTCTTTTCAAATGACGACACACGGGTTTTGTGTTCTTATCGTAAATCAAGCTTGCGACGGAATAGACGAGTTCAATATTAATAACATGTTCCAAGGCTGGAGTTTATACTTAGACTGTCTAAGTTACTAAGTGAGTGAGAAATCATGAATAAATTACCACAATTTGCACCAATTATTCAAGACTACTTTTTTCATTTACCTACTCTGCGACCCTGCATACTCTGATTGAATATATTTGCGTAATAATAATATATACGAGTTTGTCTATCAACACACAACACTTGAGGGATTGCTTTGACCTCAGAATAAAGCGGCCACGTGGGCTTTCCGGCGGACAATTTTTCAAAGCTCGTATAGGTATTTATGTCCAGTATTCGTTCAACGAATAATACACAAAATATCTAGGTATATAGTAAACGTGGAACGAAGAATTCATATCTACTATAAAATTGACGAACCAATTGATCTCTCTGCTAAAAAAAAAAAAAAAAAAATCTCCGAAAAGCTCTGAAAATCTCAGCCTCATAAAACCGAAGAAAAAAAAGAATTATACTGCTCCCACATCGCGGGTGCTGTAGGAGCTTTATAAAAGTTCGTAAAATCGGTTAGACCGTAGAGAGCGATAAGAATAAAAAATCTGTCGTCATTTTTTCGTTCAAATGACACTCATTGTTGGAACTTTAATAAGCGAAAGACGAGAGTTCGATGGGTCTCTAAAAAGTTCAAGAGGTTGTCGCGCCGTGAAACCGTAGGTAAAAGGAAGGGGTGTAAAATTTTACGTTATACTTTGAGCGAGGTCAACGATCGGGAATAAGTACAAACGAGCAAATATATTAACACCAATAATTTGCACGTGATCAGCCGACAACTGTCGCGGATTTTTACACTCTTCGAGCCTTGCTATCATAGCCTAATTATAGTTCAATATAACTAGCTGTGGCGGTATATGATTCGCAAATTATTAAAATCCATTTATCGTCTGAAAAATTCACTGTTTCATCTATTCGTGGGTTTTATTCCCAGACCCTATTACTCATCGTGTATGTTACTTCGTTGCTGTATGGAACAAGAGGGAACTAAAAAAAAAAAAGAAAATGTTATCAAGCTTAGTAAAGCTTCTCACGCGAAAAGGAACTACATCTATATCTATAATTGCGCATTTTATACCTACAGCCGGGTACTACGTAAAATTAGATCGCGAATTCAAGAAAATAATGTTTAATAATCACGTACCGATCTTCATCGTCGATAATGTCGATCATAACCATCGTTTTCCGATTTCGCCTTAGTGGCGGCTTCTTTTAATAATTATGAAAAAGAAATTCACCCGCGAAAATCGCACCCTTAATTAAAATTATAGTTTTTTTTCGTTTTTTTCGACTTCGTTTATCTTTTACTTTATACTCTTTTTTTCCTAGCAAAATATGATCCAGACTATGAATTGCGACGGAACAAAGCGCGTCTCGAATAAGCACCTGCTTTGTCTGACGCGGGACGTCGTACTGACTACTCAAACCCACAATTCGCAAGCGCCGGTCTCGATGATGCTATACAAGTAGTAGAGGCCGATGCGCGTCAGACGCAAACTACAGTTCTACACTCTATAATATATAGTAAGGCAGGTTGCGTGTGGCACTGAGTACCCCACAATCTTCGCGTTTCATTAGAGGGCAAGTTTTCTTCAATCCGCTGAGTCTTTTTTAATTTTTTTTTTTTCTCTTCTACATGAAAGTTTAATTCGAAATTAAATTAAACAAGTTTAATTATATACAAATACGATGTAAAAAAAAAAAAAAAAATACGAGGTATTCAAAATTATACGTAGTATTTTGGGGGAAATTCGGAAATTCAAATGATTGAAATTTAAACTGTGAAGTATATAATAATTGGACAATGAATCGGGTATAATTCAATCTCAGCAGACTGACGACTCTGATTATATACCTCATTACTTGATTTACAATCCTGCATAACTTGAACTCGACGTTTTTACATCTTCATACGTTAATATATACGATGTAAAACGCACCTACGACAGTTTGTTGTTCGACTCACTATCACATGTTGCTCATAATTTTCATTTGCATAGTTGTTGGCTAGCTTTTACGATCGGAAAATACGGAAATAAAGAAAAAACAAAGAAAAGATAGAGAGAGAAAAGATAGAACTACGCGTTGGAATGTCAAAAAATGTAACATATGCTTGTTGGGTATGTTTATACATAAATTTTGCATAAACAAATGTACACACGTACGTGTATACATAGGATTATATACAGTTATCAAAATATTGGAGATATAACTTCAAGAAAATGTTGCTTTCCGAGACGTTATGCGTAGTTTAGTCCGCGTTTTTGGCACAGTACGGAAAAAATTCGCTGTCAAAGCAAGAAAAGAATTAGAAAATCGTATCAGATATGATATCCTCTCACCTTTTCTCAGTTGACATCAAAGACTTAGCGATAACCGCGAGTTTGGCCTCTTTGGAAATCATGGCTTTGAGTTTTTTCATATGTTATAAAATCGCGCACGTATTTGTGCGAGCGACGAGTACGAACGATAATTAATATGAAATCACAGGGTGATTATTAATTTCCAATTTTATATTATATTTCTGTACAAGATATAGAAAAACTTCGAACGGGGTGGGAAAAATCTGTACAATTTTTTTGTATTTCAATGAGATTTGACAAAATTCCTATACAACACTCCTCGGCAATATAATAACCGCTGAACTCGTCCGATCAGATTTTATATATTATTCAATATTGATATAATTTTCGACTATCGAAAAATCGCGTTGGTTCAAATCAGAAGAAGATTATCTCTCGGAGGATCAGCGTGAACTGAATCCGCGGCGCTATACATCGATGAGTATAAAATCCCGAATTGTTTACGATAAGTTTTCATCTGTGTGGGCGTTTCAAAGTTCCTCGAGCAATTGCCAACTGCGAATTATGAACGGGGGCACGATTTAGTTCGTAGAAACGCGCAATATGAATATATCCTCGGCGTACTATACCTATAGATACTACACATCCGCGAAGATAAATACAGCGAGCTCGGTGGTTGCACTATAGAACGGAAATAGTCAGATACCTACTCGAAGATCGTCATAAAGTTACGCAGAAGCGTTTATTTGTTTTTGAATGAAAGAGAAGAAAAAGGGACCAAAAATAGACAAATTTATAATCAAATCGGAATAAGTGGGTTCAAAAATATCAAGAGAGAAGAAAAACTCTACCCCACATTTCTATAAAAAAATCTCATCCGTATCCGTTCGCGTTGAAAAAACAAAAATACAAGAAATGAAAAACGAATCTATCACGTATACACGCACGGTTTAAATAATTCCGCGAAAACAGGACACACTACGATTCCCGAGTTCCTTTTTTCTCAATTACACCCGCGCTGAGACTAAACACTTCAGTTTATTAACGCACGTCGTATTTTTCGGAATTTCATTCGAATTTTCCTATCTGAATAAAACACGATTTGTGACATTTCGCGGTTAATTTTTCTTCTTTCCATCGCAGTATAGCTCCAAAAAATCTCAAACTTGGTACACTGCTCACCTGTAGTAGTAGGTACTTCATACGAAAATTCGATAAATTTTCAACGATATAATTTCCGAAGCTACAGCGCAGCGAAAAAAAATTCTCGTCTCCGAATGGTGATAAATAAAATTTTATAAATAAAAATTACTACTATAGGAAAACAGTGTATGGAGTTCAGATTATTCTAAACGATAATGCGATAGGAAGTAAGAAATTACCCCGAGGTACTAAAAATCGTGGGTTATTTAAATGGGAAAGTTCAAAGGCTTTGGGGCAGTACTTAGAATTGTGATGGAAACCTGGAGTTTTGACTACAGTTTTTTGAATATATTTGGAGACGTCTTGGCCCATGGGAATATTAAGATTTAAAAATGCCAGAACGAAGGACCACCTATTGGTACTGACTAAACACAGCTTCGAATTCGCCTAATTCGATTTTTTCCAGGATCTAAAGCTCGGACGATTCATTTTCCTATTTATTCTTCTTCGCCGTTTCTCTACAAGCCTTTGAAACAGCGTTTATACTACCGATTTTCTGACCCCTGGTCACTACCTACCACGACTAGGTAAACTTTAATTCTACCCCTTGGTAAATTTGCTAAAGAAACATCAAACGCTTCTGTTCTCTCCGTTATACCAAAGAATGCAGCAATTTGAAATAACGAAATGACCAAGCTTCTTAATTGCAAGATTTAAAGAAAAAGAAAAAAAGTCATAACACGAACGTCAAAATTTAGCAAAGGGAAAGAAGAAAGAAAATCTTTCTGAGACATGAATTAACGATCGTGTTAACCGATCAATAAATATGTAATGAAAATATGAAAATCGCGGTTTTCCATGAATGGGATGAAGGCGGATCGATTAATCGAGCGATTAACAAGACGGGGGTGTAAAGAAGGGTTTATGTTCAGTCTCTGACGTCACGAGGAGAATCGCGGCGCCGGAGAGAACTGTTTGGTATTGATCTTCTTTTGGCCATAGTGGTTTACCAGCCGGGGTTGGGCTAGGTCGGAGCTTGCGAAGCAGGTAAATGACGACCAGCTGCCGTGTCGCGAATCACGGCTTTCAATATCCGGGAAATCGCTGCGGCGCGGCGGTCCGCGACACGAACTTTACGTCTGTCACGTCTTGCATTACCGGCCAAACTTTTAGGCTTATGTATGGACTATGCTGCTCGTCAATCACCGCTTTTCAAAAATTATATCTAATGCCGAAATCGATCCCAAAGATTTGAATGAAAAGAAAAACGGAAGGAACCAGAGGCCCAAGACTCACCGAACTCCGAAATTTCATACTTTTCAAAAAATATAATCTCTATCCCAGAAGACTATCTCTAATACAATCGATTGTATGAAAATGGAATGAGAATAAAAAACAAATTTTATGGATGAGATTTTCAGAGAAACTTTCAAAAATTTCACTGTAATTTGAATGAAATTACAAAAAAAAAAAAAAAAATCGTTGAAATCTCTGAAAGAATTCGTTTAACTTGGAAAAAATATTCTGAAACACGATGAAATCTTGTGAAATGGTTTCGAAATCTGTGATAAAATCGAATTGATACGGATCTGCATTTCAGGATAAGTAAACACGTTATACTATATATAGTAGGCAGTCTAGCCATCATCAACGTAGTTTTAATGGATTTATGATTTGCAGGTTTGGTCGAAGGATGTTTATACATCAGGCCTGTTTCTTGACCCATTTAAGTCGATTTATAGGCCTACCTAAATTCCAGAATTCCTGCGACTTACATCTGTTCGTGTATTTTGGTAAAACGTTAAAATTTGCGCTTTAAAGATTTCATTTTTTTATTTATAGCTTATAAGAAAAATGACATGTATGTGTTCACTACAGCAAAAGGCTTTTAGTAACAAGTGAAAATTGATTGTTCTAATCCAAATGTAACGTAACGGAACAATTTTTAGCGAAAGCATCGCCTCGCGAGGATTTTTTTTAAAGATTGAAATAAGGCGATTGAAGTGAGAGAAAGAAAGAAACGAAGTGAGTTAGTGTGAAGTTAAGAAAGCCTTCGAAAATTTGGAGCACGTTCTCGACGTATTTATCATCGCGAACAAATCTCGACTAGCTTGACCTCTTTAAGTAACTTCAATTTGTCAAAGACAACATGAAAGTGAAAAAAGAACGAAAAGTGAGAAAAATAATTCGTTCGAATTGGTGCAAAAATAATTGAGAAAATAGGGAATGTGAAGTTTTCGAAAAGAATTTTCTTTAGACATAAAAAAGACGAATTTTATTCGAATATATACGCGGATTTTTATAAACGACATAATGATTAATAACTCTTCTAATCAGACGAATTTCAAGATCACCCATGCTTGAACTGAGATAAAAAAAAAACTAATATAATATATAATCTAGCAAACAAATATATGCCTTGATAGGATTGCGCCTATCAAAACCGTATCAAAAAATCTGTGATGATTTATTCGAATGACGCAAACGCGACATGATGCGTCAAGAAAGGAACTTCGAGTATTATACGACAAGATTTAAGACGATATTCGTATTTGTGAATAATATTTTTGACGATTTAACCGTATACCCCGAAATCGCAAAGCAATACTGTTACTTTTATCAAAAATTCGGAATTCATTGAAGGTTCCATAAGCTTAATAACCATTTTCGTATCAATAATTTTAGAGCGATAACTTTTACATAGCTATTCGGTTTATAATTTTATTAGAAGAGAAATAAAGGGAAGGAAAGATCGTGTGAATAACAAATTAGGTTGCTCCGGGAATTCGTTAAACGAGTAATTGAAAATGGGTACCACAATAATTGGGTGAGTCACGTAAAACAAATTTGCTTAACAGTCGTGAGCTCGAAATGTATGCAAACGTGTTGAAACACAAAGAATAGTGGAAAAAAAAGTATTTTTTACGTTTGCGTCACAGAGAGAACAACGCTGTGCCACTGTTATCTCGAGTTGACGTCAAGAGCATGATTTTCGCAATTTATTTGCTCAAGTAAAATATCAGGTAGGGAAACTTTGTCTAGATGATACGGCACCAGTTACAATTCTAGCTACGCTTAATTAATATCCAAAACTGTGAAGACGAGATGAATTTATCGATGAAGAATTTTCGAGGGAAATTTTACCCGAAATTAAATCGCAAGTATAAAATTTCGTCAGTGTGTTTGATTTGCAGTAAAATTTGCTTTAATTGAAAGAATTTGACTATCGAATTAAAATGTTTCGTCTCCCTGCAGCGGATATCCAAAAATTTCTCTAACGGGATTTTGGGAACCTTTCATTACGTAAATTAGGCGTCGCAATAATTTTAACGGTCTATAATATGATATAAGCTATTTTTGTACTTCTGGCAACTCGTCAGATAGTTAGGAGTAAAATTTTTAATAATAAACTTCGTGGGTGCTATTTCCATGAAAGCTTTTCAAGGGAACTAGATTTCTACGGAAAATCCATTCATTCATTCATTCATTCATTCATTCATGGACGATACAGGAATTTTTCTAGTCAATCTTTTACTTATCAATAATAATCATTCAAACAGGGACTCAATTTCTACGTAAAATGAGTCGTAAATATCATTTTTTAGCTATTCACCGAGCATAATATCGCGTTTTTGAAACATAAATCAATCAAAAGTTTCCGTTAAAAGCGAGAATTGGAAAAAATGAATCAATATCTACAGAAGTATGAAAATAAACGTCCATAAACACGTATCTTTTTTCTTTTACGAGTTTACTCTGAACTCATAATGAGGTATGTACGATGGCTGAGGTGACCATAAATAAAGTTATGACCGAAAATCTTGTAGAATTAAACAATTGGTAAAATTAGAACCCATAAACGTCATTCAGGATGTTCGAAAATAGCAGCTAATCTAAAACTCTCTCGTTCTTTTGCTACATATTAATACATACATGATTCACACGAAATGAAATTACAAATTATAACACAAGTATCTTGGAATCCGACTCACCGCTCTTTCTGTTGCATTTGCTTGAGCATAATATCGGCTAGGGGATCTGCAAGAGGCCTTTCGCCAAGAAGCCGCTGCCTATCCAAATCCCCTTGCATTTGTGTAAACGCATGCTCTCCCAGGTTCACCGAAGTCTCTAGTTGAGTAGATATTTCTACCGTTTCATCCCCTGAAAAATTTCATTAGAATTTTTTACGGTTTCGAGTTGTATTATCCATTACTCGCTTTGTAAGATACGAAATCAATCGTTCGGATGTTAAATCGGGAGAACTAAGACATTGCTGTTTAATATTTTTGATATTTTGTAGATTCCGCTCTATGTTAGTTTGTGTCATCGTTAGTTTGTGTCATTAAATCACGCTAAAACTCTAAATTCCATAAGGGAATCTCCGAAATAAATCTCATTTCGTATGTCTTATCTTCTAACACGTATGACTGACGAATTTTATTGTTAATTGTTTTCTTATTCTGAGAATCTTGAAGAACCATCAGAGTTTCAGAACTGTATTTCAATGTTGTGTGTAATGACGTGGTAAAGCTTGAGAAGAATAATCGAATTCCGTAATTTTCCTACGTTTCATTGTTCGCAAGGGACAAAAAAGACGACAATAAAAGCCACGACGTCATGATCTAATCTAATTCCTTATAAAACCAACACAATGGATAATCTACAAAAAAAAGAGCAAATCCTTTCACATACTTTGTTACAACAGATTAAATTCATGGAGAAATATAATCGGGACCGAGAAGAAGATGCACAAGTAAAAACATTGTAACAGCCGTTACTTAAAATCAGGCATCTTTAAATGATATTTAAACAATTGTCGGTCATCAAAATGGATTTTTTTTTTCCCTTACTTAGTAAAATGCGATTTACGTAAATAATAACTTTCCCAAGACTCTGTTCGACCATATTCAGACCCGAAGCATCATTTTAGCAATATCTACCTGCTGAAAACTGAACTTTCTTTCGTCCAGTTGAACGGTTGAAATTTTTAGAGGAAACATCGCCGTTTTTAGAATCATCTACTACATCCGGAGATCTCTCAGTTGAAACAGTAGCAGCTTCGGAAACTTCGAACGCGGTATGAGTATTGTCAGGTAAATTATTCACCTCCTTTAAATGATCGACTGGTTTATCATTACTTTCAGATAAAATATTTACGTCTTTTGAAACGTCGGACACTGTATCAGAATCTGGAGCCGAAATATTCGCCACTTTAGAATGAGGGACTGTTTCATCACAACTTTGAGGTAAAATATTAACTTCTTTAAAATGGTTGATTGTTTTATCAGTATCTTCGGGCAAAGTATCCACGTCTTCGAAATAACGGGGTCCTTCTGTTTCAGGTATGCTTATCATTTCTGGTATAATATCGATAGCAGCGTCGGAAAAATTCCCTGCCAAGCTGTCGACAGCTTCAGAAAAAATTACGTTGCTTTCATCAGACATTTTAAATGCGACTGAATTATTTTCACTACAGTTATTTATTCTCGATGCGTAATTTCAATACTGATTGATAACTGGTACGAACTGGCCAGTCTATAACATTATATAAAGTAACTCAATTCGTATCTTATCAACGTGTTAACGTTGAAATTGATAAACTATGATGAATCAATACACGTCAGAGAAGATATCGGCGCTATATTAATTTCCAATAAATATATGATACTGATTTTCGTTGAATTATAAGAATCTTAGAAGTAAGAAGGCCTTGAGTCTTGGGAGTTATTTTTAGACATTTCTATATGATAAATTTCGAATTACCATGGAGGGCGTGTTGTGGATTGTCAATAATTCTGATCTGTCGATCTGGCAGTAATGGTTCTCCGTCCATTCCTCCGATATCACTTGGCAATTGCCAACGAGCGTTTTCTTGCTCTGCGGGATTTCGCGGGAAATAAAGAGGCAATAGTACTTCGTAAATTCCTAGATCACAAGACTCTAGTACAAAAACTATGCAGGCAATTGAGTTGCTGTATTGTTCCAGGAATCTTCTTACTGTTCCTGTTTGAAAAAAAAAAAAAACAGTCTTGTCAATATGTATTCAAAAAACTATGAAACTCCATAAATGAGTTGATATTTGCAACAGAAATCACTTTACAGAAGAAGTATAATAACAAAATCTACACTGACAGACCAATTTTTCTACATCATATAGAATTGACTTACTTAGCGCAATATGTGCTCCTGCGTCAGGAGGATAATTTCGCCTAACAGAATTGATTACTGGTAATGCTATACTGTGCAAGCCGAGCTCCCTCGCTTTGTGTAAAACGTTTCTGAAAGAAATTGAAAACAGGATTAGTCTTGTCTATTAAATTTTCAATCACAAAATGGGGAGGCAAATTCTTTTGTCGATTTTCTAGGCGAACTAATTAAGATGTATTTAAAATTGAAGCTCATGATGTTTTAAACAAAAGTAACGACCTGCCAAAATCTTGTCTACTATTTCTTTTTGCTAAAAATTTAGGTGTACAGTATGATATCAGCAAATATATCACGGAAGACTCAATTTTACATCGTTTTAATCCGTCCCTATCTCATTACTGTTAAAAAACATGTCCTGAAATAAGGACCCTCTTTCCAAGTGGTTTTCAATTCAAATATAGATAATTATTGATTAATTTTATTCAAAATAAAGCAATGGTATCGCAACACGATATTTCATACCTGTAACAATAATGTAAGGTATTTTGAGCGGCAGTCTGATACTTGATGTTGTAGACGGGACCGACTGTGTGGATAATGTACCGAGCTGGCAGTTTGTGACCCTGTGTGACCCGCACTTCTCCCGTCTTACACTCTGTGTGAAAGAAGAGTAAATATATGAAGGTGAACAATTCAGGAATAATATGATAATCATTTTTAAACACATATTAACTTATTGAATATTTTATTAACACCGACAGCCTTGTATCTCAATTTCTGATACCGAATACAGTTTGAACTGATCCGTAATTCTATTTGTGCTTATCAAGGACTTTATAAAAAAATTTTAAGACATTTTTCAATATTTCACAGTCATTTAGAACACCGAAAATGATTTCAGATCAATGCTTTGCACAAGAACATCTCCTTTTTGGAGTTATGTTGTTTAAAGTGGAAAAAGTTGACGATTAATGAAATGGATTTTAGTATGGTGAATAAAAACTGTCGCTAACAAGTGCCGGAAATGCTAACATGAACCAGTCGAGGTAAATAAATAAGGAACTAGTTACCATACACCAGGATAACCCTTGGATATTAATAATAGATATTTCAATATTAGTTTACACCTGTGTGCTGTTTACTTTATCCAATTCTCCAACACCTGTGCATACACTAACGATAAACTAACTATAAGTGATTTGCACCTGAATATCAACAGCTGAAGTTATATCAAGATAATATCGAACACCTGTGTTTTTTAAATATCAACTTTTGCTAAGATGCGACTAATCTAGTCAATACTTCAGTGTTTATGCAAGTCAAGTCAAAGTCTAGGTATTTTATGGCCGATTTTACGGACGGTCAAAGTAGCACTAAGTGACGAGGAAAATTCACATGAAAACTATATAAAAAAATAAAATGGAACAGGCGAAAAAACAGGTTTAATTACGTAATTAAACTCGTTTAGATAACTGTGTCATCGTGCGCATCGGTAGAGTATCTTCTGTAGAAGTTTTTTATTTTCCATTATTCAGTTAAAAAAGCAATAAAAAGTTGATTTTCTGTTATGATTGGTATGACAATCACTTCCGCAAAGGTGTTTCTGATGTTTTTGCTGAACTTCTTCATGGCTCAAGGTATAAAATTCTGATACTAATTATTCTTAAACTATAAACAACAATTTCGAGGGTTCTAAGGCTGGGGAAAATATCCTGTTTCGTTTTTTCTTTAAATGACGAACTTCATTCTCCACCTTTAACTTCGTCGTAGATTTCCTCCTTCAGAGCGGATCCTGCTCTAGCAAATATCAGTTGACAGATGGAATTGTTGTCATCCATGGTCTCATTTGTAGAATTGACGACGGCATCGACTTGTAATAAGGAAATATCTCCAGTCCTATAAAATTTAAATAATTTTTGTAAAGGAAACACGATAATGTAAATTTTCACTACTAGATAAATATAACTAGTAAATTTCTTACTAAATATGCATATATTACGCGTGTGTACAAACATTGAATAAAAAATAACTTCCCATGCTTGTTTATCTACTGCAAAGGTATATTAGAAATAAAACACCAACTACCATAGTGCAATTTTATTGTTGAGCTGTGGCTGGCAGGGAAATGGGTTTGCCGGATGATGCGGTGGCTCGCCTTGCGCGTTTGAATAATCAGTGAATCGATGCTGAATTGGATAATCCGACCATCTTTTCAACGTCCCCAGCTCCACCACCTCCGGAGCCACACCCAATGGTTCCATCAGCCTCATTCAGCTGGAAAACAAACAATAAAGAAATGTTTAAAGTCTCAAGAATCAAAATCTGATTTGGAAATATTTTCACCCATTTTTACATTCGCCTTAGTTATTTTGCGATTGCTAAACTGACTAACTTGATTCACACCATTTCGGACCTAATTTCCAATGATTTGAAGCCATTCAAAATGATTTTAAAGTAAATTGTTCCAATTTAGTTATTTTGCTAGATAAAAGTCAACGATTTCGTTGGTATTTCCAGTCGTTTTGAAAAAAAAGGGTGAAAAATTCGAATTCTTACATTTTCACGAAAATGAGTTGAAAATGATATTTTTTCGAAATCGAAGGTCAGCTTTGACGTCTACTTTGTTGTCGTGTAATATTTATGTGTGAGATATAGGTACAGGTGCGATTGAATGCATGAGTGAATTTGATCATTAAGTTGATATGATGAATGAAATAATGTTCGGATTGAAAACAGATAATTTAGTATGAGGTAATGTAACGTTATAATAGATAGATTAGAGCGATTTCCTGAATCGATTATAAATAAAAGTTAATGAAACCTGACCTAACCTCAATATCTACTGTCATGCAGAGAGTATGGAGCAGCTGTTGATCCGCAATGGCGCCGGAATTCCTCTGCTCTGAATTTGTCGAAGTGGGCAACTACAGCTAGGTAGCGAGAAGCGACATAGCATGGCAAGGAAATCAATACCTACAGTCGCGACTGATTTTTTGATTACCTCAATAGGTATCGTGAGAGGAATGAGAAAATGGAGGAAATAAAAATGAGAAATACTTGATATGCGAATAGAGAATCTACAAATCAGAACTGATATAAACATACCAACGAATTTGACGATAATATAAAATTCTGAATGTTAACGCCGTGACGGCGGGGATTCCCCGAAACATTCACACGTGTCCCGGATGCCACTGTAGCTGCCGCAAAGAATTTATAATTCGATAAATTCTTGCATTTTCGTTTTTGATTAACGCATAAAAAAGTGAAGAAGGATGAAAAAAGGATAGTCTATACTATCTACAACGTAGATTTTAGAGTATCGTAGAATAATTTAGGAGATAAATTCATAAGGTATTTTGCAGAGGCGTGAGAAGAAGATAGGCATATGCTCTGCAGACTCTCACTCAACATCGCGTATACTAGGGTATTAATTATTCCTATAGTTTTGAATTATAAGATGGGAGAAGATAGAAGGGGAAAGATATAGTACCCGCACGCATTCTAGTTTATATAAAAATGTAATGATCTCAGGGAAAAGTATAGAATATTATATAACCGACTATAAAAAAAACGACCGTTAATATTAGCATATTTTTTTCGTCGTCACTTTGCCAATTAAGCTACGTGGTATAAGTATTTTACCGACCACCCTGTGTATACTCGATGTTATACACCGAGAAACCATCGAGCCAAAGAGCCAAGGAGACAAGGAGCCAAGGTACGGGCGCCGTCTGGTCGAGCATCAAACTTGCGTCTTTTCGCCGCCAACAAGAAATATAATCGCAATTTAAACCGCGGGAGTTCTGACAATGAATTCTCACACGAAAGTCTCAAGTGTTAATAGATTATCGATGATTATTTATCGCTAATAATTTTGGTAGTTATTGCAGACCGATAAACGCACAAAAGTATGGTTCGTCGTTGTCGTTTCATTTTCTCTCACAGCTTTACATACGTATATGGTATACCTATATCTATACGAACGTAAGAGATATTAATCACCGATCAAAGTAGAATCTACTTAAGTTAGAACAAAGCGAAAGATAACGATGATTAAAAGATATACTGTGAGGCAGAAGTGGTCGAGGAACAGTTATATAGCTATATGAATATTGAAAGAGAAAAAGAACATTACACGTTACATTATACGCGTCTTTGTATTAGATGGAACATAAAAAGTCGATAAAAACTTAAAGAAAAATATCAGATAAATATATTTGCAGTGAGTTACTCTATAAATACCGTTATATCACCTTGCATGCAGCGAAGAAGCGATGACATATATTGTGTAGAAAATGGAAAAAAAATAGACAACTAACAGAAAAACGAGGAAAGACTTCCACATAAATGAGAAGAAAGAACAGGAGAAAAATTTCATATGCAATTGCGAAAAAAAATTGAATGAATGATTCAGTTCAATTTGTTATTACAATATGCACGCGGTCATGCGGGTATATACGAATGTATAGGAACTATACCTGTGCATCTATGTGTATATGTACGGGTGCATACGTTAGTAGGGAGCAACGACACCAATCATATGTGTAGGTATAGATACTTCGCGAATAATCATAACAAATTACTTGGCGCAATAAATAAGCTTGCATATGAACAGGTAAGATGAATATGATATATGTTTTTCTATATAGAACAGCTAACGTAGAACTGATATTGAGATATCGTCTACCTACCTGTAGTACACGTATAAATTATATATCGGGGAAAACCGAGACTCGTACGTTATACGTGACCCCTTCAGCATACGTCATTATACACCTACTGCAGTCGTTCACTTTCTACTTCTGATCTGCAGTTCTCTGCGTACGTCTACTTCGATATCGATAAAACCTTTTTTTAGATATTATATTTATTTGGCGAGAAAGTAGAAATCTTAAGTAAAGATCATCATGCTGCAATCTCTCTCTCTTATATTGAATTCGGCGATATTTCATATCGCAGAAATTTAGCGTTTAAATTTAGAAAAAATCGAACTAAATCGACGTAACAATCTCGGCAACCGATGACGTAGCGTGTAGGTTGAGGTCTGACGTAAGCCAAACCGAGAGAACGAGAATGACGTGAGAATCTATACACTTCTCATACCAAAATCAGGAATATCAATTCCTTATTAGTTTTTATGTATTTGTATAATTATTTATGTTTTGATCATTTCTTTTTGTTTTTAATAAATAGCTATTATTATATTTAAGGTGGTTAACTTTTTCAACGAATTTAGAAATTATGCCACTAAATTTTGGTTTTTCTCAAATTTTTCGATTATTCGATCTTCGTTCATAAAAATGAAAACGATTCCCCGAAGAAAAATTCGTTTGTAAAAATGTTATTTAAAAAATTTTCCCACCTCCAAGTATTGTATAAATTAAAGTGTACCTACTGATTGCATAGATATGCAGCAATGAGTGCCTCACACTGAATACTATGGTATAAAGACGTGAAGCAGTCAGTCTAAGCTGGAGTAGGTAAATATAAAATAGGAACATTGCTTTATTTAAGAAATGACATAGGTAGGTATAGATAGGTACACAATAGATAAGAGAACGTAACGGTGTTCGGAAGAAGCGCGCTACGCCCAACAACTTGATCAATTATTTAAAAATCCAATCGATCAATATAAGTCATTGTTTCAGATGCCAAAGTTCGCAAGAGAGAGAGAGTATATCTATAGATGTAGTTGGGTATGTTGTGTGAGTAACAGTGTAGTGTACGACGTCCGATATTCCTATCTTTTATCGCTTCATGTCGCTATAACTCTTCCCTTTTCCTCGTCGTTTTCATGTATAAAAAATGCTCATTGCTCAAGTCGACATTTTCAAACATTCTATTATCATCTCAGATTAGACGTAACATACTTCCGTGAAAAAATATTAAAAAAACAATTTTTTCATAACGAAAAAAATAATTAATCATTAAGAAGAAAAAAAAACATTGTAGTTTTTCTCATACCTAATTTATTTACTTTTTAACGAAAGGCTCAAATCCTCAATTAATGCGTTTGGGGTATAATTTTCTTATTCATCTTTCTGTGACGTGAACTGACGAAGCGAGAAACTCTGTTTAGTTCGTACGTGGTATAAAAATAAATAAATTGAAGTCAATTGCAGCTGCGACTCTGCAATAGCCGAAAATAAATAATTTTACTTTCCCATACAAGTCTATACGTATGCATACATATAGTTGGATTATATTCGAGGGGAACTCGTCTACATTTTAACGTACAAACGATTACATATGATCATTATAAAATGACGTCTCCGTTGCAGCCTATTAAACAAACTCTAATAAATATATAGGGCCATGTAAATCTCTATAAGAGGAAGCCTCTCTCGGTCACAGTATTGCACCTTATAACGTCACGACTGACTATAAGGTTTCCGGGTAAATCTATATACCGCTAAGAATTTGCCAACTAAGCAGTATAGGCAGCGACTACTCGATCTACATAGTTCTATCTATAGAATAAAGCATATATTTATGAACCTGAAGTAGGTATATAAATCGGTAAATCGGAGCCATATGAGTTTTTGTGTTTAGTTTTTTGAGACAAATTGCGATAATTATAAGATATACGATAAACGACAACGTGACGATTATAATGAATCGGCCATGTGGAATAATAATTAGGAATGACGTCTTCTAAATTATTCATCTTTTCAAGCGATTAGTCATACCAATAAACACACCTTGGTTTCGTCTCTAGCTCGCTATTATAGGCATGTAGTATAATATACACGCGAGTTTATTGTACCCACGAAAATAAAAAAGGTGATGGTTAAATGTGCTACATACAGTTCAGAGCACGGGATAAACAATGCAATAAATAAACGAATATAGGTGTAAAGTTGTAAAGTTGTAAAAGTATAAAACAAAGAGCTCGTATACGGTATACGCGAATATCTTTATCCGCACGCGTATGAGCGTAGGGTATAACAGGAATTATAATCAGATAAAATCATATTTATTATCAAAATTAATTGTTTTCATGCATAGCAATATTCTAGGCTTATTAGTTATTATAGTTTCGGTATTTAACCAAATGCGTAGACATAAGTTATATCATATTATGCTATATGGAGTTAAAAAATAAAATAAAATGTGATGTATACCATGTGATAGCGGAAAACTAAACAGTATAATTTAAAAGCGAAGGCACGTCAGTTATATTGCGGTGATTTGACCTGGATGTATATAGTTGTATAGTATATATACTATGCATGATGATGTGGGACTGATTGTTAGTCAACTCTTTGACTACATATATACATATAGAATTGGCGTCGTAATCTAAACTGCGTTTTATCACTATAGATTAATATATACCGTACAAATGTTTATCATGACAATAATTGGTTGCTATCAGGCGAATAAAATACAAGTATGAACTGCATCGAAAGAACGAACTATATTCAACAATAATTATTATTATAGATCGTAAAAATTAATGACCCAAGACATTTTTATTTTATCAGTTGTATGTAGTACATGTTGTATATTTGTGGATAGGTATAATAAATGAACAAATACTGTCTCGTTGTTTGTTAATCTTTAGTATCACGCATCATTGTATAAACGGACAATATAGGTATTTTATAGGTATATATTTATACAGAGAACAAAAGAATTTTCCACGGTATAAATAAAAAAGAAAAGGATTCTCTAGCTTTCGATCAACTTTTTCCGTTTTTATTGTCATTTTCATTTTCACTTTCTAGACCAAATTATTTTTCGTCACCCAACAGCAACCTTTTAAAATAAATAAATATGATAATAAAATTATACATATTATGTAAAACAAGCCCTACTAAAGACTGAAATAAATTCTTGAATTCATTTTTAAAACGATGCTGTACAAGTGCTAGTAGCTGTAGGCTTATTAAGTAAGCTGGAAGCCAAAATCGTTATATTGACTATAAAAAATAAATTTAGCAAACTGATACAAGATATGTTACGATTCAGATTATATTCTCGTTTTTTAGTTGGAAAATTGCGAATCTTCTCCCATAATTTCTATATATAAGTTAGTTACATTTATTTCAGTTACGGCTACGAAGGTCCGTTTTAGAAAAACCGCGAATATCCTGCAAGAGTTGCTGGAACTTCTTAGATACCTACATACAGGATTTCGCGTGCTGCTGCTAAAGGAATCCGGTATAACTGGTAAGGGTATTAATAAATACGCGTGGGTCTGGTATATACATAGATATTATACATAAAACATTGAGAAAATCGACCAAACAGTGTTTAGTCGATTCTGTACACGAGATTGAAGTTTATGTTTAATCTCATCGATACAGAAACGATCAGATATCGCGTCTAAAAATACCATACTCAAAGCTAAGCCATAAATCCTGCCATCGAGTATTCACAAAGAAGAAACAAACAAAAATGTGTAAAATTCTCCTCATTATCAATCTGCAAATTTTCAGACTAGACATACTACACACTAGGGATGGAGATAAGTGTTGGTGAAGCCACAGATATGTATCACGCACTGGTGATCAAGCCTAGCTGTTATACGAAACTTTTTAGGAGGAGAATGGATTCATTCTTCTTATCTAAAACCGCGTAAACACGGCTCCGCTTTATCTGAACCGGATATCGAAATACAAATAAGAGTAAATAACGCATGCGCGCTGTAGCTAGGCGAAAGAAATTTTTAAAAAATATGCCATAAATACGTTCAATATTGTTTCTTTTATCATGTTTTTTGAATTTACTTTGTTTGATAAATTTCCTGTGCATTCAGGACATTCTGGTTTACGTTTAAACACGTTATATACTTTTATCCTGACATATATACTTGTATGAGTTTCCCTGCGGGTCGAGAATAATTACTGTTCTTGAGTCACGGAATACTTACGGTATACTATATTGTATGTATTATATATACGTAGTTGCACGTATTTTTGTTTAACAGCAAGAGGATTTTGGGACCTCAAGATTGGTTTAATGTATATATTAGGTATATACTCATATTGTTATACGGCTTAATTGGATATTCTAAATATAGGATACAAAATGCCGTACTAGTTCTATCGTGACATATAAATAAAACATTCTAAAACTAATTCATACTAAGCTTGTACCGAGATATACACTTATAACTGATTATCCTGACCTCGGAAGAAACTAACAAAAACAATAATAAATATACGACAATTTTCTACGTATTGCGCCAGCGAATAAAAAGAAGAGATGGAAAAAAAAATTGTATCCATTCTAAAGCCATAGTTTCTTTTCAAATACATCTCGCTTTAATGTAGAAATATAATTGAGCGAATTATTCAGCCGAAAAATGTCATGTTCTAATAAAAATGATTAACGTAACATTAAGTCTTTTAAAAATTATACAATAATATGTCATTTTCCTTTCATTCGACTATATTCGTACGTCAATTGATACCTACGTAAGACAAATAAAGGAATGTAATCCATCTGGTTAGAATTACGTGTTACAATGACAATTGACAGGTGTTCGGCTCAGTTGATGATTTCAAGGTATTTTAGGGGTATAGATATCTAGGGTTCTATAGCCATGCCCACGTCGAAAATCAAGACATCGTTATACGTGATAGAAAACGACGTTGAGTTGACTTGACCGTGAGACGTAAAGCCATTAGTTACAAACCATGTCGACAAATTTCGTCACGATGTATAAAAGATTTCGTGTAATATAGTGATCCAACGTGTAAGGAACGGACGATTTTCTTAACTTTAAATCCGCAGACTCATAATCAAGGTCACGCACGCGGGTAGCGTTAACTCCGAGGACCGAATCGCGCACCACAAGTAAGTAGCAGCTATTATGTATAATGAGAAGAATAGCGTCTGCCAGAATTGACGTGTGTAGGTATATGCGCTAACGTGGCGTGTATCAAGTATCATAGTACAAAGGGTTTTATAAAACAACTTACGAATACGTAGACGGTAATCTTTGGCACGATAGATCCTAAACACGGTTATATTTTCACTTGTATGAGGTATATGTACGTATATATATCTTTATTCACGAATTTAATAAATGATTTTTGTATATTACAGACACGATCACGCGTAACAAGACAAAGTCAGTATATTACTTTTCGTTCCGAACTCACACCGCACCTTGCATCGCTGTTTCATGACAAGCCGACACCGACTGAAATCCTCAATTTGGTAGGGAGAGAGTGGGGACGGGACACATTAGTACACAATATTTCCGCTAGTCTATCTCGTCCATCTACCTCTACATCACCGTATACAAAAAGGGATCTGACTGGGCGCCTTCGACCGACGAATACATACACTTCAAATTTCATTATATTTTATACAAATGGACAGAAATTATGAAATTTTTAATACCCATTAATTTCTCATGATAATAAAGAATATTCTCATGTCTGATATATGCTTCTTTTCCTTTCTTACCCTTCCCTTTACCGCCAGACATATGATACTGTCCTGATCAGGCGCTGTTATCGTTGCCAAGATTATAAACTAATGTAAGAATGACCAAGACACGGTACTGTCATGATTGCAACAATTCGTAGTCCTAGAATGAAGACTGATTGACAGTCGCGGATTTTGAGGTTGTTGTAAGAAGTATAAGTCGAAAAATGGCTTACTTATTTCAGCCCGATTACGTACGATACGTTTGTACCTGTGGTTCGGTAAAACCTGTATCAAAAATATACTTTTGTCGGCATTGTTTGAAAATACGTTGCGGTTATTGCGTTTGTCATGAGGTAAATTTTGACCTAATTTATTCAGTTATAATCAACTATCTATATTCATGCCTGATACTAATTCACAATAAACGTCCTTTTTCGTCATCTAAAAAGGTCGACTCTCACTACTGTTCAAACTGCATGGAAAATCTACCATCCGCAGAAGTTCGACTTAAAAAAAATAAGTAAGCATATAAAAAATCCCGAATTTGTATTTCTTTTTGCATTAAATTAATCAAACAAGCTTTTTTCTAACTCCTTTTTTCATACGACATCTTACAGATGTTCAAACTGCTTCGATTGCCCTTGCTGTTTCCAAACACTTTCTACGAGGGCGGCGCCAGCACCCGTAAGAGCTGGAGGAGGGAGCCAAAGTGGTGAAGACGTTAAACCCATACCAAAAAAAGTTTATTATTTATCTTGTTCATTTTGTCGTTGGACATCTAGAGACGCTGGTATAGCAGATCAGTTTGTAGGTAAGATGAGATGCCGAGTATTTGAATTTGTTATATATATCTTATGTTTATGGGAATTATAATGATACAAGACTCAAATATTGATAAGTTTAAGGAACATGAACAAAATTCGATAAAAATATTTCTGAACTTTGAAACTCGCGAGTTTTTGCGTCTGAAAGATCTATGCCTTGGATCAGATCGTCAATCACTATTCAACACAGTCTTTTGTACACGTGTCAGCTAATTTGAATTCAAGTTCTAGTTGCTGCAAAAATTTGCTACTGGATTCGTAATTTGTGAAGCTTGATACTTAGTTGAGAGTAATTAAAACATGAATTTTAATTTTCGTTCATTTATTTCATCTATGAATGGAAAAAATTGAAAAATTAGCCTTCGCCTGGTATTAGTTGTATTCAATAAATCGATGGCAATGTTGTACCACATATTTTCTGTGCTCCTGAATCACCACAGCAACTGGAGGATGGCCAGAGCAAGAAAATGCGCACTCGTCCCGCATCAGATCTCTTTTAGAATATCACAAAATTCTTGCCTCAAGAGAGCGGCAACAATGTGAGAGAAAGAAGTTTCATCCCAAGCGCACTTATATGCAATTTGTAGGTATTTTTGGTCCTCTTGTTTAGCTCTGGAAGATTTATTTCAATGTTCTTCAAATTGATATCTTTCAATATCAGGAGAAATTTGGGATGTCATCTGTAGTGGTAAGGAAACGTGCCGGTTTAGGCCCACCTCCTCAATCTCAGCAGAGCGACTATCCGCCTCCAGCTGAGGCTTCTGAGGAAGTAGAAGAACTCTCTCCTGAGATATTCACCCAGCCGCTTGATATTACTAAGAGTAAGTTATATATTTCCTGGGAAAAATTGCTGAGAATATTTCTGATGAATTTTTTCTGTAGTAACTACACTTGAACAGCGTCTAAAACACCTGGAGGTTCAAACCGAGAGTATAAATCAACTGCGACCACAGCACAAGCAATTCTTAGTGAAACGTTCCCAGCGCTGCAGAGTTTGTGAACACAACGTTTGCAAGCCAGAATACAGCCCTCAGTCTATAAAATTCAAGATTCAACTGGCTGCTTTGTGAGTTTCCTTGGATATTTATTGATGATTTCAGATTATACCGAGGTGCAAGAAGAGAAATTATATTATAAGCTAATACAACAAATACTATACTTTTCAAATGAACCTATGCATTTCTCTATCCGTTATTATTGTGGAAAATGTTTAGACGAATCAGAAGATGCAGAGTAATGTTTTCTTTGAACCAACCTGTATTTTCAGCTACCATGTACCAGAGGTGCGTATTGTCACTTGCGAACCGTTGCGCATTGGCCAGTCAAGCGAATTGCTATTAAAACTCTGCAACCCAACGCAACATCAGACTCAGATAATGCTTTTCCCACTTTCCTCACCAACTACACCGACTACCATTACTGCTGTGGGTGTGAAAGAGGTCGATCGTGAAAACATGCAAATGGTAAGAATTTGAGACTGCTTCTAATCGTATTTGTTACTGTGAATCGATTAAAATTAGATTTTGGCAGTCAGTGACGATGCGAATAAAGTTTCTAATTGTTAATTGTGGAAAGCTACTCCTGTTTGTAAGTAAATATTGGGAGATAATTAGGGATTTTGAACTTCCTACTTAGGGTTGTGAGTCGCCAAATCTTCTCCCTTCATTAGTACGTCAAATGGCAGTAACCGAAGATCCAAAACCAATAAAATTAGAACCACAGGCAGAAATAACTCTGCCTGAAAGCACTTTGATCCTTCCACCAAGGGATGATGCTGCTGAATACGATGACACTGGGGATACATATAACTTTCAAGATGATCCAAAGTAAGCTTTGCAAAAAGTGATGAAAAATGCTTCCAAGTATCTTTATGTCTTCATCATTTTTCATTCCTTTTTTTGCACAGGCTCGTGGTATGGAGAAAAGGAAACAAGGCGGTAATCAGGCTTCATGTTAGACCCAATGAGGATGAGAAGATCGAAGAGGGAAAAGAAATAACAGTAGGATTTGTTATGCAATATGGATATGTGAATACCATCGCAACTCTGGAGCATAAAGAACCTCAGAAACTTGATCTGAAGATCAAGCTGTATTTAAGCATAGGGAAACTATTAGGCTCTACTTAAATTCGGCCAAAAGATATATGGTTCAGAGTCTGGCCTTTGGTTCTCAGTAACATTATACACTATAAATGCTGCTGAGCTTGAGAATAAATTATCGACTTTTGCATGATCCTATTATTAATACTATTATAGAATTGCTAATATGATATGGTATAAAGTTAACGCTACTAATTATTGCTTGGATCCGTATATTTTTTTGATTTAACTAATTTATTATTAAAAATAATGCTAAGTTACGATGCACGGAAAATAAAAAATCAGGCTATCATATTCTTATAATAAAATGGAACATGAATCGAGGTGCATTATTCCACGCTAATAATATTCAAATATGGACTTACTCAATAAATTTGTATGAAAAAAATTATGCTAGTTATAAATGTAACTGCAAAAATTTGTAACGTAATTGTATTCTTGCAATCTGAAAAAACAATAAACGGTAACTAACGCAACAACATAAAATACTATAGCATTTATCTTATTTTTTAAACCGCCTCTCCATATCTCCGTCATTTTGATACCCGTTCGTATTTAAAAGTAGCAGAATGAAGGTAAAAATAAATTCTATTGATTCAATAATTGAATAACGTAGTGGATATGAGGAAAGGCCTATATCAGATTATTCAACAAATGAAAAATCCTTACTCTTTGAGTTTATTTGTTTATTAGAATAAGGTAGTGAACCATGTGAAGCACAACAGTAATAGATTACAGCCTGCGTCCACGGCGACCTCCCTTCCTGCGGGTTGAATCTGAAGGGATAGGCGTAACATCTTCAATACGGCCAATCTTCATCGACGAACGAGCAAGAGCTCTCAGAGCAGACTGAGCCCCTGGTCCAGGAGTTTTAGTCTTGTTACCTCCCGTTGCTCTCAGTTTAATGTGCAGCGCAGTTATTCCAAGCGATTTACATTTTTCTGCTACATCCTGATTTGCCAAATATAAAAACACGAGTATAAATATAAAAAACACATTAAAAGATCAAAATATTTGACCGGAAAAGAAAACCGGAAGAATCAAAATAAATAATTTTTCGTCACCTGAGCAGCCAACATAGCAGCGTAAGGCGAAGCCTCATCACGATCGGCTTTTACCTTCATTCCACCAGTGACACGAGCGATGGTTTCCCTACGGACGCAAAAAACATTGAATTATAACCTTAAATTGAGACGATGATTTCGAGGTTAGGTTACGTTAGGTTTGAAGATACTTTATGGGATTGTGTTGTGTCTTACCTGCCGGACAAATCTGTCACATGGACGAAGGTATCGTTGAAGCTTGCGAATATGTGAGCAACACCAAAGACAATTTCTCCTTCGCGAACTTGAGGGCCGAGAGATACTTGGACCTCCTCTTTTTGTACCTTCCCTCTCTTAGGAGCCATTTCTGTAGAGTAAAAAAATAATGTAACGAATGGGTTCGGTAGAGGGTTAATTCGCGTTTAGAGACGGAGCTTTCAACACTTTATATTAACAATACAACACTTTTATTTGTAAACTTGATGACACGGTATTATTGACAGCGACATGCAACCGTCGAGCTTCGACACAGTGGATTCTTAATCCATACACATCTTGATATTTGTACAAGATATTTAGCGTTAAGAAAGGTTTAAACTTCAGGGAATTATCAAGGCAGGTAATAGTCGTTATATTTGAACGAATTAATCGCTGCTTTTTAAGTTTAAAGGTCGGAAATATACCTACTAAATAACCTCGAAACAGGGATTCCGAAACAGGAAATGGAAAAGGAAAGCAGCTCGGGGAGACCGGCCTGACGATCTCGAGGCAGCTCAAAACTCGATAGTATCGATGCACGGACTTTGGGCGGGCTGTTTAAATTTTTATTGAGTGGCGATTATTGTGTGCGCTTTCGGTACTAATGATCCGCGAGTAGTTGGTAGTCACATACCTTCGTAGTTGTTACCTTCCGTGCTAGAAGGGATATCAGTTTTGTGTACACGGTACATACAAGACACAAGCGTGAGTCGTGAATTCGTCGGAAAGGTTAATAGTCGTCATTTATATGCATACACAATTTTTCGTAAAAGAAAAATTGGTTAAAAAACGTTTCATGTTCAAATAAAGATGAGTCGGAATATTATATTGATATTATTGGTGAGAATGTTTTCTTTTATTCTAACAATTTCTAAGTTAAGAATGAGAATATAAAAAATGAACCCGGACACCGGTGCGAAGTGATAAGATTCATCTCATTCCATATATCTACTGACTGAAATATCATTTTTTTATAAATATAATTTGAATATCATGTTTGTATGGAATACATTACGTTAATAGAGGAAGCCATGGATTTTTATCATATGTACAGTAGTATCCGTTTTTCAGATTATCTCAAATGCGATAATACATATCGTCAAGTTGTTATTGTTATGCTTCCTCAGACCGGTAAAAAGAAGTTGAGCACGTCACCATTCCTCATACTGTTGAGACTGATTTCAATCTTTGGTCAATACTGTGAAACCATGAATAATAAATAACCTACCACCTCTCTCTTTATTAAAAAATCAATGAAATATACCATTATGGGTCACAACATAACATAACCTGAATAAAATATCGTCCTATAAAGAATAGAATATTCTATCCTGATTTTATTAAATGAAAAAAGCTGGATGCTCTGTTGTAGATTTGAGAAAAAACAGCATATTCAAAGAAACAATAAGGAAGAATAAAATAATTTATTGAATAATAGGAATACGAAATATATGAATTATTGCATTTGCAGATATTATGCTACATTCCTGACTTTTTTGCCAAGCAAAAAACCCAGAAGACTGTAATCGATGATATTGTCGATGTAAAAGATTTTAAAAAGTTACTGCGGACTAAAAACAATGTTCTGGTATGTTTTGTCACCTCTCAAAGGCAGTCTTCAGAGATAATAAAAGTCTTTGAAGAGGCTGCAGATACTATCAAAGGGTCCGGGACGATGGTGCTTGTCGATTGTGCTGGGTAAATTTTCACAAACAATCAAGCAGATTATTCACTATTCAAAAAAGCTGATTTCATCTCCTTTTTTTCCCATGGAATCAGTTTATATAAACAAAAATTTGATTAATATTCAATACAGAAAATATTCATTTTCAGAAACGCTAAGAAAATGTGTAAAAAGATGAAAGTATTTCCTGAGCCATACATACTTAAGCATTACTTGGATGGAGATTGGAATAAAGACTATAACAGAAGAGAAACGGTTTCTTCTATGGTTAATTTCATGAGAGATCCATCGGGCGATCTTCCATGGGATGAAGATTCCTCTGCCGTTGACATTCTCCACATTCCAGATAACAATGTTCGTTGTTATCCAATTTATAGAACAATTTCAGATGTTTTGCACCGTGAAATCTTCAATTCAATCCCATTGTTCATCTCTGAAAATAAATGCAGTTAATATCTCGTCTCTAATTCATTTTCTAATTCTCTTTAGGCGCTGGTTAAATTATTGAAGAAAGAAACACAGCCTATTTTGATAATGTTCTATGCCCCTTGGTGCGGATACTGTAAACAACTCAAGCCAGAATATGCTGCAGCAGCTACTGAGTTAAAAGGCCACTCAATTATGGCTGCGATAGATGTTAACAGACCTGAAAATTCTGGTGTTCGTAAAAAGTATAACATCACTGGCTTTCCTACCATGTTATACTTCCAGTAAGTGTATTTATTAAATATTTTTAACATCAAACTAATTGAAATCAAATTCCTTGATCCACTCTCCAAAAATCTAGCTTCTTCAATCATACATTTAAGTTCAATAATCTTCCTTTTCATCGAATATCACATTCCCACCCATTCAAGAATCAGTTTTAATCAATTGAAGAGATAAATTTAATCCGTGGGTTCATTAAGGCATAAGAAACTATTTTTTTATAGCAACGGTGTTCAAAAATATACGTATGATGGAGACAACAAGAAAGAGAGCTTAATAAAATTCATGAAAAACCCAGAAACTGCCCCTGTCAAACCAAAAGAAGAGGAATGGTCAGATACGGACAGTGACGTTGTGCATTTAACCAGCCTCAATTTTGACCTAGTCATCAAAGAGGCTGCGTCTGTTTTGGTCATGTTTTATGCACCGTGGTGCGGCTATTGCAAGAAAATGAAACCTGAGTATGAAGCTGCGGCGGCTAAGCTTAAGCAATTAAACGTGAGTCTAGGAAATGTAATATGTGTCTTATGGTCAAACGGAAGAGAAAATGAACACGTATTAATCCTCGTATTATTTTATGCGTTTTTCAGATCAAAGGAATGCTGGCAGCTTTGGATGCTACCAAGGAAAGCGGTCTGGCAAAATCCTACAACGTTAAGGGATACCCAACACTGAAATACTTCGTCTATGGAGAACACAAATATGATGTCACTTTAAGGGACACAAATGCATTAGTAGAATTCATGAAAGACCCGAAAGAACCTCCACCACCGCCTCCCCCTGAGGCGCCATGGTCGGAACAGGAATCTGCAGTTGTTCATCTTACTGATAACGACTTCAAACAATTTTTGCGACGAAAAAAACACGTCTTAGTCATGTTTTACGCACCTTGTAAGTTCAAAATACGAAACATCGATTATGAGGGAGATGTTGAAGAAATGTTGTAGAATAGTCTGGGAAATTGATCATAAGGCTAGGAAATCTTCGAATAATTGAACCTTTCATGATTTTCAAAGGGTGTGGCCATTGCAAGAAGGTAAAACCAGAGTTCGAAGCAGCTGCAGAGAGATTTAAAGACGTGTCGAAGGTCGAGTTTGTCGCTGTTGACTGTACAATTAATACAGTTACATGTAACGCTTACGGAATTCAAGGATATCCGTCGCTGAAATACTTCAACTACTACGACAAGGTCGTGAAGAATTATATCGGGGACAGAACAGTGAGTGAAATATCCGTAGAAGTATTATCAGTTGTTTTCAATCTTATTGATAAAAGAGTTTGATTTTTTAATCGAATTTCAGGAGGCAGATTTCGCTAATCACATAATCGAACAGGACGAATCCTTGTCATCTCAGCAGAAGTTAGATTGGGATATCCACAAAGGTGCTGAACACGTTATCCACTTGTCTGATAATAATTTTGACGAGGAATTGGGCAGTGGTAAACCGTTGTTCGTCATGTTTTATGCACCATGTAAGTATATACGCATTTATGTTCAATAATCTCGGTTTTATATTCAAGGCAAGGTGTAATATTCGATTATTTAAGTTTCCAAAGTCAATTAGAAGGACTTGTAACATCGAATGCTGATTATTGGATACTAACACATCGTATTGTGTCGTTCTTTTTCAAGGGTGTGAAACCTGCAAGCCAGCTAAATCAAAGCTCGCTGAATTAGCAGAAGAACTAAAGGCAAGAGGATCCGATGTGCGAGTTGGAGCCTCAGATTCTACGCATAGCGCCGTAGTGGAGTCGACCTATAAGATAAAAACTCACCCTACATTTAAGTTCTTTAATAATGGTAAATACCATAGTGATTTCAATGGAAAAATAGGTCTGAAGCAATTCTCAGATTTTATATCTACCGCAACGAAAGACGTTAGAAGCGAACTTTAACGTTGTTCTTTATATCATTTTCTCTTTTTATATTCTATTTTATACATCTTTTTTCGATTAGACAAATAAAACTCTAATGACGGTGTCTTTTTTTTTTAAATATATTTTGTATTATTAACATGTACTCTTTATCTGTTCAAATGATTTAGATCTATTTTCGAGCGTGTGTTCTCAACTCGCATATTCAAATGTTAAAAATTGAATTTGACTAGTTATTAGATATTTTTGATTGACTTTCCACCACTTCTATGCATAGGTGTACGTCTTTTTTAACATATCTGTGTTTGTATAAATTTGAGGCAAATATTAGCTAGCACTGTACAAACCCAAAGAACTATCTATTCAATGTTATAAGTGGATTGAATCGAAGTGCTTTTTAAGAGACATTGATACTTTCGTCATGTAATGTAACTTTAACACAATATTATCATCCATAATCGTTACTAATGTCTCTCACGATTTGCAATACCTATCGAATTGTCCGTTTCAAATGTGTAAGCAGAGTGTAATCATCTTCTATTTCTCATTCTCAAATGATAAAATCATATTCTATTAATTACAGTTTATAAAGTGTTAGATGTGACGATATATTATCAATAAAAATGGCCAATAACTATTTAATGAGTTCTGATTCATATTTTATATGGAATTCTGTGTTTTAATCATTCTAAGTACCTAACCCAGGCTTTCCACTCAGAAAGCCCGCAATTTCATTAGGATCTGCGAATTATTTCCTCCGATTTGCAGTTCATATACGATTTTTAACAATCCCTATTCAAAATAATTCCGAATTCGTGAGGATCGTAAGAAATTTTCAACATTTCAAACGGCAGGTTCCCTGACACAAATTTACAGATGGGTGAATATTTTTTGCGAATTTTTGCATCATGGTGATAACCAATATCAGTATAATAATTTATGTTTGTAATTGAATAGATAGGACCACTCAGAAAACTCTTCCTCCATGCCTCGAGCACAAAGTGCTTGAGGTGAACGATCATCGATGACCGAAAGCTTGAACAAGTCAAACTTTCGAATCGTCCTCACGCTCAGAAGAAAGAGTTATATCTCTTCATCATGGCTGCATCGACTCTACTGTTGGGTAGAGGGAATGTGAAGATATACTACAGAAATGATCCTGTGAAGTATGATCTTAATTAAACTTCGTTGAGACGAGCAATGTGTATTATTATCGGGGCAATTCTACTCACGAGAAAATAAACTCTTCGTCGGCCATCTGTCGGACAGTCTCATATTTATTAATAGAATACTATAACTTGTGATACTTGCAAACCTGGATACCGTATAGTTATATTTGTAACACAGCAGTCGTGGCCGAGTGGTTAAGGCGTCTGACTAGAAATCAGATTCCCTCTGGGAGCGTAGGTTCGAGTCCTACCGACTGCGAGTCGAAATTTTTTATTTGTCGACTCTTTTTATAACGCAGTCCGGAAAGAAGGTGAATTTGAACTACGAGCCTTTGTCTTAAATTCAATTCAACAGCTTCACATGATTAGACCTACATATGGCTGAAATTGATTATTATTACGAGCGTCGTAATTTTCCGTACATAAATTGCATGATTTGCAAATAGATTCAAGATAAAGCTGGTCTATATCAGTGCACGGACTTGCAATAACAATTCCATAAATATCGTTGTTATTTATCGTCTCCAAGTTTCATTCTGTCCTAAATCTTGTTTGCATTGTTTGATAACACGTATTTTGATGAATCCGCAAAGATCCTTCTTATCTGACAAAAAAAAATTCCTTATCTCCTCATACGTGCAAGAGCACTCATTTATAGATCCTGCCCAGATGAAAGGGGGTTTCAGATGCAATCAAGAATAAAAATAAATTACAAAAAACAGAGGAAGAGACATTCTTAATAATGATGCTTGATGAAAAATGAGTACACAATCAAAAACCATCCATGAAGACCTCTTCGAATTTTCCCTATGAACTAAGTTATTTTTTTAAAATTTCTGATTCGAATTTATTTAGCATCAGAATCAATTCATTTGAATTAATTTTGATCCAAAACTCTGAATAACTAAAAAATAATTAAAAATGAATCATCCACTCTATTTATTTTCGAATCAAATTCCAATCAATTTAATTTGATTTCAGTGGAGTATAATCCCCCCTGCCCATTCGTAACGTGAATTTGCGGTAACGATACCACGTGCAATACGAATAGGTGGAAGTATAGCTCTGCTCTGAGCTCTACAGCATCAATGTAAAGATCCAAATATTCCTCTAACTATAAAGCAGAGCTTAATTTGGCTGACGGTTGCTCGTTACCAAGGATTATTAATGGAAGTGAACTATACTAAGTCAAGATAGTTTGGTATGAAGAGATAGGAAATGTCAAGTCAAATCTCCGCGAGCATTGTCTTTGACTCAGGCTCTGTGAGTATAGCGATTACTGATTAGAATCGGCTTGGATCAAGTGATCAAGTGTTCGTTCAAGTTACACCGAGCTAAACCGAGCTCGTTGTCTATACGTGAGTTGTTATCTCACTCAACGATACATAAAACAACTTGTATGTGTTTGGCCAATAGCGATAAAGGCAATCACGTTTGTGTCTCGTGTTAGCTAGTCTAGCACGTGGTCCGCTCGCTGGTTATCCGAGCATTTAAACCGTATATGTACCTCTACATATATCCACATGCTGTTTGATTTACAAAGAAAAGCTGAAAACTTGTTAATATATTGATTCAGTCGAGAGATAGAAAAAATAAATAAAAAACTGTTTTCCAATTTAGTTGAAAGTCTTTTCTTTCCCGGTTAAATTCAGAGCGAATTTTTACGCGTTGTTTCACGAGCTACGATTGATCGATATACATAGCAGATTGGATCAATCAACCGTTGCATTTGATCAGTTTAAGCGAGGCCAGTTCTTAGTTTGCGTAAACAATTTAAACTACGCTTACTTTCGAGTATATATTGTGGCCAGTATCTCTAATGTACTATGTAGGAAATTACTTTGCCCATAACCAAGAGGCCCCTGGAAAATATAGATTAGATACCTCGCTTTGTGCATGATTGCACAGCGTGCTGCTATGACAGCCACTTGATTTGAAGAGCTGTTTATCATTGATCACGTATATTCATATAATAATTACACGAGTAAACTCATAAAGAGCTGCAACTATCGAATGTTTTGTAATCAATTTTTGGGAACCTAATTAAGTATTTCGGATCTGAATTTTATAACTCGAAGTAGCCGTGCGTATAGATCACGTATAAAGTAGTAATAACCTGGGCGCTCCGAAGTAGTAGAATATGTACGTGAGTAGCCGGACGACTCTTACGGCCTTTTATGGCTAGCACATGCCTATCTCATCTGATCATAGCTTGCGCTATTGACCTTTGCAAAATTAAAGCGCTTGCTGAAATTCGGCAATATAAGTTCTTTGAAATATGCGAAGATACCTGTGCCAGACGTTCTAAACGGTCAGCAAATTTAACTTATAAATTCTGCAGCAGACATCGGGAAGTGCTGGATATTAGATAGTCTGAATTAATGACTAAGCGAGTCAGAAGCTGTCTGAAAGTTTATTCAAATTTCATTACTACTCATAGTATGTGTAGGTAATATGTGCCTGTGTGTATACGAGGCATGAAAGTGTTAAGAGAATTGACCTTGTCGTACACTTGCGAAAAAGCTGGGAATGGCCAGTGGGGAAAACTCGATTCCTGTATCGAGTAGGTATTTGCGGTAGAGTAGATTGCGTGGTACTCACTACACTAGAATATAATGGAGTACAATAGAATCTCGTCTACGACATTGAGTACGCATACCGTTGACATAAACGGGCACGTTTATGCATATCAAATGCGACGTGATCGCGCATACAGTATACAACCGCAAAGTGCGGGTTTCGTCAAATTGAATTCAACACATAAAAAATGTATTGAAAAATGACTAGATCTTGTTTAATTGACAAATTATTCATAGCGATCAATATTAAAATGGGAATGAAATAATAGGTTTTTGGAAATTGAACAAGATATCATAGGTAGGAGGTATAATGGTATGAGACGGAGGGATCGCGTAAAAATGAAACAGGACGCAATAATTATAGAGAAATAAATCGCAACGTCGACACCCGGAGGCATGGCAAAATCAAACAAACGTCAAGCACACATAATTATCAATAGTAGTAGAGGGCTCGACTCTTATTCTCCCCGCCACAAGAGTCTGTGCACATATACACATACATATATAATCGTAAATAAAAATCGCAGTACGTAATTGCAGATATATTAAATTTTCTGAACAAGCCCGAAGAGATACTACGCAGACTTTATCAAACCCAAGCAGATTTTCTTATCGTTATATTCTTTTCGTAACCACGTCACGCTTCTTTATCGAAAAAACTAATCATTATCGCGTAGGCGACAATTCTGCAGATCCTGTTTTCGAAAATCAACCTATTTACGGAATTATGAATCTCTCTGAGCGAAATACAACGGTAAATAAGAACTGATGAAAAATTCCAAAACTGATCGGGATCTAAGCGACACGAGATCCTACTTTCGTAGCGGGCAAGTTTTTGGATCATAGGAGCCAAAAGATCTATTTGTAAGAATGCCATATGGAAGGCGCGACTCATTTACGTCTTCATCATTAACCGGTTAGAGATAGTCTCGCGAATTCACAACTCATACCGATATATTAGCAGTGTCTTTCCTTTTTTCGCCAATCATTTTTTTGACCGCGATAGCCTGAAGGTAGATAGATGCTAGAAATTGCGCGCGCATCTCCCGCTTTTTTATAGCATGTTCAGTGAAGCTATATATATGACGTCACCAGACTAGGTCGCGACACTTAGCTGACAGCTTCACATTCAGAAGCCGAAGAACTTGGCAACTTGAGTTCGAACTTCCACGCGCAGGTACGATTGTATCTTATTATCGCCTTTCCAGTTTACAACCCCTTCATTGATCGCTGTAGACTCAATTTCATTCAATATCATATAAATCGGCATGCGCTTTTCTTCAAACTCGATTTATTCCCGCCACTTAATCAATCTAGTTAACATGAAGATAGTAATCAATTATGGGTCTATAGATTACGCTTTCATTTATCCATAATGTCGATGTGTCCAGTCGTTGATCACGTGTGAGACTCTCTCATACGTGGACGCGCGAATGTTTTTCCTCTTCGGTAATCAGAGAATTGACGTCGATGATCATAACGATAGTAGTGAATGAATTATAGCAACGGGACGTATTTTCTGATACCTAGCAAAATTGAAAACTGAATTTCTTTGAATTTTTAACGATTTACATGGGCAGGAAGTCAGATTTTTCTAAGGATTTCATAAACACCATTATTTTAGAACTCGGGGATTATCTCATACAAGATGATGGGTCCATTGGAACAGATGCCAAAGTCTGACACCATCAAACTACGCGAACGTCTAATTGGGTAAGTCGGGAATAAATTAACAATAGAGCGATGGAAAGTTCACCTTCGCCGCGAAGTTAATGATAATAATAATTGCGTGTAATGTAGAAAATTGGGACAGAGTTATCATCGACGTTTCAATAATAACTAGATATTGAAATATTAATACGTAAGAATAAAGAAGAAATTGATGAAGTCAAGCGTTACGACGTTGAAAAGAAGTTGAGTTTTGTCTAGGTGTAAATCATCGTGTGTTCGCGTATGTATGTAACATATTCAGAAGGCAAAAGCTATTATTAAAGTTGGCGAATGTCGGCTTATTATCATGCCAAACGGTGCTATGTGGTCATCGTTGCGAGTCGTATACATAGATATGGTAGCGAAAATAAAAATTTCTTCGTACAGCGATAAAGTGCGCAGAATACTCTTCTGTTCGTTAGTTCGCATCGGCAATTCGCAGATCGGATGATAACCCCGCGGTGTTATTGCTCCGCTAACTTCGATATGTAGTAATATCGTATCTTCAATATGTTGTGTACTATTATAAATGAATTCGGTAAATACAGAACCGACTACCCCGAATGCTTCGGCTTTACCCCGCTTCTTCTGATATATTCATATGTAGAAAAGTGACATAAGAGCTCCGAACGAATCGAGCGCATATTCCGAACACTTCTTACGTACGTCACTGTGTAGGTATGTCGTTTGCTGAACAGCTGAACAAGCGGCGATTGATTGCGATAACACGTGTATATCGATCAAGGACGATTTAGTAATATCTATGAAATCGACAGAGATTGTTAACACATACATAACGGAATGTGAATCAATTGTAAAAGTTGATCATTTGGGTAGTTCGAATGTACTTCGTTTTAATTACAGATTATCAACGTTTCAATCGATAACAATAAACTTGTCTTCTCTTTCAACAGGCAATCCTGTAAACTGTTCTACAGATCAAGTCCGCTAAAAATTGTCAGGGGCAAGGGTCAGTACATGTACGATGAGAAAGACGAACAGTACTTGGACTGTATCAACAACGTAGCCCACGGTAATTAATAAAAATTGCAATTGGCGAAGATCTCGAATCCTCTTATTTCGAAAAATTAAAATCGTATGGCACACGTAGTTCATTATAGACGCCAACAACGCAAGCTGCGGATCATCACGTACACGTCTTGAATTTGTTTATCAGAAAAGTCTTGATGGATCATTCAATATCGTCATTTGTAAGCTATTATAAATTAGGGTCATCGCTCGTCGCGGCAATTATCTAAACTGATTGGCCCATTTTATACAAACATAACAGCTGTAGTATTGTCTGCAGATATGAACTAGAAATCAGAAATGCTTACAAGCGTAGGCTATTCAAACCCCTTTCAAAAGACGGTGTCTGACATCCGATAAGTCTCAAGATTATCATCAGTTTCAGTATGATTATTTTAGAAGCAGAGGCAGTAAACGATATCATACAGTTATAGTTGTGTTCCTGTAGCTATACTTTCAGTCGTGGGA
This sequence comes from Tenthredo distinguenda, assembly GCA_947538915.1. Taxonomy (NCBI): domain Eukaryota; kingdom Metazoa; phylum Arthropoda; class Insecta; order Hymenoptera; family Tenthredinidae; genus Tenthredo; species Tenthredo distinguenda. The sequence continues at coordinate 16,166,498 of OX384536.1, read as the reverse complement.
TTGTACTCTTCTACTGAACAGAATTTCAGACGTCAGCTGAATACGAAGCTATGCTTTCATATCCGGCTCTGCTAGTTAAATTATATATGCATGAATATTATGAGGATTATGGTTCATCCCAATACCCATAAGACACTTTGAATTATCCATCGTCATAATTATGACTTGAAAGTGGATTACTTACATTTTAAAGTCAATATCTCGGTTGATTTTCACTTAGAAAATTAGTTTGGCTAGGTTTATCTAGCTGGAAGTTTCCTGCCACGGTCTGAGCTAGTAAAAATTTCATAACTCCTCTCTTACACTCTAGATTACAAAATGAAGATCTTAATTTTTATTAAGCAAAGATGAGATACAACTACGCAATATTCGCGAAATCTCCGATCTCTCGGCTCGTAATTTTTCACAAATATTTTCCATGCAGTTGGTCATTGCCATCCCGACGTAGTCCGTGCTGGTCAAGAACAAATGGCTCTACTTAGCACAAACAATCGTTTCTTGCACGATACTCTGGTGATTTGTGCTCGTCGACTGACCTCTCTACTTCCGGATCCACTGTCCGTCTGTTTCCTGGTCAATTCCGGAAGCGAGGCGAACGATCTCGCTCTCCGTTTGGCACAGGCGCACACCCACAACACAGATGTCATTACAGTGGATCAGTAAGTTATTATCATCGCCCCTAAAGTTATTACCAAGGTTCTGGAGCTCGCTTGGGGATCATTCAATCTTAAAGCCATATTCATTATCACATTTTACAGGATTCGTGACCCGCGAAGATCAGATACTGCCGCCCTTGCCAACGTGGTTTTAGATTTCGAAGCGCGACGATGAGGTGCCTAATTGCGGGGCTAATTTGTATGAGTGAAATCTCAGTGTTTCTATTCTCTCGGAGTGGTTGGGGACTTTTCGATAATTTTCTTTCCAGAATAATTGGAGTTAATCAATTAGTCTGAGAGGATGGAGAACGCTGGCTTTCAGAATAAGACGGATGAACGAAACTGACTAGAAAAAAAATTTGTGCGAAATTTTCAGATGATCATTAATTTTTCAAATCACTAAACTAATCGGGTCGGTTTGTTTTTTTCTTGTTTACAGCAATCTCTAGGAGGCTATACGCGTATATACCTAGAAGAACGACTGCGGGAAAACTACGAGCGAACTCTAGAGAAGACTGATATCCCTTCCGCCTTTGCGGAAGCGGGGAAAAACCGCCTACATACATAAAGTCTACATAACTTTGTTGTCATTTTATGTGACACACGAAGATGTATGTTCACGTATGATATGAACAATAATTACCTATTTCAGCATGTATACTGGTTTTAGAAACGCCAAGAGGTCTTTTGGATGGATCTTAACGGAACGTGATCTTGATCATTTGACATTTGTCCTCTGTCCATACGTTGGCTGATTAAAATGCATTATTCATGCTATAGAATCGTCAATTATCAATTATAGATTATTACGGATTGGGTATCTTGAATTTCGAAGTACGTCTTACTCAATTGTTAAAATTTAATTACTTCAGGAGTACGAAGCGAAGTCAGATAATTATTTGAACTTCGTTATAGTTTTCCAGAAAATTGAATTACAAGCTTTTGCCAAAGTCTTCTGTAAACTCAAATTTGGAATTTTCTTTATTAAAAAGAAAAAAAGAATCGTAATCTATTTTGCATGATGGATTGCAGCGAACGTAATGACGAGATTCATTAACATCTAATATCGAAGAAAATGATACATATTTCAGCGGAGTTGAAAATTCAAGATAATGTAATATATCTTGTTAAAATAATTTTCTCCCTATATTGTAGATCGCATATAACTAGATATAGCCGAGCAGTTATATCGACGAATATTTCAGGCTTTAGGGAAAAATTCTTACAGTTGGACACTTCCAATATTACGTGGCGTAAACTTAAGCCAATTTACAAGACTTGGTGAAAAATGACTAAAAATAAACTTTATCTGCGTAGCGCTTATCACGGACATCTCACATCAATGATCGACATCTCTCCGTACAAATTCAATCAGCCAAACGGTGGTGGTAAAAAGGAATGGGTGCACGTGGTGAGTACAGATTTAAAAAAAATGCATTTTCGAAACCTCATTCTCCTCCATAAAATCGATACTCCACAATCTTCTTTGAATATTAAAAATCGAATCTATTATAGCTGTAACACACGTATACGCCTTAATTTTCAGGCTCCTTGTCCCGATACGTACAGAGGAAAGTACCGCGACGTAGATTACCCCGGTGAAGATTTAGGCGTGAAGTACGCCGAGGATGTGAAGAAAATTTGTCAAGATATCAAGGCTAAGGGTAAAGGAGTGCAAGCCTTCATCGCAGAAAGCCTTATCTCAGTCGGTGGACAAATTATACCGCCAAAAAATTACTTCAAAAATGTTTATAAGTAAGTCGGATACATGTATATGTTTGATCATTTATTTAATATGCTTTTAGGATTTTTAGTGATAAGCAGATTTCGCTGTTTAAATTTAGACATGTCAGAGAAGCTGGCGGTATTTGCATCGCCGATGAAGTTCAGGTCGGTTTTGGCCGGGTCGGAAGCCACGTGTGGGCCTTTCAGCTTTACGGAAATGACTTGATCCCCGATATAGTGACAATCGGTAAACCCATGGGCAACGGGCACCCGGTAGCCGCGGTTGTCACGACTCCCGAGATTGCGGAAAGCTTCAGGAAAACAGGAATCCATTATTTTAACACGGTGAGTTGATGGGAGAGGGAAAAGAATTGGTGAAAATTAAAGCTCGAACGAATATTCGGTGCTTCCTGGATTTCCCTTTTCGACAAAAACTCACCCTCGTACGCATTTTTAACAAAATCTATAACAGAATTATAATTTGTCGTTTGGGTTCACCGCGTAATGTTATAGTCTCTGTTACTGAAGCGAGAGTAATGGGAATATGTATTGCACGATTCGCATGCATTATGTATGCTTCGAGCTTTATTTACGAGCAGACTATTCGATCAGTGCATTTATCGCTGTTTAACCGACATCGACCCGCGTTCCATATTTATTCGAAAACTCGTGTCCCCGTTATATTCCGTCCACGTATATGTGTATATATATATGTATGTTAGTTTCTATCCCTGTAGAGAGCGAGTATTTTGCAAATTGTTCTGCCCTGCTGCAATTTTTCACCCTACGGTCATTTGTTATCGTTGTGTATTACCGGAAATCCTAAACGTCCGTTCGGATTCGAGGATTTGGTACCAATTTCAAGAGGTCAATTTACCTAATGGCCGTGTTCAGGGAGGTACAGTCGTTAGCGAGACCCAGTCCGCGGATTTATTCCAATCAACTTTTAATGCTAGATCAAAATGACTTCACTCTATACACATTCCGATTCAGAATCGAGTGTGCCTGCAGTTTCGACGTCGGAATACAAGAAATTTTCATTTATTTTATTTTCACATTCATTTTTTCGATCAGATTAAATGCCAATCAAATTTATAAAGTTTTTTCAATCCATTCATGCTCAGTTTGCGTCCTCCATCGAATATCAGTGTTGGTATAGATACAATAAACTGAAGCTTTGCCCTACAGGCAAGTGGTTAGTTGTTGGCGCAGCTCTGCCTCTATACCTTACTTTCGTATAGTGGTTTAGCTATTTGAGATTATGATATGGGGATAGCTGGGACATGATCTTCTAGGTGGATGGTAGTTGGCTTTTATACTACCAGCACACGATATAAAAGTGGGTGGATGCCTCAGCCCCACTTTTTAATATTTCGTATTTCATTTTCCTATCCACCCAGCAAGCAAACAATAACTGTTCACAATTTCGTGAGCGGAATTTCGATTAAATTCTACAACAACAAAATTACAATCATTTATCAACGCGTAACTCATCCGGACTGCTGTATTATACTTTTCGCGATAAAAGCTACGACCTGTGTGCAATTTTTGTTCGATTTTGCGATGCTTATCTACAACATGTTCTCCCACTTTCAGTACGGCGGGAATCCGGTATCCTGTGCAATCGCTAACGCTGTGATGGAAGTTCTGGAACGTGAGAATCTTCAAAAACATGCACTAGTTGTCGGCGATCATCTGATTGCCGAATTGAAGAAATTGGCACAACGGCATCCTATGATCGGCGATGTGAGAGGAGCTGGTCTCTTCGTTGGCATAGAACTGGTCCGAGATCGTACCAAGAGGCTTCCGGCGACTGCTGAAGCAGGACACATAGTTTCCAGGATGAAGGAGGAGAAAATCATTATTAGCAGTGATGGACCAGACAACAACATTCTCAAGCTTAAACCTCCGATGGTGTTTAGTATCGAGAACGCCAATCACGTAGTCGCAGTTCTTGATGAATTGCTAAACGAAGTTGAGGTTGACGTTGAAGAGGTAAGGATGAGGCAATTTTTAGCGAACGAAAATCGCCGTTGAAAGAAAGAAATAAGAAAATATCACAAGATAATCGAATCATTGATAGATTTATTCGATTTTCTGATACATTTTTCATTACTGTTTTTCTTCAGGCACCTGAAACAACGACGACAATATTGAAGGGAGTTCCACCTCAGCTGGAAGGTGAAACTAAGTCTGTAGTCATCAAGGCTGGTTAGAGAAGAACTGATATTAAACAAAATTAATATAATTCGATGATAAGAGGGCGAGATGCTGTAATAATACGTAATATTTTTTCACAACTGTACGCACTGTAATATGAATAGTTTTAATTAATTAAATTATAGTTTCTTTTTTTTACAATTGGAAAGAGAATATTGTGAAATAAGTATACTGATGATATTGGTACAATTTACTGCAATAGATGTGTAAGTGTTCTTTCTGTTCTTCTTTGTGATAAAAATGAATAAAATGAATGAATTTACACTTTATCATTGGAAGAATTTGTTCATCGCCTTATGTGCCCTCTGAAAGTTAATTCTTATTTTATTTTTTTCTCTTTTTACGTAAACGTGTGACAGAGCTGTCTTATCTGTCTTTCCTCGTGTCACCCGAGTGTAGTAATAGCGGACTGTTTTCTCGAAGAGTTTGCGTCCATCCGTTGCCCGTGACCTCGCGTCAGCAGATTTTCCATAAACGGATATTGATAAAACTTTATACAATATATTTTCTCCAAAGTATGATATTAACTTTCGAACTATATACCTATATGTATATAAATATATATGAATATATATATTGAGGATATCACTTGGTTACCTGAAAGCTTGAATTATTCTTTAACTATATCTCGTCAACGAAACTTTGGATAGAAACATTTTTACAACAAAAGTTTGTTGGGGCTGGCAAATGAGTCATGGTAGAGACACTTTCAAGTGGAGACATTGAGCTACCCGCAGACTTCTTCTTTCTGATGAATAATTTGAATCCGAAAGTTGATCAAGGTGCGTTAAACTTCTCCCGACTTGTATAATTACACAAGAAGAATATAAGAAAAAATATTAGTTATGGGTAAACTCCGAGTTTTCAGATGGAAAGAGAAAATGCAGATTGCTGCTATGTTTTCAATTTTATCCGCAGTCCTCATCCGCTTTCGACTTACAATTCTTGAAGATTTTTTTAAGGAAACAGCTTTCCTTGTTTCCACATTTACATCCTGCAACAAAATTTTTGTTCTATTCGTGTGTCGTAGCTCAAGACGTCTTTTGTAAACCCCACTTGACACAAGTTAATTAAGGTTTCATAAACAGGTACAAAAATGACCCTCAGATTGCGATTTGTTTCCGTTGAAATCGACTAGGAATCATTGAGCGCACCATGCGCTCGTAGAAATGTATAAATTATTTTATTATTCGAAACAGCGGATGTTTTGACCCGCGCGACATTGATAGCAGTGTAAACTAGTGCAAAAATTTGTAGCGCGTGCGATCGAAGCAACGTACGATCTGTGATCTCCTGAATAGAGTCCAGAGGATGGAGAGTGAAGAGGTCAAAAGATTTTGCTGAATGTACATGCAATGTTAGTATAAAAGGTGCTCTTCTGATCGCTACTGCTAGTCCATATTCAGCATCTCGGCGAATATGTGGTCTTCGCAGCTCCTTCTGTGCCTCCTCCGTAAGTCTTAATTATAATTTCAAAGAGTGACCAAAGCTGCTCTCAAAATTGCATCCGTGTATGGGAAATTTCAAAATTTGGTCCACCGATTTTAGCCTGGATTCATCGATCGCTCTTCTTAGTAATCATTCTATACTTAATAGCCCGTCCATCCCCTCGCAAATATTGATTATCATATTTCGGAGTCCCAACATGTAGTCTTCTCATACGTCGATTTTTGCTTATTCTATCGTATAAACAATATTTTTCATAGTCTCGTAGCATTGAAAACTAAAACATTACACCAGGGAGTTCAATCCTTTTTTTTTATATCTCCTCGTAGTTGGAGGAGCGGTGTTGGCAGATCAGCGTCAGCAGCAAGGAGAAGGACAGTCATATGCCTGGAAAAGTGGTAGCGAGTACAGGTACCGGGTCCAGGGTCGTACCTTGACCGCCCTCCACAAGGTAGCCGATCAGTACACCGGTATGCTGATGAAAGCTGAGCTTCTTGTGCAACCAAAGTCCGCTAATACTCTGCGGGCGCAAGTTTCTCAGGCTCAGTTTGCCCAGATCCATACCGAACTACCGGGTGGCTGGGACTCTCAGATCCCTAAGAATATGCTGAACTTCAAGAACTTACCCATGAGTGGGAAGCCTTTCGAAATTAAGCTCAAGAACGGTGCCATCGATGATTTGGTCGTTGATCAAGATATCCCTCATTGGGAGGTCAATGTACTGAAAAGTATCGCCAGTCAACTCCAAGTCGATGCTCAAGGTGAAAATCTGATGAGCTCACAAGGCAATCAGAAGCCGGAAGGAGATCAGCCGTTCGCAGCATACAAAACAATGGAAGATTCGGTCACTGGAAAGTGCGAGGTTCATTACGATATTTCACCTCTTGATGAATTCGCTCTTCACGTAAATCCTGAACTGGCTCCCCTACCTCAGCTCCGCGGTAGCGGACAGTTGATCGATGTTGTCAAATCGAAGAACTTCAGCCACTGCCATCAGCTTTCGTCCCATTACGATGGTTTTTCTGGACTGAGCGATGATCAGCCCGGTACGAACAACGGAGACGCTGTCTCGGTAAGTTTTATCACATGTATCTCACAACCTTTGTGAGATTGTATAACAATGCTAGTGAAGCTGAAAACGGTAATATTTTTCACATGTTTTACAGAGATCTTCGTTGAGTCGTGTCATCCTTTCCGGAAGTCTTGATCGCCATACGATCCAATCATCTGTAACAACCAACAAAGTCATGATGAGCCCAGGTCTCCACCAGGAACAAAACGGCATGGTAGTCAGCAGGCTCAACCTCACTCTCGCCGAAGTGAAATCCGCCTCAAACAGCATCTCTTCACCATCCAATCCTAAGTCTACCGGAAATCTCGTCTACAGCTATTCCACCCACTCGAATGAAGATGAAGACGATGATGACAACTCTAGCTGCTCTGACAGCAGTTCCGATTCCAGCTCAAGTTCTGATTCTGACTCTGACTCTGATTCAAATTCTGACTCGAGCTCAAGTTCCAGTTCAAGCAGTTCCAGCGAGGAGGAGCAGAACAGAAAACGTCATCGACGTAGCGCTTACCGAAGAACTAGCAACTGGCAAAGGCGAGCTGGAAACTCCGACAGGAACAGCGAGTATGACAGAAGTTCTCACGAACAATCTTCAGACGCTGGTCTGGTGAAAGAGTGCCAGAAAATCGCTAGTCAAATTGGAAATGAGCTCCAGGAGCCCAACAGTATGCCCGAGAGACAAACCCTTGAGAAATTCGATTCCCTTGTTGGTTTAATTCGTGCGATGGACGCCAAAGAGATTGATCAGGCTCAACAGGCTTTGTACCAACCAGCTGACAAAACTAATCCCAATAGCCAGAGCGACAGTTCGCGTAGATCTGCTTGGGCAGCTTACCGAGACGCTGTAGCCGCATCAGGAACCGAACAAGCTCTCCAGAATATCAAACAGTGGATTCAAAAAGGTAAAATCCAAGGAGTTGAAGCTGCAGAGATCGTAGCTTCTCAAGCACAAATCAACCTAATGCCATCCGCCGAGTATATGGATATCTTCTACGTAAGTATCTACCTATTATCAGATTTTTCGAATTATACCCAAATAAATCGAAATTTCTGAATAAATTTAGTAATTCTATCAACTTTTTTCACAGTCCATTGCTACGTTGCCTGAAGTAACCAGACAGGCTTACCTGAACTCTTCTGCCATCCTTGCTCTCAGTGACCTGGCCCGTTCAGCTCAGGTGAACAACGCTACCCACCCCGAACGCTACCCAGTCCACGGTGTTGCTGGTCTGTCTTCAAAGGATCATTCAGCTGCTGCTCGACAATACATCCCTTACCTGGCTAGCCAGTTGAAATCTGCCGTCCGTAATGCCGATAGTCCAAAAATCCTGGTTTACATTCGAGCCCTAGGAAATTTGGGTCATCCACGGATTCTCAGCGTCTTCGAACCTTATCTAGAAGGTGAAAAGGAGGCCTCAGACTTCCAGCGCTTGGCTATCGTCATGGCTATGGATAAGCTCGGTCAACTTTACCCTAAGCTCGCTCAATCTGTACTCTTCAAGATCTACCGAAACACCGGTGAAACTTCCGAAGTGCGTACTGCCGCTGTGTTCCAGCTGATGCAGACCAATCCACCCCCTCGGATGCTCCAGCGAATGGCCCATTTTACTAACTGGGATTTGAACAAACAAGTCAATTCTGCTGTTAAGACCGCTATTCTAGATGCTGCCGCACTTGATAATGACGACGAACAAGAGCTAGCAAACAATGCTCGTGAGGCGAAAGAATTTCTCAATCCTCAAGTGCAAGGAAACGAGTACAGCCAAAGTCATTTAAAAGACTACATGGTTGATAACATGGATATTGGTTACCAACTTTACACTTTATCCATTGGCAGCGACGACAGCAGTCTTCCCAAGGGTGTTTATGCCAGCTTGAAGAGTTTCTATGGCGATAGCAAAGGCCTTCTGTCAGAAGTAGGGGGTATGGTCTCGAGCATTGACCAACTGGCCAGTATCATCACTGGGCAGGTAAAATCTAACGACGGGAACAAGAACCAGAATAAAAAATCTAACGAGGGTCATGGCAAATGGAGTCCAGAGAAAATCGCCAAGCTGCTCAACATCCAGTCTCAAAGCTCAAATCAGTTGGAGGGTCAGTTGATATGGAACAGTGATGAGGCTAAGCAATTTTTCGCCTTTGACAATCACACCATCGAACAAATCCCCAACGGTAAGAAATCCCACTAGTTGTTATATATTGTTTTAATACGAAAATTTCATGATTATTTCTTCCTCTCATCTTACAGCTATAAGAAAGGCAGCTCAGGCTTTGAAGAATGGCCAGACTTTCAACACAACCAAGTTCAGAGACCGTAAGATGTCCTGGAGTTTCCCTACCGAAATGGGTTTCCCGTTCGTTTTCGTCTTGAATAGACCAAGCCTCTTCAAAATTGGTGGTGAGGCCAAGGCACAAAGCAATCCCGATTTGGCTGCTGGCTCTGCTGACGAGTGGAGTATCCCGTCCACAGTTAACGCAACCGCCGATGTCCACGTGGTATATTCTTCCAAGATGAGCGTCAGAATGGGATTCACCACGCCATTCGATCTCCACGAGTACATGGCTGGTGTCAACAATAACTTCCAGGTTAACCTCCCGCTTCGCGTTTGCTTGGATCTGGACTTCGAGAATCAGAATGTTCGCGCCAAACTCCACCCTATTCAGGAAAACCGGGACCACAACCTGATTCACTACAGCGTTGAGCCTTTCACCGCCAAAGTCAACCGCCAAATCTACGACCCCGTTCCGCTCGACAAAAATATCCTGCTCATTTCTACCGGGGAACAAACCAAGAACGAGTTCAGTTTCGGCGAGAAAACTACGGGAATGGTCTTCCGTCTGAAGACATCATCGGAAGAAAATCCAGGGCAGAATGCCTGGGCTAGTATTAGAGAACAGCTAGGACAACATGACGCCATATCCGCTTTTGCCTTCCCATGGGCTCAAGCAAAAACCGAAGGATACAGCTACGATCTGATTTGGGACTCTGCTCGCAGCAGCACTCATGCTGCTGTCTTCACAGCCTCTTGGGACAGTCAGAGGTATGCGGAAGGTGAGAACAGCGCCAGCTCCCCTGAGCAATATAACGCAGACGCTGCGAGTCAGGAACATTACGAGAAATTCAGGAAAGTGGTAGCTAAAGGTATGAACGCTGCTGATGTATTATCCGCTCATTTCGCTGTGGATTTCGTAGAGGATAGCAGTGCTCGTAGCACAGAGAATAGCAAGGCTCGTTACGAGATGATGAGTGTATGCGCGGGCAGCGATTCTGAGTCAGCATCCGACTGTATGTTCCGTTACCATCAAAAGTCGTCTGACCAAGAAACCTACGAAGTCTGCCTCCGAATTGAAACTCAGATGCCAAAGACACCCGAACTTGACCTCGCCAAGGCCTTGGCCGCCAATTCTACGTCTGCGCTTGAACTTTCAGTAATTTTCGGCAACCAATGCGAAAAGGGTGCTGCGGCAATTCAGGTCCAAGCTCAATTGAAGCAGAGTCCCGAGATGAAGGATCACCTGCAGCAAGAGCCATTAGCTAAGCAATGTGCCAAACAGATGGAACAGGGCAACTTCGCTTTGCCTGCATGCCGCAGTATGATGGTCCGTGCCAGCCAACCAGATGAAGCTAGCATTACCATAAAATACCAGGACCTTCCATTTACTGCAATAGACATGACCACCACTGCACACAAACTCGCGCAATCCGTGGGATTCCCCAACGTGGATGTAAACGTAAACGATTCCGAAGAACAAGAGGATGAAAGAATTGACATCTATGTTAAATTGTCCAAGGATTTACAGAATGCCGACGTCAACGTCAAAGCTCCAGACATGGAATTGGCCTTGATTGCTCTTGAGACTGGATGGTCTGAGCAATTGAACTCGCAAAATTATCAGGGCAACCGTGAGTATGAATGCATTTGGGTTTGTTTATCGTGACTATATGAGAACGAGGAAAGGCAATTATATGAATTCGTCGTTTTATTTTACAGCTACCTGTGTACTGGACAGAAACGCGGCCAACACCTTCGACAACCACACTTACCCCGTCGAACTTGGCAATTGCTGGCACGTAGTATTCACTACCGCACCTCAGGAAGATCCTGACAACTACAAAGAGGACTTGGACATTCCCGAAGATATGCAAGTAACCGTGGTTGCTCGCGACGTCAATGAGAACGAAAAGGAAGTAAAAATAACCTTGGGTCATGACGAAATCGTCTTCTCTCCGTCTCAAGCCAAGCCGCAAGTCCATGTTAATGGAAAGGAAGTCCAGATCTCGGAATACGAGAGCTATACCCGATTGGACGACGAAGACGATCAAGCTATCTATGATATCTACAGACTTTCTGACGGTTCCGTTAAGCTTTCATCAGACGAGTTTGGCATCGACGCTGTATACGATGGTTCTCGCGTCAAGATTTCGGTAGGTTTCGAGCTCTTATATTCTCGATTAAACCTTATCAGTAACGGGGAATTCGAAGGTTACCGTTGACTAATATGATTCTTTATTTACAGGCTGATGGAAAGTATCGTGGTTCCAGCCGCGGTCTGTGTGGTACCTTGAACGGTCAACCAGCCGACGATTTTACAACACCCCGAAACTGCGCGGTCAAGAACCCTGAGGAATTCTCTGCCAGCTGGGCTCTCAAGGATCAACAGTGCGAAGGACCAGCTAAGCAGAATGCTCAAAAGGCTCAGCAATCTCAATGTACTAGCAAGCAGAATTGGTTCGCCAATGTTGTCAGCGATGAGGAGGCTGGTCGTCAGAAGTCAGGAAAAGACACCTGGGGAGGTAAACAGAACAAGAAATCCCAAAAATCGTTCCAAGGAAACTGTCTCACTCATCAGACAAAGGTGATCCGCGAAAATGGTCAAACTTGTTTCTCTTTGAGACCGGTCCCAGACTGTCATTCCAAATGCCGCTCTGTGGATAAGAAGATGAAGAATGTTGAGTTCCATTGCATTCCTAATGGTGAAACCGCCTCCAAGTTGTATAAGAATATTCGCAACGGTAGCAGCCCAGACTTCAGCAGGAAACATGCTTCCAAAACCATGAAAATGGCTATCCCTACCTCGTGCGCTGCTTAAGAAGCATAGAAAACGATTTACGAGAAGTGGTAGTATCTTTTTCTCCAACCTGGATAGTTAGTGTATTATGTATGTATCTTAAGTTACTGTAGTATGGACCTAATAGTAATAGTGAAATAAAATGATAACATGCATATTAAAATTGTTCCGCTTGAATTTTGACCAGCAATTGAAATACAAACTTACGAACTCTTATTTTTTTGGCAAATAATACGACTTCAGAGAAACTAACTTCGCCTAGTGATTGCGAAGGTTCTTGAATAGGCCCTCTGATCGTCCTCTACTCTGTTTAAAATAAGAGAGTTCAGAAAGGAGCTGGAGAGGCAGCAGAATCAGAGCCTGGCCACTTCAGTCGGTTGCAGTAAAGACTATAGTGGTGGTAAAGTAAAACAGGGTGAGTCCGGGATTACGTTTATAACAATAAAACTCTGTTATTGGATAACACCGCTGGTTGGAAAATAATCTTTCTGCTTTTGCCATCCAGTGTCTCCTCTGTACTCCCATTAAAAGATTATAGAATAAAGCGAGTTTATATTTTCTCCTTCGCAAGGGTTGCTATTTACGTTATAGCATTACAGCTAGTAAACCCGATTTCTTTTATGAAATATAATTTACTTGCCCAGGTAACATGCTACACGGCCAGGCCGCATGGCATTTGCATGGCAATAGTATCGGCAGACCGTATTAAAGGTCGAAATTCGATAACGATGTGGCTGGAGCATCGCTTCAATATGAGTTCCTCGTATGGCAATAATCAGGCTAACTGACATAGTAGATCAATGCTGAATCAAGTTGGTAACTATATGGATAGACGATGTGGCTTTCGAATATAGGTATACCCCATGTCGAGTCGCTACCTTGCATCAAAAGTTTTTTTTTTTAGATTTTTCCGAAACCGTATAAATATATAGATGGCTTTCCCGAATTCCCAAAATCGAGGCTGACACCATCGGTTTCATCGCCTTGGTCAGGTAAAAGAAGTATTGGTTTCCACCGAATATGACTACTGCAACTTTCAACGAATCTACGGCTACCAGCTTTCATCATTCGAGAAGCAGATTTTTAGACAGATGTCAGTCTGTCCGAATAATTTTCCAAATGAATGTATTAGCCAGCGAATGGGAAATTCTACCAACCGTGAAATACCCGGAATGTATGGCTGATCACTTGGAAAGAAAAATTAAATCAGCTACGAACAATACACCCCTTCGAACCACTTAAAACTATAACTTATTACCGAGTATCTTATCGAAGGATGAACATCCTTCACATCATAAAAGAAGCTGTTCAACTCTCCGCATAAACCAGGCAAAATAATCTCATCGATGGGGTCTGGTTTATGAGTCAGCTAATTGAATCGATATCTCGTTTTTCTCTCTGAAAAAAAAAAACAACGAATAGGTTTTCGCCATTAATTAGGCCGATGTCATTGGCGTTCTTGCTGCCAGGGGCCATGGGCATCGACGGGGTTAGCCAGGAACAGCAAACAGTGTAATCAAGAACGAAAACAGACGCGTAGTAGACGAGGTACCTAAGGCCTGCCTCAGCAAAACCTCTTGGAGTTTGCAAGAAACCCATTCAAGTCACGCTCTAGTCTACGGGGTGTTTGAGAATTTGAACACCGAGTTTCGAAAAACGGTTTTTGCCGCAAGAAACGTTTAACGTTGTATCAGCGAGATGATATATAGCTTTCAAGCTTTCGAATCTCTCAACTTATAGCCCGGTAGTTATTCACAGGGAAAAATATTCCGCATCTTCATATGTGTATGCCGATGGATCAGCTTCCTCGAACTTGGTTAAACCCCAAGACGATACTGATCTATTGCTCTATGGTATTTCGTAAGCTTCTCAGTAGCCGGAGGTAACAAAAGTCTTGCTCTCCGACATGCGATTCAATCGATGCACGAGTGAGCGGTTTTCCTCCGATACATATACTTTGTTCCTTTTAACTTGCTAAGAACTCTCTTCTTTTCTGCAAAAAGTACTACTAGTACTACACATACTTATAGACTTCTTTAGTGGAAGAAATTCTTACATAAGTACTGAGGTTCGGGTCGAATAAGACCCCATGGAAACTGTGAACCAGGACTAGTTCAGAACTGATCTAACGTCGAAGAGCTTGAAGCGAAATAGTCTTTGGCTTGAATCGACTTTTTCACTTCGTTGTTTTCGATTCCAGTCTTTTCTATTCTAGCTTAATTAAAAAAGATCGAGATTCACGACCGGCTCGGGAGACCAGGAATTTTCGAGCTATTTTCAGATCATAATTTTATCTCGAATCAACGAAAGAAAAAACAAAACCGAGCTTTGAACGGTTCTTGATACCTGGCGCTGACGGATCGCAATTAAATGTTCTCAACATATGAACTTTTCGCCGTTGACGATACTCCGTTAGTCTGTGTACTGAGAGATAAATGAAAAAGGAAGCAGACTAAATTTTCGCGTTAATAAGTTCAAGCTTACCTTTTCCTTTATTTAGTATTGTTTTTTCATAGCCCAGAATTTCACCCGATGATTAACTGAACCGAGAATCGCAAGCTGTTTGCCCGAGAAGCCGTGAAAACGATAACATTATAGGCTTCATTCGCAGAAACATTGCGGGTCTGCGGGATAAACTGTTGGCTGTAACAAGAGCCAACTAAATAATGATTTTTCAGAGTATTTTAGAGCTCGGGCAGCCAGTTTGGATTATTTGTGAAGAGGTTTCTTGCCTTTGCGATGCAGACTGCACGTCATGCGAAAATACGTCGATGTGTTCGTATACCTATCGAATGATGAGATTCCGGAGAAAATGGCCAAGACAAAGATAACTGCGGGGAATATGATAATCGAATTTAGACGAGTGGCAAATACGACAAATGGCAGGAGAATTCGCTAATGCTAATTGCAACCTGTGGAAGGAATAATTTTCGATTAATATTAATCCGGCTGATCTAACTTGGTAGATAATTTTGTCTCGTTGGCGACGATTTATTTTCAGGAAAGTTACCCCACCGCGTAAAGAATATTTCATTTTACATGTTGCAATGCAATATTGCGGTATCATTTTTTATTCATTTCCTCCTCGAAGGATTTACGGTAAAATTAAATATGTATGATACGTACTGGTAGGTATATCGCTCCGAAGTTATACCATTCCCTAGCCACAAGCCAACGCCGTTGGTCGTTGAACCTGATCTGTATAAATATATTTTGAAGATAAACAAGAAAAAAGGGTTTATTTCCTCTGATGAATGAGACCAAAGATGTATATACCTGTTCCATTCCTTGTGCCAGCGCTAAAAGGTTTTCGGAGAAACATCCTCCGTCAGTGAAAAAAAGGAAAGAATATAGGTCCGTCTCGTTACGTTTTTTGGTCAAAAACAAACAGCTGTGTCACGAAATCTGACATTCTCTCGTTTTTCAAGTTCTGAGCTCTCCGAAACGTCCGGTATCAACGCATGTAATCATTCGTGCAAGGAAACCAGACAAAGGTAGAAAATCGCGATGCAACTATGAGACTTCCGACTGCAGTATACCAAGCGATATTCGAAATCGCGGGTCATGGGCAAAATGAGAGATAAAGGTGCATTTTACGATATAGAGGCAGTGTAGAAGCATGGTATCGGTTCTTCTGAACTCGGATTAGTTGGTCCAAAGTCGAGAGGCTTATACCCCAGAGTCGAGTGGATCCTCCGGCCTGGCTTCCTTTAGACGTCGTGTAGGTATACGTGTTTAACTTGCATTAGTATCTGTGGAGTGGGTATATGAGTGTGGGCGACCTCCACATGCCTGTACTATGTAATATACTGTACATATATACAGTTGCGTACAAATGGCAGCTCTTTGGAGGATCCACTTTATTTCGGGACTTGGTTTACCGCGAGGACTACCCTGCCTCTCGTTCTCCTTTTTCCTTCGTCTGTGTTAGTAAACGTGAGTCTGCATGGCTTTGCTGATCCGTGGCTATAGCAAGGAGGTAGCGAATTGACCCTTTGATCCATGGACCTGCAGGTACGTCTTTGAATTAGAGGAAAGGAGAAGTTGTTTGGGTTGATTTAATTACCGAGGGGTTTCGGGTTAAACGAGGTTGATAGGGAGCTATTAACACAATAAAAATGAACTGAAAGAATATAAAATAAAATGAAATAAAATAAAACTCAGGGGGATGAAAATATTCACGTTTTTACCGGGGAAATACACAGCGGGAAATTTTACCCCCAGGGGAAAAGCAATTTCGCTTTAATCCATACGCATCGTATTTCATCCTAGTTTGCTTTCAGATTCAGGGTGGGTCATGGGGTTCGCTACTGTTTGGGGGAACTCGTACTTCGGCTGACCAACGGCTGGTCAGCTCAGCTCTTTCGGTCGATTCCTATTTTATACAATTTCAGGACGATGCGTGAGTGCTATCAAAACACAAATTTCCTGCTTCGATTCCCCAGTTTTTCATTCGTTTTGCCTCCAGCTATTTTCAACTTGAATAATTTACGAGCCCGCAACGTTTCTTCTTCCCTTTATCTTCACTTATCTTTTTTCACCCTAATATTTCGCAAACATTCGATCCTCGAATGTCTATACCTCATTTGAATACATGTCCAATATTGAAAAGTCGTCGCTTATACGCAATATCTCAAAAATCTCGGAATCTCAGAGATCTTTATTCGTATTCTGATTCGACGTGAGTTCGTTTGATACTGAAGTCAGTGTCTCATTTTTTTTGTATATCACTTTTCACGGTATAGAAGTGATCTTATAAAATTTTCCTCCACCTGTGATAGCTTTCACGTAAACTAAAGTGGGTACTTGACCAGGAACGAAGTTACGATAAAATGATGCTGGGCGAAAGCTAGGTTTTTCCGAAAACTTTTCTGTTTTATCAATTTAGGTTTTTTTCGCGCAATTCTTCATCGGTAATTGGGTATAAAATCAAATCTCTGGAGTAGGGATTAGGCAGGTATATATTTCGACCGAAGACTTTTTATCCCAGCACCAGCGCATTAAATAAGAGCTTATTAAATTTGCACCGGCTCGTTTATCCGTGGATTAAAATTTTATCAGACATGAAAAATGAAATCGCTACTATTAATTGTAATACCAAGGTATACGAGCTCCGAATATTTCCATACCAGACTCGCTACTCCAGAACAGATTGCCAATTACTAATTAGTTACCTCCTCTACGTGAGCAGACTTTCTGTTATAAGATAACAAAACGTTTTATTACTCCAAACGGTTTCGAGACTATATCGTGATCGCATCTAGCTGACTTGTAATTAGTTTCACCAATGATAATGCTCTACGGTTGTCTAATATCTCCAGCAGCTATATGGTCGCAAAGCTTCTATATTTATAATTGATCCATAGATTTCATTATTTTTCTATGAAATATAAAGATAACTTCGAAAGGTTTATTTCCTACGTTTGAACTGGGGATGTTTGAACAGGGGAAGCAGAAGTGAAAAGGAGAGGGAAAAACACCTGGTAAAAATAATTTATACTATATACCTAGTACGTGACAACCCCCACTAATTTTCTCTCGGTACGAGGCTGGAAAAACCCTGCACCCACTCGTGTGAATTTTCTTCTAACAAAATAGCGAGAGAGATAGAGAGAGAGAGAGAAAGAGATAAGGATAAAAAGTAGACATTCCTTCAGATTGAAAATAATTTAACGCGAAAATTGGATGGTGTCGTAGCCTGTTGAAGCACACAGGACAAAAAGAAAAAGTGTTTCTTTTTTTACTGCACAATCACGTTCGAAGAGAAAAAATAATATCGCTGGTACAGAAATACCTGAAAAACTACACTCTTACCTTTACACAGGCAGCATGTGGTCACCTAGTTTCTCGATCGAACCATTGACATGAGTTGGCCATGACGACGAGCTGTGCACCGGGTACTTTCGGCTCTGCAAGGAATGCAAAGTGCTATCTGCTCTCAGGGGGTCACCCTCGGTCATTTTGGGTTAATGTGGGCACAGCTGCAGGGAAATTCGAAATGTAAAATTTTCACAAACTAACTCCTACCTCAGTATGCGAATGTCATTCATATAATTGTCACCGAAAGCTGAATTATTTTCCGTTCAACAAGTCCGGCGAAGAAACGAACGATTACATTCCGGAAGAGCTGTGAATCCTTTCCGATCACTTTTACAATTTTTTTCTCGCTGTTTTACAAAAAACATCAGCCTCTCTCGCCTGTACCTACCTCCTTGGACTTTACATGCTGCGTAACGGTGTTTGAATAACATCACTAGTCGTCGGTGAGGTCATAAGTCACGGTAACAGCTTACGCTGCAGGGCTGAGTTCATTATTCAAGCGATTGCACGCAATACCATGCATGGCTAGCAGCAGTAGCGAAGGACTTACTGGTCGTTGTTGGACGTCGCACGTTGAACCTTGTGATCACAACCAAAGCCTGTGGAGACTCCTGGGGAATCGATGCAAGGTACGTACCGTAGTTACCTGGAAACACAAAACAATCCGGTAATACTTACGTAAAACACACAAAGCTGCTTTAGGAGAGACAGAAAACCGGCTCAGCTGCATTTTACGACTATGATTTATTTCTTGATGAAAGTAAAGCTTGAATCCTGTGCAGATAACCGGCAAATTCAGGTGATCCATGATCGGATAATTCATCGGAAAGAATACAAAAAATGATAGATAATTAATTGGTTAGCTCTTCCACTTGTGAAGTATAGATCTCTGGTTAATGCTACGTGCATCGGACTGGTCATGGGATCAGACAAATGCAATAGCGGAAGTAAAGGTTAGCTCGTCCATTAGAGCCTTTGCTTAATTACCATTAGTCGGTGTAATCGAGCCATTAGGAACGGCTGGCAGTGCTAACCCTGTCTTTCATTTGAACCGTAGCAAACGGAGTTGATTAAAAGTCGAATGGACTTCGGAGTAGTGGAGTTCTATTTATTGTCCGGTTTATCGTTGAGATGATTTCACTTAAATGGTAGTAAAATATGAACGACTGGAAAAAGTATCTCTTCAATTAATTGGACATGACGAAAAGCAAAGAAAAATTGACGATCTACTGAGTGCCTAATGATTTATTTTTGAATCTCGTTCTCAAAAATTGAATCAATGAATATGTAGAAATGCATGGTATAAATTGTTACGGTATAATAATGAAAAGTCACTAGTTAGTTGCAAAGTCGTTCAGATTAGGATAAATGATCCGATGCAAGTTTAATGCACTGAGAGAGGTTCTGATTGCGATAATACCCGAGCGAATCTCATTACAGTTTCCGCTTGTCCAATCTCCCGCTACGACATATAACACTTCGTTCGTCGTGAAATTCACTTTGAGTGAAAACTCTCGCGTCTTATCATTACCGTTTTATCTCAGAAACGGCAGCTGCGAATATCCTTCTATCAGAGAAGCTTGATCTACGTAAAGCCATCTAAAACGACGTATCTTGTCTTATTTGAACACTAATTAATTCCCATAATAATCTCGGGTACACAATGTTTGCAGATATCAAAAATAAACCTTGATTTAAAAATATCCCGCTTCGGGTAATCCGCAAGGAGTCAAAAAAATAGAACTACTTGATCGTGTAATGTGAACGCCGTGTACAGGTTCCATATGCACGAAAATCGGTTTCGCGATATTTTTGCACGACTCCCTGTAGCAATCGTCGCGGTTTGACTCACCGGGCCAATTAATTATACAGACGTTTTGCAATTTGCAACGTCAGACGTCCAGATGTTCGTCCCTTGGCCGGGGTTAAGCCGGGACGACCGTGCTGAGCTTTGATTAACTTTGGGGTCAGTTTGTGATCAAGAAACTCGGTAGAGTCTCGTGCCAAGTACTTTCATCAAAACAATCTTTTTTTTTCGAGTAGTAAAAAGAAAATTGCGAAGGGAGGCTACTGACATCTTAGTTCAGAGACCAAAAGTCTTATTTTCAAGATTATAATTTTTCTCCTCATTCCTGTGTTTTGAAAAAAATCCTGAATATACTTCTGTAAACTATCCCACGATTTCCCTGACTCGAAAGATACGAGAAACACAATAAAACGTTTTATCTATATCTTTCTTTAGTTCCCTTTTTCCCGGCTTCTTTCACTCTTCTTGCCGTGACGGAGAGATCGGAAATAGCCTTTCGGAAGTCGTAGTCTTATATCTCTCGACTGGTAATGTGAAAGCAGGTGGCTAGCTGAAACTTGGACAAGTGTGGACCGAGCCGCGATCGGATTTCTCGGTGAAATATAAGAAAAAGTATATGCGGGTGGGAAGAAAATCTTGCGTGGAACTCTTCTATTCTTCAAAGTTTTTACGCCCAGCCAATATTCAGATTCCCCGGGGACGACGTCGGGGACAAATTATACGAATTATTTGAATTATTTGAAATATGCGAAGAGAATAATCAAGCAGGCAGGCAGGCAGGCAGGCAGGCAGGCAGGCAGGCAGGCCCGCATCGCTCGCTTCTTCGTACCACAATCGCATTTTAATTAGAATTTTCTCTCCCGTCTTCGCGACTTCCTAATCCTGTGGTCTGCGCTGCAACATTTTCCAATAGCTGCTATTTAAAATATCTGTACGAATTTTAATAAATCTATTAAGGTTTCCCCGCAATTTTGATTCGAAAAAGAAATGACCAATTTCATCCACCAGTAATCAGCTAATTATAGTAATTACAAAATTCCGACGTTAACTGAAATCCACAATTTGGGAGCACTCATATATTCATAGTAAAAGATACTCAATTGTAAAATAATGTGATGCCGTTCTACTTTTTAGCTTTTCAGCTTTTCAGTGTATTCCATTCCGCAGTAGTTCAACGAGAGGCTAGAGACCCTCCTGGGATTGGAAATGAACAAGAGGACGACTAGAGCTCGACACACATTTTACTCCCCAATGGGACTTGGGCTGGGTAATTTACAAGCCTAATCTCGCAAGGTAGATAACTAGTTACAATTTTTTGCAAACTTTATAGCGGCTGAATCTACAGGGACGTAACTGCATAATGAATCGGATTCTAAAGTGTTTAGTATGAGCCAGTATTTCAGGATTATCCGGTAGATACCTAAGTTTACCAGTAGATACCTAAACATAAACCTGTGTAGATAGAGGAAGAGAGATGGAGCGAAGGAGAGAGAGAAAAATTTTCCACAATTTGTCGCGAGGTGAAAAGTATGAAAGAACTTTTTTATTTTATTTGTTATTTTCCCTGAAGACCATCTTACCCCTTAAGTGCTTTATAAAATGGTACATCTAGGCGCGCTGAAAGCACTTCTTTAGAGGAACAGAATGCAGGAGGGTTAAGGAAACTCAAACTTTCCCTGCGACGCGGAGGCTAAGCACGATTTCATGTGAGTGGTTAATGCTTTGCTGGATTAAAACTCCAAAGTATGAACAAAAGAATAAACTTCGTGAAAAGTAGACGCCCGGAAAAAAAAATTAAAAATTTGATGGCTAAATAACAAAGAGAAAGAAATCCCTTAGTGGAGGCAGATGATCAACGTTTTTCACCATGTGCCAAATATTCACGATCCATTTCAATAGATTTCTGTTGAAATTCATACATCTGAAACAGGTCCAAATGCGTGAATAAAAAACGTGTACTAAACGTCATTTTTTGTAATTTTTATTCTCCCTGAGCTGTGGAATAAGAAATAAATCCAGCTACCACAAGGCGCAAGTCTGCGCCTCGTGAACCCCTCGGTTTTAGGGTTGGAGATAACTAATTTCAGAATAATTCTAACAATATTAGCATGAACGTTGCTGAGGTTGACACGGTGGTGGGTGCCGTCACGGTGGTTTGCGGCCCAGAAGACTGTGTCTGCGGTTTCCGTCTCGCGTCTTACGTTACGTTTTTCCCCTAGAATCTATAGTTCCAACGTGCTGCAGGTGGGTTTAATTTTTCACGGCCGGCAGAACTGATCGTTCACGGCATACATCACTGTGATATACCGACCCCATCTTCTGCAGGGGGTGGTTTGAATCTACCTAGAAAATCCCGTGTTATCCACCCTCCGCACCTATTTGTACCTATCAAAGTAGATATCAAAGTAGATATTTCTGAATCTAGATTTCCTCTTTTCTTACGATTTGGGAAAACTCGGCTATTCTCTCGTTCGTAGGGTGGCTAATTCCGGCTTGTCGAAATTTTTGAGAAAAACGCGAAAGGCACGTAGCGAAGTACGAGGTAGAAATTTTTTCAGAAAATTTTACGAGATGTGATATAGCGTTTAATCGTAAGTAAACAAATCTGTTGAATAAACATTCGAATTTCTTTTCGAAAGGAAATTTATCGAAGAAAAATACGCGAGGTAATCGATGGCAGAACATATTTCATCTGATAACTGTTCCGTATACATATTTTCTTTCAATCGAGAACCGGGTTATTCCTAGGGTGTGGGCTTCGGGTATGACGTAAACGAAACGGGTAAACTGGCCGGAGAATCCACTCATAAAATTTTTCCCGTTTTGCATTGATTCCGGCGTAACATAAAAGTATAATGTAGGATATACTCGTACGAGTGAATATAAAAATGGAGCAGTGACTGGAGCAGGGTTTGCTTCGTATATCGAGAACAGAAAAAACGACAGGATTATAGCTTCGCTGTTCATTTTTTGATAACATAAAGTATGGTGAATTTTGGGGATCAATTCATACCCCGGAGAACCGAGTAAAGTAATAAAACCCCAGAGGGTTTCTTTAATAAGATAAGAAAACGAAAAAGAAAAAAAAAACCTCATTCAAATTCAGCTGACGTAGATGTGATAAAATAAATGACGAATTCAACTGGTCAAAAGGGCATCTCTCAGAATATATATCACGATCTAATATTGTAATATTTCATCCCTTATTCTTTCTCTTCGGTCTCCTCTAGAATCTCGGAAGATTGTCAAACTTCTGAGAGAATCGATTTTCAAAGAGAAAATCTTCCCGCATTCCGCACACTTACCCATCGGTCGACTATGGCATATCATTTTATCCGCGAAACGTATATTTCGACAATTTATACAAAAAATCGAATTTCCTCCGCGCTGTAGATTCCCTCTAAAATCTCGTTTGGCTCTCCTTCTCATTCCCTATTCTCGGAGTGAACTTTTCACGGGGCAATTTACTATTTTTAGAAAGGTAATGAGCCACATGTTCCACCAAGAGGGGTGAACAAATGTCAGAGTAGATGGTACGAAATGTCTGAATGGTCATTACCATCGATTCACGGTCCCTTGTACTGCTAACTGTTATTTTGGTGTAGGTATATGTGTTAGAAATTTCTAAAAATAAGTGTCCTTATTGTTCGAAAGACCAATTCCAACCATTCAGCCATGGGCAAAACACAGTCTTTCAGTCTTCCGATCTTAAGGAAATACAGCAAAGAATAAAGAAACAGCAAAGACTGTATCCCGATACTTCGATGACCAAGAAACTGTTTTACAAGTTTCAGTTATACTATAGACACCTCTCTATACGGGTACTAGAGTTCTCAAAAGTTGCCAGGGGAGCTTTGAGCCAGTTCAAAAGTCTCGGGCAAAGTGAACGCCGTGGATAGAGCTATAGGTATATATTCTCTTTTTAACAAGTAGAATAAGTTCAACCTTCCTCCGGCGAACGCTACCAAAATAAAGGGGATCTTCGGTGGCCTGAAACAAACGTAGAAACCTTTTGCAAACTGCAATAAGACCTAGTGTCGAGTACAAGAGGTATGAAGAATCGAATCTTTCTTCAATCATGAAATTGTTATCGACGAAATTCGCGGGCAGACATATATTCCTGGTTTTGCGAAAGGGATCTCAGCTTCGTCCCGGATTGAGGGCTTCAGCGTGTGTGTGTGTGTGTGTGTGTGTGCGTGATTATCTGGATCAGGTTGAGCTGAAACAAGACGCAAGTCAGATAAAGTAATTCAGGATGTTTATCAAGGGCGGGGATTTAGCAGATCGTGATTTATCTGTGAGCCAGGTATAATAAGGTTCGATATTCGGTTCGTAGGTGGATAGACTGGAAACGGCGAACTGAGACTGGGAACCGGGAAGGCTTATTGATTTACTTTTTCCAAGAGTTTTTTTCCTTCCAGGGCGGGAAACCCGTTAATGGAACTTCGTAAATTGAATATCGGTCTTCGTTTTTTGCCATTTTGTTTCGAGCATAGCCACGGATGTCCATCGTCCAGAGAAGCGTATACACCTGTATGCTGTAATACATAACTGCAGAGGACCGACGTTTGAGATACTGTCGTGGATATGAATGTTGCTGTTGCTGAACCAATACTCCTTACCAAACTTTCTTACGATTTAGGGGAGTTTGAAAGTTTGAAAAAAATCCTTCGGTACCTTCGTAAATCTTTAAACCCTGTAATTACTTCGTAGCGACTCATTAACGATTACAAAGTAATTAAGGAACGGAATTTCTTATCATTATTCTCGAATAAGTTATACCACAAAACTTTTGACTTAAGATAGAGTTTTCTTTCAGAGGTATAAGGCTCGAACTCCTAAAGTCTGCTTCAAGACTGAATCGATTTACATCGATATTCAAATCGTCTTTTCTCACCCAAAATCGAAGAATAATCATTTTCATCAAACTACAGAACAATCAATGATCCTGTGAAAAAACTACTTTAAATCTACCAACAAATCTGAGATTCTAGCTTCGTTATCTCACTGATTTCATCATTTTAAGTAACTCTCGATGTTTTTACACCCCTGCACCGCAATATCAGGTTATTGATTCCGCGAAAATTACTTCTCGGAGTTTTCAACACAGAATTAAATTGATTTTTCGTACCAAAGTACTGGCTCGTCGTCTGTCGTACCTTATAAAATAGTTATTCAGAATAAGGATTAGAAAGTACTTTAATTATTACTCGGCTCGATCTCAGTGCTCTTATGCCAGGTGAAATCTCCCTAAAATTCATTAGGATACCGCTCGCATCAACCAGGTGCTACAGCGCTTAGGAGTACTTTAACAAAGCTTTGGTATAGAGCTTTGAAGAAGATGCGATGGGGGTGTTAAGGTGGTACATTGATGTGCCTCGATGCGGGAAAGCAGTCGAGTGAATAGAAGCGACGAATGATGATCGATGACAGAATCGTCTAACGTCAGGAAAGGTATGTGGATAAAATGGAGTGAGAATAATGCGGAAGAGTCCCGCGAGTCCTTATGATGTCTTTCGTGCTTTTTTCCATAGAGAGAAGGCACATTCTTGTATAGTTTTATTGAATGCGGAGTGAGAAATAGGTAAGCATGGTATAAGGGTTTGGAAAGGCATTTTTGAACCGCTTCTTTCTGTCGTAGAGACTAAGATATACAATCTTTGATCGCACGATAGAAAACGGAGAGATTCTTACTTGTCGCGAATCAAATACGATGCTTTGCCTAGGTCAAGAACTTGGGCGAATACGCCAGTCATTATATGTACAGATGATAAATTGAGAATTTTACAATTATCGCAAAAGTGCGCAAACTTTGGTGAAACTAATAGTACACCGAGAAAAAAAAAATGAGTTTCATTTTGCAAGCTTTTCCAAATTCCGCAACATCGTCAAAATCGACCGATTTATTATTGCTGACCTATACGGTCTCACATCGATGGCCAGATATTACGTTGAGGATCATCAAATGGAATTTTTTTGGCACCGTTTTATTCGGAAAACTATCCCGAATCAACCCTGGAAAATTCAGCCTGCATGGGTTATTGCACAGATCGATCAGGGGAAATCAAATTCGGACGAGAATATACTACACGAAGAGCCTGGCATCACCGACAAGAGATATTTTACATCGCAATATTGACAATGTTCCGGACTTTGGAAAAATTTGAAAAATTTTCTAGTTTGTTTTAATATTTTCCCTGGAATTACACAAAAATTCGAAAACTTTTGGAATTATTGTGAATTGATTGGCTTGACTGACTGGCCTAGAAAAAGAATAAAGAGATGTGGGTCAGTTTGCTCGTTTGTGAAAGGAAAACATTTGTTCTACTTCGAAGCCTCGTTAGGTGGCTTTGCACTTTCGGAACTTTACTATTTTTCTTCGAAAAGAACTCGCAGGACGAGATGGTTGAGCCGAGAATATGTTACCCAACCTACGAACGTACCTGCAGACTAACGCCTGAGCCACTTGACCCGTTCATTTCTCGCGGAACAAAAAGTAGACTTTGTTCAAAGAATTTTTTCCGCAAAGCTGACCTTCGCTCTTTTAAACTTCATGGCTTTGAATCGCCTGCAAATCATTTCTACAGCTGTATTCGAAGTTTACAATAAATTGGCAAAACACTTTCTATGGGATTTAATTTGGGTGTAATGTGTGCTGGTATAAATTCGTAGTCCAGTTTTTTTCAAATTGGCGAGACTAACTTCACAGAATTGTAGTTTGATAGAGTTAAAAAAAATATTGGTGATTGGTAAAATCAATAGGAGGTTCGAGATGAGTAATCCAAACATTGGCAACAATCTGATGCAGTATTTGATTTTCCGATTTGTCGCTTGCCGAGTTTCTGCAGTTATATGCAAATTCGTGATCCAATCGCGGATCAAAATACAATTCTGTTTAAACTTTCGTCCTATGGACCGCTAGAGATTGTATCCAGCGAAATACCAGGCTTAATTCCTTCTCGATTATTCCGGCCTTCTTTTTTCACGTGTCAATACGGTTTATCCCATGAATTATTTCGCCAATAATTTCACCCGGCATTATTTCGAAATCGCAAAAAAATCGTTCTCAAAAACTGTGAAAAAAAAGGGAGTGAAAAAAGTAATCAACTCAAAAAAGTGCATCAGACTCTTAAACCCTGAAAAATGAAATTTTTTTTTCACCCGTAATTTTTTCACATTCGCGTATTCATTGTAGGTATTGTACTCGCGATTTCTGGTGTACGGGGATTTTAGCATCTGAGCATTACGGTCACAGGATACCTACGCAATGCCAAATAGCATGTATGTGTACAACTAAGCTGCAGTATTCAAGCGACATCGATAAGGCATTACAATAATGGTCAGGCTAATCTTTATGGGAATCGTTATGGCTAAATGGACCGTGCCGTGGATTGCCTGTAACGACCAAGTAGCCAAGGATCATCGCTTGGCTATACCAGGACTTCGGCATTTGATAGAAAATTATTGCCTTCGTTGGGCATTCTTTGTCTTCAAGAATTTTTTCAATTTTCTTCATTTATTTTCCTTCTCTTTTCATGAAACGCTTTTCATTCTTTTGTCAAACTTTCCGCAGTAAAAACTTTTCGCGAAAAATCAGGGAGCATGGAGAATTATTAATTTTCACCCGTTCGATCCATCCCACACATATTGCAACTTAAGGTATCCTAGGACACGCGAACAGGTTCCTAATGCGGATCTCTGCCATTAGTTTATCGGGTCCCAAGGGACGACGCGACGGTTCCGCAACGATGGAAGCCCTTGACCCTGAAGGGTGCTTTGCCTAGCCCTAGACGTGATCAGCCGCGATAATTCGAGGTTAACACTTGCCAGAGTCCCTGGGAAACCGTCATGGGAAGATGGACGAGATCCGGTTTGCATAATCCTCGATTAATCCCGCGGATTATGGGCCAGCCCATAATATAATATAGATATAATCATTATACCTTCAGGGATATCCCCAAGACTCAATGAAAATTGTATTTCGCTTGATAATCATTCTAAAACGACAGAAAAAAAAAGAAAAGAAAAAAATTAGATTACGAAGCACAAAGAACGACAATTCCTATGGAATTCAAATGATAAAGAAGTATTATAGATTAGTCCAAACGAGACAGAGGGAATAAATGAAAGTTAATTGTTCTGCAATGGGGCTTTGTCCAGGCGATTGAAATCGTATTTTTATAATCGCTGTAAAGCTTTTAATTTTCCGGTAGAAATAATTGCGAACAAAGTTTAAGCTTGATCTCTGACTTTGGCCGAGGATTCCGATGTGTTTGCGTTGGGCTTTGGATTTCGAGGAGAGGAAGCGTTCATCGGTCTCCCTAAAACTGTATAAGGTTCTTTTCGAGACGAAAATTTGCATAAGCTTTAAGCCGATAAGCTGATCACAACCATGAGCTTTCTGTTAATTCTATACGTAAGCTCTGAATAAAAGCTTGCAGCTATTTAGCGTCTCTTAATTGCAAAAAAATAAACTATAAATGCGTTTAGTCAATGAAAAATTCCCCCTTTGGTATATACGTCGATAAATTTCACTCAATTACTTCGAATCAGTTTGTTAAGCCGGAGTCGCACGAATGCCTCGGTATAAAACGACCCCTAACTGATTACAAAAGAAAATAATAGTAACGTAGCTGGAAATACATAAGAGATATGTGGCCATCGGTTAAAACAAAAGAACAATGAATGACGAGATAAGTAATGGTTTCCCAGGCGATCGGAGGGGCTGAGTTTTATCGGTTATATGGACCCTATCGAAGGTTTATGTCGTCATAACGGTGGCTGCTTCTAGCGCAGCCTAGACGTGTGGAAAAATATTCTGCTTTTGTGGTGTCCGTTTTTTTATTTCCAGCAACAAGCGTAAAAGCTCGAATTCACGTCGAGCCTTTCGGCCTTCCAGTTCGTAGAGACCGCTTCATCGATTATTGGCGATAAACGTATAGGGGTTGTGGCTTTAAAGGACGGCGCGTTCTTCTCGCGTATATTCACCCATATGCATTCCATTATTTAATCAATCTGAGGGGCGTTTGTGTTTCTTAAATATGAATCGTCAGATTTTCGAAAGTTAATCTCGAACTTGAACGACTATTCATTTTTTCATGTATCACCGAAAACTTTTCTGATAAAGTACGACAGGACAGTTTTGTTAACAAGTTAAACGCCACTGTCGAGGTTCGAGCTACAACCCCTAGGCGAGTTTCGGATGAATTATCAAGTTTTAATACCGAGTGTTAGCCACTCGTTGAATTTTCTACCTGTCTACAAAATTCTGTACAACTTTTTGCTCGTCCCTCGTTGCTTACACGCACCCTAAACAACGTCTGAAACGGGATTATTTCTACTCTTGGAATTTCCCAAGTCCTGCCCATCAA
The DNA here is from genome assembly GCA_947538915.1 of Tenthredo distinguenda. Taxonomy (NCBI): domain Eukaryota; kingdom Metazoa; phylum Arthropoda; class Insecta; order Hymenoptera; family Tenthredinidae; genus Tenthredo; species Tenthredo distinguenda. Next base: position 16,137,314 of record OX384536.1, on the reverse strand, counting down.
GAGCTCGCAATTAATATATAATCTCAGGCACTGAATTTACCGGGTAATATATTTTTATGGAGACGCAGTTTGAATACAAAATTGATTGCTTCGTTCGTACATTTATATCTATATTTATATTAATTGCCTGAGTCCGAGTAAAATTCGATTTGCTGAATTTGTGTGCAATCATCGTCGCGTCAGTACGTCGCATCGAATAGTTGAGTCGACAACACGACGCGCTCGTTATTATCGCTGTAAAATTGATTGCCACCAATGGTATAAGCCACGTTATAATTGTCAGAAATTATTCCATGTTATTAATTACTGGAATATGAATTGTTGGATATATCAGCTTTTGCTCGCATGTTTTTTATATAAAGTGGATACCCTCATATCCACGACACGAGAAACTTATTTTTGAATAATAACACTCAGTGCTCATTGGACAAGGCTGTGTTAACTCGGAACACGCCATAGAGAATGAATTCTTTCGTTGTTTTTATCAAAATTACTTTCCAAGTCGATTTGAAGAATTCATCCATAAAAATTATCGTTCTCCTTGTCCTGGTAGCTTTAGGTATAAGTCTTCTGGGGGAAAAACAACAACAAGGCTATAAGATCTCTGGAAAAAATCTCCGTATATTTCCCCGAATTGGACCGTGGCTTTTGGCCAAGATTCTGCCTGCGGGGTTCACAAGTAATATCAAATTTGGTCGACGAATAACGTCTCGGTCATAGCTGCACATATCTACATACAGGCTTGTATCCGTGTCTTATTTTCACAGAATTTTTGGAAAAAGGAACATTTAGGTATCTAGAGATATAGATATACAATATCTTGAAGAGTCGCAAGTCGCCAAACTCTCCGGCACACTTACTTATTATTTCGCAAATTAATTTCCTCGGCTATGCCACGCGCCGACAAGCTAAATGTACAAAGTTTTCCCGCCTACAATCACACAGAGAAACAATGTTCCTTAACTTTCAGAGACCGAGTAAGGGTAGGTATAGTCTGGGCTCACGGGGTTAGAAACGAGACCCCTAAGTTCAAGCCCCCATCTCCTCTCATCCCCCGCGACGTTCTATTGCTGAACACAACTGGGCCAGAGCTCGCGGAGGTGAGTACGAAAGATGACAAAAAGTCGAAACTACCTAATGGGAATAGTTTGACAAAACTTGAGACGAAATTAGACGGCAAGATGTTTAATGCAACAGAAACCAATAAGGATCTATACGTATAGGTATACGAAGCGATCTAACTTTCTGCCAATATTTCATCTCCCGATAGTTTTTTGGCAAAGGTAGGCGTATAGGTATATCGTGTGCTAAATCTTTCGCACGAACGTGCGACGAAAGTATGAAAACGCTGAGAAATTGAATCCGTATAAAATTTTTCCCAAAGAGCCCAAAAATCTGAGATAAATTGAAGAAAATTAGTCAGATTTTGCAAAGATCCTTCGGGCTGGTACCATGCGACAATAAGTCATGCGGAGGAGAACAACGTTGCGGGATGCATAGAGAATTACGACCTGCAGGTGTACCGCAGGTTTATCTTTAATTAGTTTGGTATCAACCGAGACGCGGTGCTGCACCGCCCCAATTGCTTCTTAATTAATAATAATAATTAATTAGATCACGTGTAAGCTTTCGAAAAATGTTGGTATAGGAGAGAGTTTTTTTTTTTTCGGATTGTTAAATCGTCATCGTGGGCCAACTTGATGAGTTTTTGGATTATTAAACGAAATTTTTACCGCCTAAAGAACCGTGAATTAGCAGTTCTTCTCCCCTTATTCTTCCTCTATCCCCCGTTCCGTTATGTCTGGGATCGTTCACGGGAGCGGAATAATTGACTTAAGAAACTTTTGTGCACGCGGTTAAAAGTTAATAATTGAGTCTCGCTTGAAAAATACTTAATATCAAACTTCAAGTTAAGTATCGAATTAAGAACCGAACGATTACTTTAGTGCCTCGTTCATAGCCCCTATGTCATTTCTAGAATTTTCGTGCGGTTCTGGGATTCAATCAAGACCCAGAATCCACACACGTGAGACACGGTGAAAAATATTCAAAAATCACTCGTATCTGCCTCGATTATTCCTCTCGTCGTTAAATCGTTCCAAAAGATACGAGAAATTCGTATTTCTTCATGCGAATACGAAAGCTGGATAAAATGTTTCGCATATATTATAGGAAAAAGAATGTGTGAGGCAGTCAATTCGATCTGCGCTCCATGCCGTGAGCCCTCTCCTGTTTTCAAGTAAAAGGAAAAAAGGATCCTCGATTTTCCGCTTGATTTTCACATTTTTTTCATTCCGAATCGGAGATGTGCCCCTGGTTTTGATCGGCTCAGACTTCAGCTCAGCTATTTAACGGCGAAACCAGACTAGCGAATCAAAGTGAGTGAAGATAATTTTCTGAAACGAGTATATCGTGAAGAAGAAAAAAGTTATCTTCACAATTCCCCGGTTTACAGCCTCGATTGTCTCGGGGAAAAACGGCGGCGGATCGCGGGGCTAGGGTGGAAAAAATAAAAGAAGAACCTGCTAATGCAACAGCAATTCCGAGGCTAATATCACAGAAATATTACAATCGTCGGTGATATTACGCGTGCGGTAATGTAACCATGGCAATTGAACGCGAAAACTGCGAAGATGGGGAAAAGCGAGTTGGCGCCTTGGGGAATTGTCCCCGTAGGACGGTGAGCCGATTAACCCTGCGCCATGCGCTGGTGCCTTCGATTGGATACGGTGAAACGAGACCTTTTTCACCACACCGGATACACACAGACACCTGCACAACGGGAAACGGCACCACGGCCTGTTTAATACCGTTTAATTCTGGCCAGCCCTCTTTATAGCCGCGGAATATCATCCCCGAGGGTTTAAGCTCGGACAATGTTCGGTTTTATGCTTTATTTTACGCTTTAGACATTTTCGCACGAGTCTTTTCTTTACCTCATACGAAAAGGAGAGACTTTTCAGTTTTACTGGACTATATTCAACGATCGAACATTCGCATGTATGTATATATATATGTATAATTCGATACTTCGCAGAGCTATTCGAGTTGATCTGATTTAATCCGATCCGATTCGATCCGATTTTATTTTATTTTATTTTATTTGATTCGGTCTGACCTCGCATAATCGGGATTTGCCATAAAGTATTTCGCGTCCGTTCGCGTATAACGAAACACAATGCCTCTCACGGCGGGGTGAACTGGTACGGCCTGCATACATTAAGCCCTGAAAGCTAATGAAAACTAATGTCCCGCGGGAGAACACGTTCGATCAAATACATCCCGAGAGCACGGAGAGAGTGAGATGGGAAAAGAGAGAGAAGGTTGCTCTGGTTTTCCGTATAGTTATGAACGAGGGTTCGTATCAGCGTATGAAAAGTTTAAATTTTTCGCTCTTCGCGTCGCCTAACGATCCATGGAAAAAAAAAAAAAATTCAGGTCACGCTGCCTGTTGAGTTCACTCAAATTTTTCATAAGAATCCGTTGGTTAAATATCTTTTCTTTTTCTTTTTTTCTTTTTTCTTTTTACGATTATATACAAATTTTATCACGAAATATTTTAAGGGTCGTTATTATTCTCAATTAATCAATCTGCTATGGTACTGTGAACCGGAAACTTTTAATAAAGGGGGAAAAAAACTACCGAGAACAAAGTAGCGTGATAAGAAAATGAAAGAAAAATGAAAAAAATAAAATAAAATAAAAAATATGAGCGAAGTAATACATAGAGAAGAAAAAGTTTTTTGATGCGGGTGTAAAGTCGAACTTTTTCCAAGTTAAAATTCAGGAATGTTTGTCTCTAGAAGCGGAGGAGGATTCGTCTGTTTTGCAGTTTGTCTTTAGTAGCTAAATAAAAGAGTTATAAAGGTCATCACTTCCCGGGTAAGTTCGGTGGGCATCTCTGTACCGAGGATATTGTAAAGTTTGCCTTTTCGTTGAATCCCTGGGCGGACGGAAGAAACAAATAAAACGAAAAGGAAACAGAAAAAAACACAAAAAAACAAAAAAAAAACTGGTACACGAGACTTTTACCCGCTAATTAAAAGGAGATTCTGAAGTTCTATTATTGCATGAAACTCGGTTGAACTCGTGACGGTAAATAGGCAGACATAGTTATATGTTTATATTTTAATTAAAAGTTACCGCAGACACGTCTTACTCCGTTTCAATTATGCCTTAATAAATATGGACACTTCGTTATCTCATAATTGTGGTTCGTTATATTTGCCAAAATATTTGTCAACAAAAACTTTTCATACCAAACGAAACACAAAATTCCGTAAACGTTGAACAACTTTTATTTATTCACTTATATTATTTAGAAGTCAAAAGCTTTTCACCTGTTATACGGATAAAGCTGCGTATAAGAGAGCTGGATTTATTTCCCTCGCCTACACGCCGTGACACGGATCAACGGTGAGCAAAACGGTAAAAGAAATAGAAAAAGTAAAATGAAAAAATGTCTAAAAAATGTTTTTGCATTTGATAACAGCGCAGCTGGACGTATCCGACTGAATCACTGGTCCATCAACGAAAGCGAGAAGACCGGGGGCGATGTCGACACAAAAGCTGGCGTTAACGAAGCGAGAACTGAGATAAAACGTAACATTTACCTGACACAAGCGAACGCTCGTCGTGAAATTCAATAAAAATCAAGCTTCTGCTAGGCGACTTCTTTTCAGAGCAGTCGCGGATAGTTTGATGATAGAATTTAGCTAGAAAAAAGGTCGGGGAAAAAAAGATGCGCCTCCGATATCTTTGAAAAAAAGAAGATTCGTTGAAACAAGAGTCAATCGGATAGAGAAACAAAAAAAAATGAAAGAATTCAATCCGAATTTTAATTCTGACACGAGATACGAATAAAATGATTCGTTTCAAACAGGCAAGGATTTTTGATCATCAGATTTTTGAACGGATCGAGTAAAATGATGCGATGAACTTCCTCCTTGCATGTTATATTCTGAAATTTAGCCAAATTATGAAGACAAACTAGCGCTTGTAATTGGTATAATTTTGTGAACTTTCCGGTCGGCTAACAACAAACTTCAAAATCAAGCTTCGGCTGAGCATATAGTAGGGATTGCACAAGTCAAAACTACGCTCACCACATCATAGCTTCAATAATTTCACTCTAAACTCTAAAGCGAAACCCTTCTCTCGGTTAACAGATTTGGTATTGGGCTCGTGGTCGGTCAACTATGTCAAGATAATTAACTTGAGATATATTGTTACACAGGTCGCCCACGAAGCCAGCTCAAGCTAAGATTAACGGTTCCCGTACTTCTGACGAATTGGAGACTAATTGCAACGCGTTTCCGCTCAGGGGTGGTTCTTCGTTGACAAAGACACTCGAGTTAACCAACGAATTACTGAATAATTAGCAAACGGTTGCTTTAAACTTGAGCTCATCTATCAGCTAACTGACAAAAACTATTCTGAAACATCACCAAAATTATTACCGAGTATTAAACTCACGTCGTCGTCGAATCCACGATAATAATCCTCTTCTAATATTTAATTTACCAAGAAAAATGGATGACTAATAATCTTTTTTAATTAATTAGATCGGAATAAATGTAGATTGACTCCTAATACTTCAGGCATATTCTTGAATCGAAGATGAATCATGACTTCAGGGTATGAAAAATATATTTTTGTTGTAAATAAGTTAGACTTGATTCCGTTCGGCAGAGATTTATGTATCGAGATATATTTCAACCCCCGAACACTTTTACGCACGTTTTTGTTGTTTCTTATAAATCGAGGGGAACCGAAAAGTTCGTAACTAAAATCGTACGCCATATTGTTTAGCTCGGTATAATTTCCATAGAGACTGTATACCATTTGAATATGATAGCTGCCTTACACTCGAGTCGGGAAAGTATACGATGAAATTTTTCTGAGTAGGTGAAGGAGAAACTTGGCGGATAAAAAAACCAGACAAAGTATAAGAATTTGTATCAAAGTTTGGGGAGATTCGAGTCGAGACTTTTTCTGAAGAAATTAAAAAGAGGATAAGATCTTTAAAATATCACAGAAAACGAGGAAATAAACAAATTTCGAACCTTCGGTAACAACTGATACGACCAGCTACTAGATCCCCGATTCTATACCGTATATATCCGAGTTTGCATAGAAAGGAGGAACTTTACTGGCCCAACTTCTATACGTGGCTTGGTGTACGTATACACGTATAAAGTTTCATTTCATTGAATCGAAACGGTCCGGATCACATAACGACGGTATGGGAATTCCAGATACCTGTTTGAAATTGTAGATTTCAATTTGTGTCAACGGTAAGCATCTTTATTGTACTTTCACAACGAAAGAGGATCTACAAATCCACCCTCGATCGCCTCATTCCTATTTCAAAATACTTCACCCCGGCTGATTGGCAGATCTACGTCTCTGTCTACTTCGCGGAAAAGTCCCCCAGGGTTAATGTTTCCTAGAAAATAATAGAACCATCTATGGGAGAATCGGAGTGAATTTTATCGTCGAACGTACGGACGGTGATTCTTTAGGGTGGATTGCTTGTACGGTTAATTCCACTTTTTTTCACGCCACCGAGACGAAGCGAAAACTAAAGAATACCCGGGGGACTTCGCGATGGGGTGGTTTGGTACATTAACTCTTTCGCCAGGCTTTAGTATCTCCCTTCCTGACCGTCCACTCATTTCTTTTCACCGTGGCTTTTTCTTCCTACCAGTTTGTACACCGAGTTGGGATTTAATAAGTGGAAAGTAGAGGCACCTCGTAAACCAACTGCAGACGTCCGAACAGCCAACCAGGAAACGACTAGGACTATACAGAGGGAATCCCCGTCACTACCGTGGTTCACTGGTACTTCCTGTTATTACCTCATTTTAGATTTATCAGTGGAGAAGATTTCCTTCATTAATCCAGTTAATTAGACCATTTTTTCGAGCCTCTGGGCGATCGTAAACTTAATCCCTTCCTCCTTTTTCATTTATTAGTCGAGTTATTAACCGTCTGCAAAAAGGGGCTTGGATTTCGTTGATTTTTTAACGTCGCAAGGGTTTCGTGCAGCTTTTACGATACCTAACTGATATTCTCAGTCTCGAAAGTCTTAAGCTCGTTGCAGGACAGGCTATCGATTCACGGCGAAATTTCAACCGAACAAAGAGAATTTATTATTTAAAAATCGTCGTCGCTCGAACTCAAGTCCAAAAAAAAAAAGAAAAGAAACCAGAAAACGTATCATTTTGGAAATCGGACCTCACCGATGTCAGTAAAGCTCTGCGTAGCGTGATGCCAGATCGGCATAGTCCTGACGGCACCTTTATACACGACCAGCCACAATCACATGCGATCTTTGGTCACGCGATCCCTCACTCTGTTATACACAGCGTGAAATACTGTATCGTATTTATAAACGTACGATAAACCCTTCTCTTCTTTACGCTAACTCACGCGAACTACCGAGCTAACTCCCTCCTCGAATCTGATCGTCGATTTACAAATCTAGGAATTCTAGTGTCTAGTTGACACCGCAGGGATAGCCACGCAATGAATTGTCCTGCATTGAGGAAGGAGATTTGTAGGTATCCAGGCTGTCTTCCGATTGGGGGGCGATTCTTCCTGGAAAATCGAGACGATTTTTCATTCATGAAATTTCCATCAATTCGATAATTCCTTCGCGAGATGGAATCCAGTTTGCTTAGCCGCTTGTCCAGCGATGGAGAGAAGAGAAAATAGACCGTTATGAAATCCTCGTTTTGAAATGAACTTTCTAATATTCCGATAAAGTAATATCGCAGATCGAAGTGATCGATCCAATCATTACAGTGATTTGAGAAAGGACAGAGGAAGACACGTCGTGGACGATCTCGGACTGTCGAATAGCTGCTGGGAAACAATTTCCTCCAGGGTTATTCAGGTTTCATTGGGATGGTCGTTCTAATGTCTAGGCGACTCGAGGATGAAGGATATGCTGAAAGGACTAGCTGATATAGAATCCGTAGAGCGAAGCTGGCCAGTGACCATTTTGGCTTGATAAGTGTGTCTTTACCGGAATTCCTGCATCCTAAATGCCAATAGGGCGAATAACTGTAGTTTCAGTCACGAATTGTATGGGTTTAATTAAAAAGCGCGATTATTCGTACTCGCCTGTCATATTCCTTGATTTTGCAGACTGCAGGCTTGCAATTTGATGACGAACTTCGTTTAGATTGATTTTAGTCGCCTGTTGCAGTTGCGAGTTGCAAAGAGAACTCGGTAACTACTATTATGAACTTTGAGAACGGAATCGCATTCCGCTGATAGGCAAATTGCATTTCTATCTAACACGATACGTGAGCTTGAACAAAATCAATTTTACAAGAGGGAATATCTACGTTCTCGGAATTATATAAACCGTTTTGCTCCAGAGAATTGCATTATCGGCTATGAATCTATAAATTGAAATAGAGTGTGCCGATCCCCAATTATTTAGGAATCCACCTTCGAAATGTACGAATATGACATCCGAGTTCCAATAGAATTAATTTAGGAAGAGCGAATGTTCAGCTTTTTGGAATCAGCGAATCCTCATTACCCGCAGTCACCATTCCGACTCGAGTTGGGCTCAGTATTCGTTGCACTTGCCAAAAAAATTATTCCACTAACGAAAATTTGGTAGGTGGATAAAAAATCGTCTCGTTTTTATACGAAGAGCTTAATTCCCATGTGGGATTGTACGACCAACGGAAGGGCTAATGGAATACACCCTGTATCGAGGAAACCTATCGCGCGTTTGTTATGCTCGAAAGAAACATGACATCCGATTAGGTAAGATTAATTATCACCGGGTTTTATAAAGTTCAGAGATTTTAGGTGTAGTTATGAAATAGAAACCCCATGCCTTGATACAATTAATCAAAAGCTGGATTCGTAATAAACTGTCAAGGTATCAAAATTTTCGATCTTCAGCGTCTTTTATCGCGACCGGAAGTCCCTGATTCCAATCCTATTTCGGACCAGAAATTTCGCCAAGATCTCGTCGATGGAAAAGACTCAAGTAAAACCTAAGTATTAATGAGATTCTGAAAGATCTTTCGGGTTATTTCTAAACCGATACATAAACTCGGGGGCGTCTCGACGCCATCGGACTAGCGGTCAGGCCCAAGCCGAGGCCCAGGTCAACCCACGGTAATTTAACGTCAGGGTCAGTTTGTATGTAGACACTACAGATACGGGGTCGAGCACTTTATGGTGTCGTTAAGGCGTCGGCCAGAACTATTTATGCTCCTGACTTCGGGCCATACCGACGTTATACATTTTATCCAACCCCGTCTCTCCTCCATCCCCCGCAAAATGTCTTCGGCGAAATTGTTTATCTCCGAGAAGTCCGGCTCTCGACCCCTGTCACTTGGTAACAAAGGGTAGTAGCCAGCAAGCTGCAACAACGTCGAATCTCTCACAAAGCTCTTATGTATAGCTATAGAAGAGTATGCCTTGAGCTAAGCTCTGGAACTGAGAGAAAATTAAAAAAAAACGAAAAAGAAAAAACCGAGGGCCGTTTTTTTTAAACCCTTTTTGGCCTTTATTGAAAGCTTTGATCATCGCTTGATAGAATGAGAAATTTGAATGAAAAATTTACTTCGTATATGCGTAATAATTATACCGCCATACCTCACCTTAATTTTCGTGTGAGTTCAAGCGAGTCCTTTTTTTCATTGCTTGGAAAAAGTCTGCGGGGGAATTGAATAAATTATTATTGGATCCAGAAATTTTATGGCGATTTTATTAAAAATGAAAAAATAAAAACTGGAGTACATATTTGCTTTTCTATTCTTTTCACAGTGTGCATATACTACAAGAAGGAATGCGATAGCGGTTTATATTGCCCAAGATTTGGAAGGGCTCCTATATCACGAGCGTTAACCTAGTTTATTGGCGATTCCTTATCTTTGGGGTTGAGATAGAATCACCGGTCGTGACTGAACAAGAAACTCTGTAAATATGATATAAGCGATCTCGTAAATTCGGTACACGGCAAGAGCGACCTACCTCATATTCTTATTCTTATCAATCAATACTAGAAACAGTGAAATTTCAAAAATTCCAAAAAGAAAATCCCGATGGAAATGCCACCCAGGTAGCAGCTACGTGGCACAAATGTGGCTTACGTGGTTTTTTCGAAATTGTTACCCGGGCTTCTACGAGAAACATGTTTTATTCTATAATAAATATGTACTTGGTAATAATATTGAATCCGTGAGATATCTGAGGACAAATAACAGGCGGATACGAATAGAGTCCAACCGGAATTTGTGATATTTCGTATAGCTGCGTATTGAACCCTTTTAAAATGTCGATCTGGCATACTGTCGTGCCAATACCACAGCTGAAGTGTCTCTCGCGTATTTCCAATCGTATTTTCTGTTCGAACGGGCGTGATATTTTCCAATGCGCAGGTGTTTCATCCCGGTACAAATCTCTGCTGCTGCACGAACCGTGGACCGTATATACAATAAGGGATACTCCGATGTGCAGGATGCGATCTAACGTAAGTTTCATCGCGGAAATCGCGGTCTGCGGTGCCTTTGCGAGCTACTTCCAATATCTCCTCAAGGCGAGGGCTTTCGGGTGATCTTAGAATTACCTTCGCTAGTCAAAGCTTTGGGGAAGCTTTCCAAGAGAAAATTCAAAGACTGTATCAAATATTGGATACTTCATAGCCACATGCATTTCCAGAAAAAAACTGCCGAGTAAAACATGAAACGAATCTCTTTTTGCATATAAATTAATCGAATTCTTTGATCACATTTTTTCTACTTCGTTTCGTACTTTTTTTCTCGTCTGCGAGAAATTCGAGTGGGGTACATTCTATGGACTCGAAAATTTGGGTGACTGCCTAGAGTTCTTCTTTCCGTGAATCTTGCGATTCAAAAAGCTGCAGCGCATCATTGAAGCACGCAGTGAAAATCTCCGAATATGTACCTACCCTGCTTATGTGGAGTATTTCTGCATGTGCTAGTCCCACGGGAATTACAGGGCTCCTAAATCCGTGGCTGTTGTAAGAGTAGAGGTTTTTTCCTTCTTCTTTTTTGCATCAAATTTTTTCCATCTACCTATTTCTTCCTTTTTTCTTTTTTCGATTTTCACGCACCGTTGAATCACGAATTTCTCTTTACGATCCTTTTATCCTAACTTATTTAAAGCAGTTCTTAAAAACTGTTTGTATTTTTTCAGCACGCTGACCCACCGAAGTAACTTTACGTGAAATATATTTTTTTATAGAGTCGTTTCCGTTTTAATGCGCAACGATATGGCCTTTTTAAATAAAAAGTTATACAATACCGCTACCACTTGAAATTTGGTATTATCCTTGATGCATTTTTAATCAGGGTGTATAATAGCACCGGGCTTTTTTATATCGTGGACGAAATTCCGTATATGATAATTTATAAAATTTTATAAGTTACCGCAGGGTAACGCCGTTCGAATAAAATTTCTTATCGAAAAATACCACCGTAGAAATACGCGATGTGAAAGGTTCTATTTTAATGCTTTACATTCAGATACCCACGAGGGCAGACAACTTTGCCACGCGCGTAAAGTTCGCATCTTGAAATACGCGGAATTGATAAAAATATTCTGTGACTCGCGCGTGCTTCGTATACCAATTTAAATCGAAGTAAGGATTTTGCCCTGTCTGTTCATGCATTTCCAGCACAAGGTGTTACCGGCGACGGACGTGAAATTGAGTGACGTTTCGTGCATGGAACGTAAAACTTCTACGATATACGACCAGTTTTCAGAAAACAGTTCAATTCATCTAAATAAGAAAAATAAAATGCAGAACACTGCGTCGTTCGGCGGTTATAATACGTATTCGATTATCCCTGACATAGAAAAATCGTTCCAAATTCACTTGCTATTCTGGAAATCTAAAATTTTCATACTTCGATATCAAATTTCTAAAGACAAACTGAAAAAAATTTGATTCGAAATTTCCTAGTATCCTTATAATAGTTCTTAGATTTCTTCCGAAGGCTACAAACTGGTTTTTTCCAAATTTCAGTCCCTCGTTTCATCCCTACTTCCAGCTTTCGTAACAAACTTTCTATCTACCGTGATTATGTGCCTATCTCCAGAGTTTGAAGACGTTCTTGCGGCTATCCAAGAAAAACAATGATTGGCGATAGAAGTATCGCAGTTCGCTTATTGTTCGGAGTCGAAGCTGACAGTCTGTCTTACGCTTGGATAACAACAAGACGCCGGTGCAGACGGTTCTGCTGTAGTGTCGCGGTAGAAGAAGAACCGATCAACATGAAAACGACAACCAAACAGGTCAGGTATGAGTTACGATAAGGAATATATCGTGGTGACCATAATTACCATACTCGATGTCTAATGTTTGAGTAATTATATCTGAGAATAAATTTATTTGACTTATGATCTTCGTGCTGCTGCTGCTGTTGATACAACGTGCATGTATCTATTATCCCGCAAAATAGCTCGCCGAGTACTACCTCGTGGACACTGTAATATGTCTAGCTATTGTTACCGAAAAAGCCACGATGATATCTAACGATAAATTGCAGACTGTAAATTATTTGAATAAAGAATACCCTTACACGTCGCTAAGTAAAGTTGACTCGTAGTAGACGGATTATCCCATATAGCATATGATGCTGCTGTAATACTTGATAAAGCTTGGAATTTTTGATTAGATTTTCAATATTTTTTTTTACACCCTTCAAGATATCTTGGTCTGCAATTATTAACTGTAACGATGGGTTTAACATTTCGTCTGGATTCTGACTGACAAGAAATGGAATCTGTCAATCTGGATTCTGAGTCTTAGATCGAATCCAGAAGGACTTCTATACTCTTGCCATACATACGAATACAAAAAATGTATAAGTGCATCGTAGTAATATCATGTGATGTATGGGTGTATGTTCTCTGATATAGGTGACAGCCTGTTGCAATTTGTTATCACGAAGAAAGGCTCTAGATGATCAGTCTGGGTCAGTGAGATAGATACCGCACTAGCAACAGCACGAGACTGATCTGTCATTGAGTTCGTCGTAAAGATCTTGCCCGATTAGTTATGCTTACTTTACTTTTTACTTCTCTGAACAGTTTAATTCGATGTTCAGTACCAGAGTCTAAGTAAATCAATGATAAGGTAAAGAATATAAAATGAAATGAAACTGTTGTCTTAAAGATGCGTTTTGTACGGTTGATGGGACTCGTATTGGTGCAGCTGGTGACATATTCGGCTTCTAAAGAAAGCTTTAGGATCCTCGCGCTGATGCCTTCAGATGGAAAAAGTCACTGGATATTTTTTGAACCGATTTTAGAAGAGCTTGCCAAACGTGGTAACGACGTAACCGTTGTTGGACATTTTCCACGCGAAATTCCGATGCAGAATTATCATGATATTAGCATCGCCGATGACGCTAATCCGAGTCTTAATTCCAAAAATTTGGCGGCCATGGAATCAAAGTCTCAGCTTGGAATCATGACGGGTACCTTTTAAATGAATTTTACTGTACGGAAGATTTCGATTTATTTATGTAATGAAGTTTTACAACCCCAAATCTTAGACTTTATGCAACGCGCAATGGAAGTTATTTGTCGGGAGGGATTGCAGCATCCGAATGTCCAGAAGCTTATGAAATCGGAGGAAAAATTCGATCTTATAATTATTGAAATTTTCCACACCGATTGTTTTCTCGGATTTGTTCACAAGTTCAAAGTGCCTTATATAGGCTTGAGAACAGCAGCACCAACTCCATGGGTAAATGACCGAATGATGAACCCAGACAATCCATCTTACATACCGAATTCATTGATGGGAAGGTCCACGCATATGAGTTTCTTTGAGAGGGTTGAAAACTCCATAGCCACGTGGATGTACAAGATTTTCTATAGCCACTATGACAAAGTGTCCACAGAAATAGCGAGGGAAAATTTTGGCCAAGAAATGCCTCCGCTAGAGGAGATCGCAAATGGTGTAAGCATGATACTGACGAACACACACTTTGTGAACTACATGGCTAGACCCTTGGTTCCAGGAGTGAAGGAAATTGGTGGCGTTCATATGCCGGAGAACAAACCGCTTCCCCCGGTAAATGAAATTTACTTTTCCTCTCGTTCTAATACCGTGGAGGCCAAGACTGAAACTTTACACAAAATTTTAAAGAATCTTTGGTCAGTCAAAATTTGGATGCAAAAAATTGGTTATCTAATAATTTGATCTGTAAGCGAATCAGCATTCTGTTAGAACAAAGGAAGGGACCAATTACGGCTGATTATTAATATACAAGTGAATCAACTAGCTGCGCGATACAGTTGAGCTGACGTTCGTCAAATTTCCAGTCATCGTGATTTTTTTTTTCAGGATTTGGAAAATTGGATATCCGGTGCAACGCACGGAGTCGTGTATTTTAGTTTAGGATCAATGCTCCGCACTGAAAGTTTGTCTCTAGTTAAACGCAAGGCTTTTTTCGACGCGTTTGGTGCCCTACCTCAACGAGTACTAATGAAGTGGGAAGGCAATCAGACGGAAGGACTTCCAGCGAATGTTAGAACGGTCAAGTGGTCACCGCAGTTCGATGTAATTAGTGAGTTTCAGTTAAAGTTACCTGACGTAAATTAAAAACTGAATTTAATTAACTGCGATAAAATCTAGAGTTTTTCTTCACCCGACGGTTTTTGCAGTTGGACTAAAATTCGTAGGAGCATAAAATGTGTCGCTCGACATGTATCTACCTACCGAAACGTAATATTTTTTAACGAACGAACTTTTCAGGCCATCCAAACGTGAAAGCGTTCATCTATCACGGGGGAATGCTAGGCATCACCGAAGCAGTTTATGCCGGTATACCGATGATAGTGATTCCAGTTTACGGTGACCAGCCTACAAACGCGGCTCTCCTTGAGGAAAAGGGTCTCGCAGTCGTTCTTCAGTACTCCGAAATCACCAAGGAAACTCTTTTAACAGCGTTGGGAAAGGTGCTTCGCGAGCCCAGGTATATTTCAAGCTTTACTTTATCCCCGGTCAAGAATTTTCCCAAATGAAAGAAAAATATACGGACATTCACAGTCGTGCAGTAAATCGAGCCAGTTATCTCTCTCGTTGCAAACTCATATGTTATTCGGATCACGTAAACTTGTTTTTCGTTCTTTAAATACTTCAAAATATGACGTCGAAACCGACCGTCTGGCACTCCAATCTAGCCTTTCGTATCACATTTCAACGTGTTTGTTAAGTTTGTCGGGAATTGCAGTAACGTAAACAACAATTATCGCGCCTCGATGAATTGTCAGAAAACTTTAGTGCGATTTCGCATTTTTTAATCCTGGATCAAATCCAAATTCGCTGTTGTATAATCCGACCACGATAATACGAGTCGTTCGTTATTTCAGCTATAAAAACACCGCCAAACGTATGTCTGCGGCAATTCGCGATCGGCTCGTGTCGCCGTTGGACGAAGCAGTCTACTGGATAGAATACGTAGCTCGTCATCAAGGTGCTCCCTGGCTGAGAACATCCGCTCATGGAATGCCTTTGTATCAATATCTGCTTTTAGATGTCGTAGGATTTATAATAGTCGTACTATTGCTACTGGTTCTTGGAACGCGGCTGATAGTGCGAAGATTGTCTGCTCTTATATTGAAAGGAATTCACATTTCAGAGAGAGACTGTTCCAAGAGTAAAAAGAAGGTGAATTGAACTAGATATCCTTATCTCATCAGCGTTAAGACAATATTTGAGCGAAGACACATTCATGTTTGAACTTTCGATCCAAAAATAAACGAAGAAATCGGAATCCTCCTGAAGTGTGACGTTCGAGTAACGCGATGGTCCTGATTTCAAAAAGTCCTGTAGATCTCCGAGCTTTCCTTTCACCGTCAAACTTCAGAATCACCCACCAATAGGATGTGACGTATTTACCCTTCCGGCCAGAGAGTTTTATAATGAAGTCTTGGCTCCTGATTGGAAGGGAAAAGGAATGGGAAGAATTTATTTTACGGAGTCCTTGAAGCGGTGTACTTTCAGTGATAAATGAAAAGGATTTCATGAATTATAGAACAATTTTCGTGCTTGTATCCGCGTGTTTGTATGCAAGGGTATAGCACGGTTACATAAGCAATTTGTCACTACGACAGAGTGCAATTCTGAATGCTACGGTTTAAATTGTATTGTTTTGGAACGGGTCTGGTGTGCAGAGTAACAGCCGGCAACTGACCATTCCCAAGCTGTTACGTTATGAACGCCAACTGCACCAGCCGATACGAACGTCCAACTGTATAATAATTGAAATCCGTTTTCTCGTTTACTGGAAAACTTTAGTTGTTATTGAATCCGGAGCATCTTCCTTCAATCGTTGATCAACGAAGCTCCAAAGAAAATTCTAATTCTCGTATTCAGGTATACCGGACAGAGAACGGAGGTGGGAAGAAAATAGTAGACGCTACTTCGTGGAAATTAAGTAAGTGAATCATGTAACGAATCTCGACCTAGTTCGATGCGTTAACTCAAGCCGGAATAGTAGGAGGATAGATTTTGATTGTGGCAATAAATCCTGTCGATGAATCGGGTGATTTAAGTAACTGATTCGAACTGCAGTGAAAAACGGACCTTCATCAATCCCCCGAACATTTGTCAAAAGGTACTTTATAGAGAGGTAGATATGGTATTAATAAACCAGTCCCACCGTTCTTTTTTTTTGTCAGCCAATCGCGTTCGAAATATCAATCAAAAGATTCCTCAATTTATCCCATCGCTTCAGATGATTAAAAAATTCATCACTTTTGGCTTTGGATGAAAACGTGGAGAATAACTCTCGTCATGCGAATTCAAACCGGCGTTAAAAGAGTTGCATAATTTATGAACTTGGCTACCGTAACGACACACGCACTGGTTAGAGCCACTTTGCTTCCACGAAGGTCGGGCTAAATGAGAAAGTGCTAGCTGTAGGTGCGAGCAGCCTTGACTCTGCGTTGAAACAATTAAAACCACTTGACAGTCCCGTGTAATTTGAATCGAGTAGAGAAGAGATACTCCGGACGATAACATCCGTTATTTACGCAGCATCTCGAAACGGAAAACTAAACCCTTTGGCTTTTTTTTTTCTATTTTTCGTTCAAATAAAAGTTGGAACTAATACTTTCTGTTCCATATCCCTTCTGGGGCTCGTGAGTTGACCTTCACCGTTCGGAGTTCAAGGCATGATGCAAAGTGGTGCTTCTCTTGAAGCCGGAGTTTGCTTTACTCCCCGAAGACTTATATAAATTCAGTTGTCAGTCCTACTAACCCGCAGAGAGTTCTTCTGCTCGGGATCGTCTTGCCTCGCGAGATGGGTACGCCACCCTGAAAGCTTAAGGCTTTACCAGGGTGTAGAACGAAGATAACCGATCATTCCCGAAACCGGAGTGCAAGCACTCAGCGCGCAAGCTCTGATGCCGTAGGTATATTATCGTGGCTTCGGAGGTAGAGATTCTGCGTTTGGTCGACAGGTTACGCCGGACCGCGGCAGCGTAAGCCTCGCAGATTTTGTTTCATCGTGTATAGAGAATCCATGTGCGCGTCCTGAAATCGGCAATCGTCAGGGAATCGAGGTGATCGATCGATCGATCGATTGATTCAGATTTTTCCAACGATCTGGAGAAAATCGTCGATTCTCAAGGGTTGTAAAAAAATCTGGCAACTTTTTTTTCCCCAGTTTCAAGTGAAGATTGAACTCCTGTTTCGTCCTAAGATGAAGAGTTCTTATTTTCCGTCAATCGTTTAAAAATAGTGACGTGTGACGTGTAGGACGCGCATACGATATCTCGTTGGCGGAAAAAGTTCCGCTGAGTTATTCGTAATCTGCTGATAACGCTGAAAAAAGAATTTGCTAATGGTGCTCGAGTACGTTAAATAATATTCGAGATTCGTTGAATATTTAATCCGAGTAATACGCGCGAGAGTGAAATCCGGTAATTAACAAATTTTAAGTAAAATTGAATACAGCATCCCTTAGCTGCAGCAGGAAGGGTTTCGCGAAAGCACTGCAGTAAAATCGATCGAAATCCCGTTCTTTTTTTCACCCTCTCGTCTCTCGTATGACGTGAATGAAAAATGCCCGGATTACATTCGTCGAGAAACGTTTCTAACGTTCAGGTCTCAGAATTAACGGACGTTTTACCAACTCGAACATCACATGCGGGCCTATTCGGTATCTGCTAAGTTAAGTGAACGTTGGAAACCGCAATCAAGATTCGTCAAGAGATGCCTTGACCTAGGTGATTCGCGCCAACGTTTGAATTGAAGTTCAAACTAGTTCGGTTTGATGAAACGAATATGATAATTTGAACCAAGGACGAAGATAAAATTAAATTTTACGCGAATGATTCAACAACCCGTTGTCTACGATATGATATGTACAATTATAATTGAGTGATAACCAGCGGGGAAAGAGTGTTTTTAATCTAATCAACGTCGTTTTTAACATGAAAAAAGCCAAACAGTATAAAAAATGTACGAATTTATAACTGAAAGCTTTATTTAATCAACTACACCGACGCTCTTTTACATCGCTGTTGACTCGCGCGACGAACAGCTGATTCTTCGTCGTACGTTATAACCACAGAACTGACGTCGGAATATTTGATCGTTTATTAAACGAGAGGAAGATAATGAGTAATCGTGGACCAAGAGTTGGTGGTAATTATCGTCGGGTATAACGTTGATATTTTAGTTTCTAATGAGCTTGACTTTGGCTAAAGGAGGTAAGGGTTGTTTAATATCAAGATGAAGTACAAGCAGATCGCAGAAACGGTGGAAGACGCTGCTGACTTTGGTACCGAAGCGAAAGAACTCGATCAGCGATCATTATAGCTCCGAAGACGAACTGTTTATTAATCAGATTCTTACCCGTTGTACAAAGTTGCGTTGTTCTCGTTGTTCTTGTTGTTGTTCTTGTTGTTGTCGGTCTTCTTCTCATCCTTGTTTCTTCTCTCTCGGTAGAAAATTAGTTACGGACAAAGTGGAGGAAGCGAAAGTGTGTTCGTGTGTGTTTAGATGTGAGTGCGTGGATAGTATCTCTCTATATACAATAGTATATGTATTACTGGCGAAGACGAGAACTTTTCCCCGGTTTGCGAACAACGCGAAAGACCAACTTTTAACAATGCCGGTTCCAATGCATTAGAACCGGTAGCAGAGGTCTGTTTTGTGCCGCGAAGTGTGAAGATAGCGGAAAGCGAAGGCAGGAAGAAAAGAGGAGAGGAGAGGAGTGCCGAGGGGACAAATCGGGGGACAAAACTGCAAAACCAGCAAAATCTTTCCCAACGACGTCATCAGTTTTAATATTGCAGAAGAGAGGCTGCCGCTGCTGGCTACCAGAGTGACTCTCTTAATAATGAGATGATATTATCACGAGGTAAGAAAAGTGGCTGGTAAGAAATTCGAGTAATTTTAAAGAAAAGACCGAAACTTTGATACTTGAGAATTCTAAATTCCCATTCTTTCCACTGATAGATGTACGTATACGTACTATACGTGATATCATAATACAGAAATAAAAATTCGCGTAGGATGGAAGATACCGCATGACTTCTGCAGCATCTATTTTTACATCCTACAACGAGTTTCATTTATTATACTGTTCCAAATCCATTTGTTTAATTAGTCCCTGTACCGATGTAATTATTAATTATTACTCGAACAGTTATTTTCTTTGTTAATTACAGCAGGAATCAAGTACGTCCCCTAATTCTCTTTTCTATTAATTCAATTTAGAAATTTTCTCACCACCGTATCCTTCGCGGTGTTAATAATTCAGAGATTAAACGTTCCTTCTAATTGGGAAGTAACATCATAAAGTGAGTCTAACGAGCGGTGGACGGTGTCACGTATGCGCTATGCACTACATCTGAAATTACCTTTCCGGGTGTTTTATATACAAGACACACGTGCATATTTAATTGTAGGGAAGCCTAGCTTGCGGTTAATGCGTACTCCTAGAATTGCGAGTCGCTGAGTCTAGTCCAGAGTTCGCGTAATAGGATTTGTCCATTTCACGTTGAAAAAAAAAAACATCCTGAAATTTCTCGCGACGTAGAGATTTATGAATTTTCATCTGGTTTCAGGAGCTTTTTGCTCGGTGTCTACCCACGTCAGATTTTTGTTTATAGATTCGTACCGTTCCACGTTACATATATAGAATAAAATTCCCCAATTCGAACAAAAAAAAAATCGTATATCACACGCATGCAAACTAGAGATGGGAATGAATTTAAGATGGGAGAAGCTGCTACGGGGACGAGTAAATATATTGGACCGACAACGAGCTTTTTTTTTACAAAAAGTAAGCACAACGTGACGGAAGCCCGATAGCCGCGTTGGTATCAATCCGTAAAACTAGAATACGAAGCGTTGACAATGAGGCAAAAGCTATTGTAGCATCCGAGAAGCTTTATTGTTGAATTGACACGTGTATGACGTCGATATCTTCATGTACAGATAACAAAAGAGTGCGTGACGCGACAGATTTCATTCATAAATGAAGTAGGGCTGACGTCACACCCTCGGGGGTGGATTTCTCATATTTTTTACTCTTAGTTCGACGGCTTTTGAAACGTGCTTCAATTAGCGGTTTTAATAAATGGCTAATTACAAAAAACTTGATGACAAAAAAGGAATCATAATTATTAGAGAGAAGCAGACAAACCAAGAATTTTGGTTTTTTTTTCCTCTACGTTTTAATTTTATTTTAGTCTCCGCGGACGAGGAAGCCGTTTTCACTCGAAGAGAATTAACGAGAAGAATCTAGGGAGGAAATGTAACTGCAGGGAGGGATGGGAAACGGGACGCAAACTAAAGTTTCAGTTTTCGATGATATGATACCGTAGAGCATTGAAAAAGTTGGACCATCCGTAGGAAGATAAGTCGTTTAATAAGTAAACGCACCGAGTTTCCAGCCGCAGATTTAACGAAAGTTTTCTGGCTAGCGAAAGGGCTTAAAGTCGTGAGTCATGGTTTTTTTTATTTCTTCGCAAAAAAAAAAAAATAAAAAAAAATGGTTAAAACGCGAATAACCAACCCCTGAAACTTTTCCATTCCGAGAATTTTTTTCTCACGAATAATTTTCAAACTTTAACAAACGGGATGAAATATTTTGAATAAAAGTTTCGCCGATGTAAAAACAGATCCGAAATAATTCAACCGAATTTCGTAGAGAATATGGAGCGATGCCTTTTTTCATTTCACTACGATTTTTCCAGAAATCTTTCTTTGACAACAAGCTCACGAGGTTTTCTTAACTCTCGCAACTTTCATGGAGACTTAGACGTTTGTCCAATATCGATGTAGCGAAAACGTACGTATACCTACATTATTCAAGCGAAGATGACGTTTGGTTATCGCCGAGTTCTGAGGGATTGAAGAGTTCGAAATCAGTTTGTTTTATTTTTCATTTTTTTTTTTTTTAGTTCGCAGACGTGCGAAATGTCAGTTTGACATCTTGTTACGGGTACATACAATTGCTTCTTCTCCAGGCGCAGTAACAGTTTTTGAATAGGGATAGTATACATATGTAACTAATTTTTTTTTTTTTCTGTATCTACTTATATCTTTTACCGTATAATTATTACGGCGAAACTCGTTGAGAGCGTTCATTAGTATGTTTCTAAAGAACTGCGATTTTTTACCCAATTAGAACAGGAAAGAATTCAAGGAATGCAACCCTCGAGTTTTCAAATTAATTCTACTCATATAAAATCACATATAACACGCGAAGACGAGATTTACTCAGGCCGGGTTTGTTTGACCGCATACGAAAAATTAATTACCTTAGTTACAAATTATATAGGATTATCTGCTTAATGAAATTTCAAACTCATCATATCGTAAGAAAATATAAGATACATGTTGAAAGAAAAATAAAAGGAAAAGCCTTTTTTTTAACATGAATTTCAATGTCTAGAGAAACCAGCGAGTTTCATTAAAAAGTCGAACAAGTTTTCTACCCTGCATAGAAATGAACGACTCGAAAGATGCGATATTTCTATTTTTTAAGTTACGTTCGTGTATCAAAGTCGTGATCACTACACGTCGGGAGCAGAGGAGCTTGATAACTGTTATTGACATGGGTCTGTGATTATCTTGCAAATTTCCCGGAAATAGATCCACGATAGAGCGTCTATTTTCATACGGAGGAATAAATATATACAAGTTGAAGATAAGTTGTATGTTATTTTATGGAAAATCGATGGACTAGCTGGTTGACAATTGACATGCAACAGCGAAGCTATATATGAGTAATAAAACGAGCGATCGACAGTACTCGAATCTAATATCCAGGTGACTAGAATTAACAATAAACGAAATGAAAGGAAAAAAGAGGGAAAGAAGTGTTTTCATTAAATAAAAAATTTCACCGCTGAACAACCAAGCTCTCGTACCGAACGCCACGAGGGGTTGATTTTTATTTATCTTCAACACTGATTCTTCTATTCGGGGAAAAACAAAACAACGGTTGTATTTCCGTACACCATCGTCATAAAGAGTTATTCGATTTTGAAAACAAAATCAACATTTCTGTACGTCCGAATGCAGACGAGCAAAAACATTCCCTAACTGTATGCATACACCCATATATTTATATATACGCCTATATGTATGTAGGTTTTGGGTAAAAGCGGAAGGGTGGCGGCGTTCGAGAATTTATTGAACTCGATGAAAAATATGATCGGGAAATTGTCTGCCTGAAACGAATCTCAAGAATGTTCAATTAAAATTTTTACCAATTTCATACAAGCGACCGATGGGCCGCGCGGTGCGTTGGACCCTTTATTTTCATTCCTTTGGTTTTTGTTTTTTTAATTGAACACCGTTATAAATTTGTGTGTATTTTTGGTCCCGGCTATTTTTCCGTTCCGCATACACTCCTGGTCCCTGTAGGCCGTTAAACCGAAATTGTAAAGGGGTTCAATTTCAGAAACAATCCGTCCTCAACGACTGCCGAACGTTCAATACTTTACGATAGCTGTGAATTTTTCCACGTCACATATGCCGCTGCATGTATACCTAAATCTAATAAAATATTTCACGCGGCATCAAATGCGTATTCAAATTCGCCCAGTTTATGTTATTTAGCTATTTCCGCTTTTTTTACAACAATTTTTCTTCCGCTCGACGAATAGGCCCAGCCATATCATACCTATTCGCGATACAGTCGACTTTTCGAAATGGCAACGTATGATTTTGGTCCTAGAATTTTTTACGCGCTAATTGGAGCATAAACACGAAAGACGAGGCCGCTACTTCGCAAATGAGGTGAGTTCGCGTAGAGGATAGAGCTGCAACGCGTTCCAGTGTATTCCAGTGTGTTTTGTAGTGTCGTAACCTGTTCCATATCACTCCTACGACATCTTTTTTCACCGCGTTACTTTCGGTTCACATGCTCGGACCCATGTTGATGCGGTAACTAGGTACGCCCTGATTCATGGTACAAAGAGATACACGTACACCTACCTACACGTTTACCCAGAGTACATGAAAAAGTCTTGTAAATGGGTGACCGAGTTCCGCGCCTCTATGAAAATATCTGATGTTGTTAATGGGCGAGCAACTCTGAGCTATGCGAAAAAGGACAAATCCTGAATGACATCAATGAGAATATGTGATTTCGGAAAAAGGTTCGGCATTTTTAGTATCGGGTCGAATATTCTCTGGATATAGAGTGATATGGACGAGTGAAACATAGGTAGAAACTCTCCGAAGGAATTGATTTTTTTTTTATTCAGACGTGGTCCACTACCCTTTGATGTATGCGATTTCATTGTCCGGAAGACACAATCCTTTCTATATTGCTCACAGGTGAACGAATATCGATTTACAATGACGTCCCGATGCTCTAAGGCTTTTTAGATACCCTAGTCAACGTCTCTATGCCTGCAGTCAACACGTTGCTCTTTAGAAGCCGGTGTACCACCGTGCAGTTCACGGTTTTTACCCTCTTTTATCCGATCCAATAAATCGAACAATTTTCGTAAGGATATACGATATAAATATCTTCATTGAAGTCGTTAAATTCCCCGTAGTGACGGGGAAAGAGAAAACCAAAAAGAAGAGGAAAAAAAGGAATACTAAAAAATCTAACCGCCATCAACGTATCCTCAATCCTCTAAGGCTTATTTTTATTGTTTTTATTTCATCTATATCGTAGGTCTAGATTATCGTAAAGTCGATCAGTCCTTTCGGCAAAGCCAACCCCCTTCGTAAAAGTTATTAGGTTGATCCTTTGCTCTGACGTTAACTGGATTCATTGCCAAGAATTGTCTCTTTCGGTTAGGTAAGCCCGGACGTCCGGAAGAATCTCTTCCCTTTTCCGTATACCTTTCCTTTATTTTACCCACCCTTCAATCCCCTTAAGCTCTCATCGTCAGACCACAGAGATTCCTAAAATTTCAACGAAATATTGCATCGTCCTACGTTGAAGAGCCGCTCGATTAGAAAGGCTCTTTCATTTTACTTGACAAAGAAATAATACGGACACAGAATTTAGACAGAATGGACCCGAGGTTGAACTGAGAAGGCATGCAGCAATTTTTATTTTCCTTGTTTTTCACGATTCTACTTGGCACTCGTAGCTTCCAACTCGAGTGATCTTCAATTAGTAGAAACGGAATTGTTTCCGGGCTGCAAGTCGGTAGAATTTACTAATTGCGGAGTGAATTTAAGGCGCATGAAAATAATCGTCGATATAAAGTTTATGATTCGGTTGTTAATTGTAAATTAATAGCTAGGCGCTTGTCTGAGTCCTTTCTTTATTCTCTGTCAGAATTCACGTCAGTCGTTCTGAGTGCCACTTCCTTTCATTCAAACGCTTTGGTAATTGCAGATGAAAGTGCTCGTAACTTTCGAAGCAATTTTCCATCATTTTCAGCAATAAAACCACCTGGTTTAGACATAGTTTCAGTCATTTTCTCACCGTTGTAAACGCGGCCCTAGACTGTTAATTGAAAATAGTTATCGCATCTATTAATACTCGCATTAAGATTTCCTACGAAAGTTTCTGCTGGTCATACGAGCTTTTGAATAGAAAAAAAAACTGATTCAATTTTGGTTATACCCTGCAGTGTCTTAACGGTTCTTTCAAAAGTAAGTAAGCCTTAATCCCTTTCCTACGACCCTTCTCATTGGTTCGCCTTAGAAACTAAGGAGAGAAAGAAAAAGAGGAAGAAGAAGAAGAAGAAGAAGAATGAAAAATTGGCAATCTCTGGCGCTCTCTCCGCTCAAGATTTTCATTTCGGAAACTGAGACGAAAAGTTCGTTGTATTAAAGGGCATAAACGAGAGCAGAGAGTTATCAAATTTAGCTTCATTGCTTTGGTCTTGGGCATGAGAAAGGCTTTTGTCGTACTTAATGAACGTAATTATCAAGGTGAGCTGCAGAAACAAGAGAGAGAGATTTAAAACGCGAACTAGATAGCGAGCGGAGCGAAGCCTGGATGAAATCCTCGAATGGGGGAGCCAGAGTTAATACGTATACGAAATCCCGAAAATCTAAAGGGTCCGACAAAATAGTATCCCCAAAATCTTTTCAGGCATTGATATCGACGAAACAAAACGTCGCGTATTTCCAGCTCGATTTAATAGCCCCTGACTTAATTCTAACGAAGTTCCGAAGGTCTACCCACATCCCAGATATTCTCGTATCGTTCACATCTCCATAAAACATTATTCGACAGATAACACCGGCAGCGAGATAAAATCCATATACAACTGACACACACGTCTGTTTTAAATCCAAACCGAAATTAAATTATTTTCCACGAACGGTTAAAACCCTAAACAGAATTTGTCAGCCGAAATAAACCCGTGATAAAACCAGATCTGGGTCAGTTAAGAAAACCGATAATCGTCAAAGAATCTTTGAGAAGAGATCGGGAATTTTAAGATTCGTTATCGAGGTGGTGAAAATTTATCGACTCGAAGATCTGGGTCGGTGAAAATAATTCTTACAGGGTATTCGTACCCAAGACTCGACGCTTTCGGATTGCCTCCAATGTACCGCATGGTTGAAAAAATCGGTTGATTAGTGAGTCAGACGCTGTACAATATCCAGAATGAAAAATCCTTTCAGGAAAAGCTGAAAGTCATCGTTAAAGGGTTCGGGTTACTCGTAATCCGCATCAGTCAACCCTTCGATATATCTTGACGAAGAAGCTCACGGTTGATTTGACCAGAATTGCGTGCTCTTCAACGTCATTGCGTTCGAGGGTTACTACCACCGCGTTCCTAGACGGTGAAGGATCAACTTTTCCGAGGGTCGACCACTCCACGTACTCAGATACCTACGTGTTTCCTTCCAGTCTTGATGACATGTTCGCAGTTCGTTGACCCCGTAGCTTAGCACGTGATATTGCGATTCTCTTCTTCCAACTGTTTCCCACCTGATTATTTTCCACGGTTAAGTTTCTATTCCACGAAACGAAGTAGAATTTCCACTTTTCTCATCATTTCGGTATAAATTTTTTTCTACCACCCAAAACGATAACAGAGTTCGTTATACCTATATTCGTGTACGTCAATCTTATCGATCAGTTTGTTCAGCCGATCCCTACCGCGAAATGTAAACATTTAATTAGCTCTGCAATCAACGGGGGTTATCTTTGACGAGGCAGTGCAATCAGTTTTAAATTACTTTTCTACTTACCAAACGGAATTGTGGAATAACACGAATATACGTATGTGCAGAAGTATACCGCATCGCTGATTCTAACGATAAGGTTGTTCCGTTTTTGATTCCATCGAATTATTTTCACGATAAAATTACACGGCTCCTTTATCTTATTAGTTATCGACGCATATCATCCAGGGATAATTCGACTCCTATGTATGTCCCTCTACCTGTTTGTGGCGCATATTGGTTTCTGGGTATCGATACTGCGGGGTGAATCCACTGTAACAAGGTAATAGTATCAGCCAGAAACCACCTTTGATGAACTCAGCCAGAGCCCATCAGGAGCCAGGGTGAATGTAGGTAGCGGCGTAACAGCAGGGCTAGTAGACCGCGAGGAATATAGCCAAATCCACTCCAGTGCGTGATTTGCAACTGCTGAGCTAATGCCACGATAGCAATTGCGATCCAGAACTGTTTCCTGCGAGGCATCCGATCGGAACGGAGTTTGATTCTATTCGAATCTATTCACCGAATCAGATATAAGGTCAGGACTGGGTCGTGTTCATTTCCCGATCCCTTCGCGCCGGAAGTCCGCGTATATTACATACATATATGTATGCGTATGGGAGACGGGCTAGCTGCTGACTCTGAAAAATAACACCACCCAACGCGTTTCCCCTATACCTTAGATTTCCTACTCATTGTTTTATCAACTTGAGAATGAGTTCCGATATCACGGGGGTAGGTACACCTGGAATGGGGGTGTTTTTCAAGGATTGGCATGTAAACTGGTTCGCCAATCTTTTTAGGCATAATCAAGTAGGAATTAGGAGTTGCGGTAGGACATACCGGTCCTGCAAAAATACTCCCATTCAAGGCATATGTGTCCCCCTAAACATAGCGTGTGTGATAATTAAAAAATTTGCAGTCTTGTCAAAGGAACTAATTATTCGAGGGAAATAATGTATGTAGGTGTTGTGAAAAATCTATTTTAAACAGATTGTCCCGGGAGAGATTTCTAACTTTCTCGTTCATTTCCCCGAAACGTGAAAGTTCTAACGGGAGCACATATCCCAGAAGGTCGTCTCTGGAGGGTTGTTCAAACTAACAATAATGATAATAATAACAAGAAGGATAATAATCATGGAATATAATGATAATTCCTACGATATTTAAATTTTGTCTCAACAGATTCATGTCGGGAAAAAGTTAACGACGTTTCTTCTCATAATCCTTCCAATTCTTCACTATCTTTTTGTTACTCTAATCGTGAAGCAAGGGTGCAGGCTGATGGATAACCCAGCAAACCTTCCGGGATGATATAATTGAAGTAATGAAAAGTGAACAACGCGCAGTATATGGAAGCGAAATTGGCCCGCAAATGGATCCCCCATTACTTGACGTTAAGATCGGGCAAACCGATGACCTTTCCCTTAATGACCTGAGCTAGCTACCGAATCCATTATCATTCTAGGATCGAGGGGATGATGGGATGGTGGGACGGTGGGATGGCAGGACGTTGCCCAAGGAAACCATGCGCTACGGGGAATCTCTAATCAGCGGATTTCAAAGAGCTATTCGCTAACTACTTGTTGTCAGCTGGACGACGGAAACGTCAGCATAATGTCGTGCCAAAGGGGATATCCCGTTTCGTGGATAGATAATCAGTTTCATAGGTAAATAGGTGAAAATAAAAGAAAAACTCGGGCTTCGTTTGGGATCGTGTAAAATTGTTTTGGAATTAAATGCGTGAACTACTACTTAATTGGTCCTCCTGGCTAATTGTCACAGTCAAGAAGTTAACTAATGCCCAGCTTTAATTCGGGGACTAGAAACCAACAATACCTGTCCTAAGGCGTGGGAGCTGCACGAGCGGAAGCTAGGCTTTCAATTAAATTCCAAAATGGACGTCCATTGAAATATATTGGACGTTTCCCAACGATTATATAACCTTGCCCAGGTATCCAGCGGCTTTAGGAATAATCCTTAAAGCTTAGCGTGCGCTTCCCAGTTTATGGAGAGTTTGCGGGTGTTAGAAGGTATAAGGCCAGCGAGATACCCCGGTTTTCGTAAGAATTACGCTAGGCTCCTTTCCACCAACCCCTCCGGTTCACCCCTTCGCCCCATCGCATCGCCGCAGTATCTTAGGCCGAGTCGAGCCGAGCCGAGCGACTTACTATCTACTTTCCATAAAGTGCGAGCCTTATTCCCCCTCCCTGCTTCTCATCCCTTAACTTCGCCACCCTACACCCTCCGGACTCCGAGGCCCGACGATTTGCCTAATGCGATAGCGATATATTAACACAGAAGTCTTGGTTAGCAATCCTACTGCAGAACCTAGAAATCTATATTTAAATGTAGAATATATGCGGAAGGGGGCAGTAAAAGTGCACCGAGTAACGAGCCGGGTTCTTCCTTTTATCTCAGCGTTCAGCTGTGGACGAAAATTAATGGTGAAAATGGCGAATGGTCTCTAAAAGGCTAGACCATCGATTTGCGAAGTCAGAGGGGAGTGGAAAGTCGATTTATTCGATTGAACTACGTAATTATCGAGCATTTTATGGACGCGAATGCTTTTGCTGTTATTATTGGCAAGTCGTCGTGGGTCAGTGCTAATATTTGAATTTGAATATGGCAATAGAGATTTTTAACAGACACACGTGGATATGTGTGCTCGATTAATTGACGATGGAAACCGTATTTGAACAAACGATGCAGTTTTGTCACGACGCTTATCGCGTGCGGTCGAACAATTTGTAACATTTTAGTATGGTATACCAGTTTTATTTGAATTATCTGATGCCCCTGCGACCATGAAGGACGGGTATACGATATAACGCGTATGCCTATGTATACGAAACGGACCGCTTTTCAGAGGAATTACAACAATTATATTATATGGATATAGGTATAGCTGTAGCTATAGGTAGGTATATACATGGAGAGTATTTCGCGTGCGGCTTTTACGACTCGGTGGATCTCCGACCGCGAAAATTTTGAACATTTATCGTGCGGTTGAAGAGCGAAATTAAACAAATTCGCAAATTGGTTTCGAAAATACTTGGGTGTTCGTTTTTTCCGACGATTTCAGGGTAAGAAAATATTTGAACAAAATTATATTAGATTAAATTATTCAATAATTTACGACAGTAATTTGTAACGTGAGAATTCAGTCGTGCGGGGGCGAAGTGTATAGCTGAAAAGCTGTTTGGGTTGGATAGAACAAACGGGCATTAATAAATGGGTCTAACTTCAACCATTTTTCTCTATAAATCAGACGCTTAACGGGAAGATAGTTTATAGAGACTGGTTTTCCTTTTTTCTTTTTCTTTTTTTTTTTCTTTTCTTTCGTTTTAACCCTCGTAAATTTTTAACAACGTTTTAAAATCAGTGCTGAGTTATTGCCTAGCGGAATCCTGGAGGCGTTAAAAACTTGCTAACTTCTTCGAAATGGTTATTATATGTATATATATACTATATCAGAAATTATACGATCTTTGAAAATAATAAGAAATTATTAAAATTGAACTCTCGCTCTTTTTTCCTTCGGTTTTTTATGCAGTTTATGAATTGAAAAAAAAATTGCACCTTCTGCTTGTGATAATCGTCAGATAGCGTGCGTTCGCCGGGAATTCTTCAGTGCTAATAAATTGCGACAACCTAAAGCGGCCGCCTCTTGATTATACGTTTCTAGAGTCCGCGTGATAAAGGAGCATAAAATAATTAGGGAAATTGAATTGTACTCTGAATTATAGCAGGCTATAAAATCCTGCTCTGCCACCGACTAATTCGAAACAACCTTCGATGGAATTTTATTTTTTCTTGCCATCTTCGGTAGGTGAAATTGCCAATTTTCAACACCAAAGCCAAATGCCATTTTAATTAGTTAACGGCAAACGAGATGCGCGACGTTTTTGCTTCTGCAAACTTCCAAGGAGGGAAAATTACGAAGGAAAACCTTTCGATGAAACGGGATTAAAGTAGGTATCACAATTAAGATTGAAGAGCCTGTTCCTCCCCACAACAATCAACCCTCGAATAATATAACGTCAAATTAGGTGAAAAAATTGACTTAAGAAAAAAGTATGTATTTTACGCACGAAAAAATGATGTCGAATATTTTTGTTTTCCTCGAGAATCTCGAAATTTCCTTCTAACCGGAAATTGGTTGTTCAATTCAACGCGATACGAAAAAGAAATGGGGATATATTTAGCTCGGAAAACGATCAATCTTCCCTATAATGTGACGGATAATTTGTCAGAAATGATAAAAAATATTGACGAATCTGTGTGTCCAGTACTGCGACACGGTTCGAATCGGTATTTTTCTCTGGTATGAAGAATCCCGCATTTCTTCGTGTTTACGAAAACCTCGAGCTCGTTCAGATACGACGTAACGTATACTTTTTAGCCCCCTTTTTTCTCAACGTTTGAAAAATGTCTTTGACGTCATTTTTATCCTACCAGTAGCAAGTGAGGCTCGTAATATGGCGAAAATAATTTTAAGCGGTCAAAATTCTAGCCAGAAATCGCATATAATCAAATGAATGAATGAATAAATAAATAGATTTTTCAGCCGCGTTTTTTACAACCGAATAATTTTTTTGGTAGAACCAGAATAAAACCATATGCGCAGATAAATATTATAAATTTGGATACTCGAATTTCGTTAATAAGATTTCCATAATTATTTTCATTATTTTATATGGTATATATTCGCTACATGGAAACACGAAGGAATTCTACCTATACAGTAAATTAACCCCGTTAAAAGGGAGATTATAAACTTGCAAGTTGTACGCGAGGAAACGTGGGGTTAAAACCGTTATCGCTACAAACTCGACAAATCGACGTATCTCGGTGTGCAGGAAGGTGGGTGTATTCGTAATCATTAGACAAGGCAAGGGTCCAGATCCGTTATTAAAACTTTCCTCAGATCCGGAATACAGGATCGGATTTCCCTATCATTTTCCCCACTGCGGCCTACTCGCGGTTATTATCTTTCCAGAAC
This sequence comes from Tenthredo distinguenda, assembly GCA_947538915.1. Taxonomy (NCBI): domain Eukaryota; kingdom Metazoa; phylum Arthropoda; class Insecta; order Hymenoptera; family Tenthredinidae; genus Tenthredo; species Tenthredo distinguenda. The sequence goes on along the minus strand of OX384536.1, from coordinate 16,105,668 downwards.
CGATGTAGAAATTCGGCGATCTTGATTAACAACTTTCCATCGCTATAGCCGTGCTTCTCTTACCCCGAATATTTAGATCGCGTGTTTCTGCACGAAACCCCCGCAGTATGGTCGGGATTTATTTGACAGGGTTGCCGAAGAGGAGCGATAGCGATCAAAGAGAGAAGGTAGTTCAAAATTTTCAAGTAGTCGCAAGGAGTGGTCGAGGCAACGATAAAATGAAATTTATCTCGTTGAGGGGTGACTCGGAACCGCGTACGGCTTTCCACGTCTCGCAGAACTTTTCCACCACCTGATACCTATCCACCGACGAAAGCTTTACACGAAGACATAGCCGCGGGCGTGAAGTCACTCGTGAAAGCTCCAGCGCTGTTCATCTTCCGTCGTAGAAAAATAGAGTAACGAAGCGAAAATGAAACGAATATGCATCCATACCGCTTCCTCCTGTCTCTCTGCGAAGTTCGGTTCTAAGTGTACGCGTGAAAACTGAGGGACGAAGAATGAGGAGGTTCAGAAAGAAATGGGGCGAAGGGAAAAGTAGAAACTGACGGATGGATGATTTTTTTATATCCTGGGGTATCGGTGGGGTGTTAATATCGCATGAGCCCAGAATCGCGTATGCGGAAAGAGGAATCTTTATTTCACCCTAAAATATATGTACGGATTCAAAAAGCAAAGTAATATCAGAGTATGTAGATATTTTCAGGGGAGAGTCAATGTTTGATTTTCTTTAAGGTAGAAAATAGTGTGTTTACCCGTGTAAAATAACGCAAATAATAATAATAATACTTGGCGTGAATACATGGGGTAAACAAAGGATGAAAAACACTGATGAAACTCCTAAGGGTAGAAAGAGAGAAAACGTAGCTCTGATTTTGTGGAAAACGTTGAGTATAACAGCGAAGGGTCTTGTCAGTAGAATACCCCGCTCGTGAGGGGCTCTTTCGAACAGATTATTGCCCAACTTGTACAGAATTCGTCGAATCAGGATCTGCGATTCGGTATAAAGTACGAGAAATATCGATTACTGTCCTTTTTACGCGTCGTTATGAAGTCCTACTTTAGCTGAGGTGCAGAAGTGCGGCCGACCGTTCCTCCTCCATGCGATTATTGTCCTCGGACTGAAAGATCGAGGAAAGGGAGTGAAATGTGGAGGAGAATGAGAGCACAGGGAGGGAAGAGTGTAAATTAAAATATACCCTAGCGATCCGCTTATTTTTTACTCGTATATCACGATTGCAAAGATATCCGGATCATTTCGATCCACGGTGACTGCAGTGGGATGGATTTGAGAAATTGGAAACGAGGAAACTATAAAGAATCTATCCCCACGTATGATGGCTGAATGCATAAGGGAAGTTATCTGACCTACATCGAATGCGAATCATAAATCTAAGAATATAGCGAGTGGAAGGTAGCTCAGCAAACGTAAGCTTAGCTGGTGGAAGCCTGAACGTAAACACGAATCTGCACTTACGGGGACGGTAATGGCAAGGAAGGAGGCTTCGGAGAGACGAGCCAGAAGAAGGTGGTCGGATAGGGGAAGAAATATTGAACCCGATCACATCTTGTATGTATAAGTGTAGATGGGGGCAGACTTGGAGTTCTTGTTTTATTTTATTTTCGGTATAACAAAAAGTGCATCACGTTGCATACATGCATGCGTTATAGAGATATGATACGTTATTTATTACACGTATTACACAAACGCTGGTACAAGTTCGCGTATTATCGGCATGGGAATATTCTCGTCTTGTAAGAAGTGAAAATTTCACGACTTACAGGACTGAGACGTGAAGCGAATCTCTAGCCCCTGGCCCTTGGCCGACTTGGAAACCTTTAGAGTAAATCTCAACCGCTTTTCTACCGCCAAGAACAGCTTTTAGAGAAATTGAACCGAGTCTCGATCAATATCACAGCTTTTTGACGTCCGCTATAGGCATAGGTCTCTCGGCTCTGAGGAGTTGGTATACAAAGTCAACAAACAAGAGATGAAGAAAGTTTGTAGATGACTGTCGTATCGTATTACTGTGGTTGTAATGGTATTTTCTTAAACAGGAAATTTCACGAACAGTTCTAAGGACACAATCTTCGCGAGATTTTTTTCACATTTTCTACTCAAAGTTTATGCAAAAACTGCAGTAGGTCGTGTAAATTTGCATGTAATTTTGCGACTGGTATAGCAGACCGTTTCATGAATCGCACATACGGCCAACTTTTGGGAAAAGTAAAAGAAATCAAACAGTTTTCATCCGATGTTGATGAAACGGGTAGATTTGTTCCTACTCCAAGAATTGACGGGGCTCGAGACGTCGACAAATTTCGGTAAAAAAATACTGGATGGAGTTCGGGGGTTGGGTGTGCCTCGTTTGACCCCGGAAATAAATGCCTTTTTTAGCGAACCCGCGAATAGCGACACGTGGGGGTACGCCAGTCAAGGATTCCTTTTCGCTGAAACAATTTCTCTACCGAATGGCCCGGCCTATGAGGGTAATTTTTTGCAGGATCAACGGAAATCGACCGTTTAAGGACGGCCATATTTGATTTCGTATATATATTTCACCTCCTTAAATCGCGCGGTCAGCTATTGGCCAAGTATAATCTGTAATAAACACGAGGATAATAATTGTGCGATAAGTTCTATCGTGCGGCGGGAGAACGTGGGGTTTACATGGTAAAACTTTCCGCGTATAACCTGGGGCTAGGAGTTAGGGTATTTGAAATTAGGCACGTTACGGTAAAACTTTAGTAGATAACCGGGGGCGAGTAAACAACTAAAAGCATTCAAGTCCAAAGATAGACCCGAGACTCTGGAGTATCTAGAGGCTGGTTTACAGCCTGTACCTTTGTTGTCCTGTTCTTCCCTTCGGATTACTCGACGTTACCCGACGATTCAGTATGGCAAATAAGGTGGAGTCAGTCAGCCGTAAGTAGGGGTTTAACGGGGAAAAGGGGGTTGAAATGAAAGGGTAAAAGTTCCGGGAAACGGAGCGTATAAGAATGGCAAGAAAACTCGATTTCTTAAACGTCGTCGAATCCACGAAAACATTTCGATGCCCGAGCTTTGTGCTTGTCGAATTTCTCTCCTACATTTAACCCGTTCTAAACTTTTTTTTAACAAATTTTCTCGCAACGAGGGGAAGAGAAAAATATACGTGGCATAAATTCTTTTCAAAGAAAAATAGAAGATATAGTTCACGTGTATACCGATCGTTAGGGAAATAGTAAAGGGAGATATGACACAGTTATACTTTTTTCCTCGTAATAAAAATCCTCAGAATTTCCGCCCCCGCTGTTATTTTGCTGATATCGAAATCGCGCCATCACCACTGATCTTGGCGACCCTCTTCCGTCTCCACTCGAAGCCCTAGTGGGTGTCTTGACCGCAATAGGGCGAGGGTTAAGTTGTTTGGGTGAAAGTAAATAACCTTGGAGGGTAGTTAGGCGGCGTTTAAAGCGTGCTAAGCAATTCTCAACTCTCAACAGTGCCAAATTACAATTAGTATAATACTAGCTGGGAGCGTGATATTTGTTGTATACATGTATGTCTAACGAGTGGGGTAGTGTGCGTCGTGAGAGGAAAGTAATCACTGTTAATTATCACCCAAAATGTTATTTCAAGAAATAAATAATTATTCAAATCAATCACAGGTCAAAAGGATTCTCTCTTCTCCTAAGATTTTCTTCTCTGTTTTGGACGGCTTATCGATCAAAGGGATGACTTTGACGAGAGACTTGAAAACCTGGTTCTAAAATATTGAGAAAATTCAGAAGAAAAATTCAGTGAATTATTCAGTGCACCGTACCCGTATAAAAATGTTTGGTTTACATATTATACTAGTTTCAAACGGAATAGCTATTCGGTTTTTAATTTCAGATAAAAATAGACAGCTTTATTTATTCCACTGAGCAATTTGATAGAATTGCAAATGATCCAAATTTCTCTGACCTCAGGTCTAGGCACGTGCCGGAGGATTACACTGACTGAAGCTGTCAGAAGTGGGTATCTTACTCGTTGCAGACCTCGGTGCATCCGATTACTTTTTCTAGTATTTCGAACACGACTGTGTAAAGGCAACGGCTTTGCTTCGGTTTTTTCCTTCGTTTTTCATTTCCATCAAAAAGGGAGCGTGCTTTACATTTCTCTTGCAATTCAAGTCGAATGAGAAAAATTGTTAAGCTCGCGCAGAGTTCGTTTGGAAATTTTAAGCGTAAAATATACCGCCACCAATTATTAGGTCGTATACTCGGATACTTCCCTCGTTACAAGAGAGTTTCGAACTTCTTGCGTTACCAGTTTCGAGTAAAAACCACTGGGCATCGTAACAGGGTATATTACTATAGACAAAACCATGCAGCACTAACCAGGTCAGTACCGAGTTGACCAACCCAAGCGAGCTTTTCCCAGCTCTAACCACAGCATCCTCTTACACCGTACCCTAAACCCAACGACCAACTAGCAGCTAGCTAAAATATGAAACTGCAGCAATATGCAGTAAAGAGCTGCGCGAGTGCCTCTGCCCTTATTCCAGAAAGTCGTTCGAAGCGTTGGAGTCTCTTTCGCTGAATGTTCATCGCTAATGATCGCCCCTATCTAGCTCGTTGCCCTCAAATCTCACTTCCGAATTTTATCATATAATTAACAATGTCTTTCAACATTCTAAGACGTAGTGCAACCCTAATTTTACTCTACAACTACAGATCACTGTTGTCCCGTTACCCGTTACGTCATCATTGAATTGGAGTATTTTTTGAATGTTTCAGCGAGTGAGAAGCTGCAGTATTGAAGAATGGAGCTTCTCGCGTATCTTCTTCGTCCGGAAATCTAGAGGTGAGTAAATCAACTCGAGATACAATTTTCCCTCTGAATCCGTTGAGTGGAAAATATCTGTAGGTATATATGGGAACCCAGGGCAAAATGAGACACCATATTTTTCGTAGGTGTCCGGGACATTCTTGTCTCAAAAAATGGTGTCCCGTTTTTCCCCGGGTTCCCCTACTCTAAATAGTTTTAAGTCACTTGAACTGTAGTGACCGAAGTATCCCAAGAACTTTGGACGCCTTTGTGCTCGACTTTCGAGATCTGAAACTTACGTTACTGCTCGGTAGTATCAAGTTGTTTTCTTTCAAGTAACAGGAAGAGCGTACGGTTACTGAAAGACAAGAACAAAGGGCAGATAGCTAACGGAGGAACATAAAAGTTCAAAGGCCTTTTAACACCTGAAACAAAGTCATACGTTTGTATAGGTATTCCCTTGAGCACTGCTCAAAGCTCTGGGGGATTTGGGCGCCGCACTGTGTATTAAAAAAGGCCGTAACTTCCCCATTCGGTGACAAATAGTATTCAACCTCTGATTCGATAATTATTGGTACGGGAACACGATAATGGTGAAAAGGATATGTGGAGCATGCAAGCAATCGCTTGAATTCCTAAGCATCGAACTTTTTATTATCAAGCTTACAAATTTTCCGTGTTACAGTTAAATTCTCTGTCCATGATCGTCGTATGAGCATTTGTTATTTGCTACGTATGTTAAAAGCTATGTGTGTACGGCAAAAATGTATGGGATATTAAGGGAACTGGTCTGACATCATGGGATAGCCTCTCTTTTTCCTACTACGACTGTTAGATTTTCCGGAAGATTTGCAACGACGTTGGTTTGAAAATATTCGATAACTCCTGAAACGTTGAGTTTTTCTAGCTGATAAAGGTCTTCGATGTGCCAGCAACTAAATTCCTCGCACAAAGGATTCCTTGCCAAATTCAACTGTTTTAGCTGTATCGGAAAAGTTTCAGGGTCAATATTCGATATCAAGTTATTATCCAGGTACAAATCCTCGACTTTTGGAAGGTCGTAAAATGCCGTAGAGGAGAGATCTTCTATGCCATTATTCGACAAATCCAAGATCGTCAATACAGGCAGGGTGTGAAAAGCCTGGGCCTCTATCACACCGAATATATTGCCACGAATTATGATCGAGGTTAAACTTGACAGATTGAAAAATGCATCCGACTCTATTATCCCTTTCCTAGACGCTGGTTTACCCCACATAGAACGATCATTGGTTTCGTAATTCGATTGATTTTCTATTAAGACACTTTCAAGATTCGGGAGATTGACGAATGTCTGTGACGAAATGGTCTTTATTCTATTTTTACTGAGCCCAATATGTTTCAAACCGTTTATACCCATGAAAGAACCTTTTTTCAAAGTATGTATTCGATTGTTATCCAAAAAGAGATGAAGGTCAGGCATGCTTGAATTCAGCTTAGTAAACGCGTCTTCGCTTACATCGGTGATCTGGTTATTTTTCAACGAAATGATCTTCAAATTCGGCAAATTCACAAAAGCTCTGTAATGAATTCTTGTTATTTGGTTTGAATCTAACAAGATTTCTTCCAGGTGCAACAAGTTACTAAATGTCCCATGATAGACTTCGCTAATCTTATTATTATTTAGATCAACATGAATCAGTTTTTCAGTTCCAAGGAAAGTATCAGGCTCGATATTAGATATGTGGTTCGATGATATATTCAGATATTCTAATGCTGGAGCGTCGTAAAGACATAACGCTGTACCTCCTCTGTTACGACCAGAATAACGGTGACGGAGGTTGAAATCCTTTGCCGAATGATAATAATGGTTCTGTGAGCTCGGTTGGATTTTGTCCAACTGGTTGTTACTCAAATTAAGATACACGAGTGATTTGAGCTGCGATAATGACACGTGAATCAACTCGTTATCGTTCAGATATAGACGGGTCACTTTCGATTCACTTGTGGCGAAAAAAGCTTTTAATTGGTTGCTTGATAAATGAAGGTGGGTCAGATTTTCCATACATTTGTGTAGATCGAAGGATGGGAGCCCGCAATTTCTTAGATACAATACTTCCAACGCAGGTAATGTATTGAAAACGCTACAGTCGTCCAGATCTACGGCAATAGGATTGACGTCAAGATCGAGTACTCGCAATGTTTCAAGATAACGAAATGCACCAGTCTCGAACCTTTCGATTCTATTATGCGCCAAACTGATATAGGTCAGATTCGGCAAAAACTTAAAGGCTTCCGAAGGTATCGTTTCGATACCGTTATTGTCCATTACGAGCCAGCTCAAGTCTCGGACGTTCAATTGTAACACCGAATTTATTTTCGAGAGACCCATTCCATCGAGGGAGATCCACGATGTAGATGTAGCGTTGTGTAGCCATGGTCTATATCCAATAGTTGGTTCTTCGGCATTGCCTCGCGATGATGGAGGATGAAACGATTCCTGAGAACAAGCCACCGCTGTCACGGCGATGAAGAGGATGAAGAGGACGTACCGTGCTTGTAGCAGCATCTAGAAATATTAATTAAAAAATGAAGAAGTAATTTTGTGCAGGATATCAGCTCGTCTGGAATAGCTCGTTGAGAGTGTGCAGAGATCCGATCTTATAATTGATACAAATTACGTATAACACAATGTTTTAGTAATATCAAAAAATGGATCAATCACTTTTCACTCACCATAATAATTGTTTTATCGAAATTCCAATAGCGAAGTCCGACGTATAATGAGATTGTTAGTCAATATGAAACGAAACGGGAAGCCTTGAACTAGCTTTAATCCCAAATGCGTGTGTGAGTTGTCTGAAGGGAAAAGTGAAACCGTATTTAAGTTATCCGTCTTCGACCAACGCTGGCACGACGTAGACTGCGTTCACTGTTCGTCTGAAAGCTGGACTTGAATTCTGTCTTTGTCGAGAGAACAGCACTATAGCTTAGGGCTTCTAAAAATAGCAGATATCATAATGGACCCACGGTCTAAGAACGAAATTGGGGTCCTTCGAAGAAGTAGTGGCCCAAGACGAGGAGCGTTGGGTTCTCCTTTCATTGGTAATTCAGTAACGCAGTTTTATAGCTAAGATTCAGCGGAAATGAATTTGTTGGAAACTGTTCAACGTTTATTCATTATATTATCCAAGTATTTCTCACAGATAATGATATCTATGGAAATAAATCATATGTGATGAGTCTCAATGAATCGGGATCAAAGTGATCAGGTATAGAACGTCATATCCGGTAGAGTTACGAGGCTAATCTTTTTGTTCTCGCCCGCAGCAGCTCGCTGACAAGCTGAAGTAATTTTAATAAAGAAGTACTCTTGTCCGGCAGCTGTGTGTCGAAGAAATTGAGCAGCGATTTACAGCTTCGGAAGATTTTTTAATTATTATATAGAAATGTAGGAAAAATAGAACCGACGAAAGTAGCGCATTAGAAAAATTATTCAAACTCTTACGAAGACGACATTTATAATAAAGCTGTTCATATAAGCAATGAAGTGTTTAGAAATTTCTAGGGAATATTAATATAAGTTATTCGATAGTATGGGACGGAGGAATTCGAAGCAGCCCTTATTTACCCGACTACAACCCCGAGATTTTTGGGCAGACCTGCAGGTTCTCAGATATTGAATTGTTCGAGTTTACCTCAAACGTCGAGCTCTTCCAGTTGGTGAAGTTCATCAACATGCCAGAAACCGGCATTCGAGAACATAGAATTCCACGCAAAATCCAAACGCTTGAAGTACAGTTCTGATTAGGTTGTTGCTTATCCCCAACCATTTTGAGCCAGGGATGTTCACTCGAAGTGCATAGAGTATCTTTGCGATACCTCTTCCCTCCAGGAAAATCCAGGATGTAAATGAATGATCACGATGTCTCAATGGCTGATATTTAAAGTCTATATTTCTTCAGTAAAGTTCGATGACTTGCCTGGATTCAAGTCTTAGATGTAAGATACCCCAATTGCACCAACGAAGACGACGATTGATGCGCGTACTGGCTTGTAGAAATATTGATGAAAAAATGAATAAATAAATGATTCTTTTGGGGGATGGTATGAGTATCGATGGTATTATACTCTGTCTGGACAAGGGGCTGTCATTCACTCAGATTATTGATACGTCCGATTTTTATAATTTAAATGAAATGAATTAGTCAGTCTCCACCCAACATAACGTTTTGCACTTTGGATCATTGCAAGTCGAAGATTAATGATGGCCTTAGACTGATCTCCGCCAGAGTCCGGGAGATAATTAGCTTGCAGCTTTGTTGTAGTTCATCCGGGTTCAAGATTGTGTCGCGTGAAACCTTACTCGGTATAATTAGCGAATTAAAGAGAAACGGAAAGGGAGGCGAGTTCCTTTCGGAACTATATGATGTATTGTACAGGAAAATGGAGAAACAAGACCGATGAGTGGATCGTTCGAACAATGATTTGAAATATCGAGTATTTTGAACGTGAAGATTTATTACCAATATTTATTTAACACATTTCTGTGATTACATGTTGAACAATTGTTGTTTCCTATTGTATCTTAACGATTATGGATATTCATCAGCTGCTGATATGGGTAACGAGAAATTTTGGAATTATTTTAATCAAATATTGACATAAAGTGTCTAGTGAGGGCAAACCGGGGCAGCCGAAGTAGTATTTGTACCTCCGACTATAACTGTGAGATTTTTTGGCAATCCCGTAAAGTCATCGACCTTAAATCGTTCAATTATACCTGAAACGTCGAGAGTTTCCAATTGGTGAAGTTCCTCAGTATGCCAGCAACTGAAATTCGGACATACGAGGTTCGATGTCAAATCTAGATGCTTAAGCGGTTTCGGAAAAGTTCCCGGTTCAATTTTCGATATCGAGTTCTTAGCGAGGTATAAATTTTCTATTGCCGGAAGATCGTAAAACGCCGTAGCGGAAAGAGTTGCTATTTTATTGTTAGACAAGTCCAACGATGTTAATTTTGGAAGCGTGTGGAAAGCGTGAGCTTCTATATCACTGAATAGATTCCCGCGAATTGTAATTGAAGCTAAATTCGAGAGGTTGAAAAATGCATCTGACCCGATTGATCTTTTCCTCGCTGGTCGCGGCCGCATAGAGCCACTTTCCTCCCCATCATCGCTATCGTAAAGACCCCAATAAGGAAATTGATCTTCTATTACTATACTTTCAAGATTAGGAAGGTTGACGAACGCGTGGGCCGAAATGGTTTTTATTCTATTATTACTAAGCCCAATGTGTTTCAAACCCTTGATGTCTTTAAAAGAACCCCTTCTCAAAGTATGTATCAGGTTATAATCCAAGTACAAATATAATTCATTCGCACTTGAATTCAACTTAGTAAACGCATCTTCGTCCATGTCATCAATTTGATTATTTCTCAACGAAATGGTCTTCAAATTTGGCAAATTAACGAAAGCACGATGATTTATTTGTTCGATCCTGTTAGAATCTAATGAAATATTTTCCAGCTGCAGCAAGTTGTTGAATGTACCAGCGGACACTTTGGTAATTTTATTATTACTTAGGTCTACATGAATCAGTGATTCGGTATCAAGGAAAGTATCTGGATCGATTTCTGATAATTTATTATATGAAACTATCAAACGTTGGAGAGCAAAAGCGTCGTCCAGAAATAATCCGGAATCATCTTGGGAAACAAAACCACGTCCCTGCTGGTAAAAATCTCCGTTATAATACTCCCTTCGGATAAAAGTTCTCGCATAATAAACAGCCGGGACTTCAGACTTACGCATGATTCTTGTTAGCCAGTTGTTACTCAAATTTAAGTAGATAAGTGATTTGAACTGCGTTAGTGAGACGTACGAGAATTGGTTATCGTTTAGGTGAAGATGGGTCAATGCTGATTCATCGATGGTGTAAAACATTTGTAAGCTGTTTCCAGATAAATAAAGATGGGATAGATTATCGACATGTAAAGGTAGACTGAATGATCTCATCTGGCAATTCCTTAAGTATAAACGTTTCAAACCAGTTAATGTGTCAAATATATTGTCATCCGCATTAAAGCTAACGGGATTCGCGTCAAGATCAAGTACTTCTAGTTCTTCGAGATGACTAAATGAGTCAGAATTAATTTGTCGAATTTTATTTCCCTTCAAACTGAGGTAAGTCAAGTTTGGGAAAAACTTGAAGGCTTGTGAAGGTATATGCTGGATCCTGTTGTTATCCATCACTAGCCATTTCAAGTTAGGTATGTGTAGTCGAAACATAGAATTTAGAGTTTCAATGCCCATTCCATCGAGGGAAATCCAGATTGTAGATGTCTCATTGTGTTCCCACGGTCTATATTCCAAATCTATTTCTTCGACAGGCCCCAGCGATTCGCGAAGATCCAAATTTTGCGTGTAGATTACGCCGATTAAGGTAGCCGCGATGATCAATACCCGTAGTAACGTCTAAATGTATCGATTACAAAAATGATCAAGAAACAATACTGGTTATGATACGAGTTCGGCTAGACGAGCTCAGTTACTACATTTCTTCAATTTTTACAAACACCTAACGAAATTTACGTGAAATCGTAAAGTGACGAGAACTTTTTGGATATGGAAGTCAAGAGATGATTTTTTTTTTTTTTTTAATAAGTATCGTCAAGCGATACTTATTCCAAAGTCTGTTGCTCTAGTCGGATTATAGCATGCGTAGTAAATAGATGAATCAGTTTCCACTTACCATGATATTAAACTGTTGATCACTACAAGGCAGCAAATAATGAGGGCTCTTCTCAGCAGCAACAGCTATAAATAATCTTATTCGTGTCAAAGTTCGAGAGATAATCGAGAACGCAACTTTGTGATTATAGATAAGATACAGTTTCTAGTCGAAATATAATTCTACTCTAGTATATTAATAAATATGAGAATAGAACTGAAAATCGAAATAATTAGCGCAATGTTCTTCTGCGAGGGCAGAAGTGATCACAGAACAATCACCGTAAACTATCGTGTATTTTCTTAGTGCTTGAGTATTAGAGCACTGAAGTAAAACCGCTACAAGTATGGGACTAATTGCTTCACACAGTTCGACTGTGCGCTACAACTATGACTGTGACTTCGACCGAAGGTTTCGGACCTCCGACTAGTTTGTATACAAAATTAAAGGCGTGCCTTTGCCATAGTAAGGAGACAATCCAAGGATTTTTAAATTCGAAGATAAGCGAGTAGTGAGCTGGAAGGGATACACAAAAAGAGCACCCTTTCCGTAGAATTTGACAATAGACCGGAAAGGCCTAATTCGCGGTAAATAGCGAGAATTTAAAGTTACAGAATTTCTGGAATTTGGGGATAATGAAATGTATTGTCTCGGCGGTAAAGGGAGTCTTGGAACTTTGTAATTAGTCATCTGTTTTTGGACTTGCTTCTATGGAAGGACGTTGAGGATTATTTCGACGAGTAGGAATCGTTCTAAGAATAATAACGAGTATAAAATATTGGCGGTGTTCGGAGCAGGAACAATAATCAACGGATGAAAACTACGTGCGAAATCAGAAGTGCTTCAACTCTGAGAATTTTTATTCCGAAAGTATCATTTTGCTATTATATCTTACAAACTATGATATAAGTACATATACATAATCGTGACGTAGCTGGCGATGTAAGCAAGTGTCAGTAAATTGTTATGGATTATCATTAGCATCGAATAGACGGATCCAAAGTGGCCTCTACATTTTTTACACCACAACGGTGAGATTTGAGGGAAACACTGCCAGGTCTTCGATCGTGAACTGATCGATTATTCCCGAAATGTAGAGTTTACTCAGCTGATAAAGTCCTCCAATGTGCCAGCAACTGAAGTCTGGGCATTTATTATTTCTCGACAGATCTAAATGCTTTAACTGTTTCGGTAAAGTTCCAGGTGCGATTGTTGATAGAAAGTTGCTTGAAAGGAGCAAAAATTCGATTTTTGGAAGGTCGCGAAAGGCTTCGGGAGAAAGATGTTGCAGGCTGTTATTTGACAAATCCAACATCGTCAATTTCGGGAGTGCGTCAAACGCCTGAGCCTCTATATCAGTGAATTCATTCCCACGTATTGCGATGGAGGATAAATTTGGCAGATTGGAGAACGCGTATGAGTCTATGTATCCTGTGTTAAGATCTTGCACTTCCGTTTCTATTCCAGCATCTGACATAGGTGCACGCAATTGATTTTCTATCACTATAGATTCCAGATTCGGCAGATCGACGAAAGCGAGTGACACGATAGTTTTTATTCTATTATTACTAAGGCCAATATGTTTCAGACCCGTTATACCACTGAAAGAACCCGATTTCAAAGTATGTATGTTGTTATTGTCTAAGTACAAAGAAACTTCATTCGCACTCGAATTTAGTTTGGTAAACGCGTCTTCGTCAATCCCATCAATCCGGTTGTTCTTGAACGAAATGGTTTTCAAATTTGGCAAATTAACAAATGCCCGATAATTTATCTGCCTGATCTGGTTTGAATCCAAAATAATAACTTCCAGTTGTAATAAATTGTTAAATGTACCAGGGTGTACTGCACTAATTTTATTCCGCGACAGATCCACATAAATCAGTGATTCAGTTTCTAGAAAACTGTCCGATGCGATTTGTGATATTCTATTGGATGATAATACCAGATACTCCAGAGCAGGAGCGTAGTCAAGATACAACGCGGAATGTGTTGTCTCATAGTAATTCCACATTTGATTAAGAGTATACAAATAATTAGCAGGAGTCACCCGAGACCGGTACATGATTTTGTCCAACCAGTTGCCACTTAAATCAAGATAAATCAGCGATTCGAAGTGTTCTAGTGAGACGTAGCTGAGATGATTATTTTCTAGAAACAAATGGGTTAATGCTGATTCGTTTTCGGAGTGAAAAACTTGTAGCACGTTACCGGATAGATATAAATGGGAGAAGGTATTCATATGTTCAGGCAGATTGAAATATGACAGCTCGCAGTATCTCAAATACAAGCTTTGTAATGCAGGTAATGAGCTGATCAGACTCGTGTCGAAATTGTTCCGGATGGGATTTTGGTCAAGATCAAGTACTTGGAGTTTTTCAACAGAATCAAATGCACCAGCTGCGAACTGTCTAATTTGGTTTCTGGCCAAACTGATGTAAGTCAACTGTGGCGAGAACTCGAAAGCTGCCGAAGGTATGCTCGTGATTCGATTATCGTCCATAACAAGCCATTCCAAGTTGTTCATGTGGATTCGAAACAGAGAATTTACCGTCTGGATTCCCATTTGAGCTAGCGAAATCCAGGTAGCAGACGTATCATTTTGTTCCCACGGTCTATATCCAAGACCATCTTGTCCAACTGGGTTCAGTAATTCGCGGGGAATTAAATTTTGCGAGTGGCTCACACCGATCAAGGCAATCAAGGCGATGATCGACCCTCGTAGTAACGTCTACAAATATTCATCGAAATATTGATCAAGAAATAATACCGCGTATGATATGAGTTCTTATGGAAAAGTTTAGTTACTACAATTTTCGAATTTTCACTGACATTCAATGACGGTTAAATAAAATCGTGAAATCACGAGAATTTCTTGGACATAGGAAATTAGAACGATTTATCGTTGCACATATTCGACACGTGAAGCACTTGCTCTGTTCGGATTATATCGTGCGTGATAAATTAATGAATCGGTTTCTACTCACCATAATGTCACACAGTTGATCACCACAAGTCTACGATTAGAAATGAGAGTTTCTCGTGGCACCAACGACTACACATCGTTTTATATGCGCACTCAAGTTCAAGGGGTGACTTAGCATTCAGAAAAATATTTCGCTATCGGGTAATAAACTACCTCCTGTATACATGCTGACATAGAAGACGTGGGAAATTCTTATCAAGACCATCCGATGTATTGCGTCCGAATGAATGTCGATAAAAGTAATCAGGACTTTTTTCATCCTTCCTCATAGCAACTGACTGGCAAGCCGAGGCGATTAAAAAAATATTTTCATTTCAGAGCTGTGAGAATCTCAGCTCATCTTTAGCAGGGCAATATCCAGCCGGAACTCTCCTTCAACCTTCACCTCTTCACAGCCTGATGAGCGTTCTTGTGACATGAAACTTTACCTCGACGTTAAAATGCGCCTGAAACTTTTGACCCTTGAATATTAACCGAAGGGCTACACCCGAAAAATCTGATACTCAGAGAGGGTCGGACCATTTCCCTAGAATATCTTTATGATTGCCGTTTAGAACCGCTGTAACCCCTGTTTAATTGCTTCGTGGTCAGTGTACTCGCAAACGTTGGGCTTGCACCTTTTCTACTAGCTCAGCGATTTCGTATATTCTTCATCATGTCTCGGTGGGATTATAATTACAAGTTACCAGTCTCAGCACTTCGTGTGGGTAGGAAGATATTTTTTGGATTCAAATCCTTCGAGTGAATCGGACTGTCTCGTGCGACTGTCTGGTAAGAAAATAAAAAGAGATACAGCTGTATATGATCAGACGCATCACCTCATACGAAGTGTGCGTCTACTTGAGGATTTCTTTGACGTTCCATTAGTTTTGTACTTTTTCCAGACTAAAGTGACATTTTTCAACGATAAATGGTGACTGTCACCGTATAAGATGGGAGTTGAACTTTGAATGTCATTTCCTATTCGTCTCAGCTGCACTGAGCGGAATAAAATTTTGTAAAATAAGCAAATACACAAGACTGCTAAAGTCGCGAGATAAAGTTGTTTGCAGATATTGAGCTGCGTGTAAATAATTATACAAGTGGATTGCTAAATGAAGAAGAAACTTTGGGACGCTGTAAACCTGCGAAGGTTATTATACCTCGGGAAAAAGTGACGCGAACGTCATGAATAATTCAAATTGCGAACCCCGGGAAACAAATGAAAAATAATGGAAACGAACCGGAAATACATTCGTTATTGCTTCCTTCGGATCCTTGCCAGGTCCTCCATCCCCATACCCTCCTTTCCCACGGAGGTCCAGGACAGAGAAATCAGTCTGGCATGCAGACCTTTCTCGAAGGGCTGAGCAAGGGAAAATCGAAAGATAATATTATACTTCGAAGCGGAAAACGAAGGATCTTTCGTGTTTACTCAATAGGCTTGTCCGTCGTTCTTTAGGCTCGACGTATAGCTACGTATCGATAAATATGTGCGAAAGATGAAGACTGGAATTTCTGGCAAAGATTAGCTTTAATAGAATCTGTTGGACTAGATTATTTCTTTCGGAACGGTCTTCGACAGCTCTCTGCTCCTAGAATACTAAACGAAACGACAGAGCTCTGAAAAATAATCTGGACCGACAGGAGACACGATAACAGCCCAGGCAATTTTCCAACAATCAGTCAGTCCACGTCAGGCGGGATGAAATAAATCAAAAATTGACTTCGATGTTTCCGATTTTTGTGTAATTTGTTTTACAGATTCTACCGAATAAATCAAGCGGTCAAATAGTTATGTTTTTTTCTTTTCTTTTGTTCCTACGAAATGACGATAATTTTTAAGGACATGCAGTCAGAAACGTGTCCCGCTTGACGTACATATTGACTCATATCAGTAAAACTCTTCAGAATTAGCGAAACGAAGAATCGCACGGTCGCTTTGCGAGACTTCGCGGATAAGCTGGGCTCTGATTTTACAATTGATGAAAATTTCATTTCACCGTCCCTTTACATGGTATATGGATATACGGTAAATCCAGAATTGCGTTTCCGCAGTGGATAGAAGTCTGTTACAGTGGAAGATCACACGCGAGGGAACTCGCACCGCTTTTATCTTAAATTTTCATACTTCGTGTATGAGAGATACGGAGGAGATGACGGTGCTAACGATGCTCCAGAATTCTGTCCTTCGGGCATGAAAGGAACGCAATAACCCAAGTTCCTCTCACCGAGACAAGGATCGAACGAGATGGAAGAGTGAAGAGCATGTAATGTCGAAGGAGAGAGAAAGAGGAAGATGCTGGTAGTGGTGATGCTGCGGGCCGCATTTTAATCGATCATTCGTCTCTCTCACTCCTTAGCTTCCAGCTCTGGTATGTATCTCGGGAAAGAAGAGGCTGGGATCGATCGATCCGTGCAATTACATCTGCTTCCACGCAAGATGAGCGACTCCGTACCTCTTCAGTCGACTATATCGAGGGCATTGGAGCGTAAAACGTTCCCAACGAATGCCCCAAACCTTTTACTTCGTTTCTACAGTAATGTGGAGAGCTGTGTAAGAAGGAACGTCTAGCTACTCACTAACGCTTTTTCTCGGACGGTATAAGTTCGGGATTACTTGCGAACGGTGGAAACACAGAGAGGAGACGTGGCGGAGGATGAAGAGCAAATAAAACGCAAAAAGAAACCAGTGAAATGCGCTTTTGGCTCTGCCTATTAGCCACTGGTAGGTAGTATAGTATTACACTGTGATCACCGAAGGCGTTTCCCAGCCCTGGATCTGCGGAAAATTCAGGTTCTCTCCGAATGTGATTTTTAAAGAAACGAAAACACTCGTCAGTGCAATTTATTCAATTCTATCGATACATATGATTCACAAATTGAGTTTGAACTCCATCATCGACGGATGTGATGGGAATTGTTATGATTTCTAAAATTATTGCGGATCACTGGAAAGGATTGAGTATTTCGAAGCACGTGTTGGAATTTCGAGCGAATTCCAGGTCCTAAATCATGACGTTTGTAATGACCGTTCATCAAAACGTATTATATAGTTTAAAAAATAAAAAGGAAAAAAAACGGCATTGAAGTTTCGATATTTATCGCTCGAACTGTGGGTCTAGAAAATCCTGTAAAAACTGCGAAAGCATGTGAAAAATAGGACCCAATTTTTTCCCGCATACACTGCCTTAAAAACGGTTCAAATATTCAACTGGCGCTCGTAAAAATCCTTGATTTCTGTAAGCACGTGTCGTTGCTTTGATTATACGTACTTCTCTCCCTCGATGTTTGAGGGTAATCTGCAAGTCAGTATCCCGCGACGGAGCGCGGGGGTCTCGCGTCTCTCCATTCTTCCTTTTCCCTGTTATCATCATTACGATTATTATTATTATTAATCCTACGATTATGGCTGTAACAAACGTTACATCCATATGTAGTAAAAGGGTCCCAAGGAGGGCTGTTTTACTTTTGAATTTGGTTGTACAGGGCCGAGGCCCGCGTGTATAACCGAATCGATTTACCCTTCGTGAAGCGAGAGAGTACAGTGCAAGGGAGAAAACCGTACCACCAGAAACCACGGGGTGGAAAAAGATAGAAAATTGTTGCTTCTCAACGGGTCGAAGAAACCCTCGTAGGGTTGTCCGGCGCCTCGTATTCCACCGCGTCTCCCCAACAAAAGACGCGGCTTGGTGGGTCAACGGGTGAGCGAGTTTCCCCATAAAAATTATGATAAGTCTCTAAACCTTTGATAATGATAATAAATAATAAGAATGAGAATGATAATAATAATTTGGCACAAATTCTCACACGTATTGGTCACATCGTAAACGTACCTGCGGCGTATTTTTGAATCCCCTATTGAACGTAGAAGGATTTTTTTTTTTTCACCCCGTCAGTCATTGTATGTACATATCATGTTCTTTGACCCCTGTCCAGTCTATAAACGAAGTGATCACGAGAGGGCAAAGGCTGGTGCTGACGTAATGGCAGGGTGCCAAATGAACCGGGAACGATGACTATGGTAGAGAGATGTGAGCTTATCGCACGATATGGTCTCACTTCGTATATATATTATACGTCCGTGCCAAAGCTCTGCAATGATATGACGTAGAAATGCAGCTACCCTCTAACCAACGAAGCGTGGAGGTATATTTATCTCGCTGAAGTTTGAGGGCTGTGACAGTTCATATAAGTGTATTGAAATTCTTGTAGAAGAAAGCCACCCCGTTTATTCTTACGCGGATCTTAGGCGGTTCAATTTACCTTGACCGGATTTTACTCCATCGTTGATGCTACTTCGTTTTTGTTCTTATTGTTTAGCTGGGGGGTTGAAACTATCTAAATGGCAGCCTCCATCTCCTGGTTAAATTTCTTTAATTTTTTCTTTTTTCTTTTTTTTTTTTACGAAAGGTAAGCCTGAGACTCTTGAAACGAGGGAATGTAACTTGAAATATTCTCCCGCTGGGTGCCTCAGGCTTTGTGGAGATATTATTAATTAGAGCGGAGCTAGATCTTTGAAAACTCCTTCGAAAATTGTACGTCAAGCGTTCGTAAAAGTTCAGCAGAGTCTAAGGCGGAAGACTCATCCATCATAAATGTGCTAGGTGTTGAGGGGGGGTGAAGAAACGCGTTGGTGTAAATCCCCAGGAAACAAAGGACCTGCTCAGTAATAAGGACTCGAATCTCGATTCACGTCACGACGTCGTGGCGCGGCATCGGTGTCTCGACGCCAGGGTGCTTATGCTAAAGCTTTCGTATCGAGCGTGAGCAAAGCTTACCGTTAGTTCGGGTTGAAAGAAAGCTTTGAAATATCTAACGTCGAGTAGAAGTTCATAAAAATAAAAAAAAAAAAAAAAAAAACTACGATTTATCTAATTTTTCTTCAAAATATTCCCGTATTTTGTATACGTTTCATTAGTGTAGGAAAAATGAAGAGAGAGAGTCCGAAAAATAAGTACGAGACACTTTTTATGACCCTGGAGAACGATTTGAGAAATCTTTAGAGAAGGTATCTGTGGAATGGACTTCCTATGTCAATGCTGTGAATAAAGCACAAAGACTTTCTAAGGTATTAGTCGGCTCATGTATTTTTAAATTGGTCACCGTAGTTCAAGGATCGTTCCCGATTGGGAGCCGAAGAGATCGGAGAGAGAAATCGTCTGCCAGGCTCACCTCAAAGGAATTGAACGTTATTTTGAATCTCATCCACTTTGATGCGAAGTCAGCCCGAAGGCCTTGCCGCTTTCTGCGAATGTGGATCTGGCGAAATACTTCGTCGCTAGGTGATGGGGAAAAAGATAAAAACCAGCGACGAAGCGGTGCTTTAGAATTTTAAATTTCGGCCAGATAGTTTGCCGGGGAGCAAAAAGAAAGAATGAAAGAAAGAAACGCGGAACTGGTAGGTGTTAGAGTTTGACTCTATATTCGCAAAGATATTTACCAAGTCCTCTAAGCTTTGGATATACATATAATTAAAAAGAAATAAAACGAAGTGCTTTCGCTTGTACTCTGAGTCTTAGACTATTTTCAAAACCTGAAAAATAATGAAAGAACAATATTTTACTCATTGACATTGATCCGATGAATTTTTGGATCCGTTCAGCAGTGACAATATATATTTTGACGAAAGGGTACGACGCGTGGAGCATTTAAATTATCAAACCGTAAAAATGCCCGAGGCTTTAAAATGTGGAATTTAATTTTGTGGGCAGGGTTGAACGACGCGACGGTGCTACCCTTTGTAGACATTCCGTATGTAAATACATTTCTATGTATACACGTATGGGTATTATTCTGTTTGGCACTGGTACATAATATAAGCGTACATAAGCGATTAAATATTTGGCTTTGAAAAGGGTGGTCACCCCAAGAATAGCGAACGTCCATCGGCTCCGAGATTCAAAGGGGTAGTTGAAAAGGTTACGTATACAAAGGTGAATGACCGTATCGAAGATTGTAAAGATTTTTACGTAGGTACCACCTATACGATCCGATAAAAAGAATCTTTGAGAATTTCGCACCGTTTTGATTAATGGCCCGTGGCGTTACGACGCGACGCCCTTTAATTATCGTCGACAGGGTTTTTTGCCCCCGCAAGTTTCGCGACAGTAATCAATATTGTGTACTATGATCCTCGGAGAAGTTGCCAGCTTTTATTCGACGTCGATGCAATAGAAAAAAGAGATAAATATCGACTGCAGTAAACCGCGAGGAGAATTACACCCCGAAAAAGTCACAGAGAGACTGACTGAAACCAGGCAAACATCGACTACTGCATGTAAAGGCATACGCGTATTGATCCACGTAGAAAGAGCATCCAAATATTCCACCCCGAACCCGAACCCTTGCGCCCCGATGCCCCTACGTCATAAACCGCAGTTTTGCATAAAAATCGGATTTTTTTATTTTTATTAGCTTTCCTTTTTTATTCCCCTTTGACGATATTATAACGGGTATTCATAAATTCCATCTAGGTAGGTACATTAAAATAGAGTTTCTAGCCATCTGCGAATTCGCGAACATCGAAAACGGACTAAAGGTAGTTGGAATTTTTTATAATCAATTTATTTTCATCGGTGGATAAATGAATTGATGATTTTTTACGGAACATTTTTTCACTGATATCGTCCTTCCGAATGTACGAGAATTTTTTATGACCGATTCCGAATTGCCGGCGGCTAGTTGGTCGGGTGAAAAAGACTTCCCTACGTTTTTCAGAGTAGAAATGTAATAATTCCATCGCTCATTCCAGTTGAGTTTAGATTACTGTTCGAAACTTTACTGATCCTCTTAAAATCCCGTTCCCAATTTTAATCCGTTTCATTTCGAGCACAATCAAGCAGTAACTTGGTGCTCGATGCTGATTACATTTTTAATTAATTTTCACGTTTTTCTTTTACGCCTCTACGAAACCCTTGTCGAGTTTGCGTTAACCACGTGAACCCGAGGTGTCACGTCACGGTGTTTAATCAAAATCTCACATACCCCAAGGCACATATATGCACATATTGTCCGATCAACGATTTTTTTTACAAATTTCTATTCAACTCTCAATTTTTCAAGCTTCGTTTCACGAATCTCTGCGATAAAACGACTATTCTTAGATATAAGGAAATATACCTGAAATAAAGTATCCCTTTTATCCGTCTCCCTCGACGATCTTTATTTCATTTTTATTTTTTCCTTTTTTGATCAATTTTTTATCTCCACTTCGATAGAATATTCCGTATAATGTTACAGCACACCAGTAGTGTGCTCGTTGTTCATTTGATCGTCAATCTAGATGAAGTTAAATCCAGATTTCTGAATTATTTGAGTAAATTAATATAAAGCTCCGAATCCGGTCGTACAAATAATTATGATCAAACATAGAGGTATATATGAGATGTTAAGGTCCTTGTGAATCCCAGGGGAGTTTGAAAGCTATCGAGTGGAAGATGTTTTTCTTTTTTGAAAATTTAGTATATTTGAAGATGAAATGAAAAAAGAAATTTTGTATCTCGAATTAACATTGCGAATTTTATGAAGGGGGTAAATCATCCGACTGCAGACTAACTGAAATATGCAAGCCCCCTCTGGGCAGCCCTCTACGTCAAGGCTTACGAGGGTTGGCACGGAAATAAACCCTATCGTTTTCTCTTACGGGATTTAGACACCATACCACAGTGAAGAAGAAGCGGGAGCGTGACGTCGCTTGTCAACGTGTCAACTGCGGGACAAACCGAGCTTGACATGGGTAGGAGAATGAAAAATATTTAAATAAATAAATAAAGGAATGAAAAGTGACATAAAGAAGAAGAAGAAGAAGGAAAAAAAAGAAAAAAATGGCATTGGGATTTTCATACACGCTTATAATAAGAGCGAGTGGTTGAATTTAATCAGCTGAGTCAGATGCGCGGAAAAAAGTTTTCTTTGCGATTTATACCAAAGAAAAGTAACATATTTGTCATATAGTACGTTAGGGACGAGTCTTTCTTCATTAGCGGGAAACTTTTTCGCCGCCATACGGAAAGGCATCAAACAGCCGACGTCAGCCGTCAGGACCCAAAGCTAATCAAAAGGGGATTATTTATCTGTCCGTTGGTCAGCAATTGGCCGTCAGATAGTTTGATAAAATCAATGACATTTCTGTTATCGTCGGAATCGAAAATTTATTGTTCTCGACTTGCGGTGGTCCGGTTCTGAGATAGGTAAATCTTTCATCAGTTTTTCTACTTCTTTCATTCTTCTCTCAAGTAGCTTTGGTCAGTCCCGATTTAGCCGGGGAAACTTTTTGCCTCCCCCGAAAGAAGTGTCCGGTAGATATTCACCCTGGGGGTAAGCCTGGGCTAAAAGAATAATAATAACAACAATTGTGTGACGAGATTAGTCGATCTGTCGGACAAAGCACGTCCCAGAATAGGAGTAGAATAACTCATAAATCCTTGACGCCACGTCCTTTTCGTAGACGTGAGAAAAATGGAGGGAATACACCTCGACGAAGAGAGTGGGAAAAGAAAAGCGACGGAAAAAGGCTGTGGGAATTGTCTCGTATCTTTGTTGCCCTTTGATAAACGAGGAGTCGAAATAAACCTCTCAAAATAGAAATTATGACGCAGCTTTTATACGCGAAAAATATCACACTAAGAAAATGGTCGAATAACTTCATTCTAGACGCATACGTGTATATGTATATATCATTTCACCATGGTTATACTCGAAACAGCCTTATTCCCCATGCAGTGCTTTGACACACTTGGCGGAGTCCTTTTACCGCGGAAGAAAAAAGAAGGTAATCATTCCTCACCTTTAATACCTGATTTGGCAAATTACGTTAGACACAATCCTATATTGTATGAAAATACAGAGACGGATGATCCCTCGACCACGAACCAATTAAGCTTTAGCAGAGATGAAAAATTGTACCGTTATCCGATGTCATATATCGAAGATATTGATCTCAGGCTATACCTAGGGGTGTACCGATATTGCGGTCCGATAAATATACATCTGCACAGGCACACGCTGACTCGTGGATGTAGGCCTGTGCATGTGCGAATTTTATACTTATCGGGTGGGTATTATAACGCCATCAAATACCATATGAAGATTTATTAATATGAGGTATGAGCGCGAGGACCCAGCCGTATGAATAAGTAATTTGAAAATATTTTGGGAAAGCGATATTAGGCGTATGGTTCGTTGTTAGGGTATTTGACCTGTCAGTTGGGACGAGCTTTTTGCGAGAAATATTTCTTCCTCATTTATAAGGTGCGTGAGAATGACGCTGAGAAAATGTTTAGGGACAGAACCACAAATAGTCTCTAGAGAACCATCGTTTCGTTACCCTATACCTGTAGGAATAGCGGTATATATATTTCTACGGTGTTTGTTATAGTTATTGGATCGTTTTTTCTTCAGCCTCTGGTGTGTGTATGTTTCATAATATCCGTAATCTATGGGAGTTGCTTTCCCGTTTATAGGTCGAGGGCCCGTTTTTGTTTTCTCAAATTTTCCATCCGCGTTTGTACGGTAGGAAAAAATTTCAGCGAGATTTCAACCCGAATACTTTATGGCTACGTGCATATATATTATATACATATGATTGCTGGAAATTCATTTCAACGCGAAATACATTACGCATAAAATATCTACGTTTAGCTGCGGATGAAATATACGACAAGCTTTCAGAAGCAATTCTATCCCCCTTGTATTAAACTTAGAAGATTGGAAATCTCGCGGGTGCTACTTCTTTGAACGAGCTTCTGCTTCCATGGAGTTTTCTAGACTTGTGGTTAAGTATGAGAGGGAAAAAAAAAATTATTAAACTATCCCGCATACTCTTATCACACTTTCAGAGATTTTAAACACTTTCAAGAAGGAATCGGCGTGAAAAAATAAATAATTGCTACTCAGAGGGTGGTTCAATCATTCGGCCTTTCAATTTGATAATTCTTTTGATTATGTGAATAGCAAAGCCTGGCCAGATAAAATTTATTAGAAATCTCGTTTATACAAAATTATGAGAAAATCTGAATCCCTCCTGCCGCCATATGGTGGCTTCGAGCTTTTCGAACATCTTTTAGATTAATTCTATAAACTTTGTGGTCGCCTGCTTATATCAATAAAGTTTTCTGAGCTTGGAGCAGGCAGCCGTGATAAAGGAACGATCATTCCAATATTACGTCAATTCGGACGAATCTATGACGCTATTATATCTTCGCTTGATGGGCCTGGGGTTTCGATCCATTTTCAAGCACCACTTAATTCCTGTATAATTTACAAATTAAGCTGGTAGTTACATTGTCGATTCATGCGTGAACGTCAAGGTGGATCAACTGCCAAAGCAGATCGCATGAATGCATAATTTCGAATAACTGATGCTGATCCCTTTGAACGGGAAGGAAAGCTTGCGAAATTCAGGAATGCATGGAGCGTTAATAGAGACGTTAATTACGGTAGTAGAGCCCGAGATTTTTTAGCAGTACAACTATTCCCGGTTTAAAAACGAAGTAGACTGCTGAGAAAAAAGATTAAAAGAAGGAATGGCACGTTTAAACCCACCCGTTGTTTGGCTGAAGTAAAAAAAAAAACATATATCGTATAGCAATGGGCGGTGAACTGGTAACGTTTTCTCGAAGGACTCTGTCCCCTCTTTGGACAACCATCTTGATTTATATTACGGGCCAATTTCCTCAATGGTTCTTCCTTTCGCCCCCTTTCCTCCTTTTTTTCCCTTTTCTTCATCCCTGTCTCTGGCTCAACTCTTTTGCGCACACGTTCGCAGTGTACTTTGCCAAACCACACAAACCAAAGTTCATACAAATCTAGAGCAGGAAACTCCCAAAATGCATTATCACATATCACACGCTTATCGCTTGTACGAGAGAAAATTTCACTCAAGCTCTCTACCTCTATCTTCCGCTATTGCCATTCCTTCTCTCCAGAATTCCACCGCGTAACAACCCTCCGCAAATTTCTGCAGTAATATTCCACTAACCAGAACACACATACGTGTGTGTGTGTGTATCTGTTAAACGAACTTGTGGCCGAAAAGATATTTCTCTCTCGGTGTCCTGGGACCAAACTTGCGACTAATGCCGATAAGCTTCCGCACGGTGTGGCCTGGTATTTCTCCCTTCTACAAATATCGCAAACATACGAAAAGTAAGAGAGACGGAGACAGGTTGAGACATATGAAAGCATAAGCTGCAGCGGCTATAGATTTGACTCATGAAGAGAATAGATGCAGAGTACGTAGTATACGGTGATATAATGTGGACATGGAAATCTTCCTTGGTTGGTAGATCGCGAATAGAAATGTTTGGTACGGAGCGAGAGAGAATTACTGAAACAATCCTCAAGCGTCTTCCTATTGTTTATTGTTCCACGTTCATCGAGCGGAATAAGTTGTGCTTGTGGGCTGGGATAAGGTGAACTGTAACTACACTAGTAGATTTGTGTTCGTGGTGGTGGTTGTGGTGGTCGTGGTAACGGTGATCGCGTTGTTATACCGTTTTGCACTCTATGTTTACCCACACGCTTCGCGGTTATTCGATTCTCTTTCACCCAACCATACGTCACTGACGCGACGTTTACTCCCACTGAGTTGATTAACCGAAACCGAAAGAGCATAAGCGATGTGACAAAACAGAAAATTTTTATTCCGAAAATCTCTGAAGCGAAAAAAAAAGCGAAACAGAAATCGTTTTCACCCCAAAATCAGCTCGATATTAGACTCTGATTTACAGTACTAATTTAACCGGTCCAAACTCACCTTATTGCACCGAACATCCCTCCGATATTTATCCTCGATAACATTTCATTTCTTATTGGAAACGGACAGACATTCCGAGTATGAAAATTGGATAATTTCTGATCAATTATATCCTTCTATAGATTGGGAATTTGCACAACGTACCCACGTGGAACACAGATATACTATCAATGTACGTATACGTGTGCAGGATGGGATGGTGCCGCGGATTGAAGCTACTCGGGACTTCGAGTCAATATCGTCTACCCTCCGCAGTGGAACTGTTAATAGTTATATGTACTACATACGTATACATTATATATTTGGTTCAGCATAGTTTAAGGAAAAAATCTGAATCTGTAATTCAGAGACTGACAAAATACGGAAGAAAAAAAAATGCGATTTCATCTTCGAATCTATGGGATTATAATTCACTCGTGAAAAGACTCGAGGGTGGTATTCATGGTAAGGTTTCGATCGCGATCGTCTTATATGAGATATTGGGATCGCGGTGCGGTTTGATAGTCGTTGAAGGATCTCTTCATGGTTGAAAAATTAAGGAGATAGTCGGTAACGCGTGGGTCCATGAAAATCATTTTAACCCTCGTAAATCTGTGAGGCAAATACCGAGGGGAGACAACTTTCAACGGGTATAGAACCTGCCACCCCATAAATCTATCACCATTGCGCGGTACTAACCGCACTTTCTGCATACTATCCTAGCTCTAGGCTTTAGTCAGGCATCGGTACACATAAATGCGAGGGACCAATGTCACATACACCCTCGTACAAATGAGGATAACAAGCTCGAGTCCAGACAAACATGCCTGATTGTGTGTACCCAACCTCAGCCAAGGGAATAAACGGGTTTACCAAAGCTACAACTACTACGAAATAAAACCAAAATTCCGTTTTACTTTGTTCCCCATTTTATCACGGTCGTTAAAATGCCCAAAATTTGACTCGAGGCTTTCCGCAAAAGATCGAATGAAAATTTTGGGCAACTTTGAACGACAAGATCGAACCGAAAATAAATGAAGTTGAAATATGGGTATGCCGAATCAAGTGAGCCGCAGTCAGGCACTCTGGCAAAGTAGTGGCTAGACGTAAGAGGCTGAAAGAGGTATGAGTGTTATCTGTAATGCTAATGACATGACGTAGCGGCAGATTTACATTCCTGGTCGTGGGGGTAACGTGTGATCATCAGATTCTACGCGGCGTCGGTGATTAGCTGAAGTACGTCGATTCTTTGACGGAATTAAATCGACGCGGGGGAAATTTGGCCGATAAAAAAATATCCTGTGGAGTGTGGAGCTAATTTTAAACTAAATATATGCTTCTTTTACTCGCACGGGTGACTTCACTTCATTAATTAGAACATTTATTGTTTTAAATGTTGAGCGACACGCGGAATTGAACGAGTGAAAATCCTGCGATGGTGTGACACGAATAATGGAGAGTATGCGAGAAAGTCTGATAAACTATTCCAATTAAATTTTGATCGATATGCCAATTAATATCAGATAACCTCGTGCTCTACACAGCGCAGTAGTAGTGGACTGGATTCGGTCAGACAACGAGACGTGAGATAGGGTGTGGATGTAGCGATACAAATCGTTGTTAAGCGAATTAAACACCCGCCTGGAAAACGTGTCGGACCGATTTTTTTCGCCTGTGTTACATTCGAAATAATTGGAGTGTCTAATTTTCTCTGTTAAAAAAAATGTCGAAAATTTTTCTCATCGTTGAACCATTTCGGGAGTAACTCTCAACGCTTTTTCGAATTCTATTCTACAAGTACTGCTGAAGTAAGTAAAAAACGTCGCGAAATGGACGAGTGAATTATTTAAATCTATATAAAGACTCTGCTTTTTTTTCTTCTTCTTCTTCTTCTTGAAAGACGGAGAAGAAGGCTGCGAGTTGGGAAAAAATGCGATGGACTCGCCTTCGCGCGTCTTGCTTGTGTAAGAAATTCCTTACTTTTTTCTTTTTCACATCAGAGTGAAGAGAGCTCGAAAATCAAAGTAGATCGCCTCGCAAAGCATCTAGTCTACCGATCTACAATGTCGAGTTTCACGCTAACAAGAGTTAATATTTCGACGAACATATTACCGAGAGCACGGAAACCACCGTTACTGATGAGTTCGCGTACTGCCCACTGTAGCGAATATTTAATTCGAATTATCGCGCCGTCATGTCGGAGGAACATAGTTTCAAAACAACCGCTAATTTCGTACAGGATATATTTGACGACCGTTGTCCAGCCAATTCCCCCACTCGATATCGCCGAAACTAAGATCTGGACTGCGAAGAAAGGCGTGAAGTGAACGTACCGTAACTCCGAGTTGGCAGTTAAATTCCAATTAGAAATCAAATAATCCCAAAGTTGTTACATCGCCGGAAGAAAGTCGAAGAGCATAATTATTATCGCAAGTCCGTACAACAGTCGATTATATTCATACCATTCATTGAAAATACTCGTAAGGATCGAGAAAAACTACAGAAATCACCGCAGACTTTAACAGTCGAGATCGCATGGACCAAATCATCGTGTAAAAATCGAACGAAATATCGATTCATCGATGGAGTTGAGGTGTGTTCGAAAATCTTGCTGGAGTTTACTCCGAAACTTCTCGTCCTCTTCTGTCGGGAAAATGAGAGCAAAGGACGAAAGATAGTCGAGATAACTGAAGTATGGTTTTGGAAAACACCTTCGAATTGTATATCTTTATAGCTAGAACCTAGCTGGAAGGCAAAGCGAATGATCGATGATTTCTATTTCTTCGTACGAGAAAAAAGTACGCGACGTTTTGCTGCGAATAATTTCTA
Organism: Tenthredo distinguenda; assembly: GCA_947538915.1. Classification (NCBI taxonomy): domain Eukaryota; kingdom Metazoa; phylum Arthropoda; class Insecta; order Hymenoptera; family Tenthredinidae; genus Tenthredo; species Tenthredo distinguenda. The sequence continues at coordinate 16,076,631 of OX384536.1, read as the reverse complement.
GGCGTCTTTTAACTGAATATGAATGCATGCTTGAATGAATATAAATCCTGATTTAATGACAATATGAATAAGCAATGGGACACGAGGCTGAAATATATTCTCAGAAATTTCCTCTCCGTATTATATCTCCGCATTAATGCAGCCCGAAATTGTTAAATACGTTTTAACTAATATCTCTATCTATCGTGCATTAGAATAGATACAGATATTCGTTATACGGTGCATTGGATCCGAAGTAAAAAAGCTTCCAAGCTGATAAAATTGAATCGAGTCTGGGGTTGACAATCCACAGATTAATTTCGCACGAAATGAATAGAGCACGGACCGAACTGGGTACAATATCTTAAGTGCTATTCAATTAATAAAATTTTAGAAATAGGGATAAGGATCTTCGATTCCACCTGTTGATGAGTTGGGAGGAATTTGGTATTGGGATTGCATGAGAATACTCCATATTTTACGGTTTATGAATTTACTAAAATGAAACCATTTCTTTTTTGTTACAGATTCGAAGTAACCTAATGTCAAAATCCCCAAGTTCCGAGTCCCCAGCAAAGTGAGTATCTGTACATCGCGATGCGAATCGAGTATTGATTTTTCTCCACAGCAAACAGACATCATCATTGATATTTGCAGTGAAATTATGCGTGGTTATATTCGAGTCGATTTGTACAGAAGCCAAGATAAATATTGCCTAGCAGATAGCAGCCACACAAAACTCTCCAATCTAGCGCCGTCAGTCAAATCAAGGTCCATCAACTCCATAGGTACCTGAATAAACAAACACGTAGCTAATTGAACCGCAGCCGAGCTGTCAAAATCGCCATTTCACCGATGTTCGAAAACATCGCTGATACAAATCGCAAATAAATGAATTAATCGGAGAACAGAAAAAATTACAAGACCATAAAAATACCCCACGTAATCTCAAAACCAAACTTTAAATTGGCCACGGATTACTGGCTTTTGACGCATCACCTGGGGTCCAATGTTTCGGGGAAAAGGTCGAAAGCCCGACATGTATCGAGTCTGGAATACAGGCTCCAGTTATCCTAGAGAGGGTCTCTTCGAAGTATTTTGCTGGGCAGTATCTAAGGCCGGAACGGGATCTCTCCTGGAGGAACACAGGTCGGCACCGACTGTAATGAGACCTGGGTAACCCGGGGCTTGATATTGTGCGGGACAAAGCAACGGATTGGCTTAAAGAGGGTCGACTACGCGACGTCCGGGCAAGGACGTCTCTTTAACGACCCTTCTCCATCCTCTTCTCCTTTCTCCACACTCCGCACTCCACATTCAGCAGCATGTCGGTTCTTGACCGCAATTTCACGTACATACATACATGTACATATATATATACACATCTATACCTACTCGTATGTGCCAACTTCCGCATACATATACCTGCAGAGCATACATATCTGCAAAGGAAAGTGTGAATTCGAGTTGAAAGGCGACAGTAAAGATTTAGCTGTATGTTACCCCTTTCATCCCTCTGGGCAGTAGGATGCACAGATATTTGGGTGCTTTTGATATGAACTTTGGCTTCGCTATTGGTTTTCGCGGTATTTTTTTCACCGGAGTTATTCCCACGGAATTAATTTGCGACTCGTTAGTTCGTGTCGTTTGCTATAAAACCGTGAATCTGGTATTCTGATTGCGCTGAGAAGATTGCAGCGTTGGTTCGTTCGATTTTTTATTTGACACGCAACTCGGCCCTGTTACCCCCACGATTTTTTATTCCCTTTTTAACTTTTTTTGGGAAATTTTCAGAGCGTTTAAACCCCCATTCTCACCCACGCGATATTTTCTACGAGGATCGATGAGTCAAGCGACGCGTTATTCTCGTTTTCATTATATTCCTCGTTATTCTTCTTATTTCACCTCCTTTTTTCGGGGAAACGATTCGCGCGGAATTAATTCGCAGCTCGTTAACTCATGTCATTTACGATAAAACACGGCGAGTCTCGAGATCTGAAAAGCCTGAAATTTTCCCTAATTTCTAGAGCCCACCGTCACCGAATATTCCACACGAAATACGCACCTACCTACTACACAACGTACCTCCCGACGTTCGTGCAACGGAAATAATTTCATTTCACGCCCAGTCCACCGGGGGAAACCAACCTTCACTTTGTCACCGAGACGTTACCAAATTACGTTGCAATTTCACGTGTTGGTTAAATTATCATTTATATTGCGATACGATATGAAACTCGTTACTTTGTCGTATAGCGAAGGAAAAGAATGAGCTATTCGGTTATTGGCAACGTTTTAAAATGCACAGAGGTCGAATTATCGTTCCTGAAATAGAAAATGACGCGTCAAGGAACCTACGAACCAAGAGAATAGGGTATCCTCATCATCCCCGAGTAGGGTTGGCAGTTGTCGAGCAGAGTGAAAGAAGGTGACGGCCTGAGACGACCCGCCCGTTTATACAGACGTGAGCTTGTAGGTTTACGCCGAGTCCGTATCTCGGAGAACACAGTGATGCAGAGACTCGGGGGATGTTCTAGGCAAAAAGTTCAACTTTAAAACTGTCATGGCGTCTGGTACTTGCCGAAAACTCGTTCCAACTTTCGGTCGGAGGACCAACTTAATTCCATTATTCATATTTCGTTCGCTCCTCGGCGAACACTTGGGGTAGGTAGTAGGTACGTACTAAGAAACTTTTTCGTCGTTTTGAAAAGGACCGTCAAGGATAAACATCCCATTGCCCTGGGCCGAGGATTCAGATATCAAAGGACCGGGCTTCCTCATATTTTCGATTCCTCGAAGCTCTTGTCTCATTGTTTTTATTGAATAACTCGAAGGCCGGAAAAATGATTATTTCGCAAAGGACCATTTTCAACTACGTCTCTTTATTATCACAGGCCGGAAAACGCTGCCTTTATTCAACCCTGGGATTGGCAAAGTCTAGAAAGAGGTCTGTGGTAGAAAAAATAAAGTAGAAAAAGCTGTTTGACTAGCGAAGCGGTACTTCGGTCAATAACGGCAGCTGGCGCACAGAGTACCGAGTAGTTACAGCAATTCGCTTCATCGCCTATTTCTTTTTATCGTATCTACAAAGGCACATATTTCCGGCCGCAAAAAGTTGGCGAATTCAATTTATGGCCTACTAGCTATAGCCTCTCGTGTAATTAATAAAGACAAGTTACCCGGATACCAACTTGCTTCGTCTCGACGAAGAAATCCTCCCGAATCATTATCCAGACGAAAGAAACGGACGAATTGCCAATTTTTGCAAAAGTTGCTATATTCTATAGCGGATAAAATACAGTCAATTTATTATCGAACCGATCTATGGAAGTTCGACGTTAACAATTATTCTCTGCGTTGGCATCAGCCGGGTGTAACAAGATTTGACATGGTATCTGTATGGACCAACGAGGTGAAATATTGCTCTGTATCGCTGTTTCAAAATTGAAAATAGAATGTTGTTGAAAAAATTTCACCGAAATACCTTAGCCGAGGTGAAAGCTCGTTATTTGGTAAAATAATTGGCTGGATTTTATGCACCGGCAATATGAACCATATTACAGCATTCTGTACCCGGGCGTTGGTAACCTATTGTTAACGCTATCTATATCGTTATTAACGTTATCAATTATTCGTGGAAATACAAATTGGCAATGGGGTATTATTCTTGACACTAATGGAACACGGTCGACGTTTTATACCAATGTTCAACAGCGCGGGCTGTGCGGAAAATTCACATATTCGTAAAACGGGTTCGCCGAAAAAGTCACGATTGCAAAAGCCGATCGATCGATTCGGTGACTTTGATTAATTTTTTTCGAAAATCAAAAGACGTGAGAAATTTTACTCGACTAGAGTCTTCGCCGGTTGCATTAAAGCTCGAACGGTTTGTTCAAATATACCTAGGAAAATCTATGGGGCGAATATTTCCGGTATGCTGTGATTACTGTGGAGAAAAGGAGGATACGTTAGGTATACACGGATTTCTAATAAATCGATGAAGATTTCTCTCAGGTGACGATGAGTTCCCGTCAATATTTGTTACGGGGTAAAACCTGCAGCTGCAACATTCAGAGTTTCCGAGTTTCCGCAATCCCAGTTTCATACTAACAATAAGAAACGAACGCGAGAGGATTCTCAAAGTCAGCGTGATTCTTAATCCAATTGGCCAGGTCACGTCGCCTCCTAGGAGTCTCTTCTCAGTTGAATTAATTCAACTGCACAGCACGACGTCAGTTCGCGGCGTGGACCCCAGGTTTCATTACGTCTTACCGAACTTTTAACACGATAACTTCTTCGTCCAATCCAAACTCCTATTACCGTGAGGTATTTTCAACTCGAACATCCACCAACGTCCGATGGTCTAAGCTCTAAGTTTTAAACTCTAAGAATCTACGTATAAATTACGCAGTCATCGGTACCACAGAATTCGATGATTTGATTAATTGAAATTGAGAAATTGAGACGTTGTTTTCCCGAAATCGCTAAAAGACGGGAAATAAAACTTCGGACCAAGCGGATAGCAGGCGGAGAAGGTGTAATACTTATTAACGTTAGCCGTTATCAATCTTGAGCAACCATACCTTGCAATTTCTTAGGGATTTCCCAAGGGTTCCAAGACGCGTATCGTATCGCCTGCCTTGCTCATTTTCTGTCTGTCTGTAGGTCGTTCTTTTTTCCTCTTTCTATCTCTCTCTATCTATCTTTCTTTCTTTCTTTTTTTTTTATTCTTTTCGTTCACCACGGTATCAATTGGTCTTAGGATTTTTTTTCTTTCTTTTTTTCTCCTCTTTCACGATGGATTGATTTTTGCTAAGGGTAGGATATAATTTCTATTTAGAGAACGAAAGAACGCGGAAGAATTCAGATAAATTATAACATTGATTTTCGTTTTTCTCCCCTACGAAGATTCTCGACCGTATTGCAATTATCGTAACTCGCTAAATTGAGGGATAACGTATTTTCTTATACGTATAATAAATACATCAAAGAAAAAGCCAATCTGCAGGTCTGTATTAAAAATGGACGGTCAGGAGATGAGGTAATAAATTAATAAGGGAAAATGCCTCATAAATAAGTATTGTACTACCTTTCTTAATATTTTTTCAGAATGATGAAGGAAGGCCTCTGCTTTCCCTTCATACGAACGAATCGTAATAAATTCTATTTTTATAAATACTAAATTCAGAATAAATTTGATCAGTTACTAGACTGTATAGTATAGCTATAGATGTACTACGGCACGTATATACCAAATGCAGAGTATTGAATTTCTTTTTTCTCCCTTTTTTCCTTTCCAATCCACGGAAATGATTGAAGCATTGAAGAGATTTGCATTCGTCGAAAATATCGTTTGAACGTTATTACAAAAGTGGATTTCTTTATGTATGTACGTACCTAAGCTCTCGCGCGGTCCTTTTACCTTTCATTCTATTCCTCTCCATCTCTCGATCTTCTCTTCGTTTCGCCCCTACATCTTCAGTATCCTAACCAAGAATTCTCACGATCAAAGTAAAATTCTTACGAGCTGACGATGGATTCAGAAAAATTTCCACCGTTTCTTGAATTTCCAACGCGCTCCTTGCGGCTGCCTCCTCTTCCCTGTCTTTGAAAATGCTAATCAAACCTTTAGATCAATATGCCAACATCGACAACCCCCTTGGCGTTCACGCGATGCCAAAGATGAACGCGCGATTCCTTTCGAAGCCTTGTTTTCGAACAAGATTGTTATCGCGAAAAGCTCGCTACGGTTGCCACCCCATTCCTGTGGAACACTGATAACTTTCATAATAGGATTTAAAGAGTTCGTTACTTGTCTTCTTCTTCTTTTTCTTCTCCCTATAGACCTACGTTCGACTAATACTCTGCATAAATCCCGTGTTATCAGTTGCTCCTGTTCTACACTACTCCCATACCTTCTTACTTTTACGCGCATATTTTTATTACTCTCTTTATATACGATATAAGTATACTCCGCCATTTTTTTTTTTCGTTCTTACGATCCAAGGGATTCTGGTCGAACGTGGAAAAAATTATATTTAGAAACTGATCAGGAATAAAAGGACGATCCTCGATAGTAAAGCGGATTTCGATTGATACTGAAGACAGAAAAGTTCTGGCGGTCAGCCAACAAGCTGGAAGAATCTGACTCCGACAATACATATAAAATCGAGTTACATACTTTTATATATTATATATGATGTATATATATATACGTGTAGAAAATTTTTCCAGGTGGATAAATCTCTGCTCAGAATCGGATAGCAAACACTTGCAGAGCAGCTAGATTTGCGAAACTTTTCAGGGAGTAGAAAAATCCGCGAGTGAGTGGTGTGAGCTCCTATCTTTGTTTACTTTTTTTCTCCTCTCGTTCCCTCGCTTCAACTTTTAATTCCCTTTTCTGAATAAACGCCATGTTTTAAGCCTCCGAGAAGATCGAGTAATTCGGGATTATTAATGCAACGACCCTAGCCAGAGACTAACGACGTTTGCCAGCAGACCCTGGGCTACCAAGTTACAAAGTCAAACTAAAGCGTTTCACAGAGTTACAGCGTCACTCGACAAGTTTGAATGTTTCAAAAAAGAACGGAAAATCAAGTAATCTGGAGCGATCTCGTATCTCAAATAAATCGGAGATCTTTTTTTGAAGAGAAATTTATTTGTTGGAAAATAGACAATTCAATCAACCCTTTTTTTCTCCTATTTTCAGGCGACGTCGGGACATGATGCTGCGCGTTCTAGGTGTGCGACTTCTGTCGCGTCTTCTGGTTCTCGTCTGTTCGCTGTCACTTTTATCACTCCTTTTCCTGAGCCGTTGCGGTTTCAACAATTTGGAAAGCGACTTGATAGACACCGCTGGTAAGTCCTTTTTTATAAACCTGGGTAAAAAATATTGAAATCCAATAATTTGTCAAGAAAAATCTGTATTTCGAGTTCGCATCGGATTGTACCGAACTCCAAATTTTTCGAAATTGGCGTGGTAACTCCACGGAGGTTCTTTTATCAGAGAATATTGGAATCTGATGAAAATCAACTCTAGATTTGCAGATGGATAAATTCTTCGTATTTTTTTTATCAACAAATCGTTAAACTGTCGCAGAGTCCTTTAAGAAAGTACGTCTTCTGCCATTAGGAGACAAGTTTTCGCAATTAGCATTGATATTCCCAGATATTTTCGTATTAAAAATCAACTTCATTTCCACGACTCGCCATTAATTTCGCGATGCAATTACCAAGGGGTTATGAATACAATGATTGTATAACACCGTTTCCTGGCTACTTAACGTCACTGTTTACGTCGGGCGTTGTGGCGCCTGGCGTCGCGATTTACGAGGCGGAGAATAGCGACGTTACTCGACCTCGTCAAGATCCTGGACCCAGCTCTAGCGCCGGGGATACTATTACCTATTACCCATTACCTATTACCTATATATTTTACCTACCCCTGCAGGTCGAAGAGAATTCCGTATGTATATACAGGGCGTGTTAAAACGACGTTCCTCAAAGCAGCGTTAAATTCAAATGAAAATATTACACTGCAATATTATATAGTCCGAAGCAATTTCATCATAGAATATGTAATTTATGATCGAAGTATCTCTTATTTTTATTTTATTTTTTTCGTCTTAGAATCAAGGAACTCGGGAACTGGAACACATAACGATTAAACGAACGGTTATATCGGCTTTTCGTAAGACCGTTTTAGGGGATGGTATACAGGCTTTTAAAGGGAGGAGGTAGTACGTATAGCTAACGCTTTTAAGCCAAATTCCTGTTCACTTTCAAGATAGGTTCTGTATTGGTAAACGTTTCTACCATCATAGATGTATCGCGATAAGAGTTTATACAATACAGTCGGACGCTAGAGATATTTTCCTCGGAAACACAAACCCTGATATCTAGGTTTTTAACGAAATTGATGGAGCGAAGGTATTAACTTACCTACCCGAACGGCTTGACTCAATTTTTGAGATTCAGGACGATATAGGAAAGGACGAAAAACGTACGTTTGAAAATTTGAAGACACGTTCATTCGTCAACAGTATCGTTGGCCATTTTTATTGTACTGTAATCAATTTCTTCGTGATAAAAATTTCCCAGAAGAATTACGATGCAATTTAATTAGTCCTTAACCAAGGACCCGGGATCCAAGACCCGACCATCTTCTCTTATTTGCGTCAAACGTTTCCTCTATCAATTCCAAGGGCCGGCACCATCCTCGCGTAACGACCTCACTGCGGCGTTGAATTCTGCAGGGTTGACCGAAAGAAGACGACCCTTGGTCGAGCGAAGATTTCCTTGTTACTCGCGGTGAACGAATTAAGTTGAATTACCTAAGCCGAGCTTTCTGGACAGTATAATCTAGCCAGTACCTATATGGTATGGAATGATCGATATTCGACTTCCACAAGTGAGAATAAAATTTTTATGTGACGGTGCGTTGGAATTTTCTTTTCCGTAGAACTCAAAATTTTCGACTCCAGACAATGGGCTTCATTGTCTCTATTGTTTCAAATGGAATAACCCGAGTAAGTGGTGTCGGCCCTGGCGCGAGAGTAATAAGTTAGTGCCGTTGGGACAAAGAACTTTTTTTTCGCAAACAAAAACAATAGGAGGTAATCGTTCTATGCATGTATTCGGACGTACGTGTAAAGGGTGGGAGAGAGAGATAGAGGAAGGTAGGAAAGCTAACGGACAACCTGTACTTAAGAAGCATTAGTTTATAGTGGGGAAAAGGGAATATAGTGGGCGAAAAGGGTGAGGCAGGAAAGAGAGGGTGGAGTTAAGGGGAATTGCTGAAGCGAGACCGTTAATTAGGGTAAGTAATTAAGGCGCTTGTTGTCGCAAGTAAGACGAAATGAAAATGGGAATTACTTCTAGGCGATGGCGTGTCTCTGTCGTGAATATATACAACGTTTTCCGGGGTCTTCGGACGCTCGGGTAGACATTGAGAAGACGTCAAATTTTCGGTAATTTTTTATTTAGTTCTTTATTCTAAAAATAAGAAACGTAGCTACGATTTTTTTCGGATGAGATTACATCCTTAGTAAGACAGCTACATGAGAAATTACTCGTTTTTGGATTCGAGGTTGCCTTTTTGAAAGAAATTTTATATAATAGCAAATCGTCAATCTGGAAGGTTCGTTTCAAACAATAATCGGTACCTCGTTCTCTGCATAATAGATGTAGTGAGTTTCCGAAGTGATACCGAAGTACTTAAGGCACTTTAAAGCAGTATAAAAGCAGATCTGGTCCCCGGAGAGATTAATGGATAAAGAGTTAATAAGTTATGACGGCTTAAAAGAGATTGTTCGTTCATTTTATGGAAAAGGGGTGTAACCATGCACGTAGAAGGTCTCTAGCGAGCGGGGTCCGGGTAATAAATAAAGTGGGAAAAATTAAATCTAATATCATTGTACCTGCACGCTTCGGTTATATCTCTCTAGTCGAATACCACATCTCTGAATATACACAGTTAGATACACCCTGCTGCGCATTGGTTATACTGCAGGTATGGCAAAGTGTGGAACATTAATTAAGCTGAGGTTAAATAATATGCTCTTAATCCAGAGCAATTCATCTTGTCTGGTAGCGCAGTGCTGCGGCTGTTCCCCGTTGCATCCCCCTATAGATATACCGAAGTAGTTATATTTTCGCTGGATATAACAGTGACTCAAAATTAGCAAAATTCACCATTTCCCGGCCCCCTGCATATATGCGTGTGTTATACCCAGAATCCAATTGCGTTCCACAATTTTCGAGGCAATCAAAAACTCCCGGCAATATCGGGGAAAATGAATCAACGAATTTTTTATATTTTATCTCATCGACGCGAATGAAGCTCTCTGGATATCTCTTATTTGGCGAATCAATCTGGGCTGCGAAATCAATCAGATTCTGCGAGCCTTGCGCGGTAAAGATGAGCCGAACATCGTGTCGGGAATTTCCACTGCGAAAAAATACTGCTAACTAATTCTGGCTCTGCAAAGACATTCTATTATCTTCGTTAATCTTCTTTTCGCGAAGTCTCAATCGAATAGACGATATTTTACAACGATTTCAACACGCATGCTAGTTTTTCGAAAAAATACGATTACTCATAGGATTCGCGTACGTGCAGCGTCGAACTCGGTTCCGAAAATCTTTCTTCAATTTTTAAACTCAAGCTGGTAAAAATTTCGCCGAAATACTAAGGCCGGGCTGTTAATGCTTCGATGAGAATTAAATCGAAGAGGCGCACGGCGTGAGAAATGGTGCTAATGATTTTTCTAAGCTTGAGTAAGACGCTAACAGTCGCGTCCCTTCGCTATTATTTTATTCGAAGTATGAGAACAGGGAGAAAATCAGAGACGAAAGCCTCGGAAAATCTGTTGGTGAATATTTAAAGCTTTTGGACAAATGCAGACGCGGATATACGTGCGACAACACACTGTCTCTCTACGTATACTAAATGGTAACGATAATTCTAGGTGACAAATTTACAGAAATGGTCATAACTACAGAAACCCTACTCCTCGGCTCTCATGACTCTAAACCTTCGCCAGCAAAGTGCTTCAGGTTAAACTTGAATGCGAATAATTTTGTTGAATATGCATGTGCGAATATACCAGCCAGCCACCCGTGCGTTGAGTTCTGGCGTTAAGTTCTTGTTAATGATAGCCCAGCGTCGTAAGTGTTTACAGGATCGTAAGAGACTGAGCGTGTACCAAATTGCCCATACCTTGATTGAAAGATTTTGGTAACGACGTTAAGAGGCGATAAAATTTGTTGGATAATACAGTTTTCAATCAGAGATCGATTCTTTGCACCGATTAACAACGAAATCGATGTATAAGATGTTAAATTCACGTTTTTTTTTTGAATTACAAATCGTTTTGAGTCGACTCGTGGTATGGCGAGAATATGTGATATAGAATCATAATTGGAATGTATATGTATGTAATATGCCCAGCTCAAGGTTCTGATATTTTTTTTTGTATCTTCCAATCGTTGAAAGTGCACGGTGAAAGAAAAATGAAGTCTCGTTGCTACATCGGGAGGAAAAGCTATTTGAGATTCATGAGCTGTACCCGCGCGATGATATACATAGGTTTACATCTATATCTTGTTGAGCATCGAAATAATACCTTTTACTAGGTTCTTTCTTGCCATCAAGAATACATTGAGACTTTTTATTGCGCCAAGTTTCGGTCTTGGAAAGTCGGGAGGCACTTGTTTACTAGAAAATCAGAAGGAAACGGGCTACTGAATATGTGTTGATAAATTTTCTTCTCTTCTCAACTTTACGAAGTGGCGAATTTTTTGTTACTGTTGAGAAAGAAAAAAAAATGATCCGGCAATGAAGAACCGGTAGAAAGATTAGCCAGTTTATAAAATTTACTTGTATGTACTACTCGCAGCACGATATACGTAACTTCTGCATAAAAAGCTTTATCACCGTGTAAAACGTACTGCATACGTGGTTATTTTTTAAACCCAAGGAAAAACTACGCCCAGGAGAGGAGTCTCAATGTCAGAAATAAAATTTTCTTCAGCCGAGTAGTACGTGGGTGGATATAAAACATGAAAGATACAAAGAATTTTACATCTAATTCAATCCGCAAACAACAACGAAAAATCCTGGTGGAATAAATCAGAAGAAAATCTGAAAAAGCAGCGAAACAGAAATTTTCCAAGAAGCTGGCTAATCTCATCTCATTTTTATTCCTCTTTCAATGTCATACATTTATATTGTATAAAAAAACAAGAAGAAATGTCTTTCCATTCAAATTCGAGCAGAAGGTACGTTTGAGTAAAAAAAATAATATAATATATATATATATAGTCCGTTTCCGTCTTCTTCTTCTCCTTTTTCTTGGGGAGGCGTCGTTCTTTCGAACGTTGCAAGCACTGAACAGTCCGAGGTCGTCTTTGAGAAATACGTGATACGACTACGGAAAGGTGTACGTCGTTACAGAAAGTGTCAGGGCGATTCGAGAACGACGTATACCTACGTATAAGGAGAGGACTTGAGCTACGAGCTTTGGAAGTAGTAAGTTAAAAACCCTTCCACGACCGCAGAGAAGCTTCCGCAACATTTTTTACGATATATACTTACATTTCATTTTTCCTCCGAGGTAGGAGAGTAAACGAGCGAGCAAGCGACTCGAGCTGGCGAGTGAGCTAGCGAAAAAGTGGATTTCATCTATAATTATTATTTCTATTCAAACGCCCCTGGGTTCTGAAAGTATTAAAAAGAGGATTTTCATAATTAAATGAACACGTTCGATCCGTCGATTGAATTCATTCGCCTCTCCTTCGATCCTCTTTGAAAGCTTTAGGCTAAGCTTTCCAAAGGCAGCTCTTTTTGTAAAGAATACATGACAAGATAGAAAAGAAGAAACTTCATTCGGGCACGACTGAATCATTTCACGTTATATATGAAAATAAGAAATTAAATTATACCCAAATTTTGTCAGATGGTCTACATGTCCGAGTATCTCGGATCCACTTGATTGATCAAATTAAATCTTCTCGGTCATTAGCCTATTCTCTTAACAAACGAGTTCAAATATTGTACATTTCATACGTTAATCTTTTACCAACGTTAATGACAGAGCGATCGATCGATCGATCGGTTTAGCGATCGATTAATTAATAAAGACGAATCTGAATGAGAGAGGAGTACCCTGCACATGCATATATAATTTTCGCTGTGAGTTACAATAATTAGAATATCATTTTACCGAGTTAAATAAATCACATGCTTTCGCCGAACGTTAAAGCAAATTAATGCAATGACTCTTTGCCTCACTAACGTCGAACTGTTAAATCGATGTGGCTGCAGAATGAATTAACGATACATGAAGAAATATCTCCCTGTTTTATATGACCGAAGTACGTGGTTTCGGTAAAAAATTTAAGGGCTTTATTTCCGGCCTTTGAATGTGTTTTGGCAGTTTTCCATTTATACATATATGTAATGTGTTGTGGGACGGCATAGCATGTCGCAGTTATATAAATATCGAAGTTTCTCGATTTATCGAAAAACGAAAAGCTCCGAGGGCGATTTGAAAAACGATGATGAACAGGGTAAAGGGATCAACGTGGAACCGATTTCAGAGTTGTTTTTGCTGAACAAACAGATCAGAAAGGGTACAGTGAAAATTAGAGTTTTTAGTAAACAAGAGTTTCACGCTAAACGAGGGTTGGCGTAGTTAATGGTGTATAATTACGTTCTGGATACCAGCTACAGAATTTATTATGCAGGTTCAATTACGCGATATGCTAATCAAAGGCATTTTGCAAACAGAAAAATAGCACGACGTTGATTTGATCCGAATCTCAAAAATTGAGTAGAATAAATAAATGTTTGCGTATCATAAAGACGTTTTCTGTAAAGTAACAGACTTGCGAATGTTAACTGAACTTCAATCGATTCGATATACTTCGAGATTCTGATTCATGCATTTTCATTTCGTTTTCTGATAACACAGTACCACCCCAGGGCAAAAAAACTTCCAATCCGCAGATTTGTTTCTCAACGATATTATTGAGAAAATATTTTTCTCCGAGGGCGAAAAAGCAGTGGTCTTCGAGACAGCTTCCGGCCTCCCTTGGGATACGAGTGGTCGTCGTTGGCCGTGGTTACGCTGGTCTGCCTCGAAGTAAACCGGAAATTAATCTATTTGACAGCCAGCTGATCGATGCATTGGCTAATCGGGTCACAAAGAGATCGAGATATGTTCCAGTCGACTTCTACGTCTGCTTTTCATCTCAAAATTAAATCCTGCTCTATTTGTCGTTAGCGAAGAAAAGCTACGACAATTTTAAACCCGAAATTGAAGTCCCTGGGACGTTGATGAGCTTCGGAAATCTCATCGTAATCAATTTAAAAATTAATTGATTGATAATCGTGAAAAACAAGGACAAAGAATTTGCAATTTTTCAAACCTGTCAAACTTCTCTGTAGATAATTTTTTAGCTAGGAATAATTAGGGGGTACCAAAATCGAATTATGCGGCAAAGTTTCGCTCGGTGCCCTAGTAATTATCCCGGATATGACAGCATACTGAGATAACGTATCAAGGGAACAAGTAACTTCTAGTTGGTATTATACCAGGACGCAATAGCCGGGTTCGGACGTCAGTTTGGACGATGTTAAAGATCTTGAATGCTTGGCCACGTTCAAGATCGTATTTCATCCTGGAAGCGTAAGTTCAGATGAACGATGAAATTGCAAGGAAATGAAAAATTTCCTTTTCCTTGCATGTGACGCTACCCAGACGAAAGAGACGTGAGCGAATTATCGATCTGTTCAATTTTCAGCGCAAAATTACAACCTCAATTTATTATACCGTTTCATACAAAATTCAAACTCTTAATAAAAATTTACCATCAAGATATTATTCAGCTTACTTTCGCCCCTATCAAACAGAATTCAACTCTAAGTTTAATAACTATAAATATTAACAATTCATCAGCCCTTAGACATTACAGGTCACGATATCATATGCATGAATAACATATGTCGCAATACTTAGTGAAAATTTGAGATAAAATTGAATAAACGATCATCCCCTCTTACGTTAATAGTGTAGGGTGTATAATGGGTTTGATGTTGTTGGACAGTGTCAATATTATTATTGAGCATGATTACATCTGCGATCTGTATACGTGTATATAGGTATATGTATGTATACTCGCGTGTTGAATCGTAAGAATAACTATCTGGTGGCAGAGATTGCTTGCAATTTGTGGAATAGGATATTATCCTAATTATGATCGCCGGTAGAAATACCTCTCCGTGTTAATTAAATTTCCATTGTTTCGTGGGATGAATGCGAAGCAGCCAGCCGTGGGAAGGTTAGTTTGAGGAAGCTGGGGAATGTACTTCTGTCGAAATCAGGAACCGTTGTTTAAGCAAACCAGATTAATAATATTCCTATATTATACGTATACCTATACCTGCCCGTAACAAGGCTCGTCAAAATAATTCCTCTACGTATATTGGAGAATTTGTGGTTCGTTCTACACGGCTCATGAATTACCCACATTACCCTTCGTCAAATTGGATATTTAACCACCGTAGCGAACATAAAATACACACCTTGTTAATCGGCGATGGAATCTGCGAAAGACGAATAACAAATTATTTTAGACTTCGATGGAATTTTCAAAATCATATGTCCGCCATTGATTGATGGTAAAATGCCAGACTACGTGGATCGCGACATTTTTTGAACACCAGAATCAATAGCTGTAGGGTATTTCGAGAATTCTTTTCTTATGAAAAGCCGGGGTAAACGATTCGAATATTTTTCTTCAAAATTCTTGAATATCCGGGGGTAGAGTTGATCTTCTTCGGTGTAAAAAAACGAGATCACATTTTTCAAAAAAATTCCTCTTCTTAAAGAACGTCCCACGATTCTCACTAGTCGCGGCCTTTTCGTTTCTTTTTTTTTTTTGTTATATCCTGTAAAGGTACCTACAGACCTTTTTCACCACCCTACTTTTCGGCCTACAACACCTGTTATTTCCCGTGACGCACGTATAATCAAGATGGATACGGTGGGTTGCGCATTGCGTCATACGCAGCGATGTTAAGCAACTGCAGAGGGTGCGTAAATGAAATATAGTGTTGGACGAGGTGTGGATCTATACGTGTGTCCTGTCCTCCCTTGTTAAACTCTACTTTTAACTCGACGGGCGCTTAATTATTCTTTCATGATATAAAATGGGAAAGATTATGAAATCGTCGAAAACATGATTTTCACTGATATAATATCCGCGGATCGAAACTGTAACGGAACAACGATGGAAATTTCAGCGAAAGTTTGATATTATATTATTTCTGTTCGTAAAAAGGATTACTTAAATCCTCGTAGCAAGAGCTGTAATCGGCTTTGAAAAATAAGTTCGGAATTCTTTTTTTCCTACCATTTCCACGCACCTAGAAGGGAGATGACTGAACGGAGTGTAGCGAGGCGCGGAGAATTACGTTTCGAACATAAAGGCACTCGGCTGAATGCGTGCAGCGCACTATTCGTCTGTATCAAATTACTTGGTAAGTTAAGATGGAATTAGGGAAGAAATTTCATCGGTATCACGTATCTGTTGGATCTCTAACAGACGGCATATTCCACATAGGTCGCGGGTATATAGCAGGTATACAGAAATTATTTATCTCCTTTAGGTCTTAAATTATTACCTCTTCCCTCTATACCTATACGCCCGTTTCTAAGTGTATAGAGGCATAATATCGTTACCGAACTCGAATGGAGTTTTACCAAGAAACTTTCCAATTATTGTCGGCCTCCTCCGCGAGCTTTTTCCCGGTAAAAGTTTCGAAAATTCCGAATGGAAAAGAATGGTTCTTGCAACAGAACGGAAAAGACTGAGAAAAAAATAAGTAAGAAAGAAAGACAAAAACAAAGAAACAGGTAAACGTACTAGAATGCGGCTTGGATAAATGGTGGAAGTCAGTGCACGCTATAAAGTTCAACATAACATCGGTAATCGCCTTGAAAGCAAAATAAATAGACGACGACGATTTTTTTTTTATCTTAGTTCAGGTAAAATCGTCATATTCTATATGAGTGTCAACCTTTGATAACTCATTGGGCTTTTTATGCCAGCTCAATTACAGAAGTCAAATAATTGGTCCCACGTACTACATATCTGTTATTCAGTTACCGGTGTTAATTGAACCACTGCAGATCGATGATGATTATATTAATGTAAATAATTACCTGACTAGAAACTACCGGTACCCTTCACGGGTTCAATGTTTATTCTGTAATTATGATATTGGGTGTAATTACAGGAGCTTTTACCTCGTTTCCGTGACCGTAACTCGATCACTCGGTATGCAAAGGACAGACTGTTAATTATTCCTGTACCATAATATGTCCCCCAGGTTCTACGCTGCCGTAAGGGTTGATTGTAAATTAATTATCGTAATGGTGTATGAAAACGAAAAGATCGAGGGAACGAAATTAAAAAAAAATAAATTAAAAAATCAACAAATGAACAAACAGATAGGATGACAAAAAAAAACCCAATCCTATCCGTAAGGGATTAATTTTGATTTCACGATTCAACGGATAATTCTATGAACGGCAACATACCCCACTGACGCCAACGGTGCCATCGATGGAACCGACGCCCCAGGGAGGCTGCGGAATAACGTAACCGGACATGAAACACCCCTGTACCATCGTGCCTTGTTTATATTCCATAACGCATCGCTGGTCACTATGACGCTCCTGTTTACCATCGACATGTGTACATTACGTTATGCCCCCAGCCTGTGAAACACGCTGTTGAGCGTAAGACTTTGTTGAAAATTGACAACGATCGTATATATTATACATCGTAGGGGTAAAATAGGGAAAGAATTGATCTGCCCGTGTGGGCAGGTACCGATATACATATATGTCGAACGAAACAGACGTAAAAACCATTAAAAGTACCCAATAGCGTTTACTCAAAACTTTCCGAAACTTTTTTAATCGAAATTCGGACCAGCTGATTAATCGCACTCTGTTTATATTCGAGGTGGAAAATTTTCCAGCAATCGTTTGTACGGTTTTAAATGAGTTTTTCAGTTTCTCTATACGCCGAATAGAGAAATTATTCGAACACGTTTCTCGTTGTTCGGATATTTTGCACCGTCTTTGACTATCCGATCATTGTCCATCAGGTCTTGGTTCTGGGTCGGACGATATTCGGTCACTTGGCATTTCGCCATTTCACCAAGTGTTTGCTTCAACTGGGGATGAATTATAACTCTCCCTGCCGCAGTTTCTTGGCATGTGAAAAAGCGGCGAAACTTCACGGTGAAAGTGACTTTTGGAAAAGCTGCGGCAGCGTAGGCACCGGCACTTATCATATTTTTCAAATTTTCACCCCTCTTTCCTCATCGGAAATTCAAGCGTTTCGCAAATTTAAAAATCAGGGACTCGTTTAAAAATATGAATAACGAAGAACTAAAATTTCTCGAGCCTGCAGCGGACAATATGAACATTTTTATTATCGTAATCCTATCGTCGTTTCGAACACTGCGGAAGGCGAAATTAATTATCCTGGATATAAATCGTGCTGAAATAAACTTCGCAAGGTAATAAAAAAGGCAGCGAACGATGTGCGGAACGAGCACGTGCATCTCGGCTAGAAAGAAGCGAGTGAGTAAAGAACAAAGTGAAATATCACAGGGGTCTAATTTTTGCAACTTATCACGATAAACTGATATGGATGGCAAGGATTTTGCTTTCACCGGCACGGGGGTAGAGGTATCGCCGAGGGAAGTAGGCACACGGGATTTATTTCACTCATACAAACCGCGAGAGAAATGCGAACCGATTCGTCGTGCTTAGTTCTTGCGTTACTTAACAGCCGCGGTGGTACCGACGCCAAAAAGTTTTGGGAAAACCGTCAAAACGCGATCTTCCGTTTCCCCTCTTCGCCCAGAAAATTCCGAAACTCTTCATTCTTCGTTCCATGACAAGTAACAGTATCTAACGCGGCGTCTTCTCGTCACGTTTTCACCCTGTTAACGCGTACCTAACTACGTCTCTACGTCGACGTCACGTTGTTCTTATTCGTTTAGACTGTTGGTCAAAAACGTCTGCCGCTTCCTGCCGCACTCGAGATAACGGATTTAACCAAGCGTAATGACCTTTTTCAAATTTCATTTTATCCCACGCCCGATTCCTTCTCCTTCAGCAATCAAATCTTCCGGTGTATACCACCCTCCTTACCCTCACCCTTTCACGCGTCTTTGGGTCAAACACATTATGAAATATCGTATACCCATCGATCTAAGAGGGATTCCGATCGTACAGGTCATTTTTCAGAGGATATACTTTCTTTCAGAAATACGGGAAATATAATTTCACCGATTTAACAGTTCGAGAAATACGAATCGAAAGCATTAGAGTTTCAGGTTCAGGTTCGTATAGCACCTACGGAAAATAAGGGATGAAAAAAGTACGTAGCAGTACGTAAATGGTGCATCAATATTTCACTGTGCAGCTTGCAGTCGTACAGTAAACATCAAGCTACAGCAAAGCGTGGGGATGAAATTGTAACAGGATGTTTTGTTATACCTGCAGCTTTGGATCCTTTAGAGATAATATTTCGTTTAGGAAAACGTCTGTATGCACCGGGTGCTGTACCGAGGCAGTTCATGAACGGTGACGTTCTAGAGACTAGGGTTTAGGTATAGGAGCCCGATGTCAAAGAGCAACTTCCTGCGCGACCTGGGTATTTATTAACGAGGAAGAACCCTTGATGTATCGAGTCTGAAGCAGAACAGACATTTTTACTCTCATTTCGAGATCGGAGCTGTGCATGAAGTTTTGAGGTCACATTGATCCGCGAATAAAAAGAAAAGGAAAGGGAAAAGAAAGTTAAAAGAAGTAAAAGAATATTTAACGCGATTCGATAGAATGAACATTTTTTTCTTAATCTTTTTTCAGGTCCTGTCACAACGACGAGCCTCGCGGAGGCAAATCAACGAGAAGAGGAAACTCGACTCGAGGTTGAGAGGCTCACTGCCGAAATAAGAACCCTGAAGCTGCAGATACTCCAGCTTACAGGTTCGTTAATTCAAGCCTTGAGGGATTCTGCTGAATATATAATCGCGGATATTGCGGAATATCAAGTAATATGTAGCAGACATTAAGTACAGCAGGTAACCGGATGTTTGTCAGTAAACATGGGCTGATATTAAAATGAGCTTTCGTCGTTCATATATGAAATCGTTGATTATCCTAGTAAAATTGTTGGCATACGGTATTCGATGAAACGCGCCGCTTATATCGGAGAAAATATTCGATCGAATGAACTGATTCGGAAAATAGAATTAACAAAGAACAAAAAAAAAAACGGTCAAAATCAAATAGGAACGAAATAATGGAAACCGAAACCGGCTGCAGCGATTCTGGTTTTATTTTTCACCCTCGGTTTGTCTCGTTGGATATTTATTCCCGCGAGAATCAAGGGAAAAGTTTCGAGTAGATTTCACGGTTCTATTTTAAATCCCTCGGGTACAAACGGACGGGTATTTTCGGGTACATATCTACCGGACCAAAATGTCAATAGCAAAGAAAGAATAAATGAAATAAACTTACCTTCACTAGTCCGATGCGGGAGTTCCCGCGTGAAATAAATCCGAAATGACCATCGACGATGTGCCGTTTTATACGAACTGATTCCAGCCGAAAAGTTTCGATGGTAAACTTTCGCGTGGATCTAGCGCAATCTGCGAGAGTACCTAAGCGCAGAAATTTTCGAGACTATCACCGAGAAAAAATGACGGAAGTAAAACAAGGTCGATCTCTGATTCGCGTAATCGCGCGGTCTTGACATTTCTGTTAATGAGGCTGATTATCGCGCAGCTGCTGGATCACGATAATCATTTCAATTGCCGTACAGTTATAAATACACTGTACTTATCACTCTGTATATAATTAATTCTTCATAGATAAGAATAATTGCTGAACTTTGAACCGGTGAGATGTGAGTCAACTTCGGAAGAAATTATTCAATAACTGACCCCTGAGTGTGTTTATCGATATGGTTGGATTGAGAGAGTACACAGTTGGTTTTCTCGTTCTTTTCATATTTTTTATTAGCGTAGATTTGACGTTGGAATGCTCGTACGAACCTTATTCCCATTTTCTCCGGCAATCTAGTTAATCGGAGCGTCGCGACGCGAGCTTCTCTGAATGATTAAAGTTTTCCAAGTATTCCAGTTAAACGAAAACTGCCTGTCTTCAAAATACCTTCAAGTTTCTAACTTCCGAAGTATCTCAGATCTATTTCATGGACTAAACTACGGTTGTTAATGACTGCGCGTACCTAAAGATCTCCTCTTCAGTTCTCGCCTCTAATTTCCTGTTGTTGAAAACCCCGATCCATACAAAAATAATCCAAAACTATGCGAACCTCGATTTCCCGGCCAAAATGGACTCAACGATCGGCTCAAAAGCGGCGATGCTCAAATTATACATTCATATAATTTGACTCGATTCGATTGTACTGTGATATGGAAATATTCCAGCTTCAAAATCAGCCGCGTACGTACGTATGTACCCAGATATCATCCCCGTGCCTATATCCTACTGCAGCAAGCATCGATAATTTCTCTCGAACAATAGACTCGGATGAGCGTATGTCCATTATACGCGTGGCCCAGCCGCATCTCGAGAGGGTGCTCGAGGGATTTCCGAATCTCGAATCGTTGATTACCTCGGTTGGCCATTGCTCCGGGAATTTCTACCTCGCAATCTAAATTCTAGACAATAATTTGATCAAACCTTGACACGGCAATTGCATTCCCTACCGTTTCGACTATCCCCTTAAACACTACGCGGCCTGAACAGCATCCGAAATTGACAGGGAATTAGATTTCGTTAAAGAAAATTGGCGGAGCTTGTTTTTGCCGTTTGAAAATATCAATTTCGATATCAAAGAGCGGCTATCGTTTGAATCAACGCTCGTACACACCCCATCGAGCGTAGATTTTCCTGTCACGTTTCTACGGGGCTGAAGAACGTCCTGGTGCAATAGTTTGAAGTGGTGCAATATTAATGTTTCAAAGTGCACCAGCGGGCAGCACGTTTTGGTAACAATAAGACTTCTGTTTGCGAGCTGCGTTCCTAAATCGTTAGAAAATTCTGTCAGAAACACGACTCACGTTCCTCCCTCGTGCCGGACGTGAAACTTAAATTTCTAATTCGGGGGATAGACGGCATTGCATCCTGCCGCGGTCTGTAGGCACTTTAATAATTTAAGGTACTCAAATCTTCTCCGGCAGGATAATAATTCGATAAATTTAATCATAAAATTCTACCACCCTGAAAGACGCAATATCGCCGATAATTTATAATATTGAAAATACTCCGAATATCGGATATCTTGAGAAACCTCGTCTGGTTCCCCGGCAGGTATTCGACGCGTGAAATTAACATAAATATATCCAACTTAGGTAGGGCCGCGATATTGCTGGATAATATTTCAGATATATTGATTTATCAAAGTCTTAATTCATTACCTCCGGGCGCCTATACCTACTTCAGCCCTTATGTATACAATTTCTAGAAAATAATGACGAGCCATTTGTTCCCGAATTTTGATCGACGTTATTAAACTTTCTATAGCTATAAAATTTTTCATATCAATTTCAATCCCACGCAATTTTACGTATCGGAGTTTTCTTTGCCCAAAAGTCAAAGTTTAGCTTGGAACAAAGATTCAGGAAGGGCGACCGAACGGCGCCTTGAACAATCCCGGATTCTGGATAAAAATGGAAAGAACATAGTCTGTATATACGTATAAAGAAACATGAAAACGGAAATAAATATAAAAAACAGTCCCACGTTACAGGGACGAAAGGGCGATGTACAGAGCGATGCTTCGCTAAGATTTTATCACCACCCAAAGCCCGATATATATTCTTTGTATTATCTTATCTCGATACAATGGCACCGTCCCTCTTTCTCTCTTTTACTTCCTACCCCAATTTTTTTCACTCTACCGTACAACGCATTGATTTTATGACGCGGTAGTTACGACGAGCTGTCTCTGGGGATGCGAATTCTTTTAGAACACGTTTTTTTCACCCAGTAAAATACAGACACGAAGCCAATCCCCATCCGTATTCCATTCCGCGATAACACCTCGTTATACGATCGAAGAACCACAGAATTCCCGGCCAAATTGCATATTAGAAATCCCAAGAACTACTCAACTCTACAAAACGAGGGAAAATTTCATTCGCAATTATTTCTCTGCGCGAAAAAACGAGAAGCCTTTTTTTCCGTCAAAGGAATCAGCCCCAATCAATGAACGGTACTGGATAATTATACATCGAAGCCTGTCAATGGCTCGGTATTAATTCCTCTTTAATTTGTTCACGTGGAAATTGATTAATTCTTTTCAGGTGGTCCACCGGGGCACAGCGAGGTAGCATCGATGCTGAACGCGACAGATGTCGGCGACTGTTTAGCAGCTAGACGTCAGGTTGATTTGGCAGAAATATCCCAAGGTCTTCCACACAACAACGAGTACGAATTGATAGCATTTAGCCACTTTACATTCTCTCGAGTTTACCCGGTTGATCTTGGACTGGGAAAACGTGTCGTTGAAAAGCCTATAGGTTTCAAAAGAAAAGACCTACTAGAAGCACTGGCAAAGGCTGTGGATATGTTGAACAGAAATACAACCCTGCCCGCTAAATATACACTCGAAGACTTCCTCGAAGGACTTTACCGCGTCGAACCCACTACTGGTACTCAGTACGAAATGTATTTCAGGACTAAGAACTTGAACAAAAGTACTCAGATAACTTCGAACGGTTACACTAAAGTCACTCTAATGAGGCCCTACACACCGATACAGTATATAGCGATGGAAAAGCAGCCGGCTAAGGAAAAAGAACTGATTCACATAATTCTACCACTTTCCGGGCGTACGAGTACGTTCCAAAGTTTCATGGACAAGTTCGTCAAAATTGGACTGAAAAATGATAAAAGGGTACACTTGACTGTGGTCTATTTTGGTACCGAAGGTTTATCGGAGGCCCGCGCTATAATGTCGCGGGTTTTGATGACCCGAGGAAGTGGTGGAAGCAATCAAAACCTCAGGTTGTTGGCGCTCAACGAAACGTTCTCCAGAGGAAAGGGATTACGAGTCGGAGCTGAGAGGGTGTGGGGTGGCGAAGCCGATGTGCTTCTATTTATGTGCGACGTCGACGTCGTTTTTAGCGCAAGATTTTTAGACAGGTGAGCCAAAGATATCATAAGACATAAAATTCTATTCTCAATTTATCATACGCTTATATGTATGGTACAGGGAAGAAAATTTCATCAAATTTTTCGCTGTCCAAAATGATTCTCCGATATTTCATATCAGTTTTTCTTTTTTTTTTCTCTCTTTTTCATTTCATTCTGGTTTTTAGGTGCCGGTGGAACACGGCGCCAGGACGTAAAGTTTACTACCCGATAGTTTTTAGCCTGTACAATCCCCACGTGGTGTATACTCTTCAGGGTCGTGAGGTACCGCCGGAGACAGATCAACTTGTCATATCGAGAGACACGGGATTCTGGAGAGATTTCGGTTACGGAATGACGTGCCAGTACAGGTCGGATTTATTTTCGCAAATATCTTCCGCATTCAAAGATCATTTTTTACATTCATTTGACTATGCGATTCGAAGACGTTTTTACTCGCTTCTAAATCCTCTTGTACGAATATATCGATTTGATTTTTACCAGATCTGACTTTTTGAGAGTTCGAGGATTCGACGAAGACATCGTTGGATGGGGTGGCGAGGATGTTACACTTTATCGCAAATACGTGAGAAGCAACATCAAGGTCGTTCGAGCAACCGATCCGGGCATTTTCCACATCTGGCATCCCAAGGTATACAATATTATGTATATTGCATTTGCATCATACTCGCATTCGGCTTTATTCGCATTCTTCAACTTTCAAACTGCACTTGCAACCGGGATAAAAATAGGGGCTCGATCCAGGAATGCGAATGAAATTTCAAATCGCGATTCCCAATGATGGATAACATTCACTAGACTCGGAGGAGGCCTCTTCTCAGTCTCTCTACCAAAATTTAGGATCGCAGGAACAATTTTCGAGAGTTGTGGGCGGACGCTTGTTTGCTTAGAACTTAGCAAGGCTTAACTTTGGTTTCTCGTGCCTCGGGTTGAAATATATAGCCGGGAATGAAAAAGATTTTGGGAATTACCTACAGCCACGGCGTTTACCACGGATCATTAGGGATCCGCTAAATCTAATCAACGGTTGGCTTATTACCGGCAAACTTCGAATAATTATATTACACCCGGGATAACCCTGGGATATATGGGAGGGGAAAATCTTTGGTTATGCTTGGGTAAAGCGACTTGCAGGACGAACCAAACCGTTAACCTCGTTATCAAATGATCGGAGTTACCCCTAATCCCCAATAGTTACAACTTCACACCCGTATAATGTCTTAGTCACTCCAATTTCTCATTGTAAATTAAAAAGTATCGATTTCCCGATTCAGCAGCAAAACATGAGACACGGAATGCCACACGAAAGTGTATGAATGAAAACATCAAATAGACGTACAAGAATTCGCTTCTAAATACAAAGAAAAAAATAAAAAGTTCACGCACAGATCAATGATACTGAAAATTTCATTCGAGTAGAAGCAGGTGAACAGTTTCGATGAAAGTAAAGTTGAATCTGTTCGCAAAGATCGCGCTCCGATTCTGAAACCTCGTTGATTCGTACACGTAAGCCTTTTGCAGAGGTTTAAACTGCAGCTCTGCTAGGTATCAATGCAGAAGACATTTCTGGGTCACTAGGGGATGTGAAAAGTACTACGGCTCTGTTGTCGGACAACATTTCCCCTCTGCCACTGTCCACGAAGATACGTATTCCAGAAACGTACAATAATTTTACTGCCAGTTTCTGCCAGCTACGCCTCGAGCAAGTGATTTGTTCAGTTCTTTCAAACAGCGTAACGGCACCTGCATTGAGAAGTACCGAAACGTAGATATCTCGTACCCCGTATACGTACATATTTTGTGTTTCACCTTTCAAAGCGACATTGTACACCGGTAATAACAGGGGAGTAGGTCAGGTTGCCTACGCGAGTACATCCGAGGCGTATTACATTTTCGCAGTTAAATAAACGACTTCATTTCTGCACGTACGGCGAGCAAACATTCTTCGTCTTCCATACGGTTTTGTACTTGAATTTTCAAGACCCTTCTCGACAAGAATGCCTCTCCTTATTTACAAGGCGGTATATTATCGCGAAAATTTTTCCTATCCGAACCACCCGAACGAAATTCATTTTTTTCCCTCGTTCTTTATTCATTCGGGTCAGTTGATTACTCCGTTACGTTACGTGTTCAAATAAAGTGTATAAATAGGCTCAAAACTGGTATCTAATTAGTCCGACGAGGACTGAAACGCGGATTATTCGCACTCTGTACACAATCTACTTGTATGGATTCAACCTCATCGCGTATAACGCCAAAACAATTTCAAATGGATTCATATTCGAGCCCATTTGGCAAACGTAGAGTCGTATTTACTCGCAACTCTGACGATCCTTCAACTCTACCACAGAGCCAAGTGTTTGCCGAGTTGCTATTAACGTCGACGATCAGAGCGGAGTTTAAAATCTGAACAGAAATTTAGCGTAAAATAATTTTTTATTTACAGGTATGCTCGGGCGGACCTGGCCAGCGTTTATCTACTGACCAATATCGTGCCTGTATAAGATCAAGAGCTTTGAACGAGGCGTCCCACGCCCAGCTTGGTTTCCTGGCTTTTCGCGAGGACATTGCGAGCCAGGCTCTGAACGTAAAATCTCTAGTAAATAAGAAGAAAAAAGTATCGACGAAAAAGGAGAAGAAAAAGTTAATCAAGCTAAACAAAACGCAATCGCAAACCAGAGAGAAACCCGTCGGAAGAACTTCTAAGGATCAGACCTGATCTAAGAAACTAATTAAACGATGCGAGTTCTGAGTGTAAATATTATGTAAAAAAGACTGGTATATACGAAGAAAAAAAAAAGAAAAAAAAACAAGATAACGAGAAACGAAGTAGGTAAATATTATTTAAAGAGTGGTGATAAGCGTCCGGTAAAATATAGATTCGTGTTGTTATTTATTGTGTAAAAAGAATCGACGGTGAGGTATACATATATACATATATATGACGATAATACATTAATATATTGATATTTAATGTTTAATATTTAATATTTAATATTTAATATTTAATAATTATAGATGACGGTACGACGTGCGATAGAAGCACTCGCCTATCGAAATACTGATAGAACATTATTCGCACCGAACAGGGCGATTCAATTTACAATTTAATCAGCTTCCAAGCGTTTGGCTGAATTCTGCCAGAGGTAATAATTGATTGATCAAAGAAATAATATTTCCACTAAATAAGTAGGTACGACTAGTCGGACGAGGGAAATACATAGGACGACGTAAGTAATGAATTATTCACGAGGTATGGGAATTCTTTCACTGAAAAGTATAACACAACGATCATTTTACGGACGAGCTAGAATGGCATAATTGCTTGAATGATAAATGCGATTTTAAATATCCCGTAGAGGGATCAAAACCCTTTAATTCACGCTTTGATTAATGATCGAAAGTGGTTCTTATCGATCCTTAGATATTTTTTGGCTTCTTATTCTCTGTTCGAAGGCTTGAGAAATAAATTTTCTGGAAGTGAATTATTGGTACAGGTTTATAGAAATTTAGTTCCGATTACAGAAAGCAAGTGAGACGGGCAATATAATGTATAATTAAGGTTTAGAATTCATTAAATATAAATTATATAGACAATTTATATGAGATTTATATGATTATATATCGTTGAATAAATTAAACATAAATTTATCTAAATTAATAAAAATATTCATTCAAAGTCAATTAGGCTAGAACTAAATGAAAGAAATGAAAACCATATTGCTCCTGATCTCACCTAAACGTAATTTAGTCAAATATTCTGTAAATAATACGAAGCGTTAATATCAATTTGTTTAAATTACGCGAAATACGCTTCCAATTCTAAATTATAATTATTATCTACGTATATGGACAGATTTTTCTCTTTTCATTTTTTTTTTATTCTCCTTTTTTATACTTTTATTTCTTTTGTGTTAACGATAAATAAAATATTCAATCGGTGACTGTAGTGTCAATGAAAAGGATAAGAATAGTATTAAGGTGAATGGAACGAGCGAATGTGTACATTTTTTTATATAATTAGAATGGAAGAGAATGAAAAGAAAAAACGAAAAACAAAAACGAAAGAAAAGAAAAGACAAAAGTATTGTACAGAATGAATCGAGCCAGTCACGTGATACATGTAGTTATACATAATACATTTATGTAGACACATAATAGATACGCATATACCGTAGGTAGAAAGCAAACTCCATTCCATCCAGCCATCGTATTGATACTCGACTCAGAAGTTGGATAATGCGAGAGGGACTATCGTATGGCAAACTATCCCTGTACTTTAACTTCACATTCACCTTCATCTAACTTCACCCCCATTCGCTATATACATCTATTTCATTAAACTTCAAGCGGCGTCACCTCCTCGCCTTAATGTTCCTTATAAATATTCAAGCTATAGAACCCGGCATTCTAATAAAACGTATACAGTACATCTGATAAATTTCATTACCATCTGGTTTGTTTGTTAATTTTTTTTTCTTTTTTATTCTTCGTTATTTTAATGTCGTTATCGTCGATTCAAAAACATTTCTTTTTACGAAATATCTTCTAGTACCAGTCCTCTCGACCCGCAAAGAAAACTGAAGAAATGTAGTAGCTCGGTGCACTGCAGATCCTTGTAAGTTGCCAGTGCAAGCGTCGCAGCTTTCAACCCTCTTTGTCGTTTTAAACGTGATTCCGCGTTTTCTTGTCGTTATTTCGCCTGTTTTTCTACCGTGTTTCATCCGTTTGTATCCGGTTTAGTTGGCAGCAATCTGCGGATGTATATACGTATATAAAAGAGACTAGAAACTAATGTTTCTGCAGTTATTCTATTCCGTTCTTACAACCGTGTCGTTACGAACTTATCTTCATTTTTTTATACATCCCTTTGTGATATGCTTTAGATTACCGTGCATCATTTGACAATCTTCGATTTTACTTTATCAATAAAGATACACGCCGAATATTGTACGTAATGTAAATTAAAACGATCGATCATGTAGTATGGGGGATGTAAGCAAAAATAATAATTGATTATATAAATATGCCATTATATCAAGAGAAAACAAAAAAAAAAGCGGCTGATATTTATTCGTCTATTTCCTTACCACGCAGGATTATTATTATTCCTCAAATTAAAGGTAAGTGCACAGATAAATTCTTAATATCAGCGAAGAACCGAGATATTTGAATTTTCTGCCCGAAGGAAACAGTGTCCCGTATTTTTTATTTTTTTTCTCTTTCTTCATGAATAATTTCATCCTTTGTAAATAAATTGTACATGAATAATGTGTCGAGTGAGATTTAAGAATGCGGGGAGGAAAAAAAAAGGAAAGAATTTACGATGTGCTGCGTGAAGTCGAACTAATAAATTTATAGTAGACGGAGTGCCAGGCTTTCTTCGAGTCATTTTTATACTTGATTTCCCTTAGTGGTTCGAGTAGATTTATTTAGGGGTAAAACA
The DNA here is from genome assembly GCA_947538915.1 of Tenthredo distinguenda. Taxonomy (NCBI): domain Eukaryota; kingdom Metazoa; phylum Arthropoda; class Insecta; order Hymenoptera; family Tenthredinidae; genus Tenthredo; species Tenthredo distinguenda. The sequence continues at coordinate 16,047,429 of OX384536.1, read as the reverse complement.
CACCGCCAGTATCTTGCCGGGAGATGTAAATCTTTAGTTTAATCTATATAACCAGTTTTGCGACTTTTAAGAATCGTAAAACGAGGACCGTCGTAAAGTGGAAAGTACATGAGAAAATTGGAGCGAATCCTGCAGCCATTCGACGACGGTGACGTTTTATTTATACTATTTTTCGTACATTCGGTTCGGTTCTATAAATCTTCGGATAAAAATGGGCAACAGGATATTCATAAATCCTTCGGAGAATTTTATTCTAGACATTTTTTTCTCCATACACAAAGTAATTCCTGTTATTATAAAACCCGCAGCTACTCTACGTTCTGTATTTTCAACTCTTTTATACGAATTTCTAACTCTAGGTACAGGGAAACTTCCCAGACGCAATAATCAAAACGTTTCGCGGTTCGCAAACGACGCGACGCTCAGAATCTATACCCGCAAACTGCACATAATAATGGTAGTTGTTGTCCGCTGATAATGTTAATGCGAAATGACAGTTTCGGGAAAGTTTAATGCCTCGTGCACCGGAGTATTGTAATTTAATGCCATCGTTTTGCAATATCTAACAATAACGAGGTTGTAAAACCTGTCTATGCGAATCGTGCGATTATTATCTCAGGGGTTGATCGAGATCCCGAAAATTTCTTTCTCCTTTCAATTAACTAAGAAAGTTGATTGAAAAATGTACAAAAACATTCTGGGCTGCACGAAAAAGCTCCTTCCGTTTTGATCAGGTCTGCAAAGATGTGGTTCCTTTTTTCTCGGACGTACCTACTGCCCTAACAAAAACGAAGATTAGTACGTCGAAGAAGGGTCGAAACATATAAGATACCGAAGCACCAGGTAGATAATGAGCGAATCCATTAAAGGCTGCAGATTTTCGCCGAGTATATATCTATACGTTTCTGGGTATACCTACCTACTTACTTACCTATGTCTCATCATTCACCATATAATTTGCTCCGGGCTTCCCCATGCACACGTGGCATCAATCACTTGACTATTTAATGTTGCATCACACGACGACGATAAGATGTTCGGTTCTCCCAGTTTGCCACCCGCAACACTTGGGACCCAACAGCCCAGACATCCATTATCCTAATCACCACCCGGTGCTCCCAGTCCTGTCAGTCATTCCGTTACATTAGATATTCATTATCGAAGGTACAGGGAACAAAGGGTGGTTGTTGTATCCCGTGAGGAAAAAGGATTCGATCAAGAGAGTACAGGCGCAGGATAAGGTAATAAATTGCATTCTGATTATAACTAAGTAAAATTCGTGTATGTAATGCGGTTTTTCCATTTTTGGAGAGGAAATTTTCGAGCTTGAAAGCGTGATAGCCTAGAGTTATAAATAATTGTCGGTGAGTGGTAGACCTCGGTCTAGGTGACGTACCTTTATGTGTAGAAGAAAGCTTCTGGCTGAAGTAATAAGGATCTATAAATCATTCATGGATCATGGCGGAGCATATTTTAAGCAAGTTTTCACCACGTTCGCTGGGGGCTTTGCTCAGAGACTTTTTGATCTTATTCTAGTCGTGGAAGTAAGGAAGGAAGGAAATGGGATCGTCGTTGTAGGCGGTAGTCAGGTGCGGGCGTTAATTGCTGTAAAAGAAGAGGAGAAAAACTGATCCTAGGCTATTTTTACACGCGCGATTTTTACCTCCGATTTTTATTTCTTCGTTATAACTTCTATTTAACTAAAAATTTTCTATTTTTCCCTCGCTAACTCTTCTGCATCTTTAAAGCTCGACTTTAAACGAATATTTATGCTACTGCCAACCCCGCGCCGGATATTAAACTCGAATTAACAAGATTATTTTAATTGATAGCGATACGATGCCTCGGTAATACTTCCGTGTTTCTGAACCTTTGAAGGTGTTTGGGTTCATTAGCTTCCCTTTGAATTATTAATTCGAATGTTTATCGTTCTTTCGGCTTCTCCTCTTACTCGGCATGCTCTCTTATGAAAGTCAATTGGAATAAAGTCGCTCGTGAAAAATCCCAAACTGATGAGCAAAAATTTGATAACATTTTCAAATCCTAGCTCTTAAGTATGTCGGACGAAAAGGCGACTTTCTACGGCATATGGAATTTCGTATTTTACTATTTGCTTACCCGAACATTTTTATATTAAGAGTGTAATTTCGCACTGTCACGATATTAAAATTACGGAAGTTTAACCTTACTCCCCGACACTCTACAGTGATATTAAATTTTTTTTTTTTCCTTTTTCCAACGAATCTTAAAACTCTGACGCTAGGTGGGTACTACAAGTATACACGTAGCACAAGCGCATGTCGCCGAGAGGACGAAGCCTGCCGGAGACTCGCCATATTAATTTTATGCCAAAATGGGGAAAACGTGAGGTAATAAATTTTCATGATATACAAAGAAAAACAAAATCTCAGCCACTCTACCAGCGATATTATGAAACGAAATTATACCACTTTCAAAAGGCGCTATTCAAATTATCCGATTATCCTTTTCTAACACAAACTCGCGGCTTCGATGAGCCGCTGATATCATATGACACGTAATCTCGATTCTAGAGACAAGAAGCGACCCATGTCAACGTATACCTTGTAATGTACACCGATTAATAGCACTGAACGAACACGAGATTCTGGAGGACAGAGGAAGAGAGGGTGTGAGTGTCCATCAATCGTGACCCACGAAACACACGAGTTACATGGTCGTTACGCGCAACTGCAGTGACTATATAATGGTGCTTGGAAAGAAACTGCTTACTATTTCTATAAAGATAAAAAAAAAAGAACAGGGTGGCCACAGGAAGCCCAAATAGCCACTTGTGAAACGATCATCGAGGAGAGGCAGGCCGATGAGGAGGACAAGGACATTATTACAGACGTGAACCTTGAGTGGGGAGAGAAATGATTATGTAGAAAAGGGTGAGTATGTGTGGGTGTGTGTAGGGTATATCTCAAAGGTCGATAATTAGGACTGCCTGCCTGCCTAACCCCCATTTGTGTAAAAACAAATGGTAAAAAAAGGTCCCCGAGAAACTAGATTGCGCTCTTAATTGTCTCTCTGCGATCTTATCGATGTAACGATGTTGCAAAATCGTGGAAACGTGTGCCTAAACTGGGCGAAGAAAAAAGTCCGGTTACTCATCCCGAAAAAAATTAACAAAATTAACTATTCACCGCCGAACAGGAAAAGGAAATAGGTATTTGTACAAATTTATTGAATTGTGTGAACTTGGAGATTATTTATTGACTAGTATGACGAGATTCAAGACCAACGAATCTCGTTCGAACTTCTTTTAGAACTGCTTCAGTCAATCTTCAATCGTAACTTAATTTCGATACTCATGATCTCTGATTCCAATGATCGAAGATAGTTTCTGCTGTATCAGAGCGAGATTTCATGGAGTCTCGTGTCTCGTGTCTCTTTGCTATTTTTAAATAAAGAGTGATTCGTAAACTGCATCGCTTGCTAGGGATTACTCTGAGTAATAACACATGAGTTTTAAAACTGCACTTGCGGAATGAGCCACTCTGCAATTAGGTCGAGTGAAACTAGAGTTTTGACCGACGAATTGCACAGCCAGACTCTACACTCGCGCTAGTGTCGAGAAAATACTAAATTACTGTCGTAACTACGAACTTGCAAGCACCGCGACGAACGGTATTACAATTCGCGTGTTTCCGTCACGTTTTTATGTCGGAAAATTCAGAACTGCGGAGCTTGAAACACGATGAAGATATTTTACTCCACTATATTCTATTACGTAGCCAAAGAAATTGATAGAAAAACAACGTTTGCATAAAATATTTCTATAAATTGTAAGGAATCTTCATTTTAATTTATATATTCTCGTGTACCGATGACGATCGCCCGTTTAGCGTGACAGTACACGTTCTCGCGAAGCGGAAATTGCATTGACAACAGCGAATAGGTTTTGCCACAGTTTTAATGCAATTTTTTACATTTTATAAATTTTTATATATGCGAGTCTCATTACTCGTTTGGCTGGTGAATTAATGCGACATCAGAAGACTCTTTTTCTTTTTATTTTTTCAATTTTTTTATTTATTATTATTCATGTTATGACTTTCTCGTTAAATTTCTACTCCGCATCGCCGCCTTTGGTCCATTGCATAATCATAGACACATGCTGCACATGCTCAACACTGCAGTGTGCAGAAACTTTGTAAATATGTAAACCTGGATATGGTATATTTTCATTTTATAATAATAGGGAGCAACGTTGAGGCACATTCGAATGCGTTTCTGCTATTCAAATAACTCTAACGAATGCCCCAGGTCCTGGTTCGAAAAAAGCTTGCTGCGAGGCTGCCAGCTACAGTTCGACTAACAAAAAGAGAAAGAAGCTACATGAAAGTAATCTCCGATCTTCCCTCGTAAAAGAGTATGAAATAAATCGAGTAAAATTCAGCCACGATGTAGTTTTGCTTTACTGACCGGATAAACTCCTTCGTTTCATTGTCCGGCCAATTTAGGAAGGGCCCTGCAGTTCGGTTACTTTTTATATTCACGTACACTCGGAAAGTCAGCCAAGCGTGGGTACAGCACAGACATATGTATGTATAGGTATAGGTATAGGTACGCCGGAAAATGTTTACGCGAAAAAAGCGATTACGCGACCGTTGGGAAATTTGTGTTTACCTGGTGGAGTGCCACTCGCTAATCTCGTTGCCAACGAAATCTCCACGCTGTCCACGACCTCGCTTAAATTATATATAACCCTAGGATGGTGAATCTGAAATTCTGCAGAGAAAAGTGATAACCTTGTCGAGCTTTATTCCGCTTCATAATCCGGCGAATACAATCGGGTTTTCATAGGAGGTAATCTTCTCTGAGAAAATTTGATTCTTTAAAAATCTTATAAACCATTACGATTTAGTGCCGGGGCCATCGTTTTACAACGTCAAGTTTTTGGTTCTCGAATAGAAATTGATGTCGCTAAGAGTTGAGTACCGTGTGAAATGAAGAGGAGATATTTCGCGAGGTAGCGGAAACTCCTTTGTGTAATTTGAAAGCGATTCAAGCCTCGCCGTTTCGCGTTGAACAAGCCCAATTCCTTTGGGTGACGTTTGCAACTACGGTAATGAGTAATCCAGGAATACGGAAATGAGGATTGACTTCAGTGGAATAATAATACCGTGGGGTGGCAGCTCGCAGGCTTTGGAATTAAGAGGAAGTAACGGCGAAGGAAATTCACGACCGCAGATATGTACACGCAAATAACGATTAATCGTAGAAATTACCTTTACACAAAAGGCATCGTTAGCTATTCTGCCAAAAGATTATCGGTCCTGAATTCCAACCTCCACCGATATAATGAATTGTACATAAGTAGGTTATATATTTACAGATATGAATGGATTCAATTGTATAGGTATACCGAATACTCGAGTTCGCAAAAAGTATAATTGTAATTATATTCACGTGTCATTTTCGAGTCGTACCACGTAGTGGGAGAATTTCCTGTATTTCAAACGACAGAGAAAAAAGGTGACTGGGGAAACAGCGTCAGCGAAAAAAAAAAACAAAAAGAAAAAAAATTCCGAACTTGTACAAGAATCGGAAGTGTAACTGGTACACACAGCTGTTATATAAAGTAGAGTAATTGACACAGATCTCTTCATGCAATAGGCGGTATAATGCAAATGATATATAAATAGAAAATCGAGATAGAAAAATGGAAAAACGTCATCCATTCGCGAATGGATTGAATCGAATCGAATTTATTTTCTATTCGATTGAGCGGTCGCAAAGGGAGGAATGGTTCAATGGAACCTGATTTCGCTCAAAGTGCAAACTAGAGCTGTACAACCATTACCTACCTGCGTCTTACTCTTTCAGTCATGTGGTTTTGAGTCTCAATCGCGTATTTATTGCTTCGCCGAGGCGGTATATTCGCCGTCCAACTGCACCACTCGTACGTTGTTAACGTGCATTTAGAGCGATTGCATTTCACCGTTCGCATAGCCTCTATTATATTTTACATATATATATATATTATACGTATAACGAACACTGAATACTACTCGCTCGTACAGAAGTTCGCGAACTGTACGAGACATCGGCGGAAAAGCTGAGGTCACTGAATTTCTACTAACTATAAGTAAATAAACTGATCTATAGACCGAGTAGATATAAGGTATGCACGATAATCTACATATACGTGTTTCACGTGGTTAAAACTTTTCTGAAAATCAAATAATCGAGCTTTCTCTTTTTTTTTTTCTTTTCATTTTTCACATATTCGAAACTGCTTTATAAGCACATGAAACATGTATCTCTATCTATGCACAGACGAGTATAAATGTGCCGAATAGACCTCGAAAGATTTACCTATTTCAGTAGAATTTGGCACGAGACGCGTAGCGTCGTCTGAAAACGAATGACGGAAAAAATTAGAGAAAAGAATTTAAAAAAATCCTAATAAAAGGAACCATCTTTCAGTCGTTGACTTTTTCTCTTCATCGTGAAAAGCACGGCGTTTTCTGAAACCTTCAAAGTGGTGGATGTGTACATAGCATACGTATACAATGGGTACCGACAGGCAGGCAATTTTCCATGAAAAAGTAAGGCGCTTTACTCCTGAGTAATTTTCCACCTAGATGTACTAATGGCGCTGTATATATATATATACGTTTTTTTTATTACATCATATGTGTGTAGTTACTCCGATGATGTGGCGTCACGGTGAGCATTGCGGGAAAAATAGCTGCGATATGAGAATCTCCAGAAATGTGATAAAACGAAACGACCACACTTTAACCCCTTTTCTTCCGGGTCCGAGTATACTCGTAAGTCGTAGACCGCGACGAGAGTATTCAAGGATCAAATCTCTATCTCTGTTCCCATATTTTTTTTTTTTTTTATAAATTTATCAAACGTGTGAAAAACTTTCGAGTCGATTTGACGTGATAAAAGAAAAGGAAAATAAAAAAAATTGCTCAATCGAAAGGTTCATCGGTTATCGTTAGGTAGATAATAGTTTCAGACGAAGAGTTCCACGCTGATGGAAGCCGAGGCTTTTTGACTGGGCAATTTTCCTTCGTCGTCGTACGGAATCGTGTATTATTAATAAAAACCGAGCGTACAAGGATGCATGTACGAAATTACGAAGGCAATTTCGCGTTCGCGTTGAAGCGGTTTGTTAACCACTCGGAAGAAAAAATATGAAAAAAAGGAGAAAATACAAAATAAGAAACAACTTTTACCCTTCACGAATCCTTTGTGTCGTATTCTTGGATGAAAAAGAAGAAAACTGAATTCACAAGGAAGACGAACTCAGTTGAACGCATTTTATTAAAAAATTTTTACTCCCGGTTGAAAAACGACAAAATAGAAAACCCGACTCCATATGTTATAGAGAAATTTTATCAGCGTGTTAACTATTTGAAGAAAAAATAATAATAGTTCACCTATCTAACGATATAACGAATAAGGATTGTGAAAAACTATCAATTCTCACAATATTTCGTAATTATATCGAACATTTGGCGGAAGCTTTGCGTAACCGGATCAGCGTTAACAAATGGGTTCTTTCACGGCATCGTTAAAATTGCTTTTTGTTGCTCTTTTCCCTTTTTATTTTCGACTTTCTTTATCCGGTGATTTATCACTCGCTCATTTGTCTATTGCTACCTCAGTATCGCATCGCCATTTTCGTAACGGTACAACTTTGGAATTATAACATGTACTCGACTGTATACTGGCACATGTGTATGTATAACACGCATGTATACCTCTATGTACGATATAACATAGCTGAGTTTGTACTCAAAGCCAGCTATTCGGCTTTCTTCAAGTTTCCGGCTTTGCTCCGAAACTTGAACTTGGTAGCACCCTGTAATTTGCGTGGAAGCTAATAACGCGGGGGAATCCACTGCCAAGTTTGATTATTCTTATTCCGTATTATAAATCGCAAGGTTTTTCACCTATTCCTGATAATAATAGACTAAGATTCCCAAAGTTGAGATAGAATTTTCTCTACTTTCTCAAGAAGTTGGTGAATCGATCGATAGTAACAGTCTCCTCAATAATATTGAGATTCTATTTGTTATCGTGGTACGTAGAGATTGCGAGTAAAAGATTTCCACTTAACGCAATTTCTTCTCTTCCAGGTTACATTCGGAATCAAATATTTCGATAACCAGAAATATTCCCGGGGTTGAATAAAACTGGAAGGGGTAAAGATTCTCCAAAGATAACAAGAAATACTACCCTTTCAGCGAGGGGATTTCGCCTTCTAGTTTCACGATGGAATTTCACCGTGTTCAATTTTTTCAAATCACCGAGGAAATGCATTGTACAATTTATGGCTGAAAGAGTTTTCCCAAGTCTTCATATTTTTCAAATCGAATAATTCCGAAATCTCTCACGGTACCAAAATCGGGGACCCGTGCGCAGAAAAGTGTCCCGAATAATCGAGAAAACCTGACATATCCGTAGAGAGAAACTTGAAGGAAAACATAGAACCGTTTGAACTTTTGAAATACGGTAAGGATCAGAAAAAAATTGACACTACTTCGACTTCTATGATTCTATAAACGACGCATGTCGCTTTATCGAACCTCGAAGTATTCCTTGACTCAAATATTTGCCTTTAATAAGCGAAGGTATCCAGTCGATCGCACAAGGAGCTGGTATCGCATATTTGCAGACTTACGAGGGTGATTTATATTTATGTACTACCTATTATATATCCACATTTCCAAACTGACAAGGTCTATTGTTCCACGCCTGGCAGCTGTGGGCTTAGACAGAGGCTCTCTCGATTAAATTATCTATCGAATGTACCTGGCTCTGACATTTCGGTTGCATCTTTGTAATTACCTAACATAATTAATTAAACTGCCGGGAGATATTCCGCGAGGTCTTGTCAGGTTCAAAACAGCAACGAGAGACATGGTAACCCACCAGAGTATGACTGCAGGGGAGTTTTCTTCAAACTTTCTCGAGCTTTGAACCAACCTTCTTTCTCATGCTGTACGACATTCAAGCTCAAAAACGAAAGCCCTAGAAAAAAAGTTCTTAGAATAAAAAATTGAAAAAAATAATTCGGCTTCGATTTCTGATAGATTACAGAAGATTAAGGGTGGAGGGTGAATGTTGTTCGAATCAAAGTGGAATTTCGTGCGAGGTGATATTGCGTGTGATAATTGGGTGGGTTTGATAAATAGATCGAGTTACGGGTTGCACATTAATTGTGAGCCAGGCCATAGATTACATAGCTTAGAGCTTGATTAACGTCTATGAATGGAAGGCGATATTGCAGGGTGCTTTGGAGCGCATCAAAGCCCTGACCAGGACGCGACGCTATTCGTATTACTTGCTGGTTTATTATCTATTCTAAATACCCTTCGAGGATACCGAGGCTTCGCGACGTCTACGACGGGATGTCAGAGCTATGAATTCTTAGCTGTCCATTAACCCACGCCAGGAGTACAAACCGCACTACATTCTACCAGGTCAAAACCACGGAATTACCACTAGAACATTGCTGCAGACAAATTTGACAGACAAGTAGACGTTGGGTTTCATCTCATACCTATATAGGTATAACGCATCATTATATATCAGAGTATGTGTGACTACCTGAGTAATCCAATCTATTTTCAATATTACATTTTAATGAGGTCACAGATGATCGGTTAATCATTATTTTCAACTTCGGTATACATCTGATCGAAGATTAGGCTCTTTTCTTTATTTTTATTATATCATTGACGGAGTCTGCCGGGGGTCAAATTCATTTTGTTGTTATAAGAATGATGTTAATTAGACCACGGAGGCAATTTACAGATCGTATTATTTAACCAGCCTCCGGCTACGTAGCGGTGTGGAGGGTAAGTCCGTTGGGATTGACCGTAAAATCCAGATGCCAAATGAATTTCATTGTTTCGTATTACGGGCACGTCTCTCACCGTGCTATTCGTCTTATTTGGGACTAAAGGAACTGCGAATCTCTCCGCAAATCGCAATACGAATGACAGAAGTAACGTACCGACACTTTCTCGTAAAAATTTCTATTCCGTAATGAAAATTTGTTAAATATTCAACTTGTTACGGAAGAATTCATTGGGAACTAAATTTCCAATTAAAACTAAACGAATTAACTGCTCGTTTTTGCTTTGGTTTTTTTTTCACTTTATCCCGTCGAGTAACTTATCTACCCATAAATTTCCGAGGAAAGAAATCTCGGATATAATCTAAACGATTCTTTTTACGAGCCAAGGTCATGATACACGTGAGTTATGCGATTCTCTAAACTCCGGTGTACACGAATAACGAAAGTCAAAGTCCTAGCTTAATCCACGACTTCCGTAAGATTCTCATTATTTTGTAAAAATTGGTTTGGGAAGAAGACGCATAACTCATCACCGAGAAGGACGATTCGTCTACTGCAATTACAGTTTCGTCCATTCGCTGATTCCTCATCGCATTATCCATGCAGGTGTTTTTCTGTTCGATGAGAAAAAAGTCCGGTGGATAAAAATCCTCGAATGACCATCAAAAATCGTTCAATAATTAAAAACGAAATGTAAGCTCTGAGTTCTTGACGGATTTCGTTGAGAAATAGTTTGAAAAAAATGTGGTAAAAGTTTCGTTGGGGATACTTTGGCAAAATTGAAATCCGTAAAGCTCAAACTACGCGCCGTTCCTTATATTTTAGTTATATTTCTTACGCTCAAGACTCTCATAAATTGCATCAGGTTAGCGCGAGGTAAGATATCCCCATATCTCCCACTTCTCTAAGCTCTCAAAAGTTCTCTCACCTGACATAGATATGGATACCGGTCTTATTTCTACGTCTGAGACGGCGCAGGGAACTTTGCAGAAGTGTATAGCTGGTGAATCTACATTGCCCTCATTATACCGTGTATGCTTCCCTGCACATTCAAGTGGATCCTGTTAACCACTTGACTCAACACATACACAGAATCGATTTAATCGATTGCGGAAGTTCTAGCTTATTATATTGTTGTTCGAACTATTATTATTACAGGAATTAGCCGCAACTCTCAGGCTATATTCATGTAATAAAACGTTCAAGCTTCTATGTGACTATGAATTATTAACGGCCAACTAACCAATGAACGAGAGATTGGTAAATTCGCAAAGTTGGGTACCGAAGCGTGCGAAGGTGTACTTAAACCTGCAAATATTGGCCAACTGTCAAATAATGGTGAGCAATTTTGAGGGAATAATTACAAGGCAGTGGTACCCATCTTTCTTCATATTCATCTCATTACCCATAATCGTTTCGTAGACGAACGGATAGAAAGAGTTAGAAAAAGGATGCGATCAAATCTGGTCAAGGCTGAAAGAAAATAGTAAAATATTCCGATTTTATTACAGAACTCTGTAGCTATATACCCATATACCTATGTAGAAAGAGAAAAACGAGGTGCGAAATAAATTAGCAAACAATAGATTCCCGGACCTGTTAAAGTGCCGGAAAAATTCCTGCGTAGACGAGATGTCGAAAATTTTCTAAACCCTTGCGGAAGACAATCGACGTGAAAAAAACTCCACATGTACCTATTAGACGTAGATTTCATCTCTACATCTTCATCTCCGACTTATATGTAAGTTAGTAGATGCGTGCAGACGTCGGAACTGAGAAGATTGATCATTGATGCATCGAGCAATCAGCACAGGTGAATTATACATGGTATAGTTGGTTCGATACTAGAGCTTTGAAAGCTCCAAATTGGTGCTATGACTGTTGGAGCTTGAGGACTTCGAGGATTCGAGAGTGCCAACTAATTGGCCGAGTAAATACCTCGGTATATTCTGTACTGATATTATGAGGAGGTTTTGAGTGGGTGTAGAAATGACGAGGAAGATGACGAAAGTGAGAAAACCAGATCGAGATAACTCGCTGGTAATTAATCGCCTTCAATCGCAACCGACAAATTGATAATTACTCACATCCAAGGCGGTGTTCCTCCAACTTCCGGTTCTTGCCAATCACGAACGAGTATGTTATATGTACACTACAGGCTAGTTTCGTGTATAAATTATGCGATACCGATGATGATCATCATCGTCGTAACAACCTGTCTGCGTGCGGCCTGTTACGCTCCTTTGAAGTCCTTACGAAATAAACTCTACTAGATAATTCCTCTTTGTCCCTATATTAAAATTGAATAGCTTGTAAAATGGATTTGCTAATCCTGAAACGTCGAGTATATACACCTAGATGTGTGAGATATGGTAACACCTTATAATAACATAATATAACATTAGGCGTTTCGCAAGATCTTCTTCGCGAATCTATCTCGCTATTTATTCATCATTCGGTTTCGATTTTCACCGCGGTCTCCCTCTTCATTTATCTCATATTAATCAACGGATGCATCCGATGTTGCTATAGATTTATGTCCATGGTAAACCGATTGACAATACCTAATTTAGTTCTGGAGATACGAACCGTGACACCCCAGGTCCGTCCCACAGTTTTCCACTTCCGGTTTATAGGCCAATTCATTAGAATTCAGTCACCTTCCGATCCAGCGCATATTCGTGGCCAAAAATCAGGTGGAACGATTTCACACGGTCAAATACCCGAATTTTTTCATTATTTTCTATCATCATCAAAGGTAGAGGGTTTCAAAGAGACTTTCTTCGGTTTTAGTCAACAATTTTATAAACAGTCTCTCCGATTTTCGTGAAACTTTAAAACCGGGAAGATTTCCTTGGGTAAACGATGAGACAGATTTTCGCCGAGTTTGAAAAAAGAAGGAGCAAATAACTTAAGGGAAATCCTATCACCAAGTTATTAATGACCTTTGACTCGTCTGTTTGTCTTTCCGGTGAGACGAGTTCCGCTCCTGCGAGTCGCAGCTGAACGATATTTCACTCCAGATTTTATACTTCGCCTTGGGTTACACGACACCCTGATCAGTCGAACTCAATTCATTTCAGACTTGTTAGTTTGACGAAGAGAAAGAAAAGAGAAGTTTCCCATTCGGGTGAAAAATTTCATTAGCAAAATTGACCGGCGCCAAATTGATCGGAAATTTGATCAGCGAATCTTTTCATTCTTATTCTGATAACGAGTAAGAATTTTCAGACAAGAGTAATATCGCTGTTTGATAAACTTCAATAACCAGAAAGTCGACTGTAGCCTCAGGTCATCCTAACTTGGGTTTAATTGCAGCGTTAGAGACGCGTAATAAGTAACGAGAAAACGCGATACAGGTTGTCCAGGGTGTAAACTGGAGGGGGCAGACAGACAAGGTTACCGGAACCTATAAAACAACCAACCTGCGCTAAAAACCTGTCCAAACCATACGGTGCTGTGGCCACGTAAGCGAGTATAGGACTCAATAATTGTGCGCCGAGATCGGCGATGGTAGTTGGATATTAGCGCTCGACCAAATCGGCGAGAGTTGAAAAAGTGCGAACGTTTTAATTTTCGATTTTTTTCTCCATTTTTTGTTTCCCCCCTTTCAAATTTCATCGCGTGAATTTACATCTGAGTGAAGAAGAAAGGTGACGATGGTAAGTTGTAGAATTAACTTACTACATGGCGTTTGGTACCTGCATGGAAAAGATCGGTAGTTAATTTATAAACTCGGAAAAGCACGGTATAGAAACTGCGAAGCAGGTATATGACATAAAATATGTGAAATTTTGAGAGCTCTCGATGAATTGCATTTACGGTATACATATACTACCCCCGGATATCAAATGGACAAGCTCAAAGCCGTCAATTGACTGTGTGAGGTAATTGAACGCGTTCATTTTTGATATACTGCTCGAAGCTTTGAGCAATGTCAAATAGTCCTGCTGGGTTCAATGTCGCCCCTGACACTGCAGTGACTGAATTTCATTATTTTTCAACAAAATTTTATCCAGCGTGAAATTACGGCTAGTCGACAACTCGACGCGTGAATATTCCTCCGGAGTATAGAATTAGAGAAATTATTCTGTTATGTAGTGTTTCGATTGTACTCGTAAGAATGTTAAGTTTTTCGTAGAGTTCAAAACAAGATTTGTGCTTCTATGAAACTTGAAGCAATTCTATACGCTACAACTACGGAATTGCTATGAAAGGCGATTGCAGTCGGGGCTTAGAACTGGAACAGGAATTAGTACTCTTACTAATTGAGTTCGCAATCATCTCCCTGAGCCATCTGGGCGAAAGAAGTCCGAGAATCGAGGCCATTATATAGAATCAGCGTTTCTTACATCCGAGTATAAAAATGTGCGAAGAAAATAATTGAGTAACAAACGAAAAGTGCCATAGTCACGAAAAAAATAAAAATAAAACAGGATGGGAAAAGGTATTTCCGCATTTTTGGCGGAGATAAAATAAAGTTAAGCCAAGGCGATGGAAGAAATGAAAACGTTTCATATTTTATAATGAACTACTTAGCTTGACTATATGATAATTAGGTTCGGGGATGATTTTGCCAAGTCACTCTGACAAGTCAAGCTGCAACTTCTAGAAGTTAGTCGACATTTGACACACGGGTGTATTAATCAGCCAAAGCTGCTTATCAGAGAGCCATTACCATCCAAGTGCTCGACGAGTTTCGGAGTCTGGTAATGAACTCGACTCCCTCGCATGTAATTGTTTAAAACTTTCCTCTTTTATTCCCTGTTAATGTGCCTTATCTTATAGCGCGAAAAAGGAGAAAGAGAGAAAGAGACAGAGAGAGAGAGGGAGAGAGAGAAAGAAAAGAGCGTGATCGAGGCACGTAGAATCTTCTAAAAAAATCTCATTTCCGTAGAAAGATTAAGTATCTCTTCCCTCGGAGTTTATATATAGCATACTCCTTAAAATCTTCATAGTGAGCCAAATTATAAACTTGCCGATACGATTGCAATTTATCACTTAGATAATCATTGAGTATCCGTACTATATTCTACCAGGAGATTCTAAGCTCTGTATAAACCGATCAATTATCTATAGAATAAAGTTACTTTAATAAGATCACGATCTCTCGTAATGCCGTGTCTGATCGGATGCCCCCATAAAGTTGGCTCCGCAAAACAGCGACATTTCTTCGCCTTTCGTATCGGTCTTAACTGTTTCACGTCCCGGATTGAGTAGAGCCAATCACGTAACCCGATTAAGAGACGAATAAGATAAAGTAGTTCAATTTATTGCCAGGCAGGGTGACACGTTGATTAATTTCCCCCCGAACTTATCCTATAACTTGTGATTAAAATTTATCAGTCCCACCCTGTCATTTTTTTGAAATGTATCTTTGTCCTCGTTTTCTTTTTTTTTTCTTATAAAAATCACTGATCAAATACTACACCAGTTCATCTACTCCTGGATACGAGCTTGTACAGAAGTACAGAACCGTCCGTAAAGAATAAAAAGAAATAATGAAAAAAATAGTATAAAACAAGAGTACAAACAGTTTGAGGTACGCTCGAACTATTCCAGAGAGATTTACCCTCGCAATCCACCGTGCAGCATTCTTATCTAATAGATTCCACTTCAATGATATCCATCCGTTTCAGCGAAGCGCGAGTATTCGATTATCGACCATATTTACATCTCAGCATGAATGCTTGCATCCAGAATATCTCTCAAGATTCTCAATATATTGTCCAGACGATTTTTTTCTTTTCCTTTTCTCCTCTTGTTTCCAATAGCTAATTCAATTCCTTACTGAGTTTTTTTCACGAATGAACATTGCCGTAACATAATGGATATTTCTTAGGTTTAGATACACAATGGAAACTCGAGTGGGTGGATGATGAATTTTCGAGAACCGGCTAAAACGACTCGTTCGAAAGCGACTTTTGATACTTTTGAAAAGAGTTTCGAGGGGTTTAGAGGTCGGAAAATTCTGGGGCCACGGTTACCATAGGAACGTTGATGATTGTACTAATTTTAGGAAAAGACCTTACAAAGCCTCGCCGATTACCTGGCCTCCGCTGTACTATACTTCCGGTGAGTTTTCCTCGTTACGGTAAATTCGTGAGGCTTCGGTTAGGAACAAACCAACGAATGGGGAATAGGAAACGAGCTGGTAACTATCAGACCATGGTCGGAAGTGGAGGTAGTCGAACCAGACGTAGGTTCATGGGGTGATCGAAGCGGTCCATGAATCGAGTGAGACGTGAGATTTTTGATACCAAAATGTCAATTATTCGAAAAGAAGAGATAAGAATGCTTCACACTTTCATCGGAATCTTAGAACCGAGAGAACGAAAGAAGACCCTCGATCCTTGATGAGATGGTATTTCAAATTAATGAACAATACATGATTTATAATTGAGTCACGGTGCTGCGGGTTCTCTTAATTGGATATAATTCTACTCAATAAATTTCGTAATTCTGTTTCTGCTCAGGTGATTGTCGCCGATATATAGGCAATTCCGACGTTGCTAATTTAATCTTTGCATCGCGGACACAAGGATAAAATTCGATTGGTGTTAATTAATTTTATTCCTTTAACGCAAACGACCTACACCGTCGTACAGCTTCTCGGACTGTAACTACAGGCTGATTATATCAGCTTGAAACAATTTTAGTGAAAAATTTATTCATTCGTAATTATTGGAAATTTTTCGCGGAATTCTATCGCGAATCTACCGGGATTGAAATTCTCTGCATTTTATTAATCGCTGTGAAATTTGCTCACGAAATATCAAAATTATTCTAATACCTTTTGGTACAAGTTAACCGGGGTCGTGATTCATCATTTTAACTACAACACGTGGAAATTACAAATTTCTATTTACACCGAGAACTTTTATGTGGAAAAGGCAGCGTGTAATTACTGAGCATTGAGCGCGAACAAAGCGGTCAAAGATGCGTGACCCACAAGGGAAGTGGCCTCGCATATATGTTGTACTTCATCCACATTTACTGGCATATACTACACGTACGACGGGTAGAACAGGAAGGAAGCTGAACCGAGCTGTTCCATTAGTTTCATTTTTTAGCCGATTTAATTTCTCAATCAATCGGAATTCGATAGTCCGTAGAAAATTGTTTTATCGTAATTAGAACGAAGGTAGGTAAAAGTTTAACGGGGCCATGACCATTCAAAGATAATCAAGTCTGGATGGACGCGTGATTACGTCTGTTATTCGCCACTCTTCTCGCGGTAAAAGTAAAAATGAAAATCAAAAAAAGGAAGGTTCTCATCGAATCGTGAAAATGAATTAACTAACTGCGAAGCGGTGACGATGAATTTTAGAAAATCGTGGAAACCCAGTGATTTTTTGGTACTGAAAAAGCAGCCTCGTCGTTACCGAGAAAAGAAATAATTGACTCAGAAATTACACGCCGTGAATATACCTGTATAGCTGTATAGATGGAAATAGCTGTGCGGTACTGCTGCGCCGTGACAAAGGAAGTACATTGTAGTGTGAATGGTAATAAAATAATGGTCAGTTGAGGGGAATGCCAAACACGAGGGTATTGTACACGCGGCGTTTCTCTGCCTCTTGCGTGACATCATTTCCGCTCCTATTATCCGACCCATCGTACAAACGAAGCGTTTCGCGAGCGAGTGCGGCCAACAAAGTACCTTGAACTCTTTCGCGTTGGCAAAAAATTTTATTTATTTATTTATTTTTTTGTTTCTTTTTTCAAAGAGCACAAAAACCTCTGATTTTTTTCTCGCCCGGGTGTACGGACGCCTGATCGTGTTCCGGAAGTAGCTACGTCAACATTCACTGTTAAAAATGGCTTCATTTTACTCCGTCTCGTTAATCATTCGTAATTTTTTCAGTTTCATTTCAAGTATTTCTTTTCTTTTTTCATTCACCCGGTACCTGATCATCTGTCACCTCATAATTAGTAATTAGCAATAGACACTTTAGCCTTGGGCGGGTTTAGGACGCCATCCGTGAAATAATGAAAGCCTCGATTACCAATTTGCTCTGAAATTTGATGGGCAGTCGGATAGTAGTAGTCCGCGGAAGGTAATGACGACGACGACGGTTTCATCCCCCGTTTCTCTTAATTGTTTGTTTTCCACGGAGCTGGAATATAAGGTAAGAGCTGACGGTGGCCGAAGAGGCTGCTGAGATAGATGAAACGAATGGAACTGGAAAGGGAAGAACAAAGTAACGGTATAGATAGAGGCTTGCCCAGGTTCGAAATCAATACCTGCACTTCCTTCTCACTCTCTTCTTTCTGAGAGACATTCAATTGCTTTTATAGTCAAGGATCTACCTGAAATGTGAAAATAAATATGTCGATTTAACCATCGACAGCTAAATATTGCAGAAATCGCGTTTAACCCTTTCGAAATTCATTTTATAATTAAAAAATCGCAGCTTATTCATTAGTGCCAAATTTCTGCGCGTAGCTTTCAAGTTTCGAAGTACTTATCCGGTCCGTGATCTGAAAATAATCTAATGGAGATAAAAAGCTATTATTTTCTTTCTTGCTTCAATCTGTGGCTGAAAATCATTAAACCGATCGACCAGGTATTTATAAATCAGAGTCTAGACTTTATAGACCGAAGAGTACCAATTCAGAATGTCCAATTCGAGGGTGTAAAGTGCTTTAACCGATCCGCGGACACTTCAGCTGTTTCAAGAATCTCGTAATTAGATTAGTGCTTAAGCTCGTTACTATGGCACGTGTCAGAGTCGCGATGCAATGCGCACGATAGGTAGTATAGGTAGGTATATCGTTTAAACCTAGATATGTGCAGACATGATGAATGCCGGATTTGCATTCACACTTCGCAGTGCTCTCGTATCCCCCATGGAGACTGTTTACCAGTGATTCAACGTTAACGAATTTATACGTTGGAACTTAACGAGCTCAGATTGTATTCGACAATGAGAATAGATGGGTTAAATCCGTGCTAAATTTCGCCGCGAGGAAGCCTGTAACCAAACCCTAAAATAATTCTATGGTATTTGCTAGAAAGTAGATTCAGAAATTGTGTCGTAGTGGTGTTATTGTCGAATGCGGGAAACGGTTTGAATTTTGTTTGGTAAACCCGAAGTCATACCCGCGATAAATCGGTCCATGATTGTTTCATTTCCGGTAGATTTTAGCATGACAAAGAAGCGAAATGATAAAAAAATGAATAAAAGTAAAAGCTGACTGATCGGACCGGATGGGCACAACGATTTTTGAATTCACTAGTAATCGTGACTAAAACTAGATCAAACAATGACAGAAATTGAATTGTTCAATCCGAATCAATGCCTGCTAGGTCGGCCGCGTGTGTCTATCTAACTTTCAGACCTTCCATACCTCCAGAGAAGAGTCAGTGCGAAATTTTCAATGGCAATTGTTTAGCGAATAAAATGAGATATTTGGGAGAAAAACAGGAGCATACACGTGCTGCAAATGTCTGATTTATCGCGCCACGATCGGTTCACTTATAATGGGAATTTACATGAAGTCAAGCTGCCTCCCTTCGCGGTTTTCCACGATGCGATGTCTTAGATGCGTAATCACGAACATGAGTTATTCATACGGCAAGCCAGGGGCTGGGCAGGTAAAGACGGGGTACGACACGTGCGGAATGTAACTAAACACATCTGCTTCCGCCTGCGTTTCATAGTCGTACATACATTCAGTTCTGTATCGTGGCAATTATTACAGGCGACTTAATGCTCAATGAATATGTAATAAGGTTATAGAGTAATGAGCCTTTGCCAGGAGAAGAGCTTTCATCCCCCAGCCCCCAGCCCCCAGAAACGAGTATCTTGTTTACTCCGGTAATTGAATTTGTCGGATTAAAAAGCGTATTTCTGGCATTCAAGGTGCTTAAATGATGCAACGAATTTGAGAATAGGGGTATGTGTGTCACTCCTACGACTTAATTTGGTCTGTAGTCTGGGGAAGTGTCGCCTTTGGAAGAGGATTATGTGTCTCCTTTGACCGACTCGACTTCTTGGATGGTAGCAGAAAACGTAATTTGTATTCAAGGCGTTGGTAAAAGGTTCGCACCGCTAAGAAGTTATGTCTTTCGAAACGGCGTTTCCTCGGCTCAATGCTGCCTGGGCAGAAGAGGGTGCAGTCGTAGTAAAAGCTCTGAGAGTAGGAAAGAGAGAAAGCGCAGAGAGTTATAGAGAGTCGAAGCGAGAGGGGAGATGAAACATTTATGCGGAAGGCACGAAACCGAATTAACCCGACAAAAGTAATGCGAATTTGCATTTAAATCTTAAATAACACCGTTATTAAAACTGTCATACCGCGTAAACGAGTTGCGCCCTTCCTCGTAGTCTCCTGCAACCAACGGCATCCATAATTTAAAATTACTGCCGGGATACAAGAAAGTCAATTTACAAAGTTAATCGAGCTTTTTTCATTATTCCCATAACACGAATAGCCAGTTTCTTAGATCGTTCGTATCTACACAACCCCCGAAATTCTGCTCATCCGAGTTCGAATAACCGCAAGAAAGTTTGGAGAACACACGGTCCTCGTCAAATCCTCACGAAAATTGCATTCGTTCAACGTACTTTCACGTCGTTTTATTTTTTTATCACTTTTTTTTATTTTTTGGACGGTTATTTCACGTCCGAATCAATTTCGAAAATAATTTTCATATGTAAATCACTGTTACCCAGACTTATATTGTATTGCCTGGAACTGAAGGCTGAACACACCGAATAAATCTTCTCGTTATGAAGACAGACAGAAGTTACATTTAGATATAAACAGAATTTAGTGTGCATCGGTTCTGGCCGGATTTATAAAGGGCAGGAAAACGCACAGTATTGCTATCGGTGGGAAAAAGGGTCGCGAAAATCAGACAAAAATTGGAAACGAAATTCTCGAATTTAAAATTGAATTGCCATTTTTTATATCACGCTGCTACGGGACGCAGTCTGAACTTCTAAGAAATTAGAAGAAATTTTTTTTCATTCGAAATGGAATTCCCACTCTGTATGTAATCCGATCTGACCTTCTTAACCTATTTGCCGTCCACTCGACATCAAGATGGCGTCTGGTACCTGCACTTTGCGGTGTGGCACGAAATGGCGTGGAAAATGGATGAGGTGATCCTTAATTTTGAACGTAACGTCCGGTAAATGAGAGACGGACAAAATCGAATGAACAAACGGCCAAAGACGTGAGTTGGGAAATAGAAACCGATTGATTTTAAAGGAGAAATTTTTTTAAAGCGAGGTACAAGCGCCATATTCCACTTCTAGAATGCGCATAGATTTTCATTTCGAATTCAAAGCTGAAGTGAAATTTTTTCATCCGAAATTACACGACTCGAATGGAAATATTCAACAGAAATGCGCGCCTACTTATCGAAATAGAAAAATCTTGGAGGAATTGGAATAGCTGCAGATCTGTCGAGTAAAGCGGAGCTTACGACCGGTTCGCTTTTGGTACGTGGTACCTAGTATACGTACCTACTGTATACATCTGTAGGTATTTTTCTATCAAGCAAAGGAACGAATGGACTGAAGTAACGGTGGCAACACAGTCCCAGCGGGCCGTCGAACGAACCATAAAGAAGTACAGAAAAGTCCTCGGCTGAATTATGGTTTCCACTAGCTCCGTGCTATCCAAGCCACGTTTATTTCCTTCGCCAATTTTTCTCAACCCTTTTTCACGATTACCTCCGCTCCATTCGCGGCTTCGATTACCTGACTTTAATGATTTCTAACTCAACCTGTTGCCCCTGTGTATGGATGTAACCTACCTACCTGCCCTGCAGATAAATATAAATCCGTATCGATTCATCTGATATTAGAAAACATGGTAAAAATGAGGAGGAAAGTTATGGTGAGTTGAAAGAAAAGGGAAATTACCGAATCGCACATATATCTGCAGTGAAACGAATTAAGTCGCCAAGGTGCGTCCGCAATGTGGTAAAATTCTGGAAACACGTGCTAATGAAATTCTCCCGACATTTGCATCGCCGCATTTTATACGCTCGGGGAATTCTGTTTTGCATTAAAAGACGATACATTCCATTTCTGTTTAAAAAATGGCTGTTGCGAAAGTGCCAAAGTTACATGTGTATGTATATACGTTTATAAATCAATGAAGAGACGCGGGTGCTTCGGCCTCGCATATACCAATACCTACACCGCTCTCATCTGTGCGAAAAATTTCAGATGTACGTGTTTCTGGCTCTTCTGCTTTTACGCGGGGCGTCTGGATCGTCATCGTCATCGGGATCGGTAGCCCCTGAAACATCAGGGACGGACACGACGCCGTCAGCATCCTCAGCTCTCGGTGCTTTATACAGACAGGCTCGTTCCGACCAGTATTACACGAGCAGATATGCCGGCGATGGTTTGTCCATCAGCTCAGGAGCGATCGGGACGCGTTCGGATCCCGTGGAACCAAGGGACGCCGCCTATTTCGAATCACGATGCATCACCTGTGACCCGAACAAGTCCACAGCGTCCAGCGTCGCGGACCGTGGGTGAGTGTCTAGCTAACTCTCCGACTCGCCCGCTCCATCGGATCCGCAGATATTACCAAAGTTCTCCCTCCCAGAAACTTTATTCCCTTATAGATGTATACAGTGGCAAAGATCGCCTGCGAAAGCCCCACGCCTCGTACATGGCGGAATAAAATTTCACTTTTTTTTAATGAATCCTTCTCTTCCATCTAATCGACTGGAGATTTTTCGACAGTTACAGATCGCGGCCGCGATATGATTGGTACGATGACGATCTTGAGGATCGAAGGTACCCAATGAGCTACAGAGATCGGTACGATGACTACGACCGGTCCAGGTCACCTGGGTACGATTACGATCGACGTTACAATCGGTTCGGAAGATACGATTTACGGCCTTTGTACTATTACACCGACCGGTATCGATTGAAATTATAATTGAAAATCATTCTTTATTTTACGCTGCACTATTTCGGGAAACCGCTTCCTCCGCACGGTGCTTGGTCCAGATCTTGAAGTTATTTTTTGGCAGTTCTCTTCGGAATGTTGAGAACATTGTTCGACGGTCAATCCTCCGATCTGCATGAATTTTTGTTTCCGTTTTACCGATCAATTTCTTTATTAAAAACAAACCAAGATAACAGTCGAGGTTTTTCTCCAATTTACAAATTCTCTTCTCAGATACGACAACCGCTACGATCGCGATCGAAACTACGACAGAAATTACGACCGTGGATACTACGAGCGTGGAAACGGTTACGACAATCTAGATTCACGTTATCCCTACGAGAGTATTCGAGGGGACCGATATAACACGCAAAGCAGAAGGCCCGTATACGAAGATCCTTACATGCTCAGATACGATCATAGAAATCGTTATCCAAGTCGAAGCGAAGGTGTCTACGACAGGTACGATCCTTACGATAAATATTACACTAGAAGACCGATGGACGATCGGTATTACGACCGATACGGAAGCAGAGGATCCGGACCTGGCATAGGATACGGAAATGACGTCAGAGGCGGAAGCGGAGGCGGAGGAGGTGGCCTAGGCGGAGGATACTTCTCTTCTACTTCATCTGGGAACTGGGGACCAGGATACGAGAGAGGATATGCCAGTGCATGGAATTATGCCGGTAATCGGGACAACTGGAGGGACCGAGACTTCAATAGAGATCGCGACTACAACAGAGATCGGGATCCGGGGTGAGACAGTTTTTCTTTTTTTCGGAATTTATACAGGGAGCTGAAACTATTTACATTTTCGAGCTTCCGTGTATCATTCGGGCGAAATTTATGCGTCAAATTTATTCCTGTCTGCTTATAAAGCTTAAGTGAATTTCTCGCCTAACAAGGGTACCGCGTATTTCACCTCTAGTAAGGCCTCGATAGGAAATTGATTCCGTCGAGTTACGTAAAGTCTGTGATCAGCCTCACCCTCCTCTTACTTTGGAATTACAAGTAATTTATTACATCTTGATCAACTCCCAGTTAAACATCGAATAATTCAGACCTTAGCGCTCCTCAGTTCCCGATCATTGCCTGTAAATTAATAACGTTTTTCTCAAGTTATCGATTTCCTACGAAAAAAGGAACAAGGTCTGTCGATTGAAATTCAGACTCTCAATCTCCTGGACTTCTTTGCTTTTTTCTCAGATATTATAGACCGAGAGATTATTTCTACGACAGTACGGCAGCACCTGGTGGATCTAGGGGTACCAGCTACCTCCACGACAGACAGGAATCGTCCACAGCGTCGAATGGAATAAGTCAAGAAACCGCTACTAACTCACCAAAGTCGCAAGACACCAACAAAGTGTATAAGGATTAAGAGGTCGAAGAAGTTTCGTTAAAGTTTCTCAGATCAGAGATTAAGGGGCTTCTTTTAAACTCCAGATTCTTATATATATTTAGACATTTTCAAGAATAAAACTACGTTATACCAGAACGAGCTATCCCGAAGTATTGAAATTTGAATTTTGAAGTTAATTAGGAAGTATTGATTATCGATTAATACCTCTTACATAACTTTGAACGTAAGAATGGCTCGCCGCGAGTATCGCAATCAGTCCATACACACATCACACACATGTTTGTCTGGTTCTTTGCAAATTACACGATTCCAAATAATTTCAGGGTGAATTATAGTAGCCCATATTAAATGGCAATAACGGTAAATACAAATTCGTCCTAAAATTTACGTAAACAGTTTTTTTTTAGCTAGTAACTTATTCCGTTCAACGCGCTATACAGTCGCAGGTAACACAATCATTTTTGTAATAATAAATATATAAATAAAAAACAAGTATTCTACAATTTTGAACTAATATTAAGAAATTTCTGTCCCGATTATGATTTGTTGGCTATTGCAAAGAACGTGAATTTCGATGTGTGCTTCCATTTTTCAATTCAAACTTTTCAGGAAAATTTTCAGATCAAAGTCGTCAGGGCTGAAGTAAGGATTCACTGAGGTTTCCCGGGGGTCTTTCGTGAACGTGGAAAAATGAGAAAGGACTAAATTGCGTAGGTGTTTGAACGGTAATAACAATAACAGGGATCACAATAATAATGAGAATAATAATCACTGTAGGAAATACTCGATCGATCGAAAAGCCATATATATGTATATGAACGGCTGAAACCATCGAAATTTAAGAAAGATTATGAAATACGAGGGGAGTAACGAGTTTCGGGAAAACTTACGAATACAGGCCGAGAAAATATTTGTAAAAGTTTTGGCATACGAGCTTGGCAGAAGGAAGTAGCAGCAGCAGCAGTTATAGACAGGAAATTGATTTTTAATAAACAAAATTTGATTTTTAGTCAAAGTTCTTGCAGCACGAAACCGAATACGAAAGTGTGGTACATGTCACAAACTGCTCATGTATCGTATGAGAGCTGTACCCAGTTACTTACAACAGAATTGGTGTATACCGGTTAAAATTAATCTCGCTGCAGTATCGACGATGGAAATTCCTCACCCCTTACCGAACTGAAGTTTCCAAGCTAAATTTATGTCTAAAGTCTAGAAACTATTGTACATCGATTTCAGCGGGACTATCGGTGGTTCCAGCTCAATTACATCTGGTCATCGTACCGAGACTCGAGCGAGAAAATTGGTGGGTAATTTTGGAATGGATTTTGAAAATGTAATCACCGGTTCCTGGTCAGTGAATATCGAATTTCGTTTTTTCTAATGATAGCTGAATGGGAATTTCATTTATTGAATAAAATTGTAGACATTTTTTCTCGAGTTTTTAGGATTTAGCGAAGAAGGAAGCGGACGTTGAATAAAGCATGAGCTTTTAATACCGCGAGTGAAAGGATGAAGTGAGATTTTTAAAAATTTATACGATTTTCGGATGTCCCATAATCTCCTGCGATCCTGCAGATGTAGGCTGCCTAAATTTCTTTCGTCTTATTTTATTCACTTCCCAGTACACGCGCATCTCGTACGCAAATCTTACATTTTAAAAGAAAACTCAGAGGTCCTCGATGTATTATTAACTGACGCATCCCGCAACGCACATCACGTACACATATCTGCCAGAGCAAACCAAGATTTTCATCTCGAAGAATCTCGTACTTCGTTGGTAAATCGCTCTCCGAGTTTCTTTAAAGGGAAACTTCTCAAAGACGTGTTCACCCTCGCGTGCATCTCATATAAAAATGTACAAAGACCGGTGAACCTCGAAGCCTTTGTACCATGCCGAATTCTGGAAAAGATCGGAAAATTGACGGACCGAAAGTTATATCACGAGCAATAAAATCGCAGACGGCAGTTCATGAGACTCTGTAAATTTTAGCAGCAAAAATCTCTGACCGTGTATGCTTCACATCTTTGAGAAGCCTGTCGAAGGTAGAAGCGAGCGATTTTTGTAATAAAGATGAAAAGGGAAAATACAAATATTTATGGAAGATAGATTTGCGGTGAGTTTGAGCTTCGCAGATAAGATCTTTGGGAGCACTTCGGTCCTTCTTCGGATGTTGATCATAAAACAACTTTGTACTCTCTGAAATTGGACGATCTAAATGCTAATGTTGGGGAGGATTGGATCGGCGAAAGGGACGTGCCTCAATCAAAACCAAACTCAATTTAAATTGCTATTCTTGAATTGTAGTAATTGCTTTGCCGGAGGCTGTCAAATTAATTTACTTAAACTGATGTTGGATTCTCGCTTTTCTCTGCAACCCTAATGCCGTTCCGTCGCCTTTCCGCACACATATACACGTATATATCCCAATAGTCCATAGAGAACCGAGTAATTCTATCTTATCGAAACGCTGCCTCTGCATCCCCTTTGATCGACGAAACAAACGTGTCGCCGACGTATACGTCTCAGCTGTTCAGACAACCTCAAGCGTCTTCGCTAAGTACCATCTCTACATCTGGCAAATCGCAGATTCAGTAATCAGTTAATTGTTTTCTCCTTCTACGTAATGCCAATTTCACGGATCCCTGGACTCGGCTACAGCATAGAGAACACTGAACGAATTAGAAAACGAGCTGCTCTCTGACTTGAGATTATTTGTCTGGGTCTGGGTTTAGCTTGAATATATTTTTAGACTTTTCCGACAATTTTTTATTCTTTTTTATACATTGTGATGAATTCGGATTGATTTCTTCGGCTTTTTTTCGTGTAGAAATGAAGAATTATATAGACACAAAGAATTTGATAGTGAGATATATTCCCGGTTGACGTTTATAACGTCTTATTTCATTGTGACACGTGAGTTCTGACTCTCTTGGGGGAAAAAAACCGAACCAGGGGTATTTCCTTTGTATCAGTTGCCTCTTTTATATTTCAGCCATGAACCTCGTTTCAGGAAATAACTAGTTGAGGAAGTTGAAGTGAAAACGTAAAGCCCTCGCTGCTCTCTCCACCTACTCGATATAACCTAGGCTGACAAAGACGAGAGCCATTTCATATTTCCCCCGAAATTCAATTCAACGGACAAGAGAAGCGCAAAACGACACTCTGCCAAAAATTTATTTCTCAGAATCGGAGAACGCGATAAATAAAAATAAATAAATAATGACGAAATGAAAAATAGAATGACAATACCGAACATCCCTTTTTCTACTTCACGTATACTATACTATATATGTAAGTATATTTCATTTTCTTCAAGTTTTCATTCGTTATTCTTACTATCTGGTACCTCAAGCACGTTTTGGCAGCAGTGCGACATCAGTGCTAGCTCTTAGATATAGCGGTTCTTCGTGCAATGCATTTACCACCTGATAGCAGCTGATGGCCTCTGGCATTCTGGGTAACACGTGCGCAAGATGTATATACTCTACAAACTTTGGAAATTGGATGTATATGTACGTACAGCTGAAGGTTTACGCAATAGTACCATTCGCTTGACGATGGAATTATTTTTTCGACTAGAACAGCGGACGGAACATCTGTCTCGATAAACAAGGGTTGTGCATCGATCTCGGACCATCCCTTTCTACAATTGTCTACAAAAAGGTATTCTGCAATCTCGAATACTGGAAATGAGCGTTCTCTTAGAACGTAGAAAACTGCCCTCGGGTCTTCACTCTTCTGGCACGAAGACGACGGAATAACAAGCTGGTCCATTCGACCTAGGGGTCTGGGATCAATTCAATTGTGCAAGGGCTATGCTCTGACGTCAGCCGTATCGAGGTACAGTCACTTACAAACTAGAATCACTTCAGAATTAAAAAAAAAAAAAATATTATCAAGCAGCTGGGGAGAGATGAAAATTAAAAGAATTTCATGTACTTGCAAATCGAAGAGCGATTCGAACTTTGATTGACAGTCAAAGAAAATTCGACTCTAGATATACCAATACTACCTTTTGACATCACCTCGACGCTAGTACGTCACTAAATTTTCAACAAATTCAAAAAGAGTGAAATTTAGATTTTCCCCGGATTTAATACGGCCAGAGAATTTCATGGACAGTGGGATTACCTCTGTGTATGGGTAGGTATGTTATATGTATGTACATTTCGCGCAGAGGAATAGACTAGAATAGTTTGTTATACTAGTTGACGATTGGAGGCTTGAACCGACGAGTACAACTAGTCAACTATTTGCCTTCGTGCGTCATTCGTTCAGTTAGATTTACGGAGCTGCTAAAGGGGTGTTGGGGAATTGAATGGTGAGAATTTCCCTCAAATTCCGGAACTGCAGGGCAGAGTCACTGAGTCAGCAATTGCAGCAGAACCAACCGACGTGTTCGCCGTTGTCCGATGGATTAGTTATGCATAGCAATGCTACGGACAGCCAAAGCCCAGAGTGCGGATACCTGCAGGTGGTACGAATTTAACGACCCTATGTACGACGATTCGAATTTACCCGATTTCCCCATAACGCATAACAAATACCATTTCTATGGAATCGTCGATTTTCACAAAAGATATTATAGGCGTGTACAGTGTAGGTACCGATCAATGAAGTTTATGTACGTCTATTTCCAAGGCACTCGAAATCTGCACGAAGGGTCGAAGCGAAAAATTCAAGTAGTGCTTTACGCGAATTGAATTTTGTCACAAGAAATTGATTTTTGGAAGTGAATGGGTATGAGAATTGAGATGTCGATTTAATTAGTCGCACGGGCGAAGCTGCGAAGTGACAGAAGAAAAGAATTTTTTTTTCATCCGAGTGTATATTTTTGTGACGAATCTCTAGCCTGGCATGAAGAGACGTTGAAGGAATGAAAGAAGCGCGATGTGTATCATAATAACGAGAATAAGAAAGAAAAAACGAAGAGAAAATACAAAATTAAAGGCGCGTCGCTCGAGACGTCGCGTCGAGACGCTTTTGGCGTCTCATCTCGTAATCATGACGTTAGTTGGCGAGAAAACTGGTGCTTAAACAGACAAGCGGCTGGAATTTCTGTCAATATCTTTTCCCCCTAACAAAACCTTGGATTTCTTGGTAATAAGTGAGGCGTGAGCCGCCAAATTTTCTCCCATAAAATCAGCACCAACGATTTCGCTTCGGCGCGTGGAAAAAAAAGAAAAAAGACTGCAAAAAAATGTGTACAAATTTTTTCGAACAACTGAAGTAAAATTCACGTGGAAAACAAAAGGGTGATTCTTTTTTTTTTAAATCCGCTAGAAAAATGCGATTTTATATTTCCACAGTTAAAATACCACGCGCGAAAGTTCGTAAAGTGATAATTTTGCCGTGGGAATAATTTTCCGCGATAAACCCCAACTCGGTAAAGCTTTAAGCCTCTCGAGCCAACCATAACGCATACACGTTGCAAGGCGGTTGAATCTCGTATCTGCATCGCGTTTCGTAGTTTAAACCGCAGTACATATAACCAGGCAAAGTATGCGTTTAGGTGTACCTCGGGCGACCACTAGACTCTAAGTTCCGCCGGTGTAATGTATCGGGGCACTTAATATCATGCACTAAATCAGACCTAATGAGAATTACAGCAAAGGTAGGTGGCTGGGTATAGGTAGGTAGGTCGGTGGGTTCGTGGACTACATGTAACTAGCTCCTCGTCCCTCTTGGGAAAGTCGCCTCTTCCGCATCCCATAAACGTGTACTCGACTTCGCATAGTAACTTGTTGTTACATACTTACTGTTAACGAAGTTTAGCTCGAGATCCGGAGCTCTGTACACGTAGCCGAGTGTCGAGTTGCCTACAACTAGGCGTGTTCCAAATTTAGGAGAAATATTAAAATACGTAAAGAGAAGGACGGAATTTGCGGTGAAATTATTTATGTATTTTCGAATCGCTCTTATTCGCTCTAGATTTTTCTGCTCAAAACGGAACCTAGAAAAGCTTTATCTACGGAAACGTGTCTTGTAGTTTTATGAAAGTTTCGCAGTCGTTGGCTTAGAAGGACGAGGGTTGGTCTCAAGTGATTATTCTTATTTACGTACTAGCAGAAACTCGACGAGATGTAAATCTAGCGGAGGCGTTAAGCACAACAACGGGTTTATGAGGTAGTAAAAACTTGTCAGCCATTTTGCGCTAGTTTCGCTCTTTCTTCTTACTGATCTTTATACCCATATCTACGATATACTACGCTTGGTTCTAACTACTCTAAAGTTGGGCTCTTAATATTACAACACTTTCTCTGTTACTTAAATGTCAATGATCCCGATTTATACAGTCTTGGATAAAAAACAATACTTTATTCACATCTATCGATACAAAGATTTGTCAAGTTTTTACAATAGTTTCGCTCAAGAATGACATAGCTACTTTAAAACAGAACTATATTCACTGCCGAAAAAACATTATTCTCCTATGCCAGCTTTTGAAATCAATTGTCAACATCGAGATAACGTCTCGTGCGAGATCTTAGATTTCAATCTGCCCTTAAGTTTCGATTTAGGGTCGAAAAGTTAAGAGCAACAAGCTTTTACTGGTGTCATCAATGTCCAAGCTCGCTTCTGGGAAACAATAATTAGACCATTAACTTGAGATACGAGCCGTCTCTGTTATCGAGTCTGTCGGGAGATTGTAATGTGATTTGAATTCTGTTTTTTAGTAGAGGAGAACAGCTTGATCAATCTATCGTGTGGAAGATATAATCAAAAATAGTGTATCAAACACGAACTCCGGCAGCTCCGATTGGTTGTAGATAGCTACTATATCTGCTGTTGGCAGTCGATATACCTATATACCGACGGATTCTATCTATTTATTCATCGTGTAAGCCGTAGATGTACGCCTGGAGAGCCATTATCTGTTTTCTTGATCGAGAAATAAAAGTAGAAAAGAATAAAACGCAACGTCGAGGTGAACTGTGGGTACTATTCTATGTATGTAATAAATCTTGAAAGCTTTATTTCTTCCTTTAGATCCGAATTTCAATTTGTTATTCCGGTAATAGCGCTTCCAATTATTATTCCTCGAAGAATCACGGTACGCTACGTTACATCGCATCTAAAACAATAGCGAATATATACACAGATAGCTTCTCGGAATATTGCTACTATTTTACGGATGTAAAAAAAAGTCGGAAATATTTATTACCTCGAATACGAAATATAAACGAGAGTGGTACGCATGCATAAAGAAATGAATAAAACATCGCGGATTGACGCTGCGTCAAAAGCTTCGGAAAAAGATCGGAGGCCTTCGGCAGAGTTCGTAACCGCTCGGGTTCTGCGCGTCGACACGGTACGATACGGTTGTACGAAATGTATGAAAATTTGATATAAATAGTTGCTTAAAAATAACGAAAAAAATACCAAAAATTATTTAACGTTGTCCACCAGGCTTTGGTGAAAAAAAAAAAGTTCCAAAAAGCTATGGGTCGAATCATATCGACCAGGCTGCCAATGCGATCTCACTCCCGGGCGCGATCCCACTACTGCCCACCACGGAGACTTTTGGCTGCTGGGTTTCCCCTCTGGCCCGGTTCGCCTCTCCTTAGCCAACCTGGTCACCCTGGACTCCTCCAGGGTGCCCATATTGATGGCGGGCTTAGTGCGGACGCCCAGTCAACGTGAGGCCCGCACCAGCAGTGAGCCCCGATCTCAGATCCTCCTCCATAGCTGACCTCCGAGTAGCCGGATTACAGGAGACGCCACGCTCCCAGTCTCTAGAGTTGTTGCGTATCGTCTATTTCGAGTATGAGCAAGGCTTGTTTCAGCATAAACTAACATTGTTGGTTAAACAAATCGGCAGTTTTCAATCGAGACGATATTTCCAGCTGATCAAATCGGAAATGAGAAAAAGGAAAAAAAAAAAAAAATTATTTTTATTTCGTCGGGATTTGAACCCACGACTTTCTTACGTTAGGCAGAATTCGATATTTGACAAGATAATTTGCCAACGATTAACTATATTTATTTCTGAGCCTAGATCCTGCGTTTCGTACATCGAAATGTTGAGGTAGTCTCAAATAGGGTTTCCGAATTTCAATAAATGAAAAATCGCGGTAGAATTCTGTATGGAACTCCGTAAGTATATAACATTTAGTGAAAAAAACAATCGTGTAAAATTACGATTTATTAAAATGCAGGTGAAATGAATTTTCCCTCTGCGGAAAAATGATAACTACTATAATCCGAGTAGAGTTAGACTACCCAGCCGTGTGTGGGTCGAGATATTATTGAAAAATAAAAGAGCTCAGGGGGTTTAAATGCCGGACCTATTTAGTGTCACCTGCTACGTAGATAAAAGCACAAATAAAAGTGGAAATAAAACCGGCTTAATAACCGCCCTGCAGGAATGCCCGGCTGGCACCTACAGCTTCGGAGGCGGAGGTCGGAGGTCGACCAGTATTTTAAGACCACTATGAATTCCCGTCCACCCTGCGTCATCTACTTCGTTTTTGTTCTATTTATTATAATATATAAGTCTCTCTTGGATCCTAAAAATACGAAAGAATAAATAAATCCGTGATAACAAAATTTTCGCGATTTATTTTTCGTCTCTCTCTAGCCATTTCTCAGCAATACAACATTTTTTCAATAACGGAGCTGACAACTCTCGTTCCTGAATGTATTGGCACGCGAAATAGCTACCTTTCGCGTGGGAGTTCTGCATCGTCATAATTCGCACCGCGGTAGTTTACTAAGGACATATTTATCGAGAGAGAGAGAGAGAAGACTGATATGAGCAAACTGCTACGGGCAAAATTTATTATCTCTCGTGGCCTAACGTGGCAAGCAAGCTGAGCATACAGGCATACATATTATAGGCACGTAGATAGCGGTATTTACGTATACATTCATACTAGTATTCCGGTTGTCGTAACAGTTAGACAGTAATATGTACAGTAATAGGAAATCGATCTTGATATTCGACCGTGAGATACGATTCTTCGAAATGTACACCGGATGTATGAGAAGAAGATTATTTTAATTGGGGTTCTTCTTCTCTTTCAATACTTATTGATTGTAATTAAATTTCATTTCGTTCTTAGATATATTATTAGGTGTAGAAGAGAAAAAAAAAAAAATTCATTTCATAGGAAGATATCGTAAAATTGAATCGGATTTTGACACGTTTCGGATCCCCTGTCACTGCATAAATTTTTGAGAAAAATTTTAGCCCTTCTAGAAATTTCGTTCACCAGAAATAAAATGTTCGTATATCTGATATATACGTATCTATATATAGTGGGAAATTGGGTTTGACGTAGGTTATATGTAAGTATTTGGTAGAAAAAGACGAACCCAACGGGTCAAAGTTCACGTCAGTCTAGAGGAAACCTCCTACTACCGCCTTGCCCCAGGATAACTTTCAATTCCAATCGAATCGATCAGAGTTTATATATTCAGTTGGGTCACGATACATTTACCTACAACGAACACCTCGGGGACTCGGAGACTCGGAGATCCTTAGGATCTCTGCAGAACGTTCAGTGGCTTCGTGAGCATTCCGTGGATTCAACTATAGAAGCATTAAACGAAGGGTAAGAGTGTGACAAATTTTCAAACGAGCTTAAAACAATTTCATTATTTAGAAAGGGTTTCATTTAGTTCCCGACGAGGAGGGAAGCGTAATGTATTCAAGGCACGGTGCAAATTGCCCGAATCTATAATGCAATGAGATCCATGTTCAGTGGAATTTGCAGCTAATTATAAATTTCAACCTTTTAATGAAATACCCTCGAAAAATTCCGTCAGTCAAAAATTCTGCACATCCGTTAGCCAGAGATCGGACGGGATGCTGTGATAGAACAGCCATTATTTAACGATATGCTGATTCGAAGTTACTTTGAGCTTTATCTCGGCCAACAAAAATTAGTAGATGGTGGTGTAACCGGCTTTGAGCCTTTTAACATCGCGCCTAGGAACGTGAGACCAGCGATTCGCGAAAATAATCCTAATGCGCGAATGCGAGTAAAACGTATAAGATAAAACGCTGCCAATATCAATACCGAAGTTCGCCTCCTCGATCTTAGTTAGACTTCTCGAGAGAAAACCTATTTCTTGCTTTTCGGTTCCCAAAAGGGTCGATTGATTTCTAAAGAGAAGATAAGAAACGTGGGCCTGAATACTCCGAGTATAAGATAACATAACGTGGAATAAAATAATATAACATAACATAACATAACGTGGGCAAGCCGAACTCTTATGTCAGATTTAATTTGACGAATCGTGGCCATCGCTCGTGGCCGCATCTGTGTTTTCTTAAAAGATAAATTTCGAGTTGGTGGAAATCGAAGGGATTGCTATTGGCGTGGAATGAGGAGAAAAAAAACGTGGGACGTGACCGGCCTGTTAACATATAATTTCGCTGTTTATCTTGGCTTTGATATGTACCGAGTTTGGAACGTGTATTTTACGAAAAACTTGAACTTTTGCCAGGTTTTTTGAAACGCCAGTTAATTTCTTGTTGCATAAAATATAGGATATATTTGAGAAAGAAACTTTGGCAGCGAACATTGATGAATTATAATGAATATTAATAAAATTAGCAAACAGTGGTCGATCAATGGTTTACGGTGTACCAAATACGATTTACTAACGCCAATATCAATTAATATGTAATTTTATTCACACGTATAATTAAAACGTTCGTTAAAATTAATCAGTATGGAAATATGGGCTGCGGTTTGATTTTAATCATCTTCACTAACTGCACGCTGCGGGTACCTAACGAACTCAATAATTTAAATTATATCGTCTGATAAACGATCCTATGAATATCACAGTACTCCGTATACATATTTTAGGTAATTGTCAGCGTCAGACTAGGAGAAATATGGATATACCTAAGCAAAAACTTAAATATTCAGACGTTAAATTATTTCCTCTTTACTGTTCTATGCGATAAAAGCTCAGCTGGATCCTAGATGGTTCTAATTAAAACTTGTAGAACGAGCTAATTTATAATCCGTTGCTAAAGCCGAGTAACTTCTGATGCCATCGATAATGGAATGCTTGTAATTCAATCTATCCCTAACTCGTTGATAATGCTAATTTATGTAGCAGCCTTGAATATTCAGATACCTTCGAGAAAGATATGGTAATCTCATTAATCGAATCAATTAAAAACATTTTGCTCTACGCTTGTATATAAATATTGCGGAAAGTTTTTATTGCGGGCGATATGCTCTCTAAATAAGTATAATAGTTTATTCGGATCGTTAATTTTCGATTCTCGAAGTAAAAATCCTCTCCTAGGATTTTCATTTCTTTCGTAAATCGAGTTCTCGTGAATCGCCCATACAGTATGGGAGAAGCGTGTCTTCCTCGGTTATAGCAAAAGTATATATCATCCTTTGTGACAAGCTATCGGCTTTCCATCAGCTGCAGTTTGCCTTATATGTATTCCGTGTATAGATTCATCTGTCCGTACATATTTACGGATTTAAAAAGTGGTACAACCCGCACATCCTATTCGCTGTAGGTGAATTAGATGGGGATGCAAAATGTGGTGAATTCGCCGAAAGTTTATGTATATTCGCATAAGTGGATTCTGCAGCAAGCTCGCATACTTGAACTGCGGAAACTTCAGAGAGCTGTACACGTGCGTCAAGTATCTGTCATCGCCACTACTTGCCAACCACTCGGAACTTTCGCAAGCTACAGCTACAGAAATTGCAGATTTTATGAATTAACGTCAGCGATAAATTGCGACGTGTAGCTTCCTGCATTTCGGCGGTAGGTACGTATTTTTCGAGGGTCTCTGTATCTAGAGACAAATTTTCAACAGCCCGATTTCAACACTTTCGAGTTCAATATCAAATAAGTCAAGATTTTTGAGCTTTCGCCTTTCGAATTTAATTGCTGACTAAAAGCTGTTCTCCTATGAACTCAGTGCTTGGAATCTACATTTTTCGATCTTTAATTCTTCTGAAAATGAACCTGTATAACATTTTAGGCCAAATTTTGTGAAATAACTAATATTATAGAAAAAAAAAATGACGATGCCGAAAAACAGTGAGTTCATCCAATTGAGGATTGTTTACTGATATTCGGAGATAATATCTCTATGGTATACGAGCCGTGGGCAATTTGGATTCTGGACTAATCTGGCAGGGTGTGAATCTAGACAAAACCTCGGGGGTTCGGCGATTGCAAGTTGTCTGCTGGTGGTGACGTTGATTGATCCACCGCCTCGGTTTTTGGCTAGAATCAGCCCCCAATTAACCGGTAATTATCGCAGCCATTGGTACCGACGCCAAAGCCTTTTTGCCCAGAAGTCTAAATTTGAATTCAGTCGCTTTTGCTGCGTCTATATGTATACTGTAGAGCTTCGATCAATTTGTATTCACGTGTCCAACGCATTTCAGTACTCTTCAGCTTTCGCAAGTCAGAGTCTCGTTTCTCACAAAGATTTGACTGTAGGTACTACGTTTGTGTTAAATGAATTTATATATATATACATATATATATATATATATATATATATATATATGTATAC
This sequence comes from Tenthredo distinguenda, assembly GCA_947538915.1. Taxonomy (NCBI): domain Eukaryota; kingdom Metazoa; phylum Arthropoda; class Insecta; order Hymenoptera; family Tenthredinidae; genus Tenthredo; species Tenthredo distinguenda. Next base: position 16,010,762 of record OX384536.1, on the reverse strand, counting down.
GAAAGCACGTATGAGGGTGAAAATCCGAGGGAGTTTGAAGCGAAAGGATTAGCAGCTGCCTAACTTGATTGGAAGTCATTATCATCACAGTGAATTAACGAAAGATCCGGTACTCGTTTAGAGATTGAATGGAATAATTATGTGAATGAAGACAAGTTGCGGTGATTAAATTGACACGTAGCGATCGGGATGGTAGCTGGAATTAAAAAGCTCCGTTTAATTAGTAAATGGATTTAAGTATTCCTGTTAAATTGATCCACTAAAAGTTTAACTTCGTTATTATTATCAACTGGATTAGGGCTCAGCAATTAGGTAATTGTATCTTTAGATCTGCCAAATTGTTACAGATAATTTTATGACGATATAATATTATGCAAATCCGCATAAAAATAAACTTCAATGATACAATTTATACATTCTGAGTCGGAGATCAGGAAAATTGATGAATTCTCACTTACAGAAACTACTCGTGTCTGCAGATCTCGACGATTTTTCGATTAACCTAGAAAATTGACAGGATCGTTGAATTTTTCTGACGGGGCTTCGCCTGCATATTCAAAAATCAATTTTCAAAAATAGTAGGTCTGATTATCACAAGCATTTCTCTTCATAAAGATGCGAAATGAATTTCGTGGAGCGAATTAAATATGGTTTGATTCTACTTTAGGTGATTTTCGTTCTATCTCTTTGTATGTAACTGGAGATAGGATGAAGGAAAAGGATGAAAAGGCCTGGCAGCTTTTTTCCGCGTACCTTGTCCAACATCGACGATTTGACGAGGTGTCGACTCAATTTGCGCGAGGCCACCTCGGTGTTCAATCGATGCCAATTTCACGGCTAGAGGTAATCGGATGAATAAGAAAAATACGACGTTTGCCATCAAGTAGAATGCTGCGAGGTAAAGAAAATTAACTGTTTCCATTTCCACAGAAAATTTTGCTATGCCTATAGCTTCATGTAACGTTTACGAAAGTGAATATATTTATTTCTAAACAAACAAATTGCGAAGAATCAAACGATGACAGTTTCTCTACTTCACGACATTCGATTCGAACTCTTCTTCATAAATACTTCAAAATCATATTTCACACGTGACAATTTTTTCATCGGCATTTTAAATCTCGTTATCCAATCGTTCAATCCAATTTTCAAACACATGATTTGAAGTCTGCAGCCAAAATTCGTATTACCGAATTGTGACCGAATTTGCACATGGGATTTCATTCGGGATGGGATATCGTTTGCAATATTCTTTCATCAAGGGTTAATAATAAAATTAATAGTTATAAATGTCAGTTAGGTTAATTCTCTGTATTTATCAGTAGCCTTATACATTTCTTCAACAAGACCCATAGTTTCTCCGAATCGAAATTTGGTGATTGATCGTAGATAGGCACCGATCGTGTACTGAAATAGAAATAAAATTAACAGCAACAAATTAGAACAGCATACAACTTACCAAATGTTTTCTAAATTGCTTATTTCCCCCTTGAAATTATTCTATTATCATTTCAATGCCACAATCGAACCCAATAAAAATCAGTTTTTCTTTGATTTGTATAAACTTCGCTGACATGTCTCGAATCTCAGACGTCTTTTTTTCTAGATATCATTGCTGAACTTGTACTCGGCGAAAGCTTACATAATACGTATGTATTTGCGAACGAATACGATCACAGTAACCACAATGGTTTCTTTCAGTGATGGCTATCGACTAGACAGCTGTCCTTATAATGCTGCCATTCAACTTCCTAGTAAAGAGTATCTTTGTGAGGTCAGCTAAAGCGACATTCAAGCTCAACTGTAGTCAATGGAAGTCGCTGATGGCACGAGGTTCAAAGAAAATTATCGCTTTGGTGTCTTTTTTTATTTATTCTGAATTTAGCGAATACATGATATATGTACACATATACATATATGAAAATGATGATTTTTGTTTACAAAATGATCAAGTTTGAGAGCTTCAATGAGTTTTAAAGCTTGTTAATTCAACTTTAGTCGATTCACCCGGCTACACGTGGCTCGTGGCAGAATTTTCCCGCCAGAATAAGTGCAGATGTTCGGTATAATACACACATATGCGCGTATAAGGAAATAAGAAGACTAGAACCACGACTTTAGAAGACCTTTCATTTTACGCAAGAAGGATTCTGCTTGGACTATGACCTTTTACCTTCTGTATAAAAGACTCGCGCGTGCTTAAGACCCGCCATTCATTTCGTTTACAATAGCGAGGATAATCTTGAAAAAGACTGGAATAGAATGAAGAAAATAGACGAAAGGTCGTTCTCGGTTTTAGTCGGTTAAAATATAGAAGGAAGCTGCTCGTTTCTTTGTGAAAAAAAGCCCCAAAAAGAGAAACAGAAAAATAACAACTTATATGAACTCACGTGAAAAAGAGCCGACGATTTTTGGAAAACCATCGTCACTTGCAGAATTGTTTGATCGTGGTAATTGTGGGTCCTTAATTCGAATCTTGGATTAAAAATTCCGTCTTTAGATTCCAGGGCAATTAATTTACCCCTCTTATAGTCGGTGGTGATCAGATAGAGGTTCCATTCACCTGCGACAAAATGCCTTCCCTTTTTACAAAGTAAATTAAGTCCGAAAGAAAGGGGATGGAAAAAATTATTTCTACTAGTTACAGGGGTCCGACGAAACCCTCTTACCTATTAAAGGCAGTTTGAAAAATGCTTGAAAGTACTTTCCAGCTCCAAGTGTCTTTGCATCGGCTGCTTTGAGCCTCGGAGTTGCCGGAAACCACTTTGAAAATAAAACGACAAGGTTTTTTTCATATACCTATACATATGTATATCGGATGTAAGATCTGAGGAACACGAATTTACGTCCGATTCATCAATTTTCTACTCAAACTGAATAAATACAGGCCTTTCCCGACTAATAATGAACACAAACGAGCTTTCATATCCTCAGCGTAATACGAAAATGGAAGGAGGCCCTCGATTCACCGTTGAACCGACTCTAATTAGTTAGCTTTACACATCCGCCACAAGTCCAGCACCGCATTAAAACGTGGCTTAACGACGTAAAAGCTCTTCCGCGGAGTCTAAGTGTCTCTTCGACGCCTATCTCGAGTCCATAGTTAAGTTTAATCGCACAGAGAGAGTTGTTCGAGTTGAATTGGTTCGGGCTAGAATCGCAACAACGTCAATCGGGTCTGCGTAATTTGCAGTGTCCTAATTTGCTCGCGCCTCTAATTAACCAGGTAGATAGACGGAGAAACCATTGTTATGGGTTTACCTCACAGAACACGTCGGCTTAATCAGAGATACAGACCTACCTATCTACCTACAACGCTCACTGTCAATCTCTAGACGCTGACGTGAGTACCAATCCTCCTATATACGTCCTCCTACACATCAGCGAACGCATCTGCACCGAACATCGCTTCGAAATTACATTATAATTATACACGAGAAATTGGAGAAACGTAAGCCGAACGGATCTGTCGAGAATTCTTCGATGTTGGAAAAGGGCGGAAGTATAATTGCCATGAAATATCTAATTTTCTAATATTTGATATTAGATTCGAGGAAATTTTTGAACCAACGCGAAGCGTATTAAACGCGTTACACAAATTTACATTAATAATTTCGCGGTGGTGTAGCTTTGACTAAAATTATTTCACGGACCGCGGGAATCTAGATTAATGATACATGCACGGTGTACGTGTCTATTACGAGACTATAGTGCCAACGTTAATTAGTTATACCTATATTGTCGAATGTGAATTATTCTCGCACCCCGCATTCCGAAAGGTATTAGAAATTTGTTTGCGGACCTTCTGAGCGGTTTGATATTAAACCAAAATCGCGATTTGATTGAACGTGATGAAAAATTGCTACTCGTCCTCGCGGTTGTATTACACACGGAAATTACATATTGAGGTAAACGACGAAATTAAACTGACTATAGAAATGGATACCCATACGATATTTGTTTTCGCTCGTATTTGCATAGTCGCGGATTACGTTACAGCTAGTTGTTTTCTATGTACACTGCTATGTATGCGCACTGCAGGCTACGAATAGGATTTGCAATAATTATAGTATCTATACTAGCTATCAGAGCACAGGCTTGACTAACGGATTAACATACACTCGCTACGATCAATCCGAACAAGATTATATTAAACACCTTTTCCAAGACGTGCGTGACCACCAAGAAATCAAACAATTGCGTGCTTTCGGCCTTTATTTTACGACGATGGCTGACCAAAAAGTCTGTAGAATCTACACGAAGGTTATAGCTTTCGTATAGGGCGTAAAGCACCGCGAGAAACAGAATCGAGCTCAATTTTGGAGTCGACATTTATTCTCGACGAATTTATTTGGTGAATTATCGAGTCTCGTAATGAATCGGGTCAGGTATGTAAATTATTTTGCTTTTTCTTGTTTGGTTATCGTCGTTGTCGAAGGTACTCGGTTGTGAGTTTAGGACAAGTTCCTGTTTAGCTAAACTATAGGTAAACTCAGTCAAACAGGATGTAAGTCAGGCAAACGTCGTGGAAGTTCATCGGCAACTTGGTTATTCGGTTCTGCAGGTCATTAAGACGATCCGAAATAGTTAAGGACTTTGTTGCCAGCTCTTGAACGGAAATACCACAGGGATGAAGAGAGAATCGGGCAAACATAGGGTGCAGCCGGTAGTAAAATTGGAAACGGTATCACTGGCCAGGGAATAAAAAGAGCTACGGTCACTCCACACGCTCGGTTCAGTCGAATAAATTCAATCGAGAGAACAAACACGAAATCTCTGTGATTCGGACACACACTGATCCAGTGATGCTTTCAATTTCGTCACTCGAACTTTGTTTACTCGAATAACAGTTTAATCGGGCAAGATACGTGCTCGATTCGTCAGCCAGTAAAAAATATCCAACTTTATCTATTCGCAGTTTATCGCGAACGAAAAAAACCCGGAGTAAAAATAATTGAAAAAAAACGAAAAAAAAAAGAAAAAAATCCGAAGAAGATGAAGAAGAGACGGTTTGCACTCAATCGCTTCCTGTCCGGGACTCTCATTGTTCGCTGAATGCCAAAGCCACTAGCTAACGACGAGGCGATCGATATTTAGGAAGCCGTACGGATGGCATGGAAATGCCATTATAGAAGTGACGTAGCGGGATTCATTTTCGTCTGTACGAGGTGAAAGGAGATGCGATATCGAGCCTCGCAGCATTCATCTTCATCATACACGATCTCGATAATTGGGCCTCTTATTCAGCGATCGTTAAAAATCTCCTCATGTTTTGTTTTCAGTTTTTTTTTTTTGTCCATGAAAAGTTGATGAGACTAATTCCATAATTGGAAGATATATTCAAGATTTTGAATACATCCCACCGACTCTGCGAAGTCGAATTTTGCCAATGGGAAATAGAATTGTGGGAAATAAGGAGGGATCGATGAAATGAAAAAAGGAAATGTATAATTCAAGCGTTAGTCACGCGGTAATGAAACCGAAAGAATTTACCAACTCCCTTAACGAGGTCAGGCGAAAATATTTCTAAGAGACGTATAGTACGCGGTGGAACGTGAGGTGTGACTACAAATTGCGGTTACCCCGGATCGTCGGAGGCTTCCCTTAGGAGCTCTCGAGTTTCGAGCGGGTATCACTTGACGTCGGGGCGGTCAAGAAACGAGGCTTCAATCTCGAGGCTCGCTCGGAAATCCCTACCTTCGACAAGTACAAATAACGGAGAATTCCAGAGGTTAAAAGCGATAACTGATACTAGCCGTCGAGAGTCGAAAAACTGAAGAGTCGTGATTCAGATCGTAAATCTGCGACGATGATGCGACTACTTATACAGATCTGTGCACATAAATCTGCGATTCTGTTCCCGAGAGAAAAAGAAGAGGAAAAAACTTTAGCCGGGTAGTTTTTGCCAGCGGAAAATCAGCGTTCGCGTTCAGGATTTTCGTTCCAGATTTTATTCGTTAGAGAGGTAAAAAAATGTCGAAAAATTCATTAAAATTAACGCTAATTAAACGAAAAGCGATTATATCGCGTTGTATCTCCAGCACTTCCGTTTCCTGGGTTAATTGGGCGGACACTTCCGTTCAGGGATGAGGATTTCGTGAATTAGAAATTCGAGACTGTACATGTAAATGCGGCGAATATATAAACGCGTGTTGTGATTTGCTGAATAATTCATTGACCCGCGACTGCCATCAACTGGTTGCCACTGGGATATCCGGCTGACCTGAGCTGCCACCCCATATAATTCCCATAGATTTTGATTCCCGTGCCAACAGCGTGACCATTTGCGTTTCGTAAAATATAGGCTCGTATATGTATGGATGTATGGATGTACATATATGCATACGTACGCGTGTGCATGTACCCGCTTACAAAATGTGGGAACGACGATCGTCAGCCACGATTGACTCCACGAAGCGTGAAATAAAATTGGCATAGGGGTAGTTCCGATCACACATCGAGTAAATTTCTTTAGTGGAATAACATAAGACCATTTTACACCCTCTGGTTTAACCATGACGAAGTTTCAGTCCGAGATAAAAAGCTAAATATCCTCTGGACCCGCAGCATCCTTATATGGCCACACGGCAGACCATTCACAGACACATATATGCGTTATATGTGCATGCCACACGACTCGAAGATTGTAGAAAACAACTGACTACGATTTGACACGCGACCATCTCCACTAATGGACTCATAATGTGCCCCCATGTTCACTGCGGGGACTTTTAGTCCTTCCATTTTATCCTCACCCGTATTTCCGCGGTTTAGCTATAGTGCGCTCTACCCGCGCCCATATTATAAAGCACTAATTACAACAGCTTTAATTACATTTCCGATGAGAACTGACCGCTACAAATTGGGGGCTTGTGTCCTTTGAACGGGGAAACGCCCTGCCATTCGTTTATTAATTTTTTCTCTAATCGATTTCAGGTTCGGGAAAAGAGACTTCCAGATACGATATATAGAAGGGAGTTTTTTGATCAATAAAAGGCAACTAGGTATCCGATAAACCGGCTGTTTGTGGCTAATGCACAGCTTCTGTATCCCAATCGTCCCACGTCCCAAAACCTTCATTAAAATAAATCACCAAATTGTACTATCGTTTCCCCAATCAGCGGGCTACAACCCTCCGGCTAGAAAAGAGGGTATTTTTTGTTCTCCTTTTAGCCGAGATTCGGGAAAGGTATGAGAGAAAGAGAGGGAAAAAGGGTAGAGGAGAGAAGGGGTACCAGATAGGAGAACGTACGTAAAGTAATATTTATGTCACGCTATCTACATGTGTATTCGAGTCCTGAAGCCCCGAAGTCCCGAAGTCCTGAAGTCCCGGAGTCCTGAACGGTGGCCCCTAAGCGCACCTGTGTTAAGAAGGAAATAAAATATCACGGATAAAAAGAGCGTGTAGCTATCTAGCTAGCCGGCTAGCTGTTAGCTTAGCTTAGCTTCGCCCCTTTCATTCGACAAATTCAAGCCGTACAAATCTTTCTCGATCATGATTATCTACCGCCTTTTATCCTCCTCAGTTAGAAAAGGGGAAGGCGAAAGGCGACCCTGAACGAACTACGATCGTATCACAACTTGCTTGTAGTAAAGGGTTGAAGAGGATCGCACACAAAGAATAAAGCGATCTATCGGTCCATCCATATATACGTATGTATACGTATGTATGTACGATCTGACACGATTTTCTTCCTCTTCTCTCTCGGCATGGTGCAGGGTAAATTGGGCCGATAAATTCACCTGCGAAAAATCAAAGAAAGCTCGTTTCGAAGACGACGTTTCAACCCCCAGGATTTTTTTTGTGATAATTTTGTATTTAATTTTTTCTTCGCTTTCGATTTTTGATACTTTTGATGATTGGACTATATTTACGTTTTATAGAGCGTTGCTCGAGGTATCATACGTATATCTAGCTTCCGGTTCACACAGTGCGTTTACTAACGTACGGAACAGTTTTGTTCCTATAACGTACAAGAAGAGCGGATCGAGTAACTCACAGCCGTCTCTCTGGGGTAGTGGGAAAGCTGTATGGAATTGGAAGGCCTAGTATACGAGATCTCGCCTTGTATGTTGGCCTGCAGGCGGGTCACCTGGCGTCTCTAACAGAGATTAACTAATGCTCCGAACGTGAGAACGACCGAGATGAAAAAAAATATGTATACATACAAAAAAAAAGAAAAAAAAATGAAAAAAAAAAAAAACAGAAACAACCCCAAGCTTCAACCGTATAATCAAATTACTTTTTAGCTATTCACGTTATCAGAACTGAACCGAACTCGGTATTACTAACACATTTCACGTCCGTGGTTTCGAATAATTTATGCAAATATATTCATGTAATGTTATATGTACATTTACACACATATATGTATATATGTATGTATGTATTCACATAATGTATTAATAACGAAATTCAGTCGTAGTATAGGTTACACTCTAAATTCTGAGCGTAATTTTTAATGGAAACTGTTCAAAATTGTGATCGCTGTAAGTGAAAAGTGGAAAAAAAAAAGAAAATTTGTTAATTCAAAAAAATTCTTCTCAGGAAATCAGATAGTTTTTCAATAGAAAAAGGCAGGGTTAGACGAGGCTAGATTATAGGTCTAGTTAGGTAAGATCTGGACGTCGTAGTACACTTGTTCCCTGGAACACCCGTTCCTCATGGCCTAAAGTTTGAACCATGGGTCAGAAGCACCATTCGCTCAGCGGTACTCATTGTGTTTTTAGTATGCACACAGTATTCAGGGTTGGTTTTAGAGGAAAACGAAGCATTGCGGGCATTTCGCGTGGGTACAGATATTCGGGTTTCTCATTGAAGCACATGAAAGAAGTGAAAGGGCCTGAACCCTCCTCTGCAAAATAAAGTTCCGAAAGATAAACGAACATTCTCGAATACGCAGGTGCACGAGCTTCTCGACAGTTCCAACGACTCGTATAAATTTCTGGGTCGCAAAGATGCCGAATAAAATTTCAGACTTTGATTAGAATGGGCGAAAAGTTTGACGATTAATTTCATGATATCCTGAAAGTTCTTTTCCATTGATCGCAAGAAGATAGAAAAATTTCGTTGAGAACCTTGAACCCGACTAGAAAAATGTCTAAATATAGAATCGACCGAGGGCCCAAAAGATCGGACCCTCGTTCTCGGAGGTAACGCCTTCTTCGGACAAGAACATCTATACGGATACACGCAGGGTTGTAGATGTAAGGAAACACAGATACCTACCCCAAGGCTGAGATAGAACGCTAAGAGCGTACCGAAAGGATCATGGCCTCATCTTACCTAGCCAGAATCTTTCTAACGAAGTTTAATTTTTTCACCAGCCACCAGTGAACATGAGGCCGTAAAGGATCCTGCGGTGAACGTGGAGAACTAATTTCCCCACGATTTCCACTTCGTCGCTTCGCATCAAATCCACTCAGCACTTCTTAGCCAACGATCCTTAAGCCCCTTTTATACTACGGACGCGTTATTTTTTCACATCTTCTCATATTGCAGCGTTTAATCTCTACTCTTCGTCCCAGACGATTAAATTCTCTTAACGATTAACGATAAACCCTCTCCTGTACAAGTTACGTCCGAGATTTGTCTTTTCTTCCATTTTTTGAAAGATATTTTTTATCTATTTCTGTTTTTTTTTTTTTTCTTATTTTTTTCTTATAGCTAATCGATCTCTTTCATAATGCATGAGATCAAGATGCGTGGCGGTGCAGCAGGATGGTCGAGATGTTTACGTCGCTGTAAGGCCGAGGAAGGGCGATACTCCGCCGTGAGAACTTGGGCAGATGTGCTTAGAGAAACCTACCTACATACGCAACGTGGAGTAAGGCAGGGACTAATACACTGCCAAAGGATACCTGTGGACGAGCTAGATGGCGAGGAGGGGAAAACTTTGCGGAAGATTAAGCTGACTGGGGTCCAGAAGAGCAAACAGAGACCTCGGCCGTTTGCTGCTCCACACTCGGCCATTTCCTCCTCTTAATTGTCCTCCTCTATTTAGAAAATAAAGACAAATGGGAGTCTGGACTATCTCCGGCTCTTAAAGTCGTTCCTTATTTATATCGGAGTTAAATTGATTCCGTATAAAGAATTCAGAACGAAGACAGAACGATAAACGAGTTGGCTCTTGGATTCCGATATCTTTGAATATTTTCTTTTTTTTTTGGAGAAAGAGGATTTCGGGGCCGAAGAATGACGTCATCTTGCAGGTGTTGAAACCTGGAATTCAAAGTCTGTAGGCAATAGCGAAAGGTTTTCGCTTTCCGTGTTGTTTGGCAAATCGACACGCCTACGCAGGTAGCTTGTAAAGCTACGTCGGTTCTTTATTCCACGCGTGGGAACCGGGACGCAAAAATTCCTCCACTCTCCCCTGCGTCTAATTCAAACACAGAACCAACCCCCTCCGTATTCAAAGTTTTGCGTAAATACAGGGCAAGAAATGTGACCGGTGTAGCGAGGATATATAGAAAGAAAGATTTTGCCGCTGCGAATGTTCCTGGGAATTTGTTCTTCGCCTTTTTGTTATTCTTCTTTTTCATTTTCGCATGCTGAATAATTACCTCGGAAATCAGACTGCGGTGTCCCGTTGCATATTTTCTTATTCGGTTTAAAATTCTCGGTAAATTTCAAGGAAATAATGAAATTATACCGGATCAATGTCGTAGACGGTTTTCCTCGTTTTGAAATCGTGGAAACATTTATGGCCTGACGAAAGTCATTACCCAATTATCTCCCCAGCGAACGAACAACGAACGAACGTTAATGGCTACCCGCATAGTCTGGGATATACATCGCCCGGAATTTGTCTAATCGTTTCCTATCCCCGTGTGAATCATGCTATTTTATATTTTATTACAAAATCAATTCTCGTTAAAACGTACGCCATCAGTTTACCCCGCCGTCATACGTGAGTCTATTTTTTAACCCAGGATCGTCTCGGTATCGTCGAGCTAATCCTGCTACACGAAAGATCGCACTGAATGTCGAATTCTATTAACTCGTCACTCTCCCAATTACCTCAAAAGTTGAAGCCTTGGAGTTGAAGCTTCTTCGATTCGTTATATTATTAAAGTCCATGCGGTTCTCTGCTGAAATTAATTATTGGAATATTCGACGGACCGAAGAAACGATTTTTTGACAAGTTTTTGATAAATTTTGGGCTCGCTCAAGTCGATCTGAGAAAGGTCCGAAGTAGTCATTTCAGATGCTAATCCAGCGGTGGAGAACCGCATCCGATAGAAATGAAGTAAGCAGTTAAGAAAAGAAAAGAAGAGAAAAAAAAAGAAAATGAGATAAAAAACGTGAAGGAAAGGAAAAATGTTGAACTACTTGTAAAAAAAAAAAATTTCTAAAGATCTTTTTCATATGCAATTTCCAACCGTTAGGTATACCTGTTTTCTTTTCTTTGCTGGGCAAGTCACGTACGATACTCTTACTCGTGAGCGAGGACTGGTTTCCTTAATGGTTGGAAAAGAGTATTTCTGACAGGCACTTCGTTGCAATTTATTTGCCATACACGTGTCAGCTAGGATATATTTCGATATTTTAGTATGCAACGACAAAATAAATTAGTTCGAAAATAGATGCAGGTGATTACCTAATATTTAGACGAAGAGGAAATGTACCGCGACGCCTTCTGACGCGTTAAATTTTCTACAAAATTACCAGATTTAGGGTTTATTCACATTTTCGGATGTGTTTAATCGACCCGAAGAGCATGTTGGAGATAATGAAAGCCCCTTTTCATTTATTGGTGGGTCCCTAGAATTTTAATTGCTCTACACCCGTAAAAGAATTCCAAATTTGCAACCCCGCGTTCGAGGGCTACGCCCGTGTTTAGAAAACCGCATTACCAAGAAACCTTGATTGCAGGGTGTAGCATAAAGATAAATGCCATTTTTGCCGTCCCTTAATAAATCAGACCAAACCTCCGCTCTTCACTGAGGGTAAAATTATCGGAAGGTATTCAATTTAATTGCGAAGAGTAAAATTTTTCTCCAAATCAGCGGAGAAAAGTCGATCGTATCCTCGGAAATGTACATTCAATCTACACGGCTGGTTGGTGTAATAAAATACAATAATTCGGTTCAACTTTATGAAGATTCGTCGACCCGATGGCTACGAGTGGCTCATAAAAGTTTGTGAATTGCAGGAAACCCCATGACAAATATACGTCCAGAGTCCATATAATACCTGTACAAGATGAGCAAATTTTTTTGTTTCTGTTTTTTTTTATCTTGTTCCAGAAAACTTTATCCAACCAATACAAGGACCTGCAGTACCTTAGACTCCTTGGAAGGATCGAAGGCAACAATTCTCTAGACGGGAAGATAAATGACTCCTCTTAACAGTCTCCGGGAATTTTCTGTGCCAGGAAAAATGCCTGTGGAAGAGTAAGCTCAACAAAAATTTCCAAAGGTCTGAACGAATGGTTTTCGAGAGAGCGAAGAGAGCGAAGAGACCTGCGAAGGAACCCTGGTCCGAAGGAGGAAGAGAAAAAATCGGTAAGATCACGGGGGGGAAAAAACGAGAACGTGTATAGATTTCACTTTGTAATTTCTATACGCAATTGTTATGCAAAAATTTTTTTTAAGTACATACAAAATGCAGACGGACCATCCACAGCGCAGATGAATCATGGGAAACAGTTAACGGTCATAACTATACTCGCGTAACTGGATCTGGTCACTAAAAAGCTTGACAAACAGCGTAACGACCTCAGACTTCTGGTTGGATATGCATATGCTTTGAAACATTTGCATCCAACGAATGCAAAGTACAACGAATCGAGGGAAAGAGCTTTGTACTGGCTCGAAGAAACGTTGACGTAACGGAAATACTGCCACCTAAAATTAGCAAAACAATATCCAAAATATCAGCAAAAAAGAAAAGCTATTGATCAGTGCTGATTATAACCGAATGTAGCGATAGTTTGGACAGAAGGAGCCTAATCAACGTCCAAGTCAATTCCACGATCGAATTTGATCTAGGGACCTAAGATTCTCGATTTTGTTTCACCTATGTTAGAAACGTAACATGTTTTTTAAATGTTCAAGTGATTAGACTAGCGTGAAAAAAAATCTTTGTCGAAAGTTTTTCTGATAAGCTTTTAAGCCTTACTGAACTCGCGAGTATAAGGTAGCTTAAAATAATCCCCGAGATTTCCTATCTCGGCTGTACGGGGTTGAGTTTAAATCAGGATCTTTTCTTTCGTCATTAAGATGTAATTAGCTCGTTATCCCGTTGCCCAAGTTGAACCCTGCGTCACGCTCGGTTATAAAGAAATCAACTGAATTATAATCTAGTTAGTTAACTGTTAAAATGGCTAGTAAACGATTCGAACTATCCTCCATAGAACACCTGTTGCCTTAGCGGTCTCAATCTTATCCGATAATGCAGTAAGTAACGATGCAGCCGATCGCCATCATCAATAATGCTTTCACTTAACCAGAAATCTAACCGAGTAAACGCAATTAACTCCATCAAGAACGAACGTCAATCAATCACTCGTCCTTTTGAACTCTGACGGGCGTTTACTCCGGTATAAATTTCCGACCACTTTATATCGTTATTGAAAAATAAAATTTTCGTGTTTGGAAGTTGACAGATTTTCGTTCACGTTACTTTAGAGCGAATGATATTTTTTAAATAAACTATATACACCGGTTTCAAGTAACACCTGGACGATATTCCCATGAAGTTAGAGACTCAAGGATCCTGTGGATCGCAGGACCCTTGTGAGAATGAAAAATATGAAAAAGGGAAGAAGAGAAAAAAGAAGAAAGAAAAAAAATGAAACGTCTGTTACGCAACGGTCCCCAACGGGCCCAGATTAACGGCCAAAGCAAGACGAGGCAAATCTCATCGACCTGTCTTGTCCAGGTTTTTCTCCCCTGCATCTTTCAAGGGATCCGAAAGCCCTCATTGTGTTAGATATTTTCCCAGGACCTCCCCTAGCCTCCATCAAACGACGAGGTCTCGGAAGGGCTCGAAAGTGCCAGCCTAGCTTGGGCCCGGTTAGGGGCCGAACTTGGATGGTATATAAAGGGCCTGACAGCCCCAAATCGTCACAGAACACCAGCAACAGTTGTGGAGAGAGGATCGCAGTGAGATTCTGGGTCCGGCTGGTCCGGACCTAAGAGCTCACGTGTCGAAGAGAACGCGTAGCCACAAGAATTGAGAGGAAGAAAGTATTTGTTTAAACTAGTGAATTAACCGAAAGTGCTCCTGATTTTCTGTCGCAGATCGACGCTGGACGTCATGAAGATATTCTGGTGAGTCTAGTTTTGGCTTCGCTATCGAAAATAGAAAAAGAAAAACTAAAACTAAAAAAAAAAAGAAAAAACAACTAAAAATGGTCTTGGTGTTTCGATAGAATATACTTGAAATTCATCCAAAATTCACTTCTTTTATTTTATTTTATTTTTTGTTTTTGATATAATTATTTGCAACGAATTTATAAAATTCAAAATTGCAATTGAATTTGGATGTAAATATTACGTGATTTTAGACGATACTTTATCCAGGCACTAAGATCCAATCTAAATTGTAGAAGCGAATTATTTATTTCCTCATTCTTTATATTACATTATCGTTTATTTGAACCATTTTATTTATTATTTATACTACCACTCGTAGGAATGAAAATTATTTCCCTTATAGTTAGGCCCTGATACAACCTTAAGCTTATGTCGACTGTAATCACCCCTCGAAGTAATGAGAAATAGAAATTTTTATTGAAATTTGTGTATTTTGTCTAGTTTCTAAACCGCATATATCACGTAGCTATCATCGTTACACGGTTATCACGTGTTACTAATAGAGACACATCTCGATACGTACTAGAAACACTCACCGTACTATTATTACCAATTATATGCATATTAAGCTGTATGAGCTGTAGATTAAACCTTCACTGTATATTACACGCGTTTTCAGTAGTTCAAAATACGTGTCTTCGTTTATCTGAGGAAATTGATAGAATAAGATGAGTTTTTTTCGTAAAAATTAGAGCAAAATTGAATCTAAAAAATTCAACGAAGCGCCAGGATTTGCCAAATTTTATTTATACCATTTCTTAGAATCCATTTCATGATTTTAACAACGTTAACAGTATTTGCTGAAATATAAGTGACGATCCAATTATTCATAATATAAAAAAATTATTTCGTGATAAATTCCGTTTGATCGATAAACAAATTCAGATTTTTCGTTTTTTCAAAATTTCGCGAATTATAATAGTCACGAAAATCGAAATTGGAACCCTCTCTTTGTTCCACAAAATTCAACAATTGATTAATTCTTTTCGTTACATAAAGAAATCGATCTGCGCGTATACGAGGGAAAAATAGAGTAACTTATTTTTGGAATAAAAGTGTAATTATCACAAATTGTAGCTTCAAATCCGCGGTAACTTTGGTATGACGATTTTGAACGTAACAAGTGCAACTTCCGGCAGCCCCTCCGGTGCTCCGGAAATGACAGCCTTCTCTGTTCATTCGCGTGAAATTGGGAAGCAATATATGCACCCTTTTCTACACCCCATTCTACATCGGCAGTCAACCTGTTTCATTTCAAATTTCAATGCGTCAACAAATTTAGAACCAAACTTCACGAATTTACGCTGTAATTAAACGCGCCTTGCATTTTCGAGTATACCAATTTTATACAAAACAATAAATTATCGTTGTTCAATTATTTCCACTAATTGCAAAAATTATTCAAAAATATATCGATCGTTGGACTGGTTAAATTACCAAATTAATTCGTACATCTTTGGCATTACAATATCCACCGAATTATTTCGTACTATTTATATTCTTCCGACCTGTTTCGTAATTCTGTGAGATATCAAAGTAGAATAGAATAGTTAATAAATTATTATACCGTTTGATCGTTTGATTCTAATATGTAATATATAATTTTTTCGTAGCATGATCGAATAGCCTTACAGATAAATCGAGTGTTTCACACCTCAGTATGATGTATTCTGTGTCAGATTCTACTTTCTATTTCCCAAACTTATGTTTGATTTGAAATTTCTTTCAACTGAGTAACCGATTCGCATCACATTTTCGCCCTTGCATTTTTTCATCTTTATACATTCGACCACAGTCAAGAAAGACTTTTTACCGAGTTATATTCCCAACGTCGCAGCGTTTACTTTACCTGAACTTGATATAAAATGCATGGAACTCGTAGTTTGCACGATGTAATAACGAAGATTTTCTCAAATTTTAAATTACAAATTTTTACCTCGAGTTAAAAGTACATAAAATAGATATTATATGACATAAATTAAAAATTTCCAAGTGTTTGCTGCAACAATATTTTACTGTATTCGTTAGATTGTTAGAAGACCGGTAGCCAAAAGCATGATCTGTGTACCAACGAAGAAGAAAAATAAAAAAAAGAAGAAAGTGGAGAAATATTGACGAAATTTTGTTAGCTCGTAGTACTAATTGTTACTGTAATAGAATTTTCATCAGTTCGATATGAGTACCAGTTCTGTATGACATGCCTTCGAAGTATTGCTGAATTAGGACACATTATTAGATGATTAGAAATTTGAAAAATTCAATTTTACAACTTGGAGTTTGAGAACGAAAAAAAAAAAAAAAAAAACAGAAAAGATGAACCAAATAAATTTCCTTCCGTAATAAAACGATTCCGATGGCTAAAAATGTTCGAAATTTTGTCCTTTCGCCGAACCGAGTCCCCGAAATTTTCTAACAGCTTTAAAAACGGATTAGCCAAGACCCTAACGAAGTATAGGGACGTTTAAAATCACAGGCTTTTTCTCATCCTACCCTCTACCAAGGCAGTAAACTTGACTTGAAAATAACAATAGGCACCTATATAAATGGCGCCTCTAGCTAAATCCCAGTGAAATAAATAACGACAAAAGGTTTGACTTACCACCCCAGGGGACTTTCCTTATTCAACCTTTCGAGGCCCATTGTACAACTCAAGCCCACCACCGTACGCTGTATAGGCAGTGACAAACCCTACGCGATTTTACAGTTCAACATACAATAGCACAGTTTTGTCTCACTCTCGTACCTAGTCACATATATCCGCGTTTACATTTTATTCAACATTCCACCATATAATACCTGTCCTATAGGTAGATTCCCTTGTTTTTAATTTTACGTATTAAAATAGTGCCTAAATCTAGTCTATTGTTTCATGCACGATCGTTTTGCGATCATCCCTTATACTTTTCCCAAAAAAAAACCCGTATTAGTGCTTTGTAGCTAACACTCACACCTCACCAGGTTCCGGAGGAAGTTCGGTGCCCGTTCAACGCACAATACGTCAACTCATCGCTGACCCGGAGAGCAAGGAACACCCTGGGAGAAATGGAATGAAACGAAGCGAAATACGGAAATCAGTTCGTCGTGTCAGACGGAATTTGACGCGATCCGTAACCTGACCCGAGAGAAATCAAACCCATCATCACCAACGACAAACAATTTCAAATGAAAATGAAAAGTTTCGTGAAAAATGAAAAATCGACGATCCATTTTCGAGGACGATTATTACACGCGCCGTTTATCATCAACAAAAATATACAATTCCACAGTGACTCCGTATACGGTGTCTATTCTGAGGGAGGTAATCGCAGTGCCTCTCAGCTTCTGAAGTGATTCAAGCAAAACATAAAAAAATAGGTGAAAATGAGAGAATGAACTAAACCGTGGCAAACAATTGGCAGAAATATTGCAGAAACCATAAATATTTCGCGCGTTGTATCCGTTGACAAATTTCATAGACATTTCACTGTTAAACGCGTATTCCTGAATCTTTGAATATAATTCAGCTGGAAAATACTATGGAAGAATATGGCTGGCAATAAGGAATACTCCGAGCGATATATAACCTTTGGGTACGTTGAAAGATGTAATAAAGAAAAAAGTGGAAAACGAGTTTTCAGAATCGCGTTTCAAAGTTTAAAACAGAAATAAAATACAGGCGATAAAAATTGGTCAGCCAGCCAATTCACGGCCTATCAATAAATCGGTTCTAAACTTTAACTTATGGTTTTACACACCAATAACAGACGCAGACTCATCGCAACTCATCTCTGAAGATACAAATCCATTCAAGGATTTGTTCCGGCTCGACAATCCGACCACTAAAATTGAAGATGATGTTATTTTAATATTTTGAAAAAAATCCTCAGAACGAATACAGAGAAAAAAATTACACTGGTGAATGAAAACAGACAGAAACACACGATGCTGAAATTCCTTTTTTAAATCAATGAAAATATAATTAGAAGCGGTGAACAGACAGGGAAGTTTTGCATCTATTGGATCCAGTTTCTCATTGAATTTTATCAGTTGGATTTCACGAAACAAGTTCATCGCACAGTCCATTCGGTTCAATTTAATTCAATTCAATTCAATTTTAAAACTTTGCCTCAACTTCCTTCGAACTTCTTTCTCAACGCAGAAGAATAGGAAACTTTTACGCAACCACGAAGAAACAGCTGTCTTTAGAACCGCGCTCGTCACGTGGCGAATAAAAAATTTCACGGTTCTGATGAAAATTTGA
Source organism: Tenthredo distinguenda (assembly GCA_947538915.1). Lineage (NCBI taxonomy): Eukaryota > Metazoa > Arthropoda > Insecta > Hymenoptera > Tenthredinidae > Tenthredo > Tenthredo distinguenda. The sequence goes on along the minus strand of OX384536.1, from coordinate 15,992,200 downwards.
ATGAAATTAATTTATACAATTATGAGATAAACGTCACTGGATTCGAACACAACAGTCGAATATCTGAGAATAAGGCTTACCAAACACAAACTACGAACAATTATCAAGCAACAGACAAAATTCCTAATCCTTTGAAATTCATATCACACTTTTTTACCAAAGCTCTAATAAAAATATTAACGAACCTGAAACATAATATGCAACCGCGAAAATCCTCGAGCAATATATGTATCAAGCTTTCAATGGCACGCTAATTCGACCCAATGAAAAATTAGTTTCCCGAATAAATTCAGAGCAATTTTCCCGATCGCAAAACAGTTTCTCGATCAATACAATGAACAAATGCAGATAAACACGTAATCATTTTAATTATAGACCAGAATTCAATCCGGTAGAAAGAAAAAGATCATCTGCATTCACGCTGATCCATTGATAATATTCGCAGTCGTACGCAACTCGCTTGCGATTTTTCACCTGCACCTACATACAAGCCGACAACTAAATGAGGTACTAAAATCGATAAAAATCCGAAAACTCAAACCTGAGAAGACATTTACACATACAAAAAAAAAAACTATCGCATAAGAGATGAGGAAGATTGAACAAATGAAAATGAAATACAAAAATCGAGCAAAAATCAAAGCATCAATACGACGACACGTTACTACAGATTTAAAAATGAATAATCGTCACTTAAGACAGAGATAGAATAAAATTGAACGATAGTTGCAAGAGAATGACAATTAAATAACAACCAGCAGAACAATAACGAAATCAATCAACACGTACAGTCGGTGAAAATCAGTTCCGAAAGTGAGTTTAAACTTCGAGTTATCTATCGGAGTCAATCATATGTGGGCATTCTTATTCACCGAGGGACCTTTTCTTCTCATCGAGGACAACCCAGTCACCGTCGTGGGATCGAACATCTTACCAAAAAACACAAATAAAAAAGTAATGTCTTTTGTTCTAATAACATTTAATGATAATAACGCTTATATATGTGTCTATGCTAGTAAACAGCACAGCCGACGTAGTTAATTTTAAATACGGAAATAGTTCAGATATTTAGACAGATATGGATAAGTCCCAAAATATTTGGTACAGTTGACAAATTTTACAGAAATCTAATACAGGGTTCATTATTTTTTACATCATTGAGATCTGAGACTGGCTTAAAATTCATACGGCTGTCTAGTTATGTAAATGATAAGTTTAGCTTTACTTCGTTAATTTTAAGTTCGTTTTTATCTTTAGTTATTTTTCCGTTTTTTTTTCTTTTTCTTTATTCAATTACTTCGTTTTCCTTGGTTTCATTTTTATTTTTTCATTTTACTTCAGTTTCGTTCAGTTTTCCAATAAGACAGTCGTGACGTTCAAAAATTACTCGCGATACTAAAAATTCAAAAATTACTCACGCAACCGATTCTCGACACGTTACAATATGTAATACTGAAAAATTATTTCTCAGGCTTGATGAAAATCGCATGACAGTCTTATAGGAATCGTTACAGTTCTTTGAATAATTTTATGATTTACTTTGGTTTTTATTTTCATCATTATTTCATTTGATTTGAAAAAAAAAAAAAAAAATTACGAGTAGAAAATCAAAAAAAAAAAAAAAAGAAGAACAAGAAGATAGATGTAAGGCAACAAGGAAACGAAATACCTATGATCAGATAATCAAACTATCACTAAAAAATAAAAAAAAAAAAAACGCCAAAAAAGATCTAGGTGGTCTTATGTTATATCGATTATAAATTTCTCTATGTATAATTACATCAAAATTACCGCTTGTACATAAATCGGCAGCGAAAAGAAATTTCGGTTATTAAAAATTGACTGTTAATTTTTTATGTGATTTTTTAACAGAAATCATTGTTATGTAGTTTGTTTCTTAGAATTTTGTTAACGCGTACGTTGTTCGAAACACTGAAAGGGCTAATTTCGCTGAATCGTTGACCTCTGCGTTCTCGGTTTATTCAATTATCTATTTAAAACTGTAATCCATAATTTCAAGAAGCCATACAATATCCACTCCCTTGCATTTATGTACAAAAATTTTGCATAATAGTACGATGGATACTAGGGCTTGCTGTTGGGAAGATTATAGGTTGACTCTGTCAGCACGGATTTAAACACAAGTTCTAGAGAAACGCGATTTTGCGAAGTTTCCGATGTTTCCGATTACGTACGCCTCTATAATTATGCTTTTTGAACGATCAAACGATTATCCGATTCAAAAAGTTACCAATTATTCTTTAACCACCTGTTTTAGTTGATCATATTTTATTAATTTATTATTTTTCTTTTTGCATTTGTAAGATAGCTTGTTCTTTCTCATTTTATTTTCGTTATCTTACCGCGGATTTTAACAACACTTATCGATCGATCCAACCGAGTCAAAAAATGACCAAAAACTGTATTTCTTCATTTGAAAAATCGCCAAAAACAATTTCGATACCAATTCTTTCGTTATTTCTAACAAACAAATTTTTCGAAGACAGCCCGAAAATTTCAACAGATATTTCTCACTGCTGGCAGTGAGAAATTGATTGATCTGTCATTATCTAAAAAAAAATAATTTTACTATCACATTTCAATGAAATTTATTTGGACATGATTCATTCGATCTTTGGAGTTGGTGTTGATCGACAAGTTTGTTAATGTCCCGAAGTATTCCTGATATTTTAGTTTAATCGTTATATATCTCTTTGCACTGACGCAATGACAATAAGAGGATGAGTACCCCGGTGAAAAAAAAATAAAACTAACTACTGCCACCCCGTGGTTACGCCATCGAATAAAAGGGGCAGGCATAGTTTCAGTTACTTTTTTAATTACGATACTTTTTATTAGATTAGATTAGATCAGGTTAGTGTTAGGCTAAAGTTTAGTTCGCGTGTTTTTCTTAGTTTTTGTGTGTTTTCGCTTTTCGTATATGTAACGTGTTTTTTTATTTACGTATAGGTCGAAGTTCGATCGTTAGATTAACGACGTTTAAGTTTCATTATCGTTCGAATAATTCCGTTCATTTCGAATAAATCACCAGTTTTCCAATCGTTGAATAAATTTCAAACGGTCGTATCTTTACTATTAATTATAATACTTACTTTACGGGTATACAAGTACACTAGTTCAACGCGTGCTACAGTTAACTAGGGAATAGAAAACTATGAAAAACTGAAATCAAATAGGAATAAAAAATAAGTAACGATAGGATAGTGATAGATATAGCTTAGGGTTAGATTAGACTAGCTTCACTCAATTATGGAAAGTATTAGATAGAACGTTATTGTATTCTCGTTCATTTCGGACACTTTCGATTTAAATTGTTCAATTTTCATTGCTGTTAAGTTTTGGCTGTTTTATCAAAATTATATCAATCTCGAGACTCGAGTTCAATTTCGACCGTTACCCCTTTCGCATCTTCAAAATTATTGATAGGTCTTATTAAGTTTTCATTATCGTTGCTCTTGTTAACAGTTTGTTGTTAATTTGTTGATTTGTTAATTCATTACGTTTGCATGTTGGTGTTTTTAACAATTTGTTGTCGTTGTCGTTAAAACGTTAAACACCTCGATGTTAATTGATCGAAATTTTTAGACTTTCATTAAATCGTTTCTTCAAAATTTCTCTTTCCTTCGTTTCTTTAAGTTTTAACAATTTTTACAGTCCTCTCGTAGCTGCACTGTTAAATGTTACTCGCACTGTTTGTTCTGTTGAGTTTTTGTTGAACATTTGTTGCCGTTGTTATTAAAACGTTGATTTTTCATTTCTCTTTTCTTATAGTTAACTTTTGAACAAATTTTAACGAATTACGTTGCTATTAAGTTTTCAGATCATCTGTTGTTGGTTTTTTTATGACGTTGATGTTCCATATTCCATATTTCGGTTCAAAATTCTTTTACTTCAAATCTTTTCTCTGGCCTACATAAAATTCGAACGTCTCTCAATATCAAAAATTAAATTTCTATCTTTCGATCCGATCATTCGACCAAAATTTTCGACTGCTGCGTTTGGCACTAAATTTTTTTTCACAACTTCATTCATTCCAGGGCATTAGCTCGCTTTTAATTTTCAAATTAATTTTGATTACGCTTACAGGTTCATGGTTACGTTTTAAAATTTTTATTTGTTTCTATCGATATATTCACGATGGTTCAAAATTTGAATAGATTTGCTACATCATAGAAACTATGATTAAGTTTTCGACTCGTACATCAAAATTTATGCAGTTCACGTTATGCAACTCTGTTGAATTATTACGCACGTATACTAAACTTATTTACCATCTTTGATGAAATTTTATGTAGATTTATAAAAGTTGACTGAAAGTTGAAGTTATTCGTTCTACTTAAAGAACAAAAAAAAATGATTTGTTCTATACTGCAGTTTTGTTTGAATATTTTGTTTCTCAATGTTTCATCTGAATTCTACAATTGTTCAATGTTATATTATTAAGTTTTCTTTATGTTGTTGTTTCGAAATTTCTGTTCATTTATCACTATTATTGCTACAGCACGTTTTTTTTTATGTTTTCAAATATTAGGTTTTTAGTTCACTCTATGTATACGTGTTAAGTATATAGAAACTGCAGATGAAATTACATATGGATCAACGTTTTCAAAACTCGAAAATTAAATGAAATTCCAATTCCTTCAACACATTGCAAATATACCTACCTGGATTTGAAAAAATTGTTTCAAAAATTGACATATGTTTTTCAACTCGCATCTCGTACGGTTTTAAACTGCCATACCTCTCGTTATATTCAGAAGACATCGTTGTTACTTTAAATTGTTAATTCGCTATTCAAAAACTGTAATTAATATTTCGGCTAACTAATTTTATGTTGAGTTTATTTTTGTTGTAAAAAATGTTCAAAAAATTTGATTCGAAAAATAATTTCACCTATCAAAAAAAAAAAAAAAAAATCAAAAAGCTTACGCCGTAAGCAGAGAAATTCAAACTGAAGATTCAGTTACGTCTAATTAACAATTTATTTTGACGACCTGCAAAATTCGGAGGGTAAAATAAATTGGTATCTTTTCTCGATGATTAATTATCGTTATATTGATCGATGGAAAGTTGTTTATTGTTTTAATCTATAGCAACGACTGTTTATTGTTAAGTTGCCCAATTACCGATGTTACCTCTAAACTGTTACAAATGTTACTACATCCTGCAACTGTTCAACGTAGCTTGTTTCAATTTCGTTATGATTGAATCGCACTTTTTGATACCTAACTAAAAAATTTGTACGTTGTAATCTTTGCAATTGACATACATACACGAATATCTTGATAACAAACTGCTATACACAGATGCAGCATCGTTACCCGTTGTTAAAACTCAAAAATCTGTATCACAAGTTGTTGTATTTTTAGATTTTTTGACACAGATTTTTGAGCTCTATCATTAATTTGATTATATCATAGATCTTAAGTTTATTTCACAATAATTCAGTTCAATTGGACTGTTAAAATTTTAATTTTCACTTGGTTTCACCACAGTGCCTTAATACAATACGTTTCATAGTACTTTCCATAATCTATAATATAGACATTCTAGAAGATAATCTTAGCTTTCATTAATTATACGAATATATAGGAATTTAGGAATATGTAGGATAATGATATACCATAATGCTTGAATCAACATGCTATTTTACATTTGTAATTTGTATTATCTGTGTTTTTTGGCATAAAAATAATAAAAATTGAAACAAAAAAAAAAAAGAAATCATACACCATTCTTCGCCATTAGAACAATGATACTAATTGGATCAATTTTTTATTCCTATTAGCCAACAGTTGGACTTGTTGAATTTTCATCGGATAAATTGTCGACGGAAATGAGACTCGGTTATCGTCACAAGCTAGATGATCGATAGCAATTGTACAGCAGTCGATAACCGCTGCAATGTACTGCAGTTGGCAAGTGATCCCGTTCTCGGTAATACATTCTGCAGGATTCAACTGCATTTGAAAATCCATATCATCTTGAGATACGATGATAAAATGATGAGGATGTTGAGGAAAATTGCATCAGATCACACTATGTATTTCTTGGCGAGATATTTCGCATGCGCGAAAAATGGTGGACAAGTCTGATATCGTGTAAATATAAGTCAAATAATGAATTAAACTTTTCATATAAATCCGAGGCGATGTTATAAACGAAGTGCGATTTTTTTTGCACGTGATAATCGTCGCGATGATCGTCGAGGAAGAGATTGAATGCGAATGTAGATAAAGTGATGCACCTTGGCCTCGAAGGGCAACTCCATCTGCAGAGAAAATGAGAAAACCTTCGTAACAGGTAAGGGAAAAATAGTGATTATGTTTTCACCAGACGAAACTGCGAGGCTTTTGAAGAAACAGAATCGCGAGTAGTCGAAGAGTGGTTGAAATTGCGGTATCCAATCTGTACGTAATTTGCTCAGGCAATTAAACACCACTTTCTAATCGTCGGGAAAGATTTTCATCTCTAGATGGTCAGGGATTACATTTACAATAATTATTATGTACCCATTCTGAAAAAAGAGAAACGCATTCTTCCGCAAGTGTCGAAAGCTCAAGTTCTTCGCATTCGTTGATTCATCGTTTCTGCAGTTCGTCTCGTGCGCACGTTGGAGGTTTCAGAATTCTGAAATTTGTTTAGGAATTAGGATACGATCGGAGACGAGGACTTCTCAATTAATTGTCAAAATTTTTCTCGAAATTCGACGCGACAAAGTGCGACTGCAGAAGAAACGAGAAATTTTCTGCGAACGCCGATTATCCTCCTGAGAAATTCACACTTGTTTAAAAATTACGTAGTTTCAGGGGCTGGGAGGCTGCTTCAGGTATAATTGGACATTAGTATTTCACGAAACCTTCATCGCACGTGTACCTACCCAATTAATTACTGAAAGCATTATTTCCGGAATACCAGTAAGCGGCACAATACTGCTCATACACTCATCGAAGTAATCAGACAATCATATTCACGGAAGATGCGATATGACTCAGGCTGCAATAATAAATTATATGAGCAGGCATCGATATGCGTAATTTTATTCGCGAAGCGGTCAAGAATTCCGATGAGACAAGCTACAAATGTATGAAATAGACTTCACGGAATAACGGGACACAAAACGATCTCATTTTTACAATTAATGCGACACACACCAGCTACTCTTAACGTACTCATACCACAATGCCTCATTATATTCGTTTCAATTACCAAAGAGTCGGTAATTTCTACGCTCACATGCCTAGTTTCCATATGCTTGTATCAAAAATTATTTTCCCTACGTGCCTGTGGCTGATTGTACGTGTGCAAGTGGTTGAAGTGATTCTGAAAGCGATAAGGTGACGGGGTGACAGAGTGGCGAGGACCTCACGTAATCCAGGGTGCGTCCTCGTCGACTTAATAAGTACTTGTTCTGTTCAAACTCCATACTCATATAACACATGTTTCGAGAGATGAATTCAGTGCTGTGGTGAACACATTCAGTATTCACAGACACGATTCGCCGCTTCGTGAATTTCATAAACGATGATAGAATTACTTACTCTTCAATTTCGTGGCTCAGGCATTAGACATGTGTGAGCCGGAATCGTGAGCTAAATTCGATTGCTAAAAAAATGATCAGAGATGGTCTTTGAAATGGAAAATTTGTCTCCTGTGTAGTTTTTAAATTCGTTCAAAAATTTCACTCCAAATTTCAGATAATTTGACACCCAATCCGTGATCGGTCCATTCGCTTTTCTCTGGATAATCGACGGTCGAATTTCTCAGAGCTCAAAGAGCAGATTGATTATTGATATCGATTAGCAAGTGATGCTTGCAAATCGCGAAATATCTGAAGAGTGCTACAGTCGAATATTTGCACAAATAAATTGATATTGATATCGATATCAACAGACTCGAGATTGTCGGATAAGTGGACTTGACATAATTCCAAAACGTTGAATGGAAGAGAGTTCCAAAGCACTAAAAATATCGAGATGTCTCTGCGAATATCATATTACCTTCGACGATATGGATTCTGAATGTTAAAAAAACGACTAAAAGAAAAGAAAAAAAAAATCGAAATCTGTAGGGAAAATAAATCATTGTCATTCATTTTTTTTGGCACAGTTTCGTTTGCTAATTTATTCGTACAGTTTCAATCAGTCTGACATATTTCAACGATCGAAGTTTCTAAGTAACAGTGATATGTGATTTAGGAAGCGAGGCTGACCACTTTCAGTGCCAATTTTCGTCTCTGTTACGTAAAAGAGGGAAATCTGTAAAAAAAAATGACATTGAATGAAAACTAAGATACAGAAGAGAAATGGAAAGCTATAAACTACACCACAGATAATTCTCAGAGGGTATGAAAAGCTCAGATAGTTCCTAACGCCTCGAGTGTCAAGTCTGTCTTCGTATAAGCTTACACTCTAAACGTTTAACGGGTCGGCGAGTTCCCCACTGACCGACTGTCCCTCGGATCAGCTGTCCTAGCTAAGCCAAGCCACTATGCCACATAGCTGTTCGTTCGTCATACGTCAGCTATACGCGTAATGACAGCACGCTTTTGCGTAACAAACCGATGACACGTATGAATTATTTCGGAGATGAACTAAACGGCTAATCCAATGAGGCCAACCTAGTTTAGACTCAATATTACATTGAAATATATCTCCCTCTTTTCTTTTTCGACTTTCAGTTCTCATTTACCTCGATTATAGTATTTTCTCTTTATCACAAGTCCTTTATACCTATAGCGGGCGTTACTTCGTTCGATATTATAGACATAAGCGTATAAGTGAAAGCTTACAAGAATCAAATCGGATGAAAAAAAAATACAAAAAGACCAAATCTGCGCTGGAATTAAGTGTAGCGAATACATAGACAGGTGTAAATTGAGTTTCACGTCGAAAATATGGGACCACACCACCTTTGTTTACAGATAGGTGTACACGGATACATGTATACATTATTTCCGAGGCTGCGCTGGCGGTGTCGTGGATCAGCTGATTGGCGTTGGCGTGGCGTTGAGGGCGTCGCGGCGGAAGGGGCCAGGTTAGTGTTAGTGCGGAGCGAACCGCTGCGGAGTGCGGTGGTTGTGAGGAAGTTGTTCCTGGGTTCATGTACGAGGGGATATCAGCGTGGCTAAACCGGCGGGAATTTTTTCCAATCGTGATAATCGCGATTTCGTGAAAAAAAAACAAAAAGAAACTATCAAATTTAAATAAAAACCGGAAGCTGCTAGGATGAGCGCGCGGGAAGTCACCCTCGTCGGTGGTTCACCCTGGGGCTTTCGTATGCACGGTGGTCACGACCTACACCAACCCCTACGTATATCAAGAGTGAGTAGCAATTCCGAAATAATATTTCATTTCCAAAAATATTTTCAAGCTCATAAAAATGATCGATGAAGTTTTTTCGTGCCCCGAGAAATTAGTCTGTATTATACTCATGGACCGGGACATGTGGGAAGGGATGCGAAAAAGTTTATAAAAATCTGAATATATTTCATCGTGTAAAATGATATATTTGGGTCAAAGGTATTCCGCAGTCATAAAACGTATGTATGATATTTGCGGAACGCTTTGCCCAGGGTATGTAGGCACATACGGACGGTTTGAGGTTTAAACTTTAAACTATGTATGTATACGTCGAGGTAGTTGCAATTGGCTACTGTCAGCCCCTCTGAGGAAGAGTGATAATAATTTGCGGCTAACATACCCGGTGGGACGTATTCCGCTCCGCGATTCTCCGCCTTTTAAAATTGTAGTAGAAACGGGATCAGGACGTTTTGGTCACTCGAAAATGCTAAAATAGCTGGTTACGCGATCGTGAAGAAATTTTTATTCCTAGAAGCCCCCGAGGCCTGTTATTATTAATAAAATATAGAACATTATCAATATCGAATATTTACGAGTCCGTCAACAAGTTTTACGATCGCCTTTGACCATCTATAATATAAGGAAAACTGTTACGATAGGTTGTAATAATTTATCAAACTGTTCGAATAACATTACATGCAATTATATATAGAGCTCTGCTTCGCCACACGTAACCTTCATTTCCCATCATGCATATGATCATTAGCGATCGATTATGTAATTGTAAAGTTCATTTATTATTTCATAGAGATTTTTACCACGTAGCTTTGATATTCTCATTCCCCAAAGACAATATATGCGTACCTATACCTACCAACGATATGACATCATTCACCTCATTAAACATTTAAATTTGCATCATTGAATCAAGTTCGCCGTTGCATATAGACAGAACTCTTCTGTTGCGTGTAGAAAAATTGAAAAAAAAATGAAAAACAAGAAGAAAACAGAAAAATTGTTCCGAATAGCCCAAACCGATTGATTCGTCTCTCTCTTTTTGTCTCTCTCTCTCTCTCTCTCTCTCTCTCTCTGTGTTAATATTTATCGATTCTACGTGTGTAGTAAAACGGAACATTTGCGCCTGTATAAATCGAACGTGTGTTTGAATTAAATGACGGGGATAAACATTCGGATAAATATACCATTACAGATATTGATTCAGTTTCATCATAGCGGAGAAAAACGTGCTGCTCTGAATTGCTCTAACACTTCTTACTCGCGTTTGTATAATAATTTATGTAATATATATATCGGGAAAAATTCTTAGACGAGGGTTTGCTTATCGACTTCTTTCCGCCGAGCTCTGTAACGTGAAGCAAACCACCCACGATTATGAGGAATACCTACATAAATCTCAGTTAGTTACTAATGATCCACGAATACCCGGGTATCCACGTGATGTAACATAAATGTTTAGATTGTATACGAAAAATAGATTTTCTTTGATAATGAATACCTTTTTTTTTTCTTCGTATAACGGAAGTCAACAATTTTTTCCTCAGAGAGTCGTTGTAGTCATTATTCAGACCTCGCTTTGCGTTATTCGCAATTTTTCACTAGTTGATTATTCCCTGACCTAAAGACTCGGTGGCAATTTCGGAATCCATCGAGTTACTAATTTGGTTGGTGTTCGAGAAAATTTTCAACAACTCGTCGTACCTACTCTCTAATTAGAAAACTAATTGTCGGACACGTGTGAACGAGAACCGAAGCTTCCGGATCTGTTAGCTAAATTAATTTCATAGTTTTCCATACTGCACGGTTAATAGAGCTTCGATATTGATTTTAGGATCGTTAAACACATAAGGGAAGGAGGGATTCGGTAGTAAAGCTGTCGAGAATCAGTTTTAATAATTTCTGGATCGTTAGCTTTACTTACACGTGAAAATTCTGGCACGAGTAGGTATAATTTTTCGTTTAATCTCATCGCAAACGATAATTAAAAAGCATAAAGGTCTTTATCTTCTTGTTCTACATCGTAGATATAAGGTACAGGGAAAGTCGTTTAGCAGGGCTATTTAACGCGTGAATGAAATTATGAAGCGTCACAAGCGCTCGAGATATTTCTCGCTTAAACTAAACGCTCGTTATCCCAAAAGCAAAAGGGAAAAAAAAAGACGAAAAAAAAGTATGAAGAAGGAAAGGAATAACTGGTAAAAAAAACAAATGTTTCCTCAATTTTGAATAAAGCTTTATAGATCAGAGCAAGCCACTTATTTTTCGTAAGGATAAAAAGATAACCGTCTCGACAGAGGATTGTCGTGAACTGTCGCCATTATTTACTCTCCTTCTTTCAGCTCCTATCTCAAATCGTTCTAACTCAATTTTTCTTATCCCATGAAAGTGACGCTTTTTTTTTATACCGATTCTAACACCTTCATATACCGTTTGTGTCGAGGTCCTTCGATCACGTCACTCGACCCCGGTTTTCTCCGCTCCAAAAAGCTAGCCTTCGGATTATCAGAAATCGTATTTTCCGGATCTAAACGCAGCTGAATTATTTTAGAAATTGTATAATCACAGAGTCTAGTGTGTTAATTAATCCCCTTGCAGGGTGGAAAACCTCGATCGATTAACAGCTTGTGATAAGCCTGACTTTCAACCTTTGCGAACCGAGTCAACCTATCGTTATCTGATAAGGTTAACCGAATTTCATTTAGGCGAACTACTGAACTTGACGAGAATACCTCCCAGGCTATACTCTCGCGATTTATCTTCACTCCCATTGCCAGATCTCCGCGTTACATTGATCCCCGCAAATCAAAGCGAATTTTGAAAATCAAAATCGCGTTCAAATTTCCGACATAAATCTCGCTAGTCGCACACGTGCGATTGACAGCCAAAGCATATCCCTACTAATCCTTAACGACGTTTTTCTCGACGTTTGTGATAATTACCATTTTTTCAGTATTAGTGAAAGAGTTTTCTTAATAAGCTTGTCACTGTCCTTCAGCTATCGCAGACATATAATGACTATAAGTCGAGTCTTTGTGAATAGGGACGAGTTTGCGGTTGAAGCTATTAGCCGCAGACTACAGTGGTCGTTTTAAATTCAGGCCAATTATTATTCGTTCGAATTTGCGGTTTTGGGAGTATCAACTTTCAGGAAAAACGTACATCACTTACCGTTAACCGCGACTGTTTTTACCCGCGACTAAAATGACGGGGTGCAGGTAAACGTGTCGAGGAATTCGATACGGAACGTTCCCGCAAATTCTGTACGCGCGGTTGATATTTCAAATGAAAATTCAGCCTCTGCAGAACCCAGTCTAAGATATGATTAATCAAATTTTCACTCCGGAGAAAAAATTATTTACAGCTGGTATATAAAATTTTGATAAGATAAGATAAAGCTATTCCTGTACGAAATCTTGAAAAATTCTATCCACGCGGATATCGCCTAGGGACGGTGATTATTCGGATCGATATTCGCATTGATCTTTATAACCTGAGAAGCTTTATGTGCAGAAACAAAAAACCAGTAGCTTACATACCTACTAGTATGTCTGGTTGGATTATACAAGCGATACGCGCGGTAGCCCGTGCACCAGGGTATACCTACCTAAGAAATACGCTAAGTAGATGCACACCTGTAACGAGCGACCCGTGCCGAGTTTAAGCGCTTCGAAGATAGCAAAGTACACGCCACGTGGTCCACAGATCGATTTCTGCCTTGGGCGTATAAATTCTTGAGTTAGTTTGGCCTATTCATACGAGATACCTGCAGCGTTTTACGCTTCTGACATAAGTTACGCGCGGAATTCTCCCGTATACCACCAAAAATCGAACGTGAAAATATACCGAGACGGAGTTCGTTTGGTAAAATTAATTATTTAACGATTGAGACGTACGATATGTAGACACGATGTACGTTTGTATCTACCATACGTGTGTGTAACTAATTGCTGGTCGCGTCTGCCTCGGTAATTTAGAAAGTAACGGGTCTCTATTTCGACCCTGAAATTTGACCATGTGACGTAATTAAGTCCATGTATACCAATGCCAGTCGCGATTCATTTGCCTTCGAAATCTAAATAAAATTCGCTGGGTTTTTTACACCGTAATCGGTTATCACTCGAAACTACGTTCTTGGACGAACTAGTAAAGCGATACGCACGTAGTACACGATTTTATCAATACAGTAACCAGGCGAGCACAGCAGTCTCGCGTGGGGAATTCACAATCAGCACGACTTGTCAAGCTGCGACTTTTCATTAGGGAATATCTTGTTATCATCTCGAGAACTGTGAATGATTGTACGTTAATTTGTACCTATACATCTCATACTCCGATAGCTCGATCATATCAATGAATTATCTAACAAAATTAATCACTCGTTCGCTTCCTCTCTCTCTCCATCTCCCTCACTCTCTCATCTATTGTATTGCAGGATAAATTCTGAAAGGTTTTCTTTGACGAAATGAAAAGAATAAAAAACAAAAGCTAAAATACAATCAATGTTCTCAAAACAATAAGGAAACAGCTGTGGGTCGCGGTACCACATCTCTAGTAAACGTGTACACTACAGAAATTATCTTGGAAATACTTTGGGGACCTGGGGGGTCTGCTGTATTGCACATACATACGTATACATACAACCTGGAGTCACGTAATAGAGCACAACTCAGGTACAACCACAATGTCTTCTGTACCTCTGTTGTATTAAATTTCAAAGGCTAAGCGCGTCTTGAGTTCACTATACCTACGTACCCGTGTACCTTCGTATTATATCTGTCCATAAACTCGGTCAACGTCTCTTTCATCGCGATTTTCGGAGTTCGCAAACCCACGCGAATTCCGAAGAAGCAACAAAAACGAACAGAGGACCTCTAGCTCTGAGATTGATGCAGCAGTGACACATAATTCGGATATGGTATAGCTACACGGACTACTGTCATCATTTACAAACATGTCGACATCCAGGTTGTCTTGCAACTCGAACTGGAACTAGAACCATTTCAAACGTGTTCGAGCGATTCCTTCTGCTACCAGCAGCTTGATATCTTTATCGAAATGGGCAGGTGGCTCTCGCAGTTTACCGTATGCATTATAAGAACGACAGTTATCTCGGTGATGATAACAATAAGAATAACCACAAGGTCTGGCGTTGGGTCTGATGCAAAATGTACCTTGAAAATAAACTGGGAATAAAAAGTCAGACGTGCTTAGGCAAGAATGAATAGCAGTAATTGCCAATCTAGTCAGTTTCTCCGGACATTTTAAACCAGCTTATATCACTGGCTCGAAATCGCATCATATTGTTATATTCTCGTAGGTGATCAGTGCTGTGGCTATTCCGATGAATATATAGATGCGAAATTTTAACATTTTGCTGCCCACGCTCGTGCTCGACGCTTCTTGACGGCTGGGCTAATTCGCTTTGCTTCATTTCCTCAGGCCTGTTTCTAGCCAAATAGATACCGAGACGATATACGTAGGTATACCTCTCGCTGATCCAGGAATGAGGGCCGGAAATTGCGATGATTCTGATCTCTTGAATCGAGAAATTTCCGAATTCTGACCCATGTTGAATCTATAGATTTTTAAGATAGAACTTCATTCGGCTTCGAAGAATCGCTTCGAGAAATATAATTACGATGGCGATGATTTGGGAGCGTGAAAATATGTAAGTGGTCGTTCAATTTGGATTTCCTCTGAACTAGACCCCCACCAGAAACGAGCTCGCGAATCGAGACACGAATTTAAAATTTCGTTGAACAATGCTCGTCGCGGGAAGTCGGCGATGCGAATTCCGGCATTTAAGCGAAATACCGTGATAATAGAACGTGCGGAATGAGATATGGGTACTCCGTGCCAAAGCTCACCGGAGCCATTTCTTTTTATCTCACCGGTAATGGCCGAAATGAATTCGGCCCTAAAAAAGCAATTAGTTGACCTCTCTTCAATTCACAGGCTAACAAAGTCAAGCGATCTCTAATTGAGGTTAAATTCGATTAGACCCCAATTAACGGCCGTGATCTAAACTGCACTCAAGGTCATTCAGGAGTACGCGGATAACCCGTGCACCTAATTAATTTGGAATAATTATTCCAGATATCAGAACTGACAGAAATTTCCCTAATTAATCAACGGCTCTAAAGGCGTAGCTGTAGAAATGATTTAACAGCAAAGAATCGACGCGACGCTTATGTGACTCATGCTAATTGATCAATTGTGTATTCCGAGGTTGATTACGTTGCTCTATAATCTAATATGATAATCTATCTATCTCTCCTGTTCTCTCTCTCGTCATGGGCGAGGTAGAGGAGTTTTAACAATGACACAATCGACTTGCGACCGTTAAATTTCTGCCAGTTCGCATACCCAGCTGTATATTATTCTCTCACGATTCCGGAAGTACATAAACGGACCTGAGATCCAACGGCTTGACAATACCTCACGGCACACCTGGGCGCAAAGTAAATGCGTTCACGTGTGCAAACATGCGCTCTTGCCGCAGTTGCACATCGTAACAAGGTCAAGTTTGCATGTTTGCATCCTGCACATAGCCGTGCCAAAGGCGAGAGCCACCTCAATTTAGACAAAAGTGCCAAAACCAATACGTAAAAATAGCTTCGCAGTCATTATTTTTGAATTCGTTAAGCCGAAGAACGCGAAACGAGGTATTCACCGAAAAATATCGAAGCCCTTTCGTGTAAAATTTGGAAATTCTATTAAGCAGCTAAAATTTTCTTCGGAATCAGTACGACCCCGGGTGTGTGACTGTGTCTACGTACAGTTCAGGTATGCTCAAGGTATGCTTCAGATATGCCCCGATGCAGCCAGCACATACCCAGCTACACCGTGGAATTCCGCGGTTCCAAAAACAGATCGTAATGGTATTCCTCGTGTCAGTGCGATAAGACGGTGCAATGCTGTATACATTTGCACTGCCTAGTCGTATCCAGTCGTGCCACGGATAGGTTGGAAGCGATTAAGAAGGTTTTTGTGTATTCTGGAGTGCGAGGAAATAAATTTATGCCATCCCCTCGGAAAGAATCCGGATATATACAACCCCTTCCGTTCAGACATTTCGAAATTAATTCTGGAGTGGAATTGTTATGAGAAATTAATTATTATAACAGCGATTGAACGACGACGGAGGGGAAATTCTAATTCATATTCATGCTGCTTGATTAAATTTATTACACCCCCCGAATAAGGTACTTGTTTCGTTTCATGTTTCCATTCGAAGCTCACACCTAGCTTTATCGTAATTATTTAGGATATATACGTAACTAATGATGAGCCGGAAATCGATACGCGAATACGATGTGATGCATCGGTTTTTAATGAACGATATCATTTCATTCGTGGACCGGCTCAGACTGACCAAACAATGTTCGTTCTGCTGTCAGAGAGCTTTTTAACATCCGGCTTTGATTCAGCTCCCGCAAATTTCTATGTTCAAAAATCTATACATACTCATTTCGTTAAAAACGAATGGAAGAACGTCTGGCATTGAAAACCACCTTTTTTCGCATTAAAAAATGTTTATTTTTCATACGAGTGGAGAAGTAATGGGGGAAGTGTACCCATCGCGAATAGTCTATGTCAAGGAGAATTTGTATCACACTTTTCACACTTGCAGGTTTCTGGGACAAGTCATTTCCCCTAACGGTAGAAGCGTGACGTTAAAAAGTTCCTCCGCAGTCCGGCGTTTCTTGACTCGCGGAGATAGTGTATTTCTGCATTCTGCAGATACAACAGAGAAAATATTATTCTCTATAATCTAGGTATGCAACGTAGTACAATCGTAGATACACACAGTCACCGAGCGTCAATAAAGCTAGCGGTAAATTCGATTAATCTTAACTGAAACTGCGGTGCGCACGTGCTTCGCCGAGTAGTTTTCTCGTCTGTTTTTACTAGGAGCGGCTAGAAAATGAAGATAATTAAAAGAAACAAGATACAATCTCGGCATGAGCTCAAAGTAAGATGGAAAGAGAGAGAGAGAGAGAAGATTACGAGATATTAATAATAATATTCTCTATTTCTCTGCAGCCTCTGGACTCTGGGCCAAATGCCTCACGAGTTTTACGTCTGCGTTTTGACTGGCTCATATACCCACGCGGGGTTACGCAATTCTTCATTAAATTTAGAAAGGTTTCATTCATTTATTTAACGCCAACGATACACCGTTTAACGTAACCTACGCGTTGTACGTCCGATGATACTGCAAAAGCGTCGAGTACCTACCTACCTAATTTGCCAGACATTTCCGACGCTTATGCAAGTGCTGTTTCGTTATTTCACCGAATTTTGGTTACCCTATCTCCCGTGTTCAATTCCTGATTCACACAAGTTCGATAACCTCTTATTTTAAATTCGGGCTTCACGTTTTTACTTTATGTTTTGCCGGATTCACTTTCTACTGTTAGTTTTCACCGTTTGCGACGTATGCCTACGATTTGCGAATCTTACCAGTAAGAAAGTATTTCTTTCGGATTGTACGATTTTATTATATTCATAGAAAAATTTTCTAAATCTTTGGAAAACAATCGCATACGCAAACCTAGGCTCCTCTGTCTCGGATCCAATTTATTTTTACACCTCTCGTTTATTTCCGTCTACCCTGTAGGAACGTAGTAATACATACTTTTCTTCCTAATTTATTGCGGCAGGAAATAAGTGGGTACGCATCCTCCAGGGTAAAAATACACGAGAATATTTACCGGCTTAAATAAAGTATGGAATAAAGTAGTTCTAGAGATAAAAATCTCTCTTCATTTATCGTCCGAAATCTAGCTTTCACGCGTATACACTGCAAAGCGAAGAAAGTATTTTCGTTTTTCGAAAAAAGGAAAACCTTTCCACGAACGTAAAAGGGAATTCAAAGCTACATAGATACTCGTTGAGCTGGTTATATGCACTAGACCCTGGTCCATACATTGGAAACACGAATTCTTCCAAAGAGCTTCTCTTCATCCCTCATAGGTGCCAAGTTTTTCGTATGTGCGAACCTGACCGTTGTTAAAAAAAAAATATACCTTCACAAGAATATATCTATCTCGTTATTTTATTCTCGGTTAATTACAGGTACGTATCGCAACCTCGACACTTGTAAAAAATTTCTGTGAAATTCGATCGAGAATATCTATCGCGTGGCTCGAGTTACTATTCATTGACCAAAGGCACGTACAGGTTTGGTACCTGACACCTGTACCTACCTTATTACACACAATGTTACGCCCGAGTCGGTTGTTGATAAGAAAAGTATTACTTCTGCTTTTTCTGTGACTGCAAGAATAGACCCAGGCTGTATAACTATCTATCTATTTTAGAATGTAACTTGTCGATAGCTGTAGAGACGCCGGCGCTAAGTCTGGCGATGACGGTTCTTCTTATGTTAGAGACACTGAAATAGCCGCTCATATAGCAGGCTGATTCGCTGCTCTTTGCACGTCGGTTTGCAACTTTCGTAACGACTACATGCAATCGTGAGTCGCAGGTTTTGTCATTACGAAAGAATGAAGCTAGCATATGATTTTCGAATGATTGATCAAAAATTTTGTCACACGTTTCCGCAACGAGGAATTATAGAAATCAATGAAAATACAACAACAAAAAAAAGAAAAAACAGAGAGAAAGAAATTGACGAAATTGAGACGTTAAACCGTATGGAATTGTTACGGCTTTAAAACCACTTTCGAGTTGGACAGATTTGGTAATGAATCATTCATGCGTTACGTTGCACGAGTGCAGGAACCGAGGACAAAAGCGACTGCAGTGTTAATTGTTGGAACAGCGCCGGGCATCGAGTTGCATAATAGTGGTTGCATACCTGTACCTGGTACTCTATGCGAATATAACTGCGCATAGAAAAAGAACCTTGACACGACCTTATTGTCGAGATTTGCCTTGAGGAAAAAGTCAATGTCAACTAGAACCAGGATCGAACGGAAAAAGAAGAAGAAAAGAAGAAAAAGTTCGCCAGATTTCCGAGATAACTCGAAGGCTCGAGTATTTGGTGTTGCGAAAGGGAGAAAGAGGGAAAGAAAAAAGAAAAAATAAAAACTT
Source organism: Tenthredo distinguenda (assembly GCA_947538915.1). Classification (NCBI taxonomy): domain Eukaryota; kingdom Metazoa; phylum Arthropoda; class Insecta; order Hymenoptera; family Tenthredinidae; genus Tenthredo; species Tenthredo distinguenda. The sequence continues at coordinate 15,972,797 of OX384536.1, read as the reverse complement.
GTGCGTTTATAATTAATGTCGTAAATATATGTATACGATACAAAAATTTTTCAAAGCACCAGCTGGCTTGAAAACTCTTCTGTCTCTCGGGAGAGATGCTCAAACCGCGATTCATTCTCAACGGATTAATAAAGTGTGCATTAATTACGAACGCTAATAACTCTTCGCCGTACCAACTTGCATGGTTCTATAGGCTATATTTGTTGGCTCACAGCTTCTGACTTTGCGATTCTCGTTTGTTTTCTCTTCAGACCGCTTTTGTTTCACCAAGAGATAACAACCACCCGCAAAGAACAATTCATGCCTCGCTCGGCTACTTCGCCATATCTATTTACCGCATTTTCGTTGCTCATTCCGCTCACGATTCACGATATCTATGGTTCAGAATTCTATCGGAACACGAGACCGAGAGTAGCCGGTATGTTTCAGTTTAATTATTGATCATCAACCGAATCAAAGGATGTTTAAAATTTTACGGTCGAAAAATCCTCCGCTCAACTCGATTCAACAAATTGCTGATATACCGCCACTCCAAAATTGCCTCACAGTCTACAATCACTAAAATAACAATAACTAGATGTTTACAGTTAAGTATACACAATTAAAATGACTCGTAAACTTTTCTTACTCGTTTATAACGGCTGCTCCTGTACCTCAATGTATTTTCAACACTGCAACTGATGTAAGTCTCATGCGCTCGAGGCGCGACAGATATGGTTTAGAATTTTTTTGGCGTCTATATTGGTCCTGATAAGGGCCCATTGCTGTATCATTGATATAACGAGTGCGTTAGAATAGTGTCTGGACTTCGGCAGTAATCAATTACCATGTAGTGAGCCCAGCCTGACCCCAACAGACACGCCCAGACCATAAAGCATCGCGTTATACCAGCAGTCCACCACCAGTGATCTTTCAATAAAACAGCTGCCTCTCTCTACCCTCCCGATTTGATCGATCAGTATGAAGCACGAACTGAGAAGGTGGATTCCGTGCTATGTCAAATCGAAAGAGAGGAAAAACATTCTTTGAATGATGTACCACATTCTACGGACAACAAAAACCTCCGGTTCGACGAAATTCAATGGAAGACTCCCGCAGTGGGGTAAAATAATTCAGATAAATAGAATACAGCGATTAAATTCAACATCGAAGATGTTATTTATTACTCGACGGAAAACCGTCGCTATATAAAGATATCGACGAGTCTGTGAAGGGAGAAAGCCTCGTCATTATAATCGTCAGTGAATAAATTTTCGAATAAGATTAAAATTTGCGATTACATACGTATATGCAGTTTTTTTTTCAATTAAGAAAAACTTTTACATCATTTGATAGTGAGTTTATATCTAAAGCACTCGTTATCAGTCATTGCCTCCGTATCGATTGACCTTAAGCTCAGAGCTCTTAGGAAGATAAATTCTCAGTCTCAAACCCGCGGGGAAAAACGATTTCATTGTCTCGTGAGAGCCTGTGGCGAAACCCTGAAGAAATGCATCAATAATACTAATTGTGAGTTTATCTACGATGCAAAAGGACGGTTTAATGGTGGCGGGATCACGAGATATGACTGAGGTCAGAAGTGACGTTAATTGAGTTCCTAATTGCTCGACACTTGACAGACCCGCTGAGCCATGATGATTGGTAAGTCGTATAAGTCGTACGACCAACTCACTGAGTAAAGCCTCGAAGCTTTGCTTCGTGAAACCGATTACCGTCATTCAAACGGTACGAAAATTGACCCTTCAACAAATCTGGGGTCCAAAGGGCATCCTCGATTTCAAATTGTTTGTTAACCTGGATTGATCGAATTATCGGTAATGGATAACGATATGATCTAATGGCCAGAATAATTGCGGCTAATTAGTTTCCTCGAAGTCTGATTTGAGTGTCAATCGGAATTTTTATTTGTACAGAAAAGACAAAGAGTACAAGTGATTTTACTTCGCTTAACGAGTCAACGTCGAAGAGAACAATGTGCGCACCTTCTGCCTCCCAGAAATTCGATTTTATCCCATTATTGTTTGAAATTCAAAAACTCGAGTGTGAAAGGCAGTAACGTAATTCATGCGAGGTATGGGAAACAGTGTCATTGTTCATCCTGAACAATGTCACACATTTCCTGGAGGTCGGTACTTTTTCTCGAAATACTGGAGGCCATGGAAGAATCGGTCGAGGCCTTGTAGCTCGGGTTACAGTACATATCGGATAGCTGATGAGGCGACGATCTGCTCCGGGTTTTCCTAGATCTTTTGCGAACTGATAAAAGCGGCTTTCGTACCACCATGCAAAATGGCTCTACCCTTCGACGACTTCTTTTAACCTTCTTCAGGGCCATCGAGTTCCGGTTTATCGCACTATCTCTTCCTCGTCTCGAGGGGACAGAATTCACCCTTGCATAATTAAATACGGGCGAATCTATGTCCAAGAAATAATGACCGCGCTTACACTTCAGCACGCCGTATTTGACGGCACGTTTTAAGGCTACGTCCACCTGTGAAAATATTTTAAATCCGGAGATCAGGGAAAAGAATTGGGCTTTTCTCTCGATTGGAAGATTCGGCGAATTGTATTCGGTGGAAAATGAGTTTGTTGATCAAATTAATTCTCACCCGACGTTTGGCAGATGATTTTGAAATATCCGAAACGTTGGCTACGTAGTTTACGATTTTATTCGGTGTAGCTCCTTTGGAATCGCGCGAATTTTTAATCGCTGAGATAACGAGGAGCGGGATTTTTACTTTCCTGATCTTTTGGGATCGCTTCAGGTCGCCGCGTGCTATCCGTCGTGCCATTATACCGTACCCTTAAAAAACGCCGAATCTTTCCGCGCATATTTCGACACGATGGATACCAATTTAGCTATTTGTCACCTGTCAAAGAGAAACGTCGTCATAGGAACCAACCCATCCGTCCCTCTTGTTTCTGACCGAAAACGCAGGCCTAGATCATTATGAAGATTGATGTGAATTATTTATGAATATAACAAACCTGAGATATGGTTTTCAGTCAAAACTGTTTCAAATCAAATTCGCGATGATTACATACTCCGTAAATTATTGACAGCTCTTTTGATACCCGAAAAGAACTTCTCTTCGGTTTACCCCGGTGCAGCGATCGATGGTTCAACAAAAGGCAATATACTGACGTACAATGGCGTTTCCAGTTTGACTAAACACACAAATCTCTCTGCAGAATCGAATTACTTTGAAATATATACGAGCTAGTGAATTATCTGCTTTTACTGTGTAAACGCAAAGCCATTTCCTCCCGCGATATGATCAGAGCAAATCCAATATGCACCGAGCACTACCTACTTGCTGTGAGGAACGGACTACTGCCGAGGTATTGCGAACCGAGTGAGTGCATTCTTGCAGCTCTGCGAAATTCCTCCAGCTTCCATAACGGTTTGAGAAATTCAAATTACAAGGCTCCACGTGGTGTGCGTAATTTGGACCCACTTTCAGAGCAGATCTTTACCAGACGCCGACTTCTGCGGATCTGCCTACCATACGATTTCCCTCTAAATTATTCAGATAACGAGCTAACAAAGTTTCCAAAGATAAAGTTGCACAGCCCAGGGATAGTCATTTGTAAAACCTCCTCGTAGAAGTTGAAGCGAATTATCTAGCATTGCATTGCTTTTATGGATTATTACATGAAAAGAGGAACGATCGAGATCTCTTCATCACAAGGCTGTCTTCTTCGAATTCATATCTTCACTCTCGTTTGCATAATGAATTGCGATGACTTTTCTCTTCGAGAAAGAAGAGGCCGTTACCTCAGCCCGATAGGCAATGAGGCAACGGTGTCTGCAGTGGTCTACGCCTTCGAGTTTCAGAGTTAAAAATAAGCTCTAGTCGAGGTATACGTACTACATCCATACGTACCGCAATGTGCGTCTGGTTTCGTTATATCCCGATGGAATTCTGGGAATTCCTACGTTCGCCTCTGAGTAAGAATTGCGCCTATTACACGCTGAGGTATTTCGTATGAAATGAAACGTTGCCAGAACGAAGAAAGCCAGGCCTGCCTACCATCGACGTTCACAAAGGTATCCCTGCTCATTGTTAGTCGTGCTATCTAACTGACGTTAACGATATATTGGAAGTGCCAATCTTGGTAATCGTTCTGTGAAGATAACCGTGGTGATATAGAAATTCAAAGGAAGCTTTCAACTGTGAAGATATCTGCTATACATTATGGGAGGCACGTGTAGGGTAAATACAGAGGAACAGAGAAGTGTTGGAAATTTTTTTTACCCACAATGAAAAGCATTACCCCCCCAATCATTGATCATGTTCAAGTATATCTCGCCACAAACGCCTGGTTAGATGTGTTTAACTTTACAGAAGTGTACCGCTGGTTGCATAGAAATAGGCTTTTTGGTCTTGGCAAAGCTCCAACATACAGCTTCGAATCGTGCGTAGGATCGTAAGTATATTCGCATCTGGGGAATACGAGGAATTTGAAAAAATTGTACTTCTCTTGGCTCGGCTGGTTCGATGAAAACTGATATTTGCACATCTGTGGGACATCCTAGCACCCTCAATAACCTAAGATAACCGCAAGATTATGAGATTTTTTTCTCTTCAAGAGAACGACGGAGCATTCCGAGGTTTTAGAGATACTTTTCGAATTTCTAAATACCGTTTCATCGCTCTGTACCAGAGCATTGAGAATAAAAGTTTTTCTTCTCGAGGCTGTGTCAATCCTTCCGCAATTCTACGTACTTCATTCATTCTTCTATTCCGTATGGGTGAAGTTTTGAAATACAAGGAATCACATTTCACTGGACGTTGTATCACCGTAGCTAGGTATGTATGTAGCACGTATAGTTGCTCTCAAACTCATCGAGCTTGCAGTTGCCAACTGCGCTCTGACACTAGCCCAGACTGAATCAGCTGATATAATTATATTATTTTTTGATGCCTCAAATACGCTGACTCCAAGGTCGGAAAGGTAGCTTTCAGCCATACATCGTAACGTAACTCCTTCAGCTATACTTAGAACACGCTGCAATGTGATATGGGAGATTCTGATTACAGGAAATCGGTATCTTACTCCAGATATACATATTCAATGATCGAGCGATGCGAACGAGCGGCAGTTCTGACTAATAAAATCACGAAATCGAATAAATTCACGTAAATTACCCCCAAAAAATTCCTATTCGTTTTACCGATCCCGGTAATGATCACGTACGCAGTGCATAACGAACTCCAAACGCACACGACTGAGTTGTCAGTATGTCAATGGAGTCACGTCCTAAGCCCTGCATTCCCAAGCCCTTTCGTTCACTTACGCCCGCGTTCCATCGGGCATCATGAGTGTAGAATCTACAACTCTACAGCATGTGGTTTCGAGGCAGTACTTACAAGCGTTAGGCTCTCTCAACAGGGGCCGAGTATTATTCAAACGTGCCCTGAGCCTGCGATTGTAAAATTTCTCTATTGATCTAGGTACCGTAAGTTCAGAGCTTTTCCGCACCTGGGAGAACAATGCACGAGTATCTGATTTCGATACTCGTGCAGTTTTTCTTGCATACAGAATCCTCATCGAACCAGGAAATTGAACGGTTCGATTTTATTCACTATTTTGCTCCAACACTCGGCTATAACAGTATTATCTCGCGATTTGCAATCCTTATCGTTTCTAGTTACAGCTTATCTCAAGGTCGCTGATGAAGGTCTGCATAGAGATTATGAAATCTAAAATTAAATATCATACGCGTATTTCGCAGCCCTATGAATTAATAACTTAGAGACGAGCCTGGGGTCCCTATGTCATACACGTACCCTATGGAATTCTTTCATATACAACCACTTAGCAGCGAGTCATCGTCGTGTCGTTAGTCGTTCGTTGCAGACATTTCTCGTAGCAGTTTCACTGCAGCTAGTACCTATATACATATAATAAGAGGAAAAGAACCGTCGAAAGGACGGGTCAAATTTAATAACACCGTGTACCGCTTACATTACATCGTATGTACACAGGATTCTTATCACGCGTCAACCCGGCCAGGCGCACATGTACATAAAGTCCTTGCACGGTGCGATAAGTCGCAGTGTTTCTCCGATCGTGTGCCGAACCGTGAAGGTAACAAACTTGAAGGAGGACTTTGAAATCTAAGGCCACGGCTTCGGCGAAGGTGTCTCATTTCCGTTTGCAGTCAGTCGCGTTTCGGTACTCAAACGACAAACTGTGCGGAGCTATGTATATCGCCTAATTCGGGACACAAGTTTGGGAATCTTTACCCATCAGATATTGACCGGAATAATTTCGTGTGACAAGTAGAAATTAATGACGCAAAAGTTAATATCCAAAAGGTTTTTGTTTTTTTTTGAGTGAAGTGAGAAGTGCGTAGATAGGAAATTAACGAAGCAATAAAAAGTGAGATATCGAGGGAAAGTGAAACTGGATACCGTCTGATGCGATTCCTTTGGGTTTTGGATACCTTTTTTCAACCATAATCTGATCGTGAACTATGGTACACATGAGCTATGCGGAATGGGCTTGCCTGCCCAGTACTTATCGCAAAAAGGTTTGTACAAGCTAATCGCACTTCCTATGTGTGCTGTAGTATAAGAGGTGTTTACACCAAGGGCTAGCCATCTCTCGTCTGACTTCCGGTTTGTGTAAATGTACTCAAAGTTATTAAACGGATGAAAACTGTCCCCTGATTACGTTACGGAGTTGAACGAACGTATTGTTTTCGCTGGAACAAGTCTAAATTAGATTCTTGATTGTGAAGGGAAACGGTAACACTCCCTTCGACCTGCACCCCTCATTTCACTTATCTTGATTCTACAGACCGTAAACTAGCCGAGTTTATGACTTGCGATTAGAACCGTTGCGCTGCTCCAACTCGAAGCTACGTCATATTACGATTTTTCACAAAACTGAACATTTCGAGTAAACTATTTTTCTAACGAACGCTATTTTAGTCACTCCTCGGCTTCCAGGCATCGTTATTCTCCTCTCCTAGGACAATTCTAATCTCTTTCTTAAAAAAGCTACGTAGCGATCATCTGAATCTTTTCTGCTATACGGGATTTCTGAATTTTTGACTGAGCAAGAAAATGTATAATTTGTTGAATTCTAAGGTATCGAATCTCCCTTTAAATGCGTGTCTTACTTTCCAGCCAACAATTTTTTTGAATTCATTTCTCCCTCGCCCTACAGAAAAAGAAAACTGTTCGCCTCAAGAGAGTTGAGAGCAGAACTCTACGTTACACGTACCAACGTACTAAGCGCTTTAGTTACTTTCTGGCTAAAATTGTGCGCAGAATATTTAAGCTGCTAAAACTCGCGGAGTAAAGTCGAAGAAAAATTTTTGAATCGCCAATTATAACAATTCCCGAAAATTCTGGCTTCACCGAGCTTTTCAATTTTTTAAACTTTATAAATGACCTGAATAGATGGAATTAGTCGCTAACCAGAATCGGTACCATGTCCAATCAATAACCTTTACAATAATTCGCTCTACGGATTATCGAGCGATTAGTATTTCGCCGAACCTCGCTAATTGAGTCAAGCTGCTGCGTATCGTAGACCATTTGTTTGCCTATTTTGAAAATCCGGTGAATCTGTAACGCGAATGCAGCGAATATTGATAATTTTACGTCGGCATAGCTAAAAGTGATTCGAACCGATGCGACGGTGATAAGAAATGCTACTTCGATTTTATACCTGTTCATGATTACTGCACACCGATCTAATCAATATCTAATGACGTCATTGCCGATGACGGATGACGGTGATTACATATATCGAACTAAACACGCGGGTCGCGGGGTTACCTGATGGAGAAAGGCACTTCACTGCGAATGCGTCATTCCGGTGACGTGATAGCAATTTATTAGCAACGGAAATGTCGAATCTTTCCAGACCCCTCATTGATATGATTAGACTCTATGACTCCGATAGATTGTGACAATCCCCCGGACCATTGGTCATGGCTGAAATATGCGTTTCTTCCTTTCGGCTCTAAATTTTCTAAACAATATTGTTATTCGAAGAGGTTGAGCCTCGGGATATTATTCAGTGAGAAATATAAAGACGGTGGACAATGAAAAGCCCATTATAAAACCGTTACACTTATTTTCATTCTAATCACTGTTTCCTTTCATATGGTGACGTCTTCATTCAGGCATTTAAATCGCGACGTAGAATTTGGGTGCGTAGAATTTATTCTCGCAAGGTTCTCGTCGCATACTGAATAAAAAACCAGACGCCGAGCCTCGGCCAGGTGTGTTTATGCTAATTAAATAATTATAATTTAGGCACGCCACGTAATAGGCAAATAACATTCTTGACCTATAATCTGATATACGATTTGCCAATTTCGCAGTAGCCGGCTTTAACGCTGTAACATCACGTTCATATTCTATACATTGCCCACGGGGTTTAGATCAATAAAAATAGCCTCGTGGTTTTATAATGAATCTTTGTAAACAGAAAACCAAAAGTATGCATTGTAATTAATCGGTAGACTTCAACGAGAGAAATTAGCCGATGTAATCTTGAAAAATCGTTACTTAAGGCCATCAGAACTTGACGGCAAGCTAGTGAGAGAAAATAAAAAATCTTCGGAACCCGGATGTGATAAGAAAGTCTCTCCTCGCGTTCGCCACGGTATCAGTACTTTCGGGCAAATCATTTTTCTCATGTAACAGGAGTACGAAATTCACCTATCTCAAACTGCGAACCATTTATCGCGGTAATGATCATTTAAAAAGTAATTAGCTACACGTAAAATTAAAACGCTGCTCCAAACCGCACGCAAGTTAGTGAAAATTTACAGGCGAATACGAGCGAGGCGCAACGTTCACATTGAAAGGATCATTGAGACCGGTTCTTTTCTTTTTTCTTTTTTTCTCTCGCGCTTTTCAATTTACCCAGAACACGCCGATTCTTCTTTGCAATTAATGAATGCTTTTACGCACGCGGTGCCCTCAGCATTTTACGTGGGTCGGGTGCCAGCGGACGTAGAGACGGACGCATATGTGTCTAATATTGTCCTAGGCAGACTGGCGGTGCTCTGGTGAACGCAGGTCCGGTTCATCCGGCAGCACAGTGGCCGTCTCAACGCCAGGTCGCCAGCGCCGCAAAAATATTTATTTAATTTTCGAGTAAAAAAATGTCCAGGTAATATCTGGGAGAGAAAAAAATTGATAAACTTATTCGAGATTGAAAATTTGTCAAGTGATTCAAAGTTCGTTGTAGAAAAGTTCTTCTGCGGAAAGTTGGATCATTGTTATTCTATTCTTAAAAGCTGATCAATGTGCATAAAGAAAAATTTCCTGTGCAATAATTGTTACTGTGTAAATATAATTGGGAAAATATTTGGTGAGTTTAGATTTGGATTTGTTTGAATTAATAATCATGTTCGTATTCGTAAAGATCGAAGGATTTTCCTGGTTTTCAACTGTATCACGATTATTATCGTGAATATTTTATTTCTCGACTTAGGTAATATGGTGGAATATTTTTTTCAAGGTAATTTATGATTTCACAGTTGGTGTGTCCACGGGGACGAATTGATCGCGTCTTGCCCAGCGGTGTGCATATAAATAAAACACTGGAAACCGGCTGCCCCTGGCAAATAAAAGTAGCGATATAACATCCAAGGCGAAGTTTCAAATATAAAAAATCTATAGCCCGGAGATATGCGAGCGATAGTTAAGCAACGAAACATTCCTAATTAATCGTAAGTGAAAAGTCACAGTCTCATTCAACCGAGAGAATCGCGATTCCGTGAATGGCGCGCAATTTCTTTTTTTCTTAATCTTTCATACGCGAACACGTTGCGAAATTTCGCCTAATGTTCGAGGGAGCTTTTCCGAATAATAAATTTCCTCCTCTAGTCCTAAAGTGCGATTAAAAATCATCTAAGAACGATCTCGCGCACGCGATCAGTGGAAATTATTCCGCTTTCAAAGACGGCGTGAGAGGTAACCGGTGTATTTTTAAATTTTCGCTTCTTACATTAGCTCATCCTCTATTTTGCAGCAACTCCAAGTAAACTATCAAATTATATAACTCGTTATACCGGCTACGTAGTACCACGTGCTCTTTTACTCTCGATATCTACTTCTTATTTTACACCCCCTGCCGATCTTGACGTCTCATATTATACTCACGAGGTTAACACATCAATATCCCTGTTCATTGACCAGAAATTCAATTATGGCCAGCTCCTTTCAATCTTGAAATTGAAATTTTTTCAAGCTATTAGCTACCGGAAAATATCACGAAGAAGTACGAAGCTTGAACCAAGAATGACGTATGAAATTTTCGACACATAGAAACTGGTCGATTTTCTAATTTTTTGTTATTTTTATTTTTTTCACTTGTTCGACGGCCGTAGATGAGGGAACAAATTATCTCGTGAAAGTATAATCAATTGGCGCACCTCTGACCCCTGGGTATACAGGTGACCTTAATAGCTGGTGGCACTCGGACGGGAGTTGGTTTTTTTCGATCAAGTTTCGCATCGATAGTTTACCTTGGCCCAGAAGAACGAGTGGCTTGATTTTGTTGAGTAATTTAACGTGCTTGAAAGTTATTGGAAACGTCGGTAGAGACGGTTGATCATTATACGATCTCATTATTTTTTTAATATAAAATAGATTCCGCGATGCTGTTGTGTGTATACGGTTTTTTATTCATATTCATTGCGGAATCAAAGGGCAAGTGAGGAGATAAGTCTGGGCTTTATTTTTACCCCGTTTCCGTGCCGAGACGTCGACGCTAATGACTTTTAACTGACGATCAACGAGAAATAGCGACGTCTGCACGGGGTCTTCGTCTGATCTTAATAATAAAAAATGAATAAAAAACGCACGCGCGTGTCAGACGGTTTAAGATGCGAGACGGTTGGGTGGGTGAAAAAGCTTAGGACGTCACCAATCGTCGATAAGACACGTTCCTTGGGATATTTTTGTAATAAAAACAAGTAAACAGCTGCACCATAGCGTAAGGAAGTTGATTAATCTTTCGTCCTACTGATTTGCATACTATTAGTGACTAGGTATATTCGTCATAAAATCGAAGAACAAACCCCGTTATTTTTCCCTCGTGTTTTCAAAAACTAATTTCGTCGAACGGTAATTTAGAAAAGTAAACAAAATTCGGGCTCGAAAAGTTTCTCGAAAGTTGAGAAAAATGCTAAACGATTTTAAAACGAAAACCTTAGCAGCTGGTGCGTAGTCTACTAGTCATCTCCAGCCTCCGGAGGCTCAGCTGTAGCTACAGTAGCTTTAAAAATTAGCATAAGCCCAGAGATTTTCCGAGAGCCAATAATGGACACTTGTACAATATACATATCTCAGCCAGTTCCAAAGTCCCTAAGTGAATGTCAATTGCAGCTCCAAGCGATGAATGGAAGTAATTAACTCGCACTCAAGATGGCTATGCAGCAGTCCAACTATCCGCTTCTTGCCTCCTCTGGAGAGAAAGCAAAGCTCACTACCATACGACGGACGAGAACTTTATTAAGAGTAAAAATTTCCGAGATGATAATTGACGGAATAAATGATGCCCCTCGGCTCTCTACCCGGATATTTCATACGGATAAATCGATCGAATACTAACGAGAATGATAGTCCGTGAAGAATCTCGAGCCATCGCTCAATTCCTCGGGGCGACATGACATTGGAATTATTAATAAAAACGATATTTCTCTTATTTTGAAACAGTGTTTGCGTTAGATAAACCGAGGGGCGTATCGGTGTCGGATATCATCCGATTGAACAGCCTCCGTTAAAATGGTCAGTTTAATGCCAATCTCAGTGGCGAGCGGTTTAGTTCAGTAAAAAGTGTGGTGTGTTATCAATTTGCTAAATAATATTTTACCTTCTAATTCTTAATATGATTAAATTTCTGATTTATTAGCTAGATTTTATCTCCGGTTTATATACGACGAGAATCGATTTCCTGATCTCTCAAAGCTCCCCTGTCCGAAGTTTGAGCTACGCAATTATTATCCCCGCTCATACGTACGTCAGACACCTCACAGATCGCTTAGAATTTATACCACCATTGTTCAGCCAGACATCCGCGGCTTAGCCTCGGACCAACGAAACCGTCATCAACTGATTAGCTCTTTGGACCACTTGATTTATCTCGTTGCTACCCCTTTGTTAGAAGCTATTGTCGAAACGACTCGCCCTTCCCTATTCTCAGAGCTTCGTCTCGAGCCGAACTTTTCGCTTATAGTATACCTACATGCATACGTGCGTATACACGGGGTGTGAGAAATCTCGCGAAAATAATTCGCCTGTATGTTTCGTTTAGAAATTTGGACGCGATGTATCTGCGAATGAGAATCTCTCGATTGATTTATCAGCGGTTTTTAAATATAGACGAATTTCGCGTCGATCGAAAGCGAGATACGCGTGCGAACTGTAAATTGGCAAAATTGGTTGATCCGAATCTGCGGTGCTGTCTTTCGAGTAAAAATCTTGGCTGCTATGTCGTTGCCAAGTTGTGGCACGATCGCTTGTCCCAACGGGTACGAAGGAACACGTCGTTGGGTGTAACAGGCGTCGTTATACGTGCCACACCATGCCAGGACGTAGGGTAGGAAGAAAGGCGTCGGGACGCCATGCCATGCCATGCCATGCCGTCAGGGGGTAAAGGATAGAAGGTGGTCGACGCTCGCTGCATTATGCATTATTCTAGCTGACGTCCTGCGTCCGCGTTGACTCGCGTCGGGACGCCAGGACGAACTTTAATTGCTCTTGAGATCGGTGAATTAATTACGTGTTCGTTGTAACGGACTCTCCCTTGTACCACCTCCATTTTTTATGGATTCTTGTTTCACCGTAGGTACGGCCGGATCCCTAGTGCAATCTTAGAATTCTAAACGACGCGGAGGCGCGAAGAAACGCCGCAAGAATACATATTTTCATTAGTTTTCTCGGTAAACTTGATTCGAATAAGAAACCTAGTCAAATTACGCTCCTTCACCGGATGAGAATTCGAAAGCCGCGGAATTTCTGCGGCTTTGGAAGACTGCGATCGGTGCAGCAATTTAAAGAGCGGAAGAAAATTGCCTGAACTTAATATCGAGACCTTCTTCAGCTGGGAATACGGAAAAAATTATCGCGGCTTTCTACGCTTCGGAAAGTTTTACCCCTTTTACATGTTTTGCGTCAAACGAACCAGTACCTAGCTCGCGGAATTATAGCTAACGGCCGTTTTTACTTGGCGGAACGAACAACCATACGACAAAAAGCTGGGCCGATAAGATCCGTTTGAAATTTTTTAGACGAAATTTGACAAGTATTTTTGTTTCTCTCTCATTTTTAATCTTAATCTGAAATTTATAAACGAGGAAGGAGTCGAGTGACGTTGAAGAATGAATGAAAATTCCCAACGAGTTTTAACGAATCGTTTTTACAATCAACTTAGCAAACACAAGCCTCTCTTGTTAGCTTCTCGATGAGCGAATAACTACTGTGCTAGATTTAACGAGTTTTTGAGCTCGGGATACATTCATCAGTTCTTAGGCTGTTTCTACGACTCTTGAACACGCGGAGGCTGCGACTCTGTACGTGGAAACTTAATAGATAGAGCGATTTTGCCTCATTACGTTGTTAGCTAAGGCCAAACTGGACCTCGCCAACTAACTGGGTCAAAATAATCGCGTAGTACTACCACCAGACGGTTGGATATTCCATTTGCCTTCATTAAAAACTCTAGTACTCGGGACAATTTTATAACTAGTTAAAATTGACGATTAAGTTTTCACCGGGTTGTTATACCGACTCTTCAACTTTGAATTCACTCTTCAGATTTCCAATTACAAGTTTCGAGTAAGCCCTCTACACTATACTGTATGCGTCTATTCGTAATTACTATCACACCAAGTATTCGCACAGAAATACGCCAACACCTGTAATTATCGAGAAAATTCAGTGAACAATGTCTCAGGACATTACCTCGACGTTTCCACACCCCATTATCGACTAGTTCGATGAACCGAGAAGTCTCCGAAGAATTAAGAACACCGGGCAAATCTCGTTACCATTTAATTTTAGCGATTACTCGATTTATTTCGACGTCAATAGTTCATCATTTAATCGTAGGTTTGAAATGATGATTCAAAAAGAAAATCTTATCCATTCGCTAGCGTTCGCTGAACGATCAGCTATGCAAGATAGGGCGAAGTTATTTTTGAACTATTTTTCCTGGTCTATTAAAGTCCAGATTTACTCAGCTCTCGAATATGGGCTGTAGAGACGCAGGGCCGTTCCAAAAAATGCCTCTCTTCGCCGGGTGAGAAAATCTGCGTCTCGTAACTGCATAAGGTCGCACCTGTCAAATAACCATCCGACTAAGATATTACATCGCGTTCAATGTTGCGGAATGCAAATGTTTCTGACACCTATTTTCCACGCTCCGTTTCCTCCTGTAGACGAACGCTTTTCCGGAGATTATCAGTAGCTTTACTCCGAAATGTACAAAGTTTGGTATACCAATACTCGAAGGAGCTTAGAGGATTCGTCAAATTGTCGACATTCAACCGTGTATCGATAGATAGATGTAGAAATCCGTAACCCGTAGAGATTAACTTTCTGAATCCGACACAATGAGAAGCTAGGAAACCGGTATGAGAGTTTGCTGTTGAAAACAAGAATTTCGAAGACTCGTAGCGGAACAATGACCGATAAGTAGTTCCCTCACCACCAATACACTTACTCCACTTGTCGTCGAAAAGTGAAGGAGAAACCTGTCAGGTGCCACACCGAACAAATCTCAAGAATAAAGTAGTGTCGCGAAGAGAGTAGCTCACTGTTCAGTACTATGTACTACGGGAAATGGCTTTATATTTTATACGGTAGTTTCATAAAGATAGTAGTCAAACCCTCTGCTCTTGTTTCCGGTTAGTTTTTATTCCGCCTATCAGTAGTCTAGACTTCGTAGAGTATACCGAATAGTCTGAAATCCTGTCTCTGGATTTTGAACCGTCGAAACAACGCCTTTACTAAGTATTTGTTATTCAAATCAGGTACGACTGTACTGCGTGAGTTTCGTCGACAATTTTATCGGTGAAAACCTGAAGGTACCAATTTTACATCGTGAAAAACTCCCTCTTGTATTTCGATAATTGATATAATCACACGTGTACCGCGTTCGTTTCACTCAACGATTGATAAACTTTTAATAATGATTGATGAAGATGATTACCCGAAGAACTTCGGTACTTCGTACAGCATGCAACTACATGAACTGACACGCGTTGCATTGAACGTTTTCCGGCAAGTACGCCAACAACTTTTATAGTTACCTGTAACTCAAGCGGTTTCCGCAATCTCACGCGATCATCCTTGCTGGTCCATATCGCGCGCTAAAGTTATTCAACGTGTACCTAAAGTACGCTCTGCATTCGATAAGCCACGGGCATACGTCTCAATTTTACGTCGCGAGAGCCGGAAAAATTATTCTACAAAGTTTTCGTCATTAAATTTTGACTCAATCGTCCCTCTCTCGATTCCTCAGAGTGCGACGAAAATTCTGTCTCGTAAAAATAAGATGGAAGTTCAAAAAATTTGGTGATTTTTTTCTTTTTTTTTCTTCTTTTCTTTTCGCAAAGTCTGATCCAACTTATTCTATACCAGAGTTCCGTCTTCACCCTGCAGTAGATATATGAAATCGATCGATATCCCTCGACTGGGCCATATCGCAGGTTAAACTCAGATGATGTATGGGAAAAGTGCGCTTTCTGATTCGCCGCACACCCTAGCCGAGCTTGAACGCGTTTAATATTATTTTGTTCCACCGAACGATCGCACGTATTTCGGAGTCCGATTTATACCTACACCCATGTATATACGAGATCCCCACATCGAGAGAGGTGTTTTACAGTTCGGTGTGAGTAAAGCCAGAACGTAGGACCGAATTAAGTCAAGTGTTACACCCCGGGTAATATCAGGAAGGCAGTATAGTTCTCGAACGTACGGCTTCAGTTTAGTTCTTAGAGTTATTTTCTGCGGTTCATTTAAAAATACGAGCAGGGATATATACCCTTCGAGCCATATACCTACGCGGCTCGCTTCGTTACAACGATAAAATTTCAAGCCCGGTTTTATTTCAACCGCGTAAAGAAAATTTGAAAAATAACGAAGATTTTCAACCCGGTGAGATAATATGCCCGCAGGTGAACCCGTGGATCGTTGAAAACTACAAAGACGACGAAGAGGATGGAACAACGCGGGGCTACCACAACGCCTACGTCGCGAACGGAATATCAAGTATTCGGGGTTGTAGAAAGACTCAGGACGCGTACGAGTAGAACATTTCCTTTTGAATGCTTCTCCTCTTATTTTTCACGAAGAAAAAGCGCGCGTCTTGTCAGTCGAGCGAAGAAAACCAGCGATTTTTCCCTCAAGTTTTTCTTCTTCTTTTATTTTCTTCGCGAAATTCCTACCTCCTCACATATTTTTATTTTTCTAAATTCCCTTCTCTTCCCGTTCGTGTTCGTTTCAAACGCGACTTTTACCTGTCGCTAGCTCTCCAGGAAGCCTCGAGGGAGCCAAGACACTTCGTATATATAGACGACCTCTTCTTTCGTACGACGAAACGCAATGAGACACGCGAGATGAACTTACCTGTACACAGTCTTCTCGCGTCTTCTGCCAACAGCGGACTTGCACATATATCGGAGCTTCGTTCGGATTAAACCTACGAAAAATACCGCTAAACTACGGGGAAATCCCTCCTGGCATTCTGAATCCGGTAAACTGTGATTTGCGGGAAAATCCCTCCCTGAAAACGTGTACTATCGACTCTCGTTTACTTTTCGAGATAAATGTGGACTCAACATCAGAATTTCTGCTCACTTTATATCAATAGTCTGTTTCTTTGTTCGAAAAACCATTTTTAACATAAAAGAAAAAAAAAAACATGTAAAACATGTCGAGTTTTAGTGATCGATTTATTTTTCTTCGAGAGAGAAAGATCGAATTTTCCGTTTCTTATTAGGCTATGCGTTGTTACCTGTCCCCGTGAATTGCTCCAAAGGAATGCGTTTTATCTACCTCTTTAGTGTAGCCGGACTCGAAGAAAAGGAGTCATTCCAGAGCTGGGAAAAAGTGTATCTGAAAATTTAAAACCAGAACCAATCATAACTGATAGTTATTTAATGAATGTACCGCGCCCAGGTAGGTCCAGGGTGGGGGCTGACTCAGGGTCAGTCTTGAAGGAACACGCGCATTGATCGCATCACTAAAAGCAGGGAAACAAGGCTCTTGGTAGACTGGAGCTAGACGCCGTTGTGTCTGGCTCAGAAAAGAGCCAGTTTTCAAGAAGAGTGGGGTAAACAAATTCCGGATACAAAACCCCGAGGGGCGAAGAATTGTTCTGTCAAAAAATGTTCGACGTGGTTCATTTCGGGTTTCAAACATCGTCTAATAAACACCGAATAACAAAAAAGTGCGGTTGGATTTTTAAACGTTAATTTCATAAAGTTCTCAACGCGGAAAGAAGAAGAAGCTGCGGATTAAGCAGCGGAATAACAGGGAGAATATATTCCCTCTTTATGACAATGGGAATAAAATCGTGGTCGGAATTTTCCTCTGTTCAGTTTCCAAGTTTCTTAGGTAGCTGAAGCTGAAGCTGAAGCTGACTAAGACTTTCGGGTCGTAGATATTTCACGCACGTTCCCACATCATCCTGATGTATTTTTTTTTTTAAACGAGTTATGTGATATTCGGGTATCACAAGTCAAGATAAAACGAGAAAGTACAAAAACGAGAAAAGAAAAAAGAAAATTTTGAACGGAAATCGTAAATATTCTCGCCGGGATTTTCTCGGAGAAGAAAATTAAACGAGTCTCTTATCACAGATTGAGAACCTCCGATAGTTCCCGGAGGGTTTTCCAAATTCGGAGAATACCATGGGCTGAAAAGACTCGGCTAACTGACCCAAACTGACAAAGACTCATTCAGAGCCTTAGCCTTTCCAAGAGATAAAGCTTTGAGAACACCTTAAAGAAGACACGCCTGAAAGACAGTGGCCGAAATAGATCGAGGCCAAGCAATACTGATCCAGAAATCACTTCCGGTTCTCTGGGGGGTAAGGGTCGCGTTGAAATATCGCGGAAAATCAGCGGCGAACTCGAGAGGGTGGTCACCTAGAAAGACTTGCGTGTTGAGTCATTCCCTAGAGATGGGAGATGCACCCCCAGGCCTTGCGCCATCTCTATGGCGAGGGAATTCCTCGGTTAGACGTCAGTTCTCGCGTTCACCTACTTAGTAGCGGTTCGTCTCCGTTTCGGGATTGATTAAAACTCGAAAAAAAAAAGAAAAAAAAATTCAAATCATAAACTATTATTTAAGGGTGAATAAAACGGTGTCTGGGTTACGAGAGGACGAGTTATTTTTTCATTCTTTTTTTTTCCACTCATTTAAAATTTCAATTCCATTCAGGATTGCATCCTTTTTATTATAACATGGGTCCTTATTCACCTATACAGGGTTTTCCCGTTTTATTTATGCTTCAACTTCGTTTATAATTATACCTACTAGGCTCTCTGCCGTACATATGAATAATGAACCACTTAAGGACGCTGAAAATTCTGCGCGCTTCTGGCTAATTCTCTGCTTTTAATCCGCGAATGTTTATTCGGGTTGATCTTGGAATAGTTAAAAGTTACAGATTGGTTGACGCGGGATTTATTTCTCACCGAATTAAAGGGGCTGTTAAATTATTCCGATTGTACCTAGTGCTCTTCGATACGGGAAACTTTATATTTCAATCGCGTTTCGTTGCCGCTGACCAGCATAGTTTTTTTTTCTCCTTTTTTTAATTATATCCATGAAGATAAATGTGCGCTTAGACATTTAGAGATAAAAAGGGAAATCGAATGACACTCTGAACTCTAAATTGACCCACGCCGAATCGAGATACGTTTTAATCTTTCTCGCGCAAAACTGGGTCGGTTATTCCTAATCTACGAAGTGGAGAACAGTCCGTCATTTCTTCGAGACTAGAGCTGACTCTCGACTGCAGATCGATATTACGTTTTTTCGAAAATCGCTTTACTCCGAAGGAAAAATAAATTGAACTTTGATCATCATACGTTAAACATACTACAAGGGTGCAGTGAAGAAGTGTGAATGCCGCAGTGCAGTGCCACGGACTAAAGCATTCTATTCCGTTCAGATATTTATCTGCTCGAAACGTTGTACAGGTTTTAATCTTTATCACACAGTGAAAGGAAAAAAGATAACAATAAACCCCACAGTATCGACATGTTGAAATTTTGCTCACCGAGCGGACGGCGGCGTAACGCAACGGTGAGATGTTCAAAATTTTAGGCTTTCACGTTAAAAGAATCACCGGCAGATATTCTCAATACCTTTGATAATTTTTTTTGAATTGGAATTGAATTTTTTCAAAGAAATATCGTTTTTACGAAATATTTGAATGCGATATCTGGTGCATACGGTGATTTCTGTGTATCTGGTTTATTCTTTAACCGTTAATTCCCACGTGGAAAAGGCGGCTAAATTTGTTGCGGTAGTTTTACGATATCGGAGCGTGTGTAGATCGTTGAATTCTGGGAGTTGAAATCTAATATTAGACTTTAGTATAAACCAAAAAGCAGCCCGGCTAACTTTCGTGTACATGTGGTGGCGGTAATACAGGCGGGAAATCGCTCTCTCCTCCTTGCCGTATATACACACGTATATTACGTTTAGTTGTTAAAACGATATAGCGAAAATCGTGTATAGTGCGAAAATAAGTATGACGTAAAGATCTACCCGCCTGGTATAAACAACTAATCAAAAATCGCGTTATTTACGATTTATAGATATATCTCATTCCGTCGATGATACAATATATGCTGTATCTATCTGTACGATAGGGGATTTACTGGCTACGATATCCCGCCTATTTCTGAACCCGTGATACATCATGCGGTACATATACATATACATGTATGACTTATACACGCTCTAATAAATGTATCAAAACGTCGCGTGGCCATAAAGTTTAATAGTTTTTCCCTGCATCGTAATACGTCCGACATAGTGTGGTTCCTCTAATGCCATACATTATCGACCCTAGGGCAGTAATACAACGCGATAATATGAGCCAAAGTTTCTTTCCTCTTCGTCGTTTCTCTATATTTAATTATACAGTGGATCTTTTAACATATGTTCCGCTCCTCGGTCGGGATTGACATTTTTTATTTTATTTTTTCGTTTCAGGTAAACCCAGGGAGTAAAGCGGCTCAACAGGGAGTCAGAGAGAACGATTTGATAAGCAGCATCAACGGTAAACCAACGAGAAATCTGACAAACAGCGAATCTCACGATCTCCTTAGAAATTCCGGAGAGAAATTGACCATAGGTTTGAATCAGTGAGTATTGATTTTTATTTTGGCAGAGATACCAAGGGAGAGATTGCTTTCTCTTTCTTAGTTAACACGTTCAATTTTATCACGTTGTGAGAAAAGGTACAAAAAGTAATACGCCTAACTTGAGACCCGTGCTCGTGATAATTTGTACAAGTCCGCGTAGCGATAAGCTAATTACGCGGGGGTAACGCCTACGAGATTCCCATCTATTATATATAAAATCTTATAATCCCACGAGTAAAATTTACAACACTTAAATACCATATCTTAAAAATAGTATTTGTCAAGTTCTAGATAAGCGAGTTATACTTTATAATTTGGCTTTTTATTTATTATCGGGCAAGTTCGGCCGTCTAAATTTCTTTCCTTTTTCTTTCCTGTTTCTCTATACCTACCTGATACGCATACGAATCGTAGTGTTTTATCAGAATAGTAAGCGACGCACTGAGAACGTAATTTTAATGGATTATTGATTTCGAGCCTTTCTGCACACTCGCATGGGACATACGTGCAGAATTTCCCCTACGGTAAAAAGTTCACTGAAACATTTTCCCTTTTTCATGCTGCTCCGTTTTTTTTTTTTTTTTTACTTTTTCTTTTTTCTCAAAGTTTTACACATTAATCGCGTGCTACGATATAATGTATTTTAGTCGTGACAAAATCCTATCTCTTTTAATAATATCAGCTGTTCCATTAAATTGCACCTGATAGCTATCATCGCTAGACTGTTCACCGCTGTGCATAGTACATATACCTATACACGACGAATTTACGTCACGAAATAAATTGATATAGCGCCATCAAATTCTAGATTAGGTTTCATTTACAGCTTACCAGCTAACATATAATACTAATTCTGTTAATATAAGCGTAAGAGATAGAAATTGTCGAGTTTTAATGATTCGTGAATTTATAGTATTCAGGTAATTATCCCAGGATTTGTTCGCGGAACCGACGCTGTACGATCCGCGATAGGTATCGTCGATTAATTAAAAATTCTACACGAGGCGAGTGATCTCTTCAAATGAATCAGGAATTATCTGACGTAATAAATCAGTCGCGAATTGACCAATTAATCATTCGTTCTCACCACTCCCGAAATTCTCGTGGCTATTATACCTTTTCGATTAACTTTGTTCGGTCCTTCTGTCCTCCGGGAAGCGAGCGACTCGTATCACAATGGTTATAGAATTTCTTTGAAATGAAGAAATAAAGCGAAACGAGGAGCCGAAAAAAGCTTTTCGAGCCTGTCTAATCAGAAATCGAGCGATCCATCGATCTCTTAATACACGATCGAACGAAAACTATAATAAACCAGAAACGGAAACGAGGGAAACTTATTTCGCAAAAAAATTCATCTAAATTCGCGAATAAAAATCCAACGTTTGACCAGCAGGGGGGGACTTAAAGGGGATAATAGAATCGTATAAAAGTGTCTCACAATGGCGCAGATAGACTGATTGAAGCCGGAAACACGCCGACAGGCAGTGAGGTCATGTGACGTCAGAGGGGAGCGCCGGGTTTATACACTTGTATTTTCAATTGTGTTCATTTGGTTGTTTGCACCGATACATACGTATGTATTGTGCCTGACAATTTGGTAAAGGTATCGACTTGGTTCGCGAGATATTCCAATCATGTATAGCCGACTGTGTCTTGATCTGTGGACGGTGTGTCTAATTTTCCGTCCTGTGGGGACTTTGAGGTCCTTTTTTCTCTCTTATCTTTTGGTTTTCATCATTCGAGGTAATCAGGCTGATAGCTGAGTCTGAGATCGTAGAATATTTAATTCAAAGTAATATAAGTTCGCCCGCTCTCCGAGGTTACGGAATATATTGTATTCCTCGAGCAGAGTTTGATTATAACTCTTCCAGAGTTTGGTATCTCAAGTTCCGGATAATCGTGAAGTATATTAACTATCCGAAACAGGGTCGATTTATTCATCAGGTTTATTTTTCATTCATTTTACAGGGAAGGAATTGGCTCACCGAAACGACGCGTGTACAAGAGCAGTCTGCAGGAGAACACATCTACGGAAACACTGAAAAGTGAGTACGAAAGTTTTGGTATTTTCCGGTAGCAAAATAATAGATGCTTCAATTTTTCTTTCATCTTTTTACGAACAAAATCATTTCTTATTTTTCAGGGATCACCACTAAAACAATTAGTTCAAACACTCGTCTGGTAACATCGGAAAACAAGACTAACGGATCTGGTAAGTAACGAGTCTGACTTCCGAAATTGGAAACTTGGGAAGTAAAATAATTGTCGAGCTGTTCTCACCCTTCCGTCTTACCTATGCAGGGAAGAAATAGGTACCTGGTCGGACGTTGGATTAGCAATCCATTAGCCGATTAGACCTAACGACTTCTAATGTTAATCAGACGTTTCGAGAATCTTAGTAATCGAAAACCGATATTTATGCAGAACGTCTAGTCCTCCGAATTATCGACTTATTGCAAGAGAGGCCAACCGATTTCGAATAAATTATTATAACTCGAGGATGAGGTTACATATCATTATCTCTTCTTTCTCTCTCTGTCTTGTTCCCTAGCTGCTCTACTTCGAATCACGAAGGCGGATAGCTCGAATAGTGTTTTTAATTGAGCCCAGAATAGGTTCGCAGAGAAAATTGAACCGGAATGAAATTCGTTAGTGAGAAATTGATGGAACAATATCATTTTATCGATGCAGAGTATCTAATTTGATCAAATTATTCTCTCATTCTCATCAATGGCTCCAAAGGCATGATTTAGGTACTTTAGGTAACTCAGATGCGTGTACATACAATACATCGCGTTGGAGGCTTTCGGAGAATTAATTACCCGCTTAATCGTTCGATGGATCAATATTTAGGCTTTCGTAACGCACCAATTAGCTAGCGACACTCGATACGTTACTCCTCTAAATCTGTGGGCTTCTTTTTCCTCTTTTTATAAAATTTCATTTCCTGATTGTCATTTTTGAGTTCAGGACGAAGTGGATTTTTCATTTTTGGCCAAGTTGAAGCACCTTCGTTGTCACACATCACGCGATCCCGAATCCAGGACAGAATTAATCGAGGTGTGAGAGGATCCTGCGATTTCGCAGGCTCGCATATTTCACAATTGTATTTCTAACCAGCCGTAATCACGACCGACGGTTACCCTCGCATTATCCGGTTGGATTGCATAAAAACGTACGTCGATTTCGCAGTATCTCCCCTAATAAGGCAAAACCACAAGTAGTTAACGGCGAGCGACATCCCACGCTTAAAATTACCAAATTACAGAGCATAACTAATACCTTAGTACCGAATCACCGCGGCTTACCAATCACCGGACAATATTTACTGTGTGGCCCCAGCCAACTCCTTCCTTTACTCAATAACTACTTCCTTCTCTTTGACGATCTTGCGACCTAAAGAACGAAATTACCCGATGTTACGGACTCGTGATTGCCCATCGTATGTACCTACCTCAGGCGCACCCTTTGCCTTAGACGTTCCTTGACTACCGTCCAAAGCGATCGCGTCTTTACTTTTCGAAAGACGCCAAGCGATCTTTTTGTGTTCTTTAAACATTTTTCGACGCTCGTTTTCTCGATATTTTTTTACTTGTAATCGTGGGAGCTCGATTTTCCGACTTTTGAAAGAAAATTTTTGTAACGCAGATCCACGGACGCTGGACAATTTCCATAACTGTCACGTGTGTTTTCAAACGTGACGGATGCGTATCGTGAATATATATGCACACATGGTATATATGTATATATCGAGTGTTGTTTATACCTACGTTCTTCGATACGTTGAAATAAATTGACGTTTTGTGCGGGATGAATTGTACGAATTGCATCAACTGCCCGGAAATTTTCACCGATTGAAATTTCACAACCAATTTATCGGTTTTTAATTGATTACATTTGATCGAATTCAAATGTGATTCAATAGACTGTATTATCCAGTGAATTAATACGCGAACAGATTATTGTGAGCTCTTTAATTAATTATTGTTACGTGAAGCCATGATCGCGTTTTCAATGAATTGATAAAATGCAACGAGTTATACTCTGCACGGTTTTTAAAAATGATCGACGATTTTCGATGACGAAGAAAATTGACAAACTGCGACGTCGGTAATTAGTTGATAATTATTCGGTTCCAGTGATTAAACGGAGCGATGTCCTTTTCACATTCAGATATGACTGTTACTAAGCTTTCAGTGAAATTAAAACAGCTTTTCAATTAGCTAACGATATTTATTTCGACAAATTAAAATATAAGTTTAAACGTTCATTTTTCGTCACGTGTTTAATTTAGTCCTATTTTAATACACTTGGATCGAAAGCTCTGTGGAATGGAAATATTTTTAAAGTTTTGCTATTCGTCAACGATAGCAATAGACTGATAAAAATTGTGAGGGATAAGAGTGAAGATAATGAAAATAAATAAATAAATTCGAAAAGATGAATTAAAACGAGAAAATGAAACTCCTCGCCTGTTCTCAGTGCTTATCAGCTGGCGCCGATGAATCTGGGTCGTCGCGACGCCTTAGCGGAATTGAGACTGCGAATCCTTTGATAATAACAAAACGGCCAAGTGCAAATACCGGGCGAAAGACTACTTTTTCTCCCAAAAAACCATTGCCACGAGTTTTCCGTGTGCTTACTGCTCCCTGGAAGTCGAAGAAGTCTAAACCCAAAGTAAAAGTGGAAACGCGTCACAAAGTGAAGAAGCGAGATTTGCTCAAGGAAAAAAGATCCGTCGATGATACGATCCTGGCGAGGAACGCGATCAGAAGAAACGAAGATGGGTCTAGTAGAGATAAATCTTTGAAAAGGATTAGCGACGAATCCAGTAAATTTTATTTAGAACCATTGTCGCCGGAACGTATCGAGAGGATCAAGATTTTAGATAGACAAAATGAAAGATTGGAGGAAGAATATTACAAGCATTTGGAAGCTTTGAAATTCTTCATTGATCCACCGGCCTGTTTCAAAGATCAGAACGGCGCGAATGATAAATTGAATACTTTAGATTTTAAACTAATGAATACGATCGCTGTGTCGGAGGGTAGAAGTACCCCCGAATCTAGCAGCGGGATGAAATTTGACAACAAACTGAGTACTCTGGATTTTAGACAGATGAATACCGTGGGTATTTCCGCGGGACGGGAATTAAAATCGGAGAAAAATTGCGGTCAATTCTGCGTCGAACCTTTGGACGAAATGATTCAAGAACACATGAAGATCGAACGAGCGATGATCAATTTATTCGGCAAGGAACCGATCCTGAAAAAAAACCTGTGCAATAAATCGAACGATCTTTCGAGCACTAAGAAAGAAATAAAATCTGTACGATTCAGGGTGGTAGACGAAGGAACACCAGCACCTACGATCGAAGATCGCGAAGAAATGGTGGTAAATAATCTGAAAATCGTACAGCGGGAAGCGGAGGATCTGAACAAAGCTTTAGCGCTCAAAAAATCACTGAGCATGGAGAACATCCTCACCGAAACGGACATCGATTTTCTTAACGATATTGTCCTCTCATCTGATGTCGAAATTATAATAGGTACGTTTTACCACAACGCCAACGCTCGGATAGCGATTTCTCCTAGGTACACAAAAATCACATCAATATTCACACGTCCGAGAAAGATCGGCTATTAAGGCCCTTCAAACATCGGACCAAATTACCTTCGGACTTCGGCTTCCACCGGAATAACGTATTCACAAAAGTTTCTGCTCATGTATTGCGAAACTGTATAAACATTATGATAATGATATCATCGATTTTTCCTTGAATAAGAAATTCCGACGAGTCTATGGGCCGGCAAAACTCCGCACATTCATATCGCCAAAGGCCGCCCTACCTTCTTTCGCATTTATAATATAGCCCATGTAATGCAAAGCGACTACTGACCGGTCAAGCTCATCAAAGCGTTCTGCCTACGGAGATGCGCGCATTTATAGTATCCTCGGTTGAACAATTCTTCCCGGAAATAGCTATCTCCGTTGTTGTCGTTGTGTACCTACTTTTTGACCAACAGGAAATTGTTCCTTTATCGATGAAGTCACTGGGATAGTTGAACTCGTTCCGTGTACAAAGGGAGGCTATCAAAGTTCGCATACATAGCTCAGGAATTTTTTTAAATTATATCTTTGATTCAGTTAACACGTTAATTCGGTCTCGATGTACGTATGGATAGTTACAGCGATCCTGTAGCGAGCGTTATTATACAATTGAAGTGGTTTTATTCTTGAATAATTCACGCGTGAGTTGCTGTTGATAATCGTCCATGCGGTTATTAAATAACCAATTTTCTACCTATACGCGATGATTAAATAACCATTATTCAAAGCGAGACATAATAACGATCTTTCCGACACGCAACCGATACTCACGATCAATTATTGCAAATTGATATCATCAGACCCATTAGTATAGCGCGAAAAATGCCAACAATAGACCTCGAATTACGTGATCAATGTGCAATAAATTATAATCGTAGGTATCGAATGCGAAGCTTGAGTCATCGAGGATATGCATATATTTTTCGAATCGATCCAAAGAGGGCAAAAATTGTGATGAATTTTGTTTCGTATTTCATTGAAATCGTTGGATATTTTTTCGCACAGTTTAGACCATTACGTATACCGTGTCGCGACCGATATTAGATGAACGCGTACGAAGGGCAATCGCTCCGAGCTAAACGTTTATATCAATAACATTTCAGTATAGGGCCCAATAGGACTCATATGGGTGCGTCGTCACGGGCTAAAGCTGCCAAGCCCTCGCTTCCGCAAGTCGTCATCTATCCTCCGCATGGTCGATTCACCGGGCCCCTTTTTGCCCCTTCCTCTTCTCTCCTTACTCTCCTCTTTTTCCCGTGCCCCTTGACGGTGTCGATGTGTAAGGTAGATGGTATGAATGACGTAAGAGAGGAGCGAGCCACCCCCCTGGATGACCCAATTTCTGAGTCCTCCAGTTTTTGTTTGTTTTTGTTCTTTTTTTTTTCATGAAATTGAAGAGAAACCTTATTTTTTTTTTCATTCGTCTCGAGTAGCTGGAACTAATTAAACTGTCCCTCGCTGTCCTTTGACCAGCCTGTGCGATGCTGGGAGAAATTCTAGTCGGCTGTTCTTCCGCAGACTTCAGATAGCCGGCGTGAGGTTTGAAAATTGAAAAAATTGATAAGGAAAAAAAAAAAGAAATAGAGGAAAATTGAATCCATTCGCTATGTTATTTCTCTTCGTTTTCAATTCGGAGCCGTATACCTCTA
Source organism: Tenthredo distinguenda (assembly GCA_947538915.1). Lineage (NCBI taxonomy): Eukaryota > Metazoa > Arthropoda > Insecta > Hymenoptera > Tenthredinidae > Tenthredo > Tenthredo distinguenda. Next base: position 15,945,164 of record OX384536.1, on the reverse strand, counting down.
CGTATTGTTCGATGTAATCACGCACACAGCCGTAATGAGGCGGGGATAAAGTGAGATACAGGGATAAAAAGAGAGAAAGAGAGATAAATGGGGATGAAGGGAGGGATATTGAATACACACACGGAAGGAAGTGGGGTTCGGAAATGTTACCGTGCGTTAGGTGTGCGTGGGTGGGGATGAGAAAATCACGGCGGAAAGCTGTCCTCGGTTCGCGAGGTTTTATACACTCGGTACTCGGTGTACCGGCATCCAACGTGTAACATTGCGGTCAAAAAAACGGGCATACTATCAGCAAGGAATAGCGCGATATTTTCATTTCACAAACGCGAGTGTGCCATGTGTCGATGTCAGTGATCATGTGTCGGGAGAGTAACGTTTAGACCGTATAAGAGGTGAGGTGTTGATCAGAAACGATCTACAATTGTTTTTAAAACAATTTTTCAATCATTTCCGGTCCACGTATCACACGAATATTCAAACGCAGCTGGCCCACCCAGCTACGAGGGGATTCTGAAAGCTTTTACTTATGGCGAAAATCGATTTCACCTTTTTTCATGCATGCACTCGTAACGCCTGAATGTTTAAAATCAGATAATGAAGCACCAGTTTTTCGATCCACATTTTTAGGGAGAAGGTTTTTAGCGCATTTCCAGTTCAGTTTAATCGATAAACAGGGATTATACTTACTCGAAAGAAAATCAAAGTCCTGATTTCCAAAGCTACTATGACGACTTTTCTTCGACCCTCGATCAGGCGGATGAATAGGTCGTAGATGCCTAGAGCTAGAGCATAAAACATTCGTTGCAACGTAGTTAGAACGAGAATTCTGTGTATTTTTACTAAACTCAGTGGGTGATCTTAGAATGTTTGGCAGCGGTGTAAGCATTTTTTTATTTTATTTATATTTTCTCGATGGAATATCTGGGTGCGGATGGTTTCTGAAAAGTATCGAAGGAGTTTTTACATTACAATTTGTCAGCGGGCTGATACTCTGCAATCTTAGACGATCGATTAAACGAGTTCGCTAATTGAACAACGTATTTAATTCTTCGACCATTCCACGTGAATAAAATCAACGAACATGTTAAATGGAAACTGTTTAATGTTTCAGATGATACAAATAATGACAAAAGTTACGTCAATCAAAACGGTGGCCTAAACACTTCGACCAATCAAAGCAACGGTGACGTCAAAAGTGAGTTTCACCCAATAATCTCTAATTGTATCGGTCAATTTTTATTCCACTTTTCTATGCTACTGGATTCTTCTCTATACTTATAATTCACTCTTGAATTCGCAATTTATTGGTCCGGGGCATGAGGACTGCATGAGAATAACTCGATGGTCTATTGCAATACACAGATGAAAGAAACGTGATGCTTTTTCATAGAAAACAACCGCTCAAATATTTGCGTACTACATATGACACATGTGTCATATTAACTAATTTTTTATCACGTGACTAATTATTTAGAACCTATAGTAGTCCCTAGACTAGCGCGATATTTTTCCACTTCTATTATCTCGTCTACGACACTGACAATGAGTACGTAAAAAAATTCACGCGTGCGTTTATTCATATTGTATCTTCTGGCCGCAAGGTGAGTCCCGCGTCTCCAGACTCGACGTGAAATGTCTGCTGGCATCTTTATGTACTCTTCTTATCATCTCTTATCAACGGAAAGACAATTTGCGTTGGAGAATACGTATCTTTGACAGTTAGTCGCTTGGTTTCATAGCATGCGAATGGAGAGACGCATTTTTTTCCCTGGCCCTTCTATTTTCATTTATTATTATTACTTTTATCGCATTGTTTTACATATACCGTGCTCGAATATAATAGGGTAGATTCAAACCGGAGTGGCCCAAGGCATGATAGTAATAACGTGCTCGTAAGTTATTGTGGCTTGTGTAACGTCGTGTTCATTCTTCATCCTGGCGATTGTGTATAAAAGTTTGCATATTTTTTACCATTACATATATTATGCAGTAGAATTTTTAATAACATTTACTGCAAGCTGCAGGCGTTGAACCATAGTCGGATAATTTTCTATCTCAACTTTATATACTCGTGGAAATTTTATTTGCAACGATACAATTGTTAGGGTGAATCAATTGTTTCAAATTTCGTACGGATCAGAAATGAACACGCGACGAATTGTTTTTTTTGTGAGAAAACCTATAGGAATATAAAAAAAAAAACAATAAATTAGACAAATTAAATAAATAAATAAAATAAATTTTTCCTTTCCCGAAAATTTCTCCGGGTCGGTTTACTTCGGTCACGCGTATTTCGTAGGCGAGGAGGATTTCGAAGCTTTGGATTACGCGACCGACGCTGAAGACGCCTTCGCGAAAATGCCGAACAATTCGCGCGCCCGTAAGAACCGGCGAAATCGAAACCGTAAACGTTTTCAAACACCAGCAGCAGGAAAATGTCCCTCTAATAACGAAGCCTCTGCAGAGGTCGCTCCGCAAAACGAACTTAACGAAAAATGTAACGGCTCAGTTGATGAGGATCGGGATAAGGTAGACTTGAAAGAGAATAAAAATGACGGAGGCGTCCCAACGTCGACAAGATTAAACGGGGATGGGCTAGAAGCTACGTCCGAGAACGTAGACTCGGAGAAGGACGACGTCGTTTACGAAAACATAAATTTCACAAAGAGGAAACCGAGGAATCGGTGCCGGATAGAAAAACGAGCCTTGGACACGGGCATCAGAATTTGCGAGATAACGACGATCCAGAATCTTCCCTGTGAAGCGAGGGTCGATCACATCCCTGGGGTAGGAATCTTGGAAACTGGACTCCTCAAGGGTACCGAGCCTCTGGTAACGGTCGTTGAGCCCATTGAACCACTATCGAAGACTGTCACTTCGAAGGTCAAGACACTTGGAGAACAGAACTTCGCCTTGGCGTTGCTGGTGAAAAATAATAGCTTGGATATTCACGAGGTTAGCGACAGCGATGTCGAGCCAGACAACAGCCGGGTTATTGTAGTCGAAGCGGAATCCGACATCGAGAAAGAACCTGTCGGAGAAGTAGTTGTGATCGAGAGAGACACAGTTTCTCAATCAAATAATTTCGAGGTAGACGCGACCCTGGAAGAATACTACGATAATCTGAGGACGAGCGAAAAGAAAGAGAAAAGCGTGGAGAACAATGGTCCAGAGAAGAAGGAAGAAGAAGAAAAAAAAGAAGAAGAAGAAGAAGAAGAAGAAGCAGAAGAAGAAGCAGAAGAAGAAGGACCGTTGACTGCTGAAGACGAGGAATTGCTGAAGCCAGAGCCGCCAATGTCTAAAGATGTTGAGGAAAAGCTGCGGTGTTTTATAGAAGGTTTGAAGCTTCCTGCCTCGCCTGAAGAGGCGAGAGACGACTGTAAAAAGTTCGAAGACGAACGAACCAAGACGGAAACTAAAGCAGCTAAGAAAGCTAAAAAACGCGCGATTTTAGAGACTTATTTTTCCCAAACGCAAGCGGCTAACAGATTCTTAGGTATAATACAAGAGGAAGGTGAAAAACTTTCGGAAGATGACGAGCAACACATAAGGGACTTTATCAACGAGGAGATAAGTAAGTACAGAAGAGAAGAGCGCAAGCTCAGAGAAACCGCAGCCCACGAAGCGACCAAGGAATTCAAGGAAACTCAAATAAGCGTAAAAATCGACAGCCCTGAAGTCGTGTTCCTCAAAGATAGCTCAGACTCTCCTAGCTCTAAAGAGAACGACGGTGTTCAGGACGAAAACGTCTACGAAAAGATCGAGTTTCGTAAACCAGAGTCTTCGACAACCGAAGTTGTCAAGGTGACAGCTTCGGTAAAGAATTTACCCATCGTTGAGGATCTGAACAATCAAAAATCCCCAAGTACCACGGATAGCACCCACGTCAATGGCTTGGATACTGAAACGAAGCATCCGCCAGACCCTCCAAAACGCTCTTCCAGCTTCAACAACGACACTGAACCTCAGCGTCCACCGACTCCACCGGAAATCGACTACCCCGATGATCTACCGGCGATTCCTCCTCTCCCGATCGGCGTAAGTTCAGCCCCGGTAGTACCGCCGTTACCTCCGGTGCGGAGGAAGAGCGTACACTTTGCTGAAGAAGATGAATTAATAGTTATTCCTGAAAGACCTCCGCCCGTGATCGAGCAAGATGGGCATACGGAAGGATGCATCGCGGATACGATCTACGAAAACATAAATCTGACGCGAAGTACTTGTAAATCACCGGAGACGAATTCTTCGGGACATCCTCACAAGGTACGGATTTGTCAGTCTAATGTTAAGACGGAACAGAACACCGTAGACTTCATAAAGACACTGCTTACAATTTTGACCCAACGTAATACGACCTATCAGGATGTTCAGGGATTTTTATCAGGGTTCGATCTCGGGGTTCTTCCGAAAAATATACGGGATATAATCGACGAGTTGATGGAACCTAGCTCACGTGCTTCTAGCGAAAGTGACAGTACGGAGGTCCGCGCCAGTTCGGAATTTACTTCTGAGAATTTTGGCGGGTCAAACAGTGACGCCATTCCTGAAACGGCGCATGACCATCGGGGTGACGGAATTTCTTGGGAATTTGCAAACCCTAGTCACTCGTTGAGTCAAGTATCCAAAGGCGTCTCACAGAGCCAGAGTAATCTGGTAAGTAAGACCAGGGAGATAGGGACAGAGTTTGAAACTAAAGTTTCACCGAGGAGCCAATCTTTGGCACTTAGTACAGAGGAAACGCCTGTCGTAGAGGCGAGGGAAAAAAAAGAACGGATAACGACGGAGATTGACGCATTTACGGCGGGTGACAACGAGGCGGACGGTACGAGACTTTGCGGTAAAAATAACCAAACTAAACTCGGTACGGATCAGCGTGAGAATAGTGACAAGCAAGATTTGGAAGAGGCGCTGTGCACCACGAGCGCTCTAAGCCCTACCGAATACCTGGCGCAAGACTCGTCGAGCAGTACGGCTTCTTTGAGCACGGCAAAATACAACCCTGAAAGATCCTCGTTGACCGACATCCAGTCTGTTCTTCAGGACGAAGAGATACCAGCCACAAACTCACCCCAACCTAAACGTAAGCTAAAATTACTTAACGAATATCAGGATCACAAGGAATACGTTAAAGACGATCAAGACTCTCCGCAACCGATCCCTTATTCCCCAGTTGAAGAATTCTACTATTCAAATTTGGACAAGTCGGAAGAGTTCGATAAATTGGTAGACGCTAAGCCAGATCTGCTCAAAGATTTGTGCATTAAAAAAATCCTCTCTCTTCCTTACGGCGAGCAGATAATCAGCGAGATAACACTCCCGAAATTCAACATCTTCAAGAATTTACAAACTATTCAAGACTCCGTTAATGAAGTGAGCGTTACTAACAAGCCGGGCTTCGAAGGGTGTGCGAAATCCGCGAAAGATACGGAACCGACCTCTGAAAACTCTGGGGAAAAAACTACGGCCCCAAGGTCTGATATTCAGAAATTAACCTTCGAGGAGATGAGCAAACCGAGACCTCGCACTTGGATGGGCGTCCCTACTAGGGAAGATCCTCAAGTTTTCGTCTGTCTTTCGCCGTCTCAGCAAACATCGAAGGGTCACACAAGCGCGGATAACTTGCTCGATCTTCACAAAAAGTTTGTAGAACGTCGCAGTTATCACGAGGAAGAAAACCGCGATGTTAAGACCGTCAAAAAGTACCGCGTCGAGGTACGCAGCGAAAATGAATCCGTTGGCTCGACCCCTGTGCCCGTGGGTGTAGATGATGTTAGGAATAATGGTTACTCGGAGCGCTGGAGTGGGGATTGGCACATTCCAATGCCAGGCAATCGGCTCTTGGAAATTATAAAAGAAAACTCAGTAGCTAGTTCAGCTGGTTCGTCAGGAGTCGTGAGAAACGAGGGAATCGTGCCCAGAACCAAAGACGCTATATACAATTATTACGGTGCGAAGTGCAGCGGCTCTACTTCAGGCCAGAACAAGGCAGTTCCAAAACCACCCTGTGCTATGACACGCGTTCCTTCTTTGGACGAAAGTCAGGAACGATTGAGAGCAACGAGACTCTCCGACTGGCTCAACTTGGCGAGGCGAAACTCAGTCGATGATACGAATAACGCCCCGAAGATGAGTGGCAATTTATTTATAGACGAATCGACCAGACGTAAATATGAAACCACTGATAAGTCCGGGACTAGTAATAACCCAACAGTAAACAAGACTGTGGTCAGCTCCGCGGCGCAGATGTCCGGTGAGAATTCAAACAGTCAAAACGTCAAGATTAACAGAGAAGAGCGAGTCGAAAAAAGGAGCAAAGAGACCACAGTTGATACTTCGGAATTATCGAGTGTTACAGCAACGAAGAAGTTCGGTGAGCCGGTTCATTACGTGAATAGTGCATTGATAGACGGGTCACTTGACCAGAAAGAAACACCTGCCAGATCGGCGACTCCGTTTAGCAAAAATCCTGTATCCTGTAACAGCGCGATAATCGATAAGTCGCCAACGTCGGTCGAGTTTGACAGAAGAACACCAATACCGAAGAAAAATGATGGCAAACATAACGTAAATTCAGCGTTGATCAACTATAAACCAGAAGTACCTCCGAAGATGAAACGAACTGTGAACGTCGATAGATCGTGCATCGATACTACGAGCATTTTCGATAAAACACCACCTAGAAATCATTTGCAGAAGAGACGCCACCACGAGGGTGATAAGGTCAAGCATTTGACGGCTGTTGAGATAATGGATAATCTCAAACAGTTGCAGTCCGATATGAAACGACAGATGGATGACCGTAGGAGGTTCTCATTGCCTCAGGAATATTTTGACAAGCAGTTGAACTACATAGTGCAGCTCGAGGACCAGTTGAAAAACGTCCTCATAGCTGAAGAAGAAGAGCAGACGGCTTTTGAGGACGTTCTTCAACAGGTGGAGAAGATGAAGCCTAGACCACACAGTGTCATCGGAGGACCATCGGTTAATTTCAATAATTTCACGTCGACATCTAATCCGAAAGGGAGTTCGCGCGATGCGTGGACTACGAAGGAACGTCAGGAAGACGGCGATGGTTTCAGTCACAAAGACACTTGGCACGAAGAGTCTAAAGACGTGACGAAGGACAGGTCCGAGTACGTGAAGAAGGACGGTTATCGCGAAGAGTCCAAACGTACGTCGAAGGAGAACGGTTACAGAACCGAAGAGTCCAAGAGTACCGAAAGCAAGGAGGAAAGATACGTGATTTCTAAGAGAGGAGACCTGGTCGAAAGAGTACAGCCGAGACTGAACATCGGGAAAACAGAAAGACCGAAGTCTGCCTGTATAGCAGCGATTGCTACAAGCGGCGAAAAGTTTCGCGAACAGATGTACAACGAGTACGTTAACAAAGTGCAGGAAAGAGAGGAACGGAAACACCATAAAGTGATAAAGATTAGCTCGCACAAGGATCTGACAAAGCAAAAAACCGATTCCATAGGTCAGGTTCGGGGCGGAAGTATCGAGAAAGAGTTTATAGCACGGGCAAAAAATAGACTGGATAAATTTGGCATCAAACTTGACGAAAGCGAGTCAGAAGTCGAAGGTCAATACGGCGAAAGGGTCAAGAACGACGAACCTAGTCGATACGTGATCGACGGTGACGAGGTGATCGATGTCAGGACTTTGCCAAAACATCTCCAGGAGTTCCTGAGGCTTGGTTCCCAGGACGAAGATGGTGAGTGCGTCGTGTGAGGATTGACGTTTGCTCTGTGTTCAAAGTTCGTTTCGTTTTATCGTTTTATCGTGTTATTATCGTAATCAAGTTGTATTATATCTATGGTTAGACGTAGCGCTGAGCAATGGGAACCTTGAGATTAAAATTAACACCACCTAACACTTGTAACAGAGAATTACGAGCAAGTATGACAGTGTTTAGGTGGATAAACGTGTCGTTGAATTAACCGTACGCCTACCCTTTTCCGCAAGTCCGCATACGTTATACTAACAGTGATAATCGTAAAACGGATGTGAATTTTTCGCAAGGAATTCCAAAAATTCAAATATCGCTTCTAACACTCTCATAGTCTAACCAAATAATATCGTTTTGTGTATTTAACTTCCTGCCGGAAGTAATCCGGACTTTAAAGCGTGATTTATATTCCCCTTGAGTGAGTAGCATATTTCTTAACTGCTAATTAATCCAGCATCACCCCGACGTTAATAAGTGTTTAATTAACTAAGTCTGACGTATCGTTCCGTGTCTTGCAGCAAGCCAAGAATAAAATTGAACCAGTCGTGATAATAATCTGCTATTTATAATCGCAAGAACTTTTCAAACGTCTCGGCCACTCGCGGTAACGACACGTGTATGACGTGCAAAATGAAACCCCAGTGGTTACCTGGCTTGAAACGAATCTGAACAGAGAAGTTTCAAACTACCCTAGCTGCATAATTTCTGAAAAAGGAGGGAAAAAAAAAAGAACCATGCCGCCAACGTCACGTTCATTTAAAATCAATTCGCTTCATTCATCTTATTTGCGATTTGACGTAGGTACTATTCACATTTAGTCTGCTCGCACGCGTGCTTAAAGTTTTGCGTCTTATTGGCTTTGGGTGGAAGAAGTATAAGTGACTGTTTAAATCAGGTAATACGCGCGTTTCGTTGGGCAGGGAAGAACTTGTTCTGTAATTCCGGAGCTTTCGGTACTGCGGTTAGAGTTTAGACCACTTTTATTAACAGGTTGAAAGTTTATTTTATTATAGCCAAAATGTAAAGTTGCCGTTGGTCTAATGTTGAATCATAACCAGAGTTCCGGCTATATTTAAGCCCAGAGGTAGAAAAAATAGGCCAAGAAGTCGACGTCATCGCAGACTTCGAACCAACGCAGCAGCCACGTTCTCTTCTTATTCCATTCGGCTATTTCTGAGCGTTGCAACACCGACGTTAGACGTCGGTATCACGTCGCAACGCTACGATATAGTCAGGCAAAATTTATATCGATCGTAAATAGTCGAAGTAAAAAAAAACCTATGCGTCCCGAGGTATCGATTACCAAAATTTTTAGCCATGAACAAATTTCTCTCGTCTTACTACTCAATTTCACTTCTATCACTTCTCATCATGGCCGTCATTCCAGAAATTTATCTAAGAGTCGAACTGTCATTTTTACAAAGACGTTAATTTAAAGAATTTTCATTTCTCTCTCCGTTTCTTTTATTAACTTACTAACAATATAATTAACTAACGATTGAAAAAATGTGGAATATCGGTATTCTTATCCCAGTCGATTTTCTTTCAATGAATCTGCAGTCGTAGGGATGAAATAAGTCGATGAATTGATCGACAGACCAATATACCGCTCGTGAATACTGTCATTCCACATTTTTTCATTTTATTTTTCAAATGAACTAACGACAAACCAATATTTGATAAGATTACCAGCTAGTGCATAAGCAGTAGTGCATGTCGTTACGTATCTCCGCATTTGGGCATGCTTTTTAGTTAACGAAAGTGGCTATGGTATTGCAGCTCAAGGGAAAGAAAATGCGACTGACCTACTGCACGAGATTGATAAGGCTTTGAAATTTGGAAAAGGATTCCTGCTTGGTGAAGGTGCGTTCGGTTTATCCTTCTTGTAATCATTTGCGAAATAACAATTTTCTTATCGAATGCAATTCGCTAAATGATCCAGACTTTAAAACATGACCTACAATTTCAAGTAACAAACTCGCATTGAATGATTCATCGATCATAATTATTCACAGAGTTTCTCCCAAAGAAGATAAACGAATGAATAATTATACCAAATGAATTACAAGTCGAATAAAACATTGTTTTACAATTTACAGGTTGGTATATGATGTTGATTTCAATTAGTTGTTTTATGTTTGGTGTACGGCTTTTTTACAAAATAATATCCGAACTCAAGTATAACGTGAGAAAAATTAAGTCAGTTTATTCAGCACAATTTATTGTATACGCCCAGCGATAATTACCCCCTTATGGTATGTTGCAATTACGTGATTATCATCTCGTAGTGGTTTACTTCTTACGATATAATATGACGTAGCCAATCGTTCTTAATCTTAGCCGTTATTAATATTTACGTTAATTATAAAACGACCGAAGAGAAGGTAAGGCGTCTATGAAAAATCGTTGATGATTACTTCTCATGTCTTTATAGTAGAAACGTTTATTTGAACATGCAAAAAATTTTTTTTTCGCAAAACGATCGTTACACACACCCTTCTATTTTTCGTAAAGCACTTGCCAACCGTCGTGTAGAAATAGAAATATTTCTATTTTTATCCAGCTACAAGAGACGTATACTTGGTGTAATCCACATATATTTACGTCCAAGTGCTGCACAGCAAACCCGTCGTGCTCGAACCATAAACACGAGACCCTAACGCCGCGTTGCATAATAATTTGTAGCTAGAGCCAGATAACGCCATGCGGCAAACCACGTATCGTTGACATACACTTAAACTTGAGTTTAAAGCTAAAGCATACACGCTTCAGAACATACGGTCGAAAATTTAAATAAATCATTCCGAATCGCACGCAGTGCTCAACTTTTTGAAAATGAATTTATTTGATTACCGGTTCTACCGAATTGAACGATAAATCGCTTAACCGAGGGTCCAATCCGCTCAACGAGAAATGGATCATTCAATTATGAACCAATTGAGCTAAGAATTGCTTCCCGTCTCATTTGATTTTCATGGTTAAAAAATTTTCGCAGAAAAAACAGTTAGAAATGAATGGGGAATTAAAACAGGAAGTCGGAAAGAAACTATACCTCGATAGAGCGAGGTGGTTGGTTTTGGCGCTGGTTGCTGAAATCGGTGGGGTTAAGAAGCGTGGAGCGTCGCGACGCCCAGTTCTCCTCCATCGGCCGCCCGGACGACGAACGAGGGCTTCGCGATATGTTTTGAGCTTGCAGAAACGACGCGACGTTCGTAAAAGCTTTCTGTAATCTTATCCGCGAAATTTTTCTTCGATATATTATAATAAAATCGTGAAAATCATGTTGGAAAAACGTGAGTGCTCTGGCGATGAAGATTTGTCATTTTTTAACATCTAAAATTCGAGTCGATTATAACTCCGCGAATAATTTTGATCATGAAAATTCAACGCGACACTAGGACTTCGTTTCTTTTTCTTTTTTTATTAATTCCGTCACACATGCCTCGCGAATTTAACGATCTTGCTGTATTATAGGAAAGCCAGGAATTGATAAATCGAATCAAGTTTCCCTGGACGTAAAATGTTTTTCGGGGTATTCAACGGGGAAAAAATTAGTATAGAGAATGATACGTGGGCAAAGGCGTGAATCCAAAGATTTTACGATCCGTGAGACAATTGAGTATTTAAAAAGCTCCACGTGCTATTACGAAATCACAGATTCGGGACTTGGAAAGCTGCGCGAAATTAAAGGCAGATCGTATTTCCCTGAAACGTCCAACTGCTGCGGCACCTGTTCGTTTTCGTATTCTAAGCTCTGAAGCTCGGAAAATCTAGCGCTGGCCAAATCTGATGACTAAGAAAACCGGAGTCGCGTCAGACGCGGCCCTCATCAAGCCTGGTTCTATATTAATGAACAGCAGAACGGCGTTACAGTGGAGCTTTGCTTTCTGTCTTTCCTAACCTTTTCCACTTCCTCTTTCATCCTTTTTTATCTTCTCAAAGACGTAAGACTTAGCGTTTAGTTTACCGAAGTCTACGAGCCGTTATAGCCATCCGCCAACGGCCCTGACTTAGAAATTACTTTCAGATATATTCAGTTTTGAATTTTTTCGAATCAAGATTCATCTCGTTAATTTTTAACCACGTGGTCCGCGTAAAGAGATTTAATAGCTTTTACTATCGTTTTAAATTCCATCGTTAAATTACTTCATCTTTAAGACCTGCCGATCGCGAGCCCCTTCTTATAATCGTTAACAAGGGTACCCGAGTACCCGGGAGGCAAGCTTTTCTTCCAAGATTGGAAATTGTTAGGGATAGTTCGTGGCAGCTTTCCTAAGTGATCCCAAAAGTTTCCTCGCCGTCAATGGCAAAGTGGTTTCTCGCTCCGAAATTTATCGGTTTATACTTTAACAACTAGAGTTTATGGTCAGGCTCGAGTTAATGTTCTCATATTCTTGAAAATTAACTTTTTAATCACTGAGTCGAAAATCTGAAGCTCTTTTAATCAATTTCTTTTATCTTTGATATTTATTGACCGATCAATCGCTGAATTAGTTTAAATAGACGGGTATGTAATTCTTCGGCGCCTGTTCACTAACATCGAGGTTTCGTTACCTTGGAAATCTTTAAATAGGTGGAATCGCATTCGCGTATATGTAGTTCCAACACCAAACAGAAAATAAACGAACCTCTCGGAGTCTAATTTATAAATAAATCTTACTCTAATGACTTTCTGTTTTCCCTGTAACTTTTAAGTGAAACAAATAAAATTAAAAGTGAATATTTGGTGGTTACAGAAAACAACATGTTCGCACCTTCGTTTAAAGCAACTTCAACGAAGCCAGGTAAACCCTGTGTATTTTGAAGTGTGTCAATGTTCTCGTTCCAAAGTTTTCGTTCTCACTTGTCATTCAACCGTTTCGTCCTTCTCGATTATTGTTCATTGCTAAATAGAAAATTTGAAAAAAAAAAAAAAACGACTTGCCGATAATTGAAGAACTGCAAAATTATACTAGTCCACTTTGTTTATAAAATGGACATACTTTCCGTTCCCTAACACAGACGAGTTGATTTCATCTTAATTAAAACGAAAGACTTTTGCTCGAAGATTTATCATTTTTTATCAAAAATACGAGTTCAAGTTTCAAGGTCCAGCTCAGCTTAAGTCCGTATTTATTTAAATAAATTCAAAAAGCTGCTTTTTTATTTACAATTTATTATAATCAGATTTGTGAAATGTTTCCAACTTTTGAACGAGGTAAAAGAGCCAGTTCCCTCCGTAACTTTGGGCACGGACGTTGTCTCTTCTCTCTTAACGCTAAGAGACAGCTATAATAGCCGAGATTTTTCTGACACAAATTAACACATGAGTGTATAAAAGACAAACGTAAACCAACCGACGAGAAATATGCTTTTATTCATAGCATGCTGCGTGTATAAACACGTGAAATAAAATAAATCTAGCAGCATGTTCAGTGTCACAGACTTCGTGTTAGTCATCCGCCACTAATTCTCAACGCAGCTTCCGGTGTAGCTCGAATAAGATATGATTCTTATTTCATCAAATTGCAAAATATCTGTGTACCGTCTAATTCGCTATTCAAAATTTCTCAAAAGTGATTCAAATCCGAGGCTCAAATTTTTACGAAAATTTTCACCCCGCGTAGAAAATTACGGTGCTTCTCATATCCATCGGCAAGCATCGCGACGCCACCACGTGTACAAACAACACGTCTTCCATCCGTATCTATGCGTATACCTACCATAGTGTCTGATAACTTGAATTTTGATGATCTCAAGATTTTAAGATGACAAGATCGTGAAAATTTTTTATTCGGCAATCGCAGTATTGCCGATTCCATTGTATTCGTGTGTAGGTAAGCTTATGTGTCTGTTTGTCACGCCTATTGCAGTACTGTTAAATTAGACTAGCGATTTATTCGTCGTCCGACCTCGCCGAAGTGAATTTTTAACCTGTGATGTGAATATTAACAATGTCCCGAAAGCTCTCTCTTCAAGAACGAGGGATTTTCAAGGAGTCTCGTATCTGAATAATTCGCTACGATGACATCCTGCAGTCTTATTAATACACCGTATCGGATAATCTGTTTAGCTTTGGCTGGATGGATTATATAATTATATTAGCGGGGTATGTATAAACTCGAATTTGAGAGCCAAGAAATCTGTGAGTCAGAGAGAAGAGGTGCCAGGAAATCCGAGTAGTTTGTTTTTAACATAATTTATCTCCGGAAGCAAGAGGACCGTTCCGTTGCACTCCGTTTCCTCTTTCTTCCTCGATTTTATTTTCATATCATTTATTTTATGCTTTGAAACTTTCGTCCGAACGAATATATGAATGACTGATGAAAAATGTAAATCTGGGTTAGTTTTTGGGAAAACTAATTTTCCTTATGACCAAATATATTTGAATATATACCCGGCCGAGCAAACAACGAAAATTACCTACTTCAGATCCCCGAAAGTCTTGTAGAAAGTTTTGAGCCCCGGCCAAAAGCGAGAGAATTCTCAAGCCCCGAGATACCGCAACTGATTAAAGAAAGTGCCTTTTCGTTTGCTAACAGGAGTTTGGTCGCCTGGAAGCGAACCTCCTCCACCGCCTAAACAGCCGAGCCCGGATCGTGGCAAAGAAATTGACGCCTCTGACAAGGATGCTGGAATTCCTCTGGTCTGGACCCCGACCAGCGCAAATGCCAGCCCCGTTGTTGAACGGAAAGAGTTTCGCCCTGTTCCCTTTGAGAGCCCCGTTCTAAGTCGCAAGAACAAGCTACAGCCTCAGGTAAGACAAAGAAAGCTATTCAAACTCCGCACGACTCGATTTTATAAGCGGATCTTTTTGTGAATAGAATAAAAAGCTGTTTTTGTCCCGGGGAGAAGTTTGGCGTACTGTAATTACAGACGGTGCACATTTCTCTCCCGGGATCAAACGACGTCTTTAGGAGCTGATATTTATTTGAGCTTTTTAAATGACATAATGAATTTTTATCACAGTCTTCCACGGAAGAGGCCCCTCCGCCTTGGGAGGGCGAAGAACACAAGAGAGAAGCGAGCCAGGTCCTTTCGCAAACGATAACCACCCGCATAGTAAATTCTCATTCGGCGCCAAGTCAAGGGTTGAACACCTTGGCCAGCCTTCCGCGCCTCCCGCGTGCTCAAAATCCGACGATAACCCTTTTGCAAAAAGCTAGAGGTGAGTGAGAAAATCGCTCGAGATCAATTTCGGGCTCTTTGGATCAAAGGAATAGTCATTCTGACGGAAATACCTTGATCGATCGATAACGATGCGGTTATATTATGTTTGCAGAGGGACAATTGCCCAAAGGGGCGGCTTATTTGGAAGACGGTAATCAGCATGGTGTGCCAAGTAAAGACGACGACAAGCCGATTATTAGTCCAGGAGAAATAAGTAAGTGAAGACAACATAGTATTGCCAAATTTTTCGATATATTTCAGGCGAAATTTTTAACGAGTGTGTAACAATGTTACGTCGAAACTGTCAATTAGTTTACGCCTGGTAATTCCGCGTACGTCGTTAACCAATTTTTAGAAATATTAATTAGGGATCACCGAACGTACGTAGCTGCGTATATCGAGCGAGCGAAATTATGTTCAGGATTTTTACGACGATGCTCGATTATGTATATTTTTTCTACGATTTTGGAATTAAACAGAAATTATAGCCTTCGGAACCACCAGCTTGCTTTTTCGAGTTTTTTTAAGATAAGTTTTGATTACGAGATCGAATAATCTCGAAGAACCGTTTTGTGTGTGACCGTAAGTGTGTCTCGCTATTTTATGTATATCACTGGTACACATAACTATACCAATCCATAAAATGGTCGAGAATTATTAAACGTTTGTAAATTCGCTCAGTTTACACCGTAAAAAAACAATACGAGAGCGAACCGGAGTTAGAAAACGAGCGACCAAAGAAAATGGCAGATCTTGGCCCGAGGAAATTTGAAGGTATCGGCCCAACCACCAAAGAAGGAATTCCCCTCGTTCTAAGATCAGTAAGTTGCTGTGAAAAAAGACCTTTTCTTATTTCTGCCCAATTTTTTACGAGCTTTGATCACTTGTGCTTCTGCAGAAAGGAACAGTCGATTGGACTTAAATGAGTTCGAATGAATACATCCGGGAAAATCAATTTTCCTTTTAGCGAACATAAAAGAGATGAGTTTGACATAAGCTCATCGTGTTTCCTTCATTTCCACAGAGCAATTAAGTACTGTGCAGTAAATGCTGATTTTATGTTAGACGGTCGTTCGTAGCTGGTGCGATAAACTTGGGCAGAAACAAATTAAGCTGATGACTTATCTTACTCCAATTGCTCGGATTAATTCTTAAGTATTATAAATTTGCATTTTATTACAGGAAGTTAAGGAGAACAATCAAGCAAAATGGTACAAGAAAATGTACGATTCTTTACACCGTGCCGAAAACGACGGTTAGTTGATTAATGATCAATCTCTTAATTTCCCAAACGAATATACATTTCCCATTAACTGTTTTTCGATTATTTCATCCCCTCGAAATTGAATCTAGGTAAGATATGATGAGGCTTACGCCGAGATTCCATCTTTGAAAAGATATCAAGCAGATTTAGAGTTAGTTGATTTAGTGGCTTAGTCACGGTGAAAAATGAAGATTGAATTAACGTTAGTTTAAATTTTCGTTTCAGAAGACTATATTACGATTCGCTACAAGCCACGAAGAGGTGATTATTTACTCACAGCGATCCGACCGCTGTTAAGATTGTGATGCACGCTGCGCTAATTATTGTTAACACAAAACTAATCGTTTGTTTGATTGAAATTTTTCGTATTTTTAGTTTTCTTCGCAACTTCTATTCACAAATTTAACAAAGATATGTCTTTCAGCGATGGATCTACTCATTTTTATTACGAACTGTACATATACACCTATAATAATATATAAATGTAAAAATATAGATTTAAGAGACCTATTTTTTCCTTACGATTTTAACACTTTAATCATTCGTTTATTTAACAATAAAGATTTGAAGAAATTGTGTGGAATACTGTGCACTTTATACCTAAGTACTCATTACCCTAACATGCTGTGTTAATTATTTGATTTTTTTAGGTTTGGCTATATAACATTGCTTTTCTTATCTCCGTTATAAAACATTTGAATTTGATGTCCGCGCTTTCAACAATTTTATTTCACAGTGTAAGAACAAAATTACATACAAACAGAAGGAGAGAGAAATCGCAAGAATAATTTATTAAAAGCTATGAAAAATTTTCAAGTCTTACACCTTTCGAAATATCAGTTTCTATTTCAATTCGCGTTCATATTTTATGACTAACTTACTTATATTGTAATGAATTTCTGCGTAAATTAACCTGATTAATTACTGTTTTTAACCATAACAAAATAACATGACTTGAAGACTTTTCTATCTGTCAATAATCTGATATCTGGATAAACTTGATGTCTCATATCGGCACTGTGTATATTCGCTCGAGTATGGCTATAAATCGTGAAGATTTTCTCTTCATTTTTCTTTTTTCGTACAACTGTGAGGATTTTCGATTTATTCAAATGTCATTTCAGGGACAAGATACGGTTACGGAAGTGCCAGCGGATATCTTAGCGAACCGGAACCACGTGGTAACGCTGACAAAAGTGCAACCCTTGACAGTCGTCGTAGACAGAGAAGCAAAGAAAATGACTTCACCACTTCGACTATCCCCAGAAAGTAAGCCTTCGATTTTTTCTAATTGTCTGAATTTCGTTTTCACAATTTTTTATTTCACGAAATCGAACTTTTTCGAATTCCATTACGCAACAGCGACCCTTAATTTTCAGAAACGGACAAGCAGCAAAGCATGCAGCTGAAATTTATCGCAATCAACCAGGTCGTATAGAAGATTACGAACCTGGGCGATCGTCGATAGCCGAGAAAGAAACCAAAGAGGTAAGTTTCCGAACTTTTCTTAACTAATTTTCGCTTCTGAACCCTCCGTGTTCTAAATGCCCCGAATCAAAGCGAAAACAGTTAACGATCTTTGCTAACGACTTTCTAATTCAATGAAAACGATAATTCATTCATTTATTGTATGAATATAATGCACAGTTTTGTACAGGCCAAAATTTACATCCAGATTTCTCATTCGATTCACGCCTCTATTCTTATGCGGTGATTTTCAAAGAACACTTTAAAGAACTCTTGATTCCCCGAGCGCGTAATTTTCTCCTGATATCATCTATGAAGCTTGAATTTTATCATCGTTCAGATCTGAGCAAATAACGGCATATTTGATCGTGCATTTGCATTCTTTTATACGTATACATAGTCTTGAACTTTAACACGCAACAATTCACGTAATATATGTATAAGAAATAATAACGAAATAATCCGCATCATGTGATGTTCGATCTTTAGCAAGTATGAACCATTTACATGAGTAATATCTACACATATGTATATTTGAATATTGTTGATAATAACCACGATTACAAATCAGCTTCGCGCTAAGATATAACGCTAATGTAATGAATCGTGATAGTTTTTGAATTGTACTGGCTTTGCTTCCAGCCAACGTACGTAACTTGGACAAGACGTAAGGTAATTACGACGCCGTAAAACGTTTCCGATATATACATCCGTACCTGTGTTTTTCGTTACTACTTACGCATTGATTTTATTTCCTTATTACTTTACAGTAAAATGCAGATTATTTGCCTCGTCCAAGATGCAGTATTTACACGAAATCCTTAACCATATAATTATACTTATCGATGAGTTGATACCATCGCCACCGTACCTGTCGCAATCCGTTTCGATAAAAATTTCTTGTGTTTCTTATTTTCATTTAGCTTTCGTAGTGCAGCTTATAGTAAATCCTCTTCTCTTATTTTTCCTTTTCTTTTTTTTTTTTTTGAGTTCAAGTTTCACCTGAACGTGTGGCAAATGGGTTGACAGCAAGTCAGCGAAAAGTAATCCGTTATTAAGCTCTATAAAAGCACTTTTACACTGACACCGGAAACCCCGTTTCGTGATTGTATTTATAAGCAATTGTTAAGTCCGACAAAAAGGAAATTCGAACCAGTTCGATCCATTGATCCATTTGCACGCATTCAACCGGAAACTTACCGAAATAGCTTTTATTTTACAACGAGTAGATCCTGTCCCTTTGTATTCCCAATTACATGCCAGATACGCGCGCATAATTGGATATAGTAAACACGCCTAGTATAACGCAATTTTTCATTCTATTTTTCTAGTGGTGGGACGAGGTCATGGACATATTTGACGGGGTACGACATTTTTATATTAGTGTAGTTTAAGCTTTTCTTAAACACTTTCATAGCCTTTATTTGAATTTACATTGGAGGCAGAAACTAGACAAATACTTTGGCGGAGAACCGCCTTGTACCTAAACTTAGTTTCTTTCACGTACATCGTGTATTATATTGATTCTGGAAAAAGGAGTACAGGTTCTCCCCCAATAAGTATACGATATAAAAGGTGAATGGTCAAAGTTATTTTCTGGGTTTTTATCTTCCCCCTAACTTTCGGGCGCCCATTCATTATCTCTCACTGTTTCTGTCTGTTATTATTTTACCTATATACGTATAAAACGAAATTCAATAATACGTGTATCTTTGGTGGTGGTAAAGTTTATTCAAAATTGCCTGGTAGTCGGCTGCTATGAAAAAGAAAATTAATAATCGATCATATTAATCGATAGAAATACTAACCAATGGAGGTGTACTAATCAACTGACGCTGTCAATTTTTTTTTTTTTTTAATAACAAATCTAGTATACGGTACACGTATTATAAATAATTCCGTAATCAATAATCAATGAACTAATGATCTTTTTTATCTTGTATATAATTGGCTTTAAACTCACACCTCTCGTAATCTCTCGAGTTTTAGTATAGTCTGTCACGTGATGATTGTTTCTTAAGTAAAATTACCTGTCTTACGGTCATCGGTGTCAATATTTCGGTATCGAAGAAAGAAAAAAAAAAAGAAATTCATACATACATATCCGCTATCTTTCACAAGCCCCTACTTCACTTTTTCATGTGAGCTATTCACGTGCTATGTTATTGTAAATCTGTATATTTCCATCGATGTTTGACGTTTGTGTGTGGTGTCATTACGTTGCTACGTCTGCTACGTCGCTACGTTGGGGATGTTTGGCCTACTCGATCCTCTTTCTACTTTCTACCCTGAAGTGGTTGGACGAGAATGTGTCCCCTCAAGAACGTGGTACTACAGAAAAAACCGCAAGCCATCAACGTGATCGGGTGTCAGAATCGTCGCGTCAACATCTAAGTCTTTCCTACGTGGGGAAACGATCGGACCTCAATGACCAAAGTGTAAGAGAATTATCAGCAAGTTCTTCAGGTTCGAAATACCCCAATATTACATCCAAACCACGAAGGCGAAGCCCCGATAAATTACCCGGATCTTTTGCGCGTGCGGATAGCCAGCCGATAATATTTCGCGATATGGAATTCAAAATGAAAGAAGTAGAATCAATTAAGACGAGGTCACGAGACATTCAGGACCACCAGCATACCTCGAATAAAATTTTGACAGGTCGCTCCGTTCCGCTATCAAAATCACGGTCCAGATCGGTTCTAGATCTGAATCGTGTAAAGTTCAATTCTCTACGGTCTGAAAGATCGTTAAATAAAATTGGGCCTGGGCCAATATCGTATTCGGCTTTGAACGACTTTGAACGTTTTCGAGAAGATGGTAAGGACGTAGCCGTCAGACGTCAAGATACCCTGAACATCGTCAGAAAGACGATTAGCTTGCCGGAAGGAAAGTCTAAAAGCTTCATCCTGCCAGATCGATGCACCAGAGAGATTAATCAACATTTTATTCAGCAACCTGCAGCTACCGCTCGTGCTAAACGACCGACGCGACTAAATCGTACAATGGATCAATCAGATCGCGTCTTTTTACCGCAATATCAGCAAATGACAAGCCTTAACAATCACCGCCTGCAACAATGCCTGTCACCTTGTCGCTCTACCTCTGGCACCAATCATAACATTCAACCACCACAATCTTCTGCTAAGACTTCAGCACCTCTACGGGTTAGACCGGTCTCTCGGCACGATCTGTACATATATACATACATATCCCATTTTTCTTATTTCACATTTCATAAAATATTATTGTAAATATCTACCGCACGATTTCATATCGCGTCCGGACGAAACCACCGTTCATTTCAGACTTGGAAATTATTGCCTTGCTGATCTTTGAGAGCATCTTTCACATGATGTCGAGATAAGGAATTTAGAATCTGTGCGTTGGATTCGCCCCGGATCATTTTTGTATTCGTTTCATGGGTAGCTGCGTTCATATGCATATTCATCGATCATTCTATTTTTATCGACTAAGTGTTTCATGTGCGTTTACGTATTCACGTGATGAATGTTTAGCTTAATGTTCGGCATGTGTGTGTGTGTTTGCTGACTAACAATAAAGCAATTACTCGCTCGTATAAAAATTCGTATATTTGATAAAAATCTCTCACAATTTTCTATGATGATCGAGACAATTCAGATAACTCTTCGCTATCCACGATATAACGTGTGTCTAAATTGCCTCAGCATCAAATCTATGTTCTCTGGGCCTAATAAAGCACGTCGCATGTTCTCTGGGTGTCGTAATAATTCGTACTCTAATTTTAATCGAGAACTCGAGTAACGTTTAACGTTTCATTTACAGCCGTTCGAGCAGCATAGCACCCACACAGCGAAACCCTACATGTCCCAGTGAGTTTCGCATTTCTTTATCAATTTTCATGAATTATTCTCGTTCACTTACATACGACACAAAAAGCAGTCGAACGTCTCCTTCGATTGCTTTAAAATG
Source organism: Tenthredo distinguenda (assembly GCA_947538915.1). Lineage (NCBI taxonomy): Eukaryota > Metazoa > Arthropoda > Insecta > Hymenoptera > Tenthredinidae > Tenthredo > Tenthredo distinguenda. The sequence continues at coordinate 15,923,601 of OX384536.1, read as the reverse complement.
ATTGATCCATGTTTTGCATTGGAACGAAGAGTATGATACTCAAAATTCCTCCGCAGAGATTTCAAACCCATCCGTTTCTTTCGCAGTGCCCTAAAGGAGTCAGGCTACGAGAGTGACTCTACCCTGGTTTTCCGTCGACGTGAAGACGCCAGTCCCATAAGTCCCTTGGAGCAAAGGATAGCCTATAAAACTGTGCAGCGTGGTGGTGACGTTCCTTTACACGGTCTCCGCAAACCAGCCCCAGAACGTCCAAAGGGTAAGTCAAGCTCGATCAGTTTGAAAATAAGTTGTTACTTGCCGTGGAATTTTGAATATGTTTTTGGTTCCCTTTTATTATTTTACTTCGTTTATTCTTTTGCTCACCATATATCACTTTCACAGCTCACTCTTCGTTTACTATTATTATGTGTACAAATTAGGATTGAATTTTTATTAAAAAGTTCTTATTCTCCGTGTCTGATTAACGAAATAATGATCGTGAGAATCGTAACGACTTTGGGAAAGGTTTAACTTTTTTCGTTTCTTGATAATTTGTAACCATGAAATTAATTTCTTGCTATTTTGGTTCAGTAATTTTTCTAATTCCAAGATGAATCTGATGAATTTATGTATATTAACCGTTCATGTAATCTCAGTAACATCCAGCATGGTTTTGCATCCCTAGCATGAAATTTTTCTAAGTGTATGAGTATGTATAGAATTTTTATGCACGTAAATTATTTTATAAATATTGGTAAGCTACGCACAGCCGCCTCAAATCTATCGATATTGGAATGCGGTCGAAAGGTTTTCACACATATTTTATATTTGATATCTAAAAAGCACCAGAAGAAGAAATAAATGATCCTCCACACAATATCCACACGCTGAAATTGAAACACGTGCCCACCAGCTTATCCTTGGTGAAAGGGTTCAGAGTCAAGACCTTTGGAACGCGTCTAATCGTCCGATATAAAAAAATCTGTCCACAGACGACGACGACGACTCAGTGATCGAATACTTCCCGATATCTCCCACACTGACGCGAATACGCGTTCACAAGAAGGTTCCTTCCTCAACAACCAAGGATTCTTTAACCAGATCACGCACGACGGTTCCTAGACCGCCACCTCCGCCTTCAATGATCTTCTCTCAGTATAAAAGATCGGCACCATCGCTGGCAATTTCACCAACTAGATATTCCCATCCCGTAATTACGGGACGGTCGCAGTCTACACCTTCGAGAGTTCCTTCGCCGCCACCGGGAAGACCTCCTTCCAGAATCGCATCTCCTTCCGGTAGACCACCTTCGCCACCCAGGAGAAGATCCTCTCGAAATAATACCACCCTGAGGCTCTACTCGAAGATGCAAGTGGCGGAAAATCCCCACTCAACAAACCCGAGACATGAGCAGTGCTTCAGTGCTGACAACGTTTCTAACATCCGGTTCCTCAGGGATAGACTATCTTGCAACCTTGAAAAACATCGCAGAGATAAAGAAGAGGCGCAGAGAGTTAGGGTCACCCGGACATTGTCCTCGAGCCCGGTAACGACGAGGACAAGAGTGTCTTCCACTGTAACTGCAGACTTTCCAAATCAAAGGTCTGACCCCTTTGTCACGCGGAGTACTTCAGGCCCTGAAAGATCCAGGACTAGAACAGTTTCATCTCCTAGTCTCGTGTCAAGGAGGTCTACAGATCCAGAGCAAAAATTATCGGGTGTTAAACGTCCTTTGGACGATAAGCCTCCGATAAAACGCGTCCCTTCGAAGAGTCCTATGTCCAATTGCAGTTCTAGAGAATCTACTGTCGACAGATTGTATTCTCCAGAAAGGACCTGTCATCACGGTAGTCGATCAAGGATAGCTGATACTTTGACGAGGAAGGATCAGGCGAGGCCTAAACGAACGAAGAAAGAACAAGACGAAGCCTGCAAGAGATTGAGCAGGTCACCGGAACTGGCATCGCCACAGGAAGTGCGAAGGGCTGTGCAACGACAGCGAGAAAAAGAAGTGCAAACGAAACTCTTGCCATCTGGTACTGTCGTCAAGAGTTCAACCACTTTATACTCTTCGGCGCGAAACGCTAGGCAAAATCCGCAGGAAGACAAGTCCCTGAAAGTTACCGTAGCTATATCGTCCAAGGGTCGCGAACTCCTTAGGAAAACGACGGAAGCGTCTACGTCGAACAGAAACCACACTCCGAGATCTGGCCCGAGCAGTTCGCCGGTTACTAGTCGCAAAACGACATTTGCAGAACCCGTGGAAAGTCCGAGACCCAAAGTTGCTAAGCAGCGTGAAAATCTGCAGTCTTTTGAGAGTAAGGAATCGCTCAAGTCAGTCTCTACTTTTGATAACGAGGCTGGAACTAGTGAGTGTATGAAAAGGAAACGGCCCCGGGATAAACCACAAACCATTGTGAAGTCACCGATCAAAAAACCGGAAACTATCTGCGTGAATCCTGATGGGAAGGATAGGAAAGAGGAGAAAAGAAAGTCTCGGAAAGAGAGAAACTCGGAGTCTTCGAAGAGTAAAAAATCTTCGAATGGAAAGAAGAACGACGCGGAAAAGAAAAGGTCTAAGAAAGGTCTGGGAAAGGCAGCAGGAACTGAGATAGCCAAGGAATTGAAGAAACTGGATCCTCGTGACGCCAATGTGCAGAGACTGACGGTAGATCAGATAAAAAGACATCAGGAAACTATGAAGTCGGATACATTCTTCCAGAATCTATTCCTCAGGAATGTCTCTTCACCGACACCCTCCCAAAGCAGTGTCCTCAGAATGTCTTCGGTCCTAGAACGAGCGAGGATGTTCCAAGCTGAAAACAACGACAATTTTAAGTCCGAGCCGTCTCTTAGATCCCTCAACATTTATCTCACCAGTAAAAAGCCAGTTTCAAATTCTAAGTTCAAGAACTGGGAACGCGAAAGTATTTCTTCAAGGTGTTCGAGCCCCTACGGAGTTAGTTGGCCAGGTCGTTCAGTGTTCCAAAAGATCAGTAAATTCGACAGTTTGTTAAGTATAGACGATTACGCGATGGAATTCGGGTCAGTTTCATCTTTTCGTGGACGTAGTCCAGACCTCACGCGAGATTGCCACAAGGAGAGAAGCTTGAGCGAGCCACCGTTGAAGGTATTGCCTGAAAAGGAAGAAAGGAATGATTTCGAAGACGCACCACCACGCCCAGCCTCACCTTCGCCAGTAAGATCCCCAGCTTGTCGTAGAATACAAAGCCTGAGAAATCAGGACACACCAGGAATGACTATAATGAGGAAGGCGAGAGCTAGAAGTGCCGAAGAAGTTGACCAGAGAAAGAAGATGATCTCTGGGTCGACTTTGTCTCTGTGTAAAAGCACGAGTTCTTTAAATCTCTCGCAAATTGACAGGGACGAATATCAGCAGTACGTTCTCGAGATGTTACACTGCAAGAGGAAATCGAAGAGGTACAAAGACCTGCATGATTTTTACGCAAGCTTAGAGCGTATGGGAGAACTGGAGAGAACCACATCATCAAGTGACCTTCGACCTCGTCTTAGAAATGAAGAAATCATTGATTACGATCGCTGGAAGGGAGTCAGATCCAAGGAGCGAGCCGAACGAGAATTGGAAGTGCTGTACGGAAAATTAAAGAGCGCACAAAAGGAGAAGGATTTTCTTTTCAGACCCAAAGAGGTGGATCAGTTCAGATGGAAAGGGGACTCTGGGCTCAGATGCAAAGAGAAATCGGTTGAAAACATCCGCGAACAATTTCAAAAGCTTGAAAGCCAGGAAAGTGAATTGGAATCGTCTCGTCGTCGCGATATGGCAGCACGGAAAGACGTCTACAAACCTCTTTGGAGAGGGAATTCTGTTGTAAGCGTCGCTCACACCCTCGATAAAAGGGCTGCATTGTCCGAGAACTTCGAACGTGCCGTAAAACCAGAGCTACCAAAAAATCTCGGAGTAAGTCGCAAGCTGTGGAGCAGTTTGTCCATAGAGCAAGTGAACGCTCTGAAGAACCAACTGAACGAAATCTACAGCAGCGACAACGGAAAGCCTGAGACTGAGAAGACTAAGGCTATCTCAAAATCAGACTACGAAATAGTCGTTCCACCCCAAGAGGAATTCGGAGAGGATCTTCAGGAAGACAATAAAACTCTTCACGTACGCTGCCACTCTATGGTCACACCTGATATCTGCAAAATTGCAGAAAAGGCAGACGGCAAGCTGGAAGAAGAACGTCTAAAGTCACCGTTGAAAAGAAGCGGATCAATCAGTCGGGGTAGAAGCGTGGAGAGGTCTCAGTCCGAGAGAACTTCAGGTATCCCTCCGATGTCCGAACTCGAGAAGAAAAGGTTATCGTTAACATTGAGCAAAGAAGTTCTGGACAAAGTAACCCAGAAGAAAGCCTTGCAGACGGCGATTCCGCCTCGCGAAACTCGCGGTGCGATTGCAGCAGCATCGGCACAGTCAAAGCCCGGGATTTCCAGTGCTACTCCTAGCTTTTCCAGCGCTTCACCCAGGACGTGTTACTCTCTGGAGATGTCAGAGGAAGGAGTGAACAAGCCGAAGGACAAAAGCGATTTTTTATTAGTCCTGACTCCCAGCGATGAGACTCCAAAGAACAAACGTAGAGTTGAAAACGTGTTGGAACAGTGGTCCAAGAAACAACCGGAAATAGCGATGGTAGTTTCCGATGAGACCGTGAAGCCATCGCGTCCAGCATCTACCAGTGAAGTGGACAGCACGACGGAGAGTTCCGAGGCATCCGTGAGAACCGTTATCAGACAAGGAAGCGCAGAAGATGTGCCTAGGAAAGTGGAATTTTTCGAAAAATTTGATACCGCCACTGCGGAGGCGAAGTCTCCGGGAAGTTTCAGCCAGGTTACTTCTACTCCGGAGGGTCTCGAGAGGTCGGATGTGAGGTCGACGTTCTCCCAGAGTTTTGCCGACCTCAAGGAACTCTTCGGCGAATCAGAATCGGCAAAATTCGCAGCTTTATCGAGCTATGGTCCTCGCCCTCGCTCCATATCGCCCAGACGAAGCCCGACCGGGATACCAGCCGTTTCGCAAACGCGATCTGGCCGTTCGCGTACAGCAGACGAAGATCGCGAGCGTCCAAGAAGTGCCAGTCCGTATAGACCAGCTTCGAATACGTCCAGTGTAGAAAGTCTCTGGAAACGTAGCGATTCTCCAGATCCAGAGAAATACTGGCGGGCATATTTGAAGCTGGTCAGAAGCGGTGCGGTAAAACGATTGCGAGCGAAATACGAAAGTCTTGAAGAGCTTCCTGGCGGTAGAATCAAGGTGGTTCCTACGCCGAAGCGATTTCAAAGTGACCCCGAACTGACGAGGAACTTATTAAAGAAGGAAGTCGACAAGGTGATCGTCAAGGGCCAAGAAATCGCGGATGTTAATTGGCTACGTCGAAAGTACGAGGTGGTACCTGGTAGAGCTCGAAGAAGAGGTACTTCTCCACCGATACCAAGGGTTCCTCTACGTATGGAAGATTTGGGAATGCCTCGGATTCACGTGATCAGTAAGCTAGCTGAACTGAAGGAGCAGCGACCATCTCCAAGTTCTACACCGAGGAGAATAGAAGCGAGCGAACTTCAAGGGAAACGTGCGGTTGGAAGGATCCGAAAGAGATTCGAGAAGGATCATAACGTATCAATATTAGGTGAGATGTTCACTTCGGCACCAAACGTACATGAGCTTCGTGATATTGCACCGTATTTGGCGGGTCAGTGGGTAGCGCACAGGTTTCCTAGTCGTCGCGACAACGCGCGATGTATTTCATCACCAGAATTAGAGAAATCATCGCCTTCGAGGCAAGTATCCGATCGCGATGCTTCGGAGAGGAATAATTTCGGAAGACCTCGCGCTACTTCTTCCTCGCCAGTCAGACCTCGAAGGCCACCCTCGATTCTGAAGCAATCCGGCGCGATCTTCAACTCCAGATTACCCACGGATCCATTCGCTAATCAACATTTTGACCCCAGGAAGCACAGGCCAAGATATAGGTACCAGCCTACACCGCCAAAGGTCATCCACAGGGAATCGACTCCCTGGTGGCCACCGATACCAACGTACACAGCGCGACCAACTGTAACCTTCGAAGGTCTCTATTTGGTCCGCTCATTGTCCGAACCTAGCTTTTAGTCTTTTGCCTCTGAGCCATGGAAGTCTATGACGAGGAGGATTGATGTCTGTTCGTTAGATTCATCGGTACTGCGTAGCCTTTGGGTACCAAAAACTTTTTTCGAAAATAATCATTTATACTTATATTTGATTTGATAATTTCCAGGTGTCAAACTCTCCAGTTTTAGGTGTCTTTATTTGATTTTCTCGCGTGATCCTCCTTGGCTTACGAAACATGCAAACACAGCACCAATCAATATCGATAGATTAAAAGAGGCACGCGGCTTAGGTAGACAAAAAGAGCGAAGCTTGTGAATTTATATGTGATTTAGATATAGATAATGTACGATAGCCTTACTCGTTACTTGTTACGTTGTTCAACTTCATTCGTTATAATTTTCTAGCCTTAGATTAGCTCGGCTAATTATTATTATTATTTTTTTCATTTTGTTTGGCTGAAATATAGAGTACGCCACTGCACCCCCACCGCCACCAAAAGCTCCACACTACAAAGGCGATCGCCAAGGTAATGCTATAAGCTAATATTAATTTTAGCTGCTTTGTCTATGAGGATAAAAATATCTACCTATATACTCTGTTGATTTGAAATTTCGTCGTTTTACTTATACCATATATCTACTTTACAACATGTAGAGAAAAATATATTTAATCAAATTCTTATTCAACGAGGAGATATACATATCTTTGTGTATTGCCAAATTTCATACGAATACAAAAATAATTCGTTTCAAATCGCATGTGTTGTGTTTTGTGTTGTCGAACTGCATCAGAATCTCGCATTTGCATTGGGTGAAAAATTTCGTTGTCAAATTGTCTACCAAACGCATGATCATACCGAATGTCCAAAAAGCACGTATCGAATATATCGCATATGTACATATGGTTGCATGATACGTTTTTCACACATGATTCGTGTTACTTTTGACAAGAACCAAAGCCATGCTGGTATGGCGATAGAATTAACGCGGATTGTTTGAGTGGAAATTTGAAATTATTCCAAAATCATTGTGCGCTTCCTCTTCTTTATTCAGAGTTTTGAATTCTTTATTTTATTGTTCCAATAAGCCACATGTATATCGCTATAAACATACAAAATAATATACAATACATGTTTGACTATGGTTCAACGCTCTTCTATCGCAATTTCTATTCGCTCAACGATCGCTTCATTACCGTTTAAAAATACTCGCTGTATCTACACGTATACTTTACAGGCTTATTGCATACCTTCATCAAATTCATTGAGGTTAAGCAGTGGCCAACTCTAGAGTCACGTTCGGACGTGGCTCGATAATTCTGTGAATATTTCACTCTAAATTCATGCTTCATATAACTATACTATCAAGTTATACTCCCATTACGATCATCTACCAGAATCTCATAACACAGAATTAAAACTGAAACATCTTCTGGTTGTTTAGTGCAGACGTTACACTTTCCATTATAGAGTATCTTCGAATGAATCAACCCCGATAAAATTGAAGGGTATTTTTCACCCTGCTGTCAAAAAGAAAAAAGAAAAAGAAAAAAGAAACCGAATAAATGAAATAACGGAACAAATTTTACCCTTTCCTTATTTCATCGATTTCTCTTCTTGAAATCGCCACTAAATTGAATTGATTATTAAATATCTATAGTCGTTCTTTTCCTTCCTCGACCTTTGACTCGTCAGATAAGCGCCCCCATAGTAAATCGCCGGAGTTTCTCCCTTTTGAAAGAAGCCTTTATAAAAACCCCATAAACGATCCGATTGTAAATAAGTATACGACGATTCTAAACGGAGCGAACCCTTCGTCGTCCGCGTCCGCGTCCGCCTCCGACGCTGTAATATCAAGAATTGAACTGAATGAGGCGCCCGCGATTCGCAACACAATGAAGTAACTCACTAAGTAACGGTTCACTTCTAAGACATTACGCAATCGTTCAGCTTACCAGAACGCAGTGGTTCGTAGCCTTGATAAAATAAACGTAGAACGCACTTACTCTTTCGCGATTCGTAGTTCGGACAAAAAATAAACCAGCAAAGAGAAAACGAAATAGATTGCGAACGGGCGATCAAATCTGGGCTGACCTTGATCTCGATTTTGCCCAAAGTACTACTAATTCATAGCTATGGACTTATGGACCGCTTCTTCGGGGCTTACTTTCGCCGCGGTAATTCGAGCCGTATTGTCAGTTCACAAAGAGAACCTAGCCAGCGTCTTTAACGGGCGAACTTTATCTAATCTATACTAACTGATAACTCAGTCACCCAGTCAGTCTGTCTTTATATATTGGCAGGGTGCCTCTTGACAGCCCGAACAGTTTCTACGATGCTCTTGGTGCGCGAACGACGCACAAACGGTGTGTCCAAAGGTCCCAGGGATACGGGAAAACGTGGAAACGTGGATAAAATATCAACGGAATAAGTGTGACTATAAAGAGTGGAAAAGTGCAGTGAGTTGTTATCGAAGAATTGATTAGGTTCTCATGATTGATTAGCAAGACGTCACGTCGTCCGCGCGCTTGTAATGCACAACAAACGGTTGAATTATATTTTTGGGCAACTTGAATTGAAAAAAAAAAGAAACTTGGGGGCCAGAATTTCGGACGGAAAATAACTGACTGTACCTTCGAAAAAGAGAAATGAAATTTTCACAAATTCACTCGATCTACTGGTGTTTAAATACACAAAACGCGAAGCTCTCGTGGGAAGGGGGACAGCGATCGTGTCATTTGTGCTTTAAATAAATATTACGCAAATGCTGTTGACGTTTAACCAGCTTCTAAATATCGTACAAGCAAAAGTCTGCGCTGCAGTAAAGTTCATAAAATGCCAAAACGTAGACCGCGTACATTTCTGCCTAAAACATATTTTTTCACCTTCAATTTTATCGAGGCTTACCGTAATACGAGAGAAACTTACAACATATTGGCTTATGCTGAGTCAATTCTCTCGCCTAGCTATCGTCCATAAATTTTTTAAATCGATTCTTTAATAGTTCAAAAATTAATTCCAAATGTCTCCTTGGTTTTGCTGGCCTTACCAGCCTGCCCATAAACGTCGCTATCTATACTTATAAAATTACGTTGTAACACGTAAACTTGATAATTTCCCGATAACGGGTTACAAAAAATTTGTACAGTTCGCGTCAAATGCCGAGTTTGTTATTAACCTTCAGCATCGACAGCCGGTTAAATTTATTAATTTACTCAGAGAAGGCGATATCTTACGTAATTCTCTATTATAAAATTTGAGTCCCGAGTCGAAAGATTGAAGATCTTGATTATCTCATTTCGTGGCTACCGATCGACTACAATCTAACGTCGTAAACTCAAGAAAGCTAATAACGATAAGTCAACCCATATTAGAACTGAGAAAAGCCAGGTGTGACTGCAATATGTATCGACAAATGTGTCTCTACAATGACTCACGGTTAAATTTGATATCTCTAGTCAAATATCGATCGATGAAATTCTAAACTTATCTGCTCAACGAATCTATCAATTATTATTTCGGCTTGGAATTTCGTTATCTTTCAATCACTTTCTACGATCGCGAGAAAATGATACGAGTCGCGATAAAAATGGATCTTCCACCAAACGGCGTTCAATTTCTGCTTAACTATAATCATAGCGAAAATGATTCCTAAAACTATTATTATTACTGTTAAAATATCTAGTCGGACGCGTTACCTATAACGATAAGCAATCTCTGTGAGGTCAGACGGCGTGACGTCTTATTGTTAGTGTAGAAGTTCCTGAGAACCTCGAAGCTATTGTTCTATATTCACCGCGTTCCCAGTGCGCATCGGGTCTCCGAAGGCGAGGCATCTCTCTTCGGAGAGTTCCCCGCCTTCGAAGTTTATCAAATTTTTTGAATAAAATTTTTGTATCTTTAGTGAGTAGAGTCTGGAGTAGAGTCTAGACCCAGAAGAACCGAAGAAGACTTACGCGTTACGATCAGGCAAAACAATAATCACGTATAATTCGGATTACTTGGACTCAGTGCGCGGAAGTGAAGCTCTATCAATATAACGGGCAAAGTTACATATATATATATCTAGTAAAACATCATCCAGATATATAACTACGTGTAGTAAAAACGCAGTCGAAATTCAATGGAGCGAATCTATTCCCCACCTGCAGCAGACCCCAGAGGGAGTCATTTTTCCCGAGTAAAAGACCTCGAGCATAGTCAACAGTGGACTAGTCTCGCCTCGGATATCAATGATCTTGAACGTGCCAAGATGCGGCAACACGTGACTTCGGATCCAAGGAAACACATGTTACATCGTCGTTCAATGCCAGAGCCGCAAGTAACTTCTTTAATATACGTCGACGTGAATACAGATGATTACGGAAACGGTACTTTGAGCAATAAGTCTACAACGGATAATTATTTCTTGCCTATTGGATCGGAGTCGAACGACGAAAGTGTCGACAGTTGGAGCTGGAAACGAGAGAGCGATTATTCACCGGAAAGAAATTATTTCGGGAATAATAATAACAACGAAAATTACGATTACAACGGAACCGAAGAATCTTGGGCGGGTAATAATCGCCCGGTGATTGATCGTGAGAAAATAAATCGCCGGAATACTTACAATAAGAATTCGCAACAGGTAACGATCAGAGATGGAATTGACGGGGAAATCTCGCGGGACCGAACTCTCGAAAGAAACTTAATCAATAAGGGAAAGATGCAGTCTTATAACGACGGACGATTTGATACAGAAGGAACCGCGTATCGGGGTAGCCGTGAAAGACTACACGAAATATTTCGAAGAAATCGCGATTTAAGACGCGAGTTTTTTGCCACGGTACCAAAGACTAGCTCAGAATTGACGAAGAGCCGTTTGAACACCACTCCGGAATTCAAAGACCGGACTAATAGTCGCGGTGAGATGCATCAGGACAACGGAAGTGGCTATGGAAGTGTGGAGACTCTGACGAGCCAAAGTAACAATTCGGAAATTAGCGGTATTCAGAATAGAAGAACGGAGAACTCTAGTCGGGCCAGTCAAAACAGCAGAGTGTCCGAAGCCCCGGAAAATGGGAGTAGAATTCCGCAGGAAGTCGTCCTGCAGGAGAATAACAAAAATTTGAAAAACGCTACGCCGATAAATCAGTCGGCGAATTCAAGGGAATTCGGCGGGTCAGTTCGCGGCATGAAAGAAGGACACTACTACGGTCCATCTAGACCTTTCAAAAGTGAATCTACCGTAATCCCGGCGAGCGTTGAGCTGTCCTCGCACGTTAATCCATCAAATTCTTTGGATAGCCCTGGTTTTGACGTCAGCGAAAGTCCTGCGCCCCCTTTGCCCACTTCCGAGCCACCGTCGTCAATATTTGGTCATCAATCGGTAATTTCCGGTGATTCCTTGGTCACTTCAGGCCCCTTGGCGATCAGCTCAAATCCTCCGGATCCCCCGGAGCGTCAAACATCCGAGAAGAAAAAATTGGAAGTACAAGATGGCTTTTTGCAGCGAGATATTTCGAGCTCGCAAACCTACAGGCCCGAGTCGGAAGGACTTAGAATGCTGAATAGATTCGAAGCTTGTATTGAGAGCCGGAAGTTATCGCCGAAGCTTATCCCACCGTCTAACAAATCGGAGGATTTCGGAATGTCGAAGAAGAATTACACGTCTATGCCAGATCTGGCGAATGCTGGTGTACCCGGATATCCTCGGAAAGGGATAATTTCTCGTCTGACAGTTAACGGCTCGACCATTGACTTGAATGCGACTGATAATGATTATTCTGGGACTAAGTTTAGCCATTTGAATCATGAGAATGAATCTAAATTGGGGGAAAGTGACCATAAACCTCCTCGAAAGTTTAACGCGTCTCAGGATCGCGTATCCTTGGACTACGCTGAAGAGGCTCAAGAAATTCACGCGACTCGAGTTGATCTGCGGAAAAAGTCAAAGCTTAGTGACAGACGACGAAGAGTACCGCCACCACTTGATCTGTCGAAAGTCTCGGAGGCTTTGCGTCAGGAAACTGTGCGTCAAGATCGTAGAGTCCTGAGAGATTATTCCGTCGAAAGTACTCCGCTAAGGGGTGAACTTGTTAAATGCAAAGTGACGGACCTCGGTGGAACTGGTATCAAGAATCTGAGTAGGGACGAAAATTTTAACCGACCACGAGTCAACGCTGCGTTTGAGACTGCCACAAATTTATTGGAATTGTCACGTAATCTTTCGCTACCACATACGGTTCCGGTACCAATCCGCGGTGCATCCGGTACGCAGAAAACTGCGAAGATGAGCGAAGCAAAAAATGAGAATCATTCTTCTCAAGGATCGGCTAGGTTCAGAAGTTCCGTGGTTGTTTGGTGCGATGGAAATTCTATAAAGAATGAAAATTCCGTTGTTGAAAAACCGCGTCCCGAACCCGCAGTTTCAACGGGTAGATCGACGCTGGATCACCGGAAGTCAACTGGAAGTCTTATGCCCGCAACCGGAAACGTGTTTCCATCTGTGTACGCCCCGATCCCATACAGTCAGTATACAGAGAATGAATCGTAACAATAATAGAAGTCTCATTAAATCTATGACCACTATTGTTGTATCCAGTTATGTGGCAACCTAATTAAAATTTAACACGATAGGAACAACTACCTACATACGTTGAATAGTTTGGCTCGCGGTAATTACTATTTTTAGTTTTAAAAACGGAAGTACGCCTCAAATTTACTACGAAGTAGGTAATTAAAAAAATCACAAAAATTTATGGAACTTATGACTCAGCTCGACGAATGAGAATCGGGATTCAAACTTTCGATTATTTCGTCACTTTCGTTTATTCGAATAATAGAGAGAAGATATTTTCATTGATATAATATGCCGTGTAATGACTACGATTAGTTGTCTAGATCTTGAGTCTGAAGTCAAGCTGGTGGGTTTGGTATAGTTTTTTGAGTAACTCGAATCACATCGATTTACCGTGAAATAATACGTTTTAAACTTCACGTTGTGTGTTCTATCGATACGTATCGAAAGGCGGGTGAGGAACCGATAAGATAAAACAAAATTTATGACAGAACGTTTGGAAATTCAGCAGGTGACTTAATTCCAACGATAACTATGGGTGAGATAAAGGGATTCGATTCAAAAATATATTTGAAAACGGTTCGAACCTTCGATGAATAATTTTGTCACAGATTTGATAAAACTTCTCTAATTTATCACCGAAAATATTGCAAGCAAAGTCACATCGATTGAATAATCTCACTGCCACCGACAAACCTCGACTTTAATCCACGTTTCCAATATTCCTAATTAGATATTTGTAACGATCATAATTAATTTAGAACTCAGGATTACAGCTGTAATTACAATTCGCTAAGAGATATAGATTAAATGTGTCTAGAGATGACTGTGTACCTGTATTACATCCAATTAGGACGGTTATACAGATAGGAAAAACTCTGCAATTCATTCTAAGCAATAATCAATAGTTGGAGAAACAAAAAAATAGATAGCAATTAGGGAGTGAAAGAAAGAAAGGAGACGAAGATGATCTTGGAAGAAAGAGAGTCTGTCAATGAATAGCGCTCGGAAATTTGCGAAGAGAAATTCGTTAACGATACAACATTACGTCTATGTAGTACGTACTCGTCAATTGCTGCGAAATATCCTACGGAGCGAAAATAAAATGTGTAACATGAATCTTGAATCGGGATTTTCGCCGTTTTTCTTTCTAAATACTCGCGTGTTTAAGTATGAGTATAATTACCCACTATTTTCAAGCGAATGTAAAATGCGTCACCGAATCTTTACAATCCGAACTTCCACGTGGGCATTGTACCTGTGCTATGTAATTACACGTAGTACTACACCTAGGCAACGTCGAGATGATAATCTGGCTATGAGTGGAAGAACAGATAATGCGAACTTGTGAGACTGGAGGAACACAATCCTTCGAGGAAACAAACATTATTTATGAAAATAACGTTTCGACTGGATTTTGAAAATAAATAATTATAGTCACCGTGAGAGTGCGATTGAATTGAATCTATTGAATCGTGATTACAATGAGCGATCCTACGTACATGAATATTTTCATCTCATTGTCAGAGGAAGATAATGTTCGTTAAACCTTTTACATGAATAACGAAGCTATCGTTTAATTCTACAACTTTTACTTGGGCCACTTATCAGAAGAGTTAACGCCTACAGATATCGCGATTGTGGGGTAAGGTACCTCCGTAAGAAAGCGCTTCCTGGCTCACGACGGTATTATAGCCTTTCTGGCTCATTGTCAGATTAGCATCTTGATATGGGTGCGTGTAGTATTACATCCTATCGTTCCAAAACTTAGTGAACGTCGCAATTGAAGATAAGGGGCCTTTTTAAACGGGCAAAAGACGATAGGAAAGCCCCTGAAATAACCTGCCTAAATCTCCCGCGGTTCGATCGTTCCTCTAACAAGTGTAAATGATCTCGGGTCTAGCATAAGTACGTCATCATCCGTAAAACTAGAACAACGGCCTCGTTCGGTTGGTTTCCCTCACTTCCCTACGTTATTACGAGGATCCACGCATGCGCGAGTCTCTAATTCGAATGAGGATTTGCCCGCCGACATGTCGTATCAGTCGAATCTTTGCTCAGCTCCGCGTCTTGTCATTATAAGTTATTTTATAATTGTTGTTGAAACGTGAGGTTGGCCGAAATTTTTGGTAGGTTAGACTTCGAAGCCAGATTTATTTCACCCTGACTGTGATAATCGTACGCAATCTGATCAGACGTTTAATCTTATGTTGTTACTCTAACTAATAGAATGCGATCTGAGATATCGGATAGAAAAATTATAGCACGTTTTTCGTTTTCATCAAATTTATTTGAATCAAATGAATCAAATTCGTTTTGAATCAATTATAATTCGTGAAAAATCGATCCCAATTATCCCAATTAGGATAAAAACATGTTCATCTGACTTCGTCATTTTGGTTTTTAAAAGAAATTTGCTCCCAATCTTCTCAATTTAGTTAATGCTAATTAGTAATAATTTGAACTAGCTTCTATCCGGAGTCCGAAAATTTTTCTGTGATTTTTTGGACCAGTTTGAATCGCGATAACTAGAATTATCTTGTCTCTGAAAGAGTAAGAGAATCTGCGATGGATAATTTTATACCGAAGCTATATTACGATCCACTACGCAACTCCCGGAATGACTCATAATATGTTTATTTCAATTCTCCACCTTTGCGCAGTAAATACTTGAACCCGCCTACGCACGTAGAAGAAGGAAAAGTGAGGAAAAAATGAAATAAAAAATTCCAGACTTAAGATCGCAGTAACATATGCAGATTTTTTTCGTTCGTTATAAATGTGGTGAAATAACAGCCGGTTTAGCGTTACAGAAAATAAGAATAGGGACGTTGTAAAAATGCAGCTATGCGAAGCCCTAGAATTTACTTCGAATGAATCGAATAAGTGCGAGCTATGCAAGCAAAGTAGGACAAATCTCATTAATCTTGCTCACCACGTTCTGTATGTGGTTAAAAGATCCTCGATTCAATTCACATATGATTGATAATTGTTTCCATCGAGACATTGATCCGTGCCAAAGTCATTACTTTAACAGAAATTTGTAAAAAGGATGTTTTCTGAATTTATTACGAGTGTTTTTGACAAAGATCGTACGTACTCGCAGCCCGGAATAATATTCATGCAAACCCATTCAGCCATAAGTAACCACGATTACTAAAATAATTTTATACGTTAGAAGAACTAATGAAGTCCATTCTGCGGTCGTTTCTTAAGTCGTTAACAACATACGCTGCTAAGTGATAAAATTAACGGAAAAAGACACGAGAGTCTTGTGACCGTAGGATGCAGCGTGGAATGTAAAAGTTGACATACTTTGTCTTCTTTTCACCGAGATCTCTCGGTTTATCGGATTTTTATTAATGACTGAATCACCGGTGTAGGTATTAGATATTTATCGGAACTCAATGGTGCAAAATCGTTGAATACTGATTTTAAAAAAAGGTGTATTAAAAAATGCAATTGATTTTGTTTATCGATATCAGGCAGTCTGTAATAGATGCGAATACATCTCCAGAGCCCATTGCCTGAACTCCAAAGGCTGTGAGATAAATTGGACTCAATTGGAAAGAGACCTAACCGCAAAGCTTATAAATTAATTAATACATCAGTGATCTGCACATAAAAGTATAGAAGCCAGTGTGGGAAATTATAAGACCGAATCTCCTTATTTGAGAATTTGATAGGGATTGAAAAACATATCTACGCCCTCGAGCCGTTGTGTTGAGTTAATTGGCGAACGATTAAATTTCGCATTTGGCAAGCGGAAACAATTTTTCTTTTACTTCACTTTCGGTTTTTAGATTACGCTTAGATCCAGATACGCTGATAATTGCACAACGGTATTACGCGTAGGTATACGTATAGTTTTACTTACTCGCTTAATTATCGCTTCCATAACTAATTATACCCACTTATTCGGACCTAGTTTGTTTCTTAAACTCATGTAGCGAAACATATCGAGCGAAAGTTGGCCCAACTAGTTCCTCTGGAAAATGTGCGAAAAAATCTAAATACACACATCGATGAAAGAGACGAGAATTAGCGTTGTGAAATATCTTAAAAATAACAGCCTCGTATCAGTGTATCAAGAATTTTGAAGCTTATTTATCCTTGATCAACACCGACTCATTCAGATCCGAGAATGGGATAAAAGCTTATCGTCATTCGAGCGCTGTATCATCGGGCGAACAATTGGGAAGGTTTTAATTTGATCGAAACCAAAGAAGCTGATTAGAAAATTATTATATAATATGGAGTGGCGTTTATCACGAAATATAATTTGTGTTATGAAAAATAAACAATCTAACGACCTCGTCAATGTTTCATACCGTTAATCTCTGCGGATGTAAATCAACTGGAGCAAATTTCCTGCTTTCACATAAATGTATGCCATTCAACCGTACGGCTACGGTTTACGAACGAACGTATAACTGAATGAATTTTAACAGCACGCAATCTGTCCCAGGCTATCGCTCGCGTGTCTTACCCTAATTAACACTAATTATCCAAAACCTCGATAAAATGAATAATATTTATGATTACAAATGACTAAATTTGTGTTCAATTATTATACATCAAAGAGGGAAATTAAATTCTAATCAAGAACTGAGCTTAAGAATTTCGCTAATCAGAGTTTAGTTTTGGTTTATCATTCGCATATAATTAATTACTTTCATTACACCAATGAAAAAATAGAAACACTAATAAAAAGCTAATATGAAACATCTAATTTATTATTATCTTCACAGAGTCGCCCAGGCGATATGTGGAAGGTGAGGTGACCATTCATTATCGTTCGCCCGTTCGTACCGAGGCTAAAGAAGTCCTTAGCGAGGCGGAATTGGCGCGAAGAAGCGCCGAAAACATGCGCCGAGTTTACCAAGAGGAACGCCGGCGCAAATATCTCCAGGAATTACACGATATCGACTCTCGTCGTCACACGGATAACTTCACGTAAGAAAAGAAAAACCCTTTCGGAATATGTAGAAAAAAATTCTCATCTCTGAGGAAGCAGAGAGGTCTAGTATTTCAACTATCTGAAAAAAATTCTATCCCCCACGTGGCCAAAACCCATAAAAGCTTAAATATAGCCCCTCTCTTAGGGCGACGCAGTTTCTACTAAATGTCAGAATTTTTCAAATGTCATCGATCGGTAGAGTGTGTCGGAAATGACATTTTCTCACTCGACATTAGATGCGGTGTGAATTCCTATCTGAACCTTCAGTATATGATTTCCTGCGGAATGCATAATTAATTTCGTTTTAATTTCTTGAATAATTATCTCAAGGATAATACATATAATATATAATTCCAGGAGATTTCCTCCAGTTATGATAATGCATTAGCCTATTTTTATTCCCCCGAGTGAATACGTATACCCGTGAGAAATTCATTCTCATACATATAGGCATGCACATGCCTGTGACCCTAAATTCAAACCTAAATACGTGATACGCTCGTGTCATGCATTCTGAACACATGCATAAATTCAACAGTTACGATACTACAAAAGCTGAGCACATACAATAGCGCTGTAGTTGCTTCAGCTATCAGACCTAAAACTAAACTAGTTGCTTACACGTAGTGAATTAATGATCGAAACTAACTCTGGAAGTAAACTATGACTCCAATTATTCACTGCGTTATAGGCCCTCCCAGAAATCACCGATCCCGTTGAACCGATACGATGATTTCGTCGATGATCTTAGCCACAGAAGTCGTTCGCAAGAACAAACACCGGAGCCTCGCCTCGTGGCTAAGGCACTGTATAATTTTGTTGGACAATCATCACGCGAGCTTACTTTCAGACGTGGCGATATTATCTTCGTGAGACGTCAAGTTGACAAGAATTGGTACGAGGGTGAACACAACGCTATGATCGGACTCTTTCCGTTCAACTACGTTGAGGTGAGATTTTTTCCCGACTATTTTACCCAACGCCGATTATTTAGATCGGTTGTTTTTTCGATCAAATCCAATTTCCGATATTTACGTGAATATAATAAAAATGACGAAATTTAAGATCCTTCCGTATGATGGAATAAGGACAACCACAACACCCAAGAAACCGTACGAGGGTCAGGCCAGAGCCAAGTTTAACTTCGTTGCACAGACTACCCACGAATTATCGCTGGTTAAGGGTAGGTTTTTCTTTTTTTTTTACCTGATCGGAGGAAATAGCGATGATAATAATATCAGTGGGATTTTGAAACAATCAGTTTTACGTAATGGCTTGCAATTTGACAGGAGATTTGGTGGTCTTGACGCGAAGAGTCGACGAAAATTGGTACGAAGGTCGTATCGGTAATAGAAAAGGAATTTTCCCGATATCATACGTGGAGGTTCTTGTCGAGCCAGGAATCAGACCAGGTAATCTATGATTTATCATGAATCAACGTTTCGTTAAGTGGGTGATACTCGATAACGTACTTTATAGTTGGTATCAACCTCTTGAGACTTAAAAACAACAGGATTACGTACATCAGTGTATCAAATTCGAAAATCTACTCACTTGCCTCTTGAAAACTTCAATTATCACCTCGAATCCATATCCTCGATGTCTTCTATGAACGACTCAAAAAATGAGAGTCTTTATTTATATAGAATACGAAATTTCCGTGAGAAAAACCGTGAAAATGAAATGGATGAAACAATTTCAGTAGAACTTTGACTATTTTTTTTCTTTTTTCAATTTTGTGTAAAGATGGCAATTTCAAGACTGAAAAATATTATCTCCTTATCCACAGAAACACCAGCTCAGAATAAGCCCGTTGCAGCACCAGCTGCACACAGTCTATTATCAAATGGTTCAGCTGGTGGAAAACTTAGCATGGGTCCTCATCATTACACGCCATCTATTCCAACGAACACAAACGCAGCTCAGCCTCATTACAATTCACTGGTAAATCGTCTATCTTATTAATTATAGTTATTCTCTTTATGATTCTGACCTAATCAGCAATGAATCGTGATTTACCGATATCGAAATTAGAAGAAATCAGAAAATTAAATCAAATCGAAATATTGTTACAGCCACGAATGGGAGGATCTAAGCTACACGTAGCTCCCGTTAATGAAACTCTTCATATCGATACCCACTCCGAACCTCTGAGGTAAGATTTATTTGGAAATTAACTAGTTGAAGCGACAAAAAATGATTTTTAATTTTGGAAGTAGGAGAAGACGGTTTGGTGAAGAAAAAAGGAATCTTAATTTTCTATTCTTGCTTTCAGATATCGAGCATTGTATAACTACAGGCCTCAGAATGACGACGAATTAGAACTGAAAGAAGGCGATGCGGTTTACGTGATGGAAAAATGTGACGATGGTTGGTTCGTAGGATCGAGTCAAAGAACTGGATGTTTTGGTACATTTCCCGGTAACTACGTAGAACGGTTGTGAAACTAGTTACCTAGGTGAAGAATGAGAACTGTCAACCAATCTGCACGTGTGAATGAAGAAGCGAAGCCTGTAGACATGCAACCGGCTCGTCTTGAAATCAGAGAAGAAAATATTGTATAAATTACAATTTTTTATAAAAAATACTTTGACATTAGTCCTCAGATATTTACGCCGAAATACGCACGCATATATTCCGTTCATTTAATATTCTTTGAGTGACTAGTTTCAAGAGAAAAAGAACGGGAGGAAGAATTTGAATAATAAAAAGAAACTTGATGATAAAAATTTATTATTATAGGTATATTACGTATAACTAATAAAATCTGTAACTAATTTCGACGCCGAATATATGAAATAATTATTAATTATTATTTTTTCCTCATTTTTTATTATAATATAAATATAATACAAAATTTCGTGTGCTCGATATTAATGGATTTATAGATAAGAGATCTAAAAATCTTAATTAATTTATAGTCTTCCCCTTATTCACGTATAATCGCATGAATATATATATATATATACGATAACTATATACATATATACAAGAGAATAATCAGTGTAACGATAGCGAATGCACACGAATACTCGATAGTCGTAATAGAATTGATCGTACTAATACCGTCATAAATAGAAGTTGCATCTACCAAAAATAACGTATTTATAAGATACTATATAGGTTTAGATGAATAAGGTATAACGTGTAAGTAGTGTATGATAACAATAGTAATTTATTAATATATGAAATAGATTATACTATGGTATGTATTGTAACGACGATAATTTAGTGTTTTATTAATCGTCAGAATGGAAAACAAAAATTCTGTTATAAAAAATAGATATTCTATATTGTAGATAGAAATAGAAAAAAAATTCACAGCAACAAGAACAAAACCAGAAAAAAAATGGACATTTTATTACCAATACGGTGGATATTTTCACGAACATACATATATAATATATTATACGATTAATGATATAATCTTGTGTATTCTTTATCAATGATATCATGCATTAATAAATATAATAGTCAGAAAGCTATAACGAGTATGAATTAAGCACTACATAAATCGTAGAATTTTTCATTTAGATCTACTATACATATATACCCATCTACACGTCACAAATAGGAGCTATCAAAGACTCGCTAAAAGATAAATTAACATATACATTTGCGACGCTCGTGTATATTGATAAATTATACATATACGAGCGTATGGGAAATGTTTCGATCGAAAGAAATTGGCCTACCTTTCATGATTATTAAAATCTGCACTATCTGCTGTATAATAGTTGATTATATTTAAAATTTATAGACATTATTATATTAACTAACGACAACCGTCATACACGAATAAAAAATTGTAATATTTATGGTGAACGGACCTACGACAACCGAAAAAAAAAGGAACCTGTAAAATCGATGTCAATGAATTATTCTTTTACGTCAAAGACGTTTTTGCGATTCAATTGTCCCTAGTGTGAAATGTAAAAAAATAGCATACATGTAAATTGAGTTGAAGATTTCTAAACCTATTTAAATTAAGCCCATTTCATTCGGACGTAGAATACCTACCTATATTTGAAATAAATTTGCCTTCCCAAATTCATATTTTTGTAAAGATTATTTATATCTAGAATTGTATACACACTGTACGGCATAAAGAGCTATTATATTAAAGAATATAGATGCAGCATATGAATATATAGAATATATGTATAATACATATTGCGGATAAAAATGTGACCTTAAATTACGTGTAAACTGAAAGATTGTCCGATTATAACGTTTTATCGAATTCAAATATGAGAACGAAACGACATGACCTTAAATAACGAATTATGATGATTAAATGATCATTAAATTAACGATAGTAATATAATGATTATATAGGAATATAAAAAACTAGTTACAATTATTATCATTCATACGCGTACACAGAAATCGTTGATATAATATGAGACGCGGTTCAAAATCAGACAATACTAAAGATAAAATTAATCAACTTATTACGAATATTAAGAAAATATTTACAAGAGGATTTCACTGAAACCTCTAGCTATAGGGGAAACTTGTACAAATCTTTGGACAAGCTTCCAGTCAGTAGATAATATCTGGTACTGGCTCATAAGCTGCACACTCGACACATATCTAAAGAATATCACACCACACATGACCGAGCACGCTGCTGTACCAAAAAAAAAAATATATATAATAATAATCATTTTAACACCCTGCTAGTTATACGCATATATTATATACCTACAACAAAATAAGGCAAAGAAGAAAACGAAAAAAAAATGGTTGCGTTTATTTTAGCTGTATAAAAATTGGTATTATACATATTAGAGATTGAACAGCAGTGATAGTTTGATTGTTATACGTTATAAATATATGTATGTATATATATATATGTATATATATTTATATACATATATTCACCCTCTCTGTTACTTTGTTAGTATTTAACGTTACGTTGTATTGTTTATTTAATAATATAATTATTACATGGTATTGATTAGCGCTAATGACGTCACTATATGCATTGTACACTTGATCTACAAATAAAATACTAGTCTATTACTATCTTATTGCAATATCTATCCTAATTAAGCCCAGAAATTTTGAATTCAAACTGAATCCACGCATTTGAAATGCAATTATTTTAATTTTCACTACCGACAATCCATGAACAAAATGATCTTTGTAATTTTCATATTAAAGTAATTTGAACTATGAATAAAAAAGAAAGCGAAATCAAAGTAAATCATTTGCGATATCGTCATTGAACCTCAACTCCTTTTTATCGTCCTCAACCCTCTGTAAATTTGCGGATGAGGTGTCCACGTGTTTGACTATCCTTCTGATATTGGGACAGATACCAAATTCAAAACAAATACGAAAAAGTGATCCGTAATTTCAACGAAGCGTTTGGCGTAGTCGGTAGAGCATGCGACTAGAAATCTGAGCCAGCGTTAGTCCCGGTTCGATCCCGACCGAATTGATGAAAAATTTTTCTAATATAAAATTTCCATTTTTTCGAAACTGACCATATCTACAGATAACGTAGCGACATCTATATTTCTGTGGCTGTCAAATTGTCTGTAGATATGTTCGTACGACAGCGTCGTCGGTTTCGGAAAAATTGAACCTAGAGGTATGTAGGCTTGCTAGAAATAAAAGCAAGAGCAAGCCGAAGAGGAGCTCCAGGTGGCCCAGCGGTTAGAAAGTAGGGCTTGACTAGAAATAAAAGCAAGAGCAAGACCTGGGGTCCAGGGAGGAAGGCTCTGGGTGGTCAAACGTTCAGAAAATCAAATTTTTGTCAAATTTCGGGTATTTTAACCGAAATACTACTTTGAATATATAACCCATTTTATTTTCGCCCGAAATTTAAGCATTAAATGGCTCAGGGGCAAAAATTTAGCTTCGTACCCGGAAAACCTGGGTTCGATTCTCCGAGCTGGAATTTTATTTTATTTTATTTTTCTGTCTGCCCAAAATTTTATTTAATTTTTATTTTTATTTAATTTTCGATTTTATTTAATTTTCGAAAATTTATTTTATTTTTATTTTATTTAATTTTCGAACTCTGGAGAGTTCCCCCACCTTGCGCCGCTTTTATTTCTAGTCGAGTCCTACCCTATGACGTCACCGGTGATGACGAGGCCCCCTACCACCTCACCGCATACTCATGCTAAGTGGGGGATTTTTATTTTAGTCAGAAAATTTTTCTGGATTTCGGTCGGGATCGAACCCAATTTCGCTCGCTCGCTCGCATTTCTAATCGCACGCTCTACCGACTACGCCAAACGCTTCGTTAAATATTATGAACACTTTTTCGTATTTGTCTTGAAACTTGTGGTGGGACAGAGGATATGTGTATAGATATAGGCATTCGTACGTGTCTTCATGCATGTCTCTATATGTATATTCATTTATACTAGCGTTTTTCGGACTTAGAAAAATTTGAAGTCGAAAATTTTTGCTCCTGGTATCAGAAGTACATCTGACCCGAGGAGGTGTTTCGAAATTTTTGCGGATCTAAGGATATATGTGTAGATATAGGCATGCATACGTGTCTTCATGCATGTCTCTATATGTTAATTTATACCAGCATTTCTGACCTAGCGAACATCTGACCCCGAGGAGGTGTGAAGAAATTTTGGGCGTGAAGAAGAAATATAGGCGTGCATACGTGGCTTCATGCAGGTCTCTACATATTAATTTAGACTAGCGTTTTTCGGAGTTGGTAAAATTTTAAGTCTGAAATAATTGCTCCTGGTAGCGGAAGAACGTCAGACCCGAGTAAGTGGGCTGAAATTTTTGTCAAGGAGGGGAAAGTGGAAAATAACGAAGCAATTGATTATTGGTATATCTGGCAATTTATTGATGCAGAATCGATACAATATTACTAATTGTCAAAATTGTGCACGTCATTCATAATTGTTTCTCAAAAATAAATATGTTACACATTTCAATTGGTCTCTTTACTTGCCTCGTGGTATACAAGTTACCATAATCTAAACCACATCCGTATTGCAATGGTACGTTAGCTAATATAACTAATTTTACGCAGACTGAGTTGTAACACCCGTTCGTTGCAATTAGAACAGAATCCTTGTTGGACGGAAATGTTTGCACTCTGAGGGCAGTGAATTTAACTGTAACAGTAGGACATGTGTCATAATATCACTAACATTTAATAAATTTCTCTAAAAACTATATGAGAAAACATTTACTTTGTCAATAAGTACATTACCTATTATGCGACAACTTTTCTGCGTTCGGAAGAATTCTATTCAGATGCCTGTCACAACTGAGACGCGCATCTCGTGGAAATAACTCCCAACGACGCGTTACCTTCGACGCCACGAGGACCACTGATCCTATGACAGGTGCCTCTGCCTAGGTCAATGTTCCGACTTGCTCGACTAGTCTTACCAACAGGGCGCCAAAGGGTATTGTCATCTCGCGGTCGACTTGACGAACTATTTTTGCCGCAAGCACATGCACGCCAGATCGCGCGCAACTTGCATGTCATCTTGTGAGTTCTAACTTGAGATTGCATACAACAAGGCTACCTATTTTCCCAGCCAAAGTAGTTCATCAATTCGACCGCGAGATGGTAATACGATTTGGCACCCCGTAAGCCGAATAAATAATTTCAAAAAGATGATTATGAAAATAGTGAAAGAATATTATGATATAATTGCTTACCAGATATTTTGAGTAGTCTTAAATATGAATTTCGAAAAAGTTATCCACCGAAATGTTTTTTTCTTAAATCATGCATAAATTGCAATCGATAGAAATTTGTCTGAAACAAGCATATCCCAAGGATATCCCAATTTTTCTCATAAGATGTTTGATAGTTTTAGTTTCAGTATCAATTTGCTGCATCAGATGCGTTTTTTTTTTTTGCAAAATCTATAAGACACGTCCAATTAGTTCTTGTCATATCCGGAAGAAATTGAACAACTATTTCGAATTGATGAACAATTTGAAATGGCTGGCCATATCTATATCATAGCTTAGTATAATGAAGCTAGTTTATTTGTTGAGACATCCACATTTTGACTAAACAGTATTGTAACAATAAAAGTATACGCTTAGTCTGCACTTCATATACAGTATATATATTCACATGTATGTGTGTATATTTAATTCTCTACCCTCTCCGTTGGCTATGGATATTCGAGTTGGATTCTCGTCCTCGAACGTTTCGCTATTATAGAATCGATTGCCTCCTTCAATTCGCATAAATCAATCGTTTCGACAGCTTAAACAGCATCTTCTTTTGAAACCTGGCACCTGACAGTAACGCTGAAGACTGGGAAGTGAACAATGCTCGCTTGTATCAACCCTACAGGAATCCTTACAGATCGAATTCTGCTTCCCAAACGTTTTACAGGGTCTCAGTTCAAACGGTGCGTATTTTCCACAATTGAATAAAGATTCAGTCGGTTCTCCTGGTCCACATCGAGCCAAACGTGACTGTATACCTCGACCACAGCTTTGAGAGCACTGGAATATGAAAATCGTAAAGTAGAGATATCAAGCTTCATGATTCTCTCGTGTGAAAAAAAAAGAAAAAGAAAAAGAAAAATACAGATGCTTGGCCTGCTTCCTGCTCAGTTTTTCTTTTTCACTTTTTGATCTCTGTACGTCAACTCACCGGCGACCAATCGGTGAACACCCATTGACCTTGACATGGTATTCTATTGCATCCCTGTTCGCTGTGGGGAGGTGGTCCACATCGATCCGGAGCCAGCATATCTCTATAAATAATATCGGCTGTGTCGCTCGAGACTTTAGTCACGTTCACCGACACATGCACGCAGTAAAGCTCTCTGTGTTGCATTCCCGTCGAACCGCAGGTCGATGTACACTCTTCCCACTGACCAGGAATCCATTTAAACTCACAGCTGGAACAATAAAAGCACGTTTAATTAAATTTATATTACGGTCTAGAATCGCAATAGTTGTTATCAGGTATTAGTTTGCGAGAACTTGTTAAAAGCTAGCCGGTTTGATTATCAGCTTAATCAAACAATCTCTGTAAATCACCTTAACAGATTACACGTCTGGCTTTCCTGCGAAGGTTTTACGGTCAAAGGGCATTTCCGTTTCGGTACAATTTTACCAGTCACATCATCTTTGCAGGCCATTGTCTTGTGCCGAATCCCACCCCCACAGCTAACCGAACATGGCCCCCAGCCGCCAGGGAGCCATGTGTGCCTCGCTGTGCTGTTTAAATCGTTCCTATTAATCGTGTATCGGGTATGAACGGAGGTAAATAGTCCTAGACGAATAAGTTCGTCGGGAACTCCGAGCTGAAAAATTGAACGTCATCGTATAGCCAAATATATAGACAATAAATAATGCAGATTATACTTCGGACAGATAGTTACTCACAGATATAACAATTTCGGAAAATAGAGGCCCTCTCGACCGTATCGTATAAGTATCCCCAATTTTTTTTGGGTGAAAGGCAGCACCCTCGACGATAACGATCCCCGCCGTTCCCAGACTGTCAAAGATTCTGATATCGTTGCGTCTGCGACGCCTGTCACGTATCGTTATTACAGCATTATTTATGTAGGCGACAGGAAAGTGAGAGAGAGACAGTTCTATATTGACGTTATAGGCTAATCGGGGAATCACAGCCAGTCTAGTCATGCCTAAATATTTTTTGGGATAAATTCATATTACAATTAATTTTAATTTTCATTTATTTCATGCGGTGAAAAATTTTGAACAATCAACCTTTTCGTAATTTGCGTTGATATCTGCTCGTGACGTTGTTGCAGTTGGAGTTTCGGCCTCCACATTCACCGCAATCGTCATTAACTTTATCGGAATTTAAAACATTGTCACATCCCATCCTCCTGCACTTTCCCTGGAAATAAATGATTCTCAATATCGCGATTTATACGATATATTACGAACCGTTATCGAATTAGCTGGAAACTGTGCTTGTTAGATTATTTCGACGGAAGAATTCATTATATTCTAACTTCGCGATATACAGGTAGCAAAGCTTCGCCCAATTATTCTATTCGGCTCATCAGTGCGAAATAATAATATAAACCGGAACCCTTAGGTTCTTCTCCAGGATGAAAACAAACTTATGAATTCTAATTAATCCAACGAAATTCGCATCACCGAAGTCTGCTGAACCTAACTAATTGTAAGACCGCACAATTCCTTTCATGGAATCACGCAACCCCAAATAAATCTATATTTTCAAACACAACAGTCGAAATTCCCTACAATATATATGTATAGACTTACTTGAACGCAAATATCGGAACTTCCGTAAGAGCAGGGTGTTCCATCGGTGAGATTTTCTCCACTCAAGAATATTTCCCCAGTTTGTCGACTTCTGCATGTCAATTGACACTTGAACCGTTCCTCTTCAGATTCGTGGGGTAGCCAGGTCGAATTATACCTCGTTGAAGACGTTGGAAATCCCATCAAAGTAACCAGTCGAGAGCACTGCTGAGCTCTCAAGTCAATTCGGTCAGAGCACACAGAAACTAGACATACCTTGAACTCTTCACTGTCACCCTCACAGCCCGCACCACCGTAGGCAGGTCTACGAATACACTTATAATTATCAAATTGTATAAATTTTTACATTATACACAGACAAAACCTACGTTGGTTCACTACATGTTCTCGAACGAAACTGAACTCCGACTCCGCAGGATCGAGAACATTTTTTCCAAGGACTCCAGCTGCTCCAGCCACCGTCTCTGACGTTGTGAATCACTGGACCAAGGCCGAATCTTCGTCGATCAACAAGTTCGCAGTATCCATTAATACACCACTGAGAATAACTTGGAAGTTTTTGAAGAAATTCCATCAAATCGTATAATTAGGATTTTTCTAATCTCACCTTGTCTTCGCCGCACTCGGTTCCCTCCAACGGAGGTCCTTTTTTTGTCTTACAAATTTGCGAAGAATTTTCGTGACCACACCAGAGATGAGAACATGGCTCGGGAAGATCAAAGCTTCTGCAAAGACTGTAACTAGAAAAAAAAAAAAAAAAAACTTCATCAAAGTCGAGCGTTTTTACAGAAGAATAGCTCACCGTTCTTTCAATTTAATAAATCATTACCCGTCTCCAAACTCCATTCTACATTGTTCGTCCATTGTGAATGTCGATTGAACGGTAGCTTTCAGATGAGTAGCGTTATGATTGTTGGGTTGATTCAACAGGCACTCCCATTGCCTGAAAATTGTGTATAATAAAATCCTGGAGACAAATCAATTCAAAGGTTGTTTGCACTTTTTTTCTTTTAATTGCAAGAGACTCGTTGTTAGAGAAGTTTCGAAGGCTCACTTTGATCTCTGGTGAAATTCTCTCTTGGAACAAGTAGACCAATGAAATCTGTGAAAAGTAGCTGCCACCATAGGAGCCATGACACTTCCCATGGAAGCTTCCTCGCCACAAGAATTTCCAACAGTTTCATCTCCATCATGCGTTAATCCTAGCCTACGTAAAATTAATTAACATCCAATTAGACAATGTCAGACTTTGGTAATTATGGGTGAAAAGTTTTACCGGAAAATTCGTATACCTAACAAGAGTCGTTATTATGAAACAAAACCTTAGCACACGAGGGACCAGCTTGTTCTGAAATTATTTCACTCCCTTAAATTAATAATGAAAATTTAACTGAGGTAGGGAAGGCGAGGGTTAATTATTGGACCGCCTATTGGAAATCTGGTCCAATACCTACGACCTCGTTAGTATTATTTAATTCAACGAAATACATACACGTGTGCGAGTTCATGAGCAATTATGAATGCGCTCGTTAAACCTTCGTCTCTGTTCAAGGCACAGGATCTTGCGGGATCACAAACACCGGAAACCGGAGCATAGCCTGATGGACCACCGAGGTCTAGACGTGTAAGCCAGACGGCAACGTCGTGGGTTTCTTTTGACGAAGATAAAAATTTCCTATTCCAACGATTCACATTCTCCAAAGATCTTCTAGCGTTTCCCCGACGAACCTAGAGAGAAAAATTTCCTTCAGAAAAAACTGTAAATCTTGAAAATACAATATAAAGCTGATAGATCATTCAAGTCTCTGCTTTGTAAAAAGATCCAAATTTTGATCCCAAAAGATTGCCCATAAGTTTTCGAAATAATCCAGCCTAATCACTTGACGTAAAACTCACCATTCCATCCGTTTTCTCGGCGTAGAATATCATACGTACAATTACCAACTTCAGATTTGATTCCAGCGATGGATCCTTGTAAATCGCGCTCACCTGCAGAATAAGTTTCATGATTGATGAGAGGATAAAGTGGAAGGGTTCGTGTCGAGCGAGTTACGTGAGACTCACCTTCGGAAAGCAATCGGTGTTATCTTCTTCTTATTTTTATGTATAACTTAAGAAAATTCTGAGACGAATTCGGGCTTACAATTTGAGAGTTTTTCGCTTTGATATGTAAATTCACCGACCGCTGGAGTCTAAATTTTTATCACGAGTATTTAAGTCAAATATTGAATTCTGGGACGATAGGAAATTGAATTTTTCTGCGAAACTATATTGATGCTGGGATTAATCGAAATCCTTTATCAGCTCGTGCCAAAGTCAGTTAAATGTGTAATCAATATCTCTAAATCTACAACTGCTATTATAATATCATTACGGATTTGCTGGAAATTTCAGAAAGCTGCTTGGGGCGGGCTGCCTTATCGAGTGAACTGGTTAAAGCTTAACTCTGTAAAGGCCCTCTCTTACTGCACCGTTTTAATTAGCTTAACTTTGGTTATAACTTAACTACTCGCTATTAACGTCATTAGAATATACCGAGTCCCTTCTTTACACTTTATCCCAGCAAACTACTTGAGTAGGCACATTCACTGCAGCAATACGTCTAGGAAGTTAATTCTTTTACGTAGTTGAAGATTTTAGATCTTCTATAACACCCAAAGATTAACTGTGCCGAATAACTGCGCCCGTTATTTAATTATAATTATATAATAAGACGAAATGGATGTACGTACGATATTGAAGAGTGCCAAAATATATTGCTGGACTCTTGGGCCATGGAATTCGACGACTGAATAGTCCGCAGCGATGCCTATCTCCAACCATCGTGGAGGTGGTTTCTTCGTAAATGGCCTTCTTTCTAAGTGAGAAGAAATCGCATAGAAAATGGATGAAGAAAAATCTAAAATTTCACCTTTGGATTATAATCAGACGAAAATACGTCGTATTTGTAACTTCCGGTGATATGACATGTATGGTGAGTAGATATATACGTTCTGTACGAAGTTTTACTCACTGGGCAACTTATTCCGTTCCCAAGCTCGATCGAGGAAATATCCGATATGTTCGGAGTCCTCCTCGAATGGCAGTTCAACATTTTCACTTCCGATCTCCTCCTTGTCCTGCACAGCCCTTAGCTTCGACTCGACATCAATCACGTCCCCAGTCAGATTATAGAACTCCCGGGTATTGCACATCATCAAACTTCGTTTGACTCGTTCGCCCGTGCCTGAGGAGTTACTCTGCTTTGGAGGCCGCGATTTAAAATTTAGGTAGAAGTTATCGTCTCTCTGATATTTAGATTCAGGCCGGGTCCAGACCGTCTCTAAGAGCCTAGAGGCAGCCAGCGAAATGTCATTTGCACTGGATGTATTCAAATTGTTCGCCCGAAGATAGTTGATATAGGCAATCAGCTGCTGGAGGCCATCATCTGTCGTTTCAGAATTTTCTTTAGCTCTTGAGGACGTCCCAGTCTCTCGAAAAATGTTTTTAAAATCATTTGAATTCTCCCTCAAGTCCTTGACCAGGGTATTTTTCGATTCGTATAGCATATGGCGTCCGTCGATCAAGGGTTCCACAAAAAACGATCTATCTTCTACTCGGATGAGACCATAGATCCACGAACGACTGCACACGGTTATCGCGGTCAAAGACTCAGACTGGCCGATAACAATTCCATGCCGGAACTCACAAGCTGCTGGATCGTACTCTTCGAGATCTCGTCTTACTCGACTCCTGAGGGAATTGAAGATTTGCTGCGCCACAAATCCGGGAGCAATGATCAGGTGCTCGTTCAAAGACGTCTCCAGAGTCCAATCTTCGAGAGAAATTCGTAAAGGAATCTCTTCGACACTCGACCTTTTCGTGCGTGGTCCTTCGGCGGATTCGATTTTTGGATGAACGATTTTATACGATTCGATGTGGCCGGAGGCGTTCAGAAGTTCCTGAAGATTTTGCGCGTTCGTCTGATCTATCGACCACAAGATCAGAAGAAATTGGCAGAAATTTAGCTGCCCCATTTGCAAAGTAAAATCAAAGCCACGCATTCGCTTAGCAAAGGTATAAGAAGTTATAGGTGAAAATTGTTTTTCAATTATTTACACCTGAATGAATGTTGATAAGAATTTGATATTCATCGATTGATTCATCCGATCGCGTCTTGTGGTTCAGAACAATCTACCCCTCAACGGTTCACTAAACGCATCAGCGAATTAATGCGTTCTTTTCAATTAACAGTTAATTACAGAAAGTTGAACTGCCTCCGGTTACGTTCGCGCTGCAACTGGCGACCACATGGAGGTCTACAAATATACTTGAAATACTTTTACAGTCGCGTTACTTACGGACAGACCGAACCATGTAGTACATGAAACGCATACTCACAGACACGAGGGAGTTTCTAATAATGGACGCTTTATGAGAGACACGTCTGCCACAGAGCGAACAGTATGCACTCTGACGGACCAGAATAAGGTGAAACACCGATGTGCTGATCGGAGAGGCCTAAAGCCGTAAACATTTCTCTTCATCTTGCTAAAAGCACTGTTTTTTCATAAAGGTCAAGGTTTCATTAGTTATTTCATACGAGAAGAATAGCATATACTTCGATTATTTGAGGGAACCCAGGGACCTTATAATGAATGCGATGGAAGGATGTGAATGACAGACTCTAAACAAGCAATTAATTTGACTGAGGCTAGCGTTATTTTGAACAGAAATCCAGTGACAGCACAATAGTTATCATTACCGATTTGTAATTGAAAAGCGGGTACGAAGCAGCAGATTCGTGACGTGAATTTATATAACACACACAATTTGTGTTTATACATTTACTACTACCCCATCAATACAGAGATAAACATTTTAACGGCTGTAGTACCGTTTCGTTAAAATTTCAATAATGAAGATGACAATACTGCACGACCACCCCACGTATAGAATAGTAAATACA
The DNA here is from genome assembly GCA_947538915.1 of Tenthredo distinguenda. Classification (NCBI taxonomy): domain Eukaryota; kingdom Metazoa; phylum Arthropoda; class Insecta; order Hymenoptera; family Tenthredinidae; genus Tenthredo; species Tenthredo distinguenda. The sequence goes on along the minus strand of OX384536.1, from coordinate 15,890,800 downwards.
TCGTTCAAGTGTGACATATTCAACATTTCATGTTCTGATTCGTAATCATTTTCATGATTGATGCTATACCGAGTTAACCAATAACCCGAAATGCCGGCTTCGTGCAATCTTTCGGTAATGTTGGTCATTTTCAGAAAAAACTCCGTGCCCACGTTAGTGCTAACTCCAGCAGGCCATGTTCCAATTCGTTCCGGCATCGTCACGAATGATTTGTTAGCGAAGTGGGTTTTGGTAACTAGCGTGTCCAGAGTAACGGCGAATCGGTGCCAGGTTTTGTTCGTGCTCAATTTTTGGGAGAGAATTTGCCCCATAAACTCATGATCGGAATCCACGCAACCCTTACAAATATAAACGTTAGCAGGTTCCGTCAGGTTACAGTACAACTGCTTTATTTCTTTGCCGCAAAACATCTTTATTCCAGACTTCATCAGATCCTCTGTATTGTCGAAAATTTCTGTAAGAGCCGGAGATGACAGCTCACTCGTCAACGCAGCAAGATATGTTTGGACAAGAATATACGAAGTAAAGCACCATAGCAGCACCAGAAAACGACTCAGCGGTTTTCTTGGGAACCAACCGATGCCAATCCCGAAAAACATGCCGAAGATCCGTAGCATAATTCGTGTCTTATCAAGATCCCGACTCAGACACACCATGATACCAGCAAAAATTGCAAGTAGCGTGATGTGCAAGAAAATACTTTTTTTAAAGGGTAGTACTAAGAAGTTTCCTTTGTCAGACGAGTCGAGTGTTGCGATCAGCCAAACACCCTCCACCATCGAAATCGACGGTGAGAGTAGATATCCTTTCTTTGGGGTAGCATACAGATTGAAATACATGCGAAGACCGTCCTCTTGAGCAAAATTATGAAAATCATCAATGGTAACGGGCCAAACGTACTTCGGTGTGAAATGGAGTCTGCCCTTCAAAACATTCATCAACTCCCCAAAATAACCTCCTGGATTGTCAGTTTTTCTCTGTACGTAGGGAAGTAGGCTCGGTCCTATAGTAACCCTTATAATACTCTCTTGGGATTGAATTACCTTTGGAAGTGGCTGTGGAACCTCAATCAGAGCTTTGGTATCGCAAAAGCTGAGATTCTTGAAGCTTTGGACGCTGGAGCTTCGAGAGTTTTGGATCGGTGTTCCGAATACTTGGACATCGCCTTCGACCAGACCTACGAAGATGATGCTCCACCCTCTGCCACGATTCCATGTCGCGGGAGTCGTGCTTTTCAGATACTTGTGGAGGCTACGACCAAAATAAAAGTTCACCCAGATAACGCAATTCGTTTTCGAATTTGTCTCTCTCAAATGCTTTAAGGCCATCGTCAGGTCTGCTTCAGAGTTCACGAGGTACAAGCCGACTTGATCAACCAAGGGATCCCTGTATCCAGGACGATCCATGGTATATATCGTCATCGCATGCATCAACACGGAATCGGAAAAGTGACTGATGAGGGCATCAGTTTCCCAGGCTGACTCCGATGGGATGACAATATACCCAGTTATACAATCAGGGCAGACTTTTTCTATCACAGTTGTCAAACACGTTTTTAATTCCACACAAAGGTCTCGATTTTCGCCAATGCCAATTTTCATGGCAAGAGTTTCACCGAGGAAGAAAAGAAGGACCAAAATTTTCACCTGCATCTTAAGCCTTGAAGCACAAAAACTATCAATACTCAACATAGAACCCTAATGCACGGACTTCCAGCAACGCGGGCTGACTGAGGTTCCCGCAGCAGTCATGTCGTCTTTCCTGCTCATCCAGTATTCCATTTTACAGCCTGTAATTGAGAGTTTTGCGAGGCACGCTCGGCAAAGATAACGATCGAGGTGCCTGTAAAACTAGCTAGGGATTTCAGTGTCAACTTTGTTATATTGTCATAAAATGACATGATACCTGAAATTTTCTGGGGGCTGATTACGCACAGGCACTGCATACTATGAACGATGATAAAACCAAACAACAAGGTGTACTTACGGAGTCAACATTGAACTTGTGTTGGTCGTCAAAAAAATGTCCTCGCTGACATGCGCTAATTACTCCTGTAAACAGTTTTTTGTGACATCTACATCTGCTCATCGAAATAATATTCGATTACACTATAGTAAACAGTACTAACTGATTACGAAGGGACCTCTTGCGTGGAAAGCAGTTGAAGGATGCAAATGATCATCCGTGGATAAACATTCAATATGGCCAAGATTTATTTTATTTCAAGCAGAAATTCGGTAACAGTGCAATAATTAACGTTACCGGATTCGTAATTACTAAGCCTGAAAGTAACAGTAGATGTACACAACTTTCCCAGAACTTTGAGTCAAGCTACTTCTAAAACACTGTACAACCTGGTTTGCTAAATTTACTACTACCCCATAAATCAAGGACTAATAAGTTTAAGCATTGCAATACCATTTTCTTGAATTTGAAATAACGAAAGCGACGAATTGCATGACCACACGACACAGGAAACTAGGAATACGTTATTTGAATGCGACGTACTCAACATTTTCAGTTTTAATGTGTAATTAATTATATTATTGATGAAATGCCAGCTCAGCCAGTGTTTTGCCATGTTAGCATCAAATAGTCTTACAGCCATTCCTCAGGTCTTCTGTATCACGGAGAGCATTGTAGATTCTCGGGATGACAGCTCACTTGAACAAAAAAAAATGAACACCATAAGTAAAGCAACCAAAAGCTGATGAATATCAAGATGATATCTCATAGGGAAGGGTAGCAGTGTAAATGTATCCAAATTTGCAAATAAAAAAAAAATCAAGATCGATCGATCAAATGTATTTTAATGTTGAATTGACCTTGCTTCGAATTATTTTTATGAACTTTAGAAGATAGCTTCCATGACCGTAGATTTATCTGTCCATGTAAGCAAACATGTGCGGTTGTAGAGTTATCGTTAAAATACCCTCTCGGACTTTAATTACCTTTGAAAAAAGCTGAGAACTCTTCGCACTGACATTGGTATCGCAGACGTCGAGTTTCCGAAAGCTTTCGGAGCTAGAGATTCCAGATATTTGGATTGGTGATCCAAATACGTGAATATTGCCATCGATCAAGGCTATAAAAGCGACACCCAACGCGTTGCCACTATCCCAGGACGCAGGAATCTTGTTTCTGACATAGCTGTCAAGATTTTTACCGAAATAAAAGCTCACTAGAACACCGTACTTTCTGTCAGACTTCGCTTCGCGCAAGTGCTTCAAGGCCATCTTCAGCTCCACTTCCGATTTCACAAGGTATAAGCCAATACTGTGAGAGAAATCCTCGTATGCAGGATGATCCATGGTGTATATCGTCATTCCGTAGATCGGAGAGGAGTTGAAAAAATGAATGGCTATGGCGTCAGCCTCCCAGTCTGGATTCGCCGGTACGACAAGATGTAACATTTTACAGTGGGCGCAGAATACTTTGATCAAAGTTGACAGACAGTTCGTTAAGCCTTCGTTAGCGATCAGATTTTTTCCAAAGTCGATCTGGGTGGAATGAGTTTCACCGAGTATAAAAACGCAGGCAATAATTTTCAGGTTCATTTTAAACCTTCAAGGTAAGAACTTTCGAAAGACTACTACCACAGGGGCTGACACAATGCAAGTGAACTGACAATGAGCTCACCGCGGTAGTTATGACGCATTTACGTCTCATCGGGAATTCCATTTTACGACCAGTAATTGAGAACTTTGTTATGCATACGTGGTAATCTGAAAACAAGGCGCTTGGGGTAGCTAAAGGTCCCAGTGTCAACTTTGCTTCGGGGTTGTCAATAAATATGATAATTTCTTGTCAGCTAGAACCCCCTTTCGACTGACTGAAAATAGCCGTTGCCTAGGTGCTAGGTGCTCGTATCAATGATAAAATCGAGCTCCAAAGTATATTTATAAAGTTGAGTTTGAACTTTTCTTCAAAGTCGATAAAAATACTTTTTCACCAACGGATCGATGTAACTCATCGTTCTTGCACTTTGGCTTCGGAGAGCTATTATTTGTTTTCGGCCTCGAATAATGATCGATAGACACACAGAATCTAAAAGTTTACTAAAATGTCAATTCCGCTGATTCGAATCATCGTTGACAGAGAATAAGAACATTGTAAGATCAAAGGATGTGAATGGAATTGTGTACAACCAGTTGGTTTGCCTGGAGTGAACTTTATCTCAATCTAGAATCCAGTGTCAGTACTTACAAATCATTGACGTTACTGGACTCGTAAATGTCAACTGTGAAGATCGGTGCAAATTTCTGCTACGGTATTAATCTACTTCTAGAACACTCGACGATCTAATTTGTTACACTCACTACTATCCCACGAGAGGGGTTCACAAGTTCAATTTTCGCATTACCATTTGATTAAAATTTCAATAAGAAACACGAGAAAACTGCAAGCCCATCCGACGTATAGAATAACAAATATATCTTTCAAGTGTAACATGCTTAACATTTCCGATTCGTATTCATAGTTAGTTACGTTGTTGATGTAATACTTTTCAAACCAGTGTTGTAGAATTCCAGCTTCATGCAGTCTCTGAGTAATATTGGAAACTCCTGACCGAAATCGCATGTCTAAATTTGTGTCAATCAAACCTGGCCACATCCCGATTCGCTCCGACATTATGTGGAACGGTTTACCCGATAGGTAGCTGTTGACAACATACATACCTGCCGAAAATGCGAACGGATTCCAGCTCTTGTTCGTGCGTAACTTATCTGTGTAGATGTTTAGGTACCAATTTCGGTCAACAACTACGATTTTCTCACATATATAAACACTATAGTTACCCCCGAGGCTGCAGTATAACTCCTTCAAGTTTTTGTGGCCGTAAATGTCAATTCCAGACTTTACTAGATCCTCTGTATCACGAATCTCGTTGTATAAAATCGGAGATGACAGCTCACTCGTCACTGCAGCGAGATACGTTTGGACGAGAACATACGAAGTGAAGCACCATAACACCACCAGAAAACGAAGCAGTGCCTTTCTTGGGAACCAACCGACGCCAATTCCAAAAAACATACCGAACAACCGCAACATCATTCTGGTCTTATCAAGATCCCGACTGAGAAGCACTATCACACTAGTATAGATCGCAAGTAGCGTCACATGCAACAAAATGTTAGTTTTGAAAGGCAACGCCAAGAAATTTTCTCTGACAGACGGGCCTGGGGCCGCGATCACCCAAATACTCGGAAGCATCATGATAGAAGAAGATGATGGAAGTAGAGTTTTCAGACCAGTATGCAGATTAACCGCTATGTAAGGATCACGCTTGTCCCGCAACTTTGGCCATTCCTCCATCGGATACAACCAATCGTATTTCGGTGTAAAATTGAGCTGTCCTTCCAATATGTCTATTAAATTTCCAATCGCACCTCCCGGATTGTCGGTTCGTCTTTCGATAAAGGGAAGCATGGACGGTCTCACAATAATCGTTAAGATAGACTCTTGGGATCGAACGATCTTCGGAAATGGGTGAGAAACCTCGATCAGAGCTTTGGTATCGCAAAGGCTGAGATTCCTGAATCTTTGGACGATGGACTTTCGAGACTTCTGAATCGGTGTTCCGAATACTTGGATGTCGTCTTCGATCAGACCTACGAAGATGATGCTCCATCCTCTGCCAAGATTCCAGGTCGCGGGGGTCGTGCGCTTAAGATAGTTGTCGAGGCTGCGACCAAAATAAAAGTTCACCCAAATAACACAATTTCTTTTCGAATTCGTCTCTCTCAAATTCTTCAAAGCCATTGTCAGATCCGCGTCAGAATTCGCGAGATACAAGCCAACTTGATCAACCAAGGGATCTTCGAATCCAGGACGATCCATAGTGTACATCGTCAACGCGTACATCGGCGTGGAATCCCAAAAGTGACTAGCAAGGGCATCAGCTTCCCAGGATGGCTTTATCGGGGCTACGAGATGTACGGTTATACAGTCAGGGCAGAGTTCTTTTATCACGGTTGACAAGCAAGTCTTCAAGTCATTGCGAAGGATCTGATCTTCACCAACGCCGGTTCTGGTAGCTAGGGTTCCACCGAAGAAACAGAGGCAGATAAAGACCTTCGGGTACATCTCGAGGCTTCTAATGCAGAAACTATCGATGCACTGAGCAGAGGTCTACTGAAATTTTTTTCAGCGATAAAAGTGAACTGAGGTAACCGCAGTTGTTACGTTGTATTCTTCCCTCATCGCGTATTCCATTTTACAACCCGTAATGAGGAGCAATTATTATGCACACTGGACGATGATAAAATCGAGGATCCAGTGGTAACTAGGTACATGAGTGTCAATTTTCCTGTTTTACAGCTTTGGACTACCTTGTGGGGTGAGCCTAGCTAGAAATGATTCCTTATTCACCATGTAGGTAAGATAATTCGTTTTCCTTTGGGACTTCGACTGCGGGTGACTGATAATAAAATCGAGATGTTAGGTTCAGTTACTTAGTCCAGTGTGAAATTTTTCGCAAAAGCAATAAAAACGTATCCTAACTACAATTCCCGTATACTGCTTGAATTAGTTTCACGAAAAACTATCTTTTCAGGAGAATATGAGATACTTATGCCAGATCATTAAGTACCGTTGTACTAATTATGGGATAATCCCCGTGCTCTGAACAATATGATACGACTTCAACTACGACTGGTTACAAACCAATAAGACCACTCTTCGAAATATCGAGATAGAGATATGCTTTATTGAAATTATCACGATGGGTACACAATCACAGTTAGTAACCCCTGGAGGGTGAGGGCGAGAAAAAATCCTAAACTATTAGTAGACAGATCTGTTGCTCTTCCTTTTCCGGTGTTGCATAAGGAGCTTTCGCAGCAAGCTGTGCAAGCGTACAACTTTGTACGTTCTCCGATAACTATGCATCCCGCTTCGCATTTATTTGTGCAATTTCTTTCCAGGGACCACATCATCGGGACTGAAGTTGAATTTTCGGTACTTGTAGTGTAAGAGAACCTCTTCACCTGTGGATAGTAAAAAATGCAATTAGGCTTTCTTGTATTCATCGATTCGGTCAATCTACTATTTACTGATGCATGTATCTGTCTCCTAGGTATCTTGAAATCAGGAGATAATCATTCAAAGGCATTTGCGATGATGACTAATTTGGCGAAGCAACTCCGCTTAGCTCGCGGTTACGGATCGATGGATTTTGTCCCAACCGAGACTACCCTATGGTATAATTTCCCAGGATTGATTACAAACTCCACGATAATCCTGTCCTCATTTCAAATTTTGTCGGTGATGATGTTGCAAAATTTTATTAAAATATAGCTTTCACTGGCTTCCACAGAGACTAGCATTCTATTGGAAGGACAACGTAATCTCAAACGAGATTCTCTACCCTCAGAAAATCTTATTAAAAAAATCCCTGTATCACCGAGATACTATTCATGGAGATTTATGAAACCATTCTTTCTTCAAAAATCTGGAAACTCCAGAGCTCTGACTCACCATACAAATGCGTTTATCTTCCTTGCATTTCTGCATCATAGAGCTATGATTACCAGCGAGATCGATACACTTGTCACCATCGTCCATCGTGTCACAGTGATAACACCACAGATCGTTCGCTCTTTCGGAAGCTGCGTGTGTTCGATGTAATTCCTTATTCAATAATTGTGCTGCAATTTTGAAGAATAAAATATGTCTAGATGCAATTGCAATTTTTAAATCACGATTCACAGCTATTGATAAAACTTATTAACATTTCTCAACGTCATTCTACATATCTATGTTTTTTAATAACAAGAAAAATTGGACTCACCGTTTGAAATAGCAAAAAATGTCGCCAAAATTGGGATGAACAAAGTGACATAATTCTCGCAGTCCATAATTCGGTCTCAGTTTTTATCGCGCGGATTAAGTCTGGAAATCAGAAATAAATGTTGCTTCATTTATTTACAGTATGGCAATTCGGAGCAAGAGTTTATGCGAATTTCGAACACTGCACAATTATTCCATGCGGCAGTATATCCGCCATATTGCATCGCCGGGCGCCTGCGTCAATTTTATGATAGAAACAATTTTCCGCGCATAGTATCCCGTGCGATTCTGTCTTCCTTCGATATTTAGTCTCGTCTTTTTCTCTAGCTAAAATCAATGATGGAAAATTCAAGTGCTGTACAATCCAGACGACACCGGCATCGCGGTGGACTAAATCTCTAGCGTATATAAGATGTCTTATTTCCATTGCCACAATAACGCTTGGGTCGAAGATGTTCATGCGCGTAGAATTATTGATCCCTTCATGAGGTCAGTGACGCGTATTTCCACGCGATCTCTCGCTTCACTCCCTTTCCATTAATAACGCGTACAATGGTAGCAACGAGACACTTTTTTAATAATCATGCAGTAACGAGATTCAAGGAATTCTCATTTGACACTTGACCTAGACTGTGTCTACGTAGCCCGAAAATATCGCGTGAAAGAAGGAGCAACTTTCAAGAGCGCGCGAGAGCAGGGAAACATAAAAATTTTCATTAATATGCAAATCTATTCAAATTACGTAATTCCTTTTGGGAAAGAAGTTAGCTGTTATAGCGATGCTCCCGAGTTCTGGGCACATGTAGATAACGATGCTGATAACGATATTACGAAGCTCTGTGAATCAACGAGCTCATCAAATTTGCGCAATTCATCAATCCAAACATATCCATATAATAATCGACAAGATTACCACCGCGACAGCCATCGACGTTGTCATAAATACCGGGGACAATTGAAATGCAATAATAATGGAAACGCCGGACGAAACTATACGGGCAAAACTTTTAATAACAAAACGACGGCCTTGCGAACTCTATGACAGACTATTATAGAGACAGATGGAAGAAAAGGACCCTTTGGTAGAGCCTCGGGCCGTGTCGACCTCTCGCAACGTATCAAACAGAGTTCAAACTTTTAACAGGGATTAATCCAACTTTCAAAAAGTACCCTGGAAACTTTGTGCCAATTCTTTCGACTAAATGATCCGCGTACTAAAAGGGTTATGAATAAATGCTTTGCCAGAAAAAAAGCCTCGATGGAATAATTAGTCCTGTACCATTCTTAGCGAAATTGATGAAACGTCACCGAAGCACGAAATCTTGAGGTAATCCAAGACCAAGCAAGATATTTGTGGGAGTACTCAATCCCATGGACTTGACTAAGGGTTGAGACACAGAAACTATTTCTACTAGAATCAGACCACCCAAGTGTCTCCGCAATACAGAATCTCATTCCTAGCAGTTTGGAGCCACGGGAAAGGCCGCTTATCTCCAAACTCTCAAAGTTTTGTGAACTAAGAATCGTGCAGCTCTTCGGAAGAGTGAAAAAGAGAGCGAAAATTCCACCCCAAAAGAGTGAAAGTTCGCTCCTAAAGATTGAATCCTCGTTCTTTTTTCGAGTGGATTGAAAAGTGGCACGATTTTCACTCTCATGGAGTGAATTTTCTCTCCAAAAAATCCGGAGGGAAAAATACTGTAGCTCGAAAGAACAGTGCAATAGATTTCACTATAGACTCAGGTGATTTCTAAAATCACGTTAAGCATGTAGCAAAATTACGAAAGACGACACGCGACGTGGTAGCAGAAAACACCGTAATTGTATTAAAAGATTACTACCTCGACTCCCGTAACACTGGTATACTCTAGTACTGAACAGCCGATTTCGCACTGGCAATTCAACTCGTGTTCTCGATATGGCTTTTGCTCAATCACCGAAGGTCGACGAATACGCGGACGCAGTGATAAAACCTGACCCCACGTTCTTGACCGACGCAAGCACGGTTGTAAGAATAATGAAAATCGGCGAGAATTCCTCCAACTTTTCACCCCCTGACGATCCAACGAGAGAAAAATGCTATTCGAACGATATTCTGGCTAGGGATGTCGCAGAATAAAGGATGTATATCGCCTCTCTTCATCTCCTGCCATTTTCTCGGCTAAACAAATTTTCCACCGAGTTTATAAAAACGTACGAAGTCTCGTGAGCGAAGGACTATAACGTTATTAGTTCACCGATGAAAAAAATCATCCAGCTTCTCACGAACGGCCTCACGTCACTTCTCATATACGGGGAACATCGAAAACGATACCTGACGTACACACGTGGGTAAATACGCCTATACTGTGATATTCCCTCGTCAGATTCGAGGGAAACAACACGTGTCGGTCTTATTAGACGTCCGAACTGTAGCACACCATATCTGCTTTTTTGTGGACAGACGTGGCACCATTAATTGAATGAGCAGAGGTGGTCCTTGGTTCCTTTTGACGTGGATCTTGAAGTTGATTATAGACAACATGGTGAGCCATTTTATTCCTCGAAGCCAAAAGCTCTTGGAAAGATCGAAAATTCATCAGTCTTAAATTACGGCACAGTCTGAAGTCTAGCCGAAAAAAGCTACACCTTTGTTTAAATTAGGTTATTACATTCTGCTTTTCAAAATCACTCGTGTTCATTATACAGTTTCATTAGTGTTTTTAATTATTTTCTTATCTTTTCAACAGTTTGACTAATCGAACGTAAATTAGGAACATCGAAGGAGTGAAAGAGAAATAAGGGAATGGAGCAGAGGCAAGGAAAGTGACGACGATAAAAACTCATCGATCTGGAAGGCTGGGTTTATACTGCCAGAATAAATGGAGAATCTAAAACCGTTCCCAAATATCTTCTGCGTAGGTTGCTGATTTTGCTCTTCGAGTAAATTATCCCTGGCATCAATGAAGGACCAATATTTATTTTCCTACGTGAAATTCGAAGGTTTCAAATTTCACGAGGCTTTATTAAGGATCGTATATAAATTCCATCACGTTTCAAATTAATTTTATTAGCAAGTCAATTTTTGGGCACAGTGCAGGTTTTCTGTTTATCATAACTCAATTCTTACGCCGAGATTTCATTGGGTTGAATAATCTCGAGAATTTTCCATAAAAGTAATATCGAATAAAGTAACGTTGTCATTTAACAAATCTGCAGGCAAAAATTCTTCACTTAGTCAAACTTGGGACTGTCAACGATCAAAGGATCCCCTCTTCGCTCAAACCAGACTCAATGCTCGATTTACCGGGTGAATTTGGTAAAGTATCTTTGTACTTCAACTAAAATTCTCCTCTCGGAACGAAGCCTCGCTTTATCCTTTGCGAAGATTTTTTTTCTCCCCCTTTCTAAAAACGTTTGGAACTCCGTTGAATAGAATAATATGTATATACATGTATATACATAATTTAATGATTACCTTGGTGTCTTCTTCGCTAAATATATTCGCATCTATATTTAAGTACTCCGTCGTTTATTAATATCGAAGAAACTCAACATTACCCGAGGTCTAACGATAACGATAATTAATTTAAAACAAAATATTAAACAATGTACGACAGGGGCAGAAAACAATTACAACGTATTTTCGATCGGATCTAACAGCAAGGATACATAACTTCTTAACCTTCGCTAATTTCAATCAACTCTACCGATTTCAACTCATTAACTCGATAATTAGCAGTGGTGGAGCTTATCTGAGGTGAGCAGGACCTACTGATGGATTCGGATCTTTAGAGATTAAGAGAATACCCTAACGGCCTAATAGGTGGTGGTTAATCGTGATATAATCACGGAGAGCCACTTTCCAATGATAAATTTCCACGAATCTCTTAATCCCGTATTGACAAAATAATTGTGGGGCCATTAGTCGTTAGTTACGAATGTGAATGTATTATAAAAATAAAATGAGTCGATGACAAAATATTTCATCGTGTTGATAGTACCCTCCTTTGTTTTTTGTTGTTGTTTTCATTCTGTACATTTTATTTAATCTCTTTTTTTTCCAAAGTTACATGAAAGCCATTTGATTTACGTACGGGAGGAATTTTTTTCAGCTTATACGGCCTCTTGATGTCGTTGAGTAGCGTGACATGTGGAAATTTAACCCCTTTGTACGCGGATTAATTTTTTGTTTTTTCCCCAACACTGGGAAAAATAAATTCTTCAAACAACATATGTTCGGGACTCTAACGCAGGTATATTCGAACGTAATAATTTATCCTTCGCGATTTGTCGAAAACCAATTTCCCAGTTTATTCAATAATCAATATTCTAAAAAAATTTCCAATCATCACAAGTTCGGAATTCTCTGCCCCTCCGAGCTCCCGTTACAATCATCATTCCGACAGTGTTGAAATTGATCTCCAATGATTAAAAAACTTACCTAAACCCAAAAGAGGGATTGAAAATTTAATGAAATTACAAAATCGCATCGTCACACGGGAGAACTTATTTCACCCTCGCAGTTTGACGAGCTGAAACTTCGTATCCGAGTTTATACACGCTGACATGTGCTGAAAAGGGTCTAAATTTTTAATTGGAAGCAAAACCGCGGTCCAAGAGCATAGAGCTTTTCCCGTGAAAACGAAACTCTCGACTAAAAACGGAGGATGAACGAGACGTCGAGGAAGACTTCCTCTTTCCATGTCAGTCGACGAAAGCTGCGTTGGTATATTAACTATCTGATATTAAAATATTAATCGTACTTCTTGGATAAGACGTGCACATCTGCAGCAGTAATTTACTCCAACTTTAACGATACGCAATTATTTAATTAAGCAAAGAAACTTTTCAGGATTCCACCAAGTTCCTTGAAGCATAGTTTACATAATTTCTCGCGAGCAAAGTGGACCTCAATTTCTTGCTCGAAGTCAGAATCCGACATTAACTGCAGCGACGTTTCGTTGTAAGACAGAATGTTTTGAAACTAACATTCATCGGCGAATACTAATAAACATTTAGTATCTGTCACGTAGAGACGCCTCATTCGCAAGGCCGGTGAATAAATCGTCTGGTTTCGACTCGACTGACTCCTCTATTTTCACCTACTACACAAACACGGATTCTCTTGCCTTTTCCAGTGACAATCAACTCCCCGAGGGTTATTACCCTTCCGTTTCTGCAATTTCCGTTATATTCCTTCTTGAAAAATCGTACAACCGTTTCTCGTTATACCCCATCGAAAATGTTCATATCCAAACACCTTTTATAAATCTGGTAGATTGATTTCCAAGCCCTGAACCATTCTGGTAGCTTCGGGCCCTGAAAAAGCGCAAACGAACCGTCGATTTGATTGAAAAAGTGTGTAAATGAAAATTTCATGTCGTTTATTTTATAAAGGAGCACCACTGTCGTCTTAACTCTCTGTACACACGCGATGTTCAAAATTATTAAGTTACACAGAGAACCAACAGTGCGCAACCAAGTTGGTACTCAAGTTGAGACGCAGCTTCTCACTCCTTCATCTTCTTGTCAAGGACATTCGTATCTCTTACACTTTGGTCTCTCTCTCCTTGTTCATCTATCGATCTATCTATCCGTCCCATTCTCTCTATTGGTGTTTCTGGCTCGGTAGATGTTTAGAAAAGACTAAAAAAGCCACGTTTCCTTAAGTAATTGTTGAAAGCTGATCAGCACTCGACATTTACAGATAGCTTCGGCTCTTTTTGAGTCGTTAAAAATTTCACTCCATGAATCAAAGCGCTACCGCTGGTCATTCTCAGAAACGGAAAAGCAGAAAAGCTCTAAACTTATCTGATCATAAACACGGTCAATAAATAGTACGCAAGACGTAAACGATTGAACAGAATTTAACAGTCCATTTGTCCATCTTACGACCAAAATCGTTCGCGTACGTACATCTAACAGTCGTTACTCAAAATCGTACAGAAAAATCTCGCAAGCTGGTGAATAGGTGAAGAATATAACCGAGTCGAATATTATTATCATCTAACAGTTCGTATTTCACCCTCGAAATGGCTGATAAATTATTTCGGGGAGTAGCGGGGGTAAAAGCTCACTTCCAGAATCCCAAGATACATTGCTAGCTGGTAAAATATCCCTTCGTAAGCAAGTCGACCCTCCGTCGAATTATTGCTCATACACATGCATGAGGCAGTTCTTTCTTATCCCATTCACACGCTTATAGCGATAAGACAACGAGGTTTCTTTCCCGTTCGCAGTATCAGGTATAACGCGGATGAAATCTCATTTCGAATCTCTAGATGCAGCTGCGGACTTTGATTTTTATAACTAATTCTAAGCTGCAGGGTTTTATCGTACAGTAAGAAAAATTGTCTTTAAATTCGAAAATAAAATTTTATAATCAATTCGGAATAATAAGTCTGAGAATTTTTCAAAGTAATTAATAATTTTCGAAACCACCACGTCGTCTGTGACGCGAGAGTTCATGTCCTGGCTGCCGTTCTCCACCTGCAGGTTGTACAGGGGTGAATAGCCGAGCCAAGAATCGATCCTGTAAGCTCAGACAGCGATTCCGTTGGCTTTCGTTACACGCTGAGACTGGGCGATAACTTAACATAATTGTCATTAGTTGAATGGGGGTTGGGGGTTATGGGGTGAAGAGAATCCGAGCGAAGACAAGATTATATGGGTACGTGCTAAGTCCGTCGTATTTATCACAAAAAGCCTGGCCATTTCCTAGATAACTTGGTCTAAGGTTATCTTAATGAATGAAATGGAATTTTAATCCATTCCCATGATATGCAGCAGGTGAATAATTAAACATCATGAAAAATTTGTGCACTTAATCATGCATATTATAATAAATATTATTCACAACCCTTTGGATTGATTTTATTTATTGTAGTATAAATTTTCATACAATCCGAGACAAAACGAATGAAGTAATTACGTTAAAACAGCATAGAATCGTTAATTTAATGAACGTATCAATGGGAGTGAAATGGAGTTTGGTGTCCTTTATTACTTTGCGTTGTCGAGAACGGCCAGCGGATGATTCAGGCTTTTAAAAGTAATTCAATTCCCCAAATTGGTCGGAAAAAAGAACGAAAGATAAAATTAAATTAAAATTCTCACCAATTCAGCGGCGGAGATATCTGGCCTTTTGTAAACGCAGGTTTCAAATAAGTGTAATAATAATCAGAATACGAGTTTGAATTAGTAATTAATTAATTTATTAATTAATATCAAATGCAGAATCATTAATTAAATGCTTTGACGATCTCACGCCTATAACTTGTGGAAAAAAACACAACCCACACCGTACCCAATCAAAAAACTTTTCAATCTCCCATAGTACACTCTGATTTTAGTTCCCCATGAATATCGTAAAGGGGAAACTAGGCTAGCAGTAAGTAAGGTGAGGGGGTTGGCTGGAAGTCGGCTGTGAGTAATAGTAAATCGATGAGAACGGAATCGTTTTATTCTTTATTTGAGACTTGTGCTATTCGACAGCAACGACAAATGATTTCTCGAACTGTGGACCGAATTCTATCACACTCCGTTCCGTATCCAAGAAATATAAATTCGTTGAAGACTTTGAATAACAACATACTACGTCCAGAATTTCGGCGAAAATCCCGAGGGCAGAAAGTCTGCCGATATTTTCTCGCACATTGATACATGGATCGAGAAAAATTCTTCTACCAATTCTCAAAGTGTTCGGTATTCGAAAATGCCCGAATGAATTGTCTTTCTATTTTACCCCACGAAAATTTCATCACGAATTCCGCTTAAGTTAAAATCGAGGATCTAAAAAGACTCGATTTACGCGGCTCAGCTTTTTCCCTTCAAAAAATACTTACGATCACCGAGGAAATTTGGCTCCGTAACTTTCGCGGTTGAATTTTTCCTCCGAAGGATTTAAAATCGCAAAATTCCGGCGAAGCAACACGTGAAAACTCCGGGAAAAGAATCCCGCGACTCCTGAGGGATCCCCACCCCTTTTAGCAGGACCGACGAACAGACAGAAGTACGCGGTGCGTAGCGGTTGAGTGCGGGGGTGGGTCAATGACGGCAAAGGGGGCGCCGGGACGCCTGCAAGCTCGCAGTACCGTCTCGGCCACCGTCGCTGTGTACATGCGGGAGTCCCGACGTTTCTTCGTTTGAAGTGATATTGTACGGAAAATAAATTTCAAAGCGTATCAAGTTGTTGAATAACAAATCAAAAAAACTACCCTTAACATAAACAGGTTCATTCACATGCCTAATACACCAAAAGTATAAACAGTACGGTACTGTTTACTCGCTTTCGATCAGTTCATTAACAATACGATAAACTATCAGTGTATTAATTTCCGTAAAAGCCATGTTTTACAAATTTTCATAATATAAAAAATACGAAAATCATATTTCCACCTCACTGACCTAGGTAACCATTCGTTTGCATGTTCCTTAACGTTGATTGATCGATCTTCGGTTGCCTGGGAATACTCGGATTTCATATTATACGTGGATTATTGCTCGATAACCTTCTCCTTATTATTATTACGTATTTCGAATATACATTTTTTCATTTAGGTACTTGAAAAAGTACTGACATTTTTTTACATAAAGAATTCCTTCATCTTCTTTCTCTGATGAGCTAAACACTGCATTAAAATCTTGTGAATTTTTATAAAACGTGTATATATATATATATACTTTCCTTGAACTTCGTTAAATTTTTAATGAAAAATTTCCTCTCCGTTTCGCTTTTCATCTTATAATCGTGAATTTTTGTTTTTTTTTATTTTTGATACGACGTCGTCTGCGGGCCATGTAATTATTTGTTTCATTTCCTCGAAACAAACACGCGGTCCCATGAGCCTACCCTTAGTAATAATTTGGTGATATTTGCGAGGGTTGCTGGTTCTCGAGGAAATTTCATCCCACGGAAAACACAGCGGAACAATTTTCTCCTCATCCTTCTTTTACCTATAATATCCTTTTTTGTATCGTAACATCGATTCGTCGAACGAGCTTCGCGAAATTGTAAATCGACGATCGACTTAAATTAATTACGGTTCATCATCGACGTGTTAAAACATCCGTTATAGGAACTAAATCCCCCGGGCGAATTTATTCGGAACCGAAATAGAAATATCCAGACTTCGCGTGACTCTTGAACTACTGGACAGTAATTAAAAAACAAATATTTCGAACAAAAATATTTCATCGTTGCTACTGCTAATCCCACCTGAGAATAGCTACACGTTTAACTGCGATTCAGTGTACTCGGTCAATTTTATTCAACCGCATATATTTACAAATAAGATTATCGAGACAAATAATTGCTTTTAGCTCAGAACATTATTTGCGCGGTGTGACTGGTCAATTAATTTCACCACTGAAATCCGAATAGCTAATTGCTTGCTTTCAATTTTCGTCTTTTGTTGAATTTTTTTTTTTTTTTCATCCTTTTGTTTCTCTTCTTGTCTATAACCAGGAATATTATTTTACATACGACCATAGATATCAGGTATCGATTCGTTTCCTCAAATTTATTCAAATTTATTTTATTTCGCATTTTTTCTTTCTTTTTTTTTACCCCTAGAAACCGAAGTCTGGGGTTTGTTGTTACGAATCGAGTTAAGGGTAGGAAATTCAAATATTCTAAGAAGGATGACATAGCTCGGTCAACTATGAAATATCTCTCGAAGTTTTCATTGCATATTGGATCGATTTTTATAAAGAATAAATTTATACTCAAATAGGTTTGTTTTCGTTCGATTATAGCTTAGGAACAGATTGTTTTTCACCATATACTCACTCCCACCTTATTTAAAAAAAAACTTGAAACCTTATTTATGTTTCATTTCAACTTGAGAATTAACTAACTGCACAGTGAAAACAGGTGTAAATTACGTCGTATAAACTTTCCTAATAATTATATATTTCACAGCGAACAACAGACTGGCGGGTGAATATTTTCCCATAAATAATATCCGGTTCTCTGTAATAAAGATAAACGCAAACTCAGTTCAAGGAGGGATTAAAATAATTGCAAGTTTCTAAATCACGCTGAATCTTGAAGAGAAATGTAACCTGCGAAGAGGTCAGATCTACTACAAAAATATCGTGGGTAAGTGCCTTATGAATAATTTGGAAGCGAATAATGTTCACATTTTTAATTTACTTTTTTACATTATTTTTTCCGTCATTATTGAACTATTAGTCTGCGATAGAAATTGTATTGCGAAAAGGGTTCCGTTTCTTCTTCATTCGCTATCATAGAACGAACGGTGAACCGATTCTGTTATTCTCGAAGAAAAATTTTTTGGTGAATTTTAGGTTTGGTCGTAAGCGTCAATCCGAAACCGTCAAGATTAAAGCCCATAGTTTTTCTCCGGTTTACAACTTCGTCGTAAATTATTCCGACACTATTTTCCCAGAAACCAGAAGGCGAAGATCACGTCGTTAGAAATGTTTATCATAAGGCAACGCCTTGAAAATGTTAAGACCCAAGATCCTAAAACATCGAAGACATACAGTGGAAAGGTGGATAGCTTCCGAAAGACGTTCGGTCGGACAAACCCTTCGTTCAAAGTGGTTCCAATTTCTGTAAATTAATCGACCTTCGATCGCGTCTAACCTTTGATGTTCATAAAGCACCGAGACGACGTACCCACTTTGTTCTTACCTAATTGAACTTACGTTAATTGCACGACAGCCAATCAAGCGCGAATTCCACTCTGCCAGGTACGTCTTCTCGGTCCAACATCATCGATACATCATAAATCAATCGACAGCTCATTGAAATATGAGCTATAAATTAAATTCTATTACCAGCCCGAACGTAGCGATTAGAAAAAAAATTAGTTGCTGCTATAAAGTGCAATTACTATTCCCTTTCATCGTCTCACGTTCTTTTTATCAGTTCCTCTATGCGAGCTAATAAACGAAAAGAAACAAAAGAAAAAAACAGATTTATACGGATACAACTTTATCTCGGAAAAAATCTGTTAAAGGTGTATTATCCCCGCGATAATATCCTCACGGTTGAGATATTCATTCCCAGTGGAAAGTGTGCGAATATAGTCAGACGGGCGCGGCGTGCCCGAATCCACACTCCGCGTCGGCTGATCCGAGCAAGCTCTACTACTGATCTTACCCATTTTTTCAACATCTTATTCCAGATTTCCACGGCTTTTTCAAGGCTCGGTGAAAATGAATATAAAAATAAATAAATTACACTGTGTGTGTGGTTTTTACCGCGCTTTTGGGCGAAATTAATTTCAGATACATATATGTATATGTAGAACGTATAGACACATACAGGTGTACGTAAATGTATAATATATGAATGCTTTTGCCGTAAAACGTAATTTGAGAAAATGAAATTGAAAATGTAATATTCCGTTAGATCCAAGCGCGACGAAACACTGAATTTGTTCAATGGGGTGTCGTCGTTTCCCGAGGAAAAGCTTTGTTGTCAAATCATATTTCACTCCTATCCATATCGCACAGCTATACCTCGGTTCAACCCAGTTACAAGTATAGAAACTGTATTATGCACGTACGACACGAGTCTTGCAATAAATTTATAACAAGTACCCAGTCAGCGTGCAGAATCTTCAATTTTATTTATTTGACTTAACGAATTTTTAGTTTATTGACTAAAATCGAACGTATTATTATTGTTATCAAACGCTCAGTTCATAAGCGATCCCTAAGGGCACGGAGTGAGTAATTTTCTCATTTCTCAAGCAGAAATTTGAACAGCCTTTCAACGCTTCAAACATAGTCTATTTATGGAGCCTTATATACGCTCTGTGAAGAAGGGTCAAGGTTCAACGCGGATTTCCTTTCCTAGTGTATACTATTTTATGCGCACGCAAACAAACTCTATAGAGATGATTATTAATAGCGATCTATTATCCAGTGCTTCTCTGTGTAATTTTCCTCATATTTACAAACGCGTACGTACAGATGTTAGACCTGCACACCACTCACTCGTGTATAAAAGCTCGCGACCGCGACGCGGTAGGAAGAATGAATAAATCTTGAGCGAAAATGGAATCGAGTATGAAGTAGGAACTATACTTACCGAAACACTCGTAAAAGCGGAAACCTTTTACCGTTTGCACTGAAAGTTTACATACGGGAAAAGAATGCTGTAGGATGAATCGAAGGATTCTGAAATATGCAATACATATCCAACGGCCAGAAAAAGCTCTTCAAGCTCGTTCAACCGTAGAATATCGCCAAGAGGACTTTGAAGCTTGATACAAACTCTTTGCGACTACATTTCCAGTCACACGATACAATGCTCGATCTATCTTTACACATCGCGCTTTTCTAATTCCGAATAAATTCCATATTCCGATCGATCGACCATTCAAAAGATTCAAGATACTAACCTGCGCTCCGATGAATAAAGTTTGCAAAAAATTCTTATGTATTTTGACATTTTTGTAATACAATTATTCCGGGGGAAGCTTCTGGCACCGCTTAAAACAAATACGAATAACCCTTCACAAGAGCTATTATTAGCAGGTGGCTTTCCGAAGATTACTCGACAAAGATCGTATTTAGGGGTTGTAAAGTTGGCTTCGGTGTAGTAGAGATCGAGGAGTCCTTGCTCTCCGTATACGTATACAAGGAGAATAGAAACGTCGAAGGCAGCTTCTCACTAGAGCTGGTTTTGTTCGGGCTTTGGCCTGTTGCTTGTAGACTCAGGGTTTCCCATTCATGTACAGGCCCACTCCATCACAGATTCGGAATACAATTCTAGGACGATTACTAAACTGTGATTGACGATCCGTTTTGAACCTCAAGCACGAAGCAACCGACCTAATTGGATTAATTCTCGGCTCAGTCTCGAATATCAAAATAGTTAATCATCTTCATGGGACAGTCCAAAAGCCACGAGTCTCCTTATCCGCTATCCATCCACATCGGACACATTGAAATTAAATGTGAGTTCAATTTTGGGAGAAAATTATTATCATACTCTCTAAGCTCTGTAGATCAAATTCAACGAGTTCGTTCCAGAAAAATTTTCGAACCGTTAGCGTTGACGGCAAGATAGTCGGATGACGTGCCCGGAATATTTTTACCTTCGTTCTGACACCCCCAACTGTGACTAAAAACAAGTAAGTCAGCCTCCCTCGCGTTATGGCGTGCTACATACATACAACGTTACTAAAAAGCTCCACCCACATCAACGGTAAAGCTTGAGCTACGTGTCCGGAGTGTAACTCGTGTGCTGAATGCAAAGAGCGTCTTTTGATTCTTCCCTAAGTATTGAAATATTGAGAAAAAAAAAAAAATTATTACTCATAAATTTATTCGCATCTATTTTGAGATACTTTATCTGCTCTTAACTATCCAATTATCGATTTCCTCTGATATTTTCTTATCTTACTCGTATTCCACTTGCAGTTCATTATTTCTCACCTCTTAGTAGAGCAGAGATAAAAGAAATGTTTAATTTCGTTCATTCCATTTGATGTCCTGCTTTCATTCAGTATTTCTTGGTCACGTATAAGAAAGAGAGATAGGGACCGAGAGAGATCTAAAAGGCGAAAAAGTTTGTAGCCGTGATCAACTAGGTGCAGACTCTGCTTTTGTCCTGACGTAAAGCAGTAAGTAAAGGGAACTAAAAGGAAAAGGAAAAGGAAAGGGGAAATTGAGAGTCCCGTACGTCATTGAAAGAAGTTGGACCGTTTTTATGGGAAGTCCTACTTTCCTTGCTTCATCTTACTTCGTTCACACTTTCTCGCCCCTTATTCAAAGACCCATTTAGGCTCGGTGGCGACTTTTTTTTTTTTTTTGTATATAGATTATCCCCCTTTATAAAGTAGTAAGATGGAAATTATTCGTATTCGAAAAATTCTGGCGGTATAAAAGTTTGGAGAGAAATCTCTTCGCTTTTATCTAACGTATATAGTATAGCCATATCGTTGCATTGAAATTTAAATTGAATAAAACATTTCAGTCTCCCAAAAAATTATCACCTTTTTTTTTTTCTTTTACAGAGCACTTTTCCATTTATTCTGGTCTTTTACTGTATTTTACTCTAAGATATCCAGCGAACGTTCCCTCGTAACGATGAATCAATTCTTTGAGACGTCGATGATGCCTTGACGAGAATCCAAAAACCTGTAAAAATACGAATGCGACGTGACCGTTTTTGAGGCAAGGAAAAATTCTATATTAAAATCTTGAGCGAAGGGTTATCGTTGAAAATTCCATAATCCAACAAGATCTTCCTAATTATAATAACCCCCTTGTTGATTAATGAGATAACATGAAGTACCGTACATATTGTTTTAACTATACCCATTATGAACGGAGCTAAATATCCGAGTAAGATAACAATTCCAATAAGCTAGCAGACCGAGAGATGAACATTAGACTCGTGAAAAGTAGCGTAGGAATGAAATGAGACTCGGAAATAGCGTTCCAAAAATTGCTAATTGTAAGTATAATTCTTTCGCTCGGTTTCGTTTCGTTTCGTGAATTCTTTGATCCGTGAACCCTTTCAACCCCTCATTTATCCGAGAGTAATAATGTATTTTAATTATCTTGAGGACCTCGTGGAGAAGTATAACGGGACCCGAACCACTGTCCATCTTTCCATTCGTCTCTTTGCAGATGTACGAATCCTGCGGGCTCGCAAATGGGGTGAACAAACGGTTCCAGACCCCTTTGAGGAGAGGATTACATTCCATGGTCGCTTGTCGGTGTCCAATTAACAGGAAACGGTGTTGTCTTTGTGTTTACCTCGCCGACGTATGTGGAGTGGGTTTTGTGTTAACGGTCATTCAGTGCCCCGATTCCAAGCTCAGTTACGTCCGTGAAGAATAATTTTATCGTTTAGTATTTAGATGAAAACGAACATGATTAAAATGACGAGTAAATTTCTCGCGAATGAAAGCGATTCCTCTTAATTCTCCGCGGCTCATGGGTATTACCACGAACAATGTCTTCCCCGATTTGCATACCGACGCAATAAATGATTCAATTTCGGATTTACCAGCGACTCAACGATCGTTACATTCTTTCGAACTTCCTTAACAGAAAGTAGAGCTTAGACATGCGGTTTAGGCAATGGCAGGTATGGCTGTGTGTTTCTATGACGCAAATACGCCGAAGGTAAAAGCACCTCGAGACGTGACCAAGAATCGTGACATTTCACGAACAGGTACTCCCCGAGAGCATTGAGAGGCATATTTCACGAGCATAGGCGTATCGAGGTCCTACGAAACGGTGTTATAATGACTCTGTAAAAATGAACTTCACGTTTTCGATTCGGATAATGAGTCTCGCAATTCACTCTTCTGGAATTCGAATTCCCTGCTCGCGAACGAAAGAAGTAAAATGAATTTCAGAAAGTAATTTTCAACTCTTCGAGGCGTTGCGTAGCTGGTTGAGCGTTAAAATTCTGTACTCGACTTTGTCCTGATCTGAAACAGACGAGGGTCACCAGTTCCTATTTCTTCCACTGAATTTCACTCAATATTAAGAGTACGGTGAGGAGATTTTCGTGACTGTACGAGATAATGGAATGGAAAATAGGGAAATAAAATAGAAAACACCCAAATCTAACATCCCCTTGTTTTTTCTACCTCGTATAAATCCGCTAAAGTGTTAACATCGTCATTGTGACTGTCATATCATTTGAATACGGCAATTGACTCTTACTTTCTTCTTCGAGGTGATAACCGTGTTCGATTCCCATTTTTCGACGCCGGAATTTGAGGGCATGAATGAATCTGCGGGACAAGAATTTCAGGAATCCACAAACTATGCGGTATATTTTTATATGAAATCGAATATTGTCGTCCAATAGCCTAGCCGGTGGAAATTGCGAAAAAAAGCGAATCCGTATCTCGATATATCTTCTCCGCGTATTTGAACTCTGAAATATCGATAAAGTTACGCCACACGTGTCTCTAGGGTTACATATTTTCACCCCAAAGATGAAATACTGCGAAGGACATCGATTCGTACTCGTCGCAATTTTCTACACCAACTTATGCATGTATAAACGCATCATCGCGTTTATACGTAAATAAGTTTGTTTGAAAAGCATCAACCGGTTATTTATTGAATCTTTTTGGGGCGTTTGGCTCTTCTCATTGCGATAATATCGAGCTTTATCACTCTTGGAATATCCGAACGTTATCCAAACCAACTTCTCACACCTCGCTATATTTATTTTCAACTCGGGTTTAGGTTTCTTATTTTATAGTTTGGCCACTTTAACATCACGTGCGGAGTTCACAGGTTCGATCTTCCTCGTTCACCTCGATAAATCTGAGGGAGAGTGGACGAAAATATTATACCTACAATATTTATATTAGGTATTCTCGCTTATCCGGGACACTTTTTCGCTCATGGGGTCCCCGATTTTGGTGCCACGGGAGATTTCGGTTCTTCGCCAACCCCCAACAACGAATCTAAAACCCCACATCCTGATATCAACCTGAACCCAATCCTGACCCAAAATCTCTCGTGGCACCAAAATCGGGGATCCACGCGCAGAAAAGTGACCCGGATAAGCGAGAATACCCCGAATGTTGCATCGATCGTCGTATAGTTGTCTCATTCTCAGTTGGATGGAATATTTTATTTCCCATCCGAATTCCAAACAATTTTCATTGCTTATAAAGTTTGCGAGATCCGGAACTAAGAGCGGAATATCTTTCCGTTCGAATACCCCAAAGAATTCGATGAGAAAAGTTTGATTTCGACGAATCGGTGGTAGACACTTTACAATTTATATCCAAGGGAATTTTCTACGTCAGATTCACCCTGAGATTCTCTGTTTAAATTCAACAATGCGTCAAACTCTAATACGACGTCACGATGCTTACATAAAGGAATCGTTTCCGCGATTTCATGACTGTAAACCGAGTTAAGGGGGAAGTCAGGTCACAGAAATCTTCGATTTCCTAAAACCTCAGATATGTTAAGCCCCTAGATCGAATAGAAATGAAATAAAACGGATTGGAATTATTCACAGATGATTCCCTCTATCTTAAGGAAATTACCCATGGATTGCTTTCCTTGAAATTGTATCCAAGCTATAGCTGATAGATGGTGTCAAATTTGGAGAGAGAGAAGCGCGTAATATTCGTGAGACTAGAGTTTCTCTTGATTTTCAAAGTCCCTGGATTTTGCCAAGTTTATGAAGATTTTGGATAAAAAATCTGAAAAAAATTCAGGCGTGAGACAAGTAACAAACATAATCACTCGAACGATGCTTTTACCTCTCGGGTCTGTTGTTAAGCCTTGTGAAATATTGCTGAAAAATTGGTGAAGGTAATTACATTGCTAAAATAACGGAAGACTTATATTCTATCTATGGCCTGTGTCCATAGTGCCTTCGGCATTGCTAAAGCAAATCTATACAATGGTAGCAGCGGCAATCACCCCCGGGGTAATACGACTCGTAATTATACCAAAACATTTCGTTCGCTTTACGGTGAACAAAAATTACAAATATTCCTCAGTTTTGAACAATCAAGGGCCGCGTTAGCCAACCATATACCCCTTTTTTCCTTCAATTACTTTTTATTTTATTACCTCAACGTGAATCCGAAATTTTCCACAAGTGATACGTTACTCATGTACATATTAAATTCGTGGGATTCCGTGTAACACAACTGCGAGAGGCGTTTCATTGAGAATTGGTCTAATTTGAATAGTCTGCAAACATTACAGAGAATCGCGATTTATTTTTCACATTTTTCCAACCACGTTAGAATTGTATACCCTATTCAGGGTATTTATACCGTGAACGAAAATTGCCAATTATTCTTCAATACGGGGTTTTGATTAACGAAAAGCAATAAAATTTCAACCTCTGACAACATCGGCTTCATTCATCAAGTGATCAGTGCTTTTCTAATAGAATAAATATCTTCTTCATAAAATTGGCTGAAAACTCGTTCGCGGTTCTCGCGGATTTTTCTATTGCTTTTCACGAGAATAAGATGCTTATAAATATACAGGTTCAGATACCCAGATGTCGGTAACAAAACCCTGCAATATCTAGATCCTACAGACTGAAAGCGACATTGTTTGCACTCATATCTAGGTATACATGTGTAAGTATATTATAGTCGTAGAATAATGTCGAATAACCACGTATGTGGCTTCTCTGTACAGTAATGAAATATCGACTTAAATGTCATCCATTTAATGTCCGTGGTACAATTTATTATACTTCATCCTACGTCCTCAGTGTCGGTGAAACGTACGCAGAATTTCAACTAGGGTTCGTAACTGGAACTCGCTCATACGACGCACAGGGTGGTTGAAAATTTTCCGCCTCAATTCTCTTTGGAGGGTTTAAATAGAAAGAGAAAGATAGAGAAATGGAGGAAGGTATGACGTCACGGTATAACTGACGCAAGCCACCCGACGAGGAAAGGTATTTGCGAACTATTTCTCGTTTCCATAACGGGAGAATCGAAGATCGTTCAGGAAATAGTCCGAAGGGATCTTTCGAGTGAACTTGGAACATTCTCTTGTTGATTGGGAATCGAACTTTTTGTTTATCAATAATAATAGCAATACTCAATTCCATTACAAGCGAATTTCAATTCCCTATGTTTTCTTTTCATCATTTTGTATAATATTTATCACGAAACTCATACATCTCCAAATACTTCATTGTAAATCGCGGAAAAATTGATTTTCGTTCAGTTTCTAGAGAAAATAATAAAGACAAATATTGAGGGCTTCTTGAGAGTTGAACCTTTGTAAGGAATTACGAAGAATTTTATTACTAACCATCTCGGCTTTCTTCGAGAGGAAAAATCTAATCTTCGGGAAATCGTTGCTTCTACGTTCTATGTCTTTGCCCAAGACAAAGGGGTCGTTGCGTTGGTAACGGTACAGGACATGTTCTCTGCCAGTTATCGTAGTTTCATTTCTAATTATGCAGTGATACGATGGCTCGAAGAGCTCAAGCTTTCTGGATACGGGAAGGAATTTATACCTGAATCTAATAAATCTACTTGAAAAATCATTCGGTTTACAAAATAAATAAACGAGCGAGCCAACTCTCTGCTGCTGGATTCTTTTCATTTTTTTTTCTTTTTTTTGAGATGAATAAAGTCGGATAAGAGGCTGCAGGAAGGAATAAGATCGCTGAGATCCATACTCGGCAATTAGATCCATGACCCATCCCTTGGCATAATTTGATCCTCAGAATTTCTGAGCTGGAGTTCGGTAGCACTCGTCTGTTCATCCAGTTACCTCTAGACGTAGCCACAGCATCCGTTGCCCTTCTCGGACCCGCAGGGAGTTTATCAAAGTCCTGAGGAAAGATGTGATATTATTTTTCTCTCCGAGGACAAAGTTCTAAGAGGCTTCGGACTAACTAGATGTCAGCGTTGAAGATTTCTTGCAAAAGACTATGAGAAAAATGTACATTCCAGCCATAGGCATCTTATAATATCATTTCGGAAGAATTCACCGGAATTCGATAATCCTCCTATTCAGAAAATCTTTTTATCTAATTATTTTGTCGCCGCTATTATATTTTCTATCATATTTGTAATAATTATAAAGACTTGTTTGTGCGACTCACGATCTTACAGCGATAATAAAATGTAATATTTTATTTTTACTGTCGTATTTGTTATCACAAGATGCGAGCAACGTTTGTTGAAAAATCTACTAACTGTCCCTCCGGAATACATCCGTTGAAGAAGCCTTCGCTAATGATGAGATTATTGAACCGGCAAATAAATTGAACGATATAGCGAGGGTATCGATGGAGTCTGTAACAAGTTTTGCAGGCAAAACCTTTCGTATTTAGTTCAGTTTTGATTCTGAGAGATATTCTGTATTTCGAACTATCCGTTCGCGAAATATAATTAATCGATCAGAATATATCTCCGTTATTATACATGGAAGCTCAATTCCGTATCCCCTCTCTGTTTCAGATTGGCATTCAGCTACACCAGCCGATTTGTCTTACTTTCAAGGGAAAGGTGAGCTCATTTACACATCTTACCGTTTAATGTTCCAGGAGACGTCGCGGTAACTCAATCGCCTATCGCCTGGTTTTATCGATCCATCGGCGATCTGGTGCGCGAATAAAAATACAATTGAATCGACTAAGTATCGCTTTCTATACAAACGATACAACATTTAATTACCTTGTCTGAATATCAATCGGTTGGTAAATCTCAATGTCCCGTCTACTCGACGATTTTTAATTATAAAATCCGATTAACTGCACAGTCTCCTGGAATAGGTAAACCTATTCGTTATATGTAGATCGCAACACGTCAATATCACATGAGACCCTGATTCTCTTTGTCAAGCGAGAGAATGATCACCTTCCAAGAAAGGCTGTCTCATATTTTCCGCAGATATCGATACTCTCTCTTATGTTAGATCGATAGAGAGACATATGAGCTTGATTTGAAAGCGAATCGATGCAGCTTCTAGGTGAATATTTTGTTGCGAAGTATCCACCGTAAAATTGTATTACTAGATAGGAATGAGCTCCTCTCTTGGCATTTCAATTAGGAAGTTTGCTTC
Organism: Tenthredo distinguenda; assembly: GCA_947538915.1. Taxonomy (NCBI): domain Eukaryota; kingdom Metazoa; phylum Arthropoda; class Insecta; order Hymenoptera; family Tenthredinidae; genus Tenthredo; species Tenthredo distinguenda. The sequence goes on along the minus strand of OX384536.1, from coordinate 15,862,498 downwards.
GTCGAACCAGAACTTCTCTGGTCCCTTGCGGCTGGGATAACAAGATATTGCGAAGTAATCGTCGTAACGACGCTTGAAATAGAAGCTACCGTCCAGGGGACGTTCACGAGGGTCTTCAGGTGCGAAAATATCCATAGCAAAGGCACACCTAGTTGCAAATATTTAACCTCTTTCTATTAATTTACATCAGCCGGTTATTTCTGGCCCGAAACTCATGTTTTACCACATTTCGCTCGGTTTCACAACGCGGTCATGATGGCCGTCGTATAATTATAAAAATCTCCTATCTGTTTTGACGTCCCGAGTTTTTAGCTCCGGAAAAATATATCCTGAAGGAGATTAGCCCTCCCCGCGAAACTCTCGCTGATAGCATAACTTTTTAGCGCACCTGGGACTCGGCTACCTTTGGACGTTAGACGTCGACTTCACTTCACTCTTTTGAAAGCTGGGGTCGAAACGTCGAGTTCATTGTTAAATTTCATCTCGAAACTTGCGTGTGGGTGGGTAAAGATCAGCTTTTATACTTCCGTTTCTTTGCTATAATAGGTATAGCCCAGCGTAGGATACCCATTGTCAAAAAGTTGTATGTAATGTCAAAGGAAAAAGAAATTGGACTCAATACCGCACTAACTATTATTATTGTCGTGTTAATTCTGATGATTAGCATCAAGAAAATGGGACGAAGAATAATGTGAAAATAGGTCGTCGAGGCTAATATCGAAAGTGTATTTAATCCGTAAAAGTAATATCATAATTTTTGTATAAATTTGACAAAAATTCATTTCTCTCAAAGTTAGAATTGATCGAGAATCTGGGGGGAGTATAATTAATTGCGCTCGTGTCACAAAAGCAGGATTGAAAAGAGCTGCCAATCTACAACGGCCCTTTGTTATATTTCATCGGGTTTGAATCGAGTTGAGAAATGTCGAATATTGTGAACGGTGAAAAAAAAAGAAGATGTCTCTTTGATTCGTGCATCAATAATCACACAGCTGAACCATATTTCAGCAGAATATTTTTCCAACCGACTCTTCGGGAAATCGCGGAACCATCTGTTCTTTACAATCCTCGTTCAATCCAGGACCTCGATTTTACGGAAGGCTCCAAACCGTTTTTGTCCTCTGAGGCTCCTAATCCTCACCCTGCCTCCCAAAGCCTCGTAAATTTGTGAGGCCTTCGATAAATATCGAGTAAAGTCCGCGTCAGTCAAAGAGGTAAAAGTGTTGATGACCGAGATTAAAGGATTTAATTTTACACTCAACGACCAAATTTCCAAAGAATCCTTTGCGTTCGATATCCTGCGACGCATGCCTCTAATCAAATCACAAGATGAACTCGTCAAAGAATTAATCAACGGTTTGATACTTGTTGAATTATTTCGAAAAAATGATCACTAAAATCTTGCTAATCCGTTTTTCCATTGCATTCGAACTGGTTCAGTTCTTCGAGTGTAAAAATGTAATTATTTTCATTCTTTCAATTTCTATTTGAACGCATCGCGATCTAAGAAAATCAGAATGATATTCACATATCTATAACGATACCTCGATCACGCGTAATAACGGGAATTACGCGAACTCTGACGTCATTGATTCGCTGCAGTGCAATGATCCGTGATATTGCATATACGTGGATGCTGCTCACCCGGTTATACGACGGAGGTGTGAGCTCAAGGGCTTTTGATCGAACGTCAAACAAAGATCATTGAAAAAGCAGGTATTGATCGAGTGAAATCCCTGATAAAAACCAATCGACTTAATCCACTAGTGAAATAAGTTCGAATAACTGCAAAACCGAGAAAAGTTTAAGGGCCGTTCAAGAAATAGATTCACTTCAGCGTTCAGGATAAGTGGATTTGAAAAATCATCGAATATGTTTCGAACCTATTGTATCTATGTCATTTGTACAATAAATGCATAATATAATACCTAACAATAAGCCAAAAATATGATCCTAATCTTATACCTATGTAACGAACATCGTATCGGAACTACGAATCGAATCCCGAGTAAGTGCTCAATTTATTTCAATGAGTACCGGAAGCCTCTCTTCAGATGGCGAATTCCTAGAGCTGGGGCTAGGATCTCTGATTGTGTATTGTATACTTAACGGAGTACCTAAGTATAGTCGACGTGTTTCCTTCTTTGATGGAAAAGGTCGCGTGGTCAAGGGTCTGTAACTCTGAAAAGCCCAGAAGGGTGTTTCTCCTCCTTAGGTTGTGGTGTACGAACTACCTGATCGAAACTTGACACTTTCCCTGGTTGTTTCGAGTTTTTCTATGGACTTAGTCGAAGCTTAAGAAACTGGAATTGAGTATTAAGAATATTTTACAGGAAATTTGAAGCCCGAGCGACTGTTTCGGCTTGTCAAAATCTTTCAACTCTCTAATTTTCAAGACCGGTAATCAATAAACAATCAAATCCACGAAGACAACTTCGACGGACTAATTAGCGCCGATTAGAGTTACTTACATTTTTTTATCGATCGTGTGATTGAAGTTTTTACATTTATTAAAAGACGGGTTGGTCTTCGGGACGAAAAACTATCCGTTCCAAAAGCTATAGCGTCCGTTACAGTAAAAAGTTCTAGCATACTCTGACGCAGAAGGCCTTTTAGAGGATCAGAAATGAATAGTGGTGGGATTCAGATATATAAGGAATCAGTGGCACTGCGAGACAAGGAGATAAGCGACATTCGGAATAAAAGATAACATCATTTTACGAACGTATCAAAATCGTTTTGATTTATTTTAATCAACAATGGTTCTACAGAGATAATCTACGACGAGGAACTTTCCAAATATCGTCAAGTATGTTTGAGAGTGGAAGAACATTCTCATAATGTCGAGCAGTAACCGTTCAGCGTTTTGAAAATAAATTCAATGTTCAGTTATTTGACCTAAACATTGGCAAGTATCATCAATGCACGTCCCGCCGAGATATCCCTGAAGAAGACATTCCGCGGTGCAAATCATACCGCCAACTATGATCCCACCTACTGAGCAGATGAAGTCACCCTTTACACTGGATACAGATAAGGATTCTCCGTCCACAGGAGTAGTTTCTATCATCACTGGAAAAAAATGTAACAAGGATCAGTGCGATTCAATGGAATTCCATGCGAACTCGCGTTTGTTATAGCTGGCAAAACCTTGCTAAATCAGAAAAAGAAAATCATTTGTGTAAAGCTCGCGCGGTTATTCCTTTCGGAATTCGTTCGGCATATATAAATCGATAAGTTATCGTCGTTCGGTGAAAACGTTCGCGGTTGATACTTACGTGGTTTTATCTCGTTGGAACGTCTGAGCCAGGCGACGTTGGTGGAAATATTTAGTGGAGAAACGTAGACAGGGATAATTGCTGCAGAAACGTAACCGATGACAGCCAACATGGTGATGAGAGCGAAGACCTTCATGGTATTTCTATGACTTCAATGATTTCAACTTTTATATAAGCAGCTACAATATTGCTCAGTCTCTGCGAAGAGCTGAAATGCGACTGATGTTGGCCCAGACCAGACACATTATTGTTTCATCGCAGTTGCCTCTAATTGGAATCACTTGTCTCGTAAAATGAAAATTGGGAACGAAGTATTTTTGCAGAGGCTGTTTATGACAGACTGATCCCCTATGCTCAAGCATGTGAGACACGTGTTTTATATTCTGCATCTCTCGAGATATGTAATTCTTGTCACGGACCGTCGATTTATCATATGCTGCTGTCTGTTTTTTCTGACCGATGTTCCTTCTGATGCGTAGTTCGTATACAGTGTTCGGCTCTCCATTCAAGTTCAGTTTTTAATTATACGGATTCCAGCTTTCAAGGTACGGATTACAAAGCGGGTTTCTGTTGCGTCTCATTGTCAGCATAGGAGATAATTTCTTTATAATCAGCTTCCAGCGAGATACGTACTATATCTCAGTAAGAGCCATCAAACTAATCTCATGATACGTATATAAATAATTTCTTCCTGCCCCGTATGACGAGCTTCTATATTATGGCTCCTGATTCGCGATTCTTGCATTTATGCATTTGATAAGATGCTATAACATACAAATAAAGGAAGAGTCGATACCCCTCTAAGATCATTGAACATTTATTTCAACTGCTGCCCGTCATGGTTTTGAGCAATTGTTATAAAAAAATACAGCAGAAACAGGCCAAGGGTAGCTATAGTCTCGAAATTGAACAGATTTATCAGGCATTCATTCGACTTCGAAGAAATCATGAAATATAGATCGATTCATCATGGCTGAACACCCCGTCTCCCGAAAAGAGTTGCCGTACTTAACGAGGGTCGAGAATCGAATCAGAAAGGGGAAACCATTCTTTTATAAATATACCCTAACGCGATCAGCTTCGGAATATGAACGAAGTGATATTAGATGAATAAAATTGATAATCTTTGAGCCCAGTTGGAATAACTTCTGAACTTCTTGCATGGAAATTCAAAATTCAATCTGCGGTTATACTTGATTGCGGTATCAAATCCGTGTGTAATTCAACAGGGTGAAACAACGTTTTGCCAATCACGCTATTTGCGATAGAGTGATAAAAAAAATAAGAATAGACAACAGCCAAGAGAGAACAACGATGTTCAATTTTGGAACCTTGTGTCTGAAAGCGACAAGACGAAAGAACTATTTCAAGATACCCATGCAGCTACCCTCTTCAAATTCGAGAGCACGAACTGTTCACACAGAAACTTCTCGTCTTCTTGTCAAATTCTACTCGACAGTTTATCAAAGCGAAAAAGTATTTTCATTGTTCGAGAGCTCAATATGGCTCATGGCTTCAACGATGTAACACTCATCTTTAAACGTGAGGGTGTCGCGATTAGCAGCACTCAATTTTGCTCGTTTAAATTCACTTTATGACCAGCAGTAATCCAATTTGGTCGAATTCATCTTTGAAGCTCACTGGCCAAAAGCCTGCTTTGATTTTTGTCGAGAGACTATGCGGATGACGGGACACCCGCACAATAACGTTCATAAGCAGTGAGGGAATAATACCAAAAAGCCCGTTCAGATTCTAAAAATAAACATAATCGGGAGAGTGCTCGAATCCGATAATGAGCGGAAAATTTTTGAATGACAAAAAATGCGACCTCGCACAGCTTTGATAAATTAAAAAATTCACATCAGACTACATCATTTTTTTTATTTCTTCTTCCTTCGGATTCTCATGTCATTTGCTGTAATTTTCGCTTTTTGTTAGTGGGAACAAAGTTCCAAGTGTAGCAGATGTTAGATTTTCGATCGAGCTATGGTTCGTCAAGATTCCTAGCACAAAATGGAAATGCGAATCGAGTGAGTAAAGCTATTTCGGGTCGAGTCCAATATCCGGGTTAAGAACGGTTTTATTGACTAAACTAGTGCAATTCTTGGTGCAATTTCTACGTTCTTACTTTAGGAGATGGCTTCAATTTTAGAGGGATATGTTTGAATTAGAAAGTGGGTGGTGGACGTCAAACTCTGCGATGGTTTACTGGCATCATTCGGGTGGAGACCGGAGTTATTGAGAGGTAAAAAGTTAGGGTGATTGCGAAGTTATAGTGGGCTAACAAACTTTTCTTTTTTAATACAAAAGAAATAAAATTTTCAACAGACGCCACGCAGATTTAATCCATCCTTCAAAGATTAAAGAATATTGAGACGAAAAATTTCCTTTTCATGCTGGTTCTAATAAAAAATACAAATTTATGTATCAAGGATACTGCAATTTGTGTTTTAATCCAGTATTAACTTTTATTCTTTTTTCACAGAGTTAGAAGCCTAAGTGAAGTAAAAATATGAAAAATATGAAAAAAGTACAGGCTTGAAAATTGACGAGTTTAAACCGGGTGAAATTGAAGGGAAAATATGACGGGGAAATTCATTCCTCAGCCTAATATAGAAAAAAGGCTCTCGCTGATGGAAAGTAATGATATACGAATATACAAAAATTGCGTGCGTTTCACATTTTATGACAAAAGGAAACTGTGGAATCATGTGAAGTCTACTTCGTTTGGGATTCGATAATATATCTTCCGCACCGAAAATTCGAAAAAATGTTCGGGGCTCTCTCCTCCCTGTCAATCAGTCGACGCTGAAGTTAAAAAAATTGAGAAATCTTCGATCGACTTTATTCACATAAATTCTGAGATATTTCTCATAAAATCAAGTGATATATTGTATTTTGTCCAGTTTTTATGGCCTTACGAACCGCTGTGTAAAGCCAGGTTATTTGTTCACTCAATTTCGCATACGTTACGGTTACAATTTTCATTGGCGGACTACAGCCCCGATTGTTTAGGGGAGCTTGGAAAGAGCCTGAATTTCACCAGAAACAAACCCCTAAGGCTTAATTGAACTCTGTGGTACGCAGTTATAGACCAGTCAGCCTTGCCGACCTCAAGTAATTATGAGTGCGGCCACTCCTACGTGGTAGATATACGACCAGCCTTTATTTGAACACCAAATAACATCTGAATTATAGAAAATTATATTTTACCTTGATTAACCCTTCCCATTTACTTTCCCACTTATTCTACAAATTGGTCTAACGATAATTGGCTAACCGTGAAACTGACGGGGCTAAACTTGGTCGAAGTGAATTTTTTCCATATTATAGAACAGCGATATGAAAAAACTGACGGGTTTTTGTTTAAATAATTTTCTTATAATAATTGCGAAAGAGAAAAGTTTTCACCGGATATAAATTAATGTTCCTTTTCTTTCCTCTGCCACCAGATGTTTGATGAAGAAATTTCAGGCTCAGATTTTATGGCCAACTGCCTCTAACAACGGGTTGCTAATTATTTTACACCTGTGAGGTAAAAACCTTTTGCTAATTGAGTCTTCGCAAATTGCGACAAAAACGAGTAGCTACATTATTACGAATTACGCCGAATAAAATTATACCGGATTGGATTACTCACTTGACACAATGAGTGTCACCACATACGCACATCAAACTATGCCATTTAGTTGTTGACATACTAATTAAATTCTGAAAACCGCAACCCAACTTTTCCCTGCCACTTAATAATCGCCGAGGCTCGTAATTAATCGTCATACGATCCGTAAAGATATTTAAACGGAACAATTAATTCGTTCCATTAATAAAATGTCACTAATTGCCAATCTACCGGATGATTAAAATACCGCAATAAAATTTCTTGGATTTCTGTTAGCTTTACATGCGCTACAGATATGTTTTTGCCATTGAATTCGAGGTAGAGCTCGAAACTCTGTTTTCTAATATCAGTGACCAACATCTAGGGTCTGCTAAAATTAAAGCATCTCGAAAATTAATATTTATAATAAATAATTTGCGCATGGAGATTGTCGTACGGACTCAGTTCTGAGATTAGCACTTGAGATTCCCTGTGAATATATGCTGAGGTGTTTTGAATCACATTCTTTTCCGCAATCCTCTTTTCGCAGTTCTGAAAAGTGAGGGCTGAGTGGACACTTTTATAATTCGTTGAAATTTCGAAAATATATACTCATGCTTCCACCAATCTCGTCGTAATCTCGATGTAGACTTATTCGGAGAAAATAGTAGAAGCAAACAGCAGGGAATACATTGAAGAGGGATAGCAAAGGGCCCTGAACCCAAGCTCGAAAATCAAACGAAATCTAAACTCAAACAAGCCGAATAAATACGTTGCCAAAGTCAGTCGTCGATCCTATCCTCAATTTCTATTGGCTCGTGTGTTCCTCTGTCAATAAATTCATTTTACTTCAACTTTCCGCTATTTTCCCACCAATTTTACCAGCCAAAAAGGTTCGCTTCGTACTCTACTATATCATATTATAATTTACTCGAATACAACTCGGAAATCTGCGTGTATTTATCCCAGTGCAGATACGGACTACGTTTCATTTCATTAAAGGTGGAAAATTAATTTCCATGTTCAATTTACCGGTGCAAAGCGCTATGTATAAACAAAGTATTGAGTGGAGGACGAATTAATTCAATCTGTGCACTGCAAGCGCGCTCGCGATATGGCTTTCACCTTTCACTACAGAATTCTAGACATACAACACGCTGCAGGATAAACTAATACTCTACTAAATCGTCATAATAACGAATGGGAATTACAGAGTAACAATTAGGAATAACTCGGGATTTCCAGGATATTGTTCTCAGAATATTAATTGCAAGTGGATCGAGGAGCCCGACTTGTAAACGTCGTATTATTCACTGACGCCACTTTCGACTAAAACCAAATTTCGTAATCGCAAATGTTGCTCGATGAACTCCTGCCGACTCAGCTACCACCATGTACATACATGACGTTACGGGAAACTATCGGATTCAGATCAGGAAATACCAGCGGAATACGAATAGGAGTATAGCGAATCTCGGATAGTCACAAGGAAAAAGGAACGATCTGGGTGAACGGGATTTTGCATAAATATAGGAATACAGCCTAGAAACTCGATCAGTCGAAGACCAGCTCTTCACAGAGACTCACCTAGGGGTTCGAAGCAAGTGATACTTGAATAAAAGTCATTCCAATATCAGCGCCATGAAGTTCCTCGTTGTTGTCGCGCTTTTTTCCATCATCGCATGTGCTTCTGCAGCAGTGATTATCCCGGTTCACGATGGTCTGATTCAAGCAGAAAATGGAAAGAAGGGTGAGTGTCGATCACGAAATTTCTCTTTATTAAAAATCAGCTCGAATCTGGGAATAGCGAATTTTTAGATTAACAATTTTTCGCTTTATTCGAACACTGACGTCTTGTTTCTCTACAGTTCATCTCGCGGACGTTGATACGGATGCAGGATTATCAACGGCGACGGGTCTTCCACCGATCAGACATCGTCGTATAACTTGTGACATTTTATCTCTGGGCACGAAGTACGGTTCCATAAGTAAAATTGCATGCCCTGCTAGGTGCATAGCCCAAGGACGTCCGGGTGGATCCTGTGTGAACGGAGTATGCGTATGCCGTTAACTAGGCACTTCAAGTTCTTTTTTTTTCAACATCAAACCTCTGCGTTAGATTAAGGATATTTAATCACTCTCATGAATATTTATATTACTTGTAATCTGTTCCACCCATTTCGAGTTATTCGCCATAAATTTTATGTGAATTAATCAAATCAGAACACGTATTGAAAAATGATCTGTTATTAAAATAAAGAGATCCGTAAATCTGAATTTCGACACGTTACCTTTCTTCAGAGTGCCGCTGCCGGTTACCTAAACCCAATCAATACTTATATTCGATCCTTGGAAAGATTCTGCGGGTCAAAGCGTACCGAAATCTTATTGAATCCAACCTTAAACTTCGAGACGGAGCAATTTCAGCCTATAGACTGATCCGTCGTTTTTCAATTATGAATACTTCGAGCTGCAAGGTCGATTATAAACTTTAGCAACTGGATCAACCTCGCATCAATCCGTCCAAGTTAAATTTCCAAGTCTGAGCGCAGTTATCGACCTAACTGTTCGGTTATAGAATCCAGTTACGGTTGACTTATCAGCCCCAAGTGGATTACAAGCCTCGTACCGGTACGAAGGTATAATTCTGAATTGTACAGCTTTCAATTTGTTAAGATATCGAAATGTTGATGCGATTTTTCGTTCACAATCGAATATTAAAATTTTCACGTATGGTATAGTTCAAATGATAGAATTTTCGTCAAAATACAATTATTCGACAAATGGTTATTCTGAAATCAACTCAATTTATATCTAATATGTGATTAATGCAAATTCTCAAGTAACACTATGAAAACCGTAACCCCTTTTATGTGTTTTCAAAATAATAAAATCTCTCGTTATGAATCCCGAGTTATTCCCTTGCCATGAAATCCAACTTTTATAGTATGCCCGGACGTGATTAATATTTGCATTTCACGTTCGAAACGCTCTGGCCATATGTGATATGATAGGATATAGTAGAAGATTGAAGAAACCATTTCTAGACTTCTGAATGGAAGAATTCCCGTTGCTCAAACCAGTCTGCCATTTCATTAATTGGAAATTCCTAGCTGTGAGGTAAACGAAAAATTTAGGTAGCCCGGAGAACCGAATTGATCGATAAAAACTGTGTTTGTAAATTTGATCGAATCTCGATCAATGGCTTTCGTTGTAAAATCAAATTACTCCCGAACAAGCCTCGTGCTTGATTGCAATTTCGGTTGAAAATTCACTCGATGATTTTCGAATCACGTACAGGTGTCTCCAATTCGTCGTAATAACTCCGCAGCCCTTACTAATGGACCAGCCTATCGTCACGGTATCACTTACGCGAATTCATTTCTTTATTTTTTTTTCCTTGATGAACAACATCAGGGTCAGTAAAATTGATAAAAACCCCTAAATTATCCACGGCATCGAATTTCATCCAATTATCTCGGTACGCGGCTCGTTCGCGGATTGTTAAAACTAATTTAAAAAATTATTAATATTCTCCATGGCATTAGGGTGGCGATTACCCTCTGTTCGCAAGATAACCTGAGAGAAAATACCCTGTGCGCAGGTTCGCCTCGGTTAATTACATGCCATCCCATGAGGTCAGGCATTTGAGCGTCACATTCGCTTATACAGCTACGAAACGGCTTATCGTTCGCGAAACATGTGTGGGAAAATTCAGCCCGAAGGTGTTACAATATAGATGTGTGAATATTCCCTTGCAAACACACATATATTGTATGTATAGGTATATGTATATGCAAAACCTTTTGGATCACAGCGCCATGGCCTTCCATCGACGGTGGACCTAGCCAGCTCGAATATTGTCACCCGAGTCTGCCTTTGGCAAGAGAAGGCCTAACGATCAATAAGCTTGGCTTGGTCCTGACCAAGGCCGATATATTCGTGATTAGTTGACGTCAATTATCCCCCAGCTAGTGTTAAATGATTATCAGGCCAGGGAATTGGCTGGATGCATTAATCGAGAGATATAT